>OZ038380.1:104220632-105420632 GCA_964036045.1 Eutreptiella sp. 'Long Island Sound 2002'
TAGCTGCATGTGCAGAGTAGCCACTATTTCCCTTCATTTGGCCATTTTCAACAGGTTCTAGGGTGGTTTTGGGCCAACAAAAAAGGCTGCCGTTCGCCATTAACTGCAGATTTTGATATGGAGGTCGGGCACTTGTGACGCCCGTTCCCGGCCGCCACTGTTGAGTTTCTGGCTCATACTTTGTGTGGTTGTCCCTCACACTCATAGGTAGCATCCACCAAAATTTTGGCCGAATCCGAAGCACCACGACAGAGATGTGATTTTGCCCCATTTCGCGCGTGCTTGCTGCTTGCTGCTTGCTTGCTTGCTAAACCTGTTAGGTCCACCCCAGACACTAAAGAGGGCCATAAAACCGAGCTGGTGACCCTAACCCTAGCCCTAACCCTAGCCCTGCCCCTAGCCCTAGCTCTCACCCTAGGCTCGGGTTACAGTGAGTGTTGGGGTCTAAAATGGAGAGCAATGATGTGGCAAAAGCAGCCATGAATAAAATTTGGGGGATCTTGTTCAGCCCAATCTACATGGCTAGCATGGCCAAACCAACTGGTTGCAAAGGTTAGGGTTAGGTTTATGGTGATGGTATGGTTAGATGGATGGCAAGGGAAGGCAAGGGGAGCCTGTGCCCCCCCCCCCCCCAACCCCAATTCGCCCCACCTGGACCCCCCCCCCCCACCTGGACCCCCCCAATCGCCCCCCCCCCCCACATCGCCCCTCCGTGAACCCTCCCTCCAATGCCCCCCCCCCCCCCCGGGGCCTTCGGCCCACTTTTACTGGGGGGGGGGTCGCGTACAAAAGCGAGGAGACGTCCCTCCCCCCGTGAATGGCCCCCTTGCTAGCTCTTTTGGTGTTCCTTAGCATTATGCGGAACCATGCGTGCAACTCCCCCCATCTCAGTTCCCTCGCCATCCACCACTGCACTAAGAATTTCCCCCACACTTGGTCCTTTCACGCGTGCTATACCCTCGCTGCAGCGCTGCCCACGCTATCTTCTGTACCCCGGGTTTAAACCGTCTCCCGGTTGAGCACAATCTCTGTGCTAGGATGAACTACCCTGTAAGAACCCCTAGCCGTTGGCCATCTGTGACCATGCTGTTCATGTCCAGGTACCGTTGGATACGCACCGGGTAGTGCATGCCATAGAAGTGCAATCCCGTGGAAAACTTGGCGTCCTTCCCCTTTGCTGACCACTCAAGTTCCATTCCCAAAAAGACTAGCCGTTTGCTCATCCACTGGGTGTCGACATGATCC
Source organism: Eutreptiella sp. 'Long Island Sound 2002' (assembly GCA_964036045.1). Classification (NCBI taxonomy): domain Eukaryota; phylum Euglenozoa; class Euglenophyceae; order Eutreptiales; family Eutreptiaceae; genus Eutreptiella; species Eutreptiella sp. 'Long Island Sound 2002'. Next base: position 104,221,878 of record OZ038380.1, read on the forward strand.
CTCTCTGTGTCCCCCTCCATTCCTTCTGCTAGCCGCTTGTTTTGTACCGCATCCCATACTCCTCCTCCATCAGTATGACCCCTGTACGGGTCAAGATGTCGTCGATATATCCGAAGTTCATTTTCACATCCTCTGGCTAGCATCTTTCGGAGAAGTGAGCTTCCACCGTGTAACATGCCAAGTTCGCAAAGTGTAGGGCACATGGTAATCCCATGCCAAATCCCCTTACTTGGTGCCTCCACAGCCGATGTGCCCATTCATGCATTGTTGGTGACAACAAACTCCACCACTATGCCCCGAGTATGTCCGCCTCTGTGGCCTCCGCGTTGACCCACTTCCAACCGCCGTTGGTGAGGCGCACCATTTTTGTGGGTACCATTTTTGGGACCCCCCCCCCTTCCCTCTTTTCCTGCTCCTCCCAGTCCCAGGCCTCCATGAACGCTTTCCTCACTCTCTCCAGCAAGGACTTTTGGTGGAAACATGGGTGCATTGTCGCGAAGTCCACCGTGTGCGCCGTGCTTTGTTGGGCGGCCACATTCCGCGCCATGAACCGCAATGGTTGTGCCACCTCTCCCACTAACTCCACGAACCAACACCTTTTCGCATGCCCCTACCTGCGCTGCACCGCGTCCTTTGCTTGCAGCGTGTGCATAATTGCAGACAAAACGCCTACCAACTTGTTCCCTGCCCCTCCGGTGACCCCTTTGGTTTCTGTCTAGGCCCTCGGGGCTTTCATGCTTCCTTGGCGGCGTGAGCTTCCTCCTTTTCCTCCACCGTTTTGCGTACCCCATTTATCCACCGTAGGCCATGCTTCGCTGACTTGCGTATGCCATAGAGGGAAACGAACGCGCGGTGCGCGTGCGGTGCGCACGGTTTGGTGCGCGTTGTTTTATTAACCCACCATTTTTTCATTTAGTCACTGCGGGCTGTAAACACCACTCTCCCACAAGCATAAGTAGAGCTTGTGGGAGGGCAGCGGGATCAAAAAGTTGTGATCACCCACCTCCTTTGGCGAGGGGAATTGATACCCCGTGAGGTTCGATACGCGAAACGTGTCGAAACGAATGCTTCGCAGGCTTGGGCACCCATGCGGGGCACCCTCTTCGGTGGTGGGCCGTGCCGAGGAGGTCTCTTTGAGCTCAACGCCCCCCCCCGGCAGGGGGTGTGGGCAGCTACAACCACCATTGCAATGGTGTGGAGGATGGAGTGGAGGCCTCCGTTGTTGTATGTGAAACCCTGAAGCCACCGCGTCTCTGCCACACTGAAAATCAGCCAGAAGTGCGTAAAACAGCAACCGAAAAACGAGCGCGCGGTGCTATGCTCGGTGCGCGCGGTGCGTTTGTTTCCCCCATATATGTAGCATTGCCTGTTGTGGACCAGGAGCCCTCCCCCCAGGTGCCATTGTGCATGTTGTTTAAGGACTTGGTCGACCGTCTCTTGAGCGTCTTGAAACGTACCCTGCGCCTCCATGTACTAGTGCTCGGCCCCGAAGTATGTCTTCTTGCACATCGCCACGACGTTGTGGTCCCCTATCCTCTTTGACCATGGCCACGTGCCAATGCACCCTCTTGACCGCATCCACTCCATATCCCCCTTGCGGTTTGAGTTCTCCTCGTTGCAGGACCAGCCCCTCCTACACTGGTCTTATGATGGCACAGAACCACGTCGCAAACATATCCCCCCTTGTATTTTGTGTTTCCTCCGCATGTAGTTGATGTATCCTTCTAATCTTTCTGCGATTTCTGCATGCTGCGTCTCATCGGCTATTGGCAGCTTAAACTTGTGTCCCTGCTTTCAGAGTTCACGCACGGCGGCCTACTAATGTAACATGGAGACACAATGTGTTGACAAGAACAGATTCACGAGCATAGGTAAGAGCTAGAGTTGTGCACGGATACATTGATGATGGACTGCTGAATTGCTGCATGTGCATACCAGGATGTGCATGTGTAGAGCGCTTTATCACCTGCTTGCGGCTTGACCTATTGTTTGTCTTGCCCCAGAGCGGGGAGGATTCAAAATGAGGGTTTTGTTTGTACCGCCCTGAATCCCTCACATTACTGGCAACACTAACTGCAAGTAAATAGTACTACATGGTAACCAACCATGCTGGCTGGACCCCTCCCTCACACATGGTGACCGAGACTCACGGCACCAACGGGACGAAGCGTGAACAGATCAAGAACACCATTGCCCTGTTGTCGTACCATTCTTGGCTTGAACTTGCTTCATAGTCTCGCAGCAGGTTGGAGCCGGTCAGAGTGGGAACCCCACCCCAATCAGTGGTGGTGAGCACCCTCCATTGCCTTGAGAAAGGTTTTGTGTGGAGCATGCCGGCGCCGGCATGGGAGGGACGCCAAGGGGCGGGAGCAACACTTGTGAGTAGCAAGACAATTGTTCTACTATCACCAAGTGGAACATTTTCCACCAGCTGTTAGGGGTAGCCAAGCAGGCTATACACCTCTCGCAGGCCTTTTGCTGCCCTGCTGCCCATGTAGAGGCACCATAGATTTTCTAGTTCTTGGCAGGAAAGGGACATCCAATCCTGTTGATTCTAGGAATGTGCTGTAATATCTCAACAATTTCCGCTCGAATTCGCTTGGAACGGTCGTTAGATCTGTGCCATTGGCGCTCGTTCTGGCAAGGTTGGTTCTGAGAACACTTGTAATGCTTCACATCAAAAGCGAGCAAATGTCCTTGCTCCGTCTTCTGATGCGTGGGCCAGCATGATTGACGGCGTTTGCCCTCAGCACACATTTGGCTCAGGATACCATTGCCGTTTTCATGTCGTGCTCATCACCTTCTTCTCTCCTGTCCCCATCCCCATCCCCATCCCATTCTTTCCCAGTGACCTCATCCCTGTTGCCGTGCCCCGTCCCCATCTGTTCACACAAAGTCCGACCCCCTCACCGTGTTCGTCTCCTCTTCCCCTTCCCTCACCCCTTCCTCAGGGAAAGACGTTGTCAAGCCTTTTGGAAACCATGGGCAGGCCTTCACCATTCGTTCTTCTGGAGGATGCTGGGCATACACCGTGGCATACTGATGGTGGTATTGCCTGCAGTGCTGCAGTCCAGCAGGTTGCTTCCATGTGGTCGGGCTGAACCTTTGACTGGGGCGGGTGCTGGTGCTGTGCTGGGGAAGTCGGATTTTCAATTGTGTGTGTGGGTGGGGTAGGCTCAACCCCCCAAAACTGGAGGGGGGGTCTGGGCTGAATATTGACCGGCACAATGTTGTGTTTGAATCAAGAAATTGGAAAGATCCCCCCTTCCCTCCCCTTAGACCCCCTCCTGCCTTCCCCCCAGAGCCCTATCTCCTGACCTCCCCTTCTTCTAAGCCATCTGAAAGTCAGAGTGTGTTGACCACGGGGGGGGGGTGGGCGGCCGGGCCCGGTCCTTGTATGCGACACCCCCCAGCCACCCCCCCCCCCCCCCCGGGTTTTGAGAGATAGTGGTGTTGGGGCCATGCCGCCAACAGCGCCGAAATTTTTTTGTGCATCTTTCCCTTTCATCAAACCATCCATGTTTTCAGCGCCAGATTAGCAAGACAAGGCGCTCAACAAATGTCGTTTGTTGCAAAGTGAAAGATCACCACAACCACTGTGGATACACCTGCCCATCTGCAGCCCCTGCTTCACAACAGCCACCAGCAGCTTCCCCAAACCCGCCCCAGACACACATCCCCCCTGGAGGTATGCATGTGGTAGTAGTGGGTCGCGCGTAGGCCCCCCCACCTTGGGAACCCCTGCCCCCCCACGGTCGAACCCCCCCCCCCCACACCCTCCGGCCGACCCCCCCCCCCCGACCCTCCAGCCGACACCCCACCCCCCCAACACCCTCCAGCCGACCCCCCCCCCCAACTGCCCACCAGCCCCCCCCCCCCCCCCCCAAGTTTTGACAGATAGCTGGGGGGGGTGTTGCATCAGGACCGGTTGTAGTTGCCCCCCCGTGGTGTTGACCCCAGAAAAATTTTCTCCGGCCCCTCCGGCGCCAGAAGAGCATCAACCATGACGGCTTTGTTGTGGCAAGAGTCTATTGTGTTCAATATGACGATGGGGCAGTTGTTGATCTGTGGCGCAAGAAGCGCCGCATTCGTAGTTTGAGGGCTCCAACGAAGGAATACGGGTATCAAAAAAAAAAGAAATTTGACAAGGACAGTGGGTCAGAGGAAGAGGCAATCATCCCAGAAGATGAGGACTGTCTCACTGATGCATCAATTTCTTCTTCATCCTCATCATCTTCATCATCATCGTCCTCATGGGACAGCTCATTGCATTCTGATTGACTTTTCTGACTGGGCACGGCATCAGTTGGAGACTGATTTGACCAAATCATCAAAGCTTCCCTGCCTTTGGTCCGTGTTCAACTGCCTTGCCCAGCAAAGCACAGCACAGCACAGCACAGCACAGCACAGCACAGCACAGCACAGCACAGCACAGCACAGCACAGCACAGCACAGCACAGCACAGCACAGCAATGAGACGATGGAAACTGTTTTTGCCTAAACCTGATTTCATTGGGTCCGCAAGGAGGAGCTCCCTCCCCTCCTTTCAGACACCCCCTGCTTCTCAAGCACTTTACAGCCCCATGCACCAGTGACTATGAAATCTGACGCCGAAGAAGAAGAATGGCCAAACGACATTTCATTGAACCCCAAAAAATTTCCGGACCGCCTCGTTGCGCTGTTTCAAAAGATACCAGTTTCAAAAAATTTCTAAGGTTTGGGTTCCAGGGTCACGTCCAGGCCATCCCGGGGGGCTTTCAGGGGTCCGGTCAATTTAGCCACTTTTTTTCCGGGAGACCGGGGTCAATTGATTTGGAGACTCTATCCCCCGCAGCCCCTGCAATTCAAAGTCCGGGACTGAGACTGGGGCTGGGGTCGGGAATACTCTGATTTTGGGGCTGGGGTTGGGGCTTTGACTGGCTGGGCCGAGGATGCAGACTAGTCGATGAACAGCCTTCTTTTGCCGACGCATAACAACAGCACGCGCACTGTGCGTGCACAAGCAACTGCATCACCCCCCCATGCGCCACCGATTTGCGATGTGCATGGAGCCCCCTGCCAAGTTTTGTGGGCACAGCAGCGAGTGATTGTGTACGCGCAGCTGCACAGGGGCAAGGGGTTTGGGGCCACACCTCCTGGCCTCAAAGTAGTCAAGCATGAGCCTTGACGCAACCCTGTCTCCTCTCGGCCCTGCCTCACATTTTTGCCGGAGACCATGGCCACACTGGACTCCACCGCGTTGAGGCATGCGTCAGGCACCATCCAACACACCCACAACGCGCAGTCCTCACACAGGCGCCATGAGGTAACCGTGAATTACGGTTTGCCAAGTGCCAGCCGCCGTCCGTTGGCCACCAACCGCCGTCAGCGTATTTCCAATCGTCGTTGGTGGCCATTAGTCCGACCAAAGACGGTGTTTGAGGGCACATCTTGATGGAATGAAAAAATGTCGCTTGAAAGAGGCGGGCCCTGGTCTGGAACAAGTGCACCCCGTATCCTGTGATCCACAGCACAATGGGAACGCCTCCTGCGCGCCGCAGGGTAAGGTGATTAGCTGTGGAGTAATTTGCACCGCATTAATGTTCCTCAATTTTGGGTGAAGGAAGTAGGTCAAACGGGCACAATGGCGAGGCAATACTCAAAACGGACAAAAATGTTGCGATAACCACTCCCATTCAAAAGCAGTTGTTCACAAAGGGAACAATTTCCCTTGTTCCATGATAATGACCAAATTGCGCGCCGCAGGGCGCACTGCAGGCGCCGCAGGTGCCGCAGGATTAGCATTCCCAATGCAATTTGCAGGGTACAATATCTCGAGTGACCCGCTGTCTCAAAAGAAATTTTCGTCACTCATCATCAGGTGATCGAAGAATTCCAAGATCAAGCGAGGGAGGGTGGTCCTCCAAGACCAGCAAGCCCTGCACACGAGGCCGCTGCTTCAGCACGGGACTGGGCCCTGGATGCCCAGCAGTGGAAGTCCTCCTTCGACACGCAGGCGACCCAGGACACCATCCATCGATTGTATGGCTACGTCTGTGACGTGTCCGTGAGACTAGTCGAGGGATATTAGACCCCGAGGCCACCGGTGTTTGTCGCGCTCGGGGCGACACTGACCCCTCCGAGTCCGTCCGTGCGGCGTTCTCCCGTGGCCTCGCCACCGGCTCACGGTTTTACGCCAGGGCGTGTCCCCAGTGGAGGCGATGCTCCGGTCGTGGTGGTGGTCCTTCGCTGTCCAGCGGTCTATCAGGGATGACCGGTAGTCCGTCACGACCTGCCGGGGCCATGGACCAGGGGCGCCATGTGGCGCCGCAGCATGTGTCCCACATATTCTGCCGGAGCCAACATCGAACTAGGAAGCAGTCGCATGTCCCGTTTGAATGCTCGGGTTCTCCAGTGCTCGGATGGGGCATCCAGAGTCGAAGAGTCGAGCAGTGAACGGGCACTGGTATCACGGAGCGGCCCCACGCATCCCATGGTCCATACTGTTTGCCTTTGACATCAATACGATGGCCCAACTGTACACGTGCTAATCGATCAAAGCGAAAATATATTGGCACTGATCGCCACATGCCATGGCCGTTATGGCGTGCCAATGCGACCAATATTTGCATCGTTGACCTGCATCTCGCGCATAATGCTGTGAAACGTGCATCTCAGATCGTTGTGAAAAAGAAAGTTTCAAGGCCCTTGCCAACGACTCACCGCCTTCTGCCCATTGCCAACGCGGCCATTAGTTCGGCCCAAGGTTCTGGAGGATAGCACTGAACAGAAGTGAAAAAGTAGTACTTTTTCATTAAAGGTGGCTTTGGTCTGCAACAAGCGGCCCCACACCAGCGCTCCATGTGAATTCACTGGCAATGGGTCTGCGCTCAAAGACGTTTGCTGCAGTTGCACCAAACCTGCCATCTGTCCTGCTGTGGCTATTGCTCCTCCAGGGGTACGGGTGAGTGGATATTATTGACCTGCATCCTTGACGACCCGCTCTGTGTCGTCCCTCATAATAACCGGTTTCGATGCTGAGGAAAGATCCCTCAGGCCCAAATCGGCATGATTCCACTACCGTGATCGCCACCGACATGTTATAATGCGACGTGAGCTGGTGATCCAGAAGCAAGAATGGTACCAGCGGAGGTCCCTGGAGTTGGTGGTTGCCAGTCCGCTCCCGAGGTCAGTGAGCTTTTGCCTGAGGGCAATCAGCAGCAAGGGACAGCAAGTAGCAGCGGCACGTCCAGTGTGTGTGTTTCCTACATGTTTCCCACATTTGCTTCTCACTCTCTCCCTCTCTTTCCGACTTATCCCGACTGCATCTGACCCACCTCCTTGATTCCTGCGAGGATTGGCGCCCTTTACAATATTGCAAAGCACGCGAAATGGGTTAAAAGGAGGGTCCTAGGGCAAACTATAGACGCCCTGGAGCCTGGTCGGGAAACAGGTGTCTGTCAGAGAGGCCGTATCGGTTTACCAAGACGCAGTATCGTAGCGCGGAAACAGCGGAAATTGTTTCCGACCACATTATGTTTTGACTGTGAGGACTCAGCCTGTGTCCTTGCGATATGCCTCCACAAAGCTCGCCTCCCCTCACATCCATATTTAGATCTGACCAAAACTCTCACCCTGGCTCTTACCAAACACATTTGCAACATCGTCCCACACCACACTGTGTGCATTGCACTGGCACTTCGCTGGAAAGTCCCCAAGAGCGGCAAGTCATCTGAGCGCCACCACCATGGTGGATATGTGTGACGAAGCTTCCGTTTTTGCCATTACTTGCAATTCACCGTTTAGGGTATCTTTGCCATTATTGACCCTTTTTTGCAATCAGTTGCACGTGTTCTATGCAGTTTCGATCGTATGTGCAGCCCCATCCTTTTTTTTTTGGGTAGCTTTCATGTCTGAAGCCTTCACTTGCAGAAGTTGATGATGCCTCCGACTGAAAAGTTGAAATTCTTTGCGAGATGTGTATTTCGGGGACTGCAATTTGACAGCCCTTCCAATCTGTTTTTGGGTTTTGTGCACCAGGAGTGGCATAGAAGGGTAGAACACAAAAATGGATTGGCTACATGCATGCATTTTTTGTTTTCAGTAAAATTGTGAATTTTCCCCTTTGCGGTATATGTGTATACAAAAAAATTGTCACGTTGTGTGATTTTTTTTCACGGCAAACACATGAAAAAAAATGTCATTTTTTGCGGTAAACGCGGTTAAAAAAAATTGTCACATTGTGTAAATTTTTTTTGTGGTACTGCGAGTACGGGTTTACATGACTTACTGCCAAAAAAAATTGCGCGACGTGACAATTTTTTTGTTACACACATTTACTGCAAAAAAAAATTGAATTACATGTATTACAACATACACCCCCGGAAATCGCCAGTGCAGACACAAAAAGAAAGCATGTCATTGCACAATAATGGCAAAGCAACTGCAACCTGCCCATTTGTGGGCCACGTCTGATTTTGTCCCCCGCTCTGAAGCGTTGGGGACCCCACAGATGGCAGGGGTTACGTAGCCACCGGGCCCACTTGTGGGCCACTTCTGATTTTGTCCCCCGCTTTGAAGCGTGGGGGACCCCTCAGATCTGCAGCGTTGGGGACCCCACAGACGGCAGGGATTATGTAGCCACTAGGCCCACGTATAGGCCACTTCTGATTTTGTCCCCCGCTCTGAAGCGTTGGGGACCCAAACAGCTTATATCAAGAGAGTGTCCCGGTGGATGCAAATGGTTGAATCTAGCTCCACACTACACAACATGGCTTGGTGCCGTCGCCACCCTTTTGTGGTTAATAGCGATGACAAAGAAGGGTTGCACTGGTTTGTGTGTGCCTTCGATTGTCGTGTCCGGATGGAGCGTTTCATTATTTGGGTTTGGGAACCCTTGAGCTCCATTCATTTGATACATCCTTTCTTATCGGTGCTCAAGAAGCTTTGCTTAACCACCAAGCACCAAGCTTTGGGATTCCAAAAGGATGGTTGGTCTTGTGGTTTTCAGGGCCTGCACCTCACAAACCTGGTGGTGGATCACCGGGGTTCTTTTTCCGATTTTCCCCTCACCCCAATGGGTCTAGGTTTTGTTGACTATGTGTTGAGCATTGTTAATGTTGATCACGCTGTGCGGGTCATTGAACCGCCTGCTGATGATTTGGAGGGCGTGATTGAGCTTCCTTGCCCTCCTGAGTCCCCCCAAGCACCCAAGTTGAAGGTGCACTTTCAAGGATCGAGGAGAGAGTTCACACCACCCCCACCCCACTCAAGGATGCCGAGCAAAGCGTGGAAGGCCTAGAGGCCAAGGCGCAACCTTCCATGCCCACTCCTGCCACAAAGGAGGACACCTGTCCCAAGGTCCTCATCCGTGGAGAGTGGCGCAAGGTGCCAGATGCCGACCCCGAAGATGCATTTGGCCAACTGCATCGTGACCAGAAGTTCATTAATGAGTTGGTCAAGCAGCTCGTAGCTGAGTTGCGTGTGGCTTGTCAACTGAACATCAGTCCTAGTGCAAAGCCCAAGTCCAGCTCCACAAAAGCTGACCTCATCTACAAGTTTGTATTTCGCAACTACTTGTAGCGGGTGCATGTTGTGCAGCCTTATATTTTCCTCTACCTATTTGGTGTACCAATAGTGGAGCGTATAAGCATGCTATTATATTGGCCCAATCCAGTGCCTTGGTGGCCTATAATGGCGGCACTAACATTGGCCATGGCCCTATCACAACTCTTTTCTTGAGCCTGATTTTGTTCCCAGTGCCGGCACACTGATGTTGGCCATGGCCCTGTCAGGACTCTTTTCTTGAGTCGTCTTTTTGTTTCTAGTGCCAATGACACCATGTGATACTATGTTGTATTGCATGCCATTATATTGGCCCAATCCAGTGCCTTGGTGGCCTATAATGGTGGCACTAACGTTGGCCATGGCCCTATCATGACTCTTTTCTTGAGCTTGATTTTGTTCCCAGTGCCGACACACTGATGTTGGCCATGGCCCTGTTAGGACTCTTTTCTTGGGCCTGATTTTGTTTCTAGTGCCAATGACACCATGTGATACGATGTTGTATTGCATGCCATTATATTGGCCCATCCCAGTGCCTTGGTGGCCTATAATGGTGGCACTAACGTTGGCCATGGCCCTATCATGACTCTTTTCTTGAGCCTGATTTTGTTCCCATTGCCGACACACTGATGTTGGCCATGGCCCTGTCAGGACTCTTTTCTTGGGCCTGATTTTGTTTCTAGTGCCAATGACACCATGTGATACTATGTTATATTGGCCGAGTCCTAACTAATTGGTGGCTACACAGAGTACTAGGTGCTTCGTGGACTCGGCGTCCCATGGTTAAGGTCGCTATGGGGTGCCGTATGGAACCATCAACTGTACATATTGCGCATGTATAGCAAAATGGCATTTCTTTCAAGTTTTCAATTCCCCCCCCTATAATTTACATGACTTACTGCAAAAAAAATTGTATGCATTTACCGCAAAAAAAAGATTCAATTTTTTTTTATGATTTACACGACTCACCGCAAAAAAAAATAACACGACTTGACGATTTTTTTTCGTACACGAGTTACATTTTTCACTTTCTGGGGCCTCTTCCAAAGAGCAAAGTGGGGTAGGCTTTCGTGTGTGGCCCACCATGCATTTTTTGCATTCACGTTGCTGTGTTTCCCCACACAAATTCATACGGCCCCAACAGCCCCCTTCAGCTGGTTTGTCCTGGGTTGTATACCTGACCACGGATGACACTAACCGGATGGCCTTCTCCTGGCAATCTTCACCTTCGTCGTCATTCCGCTGCCGAGAGCGTAAGTGATAGATTGCAGGAGTGTTTGCAGCAGAGGAATGACTGCCAGTGTGATCATGTGGTTTTTGGGATGATTCTTGGCTTGAGATGCAGAACCAGACACATGAGTAGTACTTCAGCTTTCTGCCTCTGGGGTCTGTGCGCCCACCGGCACCGGTGCCAGACGTGTTTCTCAACACATCTGCGCATACGCCCATTTGTGGGGCGTTTATTTGTCCCCCGACAGAAAGTTCCACTGCGGGAAGTGACCAATGCGACCATGCCTGAGCCCTGTGGAGCCTTTAAGTCACTGGTTCCCCAGGAGAAGTGTAAGACGAAGACCACTCACAACATGGTGCTTTGTTGCACACGCCAGGCGTTCGATGCTACGGCAATTTGTCCATTTGCGGTGGGTCTGTCCATTTTGATGTGCCGAATTCAAATATGCAGAAGATAGGGCTCAACGATACGATCTGTTGGAAACTGTCGCGAAAAACTGGCCGGGGGCAACCCAATGCACATAGCCCCACGAGCTGTGTTGTGTGAAAGCCCAACTAAACCGCCCGTAGTACTAACTGCCCTGTTGAAGTCTAGAACCTTCATTTTTGAGATCCGCGACCTCAAATTGGGGGGTGATGCGCAACCCAAGCAATCTCAGCCCAGACTGTGGAATTACCGAAAAGCACTACCTGGGAACGTTGCAGCTGTAGGACGTGGGACAGGCTGAAATCCTGGTGCTGCCCAATGAAACGGCTTGTGGAGCTGACATACCCTCTGGTTCAAGTGCAAAACCTGCATTTTTGAATTCAGCACTGCAAAAAAACAGGGGGGGGGGCAGGACAGGCACCAACAAGGCTGCATTTTGGTAAAACCTAAATGAGCACAAACAAACTGATTTTTGCTCCGCATTGGCGCATTCTGAATGGCGCCGAGAGACGATACCTCAGAGTTCAGGGGGCATATCTTGCCCCTCTTGCCTCTTCCAGCGACCTGTACTATGATGCAGCATTGCAGAATGGTGTATGCTCATGCACTGGCCTGTCTCAGGTATGCTGCTTATGGTGCTTATGCAACCACAGGTGACTCCCGAACTTCTTGCTCGAAAGGCAAGATGGGGTTGTGTTTCGCAACCAACTAATGCAGTGTTGGATGACTGCAAGTGGAGAAACACTGTACCCTTAAAATCAGCAGACGTATGGGCAAAATAAATCCCAATTTTGCCTTTTCATTTTGCCCTGTCCATCGTGCCGTGATGGCAACCCCATTTTGGTGTGGGGTAGGAGGGGAGGGTCCAGAAATCAGACCGCACATAACTTTTGCCTGGAAGTCACGATTTTTTTTTTTGCAATGTTGAGGTGGAAACCTTTTTCCAGCTCTACAGAAAAGGCCCTGCAAGGTGCTGTACAACAGTTGCAGCAAACTGTGCTGCAGGAGGTGCAATGTCAGGTGCTTTGCCGCTTTCCAGCTTCGTCGACATGCGGGCGTTTCATCCAGATCCCGGTGGATCACTATTAAGGTTGCATGTGTGACTCACGGGGTGCAGGGAGGTGGTGACTGCGGTGTGACTTGCAGTGTGAGACATGTGCAGCGGTCGGGTCAGCCTTTGGGTGTGTTCGGCCAGCTGGTTGGTGGTGTTTGGCCCGCTGGTGGCGCTCTGGTCCACGGACTCTTAGTTCTGGATGATATTGGGGGCGCCTCAAGCGCAGTGCGCGCGCAGTGCAACTATTTGGGCGTCTGGCCGTACTAGAGACCCATACTTTGAGATACTAGGGGCCCCTAGGGGCATCATGGTGACCCCTAGCGGAGGTTTTGACTTCTGATTTTTTCCCCCTTTGTTTGGGTCCCCCTTTGTCAACAGGGTGCTCTGAGGAGGCTTGGTGGGCAAGTGTGCATCGTGTTCGTTCTTACTTGAATGGTGTTGTCGCTGAAATTCGATGGGCGGAAAGATTGTCGGAGTGGAACCACGTCCCACACTTTCCATATTTCGTGCTGCACTACCTGGATAGCATGCCCATTGCATCCATAGGAGGCATCCTTTGCGATGTTTTGTTTAATCCTAAATACGCCGGGTGCGTATACAAAGTTACGGTTGCCATTGACAGCTTGGGCAACATCGTTTGGATTTGTCCGTTGGCCCCGGGAACATCGGCGGATGTTCTCATTTGGGATCGCGAGGGGCCCAAAAGGGTGAAGGGACATTATATGGATTATGAGATTGGCTCCATGGATGGTGCATACAAGGGGCGCCTCCATGTGGCATGGCCATTTATCGGTCGAAAGACGTTGACCGAGCGGTAAAAGGAGTACAATGATGTTCATGGTTTCTACAGGGCACGCATTGAGCACTTGTTTGGGGGGAACATAGTCTAAAAGTAGCGCGCAGTGCGCGCGCAGTGCAAAGACTCCCCCATTGTGCTGCCATATTTTGTTTATTATGATGTTGTGTGGGCTGTTGTTGTTGTGGGGGCTTGCATCAGGAAGATGCATACTGAAGAGCACAGTATTAGCAGTTTTAGCACATTGGTGCTGTTCCTCATAATTGCTGTGTTAGGTGCTCAAAGATCAATTTTGTTCTGTGTTTCTGATTTCGTTTGGGGGGATACCAGTGTTTGGCCTATTGTGGCAGCAGCACCGCAGGAGCGTGTTCATGGAGAACTGTGTACATGCACACTCCTCCGGTCCCCTGACAGGCGCAAGTGATTGAGACCACACCTCTTTCCTGGGCTGTGTTGCAGTAAGTGAACGAGTGAGTCTGTGAGTGAGTCTGTGAGTGAGTGTGTGAGTGAGTAAGGGAGTAGGTAAGTGAGTGAGTGAGTCAGTCAGTGAGTCAGTCAGTCAGTCAGTCAGTCAGTCAGTCAGTCAGTCAGTCAGTCAGTCAGTCAGTGGGTGAGTGAGTGTGTTTGTGTGTGTGTGTGCACATGTGTGTCTAAAATTTGCTGTCTGGTCTGGCCTGTCTGTACCGCTAGGTGCTGCTGCGATTGCATGACAGCAAAGGCCCCAAAACCTCGAACATATTCGACTCCAATCCCAGACCGAAACCCCTAAGTGCATTCAAGATGTGCTAGCAGGCGGGCTGACGCCACAAGAGGCATCTGTTCAGGCACCCTTCCTGGCTTTGTGTTGCTGTGGCCATCCTCTAACCATCCTCATCCAATAACCCTGAAGTCACCCAAATATCCACCAAGCCATGCCCATGGATTTCATCACAATCAATCATCGGTATCCTCTGCTGTTCATCACGCACCCCACACATTGATCAGATTTGGCCGCATTACCTCTGTTGTGCACATGAGGGACCAAGAGGGGACATTTTCAGGCTTACGCAATGACAGAGGGGCCGTCACCCAAAACTGATCCAGAGCAGGTCAGAGGCCAAGTGGTGCCACCGAAGAGAGAGCACTTTCCTCAATACCTCGCATGAGTATGATTTTGATGGCGTTTTGCGGTCCATCTTTGCTGTGTTTCACCTCTTTGCGATTCCTCAGATTGCTTCAGGGTTTCTAACTGATTTGAGCATGAATAGCACCGAATACTGATACAAAATGACGCACGCCAACAAAATTCTTTTTCCCTGCTCACGGTAAACGGCAACAAACAACGGCGAACCTGGTTTCAGACTCAGCTAATCCTCACTACGTGTCAGATCCGCTACCACAGTCATTTGTGGGATCATCGTAGCACTGGACAGCTGTGAACCTTGATTCCGAGGGGTTACCTCGAGTACTGTGAAGTGAGCAGGCTGCGCTAGCTCATCTTGGTCTGAGCCAAAAAAAAAACGGCAACAAACAACGGCGAAGCAACCTGAATGGGTAGACCTGCCGTTTGGATCTGTCAAATACTTTCAAGTGGTCATTTTGCACCCCTGAAGGGTGCAAACTCTTTAGGGGGCAGTGAGAGGCATGAGAAGGAGGAACATGAGAGGGCAGGAGATGAGTCATGGCAGAGATGCAGAGAATGCATGGTGCCGAAGCAGAGTAGGGGGTGATACAAGGTGGTGGACAGCAAAGGTATGTAAAAAGGGGCATTAGGAGAAACGAGGTCGGCATAGGGAGGTACGATTGAGGAAGGGTATGAAATTGGTGCTGAGAGGTGAGCATCACTATGGGGATATGGGGAAATAGGAAGCATTGGTGGAGGTGGACACATAGGAACATGTAAAAGAATGTACAGATGGTCCTGGGCAGGCGATAAGGGGCAGTATCCTCCACCCTAACTTCATGCTCATTTAAAATACATTACTTCCACTTCAATTGGTAATAGCGCCATTTATTATACCATGTGACTATCACATTTTCATGCTCTTTTTTGTGAATGTCAGCAATTCCATGTCCCCACCAACCCCCAATTGTGATGAGACCTGTAATGGAACACCGGGGATGAACTCAGGCAATTCAATGATTTGTTCATGGCCTTGTAGTTGTGGCATCCAGCATGATGTTACAAGATTGATATTTTATGGTATCTTATTTCCTCTTAAGATCCACATGACAAATTATTTTTCTGTCAAAAAACTTGACCCTGAGATGCAAAACTGTTCACACCCTTGCAAAATACCCCTTAAAGCTCCCTCTTGCCAACCCAAAGGCAGCATAAATTGGAGCACGGTGAAGGGTGGCAAAGGTGCAGGAAAACCACATGCAACATGAAATTGTGGTGGCCATCACTATCCTTCAGGGACCTGGCATATTGTTGGCAAGGTTGGACCTCGTTGTGGCTGGGGATGGTGCCTTGGTACATGGTTCAATTCTCCAAAACTTGCCTATGTGGCCTCCAAAATCTCAGGCATCCGCTGGCTATGCGTGGTGCAGTGCAAGGCAAAGTTGTGCAATGCTCAGGATATCATGAGCTAGTTTCTCAATTACACACCCCTAAATAGTGCCATTGTTGGGATACCAGCCTCGGGCATCTCATGACAGAGAGCCGTTTCCAGGCTGGTGTTTGCTGAACGGGGCATTTGGGGGGGGGGGTGGCGGTCCTCCGGTGTGGTCAACACAGAAGGGACAAAGTGATCGACACACTAGCGGTCTTATTTTGGGCCTGTGATACAATGGCCAGTTCATGGCAGAAATCTTCCGCTTTAATTTGTTCTTCCTCTTGTTCTTCGTTCGACTGTTTCTCTTCTCGTTGTTGTCGTTCAGAGTTGAATTTTGCACGACCTCCCAGTACTTAGGCACGCTCACAGTGAAATCTCTGAACACACCTGTTTGATAAAGCGGTGAAATCCCTCGGGATGTAACGCCACAACGGTCAAAAGTGCCTGTTGCCGAGTTTCTGTGTGTTTCAGAGCAATTTTGCAAATGGCGACAATGGAGCGTTTTTTGCGCCTGTTCCGATTTGTGGATGCCAATATGGAGCGCCAGTACCGTGAGTCCCAGGTGGCATTGCAGAAATTTCTCACCATCCTGTGGTGCTTCCCATTCTCTCTGATCGTTATTTACCCGCTGCTGTTACTGGCAACCCATGGGTCTTCGGTCCGTTTTCCGTACGCAATCTTCTCCCCTCCAGCGGTACTGCTGTTGGGGGTTCTTGCAGTCAACCTGGGCATCCCCTGCATGAAGGCTCACATAGTCAGCGTCCTGTCTGTTGCAATGGTGGGTGCAAGTCTGTGGGCCAGTTGGTTGGTCACTCAGTATGTAGATGGTGTAGTGCCTCACCTCGAGATCCACGATATGCCGTTGGTGTGGGAAGCCATCCGCGACAATCCTGCGGCTCAGCAGCAACTCGACCATACCCTAGAAGTGCTGGTGACCGAGAACATCAGCGTGCAAGTACTGTATACCCTGTATGGCCTGTGTGGGGTGCTGACAGTCACTGGTCTCAGCCCCATCACCCTCCTGTCGCTCGTGTTGGTGCCCGTGGCATTTTTCGGTGGCCAGGCCGTCCAACACTGTGAGGCCTTGCAGGGGGTGTACGTTCCTTACATGTCCGCCATCCCGCTATGGACTTGTGCTCTCAATCTCGGGGCCAGTCACTTCCAGCGCAACCGATTTGAAGCAGAGTACATGTTCGAGAAGAAGCTGGCTCAAGCGGTGGAGAGTTCTCGCAAGGCTGACAGTATTTTGAACCACACCCTGAAGAATTCCATGGCTGATGCTCTCGCCGACATTGATCTATACCTCCAGGGGCTTAATGGGCCAGAGGAGGTAGGCATCACGCATCTCAGCAGGTCGAAAGCATGCCTGCGCTGGGGAATGGTGAACTGCCGCAACCGAGAGACGTACATCAAATTATGCAAGGGGGCGTACAACCTGGTCCTCTCGCGTGTGCAGCTCGGCACTTTCGTCGAAACGTTGATTGCAGGAAGGCGGGTCCGGAACAACGCCGCGCCCCTTGAGGTGCGGGTAGACGAAGTGTTGTGTGCCCTTGTCCTGGACAATGCCCTGACCAATGCCCTCAAACACGGGGACCCGAGCGATCCTGATGTAGAATTGAGCATCCAGGAGTCCAGCCGTGACGATGTCGCCCTCGACGTCCTTCTGCCTGAGCCAACCGATCCTCAACGCCAAACGCTGCTGCGATTCTGTGTGTCCAATCGTGCCAATCCCAGCCATCCAGAGCTCACTGAAGAAAGAATTTCGCAGGTGCTTTATTACGGGCCCTCAGAATAGGTTCCTGATTTGAGTGGGTGGAGAAGTGGGAGGGGGTTTGATGTATTCACACTTTTCGGAAATGTTCCCTGTTCGCAGTGTGCTTCTGTGACTTACTAAGAAGTTTTCATCAGAATCGTGAGGCAGATACAAGATAAGGAGACCTATTGTCTCCGGCACGGGCGGGCGGGTGGGGGGGGGGGGGCGCACCATGGGAAGAGAAATCTAATTTGTAGTATTGGGCTATTTGACAAGGAATTGAGTCGTTTAGGCATGCCAGTATGGGGCCACCAGTCGTCGTTGAATTTTGCCTTTGGACACTGCTTTTGCTTCAGGGTGCGTCTTTTTTTTTTTCATTGTTTTGCTTCGGGTACTTATGAGATCTCGTGACGTTTTGCGTTTTAGATTTGCATCATCTGCTTTGGGTTTGGCCCAGGGGATTCAAGTATGCAGGCCACCGACAAGGCCTGAAGCCCAGCCGATAGTCTAGGGCGGTAGGCAGCCCACGACAAACTATTGCAGCCATCAACCAAAAAATGCAACAGGCACCTGTGGAGAGGAGATGGGCGGGGTGTATGTGTGTGAGCATGAATAGCGGCAGAACCAGGGCTGAGGGGATGGGTGGAGATACTCCAACCCAGTTGCGATAAATTGCGGGAAAACTGCAGGAAATTGCGGGGAAAGTGCAGGAAAAATGCGATGGCGTCCGCAACCCCTCCTTCAGTGTCAGGGAACAACACTTCTGAACACAGGGATAACGGTTTTTCTTTGCGTCGTACAACGTGGTCCACTGGCATAACAATTGCCGGAACCAACCCTCAATATGCGACTGCACAAACGTCGTTTGTTGATGAGACACAGGTTTTGCACAACTGCTACGGACCAAATAATCCTCGTTCTTGCCAGAGATGGTGACAGCAAAGGGCACGCATATCTCTCAGGATCATTCAGAGTGCGCCAGCACGGTGGGTTTTGGCACTTTTCGCGGGTTTGATGAACTTTTGATCCAATGCACCAAAATTTTGTCCCGTTTGGGGGGGTATGCGTACCCCCTGCTTGTGAATTGAAACATATTTTTTCAGTTTTTCCCAATCCTGCAGCCTGCGTGCCTTGACTGGCACCCACCCCTTGTTGAGAGGCATGGCCCACAGACCGTCAGTTGTCAGGCCCACGTTGCGCTGTTCGGTCAGCTGGACCTTGCGCCAGGCAATGGTCTCACGGTACCCTGATTTCACCCAGACAAAGCCATGCACCTGCACCCACCTCACACCCCCTGAGCACGCTCTTTTGCGCACCAAAGGCTTTTGTGGTGCATCAGGGGAAGCAACAGCCCATGGTGTAAATTTGTATGCAGACATGGTAGCTGCCTGTTGACAAAAAGAGGCACCAAGGAACGCAGGCACCATCAAAAAAGGACGAAAAGCTCAAACATGTTGTCAGTACAGCATGCAGACCCGGGTGTTCCAAATAGCCCTTTTCAAGGGCTTTCCGAATATACCCCATGTACCCCCCCTACGGGACACACAGTGGGCACAAATCAGGCAACAATGACAACAACCACTGAAAACCCACCGAGTTGGCGCATTCAGTACCGACCCCGAGAGATATCGTAAATTGCGATAAACTGCGAAATTGTGGGAAATTGCGAAACATTGCGGACCTCAACCCAACCCAACCCCCCCCTCTGCCTGCTGCCTCCATGACTGCAAACTCCCCTCCCTGGACATAATGGGCGGTTTTATTGCTCTGTTGCCACCGCCCTCCACACACCCCATCGCCTCATGGAAGTGGCAGATGAACCAAACATTTCGCCACAACCCCTTTGTGTGTGGGTTTGGTTGGCGAAATGGACGAAGCCATTAACAGTCCTCCCGGTCCATTATGTGGGTTTGATATGGACAAAATTGACGAAAACAAAGGCCTTGTCAATGCCGGCCCGATGGGGTACTTGCTCCACCCACAGTGTTTGTGTTGCACAGGTGCTTGCTGGTAACAGTCAACAGCCTATGCATGCACTGTCCGATCGTATCGGGATGCAGCACATTCGGATTGCGGCTGATGCTCAAGGCATGACATATACCCTCAAGCCTGAAGCTGGAAGGGTGCTGTTTGAGGCATTCCTCTGGGTCGAGCAGTGCTCAGATGTACAAGACACCGCAATGCCCTGCGAGCCAGATATTGAGGGTTTCCCTGAGGGCCTTCAATTCTTCTGCATCGACGACTCAGCCAGTCAGCGGTGCCTGTTGTTGCATACCATTAGCCAACAATTGCATCCGGGCGCTGTCTATGTGTATGGGGAAACGGCCAATGATGTGGAGGAGTTCATGAGTCATGTCTTGAAGGACGGAGATGTGGCCATTCTTGACCAGAACCTGGAGTACGGAGGGGTCCTTAGCGCCCAGGGTACCGATTTGATCGCACAACTGTGCCAGAATGGGTTCCAAGGCCTGCTCTGCATCCGGTCTGGGAACACCTCGGAGGCCGATCAGGACCACTATCTCCGCCATGGGGCCCATTGTGTACTTGGGAAGGAGATGCGTATGCAGGACATGGTCACCAAGATCAAGCAGGCTTACGTTGCGCACCACGCTGCCAAGCAGCCTTTTTATCAACCAGACCAGTTGGCTCTGCTTGGGCTGCAGTCAATTGGAGAGGGATCTGAGGATGAAAGGAAAAGCCATGAGATGATGCTGATGGCCGAAGACTGCGCAGATATGGAAGCAAGCTGCTGGGCAATAGTGCCTTCTCCTTTTGTTCCTTCGTCCCCCTAGTAACATGCCAAGCTATACACGGAGTTGCTTTGGAGCCTATGACCTCAAAACAAATGCAACAGCAAACCATTTTTAATGCGTTCCTGTTATATTTTGGTTGTACGATTTTGTGCAACATTTCGCTTTGTACCTGTACCATTAGTCATCGGCTTTTCACGGCGTACAATCAGCTAGGATGACCTTAATGTCTGTCTTCCCCTTGCACAGTGGTGCTCCCTTCACAGAAGCAGACTCTTCTGGAATTCTAATTCATGTTCATACCACACACATGCACTCATGCTCTGGTATACCTCATAGCACAAAGGGGCATGCCCGACGTGCAGAAGATTGAGCACGACGTCAGAAGTCTGCTTTTGCAGCTAGCTTCCAACCAGGATACCTGACCTAACAACAAATGGTACAAATGCGTAATGCATGGACCGCTATCCTCTTCACAATGTCTGTGCACTTTTGAAGAGTTTTTCGCTCCTGCAAATGATGACACCACAAATTCCAGATATCATCCAAGAGCACGGGCAAGCGGCTAGCACCAGCCAAACTCTCACCTGTACTCATGTCCGAAGGTCTGTCTATAGTTGCACAGAAAATAGGGCCGTCAAAGATGGTATTGGCCCATCAGGGACCCTGCTGGTCTCAATGTTGTGTGCAGGCAAGCTGTGTGTGGTGCTGTGCCGTTCAGGAGGCGGGAATAGCTCAAACTTTGATCCTGGTGCACCTGTGTGCTATTACTACTTCCAAGCATAGAGCAAAACCGTCATTACCTCAATCTAACCCCCCAATCCCTCCCAAAGCCGCCCAGCCCTAATTTGCCCCCGGCACCAGCGCCTTTGAGGGACTGTGGTACACCCTTGCGGATCGGCATACTGTATGAAAAAGAAGAACAACCTCGCGAATCTGTTGCGTGAATACCTGGGTGCCATGTTCTGGATCATGCTCCCACCTTGGATTTATGTGCAGCTATATGTGCCCTCCACCACCCCGATTTGTGGTTCGGGGCCTCAACGGACTGTCTTGTAGGAAGGGTACCCCCCCCCCCCCTTGTATAAGCTACGCCCTTGTGCAAGCTACAGTAGGCGTAGGGACCGTATTACTTTGGGACCTAATTTTAATTCGGTACCAAACATAGTGCAGCCACATAAGACATGGGTTTTGTGACGAATTTGCAAGTCACATAGAGTCATGGACACATTTGTTGTGAGTGTTTGCCCACTTAAACCCACATAGCTCTGATTTTTGGTATCCTTGTGCATTATATTCCCCTTGCTTGCACCAGCTCACCATGCAATCCTCTCTTTTTGAACCTGGACGCCCGGTGTCGGTAGTTGTATGTGTCTCGCGCAAGCTACGCCCGTGCAAGCTACAGTAGGCGTAGGGACCGTATTAATTTGGGACTTTGGCGTAGCTTATACAAGGGGGGGGGGTACCTCCGGCATTGAGCATTGAAGCACTCCAAATGGGCAAGCAATGAGACTTGGTTGTCAGGACAGGCTTGCTTTTCTCTTGTCAAAGAAGGTGGTTTCGCATTTCAACACCACCTCCGCTAAAAGGCGTTTCAAATGGCCCAGAAGCCCTGTCTGCTCAACTCTGGCAAGACGATCCTAAACCGCGATTGAACCATATCTTGGGCTACCTGCTTTAAAAAGTTCAACCTAAACTGAAACCGGTCCCCGCTTTCTGTGGTTTCCACATTTTACAATGGCACAGACGGACACCTGGACCCATGTATGGATGCATTGTTGAGACCGGCAAACAGAGCGATTGGCCAAGCCAAAATGATCTGACACACTCAAACAGTGTTTTGTGCAAAAACTCGATTGCACCACCTGGGGTGCCCAGATATGTTTGTTTCTGCCTATTTTAAGTTTGTGTTGAGTAGTTGCCCCCCCCCCCCTCTCCCCCCAAAAAATGGCGAACCCCTCAAAAACGAGCCATTTAGGGAGAGTGCGAATGTTACAAGCACAATATGCACAACCCTGACAATCCCTCAACCCAGTTGACACAACACAGCACATTCAAACCAACCTAGCCCAACCCGTCCTGCTCTGGGAAGCGTGGTTGGGGTATATATACATTTGGCCCCTCTCTTGTTGGAAGCTCCTCAGAGTCTTGCTACCGAATGGTGCCACTTCCCTCTTCATCCTCCCTCACCATGTTGTGCCCCAAAGGTGAGGGTTGCCTTACCTTGGTAACCACCAAAGATAAGCAAAAAGTTCAGTAGTTTGTCTGGTATTGCAGGTAACTGCTTGCTATATAGACCTGGCAGGACAAATTGTTGACCTGCTTTCGTTGCCATGCAATCTGCCAGCATACCCATGCTCCCTGCTGGGATGGTTGTGCGCCAGGTTGTGCGCCAGTCAGGCAGCAAGGCCTCATCATCAAGCCGGGCAGAGAGGTGACCAGAGATTCACTATGGGCCACAAAGCAGACTCTAACCAACCCTCAGTTCTTTCTGAAGCCCCATGAACAGCCCCCGCAAGCCTCTATGGCAACCCCACAGAGGACATGATCTGCAACCCCTCCCTGACCTGTCCCCTACCCCGAGGTAGGGGGGAATGGGGTTGCAACTGTCTCCTCAGGTGGCATGGAGGACTGTTGCGCACAAGGTGGGGGACTGCAAAGGCGGGGGAGGGTATCCCCCCCCCCTTGTATAAGCTACGCCCTTGTCCAAGCTACAGTAGGCGTAGGGACTGTAATAATTGTGTACATAATTTTAATTGCGTACGAAATGTAGTGTGGCCACATGAGACATGGGTTTGTCGTCACATTTGCCAATTACATGGAGCCATGGACAGATGCAACATGCCACATGCAACGCAATTTGATTTCCAAGAATCTGAAGTTGCCCGAGCCCAAACCAGCCCCTAAGCCTCAGCCAAAGGTATCTTCAAGTGGTGAGCATGTGCAATTGTTCCGCATGGTGTATGATCGCAAGAAGGGTTTCCAAGCTGAACATTTGTAGGCTTCGCATTATTCATTGCTTGTGCCAACATGGGTGTGAACCTGAAATTTTCATGTTCCCAAGGCTTCCTTGCGTTTGCATACACTTGGAAATGTGGGCAGAGGTCAAGGTGCACTCATACCATGCGCGCGCACGTGTGTGTCGGTAATTGTATGTGTTGTGCGTAAGCTACGCCCTTGTCCAAGCTACAGTGGGCGTAGGGACCGTAATAATTCCGTACATTGGCGTAGCTTATACAAGGGGGGGGGGGTAGTATGCTGCAGCCGTTCACATCACCCAGTGCAGCAGTGGCTTGCAATGTGGGACTCTGACCCTCCTTGACCCTTCAGCCGACAGAGCAGGATAATTCACTGCAGGGATGGATGCGATGTCCCTGTGCTGGGGTGCTTGCAGGATTGATTCCGCCTCCTTTGGGGCAAGTAGGGCCCTGTCCAAGTACAGGTTCCATCTGCCAGGTTTGGGCCCAAGCTTTGTCTCAGCAAGGAACCCCATCTGGCCCTTGTTTTCTTGTGCCAAAACACTGCCATGTTGGGCCAGTCACATGACGATGGTCCAATCTGGGGGTTTTGTGGCACATCAATGCATTGGGGCCTTAGGGGGGCTATTTGTGTCTGTCTGTTGTCTTGTGTATGTTTCAAAGCAGGAGAGTCAAGTCAGAGTGCATTTGTAGTGTGTGTTTGGCTTTGCATGTCACAGCAGTAGGTCTGAGAGGAGAGATGTCAGTACTGCATTCATCCCCCTTCATGGGACTGCACGAGTGGAGGAAAGAGAAACGGCACCAAGGTGCGATCAAAAGCAGGAGATGAATCATGAGTTTGAAGTGTGCTGTGAGGAAACAGAAAGTGAGAGAGTAAATGGAACGCTGGATCTAGAAATGGACCGGTGCCAAGACATGTGGGGCTCGAGGGTAAAGGTGGTACCCCCCCCCCCCTTGTCAAAACACGTTCGGACCCACAGAGGGTCAGAATGAGCAGTGGCGAGAGGCCAATAGGCACCGCCAAAGGCAAACAACCTAATACCGAGGCCTTGTGCCGCCCCCCCCCCCCCCCTTTGTGAGAGCAATGCCCCTATCAGAACAACAGCAGGTGTTGTTTCCGCAGTTTTTGGAACCATGTCCTACTTTGCCCTTCATAAATACCCCCCGCCCCCCCCCCCCTGTCGGAACAACAGTTGGTGACTTACTACTTTTTTGTTGTACACTTCGATTGCAGCTCCCACAAAGCTAAGCACACATCCACACATAGAGGCTTGCACCGGAGAATTTACAAGAGCCGTGCGGCGTGCCAACCAGTGGGATGCCGTGCGGCATGCCAAACGGCAGGATGCCGTGCGGCGTGCCATGCATTGCCACATGGAATATATTTCCACTGCCAATTCGTGTTCGGAGTCTCCACGGCCATCATTTTCAAGAAGTTCTTAGGCAGTAGATAGAATGCTATGTGTCATGTCTGCAAGACGCGTCAAAAGGCCTGACATTCATGGATACTATGGGAATGCCGTGCATGCAGTGCGAAGTTTTGGATGTTGGCAAATACTCGGACCCTACTTTTGGCCCCTTTTGACAAGTTTTTGGTTCCATACCGGGGTTTTTTTAGCTTCCTATGCCTTTGGGATGTGGCAAAGTTGAAGGCAGTTTCGTTGTTCTCATGTGGGCTTGCTGCTTCGCTGTGCTACCAGTCAGGTGACAGGTATTCATGGGTGAGTATCCCGGCCTCTGCGTGCGCAGTAATCACGCAGTGCGCATGCAGTGCAACAACTTGGCCTATGTAGCACGAACGGAGCAGTTTATCTGCACGCTTTTGGCTTTGGCAGGTTGTATGTGATGTTTAGAACATAGTACAGAGTGTGCACTGATGGGAGAGTTTTCGCACAGGGTTTGTAGAATGAGCCAAATGGCCGCAATTTATTGGTTGTTTTCACAAGAACCAAAGCCAGCCGCAAAGCATTGCAACAAACGTTTCCCGCACTACATTCATGGTTGGAATTGTGTATCAAACATTGTTCTTGGAGAGTGATATAATGGGCAAACATGCCTGTACGGCACGAGATCGCAGCATGAGTATGCTACGCTTCTCAATTCTTGATTGAGAAAGCTGCAAAATACTCTAAAAGCGGGTTGCTTTCCCCATCCTTCCCTCAGGTATAACCACAATGCAGACAGTAGTGGGCTTGTTAACCACTTAGCAATTCCATCCCTGCATTCCAACCCAAAGGTTGCCGATGGCACCTTGTGGCTGTGGGTGGGCGCAAATTGCTGGTTGATGACCACATCAAATGGGTGGACCATTTTTCTCAGGGACAAAAGTGCGTTCAGAAGTTTTCTGTTTAATGGTGAAGCATGCACACCCAATTTCTGAGATCCGAAGAAATGGCTCTTTCAGATGGGCCAGTCCGGAGATCCCACTAATGTCTGTGGTAAGTACTTTTGTGTTGGGGACTGCGGTAAATGCGTGTGGGGCACAATGGCTCCCTGTGTGGCCATGAACGGGTCTTTGGGGGGGCCTGTGTTGAATAATAAGAGTAACACCACGGCTTGTCTACAACGCGTTTGCAGTGAAGCGCCTAGGCCGAGGGGCTTTATGCTTGTGTCTCAGTGAATGCTCATAATTTCTGGAGTAGTGTGGACTCCTACCGTCATGTGTATCTCCTGTGCACCCACATCACGTTATGGCGGTCCCCGTTCTCCTAGACGTGCGTTATCTGCTACCGAGGGGAGTCAGGTAATCTGTTGGCCACTACCACCGGGGAGGGGGGGGGAGGAAAGGGCTCGTGCATTGCGAGAGCTTCTGTGTGGCGCCATGTGTGCCACGCCAGCTCAACGATAGAAGGTGAGCTGGCAGAGTCCCAAAAGGCACCTGTCTCAGGCCAACTTCTCTCATCCCTCTGGTCTTGGCCAGACGCACACCCACCCCGTGAGGTCCTTGCAGAAGGGCAGAAGTCGTGGCCCGCCAGGCATTTTCTGATGATGTATCCCCTGCACAGAAAATGAAGGTAGAAATTCCTTGTGGACCTCGGCTTATACCCATTTTCCCCTTTTGTGGGGTTTGTGCCAGCGGGACCAGGTGTAACCACAATATTTCAACCGAAAGGTTCTGCAGTTGCTCTAACCATGACTACCACCTTTGCCCATTACTTAGCGTAGGGACATTGTGTGATAATCCACGTGGTCGCCAGCAACACCTTATTTGCACAATACATGCCCTATACTTATAAAAAGACCAGAGCTGGATGTTACAGAGGTTTCAGAGGGTGACGACCAATTGTCACTCTTATGGCTAAGGTACAGCTTGTCCCAGGGGGGCGCCTCAAGCGCAGTGCGCGCGCAGTGCAACTATTTGGGCGTCTGGCCGTACTAGAGACCCATACTTTGAGATACTAGGGGCCCCTAGGGGCATCATGGTGACCCGTAGCCGAGGTTTTGAGTTCTGATTTTGTCCCCCTTTGTTGGGGACCCCCGAGAATGCAGGGGTGATGTAGCATTTCCGCCCTCTTTTGGGCCCCAACCTTCCGGTGCTATTGAGGAAAGGGACAATCTTTGAATCCACGCTTGAACAAACAAACGGAAGACAAGATCCTGGAGATGTTGCTCCATGTGCATGAGAAAAGCACCGGAGCTCACCCTCTTGACCCGCAAAAGGATGGTGTTGAGTGGTGGATTAAGCGTTGTGGTGGAACTCGGTCCCTAAGGACGCAAACCAGTTATATGGGTATTGATGCCCACTCTGCCGAGGAGTTTTGGCTAAAGTATGGGCATGATGATTTACTTCCACGCGAACATTTGTTCCGCTTCTTTTTCTTCCTCAAGCACACTCCACCTCAAAGGTGTGCTCATCTCCTCTCTGAAGCAACAGGGTGCTCTGAGGAGGCTTGGTGGGCAAGTGTGCATCGTGTTCGTTCTTACTTGAATGGTGTTGTCGCTGAAATTTGATGGGCAGTTTGGGTCACCTAATTCTAAGGGCGTTTCCAAGGGGTGTGCTTGGGGGCTCTTCGGGGGGAACATAGTCTAAAAGTAGCGCGCAGTGCGCGCGCAGTGCAAAGACTCCCCCCAGGTAAAGTAGTTGTATGGTCTGTATTGATGTGGGATCGACCCATGCATATCTGGCACTGTGAAAGAGGCAAGAGAAAACAGAGGCAGAGCTGATGCTGATACCCACAACTGAAATCGCCATTCAGTGGTGGATGGGACTGCTAGGACAGCCTTGATGCGTAAAACATCCGTTGTACTGCTTGCTGTAAGCGATGGTTTCGCTTTTCGCCTCTAAGGGGGCGCCTTAGGAGGAGTGTTAGCGCGCTTGGCGCGCGCCGGGCATCTTTTTTGATCCGTGCCCCACCGGTGACCTTTTCGGGGGTGCACTAAGCTCAGTGCAACTATTTGGACGTCTAGCTGTCCTAGAACCCCATACTTTGGGGTACTATGGGCATTATTGTTGTTTGAAAACGGGTATTTTGATGCTTCTTTCACATTTTCACAGACTCCATGCCCATCATTTCCATTGGCGGGATATGGAGTGGACCTGTGGAATCGTAAGTATGGTCGCATGGTTATAAGGTGATGGTTGCCGTTGATATGTTGGCAATATTATATGGATTTGCCCCTTGGCCCCCGGGACATCAGTTGATGTTTAATTTGGGATGGGTATGGACCTTCTTGTTCCCGAGGTGATTTCTTTAATTTTGAAGTTGGGGGCCATGATGGTGCTTATAAAGGCTGGATTCATGTCATTGTGCCATTCATTGGAAGAAAGAATGGCACTTTGACAGCCTGCCAACAATCCTACAATGATGTGCACGGGTGGTATAGGGCACACATTGAGCAGCTGCTTGCTCGCTTGTGGCATTGGGGCTTGGTTAGGAACATTTGGTATGGCGGCCCCAATGAGTTGCACCAGACACTCCATATTTTGCTGCATTCGCAAGCAGGTGCGTCACCCCCTCTATGGACCATGGGAGCATGTCCCGCCTCATGTTTGGACCGACCAAAGCAACTCAGCCACCACGCAAGATGAGGCTGAGGCAGAAGTGTGTGTGTGTTGTGTTGTCAAAAGCGTTCCACCATCACATTTTGTGGTGAGTGTGAAGAGCACTATTGTGCTGAATGTATTGACCCATACTTGTGGGACCAATGTTGTTTGTTAAGTACAATACAAATGACATTTGGAGTTGTTGATTTCATAGCTATTGCCTTCTTATGCAACGTGATTTGTAGGGAAGGTGTGCAGTCCAACATGGTCTACTCGGGGGGCTTCTCCATGAGAGGGTAAATCCGGGGCTGAAGTCGGGATAGTCAATAGAAAAGTAGCGGGCCGGGCGCGTGCCGGGCAAATGTTCCCCCTTAGGCGTAGTGCGCGTGCACAGTGCAACTATTTGGGCGTCCGGCCGTAGTAGAAACCCATACTTTGTGGTACTTTGGGCATCATTATTATTTGGTAGTAGGTTTTGATGCATTGGGGATTTGGCGTTTTTGGATTTTCACCCTGTTTCACCCATTTCTACCTTTTTGCACACTTTTTTTTTTTGCTAATTTCCACCACATCCACTCTTTTTCTAGGTCGATTTTTCCCCACCATGGTGACTTCGAGAAGGCAGGGGTGATGTAGCCAATCTGCCCAATTGTGGGCCTTCAAGAGAATGCCATGCACGCAGTGCGCACGCAGTGCGAAGTTTTGAATGTCGGCCAATACTCAGACCCTACTTTTGGCCCCTTTTGACAAGTTTTTGGTTCCATACTGGGTTTTTTTTTAGCTTCCTATGCATTTGGGATGTGGCACATTTGAATTGTCACCCTTTGTTGCCCAATGTCAACCATTTTTACCCATTTTCCATCCCCCACATTGAACTCTCCCCACTATGGGGACCGGACCCCGAGAAGGCAGGAGTGATGTAGCCATACATAGCCCGCGGACCTTGAGGAGTTTGTGGTACGGCCTTCATCCCCACCACATCACTGACCTCGCTTGCCATCAACAAGTGTGTCGTGTCCACTCTCAGAATCACCACCGCCCTCCCCTTCACCCTATTCGCGGTCCCCATCACCCAAGAGACCACGGACAGCGCATTCCCCGCGCTCCGAGTCAAGGGACACCTCATCGCCGCCTCCAAGAGCGAAGCCACGGGCACTGAAACACCCGAAGCAAGCAGACTTTACAAGGCTGAGTGGTTTGTTCATAGGGACAGTGGAGTACCAAGTTGAAGGCAGTTTCGTCGTTCTCATGTGGGCTTTGCTGCTTCGCTGTGCAACCAGTCAGGTGACAGCTATTCTTGGGTGAGTATCCCGGCCTCTGCGTGCGCAGTATGCACACAGTGCCCACGCAGTGCGCACACAGTGCAACAACTTGGCCCAACTTTCCGGTGCTGTTGAGGAAACCAAGCCAACTATCGTTAACCTTCCGGTGCTGTTGAGGATAATCTATTCACATTCTCTCCTCCACGTTGGAGGCCCCTCGAGTTGGGGTGTTGAGTTGGGTTGATGGACTCCCACGCTTCCATGTGGCCCCTTGAGTTGGGGTGATGGACTCCACGATTTGGCGTGGCCCCTTGAGTTGGGGATATGGACTCCCATGGTTCGGTGTGGCCCCTTGAGTTGAGGTGATGCACTCCCACGCTTTGGTGCGGCCCCTTGAGTTGGGGTGATGGACTCCCAAGCTTTGGCATGGCCCCTTGAGTTGAGGATGTGGACTCCCACACTTCGATTCAACCTTCGAGTGCTATTAAGGAAACCGGGCCAGTCTTAGTAACATTTTTGCGTTGCATTGTGTTGCATTGCCATGTGTGCCGCATGTGATGCAAGGGGTAGATCATAATTTGCCCTATTTTGCTTGCACATACATTGTGAAACAAGCACCCTGAGCTCAATATATAGTGATACACACCTTCGGGGTGCTTGCTACATGACATCATACTTCCCTCCTCATTTCTCAGGCCCACTTTCTCCATGGATCTCAGTATTGGGGATAGGGTGTTCTACACCCGCTCCAACAGCCTGCGAGTTCCCGCTCCCACGGCTTGCAAGTTCCTGCCATGGTGGTTGGGACGGCTGAAGACTCCTCCACTTGGAGCACTACCAAGATGGGTTGAGAATGGTGAATCAACAATGCAAGGATGGAGTCCATACAAGATGGAGTCCATCTCCTTTGCCATCCCCAGTTCAGATTTGCCACCTCACTGCCCTCCATCTCCGCCGCCCAACACACCGTCAAGTTCCCCCCCAAAGGCCCCCGGCCCTTCACCACTGCCACAAGAACCGGCAAGCCCCCCCTCAAGGTCCCCTCCAGTCGAACACCAGCATAACGATGACACCAAAGTGCTCCCTTCGGTAAGAGTCCCCGTTGGAAAACGGGCTAGCCAATACTTGTCCCGCGCTTGTGAAGCGGACAAGGCGCGCCGACAAGCAGCAAAAGATGTTACCATCGACCTCACAGCGACAAAAGGAGTACAACGATGTCCATGGTTTCTATAGGGCACGTATTGAACACTTGTTTGCGCGCAGGTGGCATTGGGGCATCGTAAGGAACATATGGAGGGGATTTGGTTCTGAGTTGCATGAGTACGTGCGTGTGCTCTTGCATTTGCAACAATTTTTGATCCGAAGACAAGTACGGCACCCTCCATATGGTCCATGGGAACACATACCTGCACATGTATGGACTGCACCTACACAGGAGGACAAGGATGATGAAGATGTTGTGGGTGATGATGGGGATGTATGTGCCCTTCGTTGTACCAAGTCTGACCGTGAAAAGATGTCCATGTGTGACAAGTGTCAACTGCAATATTGTACGGATTGCATTTGCACACACACACACATACACATGTATGATAGTGAACTTTGTTGAATGATTGGGTGTCACACACACATACACACACACATTTGACCGTCACCCATGTGTATGGGCATGATAAGTTGGTGTATAACAATGTGGCAAATGTGGCAGATGCCCTAGCCAAGGCAGGGGCAGCAAAGTGCACGGTACACAAAACGGAAGGGCCCAGGGGGCCGACAGATGACGGACCGAGGGCTAGGAGGCAAAAGCACACAAGGACACGGGGTGTAAAGAGGTAGGCAGCAGTGCCGGTCTCTAATAGTGACTCAGGCAGCGACTGGCCTGTAGTAATCCGCCACAGGCAGCGGGAGATGTGTAATGCGCCGATGGACATTCCGGATCCCGAGCTAGATTAGTGATAGGTAGAGCGCCGAGGCACATTGTATGTATGTGACCCACAAACCAAACCTTCATTTGCAAGAATGTGTGTACAAAGTGCCCCAGGGAAGTGCCAGAGGCATGAACAGAGCATGGATTGAATCACACCCTTCGCAAGGCAATTGGCAATTGGCACATGTGACAATGTGACATTTCTATAATTCTGCAACTGTGTCACGTTGTGCACACAAGTTGCGCATTCTCAGTTTGTACTTAGTTGACAATGGAAAAAAAAGAGGGTGGTGACCATCACCGTTCATGGCTTTTTCAGTTGTACATTATGTGTGTTGTGTGAAGGGAAGGTAGTTTGCAACTTTCTTGAGCTGGGGCAGTTTGGGTCGCCTAATTCTAAGGGCGTTTCCAAGGGGCTTGCCTGGGGGCTCTTCGGGGGGAACATAGTCTAAAAGTAGCGTGCAGTGCGCGCGCAATGCAAGGATTCTCCCTAAGGGCTGGCGGTTCATTGAGTTTTACTATGATACCAATCTATTGGGCATGACTATTGGGCACGCAGTGCATACACAGTTCAAAATTTTTGTACAGCCGGAAACGCCAGGCCTCTGTACCAGGGAGATGGAGATCAGATGTAGGAATGGTGTCAGTATTTCTGCTTTGCCTGAGCTAACCTGAATTCGCATGCTGTACCTTGACTCCCTTTTGCCTTTTCTCTCTTGGCTGGGCCATTAATGGGTCTTCAAAGAAACACAGATTTGGTTGTTCAGTTGAATTGCGTTTTGCTGCATTTGGCGCACCTGGAAGGTCATTGTGTTCATGGGTTTATGGTATTTAACCAAGTTGTACGCAGTGTGCACGCAGCGCAAAGTCATCCCGGATGTTTGTATAAAGGCTAGAGGGACTCTCAAGTTCCTGCTATTGCATGCCTTTTGGCTTTTGCTGTGCATGTCCTGAGATGAAACTGCAGACACATGCCCGCATGACGACACCAGAAGCCCTGTTGCTGCTGATGGTGAGAAAAGCACAAGACAATCATGCAGTGGGTTACAGGCCCCTAGGCCATCTAGGGACACACACCCTGTGCAGACCTGAGCAAATCACCTGTCCTAATGTCTGAACTGAGTGCACACTCAAGATTGTGATGCTGATTTTCTGGAGGATCGCCTTGCAAATGCCAAGCCCCATTCTCATTCCAATGCAGAGTGCGACTGTGGCATGATTCTGAATCGGACTTTGTCACCTCTGATGACTCATTGTCAGCCTCAGACTTTGTGGAGGAGAATGAAGTGCAGGTTGTATGGGCAAAAATTGGAAAGGGTTGGAAAGGCCCTAAAGCATCCTTCAGGAAGGGGGATGGGTCACTGAGAATTTTTAGGTGGGATCAAGAGGACCCCAAAGAATGGTGACTTTTAGTGTTTGGTTGTTGAATGGGCTCTGAAGCCGCCTGCCAAACCTTCCATCAAGGTTGGAGCCCAGCCTTTTCAGCAGAAGAGCCTATTCCTGTGGCTCCTGTCCGCCACGGTCAAGTACCAATGCAAAACACAAGTGGCACACTGACATATTTGTCAGTAGCTTAGGACACCCCAACGCCCCAAACGGAAACATGCAAGCCTAAACTGCGCAGGAGTAAATGGATTCTCGAATGTCTTCAGGAGTGTGATTTTGACTACCAGGTGCCAATAATTGACTTTGGTAAATGAACGCTGACAGGCCTAACCCTACGATTGGCCAGAGGTCCACTGTGCACTGGACAATACACCAGACCGTTGTTCTCTGCCCCCTGGGGCACTTGTATTTGATCGACCTTTCTTCAGGTGACGTACTGCCTCATGGGCATGACTGCACGTCTTTGATGGGAATTGCCCACTGGGCACATGCAGATAGCCGGAGGCCCACTGGGCGCCGTGCTGCACTACACTCGAAGTCACTTTCTTTCGGTTAGCCGACAGGTGTGACAGCTTTGCTGTACTTGAAGGTGTATTCTGATATATTGGATGAGGCAAAGTGGTCCCAACTCCAACACATTCACACTGTGGGGACAACACACCATCAAACCATCGGATACACTTGATTCCAGGATTGTTGTTGAGTTCTTCTGCTCGCCCTCCGACTATGGTAGAGTGGGTCGCACACTTCGAAGGTCGATCAGAAAAAATTTCTCAGTAGCTCAGGATACCTGCCAGAACGTGTTATCTAATGATCCCAGCCAGTTTAATTCCATCTTTGGACCAGTGCGCAGGAACCATCATATGGCACAGGCTCATTGAGATCCAAGACGTTCCTATAGGGCAGTCAGGGTCAGGTGAGTTGCCAGCTTTTCGGAACAATGATTGTTTTTCAATGACAATTCCCTCACCCCAAGGGATATTGATGGCACATGGCACACATAAACATACCCATGGGGCAAAGAATGAAAAACAGCCCCAAAACGCTCTGACGGGCGCCAGCACTGAGTTGCTGGCCATTGGGTGCACTCGTACTACCCCATACAAAACGGCACCTGCCCTCCTTACTATGATGGGCCAGCCCGAGTGAGACATACTTCACCACTCTCCCCTGCTCCTTCAAGCACAGATGGTTGCTCGAGGCCGGCAGACTCTGACTGCCCCAAGCGAATAGTGACCAACTGTACCTGAATGTCATCCCCCTCCCTCTCTGGTGCTGATAGTGTATGAAATACAACCCGCTGATTCATCTCGGCCTTCAGTCTTCGCACCGCTGTCTATTTCAGCCTACAGTCTTTGTGCCTCATGCACACAGGGAAGCCTACGAGCAAGGTAGTCCCCCACTGCATAACCTGGTTTCAGACTCAGCAAATCCTCACTACGTGTCAGATCCGCTACCACGCCATTGTGGGATCATCGTAGCACTGAACAGCTCTGAATCTCGATTCCGAGAGGTTATCTCGAGTACTGTGAAGTGAGCGGGTTACGCCAGCTCATCTTAGTCTGAATGCCCCCCCCCCCCCAAAAAGACTCTGACTGCTCCTGCCCCTGCTTCTGCCTGTACTGTTTGAGCTGCTTTCTGTGTGTGTGTATTTTGAATCATTGGGGATGCTGTGGCATGTGTAAATATCCGGGAGATCACCTGATGCATGCAAGTTGTCAGGGTACCACGCCCGTCATTCTTGGGACAGAAAGATTGTTTACTATGACCTGCATGCCTGGCCTGAATGTGTGCAGCACTGCTGTTCACCACAGCGACTGCGTACGTACGTGTGTGAAGGCAGCGGGATATACTATGCTGAGCTGTGTCTGCATGTAGACACATGGCCTTAAGGCATACCCTGATGGTTGTTCAGACCTCTACTAGAAATCCGGGATGACAGGGATAGTCCCTGGACAGACCAGTGCTAGAGACGCTAATCTTCAAACATTGCAGCATAGATTCAATAGGGCCAGACATGGAGCAGCACAGCTGTCTCAGGCGATGAACGGGGCCTGGAGGGAGGACCCTATGCTGAGCGCTGATCACTGGCTGAATCTTCCTCCTTTTGACCACAGAGGTACGCAGTCGCTGTGGTGAACTTTTTTATGTGCATCCACCAGTCCTGAGTACGGCCCCCTTTTTGGGGGGTGGAATCATGGCAAAGCCACGGTCCATAACAGTTTTATATGCTGGTCTGTTTATGCTGTGGCAGGCCAATTTCTGCACTATGTTACAGTTGGCTCATGCAGAGTGACAGTTTACAGCGTCCCACTGCATAACCGGGTTTCAGACTCAGCTAATCCTCACTACGTGTCAGATCCGCTACCACAGCCACTGTGGGATCATCGTAGCACTGGACAGCTCTGAACCTTGAGTCCGAGAGGTTATCTCGAGTACTGCAAAGTGAGCAGGCTACACCAGCTCATCTTGGTCTGAGCCAAAGAAGAAGAGTGACAGTTGACAGTGTGTGTTCCCAGTGGTGTTCCCAGGTGCCTGCTCCCAGTGGGTGAAACAGCGCCCATGCACCCCACTCTCAAGGTAAATGCTATTTTCATGCTGTACTACCCCCCCCCCCCCCTCTTGAAATCTCCCACCCCTTGCAATCTCCCCCCCTCTCCTGGGAGACCGTTACTTCAATGTTTTTCTAGTTCAAATGGATCATGAGACCGCTCAACCCTCAAGGCTAGAGGCTGTGGTGGTTGCATCACCCAAGTCTCCAGAGTCGCTGGATGGTAGCATGGCTTCAGAACCCAAACACACACACAGCCTGAATACTACTCCATACTACCCCCCCTCCCCTTGCGCAAGCACCGCCTTGTCTAAGCACCAGGACCCGGTCTGACCGTCACTTTTGCCGAATTTTCTGACCACGGCTTTTACGGCCAGAAAGTAGGTAAAGTGTAATTGTCTGGCGATTGTAGAGGGAAAGAGGGGCTGTTTCATGCTTGTGATGAGTCCTCCTGCTCAAAACAACATTCTGCTTGGGTCTCAGGCATGTGACAAGCATGAGGTGAGCAAAAAAATGAATATTGAGATGGAGGAACTCTTTGCTCCATGGGTGATTGAAAAAACCAAAAACCTGAAGGACACCAAGCAAATTCCTCACCCTTCACATGCACAATTCACAAGCTCCTGATGCCCCTGATGGGCAGTGAGGACCTCCAGAACTTGCTGAAATTTGCCTACACATTGTGTTCTAGGGCCCTGTTGCGACTATTGTGCTTAGGGTGAGGTATGGGCAGGTTTTTGGGACGTGCTTTCTTTTGGTATCGCGCGTCGCGCGGTTGCACTGCCTTGTCTAAGCACCAGGACCCGGTCTGACCGTCAGTTTCCTGACCTGGCTGGTGCTTGCGCAAGGGGGGGGGCGGGGTACCAAGGGTGTGACAGGGTGCGTATCAACCAAACCTTTGGATGAGATGTGGAGGAACCCCAGCCCCCGAAAACTTCTCCAGTCCCCCACTCTCGCCAAGGATGTCCGCCCACCTTCTGTTTGCTTGCATCATTGGAGGACAGCACACTTTGCCTCGAAATACCCTTGCACCCCCCCCCCCCCCCGGAGCCTCCATGCACGGGAAGGCCGAATGAGTGCCATGCATTGCACCCGAGAGTGGAGAGCATGTAGTTGCATACAGCCCGCGGTTGCTGGGTGACACTAACTAATGGATGGACGCCCTGATGTTCCAAACACGTAGATGTTTAACACCTGCCCACTGTACTTCATACGGAAAGGTGTACATAGATAGTGGAGCTCTCCAATCAAGAAGGGGATACATTGTGTGCTGTGATCAATACGGGAACCTTTGGACTAGTGGCTGAAAGTGTCTATGACGGGGGCATTCAGTCTATCAAAACCGACCATTGCTCCCCCTGGGAGACCATCACTTGCCCCCCCCCCCCCCCCACCCCCCTTCGGGGAGACTGTTGCATGCTTGGGGGGGGGGGGGCTGAATTCTAGCAAGCAACGAGCAGCAAGCAAGCAGCAAGGAAACATTTCCCCACTCTGTTCGACAAGGATGCCATACCATACCATACCATACCATAGATTGGCTGAGCAGATTTCTGCACTGATTTGACGCTTTATGACACCTCTGGTTGAAGATTGACGTGTCAAGACACGTGGTAGCGCATGAGGTGTTGTGGCATGCTCAAACATTACCTAAGGTCAGGGTACCCTAAAACGTGCTTTGGAGGTGTTGCCACACTAGATAGACTGTAGTTTTACGGTGTCAGGGCACTTCAAGGTGCATGATCAGGTGTCATGGTACCTCAGAAAATGGGTTGAGGTGTCCTAGCGTGCACAGTCCCACCCTCGGGGATCAAGAACTTAAACAAACAACATTTCATTGACAAATCCAAAAATCAAGTTAGTAAATGCATTGTACAGGCAAACACATGGCAGGCAGAGCACATGTCCTTACCCTACCCTATCATCTTGTGCACACTGTGATATGTCTCATGTCCAAGGCCACAACTCCCCTCACGCTTCTACAACCTACGGATACCTACTCGTGCATGCACTGGGCTTCCCTGTGTGTGCCGTTCTGTACCCCGTCTCTTCTCGGACCCTTTTGGCTCTTCTATGCTTCCCTGCCCTACATGCGTTCTTGGATATGCCTGGCGTGTACGTGCTCCCGTGCCCTACATGCGATGTGATGTGCCCCCATCTCCCACGCGCCTGCCTCAACTGCCAGGCAATGTAACACCCACGCTGTGTACTCTCCCCTTCAGACATGAGCTGACCACCCACTTGGCTCTCCATACATTATCCAGTCTCCTGCCCGGCTAGCGACCTGATGCACGGGTACTGTCACATGGCCGCATATCGTGCGGCAACCCGGCGGCGGCCCGTTCGTGACGAGCCGGCAGGCGGCGGCCATTGTGGGCCGAGCGCTCTCACCGCGGTTGCATTGTTAGGTCCCACCACACCCAGCTATGACGTGTCAGCGCTCCGGTCGCCGATGACGGCATGCTGTTCGCCTTATTGTGCATCAGCGGTGTCACCGCCTATTCCTCGGTTGTCCGGCACCCTGTTAGTCGACTTGCACGGCCATGCTCCTCATCTTCCCGTGGTGCCCACCTTCGATGGGTAGGATTGGGCACGCTTCATTCTCTCTGCATCCGCTAGGGTATCGTGTTCGCCCTGCACTTCGTCTGGCCGCCCAGTCGCTAATGCACGCGACTGCCGCTGCTCCACCTCGTTGGCCTGTGACTGGGTAAGGGATGATCTTGTCTTTGGGCAGCGGGTGTTGGGTTGTCTTCTGACGCATTAGAGGCCTCTCGGGTTCCTCACGGTATGCTGAGTATCGCGGGGTTGAATGTCTCGGTGCGGCCGTGTATGGCACAAGCAGCACCCTCCGGTCAGTCTTCACAACCAGTGGGATGTCACCCACTGCTAGTTCCCCCACAAAGGGACCTGCTAGTTCCCCTACAACCACAGGTTGTGGACTCCCATACTCGCTGCGCGGTATTGCTGAGCGGGGAATTTGACATTTGTTGCAGTGCGCACGTCGGCTCCAATTGTTGTTGCCGCAGCGTGGGTACAACCTGTCTCAAGGGGCCATTGTTGCCGTGTTGGCCACTCGGCACGCGTGGCATCGGGTTTGACGGGCGTAATTATAATATGTGCACTGCGTGCACACCCAATCCCCCGGGCGGGGTTGGCGGTGCTTTCCCAGTTTTACCATGCCACGCGTGTGAAAAAGAGTCTGGGAGGATAATAGTGGGCGCTAGGAAGAGCGGGATGTCATGCACACACCCTAGCAACGAATGCCGGGGGAACCACTCAGTGCCCCATTTGATCTTTGATCCCTCCAGCATGTATACATGTCCCTGCCCTGCATGCGTTCTTGATTCACTTGGCGCATACACGCGTCCTTGCTCTGCGTGTGGTGTGATATGGCCCGGTCGAGGGATATGATGTACCGCTGCCGTGACACGGCCGCGTGTATGGGGCATGCTGGTGGCGGCCCATGGATAGCGGGCTGGTGGGCGGCAGCCCTCGCGGGCCGACCGCTCTCACCGCGACTGCCTTGAAGCCCCGTTGGTGGATTTACACGGCCGTGTTGATCAGGCTAGGGGATGGATCCAGGGTCTACGCCGTTGTTGTGGCGGCGGGCTCCCTACGGGCCCCGTGCGCTGTGGTGTATCATGCCACACTGGGCTCAGGCACCTGGGGCTGGGCGCGGCCAAGGTTCTATGGGACCTCACGTCCGCCGTCGTTGATGGCGGCCGTCTCCCTTGCTGGTCGGTGACCTTCGGGACTTCGCGCTGCGGATGGGGTGGCGTCGATGTTGGGGGCGGTGACTAGTCCCACTGCCGTTGATAGGCGCCACGCTCTACAGCTGGGCCTCCGAACGCATTTGGGGCGGTGTGTATGGCATCACTGGTGGGGCGTGGCCCCAAGACACTCCCCCGGCCACCCTTGTGCGGAACGTGGTGTAGGGGGCGTCTGGAGCTAGAGTGGGCCCCGGTAGTGGGATGGTGGCCCATGGTGAGCCGCCCCACCGTCCGCGTTTCTATCTCCACCGCGGTGTGTGGTTTGGCCCGGGTGTGCTTGGTAACCTTCTTGAGTCCGGTACGCGAGTATTTGGGCCGTATCTCGGCTTGGCTTTGGCTGGCGTGGTGGTGCTACGTGACCGCAAGACGTCGCCGGTCGGTCCGGTGGGGGAGGTCCGGTGGGTTGCAGCTGCTTGTCCGTCATCTCAGGCGAGTGGAGTTGGATGCGCTGTAGGAGTTTCTTGATTTTGCGGTCACACTGCCTCCTTAGATTTGCCTTGTGGGGAAGATTTTGCATGTGCGGGGCCATTGGTACAAGCACCTTCACCACATAGACATTTGGTGCCACCTTTTGCTGCTTGGCGTATGGTGGCACTTGTGGGTTCTTTGATGGGGTTTCGCACCGATTGCGGTCCATCGAGCTTTGTCCCTACGATTCTGTACGGGTTTGCATGGAGGACCCCAAGGCACGGTTAGGGTTGGTTTCATAGGCATGACTCTTAAAACCTGCCTGTGTACTTCAACTCGATGATGCGCGGTCCTCTCTAGTTGCTCGGGTTGGCTCCTGATGTCCTGAGCGATCATCTTCATCTTCACGCCACGTAGGGATATGATTTGGCCACCAGTTTGCCCTCAGTATGGCTTTGTTGCGGATCATCGTGATTAGCCGCGGGGTCGCCTGCAACAGCACCGTCTGCGATACCCTCTTCCAGTGGGATGCCGTGATGGTTATTTTGGGGCCCGTTCTTCCCATCCATACTCGCACCACATCATTACTGTAATGTGACGGTGCCAGTTCCGGGCCGTGGGGTTTTTGTTCCACTTCTTTGACCTCCGGCTCATCGTCGTGCAGCAGTTGTGCCATCTGCCGTGCCACCCGGGTGAGGAAACGGTGGCATCTGCGTTCCGGTACTGTAGGCTGGAAGATGAGGCGTATAGAACTGTCACCGATAGCGGGCGCCTCCGAGGGGTGATTCCTCTTGTCGGTTATGTATTCTAAATGGGGAGTGAACAACAGTATCAGGCGTAACAATGTCACACGGAACTAATGCAAGAGCACCACGGCTAACGCCGTCTGTCCGTGGTGCCCCATTGCATTTTTGCTGTCTACCTAGGCGTGAGCTGCGGCGGGCTGTCCTCCCGGCTCTGGTGTGCTACACCGCGGCTCAAGTGCCGTTTGTCCGGTATCATTTTCCCGGGATTACACGCTTATGGCGCTCCGAGAGCCGCACGTCCTCCTTGTGTCGCTTCCTTTTGATACGTGACTTATACTGCTGGTAAACACATCCCCTCACCCGTAATGCATCTTTCATGTCTCGCTCTTGTGTGTGTCTCGGCCCCACCCATACCATTCATGTCAAGGGCACAGAAGCATACTCAATTGCCCTCTGCTTTTCTTTTGAGACCCCCCGGCGCGCTTGAATCAATTGCATGCTTGCTTGGCGCCACGAATGCAAGCTGTGTACCGGTTGTTGGAGCATGGCTCCCCCACTTTCCCAGATGGCGCGTGCTTTTGCCGCATAAACACCGTGAAGTACTTCATGCAAATGGCACACCGCATGCACTGCGCGCATAGTAGCCCAGAGTTGCGACCTCAAGCGGTACCCTTCCCTGAGCACATCCTTGTATTGTCCCAACGAGGGTACCGTGGCTCGACTAAAGGGCACGTGAGAGCAAATAAAAAACATACTCCCCTGAATGTGTCCCCTCCACCCCTCGGGGGGGAGGAGGCGGCCTAACACCCTAGGTGCCCACTGCCGCACACGGTCGGTTCCAACAATAATGGGCAGCAGCCTTGATAGTTTACTTGTTGTTGTGTCGGGTTAGTCCATTATTTGGTGCACGCGATTGTGCTCCTTCACAGGGCGATGGTGGATGGCCTTTGTATGTAGCGGTACCGGAGAGCCGCATGGCTCCCATGGTTGTGGGGACAGCTTTGCTGTTGGGGGGAGGGGGCACCCTGGGAACGGATCCCCACACTCTGTGCTTCCTGTGGTATACGCCACAGGGGATCCGTTCAAATGCGCTTGGCCAAATGCCGGACATGGTCAATCTTTTGGACCGAATGGTAGACCTCGTGGAACGATTGGACCTTGTACGCCAAGTCCTAGCTGGGTACCGCATCGGACCACGGAAAGTGGTTGACCGCCCGCGTCCTTGTCCCGCTCTCGCTAGTGGAAGCAATCCCCCCCCCCACGAGCGACACAAACTCTGCTCAGCGGCCGGACTCTTCGAGTTCCGGGCAATCCAGGGCATGCAAGGACTCCGACGCAGATTGGTTAGACTCACTCCGGACTTGCTGCCCTCGCCCCTCTAGCTTACGCGCTTCACCGCGCAAAACTACTCACCCAAGGAAACACCGGGTGACCTACATAACAATGGGATCACCCAACGGTGCACGAAAACACAAACGAACACAAGAACATAACACACCCGCTATCGACGTGGACCTGGGGATTCTAGAGGCACGACAAGCCAATGGCTCGAAAGCGATGCTGTGGTTTACATGCACCGTCCTCAAACAGGTAGAGGCCAAGACACAATAAAACAAGAAGCCTAAGACGCTCAATGTATGGCACAACCGATGGCTGCTGAGTTGCACTTGTATGGAGGACCTCACCCGTACCCACCTGCGCACAATAGCCAGCACCTACCAATGCGACTCCCTTGGGGTGCGGGGTATGCACCTCATCCGCGGGCTAAGATCCTTTTACGACAAAGCCTTGGGAGCCAAAGAAGCGTACCACTCATTGGTGACTGGCCACCTATACGATCAACTGCTTGTTGCACGCATGCGACACCGGCTGAACTCACTCCACCTGACGATAGAAACCATGTACTACACAACCAAACACGCAGTGACTACTTTGTACTGTGACGACACCACAATCATCTGCTTAACACGCTGCCACAAACAACATCTACACAGATTACAAGAACTATACCGCACACGACAGTGTCACACACAAGCCATACCGAACCACATCCTGGGTTGGATGTACCGCAAAAGGCTAGCTGCGCATGCCCACCATACAAACCGCACTTCATACGAAACAACCACACGACCAATGAGCCAACAATTGTAGTTGCAGCGCAAGCAACCCAGAGAGGAATGGGACGCGTCTGCGTGGGAAGTCCCACTACAAGCCCTACACAAACACCTGAAAGCACATTGGGACCCCATTGAATGGGAAATCCTCCCAACAAACTACAACTGACACTGGCCCAGACATGGCATAGCATCACCACATACCACATCCTAGCTACTCCCTTTGTATTTTGGGTACTCAGGGGGACCCGACTTGAGATGGATCCCGTATGCGGATTTGGCACTACCAAAACCTATATTTACTTTGAACTCGCCCTCGGGCTCGGCACTTTTAGCTCGGCCGTTTCATAAGAAAAAAGGCCTTTGTATGTGGTGGCTCACTTGGTGGGAGGTCCTTGGCGTGTTCCCCTAGCACCTTTTGCGTCACTCGCGGGATCACCGTCCGTTGCCAGTAGTACCGGTACCAGGCCCCCAGCTTCCGTTTTGCTTCTGGGGGGCCCAGCCCCGGCATCGGCAGATGCGAGCGGATTTGGGGGGCGAGGATCATGCTACAATGTTGGAATTTAGCCACTTGTCGGGGGATGTGGTGCTGGAGTTTCGGCGGGATACTTTCGATTAACGTGGTGGGGAACCTCAACTTGGCTACATGATAGCGATCAAGCGAGGTAGAATGATCCCGCCAGTTCTCTATGAGGGCGGATGAGTTACCCCAAGAATCCAGCCATGCTTGTCGGAATGCAGTCACCCATATGGGACACTCAACCATCCGTTGATGTACTGTACCATGGTGCCGTTCATGGCGAAGATTGCATTTGTGGATATGGTGCGTCCCCAATGGGGGTTAGTAGTTGGCCCAGCGTATGTCACCCTATACCGA
Organism: Eutreptiella sp. 'Long Island Sound 2002'; assembly: GCA_964036045.1. Lineage (NCBI taxonomy): Eukaryota > Euglenozoa > Euglenophyceae > Eutreptiales > Eutreptiaceae > Eutreptiella > Eutreptiella sp. 'Long Island Sound 2002'. Next base: position 104,264,968 of record OZ038380.1, read on the forward strand.
TTGCATCCATTGGTGCCTCCGTTGTCCTTCAAGCGGCTTCAAGGTCATCTAGTGTACCCCTTCCGTGACGTGCCCCCTCCGCAAGTGGTGTAACCACTTACGTGCCGTTGTGGGGGCTTCCCCTCCGGACAGGGTTGCACTCCACGGGCCTGGGTGTGTGGCCTCCTACTCTGGCAAATCCGCGCTTGGCCAACACATGTGCCCGGTTGTTTATCCTCACGTCTACCCGCTCTTCGGCCTGCATGGTGTGGGACTTGGTCCGGTGGCTAGGGATCCATTCCACATCCAGTTACTTTCTTCTCACCGTGGGATCTACGCGGCTGCGGATGTCGATGTCGGTTACTTACTTATGGGGCTTTGTGTCTGCTGTTTTGACCGCTGCCCGGTTGTTCAGATTTACTTTTGTGCCGGGCCCACACGGCTGGAACACCATTTTGCCCGGTAGGAGGTTTGTGGACCTGGGACCCGGGCAATGATGGTGCACGGACCTTTTACCGCACCCATGCCTGCCTGATCACCTCCTTCAGTTTTTTTGCTCCCATCGTAGTGGCTGTCTGCGTATTCGGTACCCCTCCTTTGATATGGATTTGATACCCATGGACTTTTAGCACCCGGTACCCGGCTGGTGGCTCCTTCGTGGTGCTCACCCCCACTGCCGGGGGTGTTTTGGCATAACGCCTCTACATATGGGGGTTCAGCCAGCATCTGCGGAATAGGTCCTAATCATCAGTGGATTGCTCTTCGAGCAGGGTATTCACGTTGCCCTAGTTCCGCCTGGGGGCCCGTTGAAATGGGGCGGCGCCCTATTTGATGTAGTATCTCCACATAGACGTCGTCGATGCACGTGTTGTGGACACCCATTCCTTCCCGCAGCATGCGCTGCAACCTCGTGACATAGGCACAGTGCTAGGACCAATATGTTTGGCGTAGGGCCATTCTCCCCATCTGGATGCGAGTCACCATCTTCACGACATCACGTTTTTTCTCCGTTCCTTTCGCGCCCTTCAGGATGTATTTTTGTACCACCGCGTGGTCGTCCATGATGAACATGTAACATGCTTGTACATAATTTTCATCACCACTGTTCCTGGTCTCTGTATTCCATCTGAAGGCGTGGTTGTGGCCGGGCGGCATACTCTGTAGTATCGACAGGAGAAAGCAGTGTCCCCTCTCCTTGCGAGGGGTAGGTTACGCGACCCCCCCCCCCCCCCCTCTCTGCCGAGGTGCTTTCGGGACATTGGGGAGGACGTCAAAAACTTCGTCAAGTATCTGGGAGTACGCTTGGGGAATATACGGCACCACCAGGATGACCAGGGATGGGGGCTGACAATAGAGCGGGCTTTTGCACCAGCACTGCAAGAGGCCTTTCGTCGCGCACGGGTGGTATCCATGCTGCAGTTGTCGATGGACGAACGTGCAATCATGCTGACATCATGGATCCTGCCGGTTGTGGCCTGGGTATCCAAGGCATACTATGCCCCAATCTCAGTGATCAGGCAGCTGAAGTTGGTGTACCACATGACCATGGGTACCAACAGTTTGGGAATTACTCTGCCAATCCTCTCACGGCCAAAAATGCAAGGGGGACTGGCACTGCCGGAGCCGGCGCTGTTTCTCATGCACCAGGCAGCGGCCCCGTTCGTCAGCCTCTTGGGAGAGCCTCACAAGTATCCCGACAGGGCAGTGGAGACCTTCTATGCATGGGCGACAACCATCGGGTTCACACCAACCAAAGACAACCTCCCATATATCAAGCTGGGCATGGTTCGGACGGCGGAGCTGACGTTCTTGGGATGGTCGGCAAAGGCACACTCATATATCCAACGGGTGGCCCCACAGGTGGCACCCCCGGCAAACCGGGACCAACTGCCACTGTGGCACTCTGTGTACTTCCGAAATGAGTTCAACTGCTCCTACTACAACACGAAAATGATCCGGCAGGGAGTGCTGACGTGGGGTCAATTGCAATCCTTGGAGGACGTAAGGCTGTTGAATGCACTGCCTCGAACATGGAAAGGGGTGTAGAATCATGGCGGACGACTCCTCAATAAAGTCCCGTCACAAGGGGGGTTTGATACCCCCGCAGTCCACGCCCAAAACTGGACCAGGGCATGGCTGCTTCAGTTCTACGCCTCTCAGCCAGGGGTCCGCGACCCACAAACACCGGAGGTATGGGAGCAATGGGCACAAGCACAGCTACCGCCGAGGGTTCGGGACTTTGCGCAAAAAGTGCTGTGGCACAAACTGACTGTGCATGCAAGAGTCTACAAGAGGTCGGGCACGGACAAGTGCCCGGTGTGCTCTCAAAAGGAGACGGTCAAGCACGCGATGGTCGAGTGCCCCATGATCAAAGCGGCGGCGGCGGTTATACAGCACTATTATGGCCTGGTGGAAACTGGGAACGGGAAATCTGCAGTCCGAGACATGATGGAGTCCGACCACCAGGAGTAGTTGGTGAACACGAATCAAGGCTGGGCAATCTGGTCGGCAAGAAGTGCCCACTGGCGATACCGATGCGAAGTCAAAGCGGGAGCATCACCGGTGTTCACATCATACCTGACAACCTGGCTAAGGGAGCTGTGTGAATTGGTGGGGTTTTACTCAGGAGAGCGCAGGAAGCAGTGGAGAGGCTTCCAGCAGTCACTGGAGCAACTTCGAGATAGTGGAGTGCAGCCACGACAAGGGGAAGTACGAGTACATGGGGGATTGAGTGCATGGTGGCAAACACACACGGAGTGCTTCACGCAAGAGCGCACAGCCGACAAACACAGTTGGCATAGTGAAACGGAATCACGCAGAAGCGCCCGAGGCAGGCAGGCCTGGGTCTGCTTTAAAGATACCGCATGAACCCGGCGGAGCACCCGCAGTGTAGCATAGCACCTGTGAACTCACTTTTGCAACTTCCAGACTATGTTTACTAAAAGCAAAAAAAAATCAAGTTAGTAAATGCAGTGTTTTGAAGTGCCCCTGGGGTGTGGCAGCAACATACCTCTGCAAGCACAATTGACAGGAAACAAGCGTGCACGGGGGGGGTGTCTCCTCATTTCGGGTGTGCAAGATCTGAATGCAGAAGTGGTTGCAAAGGGTTACAAGATTGTGTACACGGACGGGTCGTCAAAACGACTGAGCCACAAGGACATGCGCAGGGCCAGGGGCTTTGGCGTATTCGCAGCGGAAGACGAACAAGGTCCAGAGGTGCGCTTCTGCGGTTATGTACCAACACGCCAGAGGCAAACAAATACCGGAGCGGAGCTTTGGGCAGCCCTGGAAGCCCTACAGGGGTTGTGGGTGCCCAAACTGGCAATCCTCACCGACTCACAGTACCTGCAGCTGGGAGCGACTGGCAGGGCCCAGCACTGGAAGTCAAAGGGACGGACAACCACGTCTGGTAAGTTGCAGGTCCACGTCCCCGTCTGGGAAATGCTGCTCCAGGAAATGGCGACGCCAGGAAGAAAAGTCAGGTGGGAGCATGTCCCAGCACATGTCAACGTGCAGCGGAATGAGGTGGCAAATGGATTGGCGATGGAAGGCATGTGCTCGAGCCCGCTGTGGTCTCAACATATAGCACCGCACTCATCATCAGGGTCGGAGTCCACGGTAGGGTTGAGGGGAGGGTCAGGATCTGAATCAGAGGACACCAAGGCACTCTGGTCATCCCTGGGTATGGTACCCATGGATAGTGATGAGCTGACAGGGGAAGCATCCGGGGAACCAGCGCCACGTGCAATGGGTCCATACGCGTCAAGCAGTTCGGAAAGTGAGGACATAAGGACAGGACACACACACCAGGGAGGCTTGCTGAATGAACTGTCTGCGGCGGAAACACTCTCCTTCAGCACAGATGTGAGCGACACCAGGCGGCAGCGTAAGAAGCGAAAGCTCAGGAAAAGCAGGAACCCAGGACAGGGTCGATAATGACAGAACCTGTAGCCCCTGCATTCTGGTGCGGATATCTCACAGGTTTCAAGCCCAGCAATGCTTGCATGTCTGAAATCTGCGTTCTGACGCAGAGCTTTTCGTCACGAGAGCCGCGTCCTGTCGCGGCGTGAAGCAGCACACAGTAGCGACAACAAAGCGGCTGAACTCCGCGTCCTGTCGCGGAAGAGCTTCCGGGCGTAATGCCGCCGGGAAGGACATGCAAGGAGAAGGGACCACGTCAGCAACGGCATGGCCCCTACACACACATCCAGCCAGCCCCAAAGAAGGTTAAGCCTCAGCAAGAACGCCAGCGTTTCAAGGTGCAAGCACTGAGCCAGCTGGACACCATTGCGAATGAAGGACTGAGGGCGGTCGAAGCAGAGCTGATCACAATGGCCTGGGCCCGCAATCAGCAGATCTGGCTCCGACTGGACCAACCACACAGCACCAGGATGCACTGTGAGATTGTGGACAATCATGGGGAACCATTGCTGATGAGCAATCAGGAGCTCTACTCGGTGATGGTCCAAATCAACTGGACCCTGAAGACTCAGGCTCTGGCGAACATGCAGGTCCAGTGGCGACCCAAAAGTGCAGGCAAGTGGCACCCGTTCCACTGGGAGGCGATCCTCCACTGTCCAACGGCAGAGGGACATAGAGCGGTGCCCTCCTCCGTGAGCAGAACTGGAGACTGCATGCATGTGTGGCTAGCGGGCCGAGCTGACCTCTTGAGGCTGTTCCAGAGAACGCTCTTCAGACAGGCGGACCCGGTACCCGGGGACGCTGTGCGGTTCCTCTACACGCTGCTGAGCACACCCCCATGCGAAAGGCGATATGCATGACAGGGGATGACACACGGGGGGAAGCTGGACGGATCAGAGCAGAGATGCGGATAACAACTCGTCGTGGCCCAGTGGATATACCGCACCTCTTCTGTCCCGTAGAGGAGGGTTCGAACCCCGGGGGAGATAGAGAACCACCGAACGTCCCGAACCCCCCTTTTATGCGACAGAGAGAGAGAGAGAGTGGGACGCAATGGGAGGGGGACGGAGAGGAGAGAGCGAGAGAGTGGGACGTAGTGGGAGAGGAACGGAGAGAAGGAGAGAGAGAGAGAGAGAGAGAGAGAGAGAGAGAGAGAGAGAGAGAGAGAGAGAGAGAGAGAGAGAGAGAGAGAGAGAGAGAGAGAGAGAGAGAGAGAGAGAGAGAGAGAGAGAGAGAGAGGGTAGGAGAGAGAGAGAGGGAGAGAGTGGGAGAGAGACCCACAGAGCAAGAGACGGGGGCTAACCGGCGCAAAGGGAGGGTGGTGGGTTCGAGCTGACCCAGGTGTATGGGACGCCATGGCAGTAAAGAACAGTGCAAGGAAGAAACAACGAGGCGCCTTTGCGCCCCAGGAGCACGGGAGCGACACGTCGTACCGTGTCGGAAAGCCCAACTATGACAAGGGTAGCGAGAAAGTGGCCCATGTGAGGGTAAAGGGAGCGAGTAGACATGGAAATGTAGGCGGCCAGAGCACGCAAGGTGTGGGGCTGAAAAGGTATGAGCCACACACAGAACAGCAATGACCAGTTGAGGTGTCCGGCCGCCAACACGTTTGATGCAACGTTGGGACGCCTTGCGTCACCACAGGCGCCTTGTGCCCCCGAAGTTCGGGTACGACACGTCCTCACGTGCCGGAGAGCAAGTGCAAGACAGGGGCAGCATGAGCACGACCTGCAGGGCAAGGGTTAGGGACTAACCGGCACTGTGGGAGGGTGGTGGGTGCGAGCTGACCTCAGTGTCCAGAAGACCGAAGTCCAAGCACAGTCAGCAACCACCTGGTGTGGTACAGAACTGGTCTGCACTGCAGTGCGGCGAGAAATACACTGAACAATGTGGTTATGACCATTCGCCTGTGACACGGGGGCGTATGCGAGCCCAGTATCCGTTGCCTCATGGCCTGTCTGCCCTCCAGGCCCACTTAGTTGCCAAGGGTCAATAGCTGCCGGCCATACATATGCTGGCACCGAAGGCGCCCGAAAATTGTTTCCGTTGCACACGTAGCCTGACATCGCCAAGGTCAAGATGGTCAAGATCGCCAAGATCGCCACCGCCGCGCAGAAGGAGCTGGACATCGCCAGGGGCGAGACCAGGCTGCTGAACAAGGTCATCAAGGGCCTGCAGCAGCGGTTGGACACGCTGGAAGGCCGTGGGAGCGTCGGCATCGACCACCCACCCCTGGAGTCTGGCTCGTCGGACGACGGCTGGGGACCTGGACCAGGTCCAGGGAGACCCCAGGCCCCCGGCGGAGCCCCCAGGAGCCGCCCCAGTGCCAGTGCCCCCTCTCTCAGCGCCCCCTCTCACCACAGCGCGGGCCGCCGCATCGAGCGCGTGCCGCCCGGCAGTGGCAGTGAGGAGTGGCGTGATGAGTGGCTCAGGGCGGAGTACCACAACCGCCGTGCCCCACCGCGGACACCGGTACGCCCCCGACGCCCTGCACCAGCCTACGAGCCAATCTCAATGGCTGGCGGACGTTATGGTCGACTCAGGGATGAGGTACCGGAGGAGACGTCGAGTGGGATGTCGACGGAGGCGAGGAAGACCTGGAGGAGTTCGGCATTAGCCCGCCGCGTGGTGTACGACAGGAGGCCGCTGAACGCAGCCGCCGGCGCCGTGATGAGGAGGCATACATGGAGGGAGTACGGCGTGAACATCTAGGTTCAGCGTACACCGAGGAACCACGGTGTAGCCACACGGATACCGTGGAGGAGATGGAAGTGGCGGCCGTCAGAGTCCGTGGGGGACGCCGATGGGAACCTCGGTCGACCTCGCGGCCGGCATTCATGGTCTCTAAGGCCGCGGATGCCGCTGTGTGGGAAGACCTGAAGGACATCAAGCCCCCCATGTACGATGGCAACCCCCTCAACCTCGACCGCTTCTTGGAGAAGCTGGACGATTGGGGGGTGACCGTCACTGAAGACATGGATCCCGCAGATGCGGAGAGATATGTCTTCAAACGGTTCAGGTACCGCCTGCCGGAATTGCTCCAAGAGCTATACTTTGTGGTGACCAAGGAGGGGAAAGTCAAGACCCTCAAGGAAGCCAAGAAGTGGCTCAACGAGCAGGAGCGGGTGGACGCTCCGCAGGTGGCTGCCAAGCGCCGGAAGGCCATCAAGCTTGAGCATGATGGTCGGGAGATCCGCCTACGAAATTGGCGGGACTTCCGGGGGCAAAACACCCTATTCCGCCGCAACGTCGAGGATTGGAATGAGGGTGACGAGCAGGCTCGCCTGCTCTCCATGCTGCCGGAAGCATGGATCAACAGAGTCACCAAGGAGGAAGCCAAGAGGGCCAAGTCCAACCACACGGTCAAGATGATGCTCCCCAAAGAGTATCATACGAACGTGGTGGCTTGGACGAGGAAGAACGTGGCCCGGGATGTCAAACGGCACTCCCTGCGGAACGCCCTCCTCATCACTGTCTCGGGCGATCGCGAGAAGACCGCGATGTGGCGCCTTGATGAGTGTGAGTTGAGCGGTCAGACCATCCGTCTGCAGGCCATCCCGGCGCGGATGAGCTGCGACGAGATCCTGGAGTGGGTTGGAGAGGAGGTGCTCAAGGAGTACCGGAACCTCCACCACACCCGCGGGTTGGGGACCGGCGACCGCGACGTCAACTACGTTGGCGGGGGGCCTGGCGGGGAAGCTGCCATGGACCCAGCGGGCGCAGATGGCGGTGAGGCTCTCGACAACAATGAGGACGACGATGAGCCCGCCGAGATGGCCGTTTGTGCCTTCGTCGCCAACAACCTGAACGCGGGGGGCAACCAGGGAAGCTGGAAGCCCCTGCAGCAGGGTTGGAAGAAGAAGGAGAAGAAGGACCCCCGCCGCATTGGCAACCCTCCGCTCTCCTTTGGGGAGTTCATATGAGCTCACCCTCAGGGCTGTTTCGTGTGTTATGGGAGGAAGCAAGGCTTCAACCATGACCACCGGACATACCCCATCCACCAGGCCGACACGGAGGCCTACAAGAAGGCGCACGGGTCGAAGAAGCGTGCACCCGCGGGTATCTGGGAGGCCAAAGTGGAGGTGGACAAGGACGAGCTCTCCAAGCTGATGTCGGTGGGGACCGAGTTGGCCAAGGAGATCCAGGAGATCAAGAGGAACTGGGTCCTCAGGTCGGACGACAAGAACAAGGAGAAGGACAAGGACAAGGACAAGAAGGGTAGGAAAAGGGGAAAGAAGAAGGGTGTCAACGAGGTTGATGCGGAGGAGAGTACCCCTACTACCACAACCGACGCCCCTTAGCGGATCGCCTGCAGTCAAGGGCCCCAGCTAGGGCGGTCGCAGAATGGTGTCGAGGGAAGCGCCACACCATCCCAGTCGGGAGACGGTAAGCACAAAGGGACTGCCGCGGGCGGAAGGCCCGGTCCGGCACCCAAAGCGAAAGACAGTCGCGGTGGCGGGGTGAGGGCAAGTGAAGGCACGAACCCTTGCACCCGTCCATCCTTCGCGACCAAGAATGTATTTTATGTGCTTCAAGATCTATCCGAGAGTATCGGAGGATCACCCGGACCGCAGCTGGATGCTGCAGATGGGCAGCCTGAGCCCATTGTCCACGACCTGCACCAGTCGCTTGTTGAGCTTCTGGAACGGTCGGAGATCCTGAGCTTGCACACCATGCGCCGCGTTGGGCGCGAGCGGCAGTTGCATGTTAAGGTCCGTGCCTTATGCGGGGAAGTGGAGAAGGTCTTCGACTTGTTGGTCGACACGGGAGCTCAGGCCAGCTTGGTCAAGGCTGGTTGACTTCCGCCAGAGTGTTTGACCGACAGTCGGAAACCTGTCAGGCTGAAGGTGGCGAACGGCCAGTACATGGTGGGAGGCACGAAGGAAGCGGCCATTGGGCTGGAATTCGTGAACCACCAATAGCTGAGCCGCCCGGACCTCGGCAAGGAAATCCTCCTGCAAGGTCGCTTCTACGAGGCCGAGATGGACTGGGACATGATCGTTGCGTATGACTTCATGATGGAGTCAGATTCCGGCGTTCTCCCGGCCCAGGCCTCCATGACCCTGTACCAGGATGACCAGCTCTCGTCGCTTTCGTCACCTGAGCACCATGTGGAATGCCAATGGATCCACCCGAAACGCAATCAGCTTGAAGTAGCCGCGCTGGGCACTGAGCCAACCGGGCCAGCAAACCAGGAGTACGGCGTAATGCCGGAAGTGGCGAGCCGAGTGGTCGTGGACCTGGGAGCTTCGGATCTGGCCCTGGATGCGTTCTCTTCAGGAACCTCCGCCCATCTTCGGTTTGTGAGAAGTACTGGAGCGCCCAGGACTCCGCGTGGAAGAAGCACTGGGTTCCGCATCAGGGTTTGATGTGGATCCATTGCCCCCGATGGGACATTCCAAGGGCGGTAGCGAAGATTCGCAAGGACCGCTCCAAGGCAGTGCTGGTTGTTCCTATGGGATGCACCGAGGAGGAAAGCACCCGAGATTGGGTGGTCTCTTTGACCAACATGACCTTAAACAAGGTCGTCCTACCGGCTGGAGAGAGTGTCTATCAGGACGCTAAGGGACAGCCCATGCCACCCCAGAGATGGCCAACGGAATTCCACCATGTGGATGGGGGTCTTGATCAGGCCGACACCACGGACTTCGTGTTTGTCAACCGCATCGTAGCGGAGCCATGGAAGCAATGCTTTGCGGTTTCCCCTGTTGACATCGGAGAATCAGAGGACCCCCTCACCGAAGAGGAGCTGGATCTGGTTCAGGGGTATATGGATCAGCCCTTTCACGACTGGGGAAGCCAGCGTGAGGGCAAGGGCCAGGACAAAGCCTGGTGGGAAGTGGACTCGATCGTCTCTGGTTCCTATGATGGGGATACCCTCGTAAGGAGGGTGCTGGACCACATGTCCAGCCAGGACGAGCCAATCGGCGGTAACCCACCCTCCTACGGCGACCTATTCCGAGGCAAGACCAGAGATGGCCCTTTGGGCCACCTGGGAAGACCACCTGAGCCGAAACCGAGTGGGGTCGCTACCCCTCAAGTAAGCTCAGTGGTACAGGTGCCCGGAAAAGCCAAAGCGGAGTCCGATGATTGCCTCCAGATCCAGGCATTGAGGGCCAGGCTGAAGCAGAAGTATGGTGATACCTTCTTCAGCGGAAAACCTGTGTTTCCCCCACCGGTGCGTGGACCGTATGGTGAGGCCAAGATACGACTGAAGCAGGACCCCCGTGTGTATCGACACCGGGAGTTCGCCCTGCAGGGCGAGAGGAAGGAGGCCATGGAGAAGATCCTCCGGGATTTCATCGAGAGAGGCTGGCTTGAGCCGTGCCACTCCGAGTGGGCCTCTCCGTGCTTCGTCGTTCCCAAGAAGGTGGCCGGTGAGTGGCGGCTCGTGGTCGACTACCACGGCCTAAACGCCCAAACGCAGCATGACAGCTATACGCTGCCCCTCATTGAGGACATGCTGCAAAAACAACACCGGCGGAGGATCTTCACGGTGATTGACCTGAAACATGGTTATCATCAGATGCCTCTCGCCGAGGAGTCCCGTGCCTGCACAGCCATGAGCACCCCACTTGGACCTCTCCAGTGGAAGGTGATGCCCATGGGCGTTACCAACGGCAATGCGGCTTTTCAGCGGATGCTGGAGAACCTGCTTGAGCCGGTGCGTGACTGTGCGGACCTCTTCGCGGACGACGTGATCATCGCGTCCGGGGACCCCAGTATGAGCTATGAGGAGCTCCTGGAGGCACATGAGAGGGACGTCACCCGAGTGCTGGACCTTCTGGTTCGGCACAAACTCACGGGCAGCAGTGACAAGGCCACCATTGCGGTAAGCGAGGTGGTTCTTGCTGGCCACGTAGTCGGGGACGGGCAGCGGAAGCCCATACCTGGCAAGGTGGCTGCGATTGAGCACTGGGAAAAGCCCAAAACGGTCTCTGAGCTGCGTGCGTACTTGGGGTTCTGCAATTACTACTCGGGGTATATCAAGATGTATGCCGAGTATGCAGCCCCCATGACGACCATGCTCAAGGGCAACCGAGAGGAGACTAAGAAGGGGTCCAAGAAGGCTCTGGTCTGGAATGATGAGTCCAACCGTGCCGTTGAGGGGATGAAGCAGGCGCTGCTATCCGCATTGGGTCTGCACCTCGTGGATCCTGACCGAGGGTTCGTCCTGCGCACTGATGCTTCCGACTACGCCGTTGGCGCTGTGTTGGAGCAAGTGCTTGGAGATGCGAGGCACGTGCCAGTGGCTTTCTGGAGCCGAGTCCTGGCGGAAGGCCAGACACGAACGTGGACGCCCCAAGAAAAGGAGGCGTATGCCATCGTCATGGCTCTCAGGAAATGGGCTGGGTACATAGCCCTCCGACCCGTCACCGTCTGCACCGACCATCAGAGTCTGCAGTCGTGGCACAAAGAGCACGTGGACACCCCCTCTGGTCCCGCCTCCCGACGGGCAAGATGGCATGAGACCTTGGCCAAGTTCGACCTCACGGTTGTGTATGTTCCTGGTAAGGACAACGCCGTGGCGGACTGTCTCAGTAGGTGGGCCTATCCCGCCAGCAAGGGCATGACAGATGTGTCTGCCCATGGCGATGAGGCTGAGACCGCTGAGGCCAAGAGGATCATAGAAATGGAGCGCCTGATGGAGGAGGAGGGTGTTAAATGCTTCGTCGTCATGGCTGCGGATGCCCCCCTCGGAACGAGGATGGGCAGAGCGGTCAGAGTACTCGCCCCTGATGGAGCTGAGTCCGACAAGCACCTCTTCCCTGAATCTTGCCTCCAGGACGACTGGACTGACGACTACGCCAAGTCTGAGGCCTTTCAGGCCGAAATTAGGGCTCTGACCGACCCTGATGACGGGCAGAAGTGGCCAAAGGGGCTGACTGAGGAGGATGGCAAGCTTCACCGGAATGGTAAGCTGCTGGTCCCAGAGTCCCGAGTGCTCGAGCTGTGCGAGGCTTGGCACCACCACATGATGCACCCAGGGGTCAAGAAGCAAGCCCTGGACATGCAGCGCCGGTTTGAGATCGACCAGATAGGTCTCTACACCGCCATCAAGAAGGTCAGGAAGGGTTGCTCGGTCTGTCAGGCTTGCGATCCCGATAACCGGAACGTCAAGAGGGAAGCCGAATGCACTCGAATGCCTGACCAGCCCATGGAGAGCGTGGCCATGGACGTCTTCTCCATGCCCGAAGTCCACATTGGCAAGGAGACCTTTGACTGTGTGGTCCTTTGTGTGGATCGCCACAGCGGCTACGTAGTAGCCGTTCCGGCACGCAAAAAGGGGTTGCTTGCCAAGGAAGTGGCAGTCATGATGATTCGTCATTGGCTGACCGTCTTTGACATCCCCCGCACAATTTGCAGTGACCGAGGGCCCCAGTTTACTGGTGGCTGGTTCAACGCCATGTGTTCCCTCATTAGGATACTTCATGCCAAGAGCGTCGCCTATCTCAGCCGGTCTAAAGGCCGGGCTGAAGTGGCTGGACGGCAGCTGTTCGAGAAGCTGCGCAAGATTAACATCACCAATCCACGTCGGAACTGGTTTGAGGAGATGTGGCCCGCTCTGAAGGCCCATCACGACACCCCCACTCCGGGTGGTTTGTCCCCTCACCAGATTCTGTTCGGCAGGGACCCCCTGGGTCGGGGACTTCCCTTGTCTGGTGATGGTATGGCCATGGACGCCAAGGAATTCTTTGCGCGGCAAGAGGCAACGGCGCGGGACATCCGCCAGCAGCTCGAGAAGGAGCATGCTGAGCGTCAGAAGTCCGCCCCGAGCTCGACAGCGCAAAAGTTCAGGGTGGGAGACCCGGTGTGGGTGATCAGACCCCGCCCTATGGGCACCCACCGCACCAAAACCTGGTTCACACCCGGAGAGGTGGTCCGCAGGATTGGTGAGGACACGTACTGCATCAGTTCCGGGAGCGCCACGAGAGTCAACTCCGTGTGCGGGAACCCGACCTCCGTGGCCAACATGTGTCCCTGGACTACGCCGCACATGAGGCTGACTCGGACGACCATTATGCTGAGCAGGACGACTATACCGTCGAGAAGATCCTGGCCCAGCGTCCGTATGCCTCGGCACCCGGAGGCCTGGAGTTCAAGGTTCGTTGGTGAGGCTTTGGGCCGTCCCACAACACCTGGGAACCCGTCTCCTCGTTCGTGCCGCGGATCAACACCCCCTTCATGGACTACATCCGCAAGCACAAGACCAAGATCCATGTCTCGGACTTGGCAGCACTCACCCGGACGATTGCAGCCAGGGGCGCCTGATCATCGCCCTGAGCTCTCCCCTGATGCAGTTTGAGCGCTTGTTTGGTCGACAGATCGTCCCTCACTTGCTTGCTCTCTCCCATCTTCCGGTGACCTGCCATCAGAGTGGCCATATACCCCCCCCTGCTGAATCCAGGAGAGGATGGCCCCTCTCTTCCACTTCTATTCGTCACTCCCCGCCTGTTGAATCCTTGAGAAACCAGGCAGAGCGACTGACCTTGACATTTTCTGAGCTCTTAGGGCCTTGAAGCCCATACGACGTTGCGCAACGGATGCCGCTGTCATCGGCATTGCGATTTGTTTGGTGTGTGGTCTGGTCCCATGGCACTTGCGGGATCCAGACCAGTCTACGTGTGTCTGCAGACTATATATGGCCCGAACTCAGGTGTTTTCCTGTCCACCCTCCTGCATATGCCTTATCCTAACCGGGGCGTGGTTGGGCGCTCTGTCCAGAGTGTGTTTACACGCCTATTACCCCGCTCATTGCTTATTTTTCTGCCCCCCAGGATATGTGCATCTGTATGTTAAGTGTTGTCAGTCCATCACCGGGATATGGACTGTTTTTCCCCCCCGAGGGGATGCGAATCTGAATATGCAGGCGCCTTGAGTCGCCGTGTACATGCTCTTACATAAGGTCCAGCCTGGACCAGTACCTAAGTACAGATTCTTCTGTTTGAGTGCCCGTGATACCGTGTGCCCTAGTGGCTGTGATGTGCTGAGATCCTGATGGCGCCAGGCAGGAAGCCCAGTTGCCTGACTACACTCCCAGCGGTCCGCCACTGTCAGTCCCAGTGTGAGCCTACCGACTCGCAGACGCACTTGCAGTCGGGTGGCGACCTCCGGTGTCCTGACCTCGGTCAGTCTGCCCGGGAAACTGGTGGTTTGAGGAGTCGACGCCTCCGCCCAGACTGCGTGAGGACTCCCTCATGCATGGCTCCGTGGTAATGGGGCGAGGGAAAAGACGGCCTTGATGCCCGATCCCTTATGGAGGAGCTCGTTCGGCTTTACCACTCTGGACTCGCGTCGTGGATATGGACATGGTGCGCCCAGGGAAGGACCCGTGGGGACTCTCCCCCAGACTGCGGCCTTGGGAAGCCTGGGGTAGCCTGATGGATCCCTGTGGTCGCTTTCGACCTGTGGGACCACCTCGGTCGTCGTGTGACAGCTATGTTGGCCGTGTATGCCACTGCCACTGTGGTAGTGACCGTTGCAGCCGGCACCCGGTGCGCCTGGTTTGGGTTAACGGGTCCTTTGGATGCCGAACAATCGCCGCCAGGACCCGGGACTTGATACTTGATACTATACTTGCAGTTACTAACAGCTACAGCACCGTACCTGTCTTACTGTGGGATTTGGGCAGCCTAACCTGCAAATCAGCCTGAAGTGAGGATGTGACACCCCCCCCCCCTTCAGGGGATGGTCCTGGGTACCCGCTGCCATGCTTGGGTGTTATCGAGCCCCCCCCAGGGTTTGCTCTAAGGAGGGGGGTGAAGCGGTACCCAGAACCTATGGCCCATGGCGCGGAGGCCTGTGAGCCGTCACACCCGTGCGAAAGCCGTTGACACCGGCTGTCAGCGGGATATCCCTGTTCTCTAACCCGCGAAATCTGGAATCTGATTTCTAACCAATAAATCGATGTAGAACTACCATCATTTTATTGTCTTAGGCGATTTTCGGTCGGAAATCGGTGAAAGACCCGATTTCTACCGCGATTTCTAATTGTTGTGAAATCGCCGCCTGTTGTCGCCTGTTCGCGCACTTTCGTCGCTTCTCCGTGGCGAGTTTTTTGAGGGATTTTTCTTGAGTACCTTTGAGGTTCTAAGAGAACTTAAGGGCTGAATCTAGAGGGTTTTTAATGTACTTTCATCTGGTGTGTCCACCAGAATTTTCGCCGTTGCGTCTTCGAAAAAAATCAACGTGCAAGCTTTTCCGTCGATCGCTCGAACTCATGGTTCTCAAGTACCATGAGTTCGGACGGAACCCTACATTCCCCCCCTATGCCTTTCATCCATGCCACTTTCACGTGGGCATATCACTTTGTATAGGGGAGCGGGCAATGGCGATGTTTTAGGCAGCCTATGAGTTTCGCAAACCCAAGTCGTTTGCGTGCGCAAACGCTAACTTTGTGGCCTTGTGAGCATGAACGTTAATAACCGAACACAATGCTCACAAGACCAAGAGCCCTGGGCCATTTTCGTTTCTCGGGCCAACTCAACGATGGCTCCACGCAATTCAATGCGTACCAAAACTCGTTTTTTGAAGAAGGGCAAATTTTGGTCGAAAATTAGGCCAAAATGTAAATATGTAACGTAGAGACCACGAAGAACATCGTGGATGGCTTGGTTGATTTTTACAACCTTGTCTTGTATTTTATAAAATTTCGCCTTGTGAGCACGCGTGCCATACTGCCTGTTTGCACACGCGCTCATATGCAAGCACTAATGACACGAGTGGGCGGAGACAATCTAACCATAGTGTGCATATTTGAGGGCACCTACTATGGGCCTACTCCAAAAGTGTTTACTCATATTTTTGCTCCTCAAGGTCCCAAAGATATGTTCATGCCAATATCGCCGATATATGCACTTTTTCCCATAAATAGTGTCCTTCAAGGATTGAGGTGTTAAAAATGTTTCCATTGTGCTTTGAACCTCAACCCTTGTTGCAAAAGGGAAGCAAAGCTTCGGTTTGCATCCATGCAAAAGCCCGAGGCTCCTTTCTCTTGTGATACGGAGATACGATTTTTGGAGGGACCACTTTCGGGTGAATTTTGGCCGTTTTGCCCGGAATGGCCACAAACCCCATCTCCCCCTGATTTTGCCCCCGAGGTTGAGAGTCAATTCGGAGAGGGCACATAAACCCGCATTGAATGGGGTGTCTCCTCATGTGGCCTCTCCTCTCGAAGGGAGAGTTGTGAGTCACCCGATTTGGGGTATGTTGTCATTCTGCCCCATTTGTGTATCACTTTCCCTCCAATTGGGGAAAATAGCTAGGGGCGACCATGAGGGTGGGCAAGTGGCATAGATTGGGACCTAAGTCCCATGTGTCTATAGCATCTTTGGTTGAAAGGATCCTCGCCGTGGCCATGGAGATATGGAATCATGAGTGTGGGCCATTTTGGCCATATATCGCTGTTTTTGCCATTGTATGCCACTTTGGAAATACCATATCTCCATGGGGCAAGGGAACTAGCCGGGAAAGAGGGGCGATTATTGTAGCTTATGACCAAGGGCTGAAAGGCATTGAGTTTCCTATTTGCTCCTCTGGCTCATCCGGAGTTATTCAACTTTTGGTGCGATCCATGATCCCCCCGTTTGCACCGCATGCTGCTTTCTGCCCCATCCGCGTGTTCATCCCCTTGGTGAACAGTAAGCAGCCAGCGTGACAGCAAGCGATAACCCAGGGCATGGGACCAAAGGGGATATCAAGGGTCGTGAATCAAGGCTTGGCGCGACAAAATCGCCAAGGTTTCCTACCCTGGACGGTCGCCCGAGACGGCCGATTTTGCCCTTTTGGCAATTATGACAACACTTGACGAACCCGTGGTGCCCTGATGCCGGGACCTCAGAGGGAACCACGTTGGGTGAGGGCTCCAGGGAGTTTGTAGGCGAAGGGCATAGGGTCAGTTGCCTCGTCCGTACCTCTGGCGGGTCCCAACAAGGGGTCAATTTTGGAGTTTTTTGAGCTAATATCAGTTTGGGCTGAAACAGCCCATTTTCAGCTACCAACTCCTAGGGGATAATGGCGGGGCCATATCTCTAGCTCAGAGGGAAATTGGGACCTGGCATTAGAGGAGGCATGGGGAGCCATTGTGGGTTGGCCTTGGAGTTTCTTTGTTCCCAGGAACTGGCCTGTGGCTGGGCGGGACACCTCCCCTATTGGCAGGGTTTCAGGGTCCGGACTGAGCAGAGCATGGGTTGTGTTTGAGCCCCCGCCCCCACCAGCCACTGAGAGGGTCGGACCTGGGATTGGGATATGAGTTGGGACTGAGTGTCTAATGTCTTGTGATGCCCTTTTCCCAGTCCAGTCTCAACCCCATGTGTACATATCCTGATGTGTTGCTGTACATACTTTTGTTCCCTTGTTTCAGAGTGGCAAGGATCCTGAAACGCTTTGTCACATGACACGCGCGTGATGATGCCCCTGTGAGCGCAGTGCTTTGCCTGCCTTCTTGCTTGCGCGTGTCCACCGCAGCGTCCCGTGGCCAGGCCCCCCACGGGAACGCGTCAGTCGGTCTCCTCCGCCTCCAACTCCACAACCACCACCACCACAATGACCTCATCCACCTCCACCACCACACCCTCGTCCAGCACATCACCCCCAAAACCGCGGGCAACGTCGCCCAAACCGGCCTCCACCCCCGTCTCCACCGCCGGCGCCCCCGCAACCGCCAAGGCCCCCGCAGCCCCATAGCCCTCTACCAGCCAGGCGGAGCCACCAGGCACCCCAGTGAAGCATGTGGCCGCAGCCCGGCCGAAACCCCAACCCGCCGCCACGCCGGGCCACCACCCAAGACCACCTCCAAGCAGCAACCCGAGGCCGTCGCCGCACCGCGGCTCCAGCCCGCTGCCACACCCAAGGCCACGCCCAAGGCGGGCGCTGCGCCGACAGCGCAAACCCAGCCCCCCGCGGATGTCTTCTACGATCTCCAGCCCCTGCCATCCCAGACCGGGCGGCAGCAGCGCACAGCACGGCGCCCCCTCGCCATCACTGACGCCCGCGCCACCACCTTCATGGCGCAATGCCCCACGGCAGAGGCGCGACACACCTCCTTCCACCACCACTCAAAACCTGCACCCCAGGCCCACGGACCACCCCCGGCCGGACAGGACCAGCACCAGGGCCAACCAGCAGCATCCCCACACCCCTACCATCCCCTGATGTCTGCCCCAGTCCAGCAGATGCCCCGCTACGGCCGCCCTCGCGGACCCCTACCCGCCCTCGAAGCAGAGTCCGTGTCCGCCTACCCACAGGTCCGTGCCCCGCCCCGCCGACTCCCAGCGCACCCCGACGACAGAGGACTACGAGTACTCTGCCGGGCTCACCACCGCCAGCAGTCCAGATGACCCCACCACACGCACCCAGGCCCACCGACATGTCCCCAGGCGCCTGTGGGAGACCGTCCAGGAGACGCGGAGAGACGGAAGGCGCCTGCGGGACATCACCCAAAGCCCATCCCCACACGCGGACACCCCCTCGCTACCCCACAAGTGACCAGGCACGGATACCGGCAGCACCCACATCGCCCCAACCTGCAGCAGCCCGGGAACCTCGCGCACCACACAACATGACCTGCCTGACCCTTCGGCTGGCAGCGCTCCAACATAACCCCACTGGGGTTACTCCCTGGGCCGCGCCCAAGCCGCAAGCCGGAGACACCCCCTGCCGCCTCAGCCTAGCAGCCCCGGCTCCCGACCGCGAATCAATGCGCTCCGCTTGCCGCAGGGCACCGCGAGCCACCGCAGCCCACACCCGCTTTGATCGAGCCCAACCACGCCCAGGGCACCAAAGCGGCCAACGACAGCGCCCCCATCGGACCGGCCGAACCACCCAGGGGCCAGCCTCGCCCGAGATCCCCGCCCAGCACCGCCCCCTACAGTAACCCATCGCTACCCGCTACCTGTCAGTCACCGCCACGAAACATCACGCCCTACCCCATCCAGTAGAAGCCACGCAAACCTGGAGCCCATGGACACCAACGCGCACGCCAACAGGCACCTGCTGCGCCCTACGGCGCCGAACCCATGCCCGCAGCCGTCAAAACCGCCTAACACGCCACCACCGCCTAGCCCCAGCCGAAGCCAAATCACGAGTAGATGAACCCGAACCGCGCCCTAACCGCTAACCCTTTAAGCCTGTCCCAGCCCACCAGGGCAGCAGAGTAGCCATAGCCTGCACCAACAGCCAAAACCACCGCCTAAAGTAAGAAAAGGTGCTTTTCCATTCCTTTAGAGTAGACGTTACTTGTATTAGAGATGCTCCTAGTTATCCTGCATTTTTATCTTAGTATTGGCGTGACCAAAATGGGTGATAACACATTTTGACCTATAGAACCGAACACTAAAACAGGATGTGGTGTGGACACCTTAATCCCCAAGCAAAGTGAACTAAAACATCATTTCCTGACTGACTGAGGCACTGACATACTGAGGTGGATCCTGTAGATTTATCTGTTTTCTCATGAATGCTTAGCTATCCTGGTGGTCTGCACCCTAGGGGGCTGTGGCACCTCTTTTTGAGAGGTCCTGGGTTCAATTCTCAGTCAGCCTAGCTAAGTAGGAATATCCCATGTGACATGGCAGTGACCTCAGCGCCACAAGCCATGCCACCTCAGCACCAAGGGGACCCAAAACAAAGAGTGCACATCTCAGGATAGCACTGTATGGAGTGTGAGCCCTTGGGGCAGTATTCCAAACAGTTGTTCTCAATCATGTAAAATACTTTGATCCAAGTTGCATTGATTGTCTATTGCTGTAGTCTATTGTTGATATCCTTATTATCTAACTCTTTTCCGACTGCAGCCCTTCATGCTTTGATCCTGTTTGACTTCTACTTGCTCATCTCTGGCTTGGGTTATCCTGTATTGGTTGTATTTCATCAACAAAACATTTTCTCCATCAAAAACAAGCAGCAGGAACCCTTCACTAGCAGCAAGCAGCAGGAGAGGCACAACAAGAGCTGGAAGACTCATAAAAACCTTCTGGTAGCAAGAGGCAGACAGCCTCTGCGTGCCGGCAGCAACCCCGTGCCGTACACCCAGCGCTCCGAGAACTGTCCTACGCAAGAAGGGCGAAGAGAAGTATGGACACGAAGGAGGACACCGACGTGAAGACGGCGCCTGAGGCACCCGCAGTGCCGGCGCCTGTAGTGCCTGGACCTGGAGAACTTGGCGCTGTACCTTCGGTGCCCTTACATGGGCCAGTGGACGCGGTTGACAATTCGCTGGAGGGACTGGAATCGGCCTTCAGGGGCCTCTCAGTCGCGGAGGTGGACACCGACCCTGTGAAAAGAAAGTGGCAGAGAGAGAAGGATGCAGGAGAAGGCATGGCAGACGAAGGAGTGGACCAGGGGCACGACGGAACGGGCGAGCCAACCCTTGAGGGCGCACCAAGCGCCTCTGGCCTCCACGCATCACCCTCTCCTACAACCACCACACTCCCAACTCCAGACCCAGCTGCTGCAACATCCACACCCATAACCACCCCGCCTGTGGCTGAGGGCACAGGCTTTACTGGCATGCCTACCTACCCTGCCTATGGTGTGGACCCATCCACGACTGCGTTTCCAGAGGCAACTACTGCCATTGAGCCAGTGGCCTCAAGTTCTGTGCCGCGCTGGTATGCGGCGGATTATCACCATCACCATCCTCTACCCGCTATGGGAGCCTATATGGCTGATGTTCCCTGGTATGCAGCGTACGAGCCTGGCTATTCTATGCCAGCACCTGGGTATGCAACCCTGAGAGGGCTGAGGAGAGGCCCTGAGTGGTGCGGGAGCAAGAGTAGGGGATTGAGGGGATCGTCCAATCGTTCCCTGACCAGGTCTGAACTGAGAGAAGCCCTTCGTGGAGCGACTGCTGACCTGGTTGGGGACATTACCCAAGAGATCAGGAAGAAGGTAGAGCCCCTGTTCCCGCCCCAAGGGTCACCTACGACCCTGGGAGCCTCTCTCCACCGCCTGCAGGCTTACCACCTGGTGGCTGGGCTGAGCCACACTCTTCGAGGAGTGAGGAGCTGGCTTTTGCCTACGCCTGCAGAGGTTCCCAGGAGCACCTTTGTACCGAGGACCGCCCAGCCGCCATACAGCCACGTGGTTAAACCCACCAGAGCAGAGCTGGACCAGCTTGGATTTACAGCCTTGAGGGCTATGGGCGACGTTTAGCCTTATGGCTCCAGTGACCTAGGCGGCGACCCCTCAGAAGATGAGCTGCCATCCCTTACGTCAGCCTCCCCTTCAGACGATGATGACCCTGAGGACCCCGACTATCCGAGGGAAAAGAAGGAGAAAAAGAAGACGACGAGCTGACGTCATCGTTCTCAGGATGCCAAAGCGGTTGCCACTTCGGAGATCGTGGTCAACCTACCGGAGTTCACCGGGAAGGACCTATTGGGCGCTTCCTGAGAACGACCGGCCAGACCCATGCCAGTGGCAGGGTCGAATGCGATCTGCTCTTGCAATGCTGCAAGACAAAAATCCGGAGAAACGCAGGTAAAACAGATAGTGACGAAGTCCGCCACCTTCGCCGAGGTTCTGGTGGCCCTGGAGAGGCAGTACCCCTCCTACAAGACAGACCTCTCCATCAGGACAGAGGGATACAGAACCTGGGAATGCTACCCAACAACCCCAAGGCAGCCCGCATCACAGAGTTGCCTGCGGACCTGGACCACTGGGTGGGGCGGCTGACCCCAGGGTATTACGGCAGCGACGAGCTGCCGTTCTGGCTCGTGGCCAAGATCCCTACCTTCGTGTCGGATGAATGCTGGGCCATGGCTGAGAGGAACGCAAGGAGCCTCACCTACGAGGACTTGTCTGTCCTGCTCCTGGAGCTGGCGCTGGAGAAGGAGAGCGACCAGCATCTGGATGCCTACCGTCCTGGAGGAGGAGGCTCAGGGAGCCATGGCGAAGGATACCAGGGACCCAGACCTGGACGGGGGACTACCTACAAGCACACTCGTATCATGGGCAATGTCCAGGAGCTCTTCTGGTGTGACGCCAGAGACGAGCATGGTCACGTGCAGCACGCCCCCCGACTGCGATCAGCGCGATTGCTTCGTGGTCCAGGGGAAGAAGCAGGAGACCAACACCGGCAGCAAGCCTAAGATGGCGGATCATTACAGCTGTACTATCACCTGTGCCATTTGTGGGAAGCGCAAGCACTATGAGGATGAGTGGTACCACAAGCAAAGCCTGTCAGCGAAGCTCAAGGGCGAGGATCCTGGCAAGGGCTCTGGCAAGGGCGGTGGCAAGGACAAGAACGACTCTGGCAAAAGCAAGTCGAAAGGCAGTGGGAAAGGCCAAGACAAGAGCCAAGGTGGACGAGGACCAGGCGCTGACCGCCAGCAAGATAAGAATAACAAGAAGCAAGACAAGTCCGGAGGCTACCCCAACCCTAGTCCAGGGGGGAACTTCGAGCCCTCTGGTGGGCAGTCTGGTTCCGGGCCGACCACACGCTCGCAGACTCAG
Organism: Eutreptiella sp. 'Long Island Sound 2002'; assembly: GCA_964036045.1. Lineage (NCBI taxonomy): Eukaryota > Euglenozoa > Euglenophyceae > Eutreptiales > Eutreptiaceae > Eutreptiella > Eutreptiella sp. 'Long Island Sound 2002'. The sequence goes on from OZ038380.1 coordinate 104,287,324, forward strand.
GCCCAACAAGAGCAAGTGGCCAAGCGAGGACATGAACGTGGTGACGATGGCCAGGCTAAGAAGAGAACCCGCTTCATGGGGATGGATCGCAAATTGCGGAACAAGGGGTTCCAGGTGAGTATATGTATGGAGCCTAAGTGGTGGCCCTGCCAAATCCAAGTTTTGAGCCAGAACTCACCGGTGGCAGCCCGAGGCGGGGGCGCCAGGTTGGGAGGTGCCCTCCCAAATGTGCGCAGTTTTGGGCCAAAAACAGCCATTTTTCGCCCAAAACAGCCCTAGTAAGGGTTCAAAACAGCCGAACAAAGGCAAACTATTGCAACACTCCACGTGCAGCTTGACTTTCTCGCGACCAAGGGACCTTTGGTGCCCTGCAACTCCACGATCTGTCCGAGAAACGGCCCAAAAAGGCGCCAAAAAGCCCCAAAAACTGCGCAATGTGCACCAGCACCCCGAAACCAAGACCGGGCCGTATCTTGGGCTACGTGGCTCAAAAACATATTTCAAGGGCACCTAGTCGAACCACAACCCCCCACATTTTGTTTTTGAGCCAGTTTGAGCCCGTGGTGGCGCGTTTTGGGCCATGGAAAATCCCAAAATGCCTTGAAAATGGGCCGTTTTGGGACCAAAAATGGGTCAAAAATGGGTCAAAATTGCGTTTTCTTCAAAAATTATCTTGGACCATTTATGATGCTCAAACAAGTGGTTTTAGCCCATTTTGAGCCCGTGGCGACAGGTTTTGGCTCATGGAAAATCCCAAAATGCCTTGAAAATGGGCCATTTTGGGACCAAAAATGGGTCAAAAATGGGTCAAAAATGCGTTTTTCCAAAAGTGATCCCGGACCATTTGGGATGCTCAAACAAGTGTTTTTAGCCCATTTTGAGCCCGCAGCCTGGACAGCGCGCACCACAACCACGGCCGAGGGGCCACAACGAAGGGAAGACGAGGCCAAGCAGCGCCTGAGAGACCAGACGCCCCGGACTGGATCGTCGGGGGTGGGTCAAGCAGCAGGAACCGTCGCCCCCCGGAATGGAGCATCCAGGGACCAGCGGCGGTGCACGCCCGCCGGACTGGAACATCCGGGGCGGAACAAGCAGCAGGCGCCACCGGGAGCCACAGAGGCGGCCACGAGGACGGGGCCGTGGAGATGCAGCGTAGCAGAGTGGGGGACGAGGCCGGGGAGAAGCGGAGAAAACACAATGAGGACAAGGCCAAGGTGACGCTGTGATGCACACACGTGGACGAGGACAGGGGGATGAGGTGGAGCAGCCGCGGGGACAAGGAGGCCGAGGAGAAGCAACGGAGCAGCGACGAGGAGGAGCTCGAGGAGATGCAGAGAAGGCGTGACCAAGACGAGGCCGTGCACAAACAGCCAAGAGCAGACATAGACAAGGAGTGCCCAGGACTGGATCATCCGGGGCACAACAAGAAGGAGTGGCCCAAGCAAAACGACCACAAAAGGCGGAGGAAGGAGTCCCGACGCACCGGACTGGAACATACGGGGCGGAACAGGCAGCGGGGGCCGCCACCGCCCGGACTGGAGCATCTCAGGACGAGTGGCGGCCAGACGCCCCAGACTGGATCGTCCGGGGTGGGCCAAGCAGTAGGAACCGCCGCCCCCCGGACTGGAGCATCCCGGGACGGGCGGCGGTGGACGCCCCCCGGACTGGAACATCCGGGGCGGAACAAGCAGCAGGCGCCACAGGGAGCCTCAGTAGTGGCCACGAGGATGAGGCCCTGGAGATGCAGCGAAGCAGAGTGGAGGTCGAGGCTGGGGAGAAGCGGAGAAAACAAGATGAGGGCAAGGCCAAGGTGACGCAGTGATGCACACACGTGGACGAGGACGGGGGGATGAGCTGGAGCAAACACGGGGACCAGGCCGAGGAGAAGCAGCGGAGCAGCGACGAGGAGGAGCCCGAGGAGATGCAGAGTAGGGATGACCAAGACGAGGCTGTGCACAAGCAGTCAAGAGCAGAAGAAGACAAGGAGAGCCCAGGACTGGATCATCCGGGGCAAGACAAGAAGGAGCGACCCAAGCAAAACGACCACAAAAGGCGGAGGAAGGAGACACGACACCCCCCGGACTGGAACATCTGAGGACAAGTGGCAGGCAAACGCCTTGGATTGGATAGTCCGGGGTGGGCCCAGCAGCAGGAACCGCCGCCCCTCGAACTGGAGCATCCAGGGACCAGCGGCAGTGGACGCCTCCGGACTGGTACATCCGGGGCGGAACAAGCAGCAAGCGCCACGCGGAGCCTCAGCAGTGGCCACGAGGACGAGGCCGTGGAGATGCAGCAAAGCAGAGTGGAGGTCGAGGCTGGGGAGAAGCGGAGAAGACAAGATGAGGACAAGGCCAAGGTGACGCAGTGATGCACACAAGTGGACGAGGACGGGGGGATGAGGTGGAGCAAACACGGGGACGAGGGCGAGGTGAAGCAGCGGAGCAGCGACGAGGAGGAGTCCAAGGAGGTGCAGAGTAGGGGTGACCAAGGCGAGGCCGGCACAAGCAGCCAAGAGCAGACGAAGACAAGGAGAGCCCAGGACTGGATCATCCGGGGCAAAATAAGAAGGAGTGGCCCAGGTGAAACGACCACAAAAGGCGGAGGAAGGAGACACGACACCCCCCGGACTGGAACATCCAGGGCGGAACAAGCAGCAGGGGCCGCCACCCCCCGGACTAGAACATCTGAGGACAAGTGGCGGCCAGACGCCCCAGACGGGCGCATCCGGTACGCAAGGAGCAGGGGCAGCCGCCCCCCGGACTGGAACATCCGAGGACAAGCGGCGGCCGAACGCCACGGACGGGAACGTCGGCCACGGAGAGCTAGAGCAGCGGACACGAGGGCGAGGCAGTGGAGATACAGCTAAGCGGAGTCGAGGACCAGGCCGAGGAGAAGCAGAGAAACCAAGATGAGGACAAGGCCCAGGAGATGCAGCGATGCACACAAGTGGACGAGGACGCGGGGAGGAGGTGGAGCAGCCAAGGGGACAAGGCCGAGGAGAAGCAGTGGAGCAGCAAAGAGGAGGAGCCCGAGGAGTTGCAGTGAGGAAGAGACGGGGACGAGGCCGAAGACAAGCAGCCAAGAGCAGACGAAGACATGGAGTACGCAAGACTGGAACATACGGGGCAAAACAAGAAGGAGCGGCCGAAACAAAGCGACAGCAAAATGCGGAGGAAGGAGTCCCAATGCACCGGACTGGATCATCCCGGGCGGAACAAGCGGCAGGGGCCGCCGCCCCCCGGACTGGGGCATCCAAGGACAAGTGGCAGCCAGACGCCCCGGACAGGCGCATCCGGGACGGAACAAGGAGCACCGGCTCCCCCCGGACAGGATCATCAGGGGACAAGCGGCGGCCGCACGCCACGGACTCGATCATCCGGGGTGGATCAAGCAGCACAAGCCGCCGCACCCGGGACTGGATCATCCGGTAATGCAGTGGGGTAAACAAGAGGCAAAGGCCGGGGTGAAGGTGAGCAGCAGCCACGAGGACGAGGCCATTGAGAAGCAGTGCGGCAGCCAACAGGAGGAGCCTGTGGTGATGCAGTGATGCGAATACCCGGACGAGGCCGAGGTAATGCAGCGAAGCGGAGACGAGGCCAAGAAGTGCCCAGGACTGGATCATCCGGGGCAAAGAAAGAAGGAATGGCCGAAGCACGACACCAGCAAAAACCGGTGAAAAAAGACCAGATGCCCCGGACTGGATCATCCGGAGCGGAACAAGCAGCAGGGGCCGCCGTCCCCCGGACTGGATCATCCAGGGACACTGGCGGCCTGGCGCCCCGGACAGGATAATCCGGGGCTGGCAGCCTGTTTGCACAAGAGCAGGGCTCGACAGGCCGCGCTGAGGCGGGCCCTTGACTGGGTATAGCAGGCCAGATGTGAGTGCTGGTAGCTACGCCTCTCCGCACCCCCACCATGCATGAGACTCTCGTACCGCAGGTGGGATAAGTAGGGTGAAGAGGTGCACCCGAAGCCGCCCACCCAGCTAAACCAAGGGCGGAGACACACACACAACAAAGAGGGCATCAACATGCACACCACGACGCAGGCGGGGCACGACGGAGGAGCACTCAATCCAACCAAGCCCTAGCAGGGGTACGCGTGGTGGCGTCCCTGCTAGGCCACAGCCGCCAGCCAAAAAGAAAACAACACGCGGTGTGTTCTTGTTCACAAACACAGGTGGAACACATAAGCTGCCCACCCTGCATGACCCAGGGCGGAGATCACACACACAGCAGCACACCCGAGCCAGATATGGGGGGAACAGCAGAAAGAAGGACCCTCGACCGTGAGTGGCGAGGGACAAACATCAGAAGGGCAATGTGCCATAGGAGGCATGCAAGACAACGTGAAGGACAGCAGGCGGTGCAAGCATACAGAACAAAGAACACAACTCCCCTCCAAGCCCTAGTGGGGGTACGTGTAGTGGCGTCCCTGCTAGGCCACAGCCGCCTGGACACGCTGTGTTCTCGTGCCAAACCATAGGTGGGCCAAAGGTGCCATGACAGGGGAAAAGTGGCCAGACGACTCCGGCATGAACGGGCGGAGAAGAATGCGCCGAGTGCGCTGAGGAAGGGGAGTGGATAGGAGCGACCTGTACGAGGAGCACGAAACAGTCCCCGGATGGATGAGGATCCTGTGGGCCCGCGCCACGGGGTTGCTGGCGGCCCGGTGGGGTATAAACACTGGATGAGGGATGAGAGGGGGCCACGGGGCTAGGACAGGGGTGTGGCACGGGCCACACAAAGGCCCCATGGGAACGGAAATCCATGGGACGCGGGGATTGGGCCGGTGTCGGTATGTGGCGAAGGGGAGCAGAACATGGGATGGGAAGGGAGGCCGATAGTGCCAAGCATCAGCCCCGTGGGATTGGGCAACCAGTCGCCATGGAGTGGTGAACCATGGGCCAACCATGGGGAGCCTGGCCACGGGAAGTCGGGAAAATGCCCTGAACTCCGAGACGGCCGTGAGGTGTCCGCAGGAGTGAGGGTTGACCCTGAGGTCCCCGTGTCAATGGCCTGAGTACACGTAGGTTCACGCGTGAGCAGGACCTAGGGGATCATCGAAACGGTTGCCCCCTGGCCTCCAGTCCAAAATGGACGACACCCAAGTGCATCCGGGAGCCGACCGGGTACTCCAACCCCCAAGGGATTGGGAGTGGTGGAAAACGGTTGACAGAGAGAAATGCTCCGCTGTCGGCGAGGGCTATCCACAGGAAACCCGCCTGCAGGCGCCCGAAAGGCTGTGCTAGGGGGGGAAGGCCGGAGGATCCTTCGATCGGTGACCGGAAGGAGCTGAGACCGTGAGGGCAGCGACTGAAGGACACCTACTGCCGGTCATGCCCCAAGGGAGCCTGGTTGAAGTTCTCAGCCGTGACGTGAGAAAGGGGTCGCCAGAGGAACTGATTGTGGAGAGCTCTCCTTCTCGCCAGATGGTGCCACCATGTAAAACAAACAAGGAGATGTCAGATGAGGCTGCGGACGCGGTCGCCCTTACTTACTTACTTACTCAAACAAGTGTTGTTAGCCTGTTTTGAGCCAGCTTTGACCGAGTTTAGCCCCTTTCACCACATGTATGCACCACGATGCGCCCCTCGCACGTACCTTAGAGGGGTGCGGTGGAGCCACCTAGAGTTGGGAGAGGGGTGTAGAAGGGTATATATATATATATATATATATATTTCTGAGTGTCTATTTTTTTTCGACTCCTGCAGGTTTTTATGATGGATCCCCCCAGGCGACCAGGCGCCGCGGGGGGTACAGTGAAACTCTGGCCGGGGGGCAGCCGGGGCCTGCCAGGGCTGCGCCCCCCGCGGCATTTGGAGTGGCTGCCCGCGGCGGCGGCTCCTGCGGGGGCTGTGGCAGCGGCGGGTAGCCGCAGCGTGGTGCGAATCGGACTGACGACACCAGCGGTAGAAGCCAGGTGCATGCCTGCAACGTGCGTGCAACTTGCCTACACAGTGTCCTGCATAGCATCAGAAGGGGAAAAGGGCAGGGGAGGGAGGGGGAGGCAAGGAGGGGTAAGAGGGAAAAACGCCGCGTGCGTTTGCGGTGCAACGTGCGTGCAACTTGCCAAGAGACCAGGACACCAGGGGGCAGAAAGGTGAAGAGGGAGTAGTGGTAGGGATGCCTCGCATATTGCTCTGCACAGTGCACGCCGGGGGGTAAAGGGAGGATGGGGACAGGGAGACAGAAGGCCAGAGACCCAGAAGCCCGGGAAGAGTTGCAAGGGAGGGCGAGGGAGGACGGGCACACAAGGGGCAGGGTTGGGCCAGGGAGCGGGAGCAGAGAAGGGGAGCAGATAGGGAGGGTTGCCTCGCAAATTGCTCCGCACCGTGCTCGCGCTGGCCGGAGGGCAGAATCTTGGAGGTGGAGGCGAGGGGACAGAGGCATGCTTTTCACGGACCTTATGCACATAGTACGCCCCGGCCGGCTTGAACGAGCGGACCAGGGGCAAGGACGACAAGGGTGCCCCGCAACCAAGCTGGCCACGGCGGGACGCCGCAGAGTGCTGCCACTAGGCAGCCCGCCTCCGGAGGTACATTGTGCAGTGTGCCTACAAAGTGTCATGCAGCGAGAGAAGGTAGGGACGAGAAATAAAGACCGCAGGGGGGTGCAGTGCAAAGTGCATGCAACTTGCCACGAGACCGGGACACCACGGGGCAGAATGGCAAAGGGGGAGTGGGAGAGTTGCCTCGCACGTTTCTCTGTACAGTGCACGCCGGGGGGGTTGAGGGATGAAGGGAACGGAGAGGCAGAAGGCCAGAGACCCTGCAGCCAGGGAAGAGGGGCAGGGCAAGGTGAGGGAGGGTGAGCAGACAGGGGGCAGGACGGGCCCAGGGGGCCGGGGCAGAGAGTGGGGGCAGATAGGGAGCGTTGCCTCGCAAATTGCTCCGCACCGTGCTCGCGCTAGCTGGAGGGCAGAGGGTAAGAGATGGCAGGGCAGGGAAGGGAACGAGCTGCTCGCGGACCAGCATCGTATCCCACGGCGGCTTGAAGGAGCGGACGAGGGGCAGGATCAAAAAGGGGCCCAACAACCGAGCAGGCTGCCCGCAGCGCGCGGGGGCACTGGACAAGGCGGAGCGCCGCGGCGTGCTGCCACAAGGCAGCCCGCCCTCAAATGTGCAGTGTGCAGCGAGCCTGCTTGGTTTAATGCAGCGAGGGCAGGCAGGGACGAGGGACGAGGGCACGGGCAGGGCAAGAGAGGTAGGACACACAGGGGAGGTGAGAAGACCGGAAAGCTGGGGCAGAGAGGGGGGGGAAACAAGAGGGACAGGGGAGAGACTGCGCATTGCTCTGCACCGTGCGTGCACAGAGGATGGAAGAGGGAGCGGAGGAGGGAGGAGGAGGGGAGCGGCGCACAGTGCGCGCCTCGGAGAAAAAAAACAAAAAGGGCAGGGTAGGGGATAGTTGCCATGCAACGTGTCGTGCAAAGTGCACGTCCTGTAACCGGCCCTGACCTCATTCGTGCCTGTCACATCGAGTCATCCATACCTGGAGCCGGCAACAGGAAATGGCACGGGAGGGGCGGGCACCTGCAGCGCCATCCGTAGGGCCTCCTGTGTATTGACTCACCTCAGCAACTTGTGACACAGAGGGGACGCGCACCAGTGGCGCCATCCACTGGGTTTCCTGCGCCTGTTGCAGTTATTGTGGCTCAAGTGGAACGCGCGGCGGGGACGGGCACCAGGGGCACCATCCAGTGGGCCCCCTGTGGCAGCGATTATGAGGTTTAAATAAATGGCCAAGGGATGCCACAAATGAATCCCCCGCCCGTCTCCTCGCGTCTCTGCCATAGGACCTCAGGGGCCTCCATCGCGCTCCGGGGTGGCAGAGACCCGGGGGACGAGAGCGACCGGCCGCTTTGTAGCCGCCACTTCCAGTGGGCTGATACCACGGCAGCGGTATCAGGCTGCTCCGAAATGGATACACAGGCACCAGGGAGAGGATGGGCAGTCAGCCCCCCCCCCGGGCTGTTGGGTGCCAACACAGGGACCCTCCCCTCGTCCAGGGTGCGGATGGCGCAAGAAGCCTTCGAGGCGTACGGTAAGTCCTCCCCGCTGCCCGCACTTCCTCATCTTCCGTTTCCACCCGCGTACGTACCTCCTCCAGTAAGTATGGGCACAGGAGGAAGCAGGCACGGGACACTGAACACCTCGCGGAGACGTGGCGACTACCGCCAAGGGGCAGCAGCGGCCCCAGAGCCTGTGGTACAAGCCCATACCAAGGAAAAGGGCGTCAAAGTGCCATGCGTGCTCGCAACGTGCCTGTGCCTGGCCCCCAATGCCAGACACAACGCGTGCCGTGCCCCCCAAAACACAGAGCAGCCGGGTAGGGGGGCAGCAGGGAGAACGGGAAGTACAGAGGTGCACGAAGCCTGGGACGGGAACGGAGGGCACAAAGGGGGCAGAAGAGGGTCGCACGGCTAAACCCCCAGGCCGACAAAGGGCAAACTGCGAGCAACGGAGGATAGACTGCGAGGCCCCCCCGCCCCCACGCCCCCACCCCCAAGGGAAGGGAAGAAGAAAGTGAGAGGACAGAAAGCGTGCCCTCCGCGGATAAGGCCGCAGGATGGGGAGGCCGCAGAGAGAGGGCGCGGAACCACAGGGCCGTGCCCGAAGGGAGCTCGCGCCGAGCTAACCCCCGACGGAGGGAACACCGGGGGCGGGTACACAGGGTACAAAGGGCGATGAAGGGAGCCACACGGCAAACCCCCCCCCCGCAGAGGGACAAGTGCCGCGCCTCGTGCCTGCATCGTGCTCGCAACGTGCATACGCCGGAGTGCAGAAAGCAAGCCCCCCCCCCCCACGCCCCCACCCACCCAGGAAAGGGGCGGGGGCGGCGGAGAGACGGCAAGGGGACATGGGGGGGGGACGCAGGACAGACCACCACGCCGGAGGGAGAGACGGGCGGCAAGCGGTGGGGACGCCAGGCAGCCAGAGCCCGGCCCTGAAACTAGTAACCTGAGCGGGGAGAGACAGCTGGGACGGATGGGGCACGGCAGGAACCAGGGAGTGCAGAAAGGAGCGCGGGAAGGGGGAAACCCCAGGGAAGAAAGTGGGGAGGCAAGGACCAACAGAGCGGACGGGGGGGGGGCGGGGCGACAAGAACCCGCTAGAGACGCTGGCAAGGAACCCGACCTCAGGGGTTTGGGGGCCCCCCCGGTGACTGTATCGTCCCCACGTGAGCGCACGCAATAAGGTGGGTTACGCCCGAGACCGTTGGCCAGCGGCCTGTGGTGGCACCGGCCTGGGGGGGTGGCCAATGGGCCTGACCAAGAGCACTCCCCATGGCAGGTACTGTGGTTCGTCTCCTGTGAGGGGCTGCGGGTAGGGCACACCGTCCATCGGGGTAGGCAAGAGACGCGCCTTTCCCGCAAGGACTCCCCAGCGACCAACAGTGTACCCGACCTTGGTGTGGGGAAGGACCGACATACCTGGTTACAACGCAGGTCCATTTGTACGAAGCGGGTACAAAGGGACGGCCCGTACAACAGAGTTACACCCTGACGGGGAGTGCATGCATCGGCCCCCCCAAGGGGGAACTCCCGGGGGGAGGGACCCGAAGCAGCGTCAGGCGCCCCCCCCCTCCCCGAACCCCAGCACGCAACACACCCGGCAAGGCCCGGATAACACCGAGGCGAGCACAAAGGGGGCAAAACCGGGGGCACCGGGGCAACAAAGGGGAGAGGGGGGGGGCGAAAGAGGGGAGAGCAACCGTGTCGTGCAACGTGTTGTGCATCATGCAGCCAGCTGCAAGCGGGACGGGCCACCGAGTCCATCCGTTCACCCATGTCCATAGCTCACACAGCCTTCGTTAGCTAAATGTCGCTACCTGTCCCCACAAATCCCGTGGAGTTGTCGGCCTTCCGGCGACATGCCCGGCGCCTGGTAGACACGGTGTCTGATCTCGTCAGACACGGGCCGCACACGTATGCGGCGTTTCAGGCGCGCGTGGACTCAGATCGTCCGGCCAGGGACAACGGATGGGACCACTTCGTCGACGTCTGCTTGCGGCAGCTGTTGGCCCGCGATTCCCCCCTGTAGAATGCGCCTGACATTCAGGCGCAGTTTGCAGCAGGCATGGTGCCGTTCGGGGTACACCTGCTCAAACGACTACTCTGACGTCTACAAGATGACCTTGGGCAGCTCGAGGACGCGCAGCGCGGCCGGCCCCCAATGGGACCGATGGCGGGGTGGACGGGGTATGCGGCGCCGGGTGCATTTCCGGTGCTGCCGCCCCCAGGCCTCAGGCCCCTGCCCTTCCCGACTTTTGGGGCTCACCATCACCACCAGCTCCATTTCCATCACCTCCTTCACCACCCCGTCGGGTTCCCCATAATGCAGCATCACTTCCCACACCGACACGTACACCCGACTGCTGTGCCTCAGCTCCCCGTCCACCTTCACCATCACCATCACCCGCACCATCAGCTTCCGCACCAGCATGTGGTGTACTCGCATCCCTTGCCCCAGCAGCGGCATGCATACCCTCGGCCGCCTCCGCATGCGGTACCGGTTCCCCCCGCGGCGTCACTGGGGGGTCTGACGGCGGTGGCCGTGTCATCTGCATCATCTGCGACATCTGCGCCCCCGTTCGTACCGGTACGTGCGCCGGGGCTGTGAACCCAGCAGCTCGGGGTGTCGCAAGGGGAGGCGCATAGCGTGCCCCAAGGTCAGGCGGGGAGAACGGCTCCCTGTGGGACCCCGGAGGCGCAAGCGACTGGGCCATCTCTGGCGGTGCCCCTGCCGAGGCCTACTGCGGCGGGGTCTCCACCGCGGACGAGCCCGTTTCCGGATCCTGCCGTGCCGCGAGGGGCCCCGCCCGTGGTGCCGGGAGGGCCTAAGCCGGTGCCGAGTGGTCCGCCCCCGACGCATGGGGTGCAGGGCGCGGCCCCCATGGGGGGACCTACGGTGGGGGAACTGCCGGAGGATGCTGCGCAGGAGGCGGCAGCCGCCGGCCCGCGGGACATCAGCGAGCTGCCCCCGCAGGCTCTGGACGCGTACCGGCGGGCAGCCGCGGAAAGCGAGGGAGCCGCGCCGGCAGCACCGGGGGGAGGGGCTGACGTTGGCAAGCTGATCGCGCAGGCGCTCGCAGCTGTCGCCCCAAGGACGGAGGAGGCAAAAGAGGAGCCGTCGGAGAGGGTTGACTCGGGGGACAGGATACAGGGCGGGGAGTACCGGAGGCGCAGGCACAGGCGATGCGCAGTGGGGTTGTGGAGCCCAGTGGGGAGCGTGCCAGAGAGGAAGGAGTGGAGGACTGGATGTGAGGGTGGCGCGATTGGCGCCAGGTGGCACCTGGTGAGCCGTGTCCGGCCGGACTGGCGTACAGCATGGACCTCCATGCGGGCACCAGCTGGGCCCGGCTGCCCGACAACCTGCGGGCACGGCTGGACGCGGTAGAGGCAGGGAGGGGCGAACACGCTGACCAGCGGCCTCTGGCGCCCTTCCCACCGCGACCGGACACACCACCGGTGATGGTTGCGGCTGGAGACGAGGCGGAGGACGAGCAGGAGGCGGAAGACAAGGAGGACGAAGAGGCGTACGGGCCCTGCGAGTCGGCGCTGGCCCTCATGTACGAGGACAACGCCGGGCCCGACGTCTACACCGGCATGGACGTGGACCCGGCCAACGCGCCGCTGCGGCCCATGCTCACCGCGGTGCCGCTTCCTCCCCTCAGGAGCTGTGAGGAGCGGCACTGCAGGTACCATGCGGCCGAGGCTGCGAGCACGCACCGCCTCATGGGTACGGGGCAGCGGTAGGCAGGGATGCTGGCACTCCAGGGGTAACGCGGGGATGCACAGTGCAGAAAAGGGATGCTGGCAGGCGCCCTGGAGCACTACGAGCTCCAGCGCCCAGGGCAGGTTGCCAGGGAGGCAGACCTGGGGGCCGAGTCCCCGGACGAAGCCCAGGTCCGCTGTGTCCAGCTGGGGGACGCGGCGGTCCTGGGTCACCATCCCGGTGATGTCTGGGCGGCCAAGTCCCAGGAAGGCCTCCCCCTGTCGGTGCGCCTGTCTGTAGGGCTCCCGCTTGAGGAGGCAGGACAGGAGGACGTGCGGCGGGACGACGGCGTGTACGTGGCCTTGTGGCGGGCTGGGGCTGACGCTTGGCGTCGCGAGAAGGCCGTGCGGCCCCTCACGCCCCAGGCGCTGGGGTCCCATGCGCTCCTGGTGGCGATGCACCCCGAGGGCGCGAAAGTCGTGTTCGAAACGGACCGCCTGCTGCTGGCCGGTGATGGAGTAGTCCTCGTCCCCACCTCCAGCAGCTGCCGCCTTGAGAGTCGCGGCGGTGACCTCAAGCTGCTGGTGGTGGTGGGTACACGCCTCGACACGAGCGCCGCCTCCCAGGGGTCCGAGCACGCGGTCCCGGTAGGGGACGATGAGGAGACAGGCCGTGACGGTGACGAGGTGGGGCAGGAGCAGCCTACGGGGGAGGAGCAGCAGCAGGATCAGCCGGAGGTGGCCGGGGAGGAGGTGGACGTGCAGGCCATTGTGGCGGCGGCCCTGGCGAGGTTCACGCTTGCAGCGAGCGCGCCGCCGACGACGGAGGCACTGGAGGAAGAGGACCAACGCAGGAGGAGTGAAGAGGCACAGAGCGCCATGGAGCAGGACGAAGAGCCGGAGATCGTGGGCGCGAAGGAGGCGCGTGAGCTGGCTTCACGGGAGCTGGGAGTGGCGGTCAAGGCAGGGCCAAAGACGGGGGAGGTGGATACCTGCAGACACTGGGCTAAGGGATGGTGCATGCGGGCAGATGCCTGCCGGTATGCCCACCCCCAACCGCCGGTGCCGCGCGGAGTACCCCATGACTTGCTCCTGATCCTCCAGGCCATGGCCCGTGTGGGGGCCCTCAGCCTGGACCGCAGCCAGAGCCTCAGCCAGGGCCAAGGAACGCTGCTGCGGGAGGTGGTGGCAAAGGCGCAAGGAGGAGGGCTCCCAGCGGTGGGGTATGCGGTGGAGTGCGGGGGCCTTACCGAGTGGGCGGTGGCATTGCCATATGGCATGGCAGCCCTGCTCACTCCGTTCCCGGTGGTCCCGTGGAGGGACATGGTCACTGTCCAGGAGGCCAACCTTGGCCGGGTGTGCACGTGGCACACACACCCTGCCGGCATGGACCCTCGCGAATGGCAGGCTAAGGCGGTCATGACGTACCTGTCCTGGTCGTTGCCGGCAGCGCCAGGTGCATGGGCGCAGTGGTGGGACAGGGCGCTCCACTGGGCGAGGAATGGCAGTGCTGTGGCGGCCTGCCCTGACCTTCCGCGCGAGCCCGTCTCCGTCCAGCCCTTGACTGTCTCCCTCTACCTCCCCACGGTGGCGGCCCGCCTTGCGGCCACGGACCCGGAGATCTTGCTGCTGGGGGACCGAGAGGGGCCAGGGCTTTGCCTGGGACGGGGACTGGAGGTTCGCACTGCCGGCCTCCCCAGCCCTGTGGACAGGGACGTCCTGGTGGGACACCAGCTCACGCGGGCTGACGGGGCTGAGGTCTGGACCGCCGTCCATCGCCAGCTCTCAGACGCATAGCCCCAGGTGTTCTGGCCCCCTGGCCACGAGCGTCTGGTGGGAGTGGAATGGTGCGTGTGGGCTGCCAACAGCTCATGCCCGCCGATACTGGTCCTGCCCAGGAGAACCAGCCACCCAAGCTGGGAGACCGTGGCGGTCTCGTGGGGATGGGTGGCGGTCCGTGGGACCAATGGCCACATCTTCACTGCCCCACGGGGCACCGTGATCGAGACAGATGGGGGCATGGCGTTGCAGCTCACGGCAGAGCCCCTGACCACGCATGTCCTGTTTGCCGTCATCCAATGGGGAGCCGACAGGCCACAGCCCTGGCGCGATCCGGTTGGTAGGGCAGTCTGGCGCGACATGCCGGTCCTTAGGGCCACTGTCTGGCCAGGAGGAGCAGGGCGGCATCTCCCGGGCGGACTCCCCTGGCTGCAGGACTGCGGAGACGCCTCTCTCCCGCCGGCTGAGTTGCGGGGCGCCCTGGAACGCGTGTACTCCAAGCTCAGGCACCACTTCCCCGTGGCCGCGGACCATGGGGTGGAGCTCAGCGACGATGTGGTCGCGCTGGCAGCCGACGTAGTGCAGTGTCTGGCCCCCCACGTCGTGATGCTCCCGAGGGAGGGATGGGAGGGCAAGCGGCACGACCAAACCCAAGCTGCCCTCCTCATTGCGGGATACGTCGAGCTGGGCGGCTCAGAGGCGGTGTACCTCGACCGGTCGGAGACGCGGAACATGCGGCACTGGACGGCCAACCACCTTCTGGCTCTTGACATGCAGTTGACTGTGGACCCGCTAGGCCAGCCTGTGGTGTCAGGGGCCCCGCTCCAGTGGCCGCACACCGTGGACAGGGCGGTCCGGACGATGCGCATGGCATCCAGGGGCCAGAGGGCAGGGTGGCCGGGTGCGGAGCACCTGCTGGCAATAGCCCGGACGGCACAGGTGCAGCAGCCTGCCGGCAACAACAAGGACTGTGGCGTGTGCGCCCTCATGTCCACCGTCGGTACCCTTCTCCGGATGCCAAGGCAGGGCAACCTCCTCTCTGCGCTGGACACGCCGTGGGTGGCCACGGTGGTCCTAAGCAGGGACATGAGGCCCGTCGCGCGTCTGCCGTCCCTGGGGGGGCTGCCCGCAGTGGTGCTTGATGCCCTGCCGGTGCCCCGCACACCCTTGGATGTGGTCCACGTCCAGCACAGCGTGGGGCTGCCCGGGGCGCGCATGCAGCATGCCCTGATGTGTATGGCGGCGGCAGCCGACGGGGGGATTTCCATGCTGATGACAGTGTCCCTGCAGCATTCGCAGGACGCGATGCAGCAGCGGCGGATGCATGCCCTCCAGCCGTGGGAAGAGAGCGCCAAGCGCTGGCTGCGGGTGGAAAGCGTGCCTCCCACCCATACGCTGGGCGTGGCGTATATGGGGAAGCTTCTGGTGTTGGAAGGGGCGAGGTATCGGGCCTGTGCTCGGGAGGAATCAGGGGGACTGGAGTGGGTCGTCGTCACCGCGTGCCGGCTCAGGAGGCAGCAGTCCAGGGGCCTGGGCTGCTACAGGGTGTTCCGGGTGTGCCTCAGGGAGCTGGGCCCGGTGCGCAGGGCACACAGGTGCACGGCTGAGGACATCCCGCCGGCGCTGGTGGTCTTCGTGGAGGTAACACGACCGCCGATGATCCAGGGGCAGGACGTCTGGCCCATAGCCCCGAGCAACATGTGGCAGGCTGAGCATGCAGCTGTCATGTGCAGGGCGCTGCAGGGTCAGGCGGCGGCCCTCCCCAGGGCCCTGGCGGCGCAGTCCTCCAGCAACAGGCCGGCAGCCTCGCTGGCGCTGCTGCACAGTGTGTCGCGGGCGTGGTGCTGGGTCGTGGTGGCATTGGAGCCCCACTCCTCGGTACTGCGCCTGTACGATCGCGTGGAGGGCACGGTACTCACGGTCCGCCACGCCAACCTGGAGGCCCTGCGCCTTGGTGCTCTAAGTGGCGACGGGGGCGCGACGCTGTACCTCCAAGGGACTGTGACAGGCTCGGCCGCGACGCGCTTCTGCCGGCAGAGCAGAGAAGATGCCCTCCGCCTGGTCATGGCGGAGAACATGGGGCCGTGGCTCCGGGCGTTCTCCACATCCAGGCGAAAGGTTGAGGGCGACCGGGAGAAGTTCGCCGATGCTTTGCGCCGCTGGGTGGAGGAGCAGTTTCCCGTGTAGGGGATGCTCCACCTGCCGCAGCCACCAAGCGTGCCGCCCGTTCGGCCTGCGTCAAGGTTGGTACAATACAGTACGTGTAATGTATCGTATCGTTCCGATACAGTGCTGTAATGTAACGTATCGTATCGTTTCCTAACAAAGTACTGTTTGGTCACAGAAGTTATGTTCCTAGAACTTGCAGCTATTCTGTTTTAGTGTACAACCTGCAATTGCTTGTTAATTTTTTTTGGAAAATTAATGAACAAACGACCGAACGATGAAAATAAACGAACATGGTTTGTTAATTTTTTCCTTGTTCATGTTGTTTCGGTTTGCTTCTAATGGTTTACTTGCTTCTATTATGCCCCTTCCTAGTGCTTTTTCAAAAAAAGTAGACTCACAATGTTTTTTGTTGACAAAATAATGTTTCGGATTTTTTTAAAAACCATTGTGTTTCTTTTGAAAAAAGAATAATTCAGATATTTTTGAAAACCATCGCGTTCGAGATCAAGGCCCCAGGAATTCCAGCCTCACAAAGGCACCTGTCCCCAGGCTGACCAGCAAATGGCCAAAAAATGGCAAATGGCAAAAAGCGAGCAACCAGCAAAAAATAAAGCAAGCGCATGTATCTGTACAGCTGCTGCAGCACACATAACAGGTCCCTGGCGTCACTTGAAGCCTCTGTGCAGAAGTGAAATTTTGAGATTCAAATGACATCACTGAGATGCAGCAGCAAACTGACTGAGTCCACCATAAAGGGTCATATAAAGGACAACGAAGGCTCACTCAAAACTGTCGAGACAACAGAAGCGAGCGCGACGAACACTCAAACGACACTCACAGCACGCGCCGACACTCAAATGACACTCACAGCACGCGCCGGCACTCAAATGACACTCACAGCACGCGCCGACACTCAAATGACACTCACAGCACGCGCCGGCACTCAAATGACACTCACGGCATGCGCGAACACTCAAAGGACACTCACAGCACGCGCCGACACTCAAATGACACTCACAGCACGCGCCGGCACTCAAATGACACTCACAGCATGCGCGAACACTCAAATGACACTCACAGCACGCGCGAACACTCAAGTGACACTGACAGCACCTTCTTCCTTTTGTGCTCCTTCTTCGTCTTCTTTGTCTTCACTCCGCAGTCTTCTTCGCTGGTGCAGCTTCTCGAGCTTCTTCTGTCTTCTTCTTAACGTCTCTTTGATCTCCTTCGCCTCTTCCGCTTCTTTCTTCTGTTCTTTCTCTCTTCATATTCTTCCCTCTTGTTCTTCTTCTCCTTCTTCTTCACTTGCTTCTTGTGTCGCCCTGCAAACGCAAGACAGGCAGAAAAATTCAACCACCAATGTTAATGAAACGAAATTCAAATTAAAATCATTGCAAATTCTATAAAGTGCCTCACATTTGCGCTGTTAATCCTTGGCCATGTTTGTTTGCTCAGCGGCGCCCGCGACTGGTGCCAGATGCTAGTCTAGGAACAAGACGCGTACTGTATTGTATTCTCGCGATACAGTACGCGTATATATACGTTACGCGTATATATACGCCGTCTTTTCCAACCCTGGCCTGCGTCACCCCCGGCCGCTGCGGCGAAGCCGGCTCCAAAGGCAGCGCCCAAGCTGCCAGCCAAGAGGAGCCCCCCACCTCAGTATGGCGGCTCTGCCAACATTCGGTATGTGCTGCAGCACTTCGGGGGCGACTTGGCCACGGAGCAGCGTGGATCGAAGGCGATCAACCTCTGCCCCTGGTCTCAGCTGGATGTGGCTGGTCACTGCACATGGAAAAACGGCAAGCACTGCCAGCCCGCCCATCTCCACCCCAAGGACCTGCTGGACCACCTTCAGCGGGTCCATGCGGCTGATCCGGCACGACGGGACCAGGCGCTGGCCATGCTGGCCGGTGTTATGCCGGGAGGCCAGGCGGTGCCTTTCGCATCGGCCCAGGCGAGGTCCAGAGCGCTCATGCTGCCCACGGGCGCCCGCCCTGCAGAGGGGCGAGGGGCATTGCAATCGGCGGCAAAGCCTGTGGCAATTGGGTCTGCAGCACAGCGTGGGGCGATGGCTTCTACGGGGGGTGCTGAAGCCGGTTCGGACCCCCGTGGCCATCTTTGGGTCACTTGGGGTGTGTATCTAAGTGCCGGCAAGCCGCCATTGGCTGATATCATACTCTTCCATCCACCTGACCTAACCCGATGTGATAGTTTGATAGGTTTGGCAATTCTGGCTATGAGCGGCCATATTCAGTACCGAGGCGCAGCCAGCTGAGATTTATATATCAGAATATCAGGAATCAACAGAGTTTTTTTATCATAATGTTTCCGTAATTTTTCAGCCTTTCGTTCTGATTGTCAATGTATCGGCAACTGTCAGTTGGCTCGCGATTTTGCGGTAACCGATTGGTTAACTGTTTTTTCCAGATATTTTGGCGGAACCCCCGCTGAAGGGTCAGATTTCATCAGTAAAGGGTTCGTTGCTTCCGCAATTTTCTAAATATGCACTCGAAATTTTAATCAGAATTTTTCGCGATGTCGAAATCGGATTTTCGACTTCGACATCGCCGCACTTGATTTGGTCTTCTTCGAGTGGTCATACTCTTTTCCCTCTGCCCGAATCAGGTTTCCCTTACATTTGCCACCCATTTGACTTGAAGATATAAGGGAAACAAAAGTGATACGTGGGGCCACTTTGAAGGGCCATATCTACGCGTGAGTGTGAGGAAAGAGAATAAGGAAGGTTGCGTTGCAATCGCCTCAGTCTCAACTTATTTTTAGTAGGGTCCAACACCTTGGGTCATCACACACACACCCGTTGTATTATAGGATCATGGTCAACATGCTAGAAAATTGTTTATAACTTGTTGACCATGGGTCCGAACTTGATATTATGACTTTCGAGTGTAGCGCATGAGTCTTGCGGTTGCATAGCATCTTTCTTAGGTTCCCACGTCCAATCAACCCAAAGTTATGACCATGGAGGGGCATGGCATACCATGGTGGGAGCCAATATTTAGGGCTATGTGTGATATTGGTAGTGTATGTCTTGATATGCTCACGCCCATGTTATATATCTTCGTGTGGCCGAAGAGATGGGGAGCCACACGTGACAAGGGCTTTGCCCATGTCCCAATTGTATTGTATTGTATGTATTGCTCATGGTATGTTTGGCAAAGAGATCCATGAGTGCACTCCCATTTTCATGGGGCATGTAGATATGAGTAGCGAAGGTATTTCCATGCGCTTGATTGGGGATCCAAGTGGGGGAATTGTTCGCAAATGGTTCCAATCATTTGTGTATTGAACCATGAGCGGATATCATGGGTGAGCATAGAGATATACTATCATGACAACTTTGTATTTGGACATATTTTCATGTTTTTGACCTGAATTTTTGCTCATTTTTGCATTTTGTGTACTTACCTGGTCGGCAAACAGCAAGAAGCCTATGGGGAGTCCAACCATGGTATGTTGTTCATATGTTGGCATATGCTTTGGAGTTGAACACCACCATATGTCGGATCGCGTACTCCATTTGGCTTGGCGCACGAAGGAATACAAGATTTGGTCTCAAGATCATGGGCTGACTTGGGCAGTGCGTGGCGCCCATATCCGAAGTGGTTTCGAGGGTAAAGTGGGGATGTACATGGGCATTGATCTTTGGTCTCTATTTTCCATGAATACTAGACTTCGGTTCCATGCATGCTTTGAGCCTTCGGATAAGTGGTAACTTCAATTTTGAGCATATATTTGATATGTGGCCAATATGGTGTGAATTGGCAGTTTTTGGCATGTTATGAGTTCAAACTCATGGGGCATATCTCCAAGCCCAATCGACCCCAAGTCCAACCAAGGTTATGTCAGGGTAGGGCATGGTCCTGAGTGCCACTCTAGGCCATGACACGCCACCTCCCCCATTGGGCTAGGATTTGAAGGCTTGGGAGTGAACACATTTTTGGGGTTTATGTAGTGACTTTTGACACATGGCATTTGGCCATCCTATTTGACTGGGTTCAGGGCATCATGTTGGCGAGTCAAGGGAAGGTCTTGAGTCCAGGGAATGAGGGGTGTATGGCTGTGATTGTGTACGTTTCCACCTTTTCCCAATTTTGCTTTATTTGTGTTCATTTGCCAGGGCTTTCCTCTTTGGTGCAATTCTTGTACATGCCCGCCACCGTGGGACGACCGGTGTGCTGAACGGAAGCCCGCAGTGTGGATTGGATTGTGGATCGGGTTATTGCTGTATTTGTGGGATCTGATTGCTGTTCAGGGTTGAAGGAGGATTGGATTTTCTATATTTTGGGTTTTGGACCCTGGATTTTGATAAATGCAATCGTTGATCAGAGCAAGTCAGCAGGGGTGACAGGCGGAAGGGCCACAGCGGGGGCCGGTCCTGGTAGGGACCTTCTTTACGGTAGCAAAGGCGTACCTGCTGCCCCTACCTACCGCCGACCCGGGGACTTGGGCCCCTATGAGCCCTGCCCAAGTACGCCCCGGGTGCGTATTGTGGACTCGGTGGAGACCACGCCGGAGATTGGAGCCATAGAAGAGCCGAGACGCTCAAGAGCATGGCGAACTCCGGAAGTTGAAGCCCGAAGAGAAATACGACGTTCGGGAAGAGGCGGACTTGACATGGAGGTCCTGGTCTCCATGTGTGAGCGTCGCTGCCGAAAGGCATGCAACCTCCGCTCCGCCGCGGAGGACTCCGAGGAGACATGCCATTCAGGCAGCAGTGGAGGACGGGCCCGGCGCTACCGGAAGCGCGGGTCACCCAAGCCCGCGGCAGGGGACGCTGGGGCTATGGATACAGACCCCAGCCCGGTCAGGCTGTGGGTCTCCGAGGGGCACTCCGAGGGCTATCGGACAGCCTATGAGCAACCTTCGGAGTCGGAGGAGACGGCCAGACCGGCCACAAGGGCGAACACGGCCCCAGAACCCAGCCTGGAGCATGACGCCGAGGCGTTGGAGAGGCCCGCCAGAGCCAGAATGGCGCCTGTGGCCCGGCACACGGAGCCACCGCGGCATAGCATGGGCGACACACCCATGGCGGAGGAGTCCGAGGCGCCGGGAACCACGGGACGCGCCGGATCAGGTGGAAAGCACGCTGCGTGCCACTGCGAGCATGTGTCCTTCCTCATGGGCAAGTACCCAAAGATGGGGCCGGACGCCATCGTGCATTGCCTCGACAGCCTGGACAACGCGAAGGACGGCCTAGAGGAGGACGTTGCTGGGATCCTGGATGACCAGTCGGCCGTGGAGAGAGACATGGCGGAGCTGCGAGCGGAACGGGACCGGTACCGGGAGAATCTGGAGCTGGCCCTGGAGAAGCAGCAGCGAGTGGTGGACAGCCTCCTCCACCTAGTGGAGGACATGTCGGGACGCCTGAAAAGGCTAGAGGAGGTACAGCCCCTCGCCTCGGGTCCGGAGCTCCCGGCAAAGCCGGCAGCGGCCGAGCTGGTGGAGCGGGTTAAGACCCTCAGGAGCGCCATGGATAAACCCATGGGCGGACCTGCAGAGGCACCCTACGCGCCTCCGCGTGTTGACCCGGGTGCGCTGCCCTTTGTTCCCATGTTCAGCGAATCCACAATGCTCGGAGAACACACGGCACCGGCTGGGTCCATGCGGGAAGGGCACGTAACCACGGACCCGAGGAGCCTGATGGTACAGATGTCCCATGCCGCCCAGGATCTACCGATCACTACGACTGCCCATGCAGTTTATGCGGAAGAGGAGATCCAGAGCCAGACCATGCAGGGACGATCCATGGGAAGCGCCGACGGACATGGTCGAGGTCATCCAGGCGGAAATCTGTGGGCGGAGGACCCCAATACGGGGATATGGACGGCCGATGGAGCAAGTCCTTCCCGCATTCCAAACCCCATGGGTTCAGGCCCAACTGGACCGCACTCCATGGAGGAGAGGGATGTACGGGGAGTGTACTCACAACCCCCGGCCACAGGTGGTATCCGTCTCGGTGGAGTGGTGGCTGGGGACGTCGGAGACGCCATCAGGATTGACGACCTCAGGGGAATCAAAATCCCCTACTACGATGGCAACCCCTCCAACCTGGATGACTTCATCCTGGATTGGGAGGACTTTGCCGAGGAGGTCGTCGGTGAGATGCGGGGAGCGCCGCGGGACAAGTGGGTATGCCCGACATTCCCACACCGGCTGGCGCAGGACCTGAAGGAGGAGCTGCGGGATCAGATCCGGGAAGGACTGATCCGTACGGAGCAGGCCTGCCTCCAGTGGTTGGAGGATGAGGAGCGGGTGGACGCTCCGAATCAGAAGCTGGAGGACTTGTGGTCCATCCCGCTGCAGCTGGACCGCGGTGAGTTGCGGGTCCGGGAGTGGAACAGGTACCTGCGGAAGTAGCGACGGAGCCTCAAGTTGGTTGAGGACTGGCACGAGTCCAGCGAGATCCGCCACTTGCTGAAGGACGTCCTCCCCGGCCACTGGAAGAGGAGAGTGGAGGACGAGGAAAAGAAGAGAGCGAGAAAGCGCGTGGCGGTGAGGATCATGGCGGCGGAGGATACCCATGCGGGTATCATGGAGTTCTTCAGGAGGAACCTGGGCGAGCCAAACCGGATGTTGGGACTGAAGAACGCCGTGTACGTGGAGGTATTTGGAGACTCCATGGGGCAAAGGTTGCTGCGCCTCAACAACGTGGAGTGGAGGCGCAGGGAGTCGCTGAGGATGCAGGTCATCTTCGCCCGCATGAGCCTGGACGAGATCGTGAAGTAAATCACGGTGGAGTTGAAGCTCAATGCGAAGAACGAGGCCCACGTGCAGGATCGACATGGTCATGGACAACGAGGCCACTGAGAAGACCGCCATCATCGGGAGATCCAGGAGGACACGGCCAACTCCGCGGAGAATGGTAGTGGAAGTGGCCAAGACCACTGGACCTGGTCTCGGGAGGATCACGAGGAGGCCCATTTCTTCGCGTTTGTGGCGCACAATGTGAGGGACCATGGGCAGGATCGGTCCAGATGGAGCCGGTTGGGACACAAGAAGGGCAATGAGCCAAGGAGGATCGGGAACCCACCGCTCTCGTTCCGGGAGTACAGGTCTCAGCACGACGGGTGCTGGGTCTGTTATGGCAAGGGAAACAACCATGCACACGACCACCGTCAGTGCAAGGTATATGAGGCGGACAAGAAGGCCTACTTCGCCGCCAACCCCGAGAAGAAGCCCAAGGAGCAGCGGATTGCCGATTGGAAGGCGAAGGGCGGAGACGGGGGAAAAGGCCAAGGCAAAGGCCAAGGGCAAGGCGGAGGAAGAGGCTATGGTGGTGGACCTGGTCAGAAACGGACGAGTGAGGTCGATCGAGGAGGTTGCTGAGGACATGTTGAGGACGTTGGAGGAACTCAAAGCCCAGCAACGTGGTGGACAATGTCCTGGCGGATCGCAGCCGGAAGGGGCTGCGGGAAGTCAAGTCTAGAGGAGCCTCCACGGGAGTGGGACCTCGGAGGTCTCTCCTCCGGAAATCAGTGGAATCCCAGAGAAAGCGAAGTCACATCGGGTGCTGAAGAAGGCTCCAGAAGAGCCAAAACCACTGAGTTTCGCCACTCCCAACCCCTGGAGCGGCCTGCAAAGGAAAGTACATGTGGGTACGGGACATGGCAACAAGGAAGGAGCGCCCACGGAGAGCCCCGTGGATGGGCAGGACCAGCCCAAGATCTACACCATCCGTGACCATACCCTTGAAGTCCTGATGCACCCTGACGTGCTAGAGTTGCATGCCGTGAGAGTCGTCCATATGCCTCATGGTGACGAGCGGCGGTTGCACTTGAAAGTGCGAGTACGGTGCGGACGAGAGGAGAAGCTGGTCGATGTGTTGGTGGATACCGGTGCCCAGGTGAGCCTGGTCCGGAGAGGGTTGTTCGAGGAGGAACTCCTGCAGCCTAGCCGGAGACCGGTCCGCCTGAATATCGCCAACGGAGAGATCATGGGTGGGGGCACCCATGAGGCCACTATCAGTATGGAATTCTGGGAACATGAGCGCTTGAACCGCCCTGATCTGGCGAAGAGAAGCACTCTATCCGGGAACTTCTATGTGGCCGACATTACAGATTGGGATATGATCATGGGGTATGACTTCATGGTGGCAAACGCCATTGGAGCCCTTCCCCATCGTGCAACGCTAGTCCGGGAGGATGATGAGTGCATCACATGGCTATCCACGGACTATGCATGCGGATCATCCCAATGGAATGCTGAGGAAGAGGATCAGATCGTCCAAGCGGTGCAAGCTGTGGGTGCCAAGTCCAGAGGAGACCGTGGAGTTCAGCTCACGGAGTATGGAATGGCGCCGCAGGTGTATGCCAGGATGATCCAGACGCTGGGAGCCGGAGCGCCCGAGACGGACATCTTTGCTTCCCGGGATGCCCCACTTTTGAGGAAGTGTAGGAGGCATTGGCATCGAGGAGACTCAGCCTGGCACAGGCATTGGGGTTTGAAGGAGTGGGGACCCATGTATTGGCATGGCTCCCTGGACAATACGAGACGTACGGTGGAGAAGATCGTCGCGGATAGGGCGAAGGGGATCCTGGTCATAACCGGCATAGGATCCACCCCATGTCCGCTGGAAGGTCTCAAGTCGATGCTGGACTCCATCACCCTGAACGAGATGTCATTCAGGCCAGAGGAGGAGTTGTTCATCGACGCCAAGGGTGTATCAATGCCCTCCCCGGGTCAAGTGTGGGGTACCAAGGCTTTCCTGGTGGATGGGGCGCAAGCCCAGCCCACGGGTGATGAAGCATTCATCCGTAGGGTGGAGGCGGTGCCCATGAAGGTCATGTTTGAGGCCAAGGAGGGGACGGATCAGCCTTTTGATGGCATTGACGTCCTGTCCCACGCCGAGATGGACGACGTCTTCAACTACATGCGGAAGGGGATGCATGATCGTGTGGCAGCCAAGAAGAGGCGGGCCATGGTCACATCTCCGCATTGGTGGGATCACAAGATGTTGGTCACCGGCAAGTACGAGAAGGATGAGTTCGTGGCGAGGGTCATGGATCACATCGCGGACCAACATGATGGTCCGGTTGGGTCGGACCCGCCGACATGGGACTTTCCAAGAATGGGTGACGAGAGCGACAAGAACCAGCCCGATGCCGCAAATTTTCGAAGATTATCGGTGGGAAGCATGCCCCACGACGATGAAGACGGCATATCGGACGAGGAGAAGTCGGATTCGGACCCGGAAGAGGCCTATACCGCAGTGCGGTCGGTTGTATCGATACCGAAGCAAGCGGCTGAAGAGGCCCAGGAGAACCCGAAGGTCGCCGAGCTGAAGGAGGGGCTGATTGATGCCTATCCGCGGCTATTCAGTGGCGTCGCCAACAAGAACCCTCCAGATCGTGGGAGGTTTGGCACAGCGTGGATCAAGCTGAAGCCGAACCCCAAGATCTATCGTCATCGGGAGTACCAACTTCAGGGCGATCGGGCCGAGGGGTATCAGATAATTCATGGAAGGGGTTGAATAATTCACGGAGGTATGAAAGTATTCACGGAGGGGGTTAGATAATTCACAGAGGTATCAAATAATTCACGGAGGGGGTTAGATAATTCACCGTGGTATCGAATAATTTACTGAGGGGGTTAAATCATTCACCGAGGTATGAAATAATTCACCGAGGCGGGTTAAATAGTTCACGGAGGTATCAAATATATCACGGGGGGGGGGTGAAAGAATTTACGCAGGTATCAAATATTTCACGGAGGGGGTTAGATAATTCACAGAGGTATCAAATAATTCACGGAGGGGGTTAATTAAGTCACGGAGGTATGAAACGATTCAAGGAGGGGGTTAAATGATTCAAGGAGGTATGAAACGATTCAAGGAGGGCGTTAAATAATTCACCGAGGTATCAAAAAATTCACGGAGGGGGTTAAATAATTCACGGAGGTATGAAATAATTCACGGAGGGCGTCAAATAACTCACGGAGGTATCAAATAATTCACGGAGGGGGTGAAAAAATTCACGGAAGTATGCAATAATTCGCGGAGGGGGTTAAACAATTCGTGGAGGTATGAAATAATTCACGGAGGGGGTTAAATATTTCACGGAGGTATGCAATAATTCACGGAGGTATCAGGTGATTCACGGAGGGGGTTAAATAAGTCACCGGGGTATCAAATAATTCACGGAGGGGGTTAAATAATTCACGGAGGTATCAAATAATTCACGGAGGGAGTTAAATAATTCACAGAGGTATCAGATAATTTATGGAAGGGGTTGAAGAATTCACGGAAGTATCAAAAGAATCACGGAGGGGGTTAGAGAATTCACGGAGGTATCAAATAGTTCACGGAGGGGGTTAGGTAATCCACGGTGGTATCGAATAATTCACTGAGGGGGTTAAAAAATTCACGGAGGTATGCAATAGTTGACGGAGGGGGTTGAATAACTCACCGGAGTATCAAAAAATTCACGGAGGGGGTTGAATAATTCACTGAGGTATCAAATAATTCACGGAGGGGGTTAAAAAATTCACGGAGGTATCAAATGATTCACGGAGGGGGTTAAAAAATTCACGGAGGTATCAAATGATTCACGGAGGGGGTTAAATAATTCACGGAGGTATCAAACAATTCACGGAGGGGGTTAAAAAATTCACGGAGGTATCAAATAATCCACGGAGGGGGTTAAATAATTCACAGAGGTATGAAACAATTCAAGGAGGGGGCTAAAAAATTCACGGGGGTATCAAAAAGTTCACGAAGGGGGTTAAATAAGTCACAGAGGTATGAAATAAATCACGGAGGGGGTTATATAACTCACAGAGGTATGAAAATTTCACGGAGGGGGTCGAATAATTCACCGAGGTATGCAATAAATGACGGAGGGGGTTAAAGAATTCACGGAGGTATGAAATAATTCACAGAGGGGGTTATATGATTCACGGAGGTATCAAATAATTCACGGGTGGGTTATATAATTTATGGAGGCATGCAAAAATTCACGGAGGGGTTTAAATAATTCACGGAGGTATCAAATAATCATGGAGGGGGTCAAATGATTCACGGAGGTATGAAACATTTCACGGAGGGGGTTAAATAGTTCAGTGAGGTATCAAATAATTTACAGAGGGGGTTAAATAATTCACAGAGGTATGAAAAAATTCACGGAGGGGGTTGAATTATTCACGGAGGTATCAAAAGATACACGGAGGGGGTTGAATGATTCACGGTGGTATACAAGAGATGACAGAGGGGGTTAAATAATTCACGGAGGTATGAAACGATTCAAGGAGGGGGTTAAATAATTCACGGTGGTATCAAAAAATTCACGGAGGGGGTTAGATAATTCACGGAGGTATCAAAGAATTCACGAAGGGTGTGAAAGATTTCACGGAGGTATCAAATAATTCACGGAGGGGGTTAAATCATTCACGGAGGTATGAAAAAATTCCAGGAGGGGGTTAAATAACTCACACAGGTATGAAATAATTCACAGAGGGGGTTACATAATTCACGGAGGTATCAAATACTTCACGAAGGGGGTTAAATTATTCACGGAGGTATCAAATACTTCACGAAGGGGGTTAAGTTTTTCACGGAGGTATCAAATAATTCACGGAGGGGGTCGAATAATTCACGGAGGTATCAAATAATTCACGAAGGGGGTTAAATAATTCACGGAGATATCAAATAATTCACAGAGGGGGTTAATTAATACGCGGAAGTATGAAACAATTCACGGAGGGGGTCAAATAATTCACAGAGGTATGAAAGAATTCACGGAGGGGGTTATATGATTCACAGAGGTATCAAATAATTCACGGAGGGGGTTAAATAACTCACGGAGGTATCATATCCTTCCCAGAGGGGGTTAGATAATTCACGGAGGTATCAAATAATTTACGGAGGGGGTCACATAATTCACGCAGGTATCAAATACTTCACGAAGGTGGTTAAAGAATCCATGAAGGTATCAAAAAATTCACGAAGGGGGTTACACAATTCACGGAGGTATCAAATAATTCACGGAGGGGGTTAAATAATTCACGGAGGTATCAAATAATGCACTGAGGGGGTTAAATAATTCACTGAGGTATGAAATCATTCACGGAGGGGGTTAAATAATTCACGGAGGTATCAAATAATTCACGGAGGGGGTTGGGTAATTCACGGAGGTATGAAATGATTCACAGAGGGGGTTAAATAGTTCACGGAGGTATCAAATATTTCACGGAAGGGGTTAAATAATTCACGGAGGTATCAAAGAATTCACGGAGGGGGTTAAATAATTCATGGAGGTATCAAACAATTCACGGAGGGGGTCAAATAATTCACAGAGGTATCAAATAATTCACGGAGGGGGTTAATTAATTCACGGAGGTATGAAACGATTCATGGGGGGGTTATATAATTCACGGAGGTATGCAATATTTCACAGAGGGGGTGAAATAATTCACGGAGGTATGAATAAATTCACGGAGGGCGTTAAAAAACCTGGGGAGGTATCAAATAATTCACGGGGGGGGTGAAATAATTCAAGGAGGTATGAAAAAATCTCGGAGGGGGTCAAGGAATTCACGGAGGTATTAAATAATTCACCGTGGGGGTTAAATAATTCACGGAGGTATCAAAAAATTCACGGAGGGGGTTAAAAAATTCACGGAGGTATCAAATAATCCACAGAGGGTGTTAAAAAATTCACAGAGGTATCAAACACTTCAAGGAGGGGGCTAAAGAATTCACGGAGGTATCAAAAAATTCACGGAGGGGCTTAAATAAGTCACGGAGGTATGAAATAAATCACGGAGGGTGTTAAATAATTCACGGAGGTATGAAAAAATTCACGGAGGGGGTTGAAAAATTCACCGACGTATGCAATAATTGACGGAGGGGGTTAAATAATTCACGGAGGTATGAAATATTTCACAGAGGGGGTTACATGATTCACGGAGGTATCAAAAAATTCAAGGAGGGGGTTAAAAAATTTATCTGGGTATGCATTAATTCACGGAGGAGGTTAAATAATTCACGGAGGTATCCAATAACTCACGGACGGGGTTAAATGATTCACGGAGGTATGAAACATTTCACGGAGGGGGTTAAATAGTTTACGGAGGTATCAAATAATTCACGGAGGGGGTTATATAATTCACGGAGGAATCAAAAAGTTCACGGAGGGGGTTGAAGAATTCACGGAGGTAGACAATAATTGACGGAGGGGGTTAAATAGTTCACGGAGGTATGAAACGATTCAAGGAGGGGGTTAAATAATTCAGAAAGGTATTAAAACATTCACGGAGGGGGTTCAATAATTCACGGAGGCATGCAATAATTCGCGGAGGGGGTTAAAGAATTCACGGAGGTGCGAAAGAATTCACAGAGGGGGTTAGATAATTCACGGAGGTATCAAACAATTCACGGAGGGTGTGAAAAAATTCACGGAGGTATCAAATACTTCACGAAGGGGGTGAAATTATTCACGGAGGTATCAAATACTTCACGGAGAGGGTGAAAAAATTCACGGAGGTATCAAATAATTCACGGAGGGGGTTAAATAATTCACGGAGGTATCAAATAATTCACGAAGGGGGTTACGTAATACACGGAGGTATTAAACAATTCACGGAGGGGGTTATTTATAATTCACAGAGGTATGAAAAAATAACAGGAGGGGGTTGAAAAATTCACGGAGGTATCAAATAATTCACAGAGGGGGTTCAATAATTCACGGAGGTATACAATAATTGACGGAGGGGGTTAAATAATTCACGGAGGTATGAAAGAATTCACGGAGGGGGTTATATGATTCACCGAAGTATCAAATAATTCATGGAGGTGGTTAAATAATTCACGGAGGTATCATATCCTTTCCAGAGGGGGTTAGATAATTCACGGAGGTATCAAATAATTCACAGAGGGGGTTGAAAAATTCACGGAGGTATCAAATAATCCACGGAGGGTGTTAAAGAATTCACAGAGGTATCAAACAATTCAAGGAGGGGGCTAAATAATTCATGGAGGTATCAAATAATTCACGGAGGGTGTTAAATAATTCACGGAGGTATGAAAAAATTCACGGAGGGGGTTGAAAAATTTACCGAGGTATGCAATAATTGACGGAGGGGGTTAAATAATTCACGGAGGTATGAAATAATTCACAGAGGGGGTTACATGATTCACGGAGGTATCAAATAATTCACGGAGGGGGCTAAAAAATTTATGGAGGTATGCAATAATTCACGGAGGAGGTTAAATAATTCACGGAGGTATCAAATAATTCACGGAGGGGGTTAAATGATTCACGGAGGTATGAAACATTTCACGGAGGGGGTTAAATAGTTCACGGAGGTATCAAATAATTCACGGAGGGGGTTAAAAAATTCACGGAGGTATACAATAATTGACGGACGGGGTTAAATAATTCACGGAGGTATGAAATAATTCATGGAGGGGGTTAAATGATTCACGGAGGTTTTAAAAAATTCACGGAGGGGGTTGAATAATTCACAGAGGTATCAAAAAATTCACGGAGGGGGTTGAATAATTCACGGAGGTATACAATAATTGACGGAGGGGGTTAAAAAATTCACGGAGGTATGAAACCATTCCAGGAGGGGGTTATACAATTCAGGGAGGTATTGAAAAAATCACGGAGGGGGTTCAATAATTTACGGAGGCATGCAATAATTCGCGGAGGGGGTTAAAGAATTCACGGAGCTATGAAAGAATTCACAGAGGGGGTTAGATAATTCACGGAGGTATCAAATAATTCACGGAGGGGGTTAAATAATGCACACAGGTATGAAATAATTCACGGAGGGGGTTACATAATTCACGGAGGTCCCAAATACCTCACGAAGGGGGTTAAACCATTCACGGAAGTATCAAATACTTCACGAAGGGGGTTAAATTATTCACGGAGGTATCAAATGGTCCACGGAGAGGGTGAAAAAATTCACGGAGGTCAAATAATTCACGGAGGGGGTTAAATAATTCACGGAGGTATCAAATAATTCACGAAGGGGGTTAAATAACTCACGGAGGTATCTAATAACTCACGGAGGGGGTTACGTAATACACGGAGGTATTAAGCAATTCACAGAGGGGGTTATTTATAATTCACAGAGGTATGAAAAAATAACAGGAGGGGGTTGAATAATTCACGGAGGTATCAAATAATTCACAGAGGGGGTTCAATAATTCACGGAGGTATACAATAATTGACGGAGGGGGTTAAATAATTCACGGAGGTATGAAAGAATTCACGGAGGGGGTTATATGATTCACGGAAGTATCAAATAATTCATGGAGGGGGTTAAAGAATTCACGGAGGTATCATATCCTTTCCAGAGGGGGTTAGATAATTCACGGAGGTATCAAATAATTCACGGAGGGGGTTACATAATTCATGCAGGTATCAAAAAATTCACGTTGGGGGTTCAATAATTCATGAAGGTATCAAATAATTCACGGAGAGGGTTACATAATTCACGAAGGTATCAAATAATTCACGGAGGGGGTTAGATAATTCACGGAGGTATCGAATACTTCACGGAGGGGGTTAAATAATTCACTGAGGTATGAAAAAATTCACGGAGGGTGTTAAATAATTCACAGAGGTATCAAATAATTCACAGAGGGGGTTAAAAAATTCACGGAGGTATGAAAGAATTCACGGAGGGGGTTTAATAATTCACGGAGGTATCAAATAATTGCCAGAGGGGGTTACTTAATTCACGGAGGTATCAAATACTTCACGAAGGGCGTTAAATAATGCATGGATGTATCAAAAAATTCACGGAGGGGGTTGAATAATACACGGAGGTATCAGATAAATCAGGGACGGGGTTGAATAATTCACGGAGGTATCAAATAATTCACGGAGGGGGTTACATAATTCACGGAGGTATCAAACAATTCACGGAGGGGGTTAGATAATTCACGGAGGTATCAAATAATTCACAGAGAGGGTTCAATAATTCACAGAGGTATGAAATAATTCACGGAGGGGGTTGAATAATTCAGGGAGGTATCAAATAATTCACGGAGGGGGTTGAATAATTCAAAGGGGTTTGAAATAATTCACGGAGGGGGTTAATTCATTCACGGAGGTATCAAATAATTGCCAGAGGGGGTTACATAATTCACGGAGGTATCAAACAATTCAGGGAGGGGGTTACATAATTCACGGAGGTATCAAATACTTCACGAAGGGGTTAAAAAATTCACGGTGGTATCAAAAAATTCACGGAGGGGGTTAAATAATTCACGGAGGTATGAAATAATACACGGAGGGGGTTAAAAAATTCACGCAGGTTTCATATAATTCAACGAGGGGGTTCAATATTTCACGGAGGTATCAAATAATTCACGGAGGGGGTTACATAATTCACAGAGGCATCAAATACTTCACGAAGGGGGTTAAATGATTCACGGAGGTATCAAATAATTCACGGAGGGGGTTAAATACTCCACGGAGGTATCATATAATTGACAGAGGGGGTTCAATAAATCACGGAGCTATCAAAAAATTCACGGGGGGCGTTGAAAAATTCACGGAGGTATGAAAAAATTCACGGAGGGGGTTAAATAATTCACGGAGGTATCAGATAATTCACGTAGGGGGTTAAATACTTCACGGATGTATGCAATACTTCACCGAGGGGGTTAAAGAATTCACGGAGGTATCAAGTAATTCACGGAGGGGGTTAAATAATTCGCGGAGCTATCAAAGAATTCACGGAGGGGGTCAAAAGATTCACGGAGGTATCAAATAATTCACGGAGGGGGTTAAATAATTCACGGATGTATGAAATATTTCACGGAGGGGGATAAAGAATTCACGAAGGTATCGAGCAATTCACGGAGGGGGTTAAAAAATTCACGGAGATACAAAATATTTCACGGAGGGGGTTAAATCTTTCACGGAGGTATCAAAAAATTCACGGAGGGGGTTGAATAATTCACGGAGGTATCAAGGAATTCACGGAGGGGGTTGAATAATTCACCGAGGTATCAAATAATTCACGGAGGGGGTCAAAAGGTTCACAGAGGTATCAAATAAGTCACGGAGGGGGTTAGATAATTCACGGAGGTACCAAATAATTCACGGACCAGGTTAAATACTTCACGAAGGCATCAGACAATTCATGAACGGGGTGAAATAATTCACGGAGGTATCAAATCATTCACGCAGGGGGCTAAATAATTCACTGAGGTATCAAAAAATTTTCGGAGGGGGTTAAATAATTTACGGAGGTATGAAATAATTCACGGAGGGGGTTACATAATTCATGGAGGTATGAAAGAATTCACGGAGGGGCTTAAATAATTCACAGAGGTATCAAAAAATTTACGGAGGGGGTTAGATAATTCACGGAGGTATGAAATAATTCACGGACGGGGTTAGATAATTCACGGAGGTATCAAATAATTCACGGAGGGGTTAAAGAATTCACAGAGATGCGAAACAATTCACGGAGGGGGTTAATTAATATACCGGGTATCAAATAATTCACGGAGGGCTTAAATAATGGACGGAGGTATGCAATAATTCACGGAGGGTGTTAAATAATTCACGGAGATATGAAAAAACTCACGGAGGGGGTTAAAATATTCACAGAGGTATCAAATAATTCACGCAGGGGTTTCAATAATTCACGGAGGTATCAAATAATTCACGGAGGGGTTTCAATAATTCACGGAGGTATCAAATAAGTCACGGAGGGGGTTACATAACTCACAGAGGTATCAAATACTTGACCAAGGAGGTTAAATATATCACGGAGGTATCAAATAATTCACGGAGGGGGTTCAATAATTCACGTGGGGGGTGAAATAGTTCATGGAGGTATCAAATAATTCACGGAGGGGGTTAAATAATTCACCGAGGTATCAAAGAATTCACGGAGGGGGTTGAATAATTCACGAAGGTATCAAAGAATTCACGGAGGGGGTGAAAAAATCACGGAGCTGTCAAAAAATTTACAGAAGGGGTTAGAAAAGTCACGAGGGTATCAAAAACATCACGGAGCAGGTTAAAAAATTCACGGAGGCATCAGACAATTCATTGAGGGGGTTAAACAGATCACGGAGGTATGAACAAATTCCCGGAGGTATCAAATAATTCAAGGAGGTATCAAATAATTCACAGAGGGGGTTAAATAGTTCACAGAGGTATCAGACAATTCATGGTGGGGGTTAAATAATTCACGGAGGTATCAAATATTTCACGGAGGGGGTTAAATAATTCACAGAGGTATCAAAAAATTCACTGGGGGGGTTACATAATTCACGGAGGTATGAAATAATTCACGGATGGGGTTAAATACTTCCCGGAGTTATGAATTATTAACAGAGGGGGTTAAATAATTCACGGAGGTATGAAACATTTCACGGAGGGGGTGAAAGAATTCACGGAGGTATCAAATAATTCACGCAGGGGGTGGAATAACTCACGAAGGTATCAAAAAATTTACGGAGGGGTTTCAATAATTCACGGAGGTATCAAATAAGTCACGGAGGGGGTTACATAATTCACAGAGGTATCAAATACTTGACCAAGGGGGTTAAATATCTCATGGAGGTATCAAAAAATTCACGGAGGGGGTTCAATAATTCACGTGAGGGGTTAAACAATTCATGGAGGTATCAAATAATTCACGGAGGGGGTTAAATAATTCATCGAGGTATCAAAGAATTCACGGAGGGGGTTGAATAATTCACGAAGGTATCGAAGAATTCACGGAGGGGGTTAAAAAATTCACGGAGCTGTCAAAAAATTCACGGAAGGGGTTAGAAAAGTGACGAGGGTATCAAAAACATCACGGAGCAGGTTAAAAAATTCACGGAGGCATCAGACAATTCATTGAGGGGGTTAAAGAGATCACGGAGGTATGAACAAATTCCCGGAGGTATCAAATAATTCACGGAGGTATCAAATAATTCACGGAGGGGGTTAAATAGTTCACAGAGGTATCAGACAATTCATGGTGGGGGTTAAATAATTCACGGAGGTATCAAATATTTCACGGAGGGGGTTAAATAATTCACAGAGGTATCAAATAATTCACTGGGGGGGTTACATAATTCACGGAGGTATGAAATAATTCACGGATGGGGTTAAATACTTCCCGGAGTTATGAATTATTAACGGAGGGGGTTAAATAATTCACGGAGGTATGAAACATTTCACGGAGGGGGTGAAAGAATTCACGGAGGTATCAAATAATTCACGGAGGGGGGTAAATAATTCCCGGAGGTACCAAAAAGTTCACGGAGGGGGTTAAATAATTCATGGAGGTATCAAATGATTCACGGAGGGTGTTAAATAATTCACGGAGGTACGAAAAAATTCACGGAGGGGGTGAAATAATTCACGGAGGTATGAAATAAGTCATGGAGGGGGTTGAAAAATTCACAGAGGTATCAAAAAATTCAAGGAGGGGGTTAAAAAATTCACAGAGGTATCAAATAATTCACGAAGGGGGTTGAATAACTCACGGAGGTATGAAATAATGCACGGTGGGGGTTAGATAATTCACGGAGGTATCAAATAATTCACGGAGGGGTTAAAAAATTCACGGAGGTATAAAATAATTCAGGAAGGGGGTTAACGAATTCACGGAAGTATGAAACAATTCACAGAGGGGGTTAATTAATGCACGGAGGTATCAAATAATTCACGGAGGGCTTAAATAATTCACGGAGGTATGCAATAATTCACAGAGGGTGTTAAATAATTCACGGAGGTATGAAATAACTCACGGAGGGGGTTAAATAATTCACGGAGGTATCAAATAAATCGAGGAGGGGGTTCTACAACTCACGGAGGTATCAAAAAATTCACGGAGGGGGTTACATAGTTCACAGAGGTATCTAATACTTCACGAAGGGGGTTAAATAATTCGAGGAGGTATCAAAAAATTCACGGAGGGGTTTAAATAATTCACGGAGGTATCAAACAATTTACGGAGGGGGTTATATACTCCACGGAGGTATCATATAATTCACGGAGCGGGTTAAATACTTCACGGAGGTATCAAAAAATTCACCGAGGGGGTTAAGTAATTCACCGAGGTATGGTAAATTTCACGGAGGGGGTTAAACAATTCATGGAGATATCAAAAAATTCACGGAGTGGGTTAAATAATTCACCGAGGTATCAAAGAAATCACGGAGGGGGTTGAATAAGTCACGGAGGTATCAAACAATTCAGGCAGGGGGTTAGAAGATTCACGGAGGTATCAAATAATTCACGGATGAGGTTGAAGAATTCACAGAGGCATCAGAAAATTCATGGAGCAGGTTAGATAATTCACGGAGGTATGAACAAATTCCCGGAGGTATCAAATAATTCACGGAGGTATCAAAAAATTCACGGAGGGCGTTAAAAAATTCACAGACTTATCAAATAATTCACGGAGGGGGTTATATACTTCACGGAGGTATCAGACAATTCATGGAGGGGGTTAAATAATTCACGGAAATATCAAATGATTCACAGAGGGGGTTACATAATTCACGGACGTATGAAATAATTCACGGAGGGGGTTAAATACTGCAAGGAGGTATGAAATAATTCACGGAGGGGGTTAAAAAATTGACAGAGGTATGAAATATTTCACGGAGGGGGTGAAATAATTCACCCAGGTTTCATACAATTCACAGAGGGGGTAAAAAAATTCCCGGAGGTATCAAATAATTCACGGAGGGATGAAATAATTCACGGAGGGGGTTAAATACTTCAGGAGGTATGAAATAATTCACGGACGGGGTTAAACAATTCACGGAGGTATGAAATCAGTCACGGAGGGGGTTGGATGATTCACGGAGGTATCAAAAAATTCACAGAGGGGGTTGAATAATTCCCGGAGGTATCAAATAATTCACGAAGGTATGAAATAATTCACGGAGGGGGTTAAAGACTTCACGGAGGTATGAAATAATTCACGGAGGGGGTCAAATAATTCACGGAGGTATGAAATAATTCACAGAGGGGGTTAAATAATGCACAGAGGTATCAAAAAATTCACGAAGGGGGTTAACAAATTCATGGAGGTATGCAATAATTCCCGGAGGGTGTCTAAAACTTCATGGACGTATGAAATAACTCACGACAGAGGTTAGATAATTCACGGGGGTCCCAAATATTTCTTGGAGGGGGTGAAATAATCATGGAGGTATGCAATAATTCACGGAGGGGGTTGAATAATTCACGGAGGTATGAAATAATTCACGGAGGGGGTTAAATAATTCACGGAGGTATGAAATAATTCACGGAGGGGGTTAAATGATTCACGGAGGTATCAAATAATTCACGGAGGGGGTTAAATAATTCACGGAAGTATGCAATAATTCACGGAGGGGGTTAAATAATTCACGGAGGTATCAAATAATTCACGGAGGGGGTTAAAGGATCTACCGAGGTATCAAAGAATTCACGGAGGGGGTTGAGTAATTCAGAGAGGTATCACATAATTTACAGACGGGGTTCAATAATTCACGGAGGTATGAAATAATTCACGGAGGGGGTTAAATAATTCACGGAGGTATGAAATAATTCACGGAGGGGGTTAAATGATTCACGGAGGTATCAAATAATTCACGGAGGGGGTTAAATAATTCACAAAGGTATAAAATAGTTCACCGAGGGGGTTAGATAATTCACGAAGGTATCAAATATCTCACAGAGGGGGTTAGATAATTAACGGAGGTATCAAATAATCCAGGGAGGGGGTTAAATATGTCACCGAGGGGGTTCAATAACTCACGGAGGTATCAAATCATTCACAGAGGGGGTTACATAATTCACAGAGGTATCTAATACTTCACGGAGGGGTTTAAATAACTCACTGCGGTATCAAATAATTCACGGAGAAGCTTCAAACATTCACGGAGGGCGAAAAAATTCACGGAGGTATCAAATAATTCACAGAGGGGGTTAAATACTCCACCGAGGTATCATATAATTCACGGAGGGGGTTAAATACTTCACGGAGGTATCAAAAAATTCACGGAGGGGGTTAAAAAATTCACGGATGTATGGTAAATTTCACGAAGGGGCCGGATTAATTCATGGAGATATCAAATAGTGCACGGAGGGCGTTAAAAAATCACGGAGGGCGTTAAAAAATTCACAGAGGTATCAAATAATTCACAGAGGGGGTTAAATACTCCACGGAGGTATCATATAATTCACGGAGGGGGTTAGATACTTCACGGAGGTATCAAAAAATTCACGGAGGGGGTTAAATAATTCACGGAGGTATGGTAAATTTCACGGAGGGGGTTAAAAAATTCACGGAGGTGGCAAAAAATTCACGCAGGGGGTTAGAAGATTCACGGAGGTATCAAATAATTCACGGAGGAGGTTAAAGAATTCACAGAGGCATCAG
This sequence comes from Eutreptiella sp. 'Long Island Sound 2002', assembly GCA_964036045.1. Taxonomy (NCBI): domain Eukaryota; phylum Euglenozoa; class Euglenophyceae; order Eutreptiales; family Eutreptiaceae; genus Eutreptiella; species Eutreptiella sp. 'Long Island Sound 2002'. The sequence continues at coordinate 104,325,361 of OZ038380.1, forward strand.
ACAAATCATGGAGCAGGTGAAATAATTCACGGAGGTATGAACAAATTCACGGAGGTATCAAATAATTCACGGAGGGCGTTGAAAAATTCACGGAGGTATCAAATAATTCACGGAGGGGGTTAGATAAGTCACTGAGGTATCAAATGATTCACAGAGGGGGTTAAAGAGTTCACAGAGGTATCAGACAATTCATGGAGGGGGTTAAAAAATTCACGGAGGTATCATATATTTCACGGAGGGGCTGAAAGATTTCACGGAGGTATCAAATAATTCACAGAGGGGGTTAAATAATTCAGTGAGGGTTCATATAATTCACAGAGGGGGTTGGAAAATTCCCGGAGGTATCAAATAATTCACGGAGGTATGAAATAATTCACGGAGGGGGTTAAATACTTCGCGGAGGTATGAAATAATTCACGGAGAGGGTTAGATAATGCACCGAGGTATGAAATAAGTCACGGAGGGGGTTGAATGATTCATGGAGGTACCAAAAAATTCACAGAGGGGGTTGAATAATTCACGGAGGTATGAAATTATTCACGGAGGGCGTTAAATAATTCACGGAGGTATGAAATAATTCACGGAGGGGGTTAAAAAATGCACGGGGGTATCAAATAATGCACCAAGGGGGACAAAAAATTCACGGAGGTATGCAATAGTTCACGGAGGGTGTTAAATAATTCATGGATGTATGAAATAACTCACGATGGAGGTTAGATAATTCACGGGCATCCCAAATATTTCATGGAGGGGGTGAAAGAATCGTGGAGGTATGCAATAATTCACGGAGGGCGTTGAATAATTCACGGAGGTATGAAATAATTCACGGAGGGGGTTAAATAATTCACGGAGGTATGAAAAAATTCAAGGAGGGGGTTAATTGATTCACGGAGGTATCAAAAAATTCACGGAGGGGGTTAAATAATTCACGGAGGTATGCAATAATTCACGGAGGGGGTTAAAAATTCACGGAGGTATCAAATAATTCACAGAGGGGGTTAAAGGATCCACGGAGGTATCAAAGAATTCACGGAGGGGGTTGAGTAATTCAGAGAGGTATCACAGAATTTACGGAGGGGGTTCAATAATTCACGGAGGTATCAAATGATTCTCGAAAGGGGGTTAAAAAATTCACAGAGGTATAAAATAGTTCACCGAGGGGGTTAGATAATTCACGAAGGTATCAAATATCTCACGGAGGGGGTTAGATAATTAACGGATGTATCAAATAATTCAGGGAGGGGGTTAAATAATTCACGAAGGTATCAGATAATTCATGGAGGGGGTTAGATAATTCACGGAGGTATCAAATAATTTACAGATGGGGTTAAAAACTTTCTGGAGGTATCAAATAATTCCCGGAGGGGGTTACATCATTCACGGAGGTATTAAAAAATTCATGGAGGGGGTTAAAAAAATCACGGAGGTATGAAAAAATTCACGGAGGGGGTTAAATGATTCACGAGGCAGTTAAAAAATTCACGGAGGTCTCAAATAATCTACGGAGGGGGTTAAAAAATTCACAGAGCCATCAAAAAATTGACAGAGGGGGTTAAATAATCCACGGAGGTATCAGATAATTCAGGGAGGGGGTTAAATAATTCACGGAGGTATCAAATAACTCACGGAGGGGGTTAATTAATGCACGGAGGTATGAAAAAATTCATGGAGGGGGTTAAATAATTCACAGAGGTATGCAAAAATTCACAGAGGCTGTTAAATGATTCGGAGAGGTATGAAATAACTCACGGAGGAGGATAAATACTTCTTGGGAGTATCAAATATTTCACGGAGGGGGTGAAATAATTCATGGAGCTATGCAATAATTCACGGAGGGGGTTGAATAATTCATGGAGGTATGAAATAATTCACGGAGGCGGTTAAAGAATTCACCGAGGTATCAAATAATTCACGGAGGGGGTTAAATAATTCACAGAGGTATCACATAGTTCATGGACGGGCTTGAATAATTCACGGAGGTATCAAATATTTCACGGCGGGGGTTAAACAATTCACGGAAGTACGAAATAATTCACGGAGGGGGTTAAAAAATTCACGCAGGTATCAAATAATTAACGGAGGCGGTTGAATAGTTCACCGAGGTATCAAATAGTTCACGGAGGGGGTTAAATAATTCACGGAGGTATCAAATGATTCACCGAGGGGGTTCAATAATTCACGGAGGTATGAAAAAATTCACGGAGGGGGTAAATAATTCACGGAGGGGGTTCAAAGATTCACTGAGGTATCAAAGAATTCACGGAGGGGGTTGAGTAATTGACAGAGGAATCACATAGTTCACGGAGGGGGTTCAATAATTCAGGGAGGTATCGAATAGTACTCGCAGGGGGTGAAAGAATTCACGAAGGTATAAAATAGTTCACCGAGGGGGTTGAAAAGTTTGCGGAGGTATCAAATATCTCACGGAGGGGGTTAGATAATTCACGGAGGTATGAAATATTTCACGGAGGGGGTTACATAATTGACGGAGGTATGAAATAATTCACGGAGGGGGTTAAATTATTCACGGAGGGGTTTAAATAATTCATCGAGGTATCAAATAATTCACGGAGGGGGTTAAATAATTCACAGAGGTATTAAACAATTCACGGAGGGGGTGAAAGAATTCAGGGAGGTATCAAATAATTCACGGAGCCGGGTTGAGTAATTCACAGAGGTATCACATAGTTCACGAGGGGGGTTCAATAACACACGGAGGTATCAAATACTACTCGGAGGGGGTGGAATAATTCACGAAGGCATAAAATAGTTCACCGAGGGGGTTGAAAAATCCACTGAGGTATCGAATCTCTCACGGAGGGGGTTAGATAATTCACGGAGGTATCAGATAATTCATGGAGGGGCTTAAATAATTCACGGAGGTATCAAATAATTTACGGAGGGGGTTAAATAATTCACGGAGGTATGAAAGAATTTACGGGGGGGGTTCAATAATTCACCGAGGTATCAGATAATTCTCGGAGGGGGTTAAATAATTCACGAAGGTACAAAGTAGTCCACCAAGGGAGTTAAATAATTCAAGGAGGTATCAAAACATTCACGGAGGGGGTTAATTAGTTCACGAAGGTATCAGATAATTCATGGAGGGGGTTAAATAATTCACGGAGGTATCAAATAATTTACGGTGGGGGTTGAATAAATCCTGGAGGGATCAAATAATTCACAGAGGGGGTTAAATAATTCACGAAGGTATGAAATAATTCACGGAGGGGGTTAAATAATTCACGGAGTTATCAAAAAATTTACGGAGGGGGTTAAAAAATTCACGGAGGTATGCAATAATTCACAGAGGGTGTTAAAAAATTCATGGAGGTATGAAATAACTCACGGAGGAGGTTAAATAATTCAAGGGGGTATCAAATATTTCACGGAGGGGGTAAATTAATCGTGGAGGTGTGCAATAATTCACGGAGGGGGTAGAATAATTCTCGGAGGTATCAAATAATTCACGGAGGGGGCTCAAGAATTTACAGAGGTATGATATACTTCACGGAGGCGGTTAAAGATTTCACGGAGGTATCAAATAATTCACCGAGAAGGTTCAAAAATTCACGTAGGTATGAAATAATTCACCGAGGAGGTTAAAAGTTCACGGAGGTATGAAATAATTGACGGAGGGCCCGAAATAATTCACGGAGGTATCAAATCATTCACGGAGGGGGTTAAAGAATTCACTGAGGTATCAAAGAAATCACGGAGTGGATTGAGTAATTCACAGAGGTATCACATAGTTCACGGAGGGGGTTAAAGAATTCACAGAGGTATCAAGTATCTCACAGAGGGGGTTAAAGAAATTCAGGGAGGTATGAAATATTTCACGGAGGGGGTTCAAAAATTCACGGAGGTATGAAATAATTCACGGAGGGGGTGAAAGAATTCACGGAGGTATCAAATAATTCACGGAGGGGGTTAAATAATTCACGGAGGTATGCAATAATTCACGGAGGGGGTTAAATGATTCACGGAGGTATGAAACAATTCACAGAGGGGGTGAAATAATTCACCGAGGTATCAAATAATTCACCCAGGGGGTTAAGTACTTCACCGAGGTACCAAAGAAGTCACAGAGGGGGTTGAGTAATTCACAGACGTATCACCTAGTTCACGGAGGGGGTTCAAAAATTCACGGAGGTATCAAATACTACTCGGAGGGGGTGAAACAATTCACGAAGGTATAAAATAGTTCACCGAGGGGGTTAAAAAATTCACAGAGATATCAAATATCTCACGGAGGGGGTTAGATAATTCACGGAGGTATGAAATATTTCACGGAGGGGGTTAAAAAATTCACGAATGTATCGGATAATTCATGGTGGTGGTCAAATAATTCACGGAGGTATCAAATAATTTACGGAGGGGTTTCAAAAATTTACGGAGGTAGGAAATAATTCACGGAGGGGGTTAATTAGTTCACGGAGGTATCAAATAGTTCACAGAGGGGGTTAAAGAATTCACGGAAGTATCAAATATGTCACGGAGGGGGTTAAATGATTCAGGGGGGTACAAAATCATTCACGGAGGGGGTTGAATAATGCATGGAAGTATGCAATGATTTGTGGAGTGTGTTGAATAATTCACAGAGGTATGAAATAACTCACGCAGGAGCGTAAATAATTCACAGAGGGGGTTAAATACTTCACGGAGGTATGAAAAAATTCAACAAGGGGGTTAAAAAATTCACGGAGGTATGAAATGATTCACGGAGGGGGTTAAATGATTCACCAAGGTATCAAATTATTCACAGAGGGGGTCAAATATTTCACGGAGGTATGAAAAAACTCACGGAGGGGGTTAAACAATTCACGGAGGTATGAAATAATTCACTTAGGGGGTTAAATCATCCACGGAGGTATCAAATAAGTCATGGTGGAGAGAGTGATGCGCGAAGACGAGCGTCGCGCGATGGCAGCAGAAGAAAAAAAAAACCAAGAAAAAGACGCACAACCAGAAATAAAAGAAGCGCAAAATCGATTTCTCCGACCACAGAAACCCCCGAAAAAAGTTTACGCCGCTGTTTGGCAAGGTCGCAAAATTTAGGACACTCACAGAAAAAGAAGAACAACAGAGTCGCGACGGCAACTTAATTGAGCGTTGCTTGATCCAAAACCCCTAGCAAAGTGCGTGTCCTAGGTGCTAGGGACTTGTGCGCCCCCCAACCACAAAGAAAGGGAACACATGCACAAAGGAGAACAAGGGAGGAAAAAAAGGCGCGCGCTCACCACAATGGTCACAGCAATTTACGACAATTACGACAATGTTTCACAAAAGGCAGAAGATGGATTTTAATACAATTTATTTTCACTTAACGTCGACGCTATATTATTACAAATGCCGCTGAATCACTCCGCAACGCTGACGGCGATTTTGAATTCAATTCAACACGTACCAGCGGATCATCACATCTCAATACTCCTTCACATAAATCGTCTGCTTTCTGAGAGCCTCGGTAAACAGTCTCCATGTCCGTTTAGAGAGCGCTGCCGCTTTAAACACAACTGCTGGTTTTCTCACAACGACGATTTATCACTCTGCAGTCAAACACAAACAAACACGCCAAATCACGCTTTTACTCATTCCCCGTACGCCACAGGCAAAAATGGGCTTCCGGCCGAAGAAGAACTGGATGTACATTCATCTGGCAACTTTTCCAAAGGTACTGTCCCCCCCACCCTTGGCGTGCACACTGGGCCATCCACAACCACGTCAACCGCTGATAAACACTCCGAAGACTCCTCCGCAGATTCATCTGCAAGCTGGACTTCAGTACGGAGAGTCAAGCATTTCCGACGACCCAAAGTAGAATTACCAGATCAAACGAAGAGATGCAAAGACTGTCAGTCTGCCTTTGAACTCGAACAAGCGACAGCACAATGGTTTTTGGACCGCGGACTACATCTCCCACTGCGCTGCAAGCAATGCAGAGCAGCAAAAAAAGAGCATCACCAAAACGTGCAACCGGCGCAACCTGCCAAAGTTATGCAATACCACCAAGGCCGTCAAGTAAGCGAAGCTAAAGTATGGCACCCTCAAGTCCAAGCAGCATCTCTGTTATTCCCGAGCAACGACTCCGAAGATCCTGCGGATAATCCCACACACTGCCGAAGTAACTCAAGTCCAGAAGAAGTCACTCTTCAAAATGATGACCATGATTCGCTTTCTGAGCACTCATTGCCTCTCCTCAACACAAGAGCTGTCAGCGAATCCAAGGAAAAGAGGAGCGAGCCTCGCGTGCCCCCTGAACCCATTCAGGACGACATCGGTCCTACTCCAGCAGAGGAAAAAGCCAGACTTGATTTTCATGAATCATCGGACAACAGTGATGAGTATCGCGCTGCCTCTGAGCCAAAAGGGCGTTTTTGGGACAGCTCGTCAACCGACAATGAGCCTGAATCCGTGCCATCCGCGGCATCAGCGCCACCAACGTATTGGACATCAAGAACAATGGCCATATACCCATATATATACCCAACGAACAATGCCAACTCTTTGAAGACGCATCGCTGCACTCTGCATCAGACTCCCCCCCTGCTCTGGAGTCGTCCAGCAACTCGGGCGCAGACAAACACGATCTTGCACTCCCTCACGATCAAGCAAATTCTATCACCGCTCCCGAGTCTCCAAGCAACGTTGAAACAGATAAGACTGGATCCACCCTTGCTCTCAGTGATCAATTTCGAGTCGATGACAAACATCTGAAGTCAAGACTTTGGCAACTACTTCACAACCGCCCTACATACTCTCGCTTGATGGCTAAAGCTTGGGTAAAGGTGGTTCACGAGAACAACATCAGCTGTCACAAAAATGTAAAGCACAAAGCCTGGATGGCCATCCAACTGGTTCGAGAATATGAACACTTACGCCGAACAGAACCCCATTTGATTGGATAATTATTCACTGTCGGTCTTCACTAATTCTCACACAGATTGGCCCAGTGTTGCTACGCAAGGGACAGGGCGACTGCAGGTTTTCTTGTGTTTTCACATTCTTGTTTTTGGTTTTAGTCACCGATTTTTTCATCGCCTCTGACCACCAATAATCGCCAAAATCCTGCACAAAAACTGCACACTCAACTGTCTCTTCCCTCTCACTGAAACAACTTCAGTGACCATCCGGCACAAAACCACATTGCCACTCACCAGGTCCACATATTGCAAATTTAGGAAAGCCTGCTTGTAGCCCATGGTTTCAGTTATGAAAGTGCTTGGCACCTTGGGCAGGTTTAAACTTCTTTTTGTACATATGCGGCTGTCCGTGGGTGAACCTCGCATGGGAGCAAGGTTTTGTCTTTCTTCGGCGGGGGACCGTCATGCCTAAAAAAAAGAGGAGAACAAAGAAAAGCGAGCGAAAACAAAACAGACACAAACAACACCGTCAACAATGGCCGCCAAGACGCAAGAATGTTACATGCCATGCAACGCCAAAATGCGCCGCCACGAAAAGCACAACGAAAACCGCACCGGCAAGGAAAACCAACAAGAGGTGACACCGAATGAATGCCTATGCCCACCCCCGCACACATAGGGAATGAAAGGTATGTTCGTACGTGCATGCCCGTATTGCCGCAAGGTCATCACCACCACGGACAAGCAAAATTGTATGAAGGGGCACAACGGGGGAACGCAAAACCAACAAAGGAGAGGAGAACGCACGCAGGAGGCCACACACCACCGAGGATAAGCACAACACACATAAAAACACACAAACAAAAGCTAAACATACACAACATGCACGCGCGGCTTGTTGGATCCAAGTATGTTACATGCCATGCTACGCTACGCAACGAACACGAGATAACAACGGCAACCGCGCCAACAAATGTAAAAGGTGACCACGAGGCGAAACCGAGACGTGCCCGGCCCCCGCCAACACGCCCGCTTACATAGGAGGTGAAAGGGAGCGGAAGGTATGCCCGCCCGTGCATACCGCTGCACGTGCAAGGAGACCACCACCGCCGCGAGCAAGCAAACTGGTATGGAGGAATACCAAGGACGCCAAGCATGACGGGCGGGACTCGCGTGGGGAACCACACACAACCAGGAGAAAGAACAACACGCAAGTGCAAAAACACAACAAACATGCGTGCCGCACCCACACCCACCTGCTTGCATAGGGAACAAAAGGTATGCCGCCGCATGCAAACGAGTAGTAGGCAAGGGGGAAGCCACACAGGGCCACCAAGAGCGCAAGTATGTTACCATGTCGTGCCACGCCGCGCACACGAGAGAAGCAACGAGCGCCCGGCCCGCGCCACCAACCGAGACCAGAAAAAACAAAGGGCCTTCGGCCAGGGAGTGGTTGTCACGGGGGGCTAACGGTCCTGCCCTGCGGTGCAATGCGGGGCAACCGTGACAACTGCTCTTACAGCACAACCACCCTTTTTGATGCACTGATTAGAACATACACACTTATGCATGCATGCTCGCGATGCATTTGCCAGATTCCGACATACACACGTTGCCACGCTTCCTTGTGCATGCACCCACCTTCCCTTCTCTTCACAGGTCCAAAGGAGAAGTGTGTGCTCGTGTTTGCGTCGTTTGTGCGTTAAAGTAGGGTTGTCTTAGACGCTTAGGCTTGTTTTGCGTTGTGCCGTCGTCTCTCATTCGCCATTCCCTGTTCTCTTTTTCGCAGATGACAAAACAGGCACAACAGGAAAAATCGTGCAAGCCAGACGATGCAATGAAACGCTTAGGGTTGTTTATAATTCGCAATAGGGTTGTTCAAACGCTCAGGTTTGTTTTGGGTTCGCTTCACTTCGGCGTTCACACGATGCATGGTGAGTAAGGTAGGTAAGCCCAGGAGGAGCTCACCTTCTGGTTGAGTCAGTGTGGTTACGGTGGTATTGATCTCGCCTCCCTACCCTGCATGCGTGCACACGATGCATTAAAGGGATAAGACAGTAGGCCACGCGCTGTGCACGCGGTATGAACCCTTACCAGGTTACCCAGGGCTTCGCCCTACGTTTCATAAGGAAACGAGCGAAGTCCTTAAGCTTGCTTGCTTGCAACTGGGTTTCGGGAACAGTGTATCTTAGGGCACACTAAGAAGCGTATAAGACGTGGAGTGTGTCTTGGTTCCTCCGTCTTGAACCCAGTCCATTGGCCTCTGTTGTACAGGTGGGAGGGTCAGGGTGAACTGGTGCAGTCCCTTGAGCCGTGCTCAAATATACGGCGCTGATCACACAGTCAATTGACTGCGCCTCAGCCGGGAGTGGCGAGGGCAGTTCGACTCCATCGACATCCGCGCTGTGCACGCCACCCGTGCGCCCTTTCCCTCCAAGCCCTAGCAGGGAAATGTGTTGTGACGTCCCTGTTAGGCCACAGTTGCTTAGCAGCGCTGTGTTCTCTTGTCTTCTTCACAGGAGGGTCATTAGGACCCACGACTCTATCTTCAACACCACCCACTAGAGCGTGCGTGTAGGAGTGGTAGTCCTGCGTGGGGGCTTGAGCCAGTAGCAGTAGCGCTCGCCCTCAAGGATGGTGCCACTGTAGGCCAAGGGGCAAGTGTTGGGCCCCCGCACCAACACACCCGCGCCCACGGCATGCCGGTGACGGACCCCAACAGCACGCCCAGAGGGTGGGCAGTCGGGGGAGGGGGGGCGCCTGACCACAGACGCCCCTCACAACGGCGGAAGGCACCCCCCCCGGGGACGCCCTTCCGCCGTCCCCGCAGCGAGCAACACCGGCTCGCAGAGGCGCACGCTGTGGGGCCGGGGCTGGGTCCGGACGCCCGCACCGACCGCACCCGGGACACACGGGTCGCGGTACCCCGGCCGCCCGCTCCCGAGGACGGGCGGCCTGGGGAGGGACAACGCCTGACACCAGACGCCCCTCACAACGGTGGCAGGCCACCCCCCCCAAGACGGCCCCCCACCACCCCCGCGGCACGCAGACCTCACAGGGCATGCAGGCCAAGGGGACAGTGTTCGGCCCCCACACCCACACACCCGCGCCCACAGCGCGTGGGTGGCGGACCCCGACAGCCCGCCCAGTGGGCGGGCAGTCAGGGGAGGGACAGCGCCTGACCTCAGACGCCCCTCACAATGGTGGAAGGCACCCCCCCCGGGGACGCCCTTCCGCCACCCCCACAGCGAGCAGCGCCGGCCGCAAGGGCGCACGCTGTGGGGCCGGTGCTGGGTCCCCACGCCCGCACCGACCGCACCCGGGACACACGGGTCGCAGAAACCCTGGCTGCCCGCTCCGGAGGACGGGCCACCGGGGGAGGGACAGCGCCTGACACCAGACGCCCCTCACAACGGTGGCAGGCCACCCCCCCCAAGACGGCCCCCCACCACCCCCGCGGCAAGCAGCCCCCACAGGGCATGCAGGCCAAGGGGACAGTGTTCGGCCCCCACACCCACACAACCGCGCCCACAGCACGTGGGTGGCGGACCCCAACAGCCCGCCCAGTGGGCGGGCAGTCAGGGGAGGGACAGGGCCTGACCTCAGACGCCCCTCATAATGGTGGACGGCACCCCCCCCGGGGACTCCCTTCCGCCAACCCCACAGCGAGCAACGCCGGCCCGCAAGGGCGCACGCTGCGGGGCCGGTGCTGGGTCCCCACGCCCGCACCGACCGCACCCGGGACACACGGGTCGCAGAAACCCTGGCTGCCCGCTCCGGAGGACGGGCCGCCGGGGGAGGGACAGCGCCTGACACCAGACACCCCTCACAACGGTGGCAGGCCACCCCCCCGGGGATGGCCCCCCACGACCCCCGCAGCACGCAGCCCCCACGGGGCATGCAGGCCAAGGGGACAGTGTTGGGCCCCCACACCCACACACCCGTGCCCACAGCGGGTGGGTGGCGGACCCCAACAGCCTGCCCAGTGGGCGGGCAGTCAGGGGAGGGACAGCGCCTGACCTCAGACGCCCCTCACAATGGTGGAAGGCACCCGCCCTGGGTACGCCCTTCCGCCACCCCCACAGCAAGCAACGCCGGCCCGGAAGGGCGCACGCTGTGGGACCGGTGCTCGGTCCCCACGCCCGCACCGACCACACCCGAGACACACGGGTCGCGGAACCCTGGCTGCCCGCTCCAGAGGACGGGCGGCCGGGGGAAGGACAGTGCCTGACACCAGAGGCCCCTCACAACGGTGGCAGGCCAGCCCCCCCCGGGGACGGCCCCCACACCAGCCCCGCGGCACGCAGCCCCCACAGGGCATGCAAGCCAAGGGGACAGTGTTGGGCCCCACACCCACACTCCCGCGCCCACAGCACGTAGGTGGCGGACCCCAACAGCCAGCCCAGTGGGCGGGCAGTCGGGGAAGGGACAGCGCCTGACCTCAGACGCCCCTCACAATGGTGGAAGGCCATCCCCCCCGGGGACAGCCCCCCACCACCCCGGCGGCACGCAGCCCCAACAGGGCATGCAGGCCAAAGGGACAGTGTTGGGCCCCCACACCAACACACCCGCGCCCACAGCACGTGGGTGGCGGACCCCAACAGCCCGCCCAGTGGGCGGGCAGTCGGGGGAGGGACAGCGCCTGACCTCAGACGCCCCTCACAATGGTGGAAGGCACCCCCCCCGGGGACGCCCTTCCGCCATCCCCACAGCGAGCAACACCGGCCCGCAAGGGCGCACGCTGTGGGGCCGGTGCTGGGTCCCCACGCCCGCACCGACCGCACCCGGGACACACGGGTCGCGGAACCCCGGCTGCCCGCTCCAGAGGACGGGCCGCCGGGGGAGTGACAGTGCCTGACACCAGACGCCCCTCACACCGGTGGCAGGCCACCCCCCCAGGGGACAGCCCCCCACCATCCCCGCGGCACGCAGCCCCCACAGGGCATGCAGGCCAAGGGGACAGTGTCGGGCCCCCACACCCACACACCCGCGCCCACAGCACGTGGGTGGCGGACCCCAATAGCCCGCCCAGTGGGCGGGCAGTCGGGGGAGGGACAGCGCCTGACCTCAGACGCCCCTCACAATGCTGGAAGGCACCCCCCCTGGTGAGGCCCTTCCGCCACCCCCACATCGAGCAAACGCCGGCTCGCAAGGGCGCACGCTGTGGGGCCGGTGCTGGGTCCCCACGCCCGCACCGACCGCACCCGGGACACACGGGTCGCGGAACCCTGGCTGCCCGCTCCAGAGGACGGGCGGTCGGGGGAGGGACAGCGCCTGACACCAGACGCCCCTCACAACGGTGGCAGGCCAGCCCCCCCGGGGACGGCCCCCCACCACCCCCGCGGCACGCAGCCCCCACAGGGCATGCAGGCCAAGGGGACAGTGTTGGGCCCCCACACCCACACACCCTCGCCCACAGCACGTGGGTGGCGGACCCCAACAGCCCGCCCAGTGGGCGGGCAGTCGGGGGAGGGACAGCGGCTGACCTCAGACGCCCCTCACAATGGTGGAAGGCCCCCCCCCCGGGGATGCCCTTCCGCCACCCCCAAAGCGAGCAACGCCAGCCCGCAAGGGCGCACGCTGTGGGGCCGGTGCTGGGTCCCCACGCCTGCACCGATGGCACCCGGGACACACGGGTCGCGGCACCCTGGCTGCCCGCTTCATAGGACGGGCGGGCCGGGGAGGGACGGCGGCTGACACCAGACGCCCCTCACAACGGTGGCAGGCCACCCCCCCCCGGGGACGGCCCCCCACCACCCACGCAGCACGCAGCCCCCACCGGGCATGCAGGCCAAGGGGACAGTGTTGGGCCCCCACACCAACACACCCGCGCCCACAGCACGTGGGTGGCGGACCCCAACAGCCCGCCCAGTGGGCGGGCAGTCGGGGGAGGGACAGCGCCTGACCTCAGACGCCCCTCACAATGGTGGAAGTCACCCCCCCCGGGGACGCCCTTCCGCCACCCCCACAGCGAGCAACGCCGGCCCGCAAGTGAGCACGCTGTGGGGCCGATGCTGGGTCCCCACGCCCGCACCGACCGCACCCGGGACACACGGGTCGCGGAACCCGGGCCGCCCGCTCCAGAGGACGGGCGGCCGGGGGGGGGACAGCGCCTGACACCAGACGCCCCTCACATCGGTAGCAGGCCACCCCCCCCCGGGGACGGCCCCCCCACCACCCCCGCGGCACGCAGCCCCCACAGGGCATGCAAGCCAAGGGGACAGTGTTGGACCCCACACCCACACACCCTCGCCCACAGCACGTGGGTTGCGGACCCCAACAGCCCGCCCAGTGGGCGGGCAGTCGGGGGAGGGACAGCGCCTGACCTCAGACGCCCCTCAGAATGGTGGAAGGCACCCCCCCCGAGGATGCCCTTCCGCCACCCCCACAGCGAGCAACGCCGGCCCGCAAGGGCACACGCTGTGGGGCCGGTGCTGGGTCCCCACGCCCGCACCGACCGCACCCGGGACACACGGGTCGCGGAACCCTGGCTGCCCGCTCCAGAGAACCGGCGGCCGGGGGAGGGACAGCGCCTGACACCAGACGCACCTCTCAATGGTGGAAGGCATCCCCCCTGGGGACGCCCTTCCGCCACCCCCACAGCGAGCAACGCCGGCCCGCAAAGACGCACGCTATGGGGCTGGTGCTGGGTCCCCACGCCCGCACCGACCGCACCCGGGTCACACGGGTTGCAGAACCCCGGCCGCCCGCCCCAGAGGGCGGGCGGCTGGGAGAGGGACAGCGCCTCACACCAGACGCCCCACACAACGGTGGCAGGCCACCCCCCCCGGGGACGGCCCCCCACCACCCCCGCGGCACGCAGCCTCCACAGGGCATGCAGGCCAAGGAAACAGTGTCGGGCCCCCACACCCACACGCCCGCGACCACAGCATTTGGGTGGCGGACCCCAACAGCCCGCCCAGTGGGCGGGCAGTTCGGGGAGGGGGAGCGCCTGACCACAGACGCCCTCCACAACGGTGGAAGGCACTCCCCCGGGAACGCCCGTCCGCCACCCCCACAGCGAGCAACGCCGGCCCGCAAGGGCGCACACTGTGGGGCCGGTGCTGGGTCCGGTACACGCACCGACCGCACCCGGGACACACCGGTCGCGGAACCCCGGCGGCCCGCCTCAGAGGGCGGGCGGCCAGGGGAGGGACAGCGCCTAACACCAGATGCCCCACACAACGGTGGCAGGCCACCCTCCCCGGGGAGGGCCCCCCACCACCCCCACGACACGCAGCCCCCACAGGGCATGTAGGCCAAGGGGACAGTGTTGGGCCCCCACATCCACACACCCGCGCCCACAGCACGTGGGTGGCGGACCCCAACAGCCCGCCCAGTGGGCGGGCAGTCGGGGGAGGGGGAGCGCCCGACCTCAGACGCCCCTCACAACGATGGAAGGCACCCCCCCCGGGGACGCCCTTCCGCCATCCCCACAGCTAGCAATGCCGGCCCGCAAGGGCTCACGCTGTGGAACCGGTGCTGGGTCCCCACGCCCGCACCGACCGCACCCGGAGCACACGGGTCGCGGTACCTCGGATGCCCGCCCCAGAGGACGGGCGGTAGGGGGAGGGACAGCGCCTGACACCAGACGCACCTCACAACAGTGGCAGGCCACCCCCCCCCGGGGACGGCCCCCCACCATGCCCGCGGCACGCAGCCCCCACAGCGCGTGCTGGCCAAGCCAGGTAGGGAGGAACCGGGACCGGACCGCCCCCCCCCAAGCCCGCCAGACGGAGCAAGGGACCGGCGCAGGACACGCGGAGGGGCACGCACCACGTGGAACGGCCCTACCAGCGCCCAGTGCCGGGACCGCGCGAGGTGCGCACGCCACACCACCCAGGGATGGGGGGGAGCGGACGCCGCGGGAGCGCGAGCGCACACACACACAAAGGGCACGCGGGGACTACCAGAAGGGCAACCGGACCGAGCTCGCGGACCGCACAGACCGCGTGGAATGGCGTACCAGCGAGCAAGGGTAAGGGACAACCGGACAGGACGGCCCGCCACATGCAGCGCGGGACACGCGGGGCGGGAAGGGGGAAACGGGAGAGACACAACGCCACGTACCGGCACGAGCCCCCCGAACCGGCCGCGAGCGCCGCGCACACACGGACGGGGCACTGCACCCGCCAAGGCAGTAGTGGCGCACAGCGCCACGCCCCAACCCCTAAGCAAGGCAGCCTCCGCACCAGCCCAAGGGTGTCCCACTGGCGACAAGCCAGTAGCACTGGCCCGGCGGCGCCGGCACCCCGGGCGACCACGCATTAGGGGGGCGACGCGGTGGGTAAGCGCCCGCAGCCACGGCTGCGAATGGATGCACTGACCGGGGAGTGACGAAACGGGGAAGCCGGGGAGGGAAGGGGCTCCGAGCCATGTGAACCCGGGGGACTCCGCCACCAGGCAGGAGGTGCGTCTTGGAGGGTTCCCCACTACAACCCGGTGGGGAGGGTATCACCTGGCCCGACCAGGTGGCCCCCCTGGGCCGACAGGCATCTAGTACCCGCAATATTAAACCTCAAACCTCAAACCCATCCATGGAGGTATCAAATAATTCACGGAGGGGGTTAGAAAATTCACGGAGGTATGAGAGAATTCACGAAGGGGGTGAAATAATTCACGGAGATATGAAATAATTCACTGAGGGGGTTAAATAATTCACAGAGGTATGAAATGATTCACGGAGGGGGTTAAATAATGCATGGACGTATGCAATAACTCCCGGAGGGTGTTGAATAATTCACGAACGTATAAAATAACTCACGCAGGAGCGTAAATAATTCACGGGGGTATCAAAAAATTCACGGAGGGGGTTAAAGAGTTCACGGAGGTATCAAAAAATTCATGGAGGGGGTTAAAAAATTCACGGAGGTATGAAATCATTCACGGAGGCGGTTAAATCATACACGGAGGTATGAAATGATTCACGGAGAGAGTTAAAAAGGTCACGGAGGTATCAACTAATTCACGGAGGGGGTTAAATATTTCACCGAGGTATCAGATAATTCGCGGAGGGTGTTAAAAAATTGACGGAGGTATGAAATAACCCATGGAGGAGGTTAAATAATTCCGGTACGTATGAAATAATTCACGAAGGGGGTGAAATAATTCACCGACGTATGCAATAATTCACGGAGGGGGTTAAATGATTCACGGAGGTTTGAAACAATTCACGGAGGGGGTTAAAGAATTCACCGACGGTATCACATAATTTACGAAAGTGGTTGAATAATTGGCGGAGGCATGAGATAATTCATGAAGGGGGTTGAAAAATTCAGGGAGGTATCAAATGATTCACGGAGGGGCCTAAATATTTCACAGAGGTATCAAATAAATCACGGAGGGGGTTAGATAATTCACCGAGGTATCAGGTAGTTCACGGAGGTATGAAATAATTCACAGAGGGGGTCAACTAATGCAGGGGGGTATCAAATAATTCACGGAGGGGGTTAAATAATTCACGAAGGTATCAGATAATTCACGGAGGGGGTTAAAAAATTCACGGAGGTATCAAAAAATTCACGGAGGGGGTTAAAGAATTCACAGAGGTATCAGACAATTCACTGAGGGGGTCAAATAATTGACGGACGTATCAAAAAATTCACAGAGGGGGTTAAAGACTTCACGGAGGTATCAAATATTTCACGGAGGGGGTTAAATACTTCACCGAGGTATCAAATAATTCACTGAGGGGGTTAAACAATTCACGGAGGTATTGAAATAATTCACCGAGGGGGGTTAGGGTTAAATAATTCATGAAGGTATAAAAAAAGTTAACGGAGGGGGTTACAAAATTGACGGAGGTATCAAATAACTCACGGAGGGGGTTAAAAAATTCACGGACTTATGAAAAAATTCACGGAGGGGTTTAAATAATTCATGGGGTATCAAGGAATTCACCGAGGGGGTAAAATAATTCACCGAGGTATGAAATAATTCACTGAGGGGGTCAAATAATTGACGGAGGTATTAAATAATCCCCGGAGGGGTTAATTAATCCACCCAGGTATCAAATGATTCAAGGAGTGGGTTAAATACTTCACGGAGGTATCAAATAATTCACTGAGGGGGTTAAATAATTCACGGGGGTATTGAAATAATTCACGGAGGGGGTTAAATAGTTCACGGAGGTATCAAATGCTTCACGGAGGTGGTTAAATAATTCATGGAGGTATCAAATAATTCACGGAGGATGTTGAATAGTTCACGGACGTATCAAAAAACTCACGGAGGGTGTTAAATGATTCAGGGACGCATAAAATAAATCACGGAGGGGGTTACAAAATTCACGGGGGTAGCAAAAAATTCACGGAGGGGGTTGAATAATTCACGGAGGTATGAGATAATTCACGGAGGGGGTTAAATAATTGACGGAGGTATTAAATAATCCCCGGAGGGGTTAATTAATCCACCCAGGTATCAAACAATTCACGGAGGGGGTTAAATAATTCACGGAGGTATGAAATAATTCACGGAGGGTATTAAAAAATTCACGGAGGCATGATGTGATTCACGCAGGGGGTTAAATCATTCACGGAGGTATCAAAGAATTCACTGAGGGGTGAAAAATTCACGGCGGTATGCAATAATTCACGGAGGGTCTTAAATAATTCGGGGAGGTATGAAAAAACTCACGGAGGAGGTTCAATAGTTCACCGGGGTATCAAATAATTCACGGAGGGGGTTAAATAATTTACGGAGGTATCAAAAAATTTACGGAGGGGGTTAAATGATTCACGGGGGTATCAGGTAATTCACGGAGGTATGAAAGAATTCACGGAGGTATCAGATAATTCACGGAGGTATGAAATATTTCACGGAGGGGGTGAAATAATTCACGGAGGTATGAGGTAATTGACGGAGGTATGAAAAAATTCACGGAGGTATGAAATAATTCACAGAGGGGGTTAAATAATTCACGGAGGTATCAAATAATTCACGGAGGGGGTTAAACATTTCCCGGAGGTATGCAATAATTCATGCAGGGGGTTAAAAAATGCACGGAGGTATGAAATGATTCGCGGACGGGGTTAATTAATTCACGGAGGTATCAAACAATTCACGGTGGTATCAAATAATTCACGGAGGGGTTAAAGAATTCACGGGGGTGTCCAATAATGCACGGAGGGGGTTAAAAAATTCACGGACGTATCAAATAATTCACGGAGGGTGTTAAATAATTCACGGAGGGGGTTAAATCATTCACGGAGGTATCGAATAATTCGCGGAGGGGGTTAAACAGTTCCCGGGGGTATGCAATAATTCACGCAGGGGGTTAAATAATGCACGGAGGTATGAAATGATTGACGGACGGGGTTAATTAATTCACGGAGGTATCAAACAATTCACGGTGGTATCAAATAATTCACGGAGGGGCTTAAAAAATTCACGAGGGTGTCCAATAATGCACGAAGGGGGTTAAATAATTCACGGACGTATCAAATAATTCACGGAGGGTGTTAAATAATTCACGGAGGGGGTTAAATCATTCACGGGGGTATCAAAAAATTCACAGAGGGGGTTAAATACTTCACGGAGGTATCACAAAATTCACGGAGGGGGTTAAATAATTCACGGAGGTATGAAATGATTCACGGAGGGGGTTAATTAATGCACCCAGGTATCAAATGCTTCACGGAGGTGGTTAAATGATTCCCAGAGGTATCAAATAATTCACAGAGGATGTTGAATAATTCACGGAGGTATGAAATACTTCACAAAGGGGGTGAAATATTTCACGGGGGTATAAAAAAATTAAGGGAGGGGGTTAAAAAATTGACGGAGGGATCAAATAACTCCCGGAGGGGGTTAAATAATTCACGGACGTATGAAAAAATTCACTGAGGGGGTTAAATAATTCACGGAGGTCTCAAATAATTCACGGGGGTATCAAATAACTCATGGAAGGGGTAAAATAGTTCACAGAGGTATGAAACAATTCACTGAGGGGGTTAAATAATTCACGGAGGTATCAAATATTTTATGGAGGGGGTTGAATAGTTCACGGAGGTATCAAATAATTCATGGGGGGGGTTAAAGAATTCACGGGGGTATCAAGTAATTCACGGAGGGGGGAAAAAAATTCACGGAGGTATCAAATAATTCACGGAGGGGGTTGAATGATTCACGGAGGTATCAAATAACTCACCGAGGGGGTAAAATAATTCACCGAGGTATGAAATAATTCACTGAGGGGGTTCAATAATTCACGGAGGTATCAAATATTTGACGGAGGGGGTTGAATAATTCACCGAGGTATCAAGTAATTCCCACAGGGGGTTAAATAATTCACGGAGGTATGAAATAATTCACGGAGGGGGTTAAATGATTCACGGAGGTATGAAATAATTCAAGAAAGTTTTATAGTGATTTCAACACTGTGTTTGTGCCTCTCCTGCTGCTTGCTGCTGGTGTAGGATTTCCTGCTGTTTGTTTTTGAAGAGGAAAATGTTTTAGTTGCTGAAATACAATCAATCCAGGATAGCCCAAGCCAGAGATAAGCAAGTAGAAGAGAATCAGGATCAAAGCATGAAGGGCTGCAGTGTAAACAGTGAAAGATGAAAAGATATTCACAGAAACTGCAACTCAGGGCACATGGGATTGCATATCCACAAAGATAGCTGAAATGTTTTGGAAAAAGAGTTGGAAAACTGCCCCATGGTCACTCAATCTCCATAGTCCCATCTCAGGAGATGTGCACTCTTTGTTTTGGGTCCCATATGTGCTGAGGTGGCAGGGCATGTGGCGATGAGGTCACTGCCATGTCACATGGGATCTTCCTACTTAGCTGGGCTGACCGGGAATTGAACCCAGGACCTCTCAAAAAGAGGTGCCCAGCCCCCTAGGGTGCATACCACTAGGACAGCTAAGAATTCATGAGAAAACATAGATAAATTCATAGGCTCTGCCCTGGATATGTCAGTTCTCAGTCGACTCAGGAAAAGATGAATTGCCTCACATTGGTAGGGGATTAAGGGGTCCACTCCATATCCTGATTTAGTGTTTGGTTCCATAGGTCAAAATGTGTTATCACCACTTTTGGTTGGGCCAATACTAAGATAGAAATGCCTGTGTGCTTGGAGCACCTCTAATACAACTAGAGTATACCCTAAAGCATTGGAAAAGCACTTTTTCTTACTCCCCCCTTGTGCTGTGGTGGCCACCACTGTCGCACCTTCAGGAAAAAGGGATTTTTTCTTGGCCTTTCCTTGGTTTCCACATCTACTTCAAAATGCCTATAGTTTCCCTCACCGAAAAATGGGCGCTCACCATGGCTGGCGCCTTTTTGCTGCTTTGTTCGTAACATTTCCTACAGAAAGCTCAGCGCTCATGGCGCTGCCGGGGTTCCTGTGGCTTGGTTGGGTTAGGCTGGGAGCATGCCAAAACATGTGCATGTGCATCCGTCCCTCCAAGACGCAGCGCGACACTAACCCAACGCCAGACTCTGTATGGACATCCGCTCTGGTTGTTAAAACCTGCTGGCGACCTGCTGTCCTGATCTTCACCTAGGATTTTATGGGGTCCAAAAATCCCAAAACCAGCTACAGTCAGAAATACTACTTTTTTTGTCAAATTATACCATAAAGAGCATATTTTCCGGAGTTAGCCCCCCCCCCACCCTCCAAATTGGAAATTTTCCAGCCCCTAGATCGACAATGCAGGCTTGATTCCATCTAAAATCGGCCGTATCCGAGAAATATGACATTCACCACCTAGTTGCGAAAAGCAGCTTTTGTATAGCTCAAACCATACATGTTTGTTTTTGGCAGTAAATACGGTTTTTTGGTGATGGCGGCTCCAAACACTCGATAAGTTGCTCCAAAACCCTGCAAAACACGTTTTTCTGAGTCCACCACACTGAAAATAGGATATGGGGCCCTACAACTGACCACTGATGCCCCAAAAATGCTGTTTTCGGCCAAAAAATTGGCATTTTTTGGGCAAAAAAAGCGGTTTTTTGGTGATGGTGGCTCCGGAAGCCTTGATCATTTCCTCCAAAAAACTGCAAAACGCGCTCTTTTCACTCCAACACCCTCAAAATAGGGTATGGGGCCCTACAACTGACCACTCAGGCCCAAAAAACACTGTTTTAGGCCAAAAAATGGCTTTTTTGGGCCATTTTTGGCCAAAAAATGCGTTTTTTTGGTGATGGTGGCCCTGAAACCCTTGATTGTCTACTCCAAAACCTTGCAAAACACCTTTTGTCGAGTCCAGCACCCTGAAAATAGGGTATGGGGCCCTACAACTGACCACTCCGGCCCCAAAAACGCTGTTTTAGGCTACAAAATGGCATTTTTTTGCCATTTTTGGGCAAAAAATGCGGTTTTTTTTGTGATGGCGGCTCCGAAACACTCAATAACTTGCGCCAAAGACCTTGCATTACGCGTTTTTCTGAGTCCAACACACTCAAAATAGGGTATGGGGCCCTACAACTGACCACTCATGCCCCGAAAATGCTGTTTTAGGCCAAAAAATTGGCATTTTTGGGGCAAAAAAAGCGGTTTTTTGGTGATGGTGGCTCCGGAACCCTTGATCATTTGCTCCAAAACACTGCAAAACGCGCTTTTTTGAGTCCAGCATCCTCAAAATAGGGTATGGGGCCCTATCTGTGACCACTCAGGCCCCAAAAAACACTGTTTTAGGCCAAAAAATGGCTTTTTTTGGCCATTTCTGGCCAAAAAATGCGTTTTTTTTGGTGATGGCGGCCCTGAAACCCTTGATTATCTGCTCCAAAACTTTGCAAAACACTTTTCTTTGAGCCAAGCACCCTGAAAATAGGGTATGGGGCCCTACAACTGACCACTCAGGCCCCAAAAACGCTGTTTTAGGCCAAAAAATGGCTTTTTTTTGGCCATTTTTGGGCAAAAATGCGGTTTTTTTTTGTGATGGCGGCTCCGAAACACTCGTTAACTTGCTCCAAAACATTGCAAAACACGTTTCTGTGACTCCAGCACCCTCAAAATAGGGTGGGGGGCCCTATAACTGCCCACTCAGGCCCCAAAAACACTGTTTTGGGCAAAAAAATGGCATTTTTTGGCCATTTTGGGGCAAAAAATGCGGTTTTTTGGTGATGGCGGCTCCAAAACAATCGATAACTTGCTCCAAAACCTTGCAAACCACTTTTTTTGAGTCCAGCAGCCTCAAAATAGGGTGGGGGGCCCTACAACTGACCACTCACGCCCCAAAAACACTGTTGTAGGCCAAAAAATGTCTTTTTTTGGCCATTTTTGGGCAAAAAATGCGGTTGTTTGGCGATGGCGGCTCCAAAACACTCGATAACCTGCTCCAAAAACTTTCAAAACACGCTTTGTGAGTCCAGCACCCTCAAAATAGGGTGCGGAGCCCTACAACTGACCACTCAGGCCCCAGAAACACTGTTTTAGGCCAAAAAATGTCTTTTTTTTGGCCATTTTGGGGCAAAAAAAAGGTTTATTTGGTGATTGCGGCTCCGAAAAACTCGATAACCTGCTCCAAAACCCTGCAAAACACGTTTCTTTGAGTCCAGCACCCTGAAAATAGGGTGGGAGGCCCTACAACTGCCCGGTCAGGCCCCAAAAACACTGTTTGAAGCCAAAAAATGGCTTTTTTTGGCTATTTTCCGGCAAAAAATGGGGTTTTTTTTTGGTGATGGCGGCTCCGAAACACTCGACAACTTGCACCAAAACCTGGCAAAACAAAGCCTCACAGCCTAGCCTAGCCTCACAGAGCACTAGGGACAAACTTGATTTATTTGAAATCTCGTGACACCACAAGGACATCATCGAAATGACCGTTTATGGCCCGAAAGTGGCAAAAATGGGCAAAAATCGTCGTATTTTGGGTTTATCTGGAAATCCGGTAATGCAATCGACGTGATTTCAATACAGCAACTAGATAACGTCGTATTTTACCGATTGCTCTATCTAAATCAGGACAGATGCGCACAGGTTTGGCACAAATCACCAAAACCTCGGCAAAATTGGGTTGCGGCGGGCCGTAAATCGCAATCGCGGCAGTTTTTGGACGGTTCAGTTACGGGATTCCGGTACCTCATAAAATCCTAGGTGTTAGGGCGAAGGGAGTCGTCAGGAAATTAAATTGCCCCTTGGTGGGGTCTTGGGTTCTGCTCAGTCTCCTGGCTGCTGCTTTTCGGCCCAGAAAGCGGCCTACTCAGCGACGCTTTCGCGAGGATATCTGCAGAGGCAGGAATGGGAGAATTATGGACGAATCCACGCAAGCGCGAAGCGACAACACCTAAATCCGTCAAATGACGGCCTAGAATTTTTCTAAGACAACACACCTGAGCAGAATCCAATTGTGCATCAGAAGCACATTTTTATAAAAATTGTAGTCATCTCTCGATCTTTTTAAATCCAGAAATTCCTACGCATAAAAAGGCGGCGCGCAGGAGCGGCTCCTAGCGAAGCGCCGGAAAATACAGAAATAATGAGATTATAAACGTATGTCTCACGTAGACCAGAAAATGACGAGACACACATTAATAAATAAACATACAGATTCCACCCACACTGACAGTAAGAATCAAAAATCCAAGAAATCCAAAATCAACGAAAAGACTTCAATGAATCAGGTATAAACCTCAGGTGTGCTCGTCTAGTATGCAGCATGCACATTGCTCGTCTCGTGTCTCCGTGAACGAGTTTTGTAGCAGCGCTAACAAACGATAGAGGGCTAGATTAGAAAGATTGCAGATGATTAGAGGTCAGATCAGGGTCATTAGACATACACACAAGTGCATAGGGACGTTTTTCGGTTGCGCCTCGTTTCACGTTCCCACTTGCTCTCTCTCTCCAGCGGTAGGTTAGGTAGGTAAGCCCAGGTGGGGCCACCCCCTGGTGGAGTTCGTGATCGTGGGTTAGATTTGTAGGAAAAACAGTGATTGGAACAGGTTGTTCGCAGACTCGTGCATGCTCGTGCATTCACACACGCATTAAAGGGTAGGCAACGCGAAATGTGCACGGTAAACCTTGTTTAGGTTACCCAGGGGCTCCTCGGTACGTTCTTTAAGAGAACCTGAGGAGTCTCTTAACGCTTGCTTGCTTGTCAGGGCGTGTTTGAGGACAGTGTATTATAGGTCACACTGAGAAGCGTATAATACGTGGAGTGTGGCTTGGTTACTCAGCTGCAAACACCCCTTCATTGGCCTTTGCTTTACAGGTGGGCAGGTAGGGTGATTGGTGCAGCAGCGTCCGATTTTTTTCCTGCCCTGCTAAACAAGGGCGCTGATCACACAAACAATTGACTGCACCTCAGCCAGGAGTGGCGAGGGCATTTCGACTCCATCAACATCCACGCTGTGCACGCAACAAGAGCACCCCTTCCCTCCAAGCCCTAGCAGGGGAAACGCGTTGTGGCGTCCCCTGTTAGGCCACAGTTGCTTAGCAGCGCTGTGTTCTCTTGTCTTCTTCACAGGAGGGTCATTAGGACTCATGACTTGATCTCCAACAACACCCAGTAGAGCGTGAGTGTAGGAGTGGTAATCCTGAGTGGGGGCTTGAGCCAGTTGCAGAAGTGCTCGCCCACCAGGATGGTGCCACTGTAGGTAGGGTGTGTAGAGTAGGGGTGTCTCCTGTCCCGCGTGCTTTTCCTCGTGGGCAGGGGAGTGCGTTAGCTTCTGGCCTTTAGCAAAAATGGGCGTTTTGCATGCCCTTAGCACACTTGGCCACCCCTCCCCTCTAGTAGGTAGGGCTTTTGCCGTCTTCCCCCAAGGATAGGTGCCAGCACAGAAATTGGGCACCGTAGGAGTGGTACCAGTACCTGACTAGGACCTTCGGTCCGACATCAGCAAAGCCCGGTCTCCGGCAGCCACGCCCGGGAGTGAAGTGAGACACACACAGACATACGTAGCACACTTAGGGGTAAGGTTCAGTCCCTAGCTTTAGTCTTGGAGGCAAGCGTCTCAGCGAGCCTCAGCAACTCACCAAGGTTGTTCTGGGACAAGTAGTCAACCAGAACTGAGTTTAGGCGTCCCTCAGGTAGAACAAACGCAGAGAAGGGCTCCCAGGTGGCCTCTTCGACTCCAAACCCTTCCCAGAGGGTGAGGAAGCGCCAACCCTGGCGATAACGATGGCGTAGGACAAACTTTACCAGGTAGAAGCCCTCCTTAGCCATCTCCTCGGCGTTCATGTCCGGGAGTTCCCCTTCAACTTCCATAGGGCTGGCAGCCCCTTGTAGGTCTAGGGCGGCAATTTCCTCGTCGTTCAGCTCCCACTCCTCCCCACAGAGGTCTTCAGGATCATAGTAGCGCTTCAGGTGTTGAGCAGCGCACACCAGTGTCCCCCCTAGACGGGGAGAACACCGCACGGTGATACGGTGTCCATCCACTGATAGTATCTTGTACGGCCCGAAGTATGGGTCATCGCTGGTGGAGCGTGGCCAGGCGGGTAATCAACTGGGGTGCACCAGCACCCAGTCCCCCTCTTGGTAGGTGGCCGGTACTCGGTGCTTGTTCTTCTTGTTCCACTGACGCTCCCTCACTCTCTGGAGCATAGCCTTGGCCTTGCCCACCTTCGCTTGTTGCTCTTGGACCCATTCACCCACAGAAGAATGGGTGTCCTCTAGATAGGGGGCGTGTAGGAACCACGCCTGGCGCCCTAGGAA
This sequence comes from Eutreptiella sp. 'Long Island Sound 2002', assembly GCA_964036045.1. Classification (NCBI taxonomy): domain Eukaryota; phylum Euglenozoa; class Euglenophyceae; order Eutreptiales; family Eutreptiaceae; genus Eutreptiella; species Eutreptiella sp. 'Long Island Sound 2002'. Next base: position 104,350,824 of record OZ038380.1, read on the forward strand.
TAGCTCATGGGGCGAGTAGCCAGTAGCTGAACTCTCTTGGGAGTTCATTATCAAGGATATGACGGGGAGTAGTCTCAACCAGTTTCTGGTGCGTTCAGTTTTGCACCATATCCTTACATTCTCCTTGAGGACACGGATCTGTCGCGCACATAGGGGGTTGCTCGTGTGCGAGTAGGGGATCCCCGTAGACACCTCCCTACGTGCTCATTTGGATCAGGTACCCTCGAATTACCCAAGTGAAACCGTGGTTCAACCGAGTTCAACCGCGCACTTTCATTACGGCTTCCCCACGGTTGAACCCCTATCGAGGTACAGCAACAAATTGCTAAGTAGCAACCTGAAAACCGCTATTTTTCAGCCCTGCAAGAGATGCCACACCCCCTAAAAAGAATGTTTTTGAAAACCTTCTTACCTCATTGCTGCAAAACACTGGAGACATATTTCTCTTGGATCATATTTCACGGCGGTGGTGTTGTAGGTGCCAGTGGCGGCGGCTGTATTGGTGAAACCGCACGGCTTCACCATCAACTTTTCGTTAGGCGTGGTGACATACACCCCTGCGCCTTGTTTGGATTCCCCTTAGGACTTTGGACCCTTTTTAGTGAACAACAATTACATGCAAGCCTACACTTGATTGTCAGAAGCTTGTTTCCTCATAGATTGCACTAAAATGTAACCGGCTTTCGAGGTGGTTCAACCGCTGGACAGGCGCGCGGTTGCACCGGCTTCACCGGTTCAACCGCTGTTGCACGAAGCGCTACACAAAAAACACATCTTCACCTTGGGAAGCCAAACGTGACCAGTTCGTTCTGCATCGCCACAGGCAGACGTCCCCATGCAATGCCTGTGTACGGTACGAGCACAATGCGCTGTCCAGACCACGCCAGAGGCACCTGGGGCCTAAGAGCGTTAAACATGACCCCATATCGAGGATCCACAATGTGTCCCCATAATAAATCACGCCCCCAACGTATCCATGCAGGACGAGAAGGCCCATTTGCACAAAGTAGGGCACTGGTAAACAGTCCCCCCCCCACAAAATCACCCAGGGCTATTTCCCCCGTAAGGGGACTGTCATCCTTTGGATGCGTATGTACAAGCATGGGATGATCGCCCACCGCATGGACCACTGCGAGCGCAGTGTAGGTTAGTTGGGGGAGTACACTTCGGATGTGTGCGTTCACGCGCCGGACCAGGTCCGGATCTCTCCTCGTTTGCACTGCAACTTGCACACGGTGATGCCCCTGCACCATTACGGCCCCCCACAACTGCCTACGGTACCGTGCTCCATGTCCTCCCGGCCACTGCCACCCCCTCATTCCTTTGAGGCACGTAAAAAGTCAGTCGTTCGGGAGTGGCTCTTCCTTCACGTGAGGCACTGGTGCACCAACCTCTGGGGCTGCCTCTTCGTTATCTTCCTGCTTACATGCAGGCATTTCCTCGTCCTTCGGCGCTCCACCAACCTCCTCAATGTCCTCCTGCCCAACCGGGGCTGCAGGCGAGTCCTCCCCACTGTGCTGGTGCTCCTGCACCCCTGGACCAGCAGACTCCACCTTTTCCTCTTTGACCACCTGTTCTTCACTCTCCTTTGGCTCTGGCACCTCCGGCGGACTAGGCACAGGAATGTGCTTCTCAGTGTCCTTTGGCTCTGGAATCACGGGCGGCGTCGGCACAGGAACCCCATTGTCACTGTCCTTTTCCGCTTCAGCTCCCGGCGCGGGAGTGACCTCCTTCTCCTCGAGTGGACTGTACGAGGGGGAGTCCTCCATTGTCTTCTTGCCCTCCTCATCGATCGCTTCCTGTTTCTGGGCGCGGCGCTCTTTCAACGCCTCCTCGGCAGCGTGGGGGTTACTGAAGCTTGTGCTGTCCTTGACTGCAATAACTGGCCACGTTGTCCCAGCTGCATCGCCCTCCTCCTCCCACTGTGGGGGAAGGAAGACCAATTCTTCCCCCTTTTTGGGCCGGGGGGTCCCTTTCGTGGCTTTCCTCGGGGTACCCACGGCCAGACGTGGCTCGCCATCAGGACCGTCCACAATGACCCATCGAATCGGCGTGTTGGCCGCCCATCCGAACCGCTGTCGCAGCTGTTTGCGCGTGTCCTCAACCGCCAGTCGTCGTTGTTGGGCTTGATCCAGGCTCTGCAAAAAGGAAAAAATAGTGAAACCGTGGTTCAGGCGGTTCAAGCGTGCGGTTGAACTACACTTCACCGGTTCAACCGTGCGCACCTCCAGAGCTGACGCATGCGCCGATTCTGCCCTGATCGCTTTCGCCCTCGTTGCGGAGCCAAAGCAAGTAGGGGGATCGTTTATGGGGACATATAGTGTTTTGAAACCTCTTTGCAATTTGTGCACAGCCTTGGACGAATGGATCATATGTCCACCGATAGATAGCGGTTAGCAATTTCCCCATGTCCTCAACGGTAGTGGTGACATGTGGTGTTAGACGCAAACTCTTTGCAATGGGCAACCAATTGGCAAACAAGTGCCATGTCTCTTCCCCATCGGGGAAGGACCGGCCTTTCAAAGAAACATTGGTCTTAGCGTCCTTTAGGAGGCTTTGAACCTTGGATCGTTGTGGTACCGTCAACATTGTGGCTCGTGTGCGCACAAACGTTGTTAAGTATTCACCACATTGTATCACAAGATGAAGAACACACATGATGACACACCCTATACGGTCATCCACTCTCAATAATGGACTTTCGATGCACCCTTTTGCACCAACACAACTAACTCCTTGTTTCCTATACTTTAGGAATTTTGCTTCAAGTCTTGTACTTCGTCGCCATTCACACCCCACCCATCTTTCTTTCTCCCTAGACCATGTCGCAAAAGAATAAATTGAACCAATTTCATAAAATGTTGATAGACCAAGTATATGACGAAGCCAAGGGCTATCGCCTCCAATAATGACAACCGTTCGCACCCAAAACCCTCGGAGCAACATGTAGCCACGGTCAATAATTTGTTGTATTTTTTTTAGTGTCTCTCCAAAGAGGACACGCACAAGATCCGTTTCATGCTCACTTACGAGAGCAAGGTCAAGGGTCCAATTGTAGAGCAAAGTTCGTGCTTTTTGCATGTGGTTTGCAAAACCACATGCAATTTGGCACCATGACCTTGCTCCACATGGAAGCCCATCACCACGCACTATAAGTACATAGGGGTGATCATCCCTAAATCTTGGGATGTGCATTTCTTCTAGCACATCCCTTTGATCACCTATATATTGTATCCAATCATCCACATCCCAACGAACCCCAACTCTTCCATCCTTTATGGTCGTTTTTAGTACTTGTCTCTTACTTAACGTGGACCAAGCTTTATCCATCGTTGCATACGACGGAAAGCAATGTGTCCATGGGATGGTGCTTGCACGGGTTTTCTTCTCTTTGGCATCGGCCCACGAAATAAGCTTCTTGTACCTAGGGACGGTTGAACCGAGAAATTGGGATAAAGTGCGCGGTTGAACCGGCGGTTGAATGGGTTGCCTTCATGGCACCAAAAAGCGTCCAATGGTACAAACCACAAGGTATTCACATTTGTGACGCGGGCAACACGTTGCAACTCATATGTTCATGCTTTGGGGAACATTAAGTGATTATTTTGCCGTACAAACGTTGTCATGAAGCACAATCACAATTGTTCATTTGTGATAAGGGTTCAACCGCACCGTTGAACCCCGTTGAACCACTTGTAGGCATGTGTGCATTATGTCACATACCTTCGCTTCGGCATCCCAAGGTCCAAAATGAGGCGCACAGCGTCGGATCCTGTGAAAGCTTTTTTTGTAGCCCTTTTTGTCTCAAAATATGGCTCCCACCATGATATGCCATGTCCCTCCATTGACATAACTTCACGTTAAAAATACGTAGGAACCCAAGGAAAGTTGCTATGCAACCCCAACACTCATGCGGTACACTCGAAAGTCACAATAAAATGTTCGGTTGCACGGTCCAAGAGTTATATATCACTTTATACCCTCTTGACCATTATCCCTTGCTACACCGGGCATGTGTACACAGCAAAGGCGTTTGATGCTTCCTAAATTAACTTGAGACCACGGCGCTTGCAACGCAACCTTCCTTATTCTCTCTCCTCACACTCGCGCGTAGATATGGTCCTTCAAAGTGGTCCCACGATTCACTTTTGTTTCCCTTATATCTCCAAGTCAAATGGGTGGCAAGCATAAGGGAAACCTGATTCGGGCATAGGGAGAAGAGTATGACCACTCGAAGACGACAAAATCAAGTGCGGCGATGTCGAAGTCGAAAATCCGATTTCGACATCGCGAAAAATTCCGATTAAAATTTCGAGTGTTTATTTAGAGAATTGCGGAAGCAACGAACCCTTTGCTGATGAAATCTGACCCTTCAACGGAATATCCGCCAAAATATCTGGAAATAACAGTTAACCAATCGGTTAACGCAAAATCGCGAGCCAACTGACAGTCGCCGATACATTGACCATCAGAACGAAAGGCTGAAAAATTACGGAAACATTATGATAATAAAACCCTGTTGATTCCTGATATTCCGATATATAAATCTCCGCTGGCGGTGCCTCGGTACTGAATATGGCCGCTCATAGCCGGAATGGCCCAACCTATCACACTATCACATCGGGTTAGGTCAGGTGGATGGGAGAGTATGATATCAGCCAATGGCGGCTTGCCGGCACATAGATACACACCCCAAGTGACCCCAAGATGGCCACGGGGGTCCGAACCGGCTTCACTACAGCGGGTGGGGGGACCAACAGCTGGTGGACGACTTGTTCACCTTTTTTTGCACAAACGGCACGACAAAACGCCTATGGAAACAACTTGCTGACCAAATTGGTAACACACAGAGGGCTTCGAAACAGGGTATGTGTGGTATGCATGGTATATGTTTGATATACTCACGCCCATGTTATATATCTTCGTGTGGCCGAAGAGATGGGGAGCCATACGTGACAAGGGCTTTGCCCATGTCCCAATTGTGGAATTCAAAGCGCTAGACCAAGTCTACCGCGTATGTATTGCTCATGGTATGTTTGACAAAGAGATCCATGGGTGCACTCCCATTTTCATGGGGCATGTAGATATTAGTGGCGAAGGTATCTCCATGCGCCTGATTGGGGATCCAAGTGGGGGAATTGTTCGCAAATGGTTCCAATCATTTGTGTATTGAATCATGTGCGGATATCATGGGTGAGCATAGAGATATACTATCTCGACAACTTTGTATTTGGTCATATTTTCATGTTTTTGACCTCAATTTTTGCTCATTTTTGCGTTCTGTGTACTTACCTGGTCAGCAAACAGCAAGAAGCCTATGGAGAGTCGAACCATGGTATGTTGTTCATATGTTGGCATATGCTTCGGAGTTGAACACCACCATATGCCGGATTGCGTACTCCATTTGGCTTGGCGCACGAAGGATTACAAGAATTGGTCTCAAGATCATGGGCTGACTTGGGCAGTGCGTGGCGCCCATATCCGAAGGGGTTTCGAGGGTAAATTGGGGATGTACATGGGCATTGACCTTTGGTCTATATCCTCCATGAACATTAGACTTCGATTCAATGCATGCTTTGAGCATTCGGATATGTGGTAACTTCGATTTTGAGCATATATGTGATATATGGCCAATATGGTGTGAATTGGCAGTTTTTTGGCATGTTATGAGTTCAAACTCATAGGTCATTTCTCCAAGCCCAATTGACTCCAAGTCCAACCAAGGTTATGTCAGGGTAGGGCATGGTCCTGAGTGCCACTCTAGGCCATGACACGCCACCTCCCCTATTGGGCTAGGATTGATAGGCTTGGGAGTGAACACATTTTTGGGGTTTATGCAGTGACTTGTGACACATGGCATTCAGCCATCTCATTTGGCCTGGTTCAGGGCAATATGTTGGTGAGTCAAGGGAAGGTCTTGAGTTCAAAGAATGAAGGGTTTATGGCTGTGAATGTGTATGTTTACCTCTTTCCCCAACTTTGCTTTATTTGTGTTCATATGCCAATTTCAGGGCTTTCTTCCTTGGTGCAATTCTTGTACATGCCCGCCACCGTGGGAATACCGGTGTGCTGAACGAAAGCCCGCAGCCTGATTTGGATTGTGAATTGGGTTATTGCTGTACTTGTGGGATCTGGTTGCTATTCAGGGTTGAAGGAGGATTTTATTTTCTATATTTTTGGATTTGGACCCTGGAAATTGAGGAATGCAATCGTTGATCCGGAGTAAATCAGCAGGGGTTACAGGCGGAAGGGGCACAGCGGTGGCCGGTCCTGGTAGGGACCTTTTTTATGGTAGCAGAGGCTTACCTGCTGCCCCTACCAACCGCCGACCCGGGGACTTGGGCCCTTATGAGCCCTGCCCAAGTACGCCCCGGGTGCGTATTGTGGACTCGGCGGAGACCACGCCGGAGATTGGAGCCATAGAAGGACCGAGACGTTCAAGAGCATGGCGAACTCCGGAAGTTGAAGCCCGAAGAGAAGAACGACACTCGGGAAGAGGAGGACGTGACATGGAGGACCTGGTCTCCATGTGTGAGCGTCGCTGCCGAAAGGCATGCAACCTCCGTGCCGCCGCGGAGGACTCTGATGAGGCTTGCCATTCAGGCAGCAGTGGAGGACGGGCCCGGCGCTACCGGAAGCGCTGGTCACCCAAGTCCGCGGCAAGGGACGCCGGGGCTATGGACACGGACCCCAGCCCGGTCAGGCTGTGGGAATCCGAGGGGCACTCCGAGGGCTATCGGACAGCCCAGGAGCCACCTTCGGAGCCGGAGATGTCCGTGCCGATCGCCAGGGCGCATACAGCCCCCGAGCCCGCCCTGCAGCACGACGCCGAGGGCTTGGAGAGGCCAGCCAGGGCCCGGACGGCACCTGTGCCCCGGCACACGGGACCAGAGACGGACGCCATAGGCGATACGCCCATGGGCGATGAGTCTGAGGTGCCGGGAACCGCGGGTTGCGCTGAATCCGGCGGAAAGCACGCTGCGTGCCACTGTGAGCACGTGTCCTTCCTCATGGGCAAGTACCCGAAGATGGGGATGGACGCCATCGTGCATCACCTTGACCGCCTGGACAACGCCAAGGATGCCCTAGACCAGGACGTCGCGGGGATCCTGGACGATCAGTCGGCCGCGGAGAACCACATGGAGGAGCTGCGAGCGGATCAGGCCCGGTACCGGGAGAATCTGGAGCTGGCCCTGCAGAAGCAGCAGCAAGTGGTGGACAGCCTCCTCCACTTAGTGGAGGACATGTCGGGAGGCCTGAGAAGGCTAGAGGAGCGACAGCCCCTCGCCTCGGGTCCGGAGCTCCCGGCAAAGCCGGCCGCGGTAGAGCTGGTGGAGCAGGTTAAGACCCTCAGGAGCGCCATGGAGAAACCCATGGGCGGCCCTGCAGAGGCACCATACGCGCCTCCGCGTGTTGACCCGGGTGCGCTGCCGTATGTTCCCCTGTTCAGCGAATCCACAATGCTCGGGGAACACACGGCACCGGCTGGGTCCATGCGGGAAGGGCACGTGACCACGGACCCGAGGAGCCTGACGGTACAGATGTCCCATGCCGCCCAGGATGTACCGCTCACGACGAATATGGCAGTCTATGCGGAAGAGAAGATCGAGATCCAGAACCAGACCATGCAGGGGCGAACCATGGGAAGTGCCGACGGACATGGTAGAGGCCATCCAAGCGGAAACCTGTGGGCGAAGGATCCCAATACGGGGATATGGACGGCCGATGGAGCAAATCCTTCCCGCATTCCAAACCCCATGGGTTCAGGCCCAACTGGACCGCACTCCATGGAGGAGAGGGATGTACGGGGAGTGTACTCACACCCCCCGGCCACAGGTGGTATCCGTCTCGGTGGAGTGGTGGCTGGAGACGTCGGAGACGCCATCAGGATCGACGACCTCAGGGGAATCAAAATCCCCTATTACGACGGGAACCCGTCCAACCTGGATGACTTCATCCTGGAATGGGAGGACTTCGCCGAGGAGGTCGTCGGCGAGATGCGGGGAGCGCCGCGGGACAAGTGGGTATGCCGGACATTCCCACACCGCTTGGCGCAGGACCTGAAGGAGGAGCTGCGGGATCAGATCCGGGAAGGATTGATCCGGACGGAGCAGGCCTGCCTCCAGTGGTTGGAGGATGAGGAGCGGGTGGACGCTCCTAACCAGAAGCTGGAGGACCTGTGGTCCATTCCGCTGCCGCTGGACCGCGGTGAGTTGCGGGTCCGGGAGTGGAACCGGTATCTGCGGAAATACCGCAGATGCCTCAAGTTGGTGGAAGACTGGAACGAGGCCAGTGAGATCCGCCACTTGCTGAAGGACGTCCTCCCCGGCAACTGGAAGAGGAGAGTGGAGGACGAGGAGAAGAAGAGGGCGAAGAAGCGCGTGGCGGTGAGGATCATGGCGGCGGAGGATACCCATGCGGGTATCATGGAGTTCTTCAGGAGGAACCTGGGCGAACCCAACCGGATGTTGGGCCTGAAGAACGCCGTGTACGTGGAGGTATTCGGGGACTCCATGGGGCAAAGGTTGCTGCGCCTCAACAACGTGGAGTGGAGGCGCGGGGAGCCGCTGAGGATGCAAGTCATCTTCGCCCGCATGAGCCTTGACGAAATCGTGAAGTACATCACGGTGGAGTTGAAGCTCAATGCGAAGAACGAGGCCCACGTGCAGGATCGACACGGTCATGGACAACGAGGACACCGAGACGACCGCCATCATCGGGAGATCCAGGAGGACACGGCCAACTCCGCGGAGGATGGAAGTGGAAGTGGCCAAGACCACTGGTCCCGGGAGGATCACGAGGAGGCCCATTTCCTCGCGTTCGTGGCACACAACGTGAAGAACCATGGGCAGGATCGGTCCAGATGGAGCCAGGTGGGACCCAAGAAGGGCAAAGAGCCAAGGAGGATCGGGAACCCACCGCTCTCGTTCCGGGAGTGCAGATCTCAGCACGACGGGTGCTGGGTCTGTTATGGCAAGGGAAACAACCATGCACATGACCACCGTCAGTGCAAGGTGTATGAGGCGGACAAGAAGGCCTACTTCGCAGCCCACCCCGAGAAGAAGCCCAAGGAGCAGCGGATTTCCGACTGGAAGGCGAAGGGCGGAGACGGGGGAAAAGGCCAAGGCAAAGGCCAAGGAAAAGGCGGAGGAAGAGGCTATGGTGGTGGACCTGGCCAAGACCGACGAGTGAGGTCGATCGAGGAGGTTGCTGAGGACATGTTGAGGACGTTGGAGGAACTCAAAGCCCAGCAACGTGGTGGACAAAGTCCTGGCGGGTCGCAGCCGGAAGGGGCTGCGGGAAGCCAAGTCTAGAGGAGCCCCCACGGGAGTGGGACCTCGGAGGTCTCTCCTCCGAAAATCAGTGGAATCCCAGAGAAAGCGAAGGCACATCGGGTGCCAAAGAAGGCTCCGGAAGAGCCAAAACTACTGAGTTTCGCCACTCCCAACCCCTGGAGCGCCCTGCCAAGGGAAGTACATGTGGGTACGGGACATGGCAAGAAGGAAGGAGCGACCACGGAGAGCCCCGTGGACGGGCAGGACCAACCCAAGATCTACACCATCCGTGACCATACCCTTGAAGTCCTGATGCACCCGGACGTGCTAGAGTTGCATGCCGTGAGAGTCGTCCATACACCTCATGGCGACGAGCGGCAGTTGCACTTGAAAGTGCGAGTACGGTGCGGACGAGAGGAGAAGGTGGTGGATGTGTTGGTGGATACGGGTGCCCAGGTGAGCCTGGTGCGGAGGGGGTTGTTCAAGGAGGAATTCCTGCAGCCCAGCCGGAGACCGGTCCGCCTGAAGGTCGCCAACGGAGAGATCATGGGTGGTGGCACCCATGAGGCCACTATCAGTATGGAATTCTGGGAGCATGAGCGCTTGAACCGCCCTGATCAGGCGAAGAGAAGCACTCTATCCGGGAACTTCTATGTGGCCGACATTACCGATTGGGATATGATCATGGGGTATGACTTCATGGTGACCAACGCCATTGGAGCCCTTCCCCATCGTGCAACGCTGGTCCGGGAGGATGATGAGTGCCTAACATGGCTATCCACGGACTATGCATGCGGATCATCCCAATGGAATGCTGAGGAGGAGGATCGGATCGTCCAAGCGGTGCAAGCTGTGGGTGCCAAGTCCAGAGGAGACCGCGGAGTTCAGCTCACGGAGTATGGAATGGCGCCGCAGGTGTACGACAGGATGATCCAGACGCTGGGAGCCGAAGCGCCCGAGACAGACGTCTTCGCTTCCCGGGAGGCCCCACTTCTGCGGAAGTGTAGGAGGCATTGGCATCGAGGAGACTCAGCCTGGCACAGGCATTGGGGTTTGAAGGAGTGGGGACCCATGTATTGGCATGGCTCCCTGGACAACACCAGACGTACGGTGGAGAAGATCATCGCGGATAGGGCGAAGGGGATCCTGGTCATAACCGGCACAGGATCCACCCCATGTCCGCTGGAGGGTCTCAAGTCGACGCTGGACTCCATCACCCTGAACGAGATGTCATTCGGGCCAGAGGAGGAGTTGTTCATCGACGCCAAGGGTGTATCAATGCCCTCCCTGGGTCAAGCGTGGGGTACCAAGGCTTTCCTGGTGGATGGGGCGCAAGCCCAGCCCACGGGTGATGAAGCATTCATCCGTAGGGTGGAGGCGGTGCCCATGAAGGTCATGTTTGAGCCCAAGGAGGGGACAGATCAGCCTACTGATGGCATTGACGTCCTGTCCCACGCCGAGATCGACGACGTTGTCAACTACATGCGGATGGGGATGCACGACCGTGTGGCAGCCAAGAAGAAGCGAGCCATGGTCACATCTCCGCATTGGTGGGATGACAAGATGTTGGTCACCGGCAAGTACGAGAAGGACGAGTTCGTGGCGAGGGTCATGGATCACATCGCGGACCAATACGATGGTCCGGTTGGGTCGGACCCACCAACATGGGATTTTCCAAGAATGGGTGCCGACAGCGACAGTCACCAGCCCGAGGCCGCAAATTTTCGAGGATTATCGGTGGGAAGTGCAACCCACGACGATGAAGACGGCATATCGGACGAGGAGAAGTCGGATTCGGACCCGGAAGAGGCCTATACCGCAGTGCGTTCGGTTGTATCGATACCGAAGCAAGCGGCTGAAGAGGCCCAGGAGAACCCGAAGGTCGCCGAGCTGAAGGAGAGGCTGATCAAGGCCTATCCGCGGCTATTCAGTGGCGTCGCCAACAAGAACCCTCCAGATCGTGGGAGGTTTGGTACAGCGAAGATCAAGCTGAAGCCAAACCCGAATATCTATCGTCATCGGGAGTACCAACTTCAGGGCAATCGGGCCGAGGCCATGAAGAAGCTGTTGGCCGAGTTCATTGAGCGGGGATGGATCGAACCCTCCGACAGTGAGTGGGCCAGCCCAGCCTTCATCGTGCCCAAGAAGGAGAAGGGCGACTGGAGGTTGGTGGTTGATTACAGAGGTTTGAACGAGCAGACCGAGCACGACTCGTACTCGCTTCCCCTGATCGACTCCATCCTCCAAAAGCAACAGAAAAAGCGGATTTTCACGGTGTTGGACCTGAAACACGGTTACCACCAGATGCCGCTACACCCGGACTCCAGGCCCTGCACAGCGATGTCGACGCCGCTGGGGCCCATGCAGTGGAAAGTGGTGCCTATGGGCGCCAAGAATGGCAACGCCGCTTTCCAGCGCATGATGGAGGACCTACTCGGTCCTGTCCGGGACTGTGCCGATCCCTTCGTGGACGACATCATCATCGGGTCCGGTACGGAGAACATGACTGAGGACGAGCTCATCGACGCGCATGAGAAGGATCTGCGCCGAGTGCTCAGCGAGTTGGACAAGCACAACATGGTGTGCAAGCCCACCAAAGCCTCACTCTTCGTGAAGGAAGTGGAGTTTGCGGGTCACGTGGTTGGTCACGGGCAACGCCGTCCCATGCCTGGGAAGCTGGCGTCCCTGCACCACTGGGAGAAGCCCCAGACCATCAGCGAACTCCGGTCCTTCATTGGGTTCTGCAACTACTATTCGGGCTATGTCCGGATGTATGCAGAACTGTCGGGGCCGCTGCACAAGATGCTGCAAGTGGGCAAGTTCGATGGCCGTAAGGGGAGCAAGAAGAAGCTTGCTTGGACCCCTGAGGCCGAAGATGCGTTCAGCCGCCTGAAGGAGCGACTCCTGGGGCAACTGGGGCTATTCCTGGTGGACCCGGACAAGGGATTCGTGCTACAGACGGACGCCTCGGACTATGCTGTGGGGGCAGTCCTCGAGCAGATCCGAGACGACGGGTCACATGTACCCGTGGCGTTCTGGAGCCGGATCCTGGCCGAGGGCCAACGCCGCACCTGGACCGCGAGGGAGAAGGAGACGTACGCCATTGTTTGTGCGCTCGGGAAGTGGTCTGGCCACATCGGATTGCAACCGGTGGTGGTCTGTACAGACCATCAGTCCTTGCAGAGCTGGCACAAGGAGCACGTTGACACCCCCTCGGGACCGGCGGCAAGGAGGGCCCGGTGGTACGAGACGTTCGCCAAGTTCGACCTCAGCGTCGTGTACGTCCCGGGGAAGGACAACACTGTGGCAGATTGCCTCAGTCGCTGGGCCTACCCCGCGGGCAAGGCGTGGATGGACATATCCAGCCATGGCGACGCCGAGGAGACCGAGGAGGCCAAGCGCATCATCGAGATGGAGAAGGTCATGGAGCAAGAAGGGGTCAAGTGTTTTGTGGTGATGGCAAACCGTACAGACCTGGCCAAGTTCCGGGGCGCCCGAGTCCAAGCTATTCGGGAGGAAACCCTCGAGCAATGGATGGTGGCCCCTGTAGAGCTAGTCAGGTCGGTGCTCACAGAGGACTGGTCGGATGACTACGCGGCATCCGAGCACTGGAGCAAGTACTGGAATGCCGTGAGCGCCCCGTCGGACGACGAGTGGCCTGAGGGCTTGACCGAGGATGGCGACAAGTTGTTCCTCAAGGACAAGCTGCTGGTGCCCGAGAACCGGGTGGAGGAGCTCATTGACCATTGGCACAACGCCCAGCTCATGCACCCTGGCCGAGACAAGATGCAGCAGGACCTGGAGTGGCGTTTCAAGTTCCCTCCGGGGTACTACGCCATCCTGGATAGGTACTGCAGCGACTGTGCCGTGTGTCGGGCCACGAAGAGCCCCAACCACTCCACAGCGGGCAACCCGGTGTACACGGCTATACCGGAGGCCCCTATGCGGTCCGTGGCCATGGATGTGTTCACCATGCCTGAGGTCACCGTGGAAGGAGAGACCTACGACTGTGTCATCCTGGCGGTGGACAGGCACAGCGGGTATATCGTGGCAGTCCCGGGCAAGAAGTCCAAGAAGAAGGACAGGAAGGACAAGCATGGAGTGGGGCTGCAGGCCAAGACCGTCGCTAATGCCATGATCAGGCATTGGCTGACGATCTTTGATGTCCCAGCTGTCATCTGCAGCGATCGGGGCAGTCAATTCGTGGGGACGTGGTTCAAGACGATGTGTAAGCACATGGGGATTCGGCACGCCAAGACAGTGGCTTACCACAGCCGGTCGAATGGCCGTGCTGAAGTGGCCGGGCGGCAGATGTTCGAGAAGTTCCGCCAGCTGCACATTGACGAACCGGGCCGGAACTGGTATAACTCGCTGTGGAGAGTGCTCCAAGCGTATCACGACCTTCCGGGGCCCACTGGACTGTCGCCCCATCGCATCCTGTTCCTACGGGATTGAGTGTCACGCACTCTCCCGTGGATGAACCATGGCAAGGTGGCCCGGGATGCGAACGCTATGATGTCTGAGGCGGACGACACGGCGGCCAAGGTGTGCAAGGCACTTCAGGACGAGCATGACAAGAGGGCCAAGTACTTCAAGCAGGGAAAGGTCCAGAAGTATGCTCTCCAAGACACCGTGTGGGTGGAGCGGCACCACAAGGATGTCCTGTCCAGGCATCGGCAGGCGTCCTGGTATGTGCCGGGGGTAATCGTGCGGAAGGTCGGGCAGGATGTGTATGCGGTTCGTGTGGGGGATAACAAGATCCTGGACCGCGACCACACCCAGCTTCGTCCCCGAGCACCCGACCCCAGCGGACGTCCCGTCACCTTCGAGTTCACGGCCGGCGATGTGGACTCGGACGATGAGGGTGAGGACGACGATTTCACCGCGGAGAAGATCCTGGCGGACAAGCCGGACCCGGGGACGCCTGGGGGGAGGCTTTACAAGGTCCGTTGGAAGGGATTCGCCGCATCCAGGGACTCGTGGGAGCCTCCGAGCAGTTTCGTGCCGAGGTATACCACGGTCTGGATGGACTACCTAAAGAAAAAAGGTATTTCTTTGGATGTCAAGGACGTATTGGTCCATTTGGTTGCTGCTGTAGCACCGTAATGGATCCCCCTTGGCATTTTGTTTGTTTCTGTGAATGGGGAGACAAGTGAGGGCGTTCATCCGGGGATTTTTCGGCCTTGATTGGCCATATACCCCCTTCACTCGATCTCCACGTATATATTGCATTGTGGTATACTTATTTAGGTCGACGGACGACGTTTTTCTATCTTTGATCCCCTTGGTCCATGTTGTAGATCAAGAGGAGACCGGATATGGCGTAGGGCGCTGATTATCAGTGTCCTCACCCCTCCCTTGGGGCATGGGGGACGCCTACGGCGTGTGTGGGGCCTCCATGTGTCCTTGGGACATGGAGGGGGGGGTTGGAGCCCATTGGGGTCCTCCCGTCCTCTCTTCATTGGTTTCCGAGCGGATACAACGCTCTGAGAAGGGGGGTGAAGCCGGTCCGGACCCCCGTGGCCATCTTGGGGTCACTTGGGGTGTGTATCTATGTGCCGGCAAGCCGCCATTGGCTGATATCATACTCTCCCATCCACCTGACCTAACCCGATGTGATAGTGTGATAGGTTGGGCCATTCCGGCTATGAGCGGCCATATTCAGTACCGAGGCACCGCCAGCGGAGATTTATATATCGGAATATCAGGAATTAACAGGGTTTTATTATCATAATGTTTCCGTAATTTTTCAGCCTTTCGTTCTGATGGTCAATGTATCGGCGACTGTCAGTTGGCTCGCGATTTTGCGTTAACCGATTGGTTAACTGTTATTTCCAGATATTTTGGCGGATATTCCGTTGAAGGGTCAGATTTCATCAGCAAAGGGTTCGTTGCTTCCGCAATTCTCTAAATAAACACTCGAAATTTTAATCAGAATTTTTCGCGATGTCGAAATCGGATTTTCGACTTCGACATCGCCGCACTTGATTTTGTCGTCTTCGAGTGGTCATACTCTTCTCCCTATGCCCGAATCAGGTTTCCCTTATGCTTGCCACCCATTTGACTTGGAGATATAAGGGAAACAAAAGTGAATCGTGGGACCACTTTGAAGGACCATATCTACGCGCGAGTGTGAGGAGAGAGAATAAGGAAGGTTGCGTTGCAAGCGCCGTGGTCTCAAGTTAATTTAGGAAGCATCAAACGCCTTTGGTGTGTACACATGCCCGGTGTAGCAAGGGATAATGGTCAAGAGGGTATAAAGTGATATATAACTCTGGGACCGTGCAACCGAACATTTTATTGTGACTTTCGAGTGTACCGCATGAGTGTTGGGGTTGCATAGCAACTTTCCTTGGGTTCCTACGTATTTTTAACGTGAAGTTATGTCAATGGAGGGACATGGCATATCATGGTGGGAGCCATATTTTGAGGGTATGTGTGGTATGCATGGTATATGTTTGATATGCTCACGCCCATGTTATATATATTCGTGTGGCCGAAGAGATGGGGAGCCATACGTGACAAGGGCTTTGCCCATGTCCCAATTGTGGAATTCAAAGCGCTAGACCAAGTCTACCGCGTATGTATTGCTCATGGTATGTTTGACAAAGAGATCCATGGGTGCACTCCCATTTTCATGGGGCATGTAGATATTAGTGGCGAAGGTATCTCCATGCGCCTGATTGGGGATCCAAGTGGGGGAATTGTTCGCAAATGGTTCCAATCATTTGTGTATTGAATCATGAGCGGATATCATGGGTGAGCATAGAGATATACTATCATGACAACTTTGTATTTGGTCATATTTTCATGTTTTTGACCTCATTTTTTGCTCATTTTTGCGTTTTGTGTACTTACCTGGTCAGCAAACAGCAAGAAGCCTATGGAGAGTCGAACCATGGTATGTTGTTCATATGTTGGCATATGCTTTGGAGTTGAACACCACCATATGCCGGATCGCGTACTCCATTTGGCTTGGCGCACGAAGGATTACAAGAATTGGTCTCAAGATCATGGGCTGACTTGGGCAGTGCGTGGCGCCCATATCCGAAGGGGTTTCGAGGGTAAATTGGGGATGTACATGGGCATTGACCTTTGGTCTATATCCTCCATGAACATTGGACTTTGATTCAATGCATGCTTTGAGCATTCGGATATGTGGTAACTTCGATTTTGAGCATATATGTGATATATGGCCAATATGGTGTGAATTGGCAGTTTTTTGGCATGTTATGAGTTCAAACTCATAGGTCATTTCTCCAAGCCCAATTGACTCCAAGTCCAACCAACGTTATGTCAGGGTAGGGCATGATCCTGAGTGCCACTCTAGGCCATGGCACGCCACCTCCCCTATTGGGCTAGGATTTATAGGCTTGGGAGTGAACACATTTTTGGGGTTTATGCAGTGACTTGTGACACATGGCATTCAGCCATCTCATTTGGCCTGGTTCAGGGCAATATGTTGGTGAGTCAAGGGAAGGTCTTGAGTTCAGGGAATGAAGGGTTTATGGCTGTGAATGTGTATGTTTACCTCTTTCCCCAACTTTGCTTTATTTGTGTTCATATGCCAATTTCAGGGCTTTCTTCCTTGGTGCAATTCTTGTACATGCCCGCCACCGTGGGAATACCGGTGTGCTGAACGAAAGCCCGCAGCCTGATTTGGATTGTGAATTGGGTTATTGCTGTACTTGTGGGATCTGGTTGCCATTCAGGGTTGAAGGAGGATTTTATTTTCTATATTTTTGGATTTGGACCCTGGAAATTGAGGAATGCAATCGTTGATACGGAGTAAATCAGCAGGGGTTACAGGCGGAAGGGGCACAGCGGGGGCCGGTCCTGGTAGGGACCTTCTTTAGTAGTGGTCGTTCACTACTTGCAGCCAGGGCTGGGACATTTTTTAATTTTTTTCAAAAAAGCTTTGTCACGCGTCAGTTTCAGGCGGTTATGCAAATATTTTGTTCAGAAACGCGCGCGCCGCGGGCGCAGCCGCCACCGCCAGCGCTGGCGGTGGTTCAACCGCGGTTCAACCGCGGTTCAGCGGTTCAACCGCGCCCCTTCCGAGTTCAACCGGGTTAAACCGGGTAAAACCACTGTGTGAAGTACCTGATCCAAATGAGCACGTAGGGCTGGACATTGAGGGATCTCAGGACCCTCTTGTACCAACCGGTATCTGAGCGTACTCGTGCGTCCTCATCGGAGTTGATCTCCTTGGGTGCCCCATAGACACAAAACCACTCCTCCAGGAGTATCTTGATAGTCTCCTCCCCGGTAATGTGCTTGGTACATGGGAACACCCTGGTAAACCTGGTCAACCCACAGGTTACCACGAGGGCGAAGTCATAGCCCCCGAACTTCGGCATCTCCGTGTAGTCCACGTATAGAACACTGTTAGCACAGTGAGGGGTGGGCAGGGTCGAGTAGAGACCTCTGTCCCTGATATCCCCTGGTTTGCAGGACCTGCACAGGCACTTGTCCACGATAGGCTGGAGGGTTTTCCGCAGTTGATCGTCAGTCCACGTAGTGTGCGACCACTGCTTGAACAGCCTCAGGGTACGGTCAGCACCCGCATGACCGCTGGACTCATGGGTCCACTTCAGCAGCGCTGGGACTCTGTCACTAGGCACCACGATGCGGTCCTCGTGGCAGAGGTAGCTCTTGTCCCTCTTCCACTGATCTTGGTTGACCAGGAGGGGTTCAAGGCGTTTCTCCAGGCGCTTGTAGATATCCCCAAACTCCGTCAGGTACTCCGATTGTTGGAGTCCATCCAGGGGGCGTATCATCGTCATGTTGAGGTCCAAGTGGACGTCGATACGGCTGAACGCCTCCTTAGCCAGCGCTTCAGACCGGGCACCAATCAGGGCGTCGAAGTTGTTGCGGTTGATGTAGCCTGCACACTCGTTCTTCACTCCCTGGATATGGTGTACCGTCAGCCGTAGTTGACTGAGGTGGGTCCACCAGCGTCGTAGCTTGGCCTTCTCAGGTGGGGGCCCCTTCTGGGAACTGCGGGCCGGTTCTTGGTCGCACAGCCAGACCACAGGGTTACTCCCCAACAGTCGTGCTTGTGAGGATAGCAGTAGCATACCCGCGAGCAATTCCTGCTAATGAGTGGAGTAGTTTCCCCTGGCCTGGTTCCATTTCCGATTCCAGTGGCCCAGAGGTACTAGGACCCACTTGTCGTCAGGGTAGCTGTGCTTGAGGGTTCCATCTCGGTTGAGACCTTCCGTCCCCCATTGGGAAATGGCCGAGTCGAACTCCTCCTTCTCTAGTGCTTGCCATTGGAACAACGTTCCACCACCGCCCACATTGCTGGCGTCGGTCACCAGGATAATCTCCCCTTGTGCCCTAGGCACGCCCAAGCACTTAGCGTTGGCCACCTTGTCTTTGAGCTCGTCAAACGCTTGTTGCTCTTGTGGGCCACAGCGCCAAGTAGTACTCTTCTTGATCAAGTCCGTCAGAATGGCGCTGGTGTAGGTGAAGTTTTTGATATGGCGGCGATAGAAGTTGCACGCCCCAATGAAACTGCGTACATCATGAAGTCCTTTCTTGGGGTCTTCGTGTCGTACCTTAGCATCCATCAGGGGTTTGGCCTTAGAGGCCGCTGGGGTCCACCACCCATAGCCAACGTCAAACCCCAGGTACTGCATGGTCTCCTGCATGAACTCACACTTCTCCAGCTTGAGTTGTGTGTGGTTCTCCTGGCAGACCGCAGAGAACTCACCCAAGAGGATTAGGTGGTCCTCCTGGGTATTGGTCCCGAGGCATACATCGTCGATGTGAGATTCCATCTGGGCCCCACGGGATATAAGGTCCTGCACCTTAGGTCTCCTTCGTAGGATGGACAAGATCTTGTTCATCAGCTCTGGGAATAGAGCGGGTGCGTTGGCCACGCCAAACGGCATGACCTTCCACTTGAACACCCTCCCCTGAGGGGTGATGAAGGCCAGTAGCTCCTGAGCGTTGGGCGTCAGGTCCACTTGCCAGAATCCGCTCCTCTTGTCCATCTTGGTCTTCTAGCGACAGGAGGCTATCTTCTCAGGGGTAGACTCCATATTAGGAATGGACCCGCAGTGGTTCAACGGTTTCTTGTTCAGCTCTCCGTAGTCCACTACCAGCCGTTTGGCTGTAGACCCAGGTTTAGCCACCAGGAAACAGGGGCTGCAGTGTAGGGGGTAGTCCCCGTCCTTGTACTCAAGGACTAGGCCAGCGTCGATACATTCTTGTATCTGTCGCTCAATCTCGTCGGCCTGCCCTTTAGGAGCTGGATAGGGTCTCCTCCGGATCTTCTGACTCACAAACTCGGGTTTCAGCTTGAGGTCCATCTGTACCAGCTTGTCACATGAAGCTGGAGGGGGTAGTTGTCCGAACACCTCCAGATAGGTCCTTACAAGCTTCTGCACCCGCGGGTCCAATAGCTTGATTTTGTCCTCCATGTCCTCGTGAGAGTGTAAGCTGCTTGCCCCCTGAGTAATAGACGTCGGGAGGTGATCCTCCACCGACTCTTCGCCCTTGGTAGTGTCCTTCAACCCTTGGTAGGCATATAGGAGGTCTTGTTCAACCATCTCCGATGGACGATGGCAACATAGGCACGCTCGAGGGGGTTCACATACACATTCCTCCGAGAGGTCGTCCTCCTCTGGGGTCCTCACATGGGCGCCCCACACGCTCTTCATGAGCTTAAGATCTACCTCCCTTTGCCAGGTGGTGATCTTCTGTTCGAGGTCCTCCTTCAATTGGGATAGATCTCCCATACGTCCTTGCTTCAGTGGCCATGAGCGGGGGGTAGGCTTAGCGTAGCAGAACTTTTTCGCCACCAACTTCCTCTTGGAGTCCACATACTCCCTTAGCCTGGATCGAGGGTCCAGCTCTTCGTCCACCGGTGTCTTCCACCCTCATGGAGAGTAGGGGTTTCAGTGGGGCGGAGTACTCGGCTTTCTCCACTTCTTCCACACAGGTCTGCACAAAGAAGGGGTCGTGCTCAGTTTCGTCATCTGAGTGGATAGAGCTAGGTAGCTCGGATAGTCCACACTCAGAGACTCCATCCGGAACAGGTACATGGCAGGGAGAGTTGGGGGCGTTGGTGTCAGTCACGACGTACTCATCTCCTCCGGGTATAGTCTCAATAGCATCTTGAGGTAGTAGTCGATCCTTCAAGTCACCCAAGGCGAGTCCATCGCTTTCTCGTTGTATAGCCTGGACCAAAGTCGGGTCCAGATCCTCCCAGGGAATGGAGGTAAGACCTCCGTCCACCACGCTGAGCATACTCCCCCATCCGGGTTTCCCAATAGGCGTCTTACGCCCCAGAGGCACGTAGATGGCCTCATCAGGTAACCGAACAGAGCTGATAGTCAGCCTGTCCAGGAGCTTTCGCCAGTACTCGTTACCCCCATGGGCTCCCCAATCGGGGGAACACAGGACCATACGGGAACGTTCCAAGGCCACCTTGGTCAGGACCTTCCCCATTTCACTGAACCTGGGGTTCCCGTAGGCCATCCCGAGAGAGGGCCAGTAAAATTTGTAGCTGCAGTTCTTCCCCTTGCTGCAGTAAAGGTCCAGTACATGCTGCTTGTCGCTGGCGAACAACTCCACATTGAGGTCTTCTCTAGAGTAACCCAACTCCTTCAGACCTTGGTCTAGGACTTCCCCAAATAGTTGATAGTCCTCAGTTTTGGAGGCCGCCATCATGTTCGAAGGCTCCTCCTTCGATAGCCTCAGGTAGCTCGAGGTATCTTCAGACTGCTCCAGTGGCAGAGACTCTCTGCCACTGCCGTGGTCCACATAGAGGAGGTAGGGCGCTTGCAGCGTCAGGGATTGTATCTGGGAGTGCTGCACGAAGAAGTCACTCCCCAATACAAAGTCGAAGGCCTCAATGTCCATCAGAGAGAACCGATGGGCTATAGTCCGGGAGCCCATAGCTACCTCCACTTCACAGTCCCCGCAGCTGTGCACCACATGTCCATCCCCAATTTATATAGCCGCGGTGGTCATGGTGTTCTTCAGGTTTCCACAAGGTAAAATTTTTTTGGCCACTATAGATATGGTGGCGCCAGTATCCAATACCCCCAGGTATTCACGTCCCCCTAGTCGGATACGTACCCAAAACACCAGGTCTTGGGTGCCACCAGAGCGTCCCTGTCAGAACTCCGCGGGACAGGTCACCTCGAACCCCTTGTTCCGCAGCTTGCGGGTCATCCTCATGAAACGGCTTCTCTTCTTAGCGTTGCCGTCATCACCACCTTCGTGCTCCCGCTTGGCCCCTTGTTCTTTCTGGGCCTGCGTCTCTGAGCGTGTGGTAGGACCAGACGGCCCTCAAGAGGGCTCGGAGTTCCCCCCTGGATTAGGGTTGGGGATGCCTCCGTTCTTGTCGGTGTTCTTGTTGTCCTTGTCTGGCTGGCGGTTAGCGACTCCTCCTCGTCCACCTTGACTCTTGTCTTGCCCTTGTCCACGTCCTTTCGACTTGCCCTTGCCGGAGTCGTTGCCTTTGCCTTTGCCTCCACCTTTGCCAGAGCCTTTGCCAGGATCTTCACCCTTAAGCTTCGCCGATAGGCGCTGCTTGTGGTAGCACTCATCCTCGTAGTGCTTCCTCTTCCCACAGAAGGCACACGTGATGGTGCACCTGTAATGATCCGGCAGCTTCGCCTTGGCGCCGGTGTTCTTCTCCTGCTGCTTCCCCTGGACTACAAAGCAGTGTCGCTGCTCGTAGTCAGGGGCGTGCTGCAGGTGGTGGGATGCAGCGTTCTAGGGCGTGGTGCGGAACCCCCCCAATTTTGGGTGTTGTTAATATGGTTGGAACCCGGAATTTCACATGTTACATGGGTGCACTATGATGCAACAATGTGCCTTCCATGTTTCGTTTGCTCGATATTGCCCGTTTTGCACTTTTTGCGATTTGATCTTTGTGTGCTCTAACTAGTTATCGCGGGGTTAGAACGGGGTTAGAGCACTAGTTATCGCGTGGGTTATCGCGCGATAACCTAGTTATCGCGGGGGTTATCGCGGGGGTTATCGCGCGATAACCTAGTTATCGCGTGGGTTATCGCGTGGGTTATCGTGCTTCATTTTATGTTTCCCCTTTTCGCTTTAGCTCTCAAAGCTTTCATATTCTTTGATAATGGCCCTTGCTGCTGCCCACGCTTGGTGCGAGCACCATCAAAAGCTCCTTGGGGTCCGTCGCCTTGGCGGTCCTGAGGGGTTTACGATGGGTGATGCCAATGTGAGGCGCCCTGTGGCGACCCGCTTTGAACATGGTGTGGACTTTGGACTCCTTGTCCATAAGTCCCCCTTCATGGCGGACAAGCGAGACCCCCTGGTTCTCAGCAACTACATCTTCGAGTTGCTAGAGGTAAATCCAGGGGTTGCTGGATCTTTGATCCAGCTCCATCCGGACGATGTGGACGCCGTGGTGGAGTCCGTAACCGCCCATGCCGAGAAGGGTGCGGGGACGAAGACGACCCTCTATGTGGGTCAGGAGGAGGAGGAGGAGGAAGTGGAGGAGGAGGAGGAGGATGCGGGGGGGGTGGGAGCTGGGGGGAGGAAGGAGAAGCCCCACAACCCCCTCATGATTAGTGTCCAGAAGGTAAGGATCCGACCGGGTAAGGGGAAGGGGCAGTCGGATGGTTGGTTCCCCCAACCCCTCACCCACAACACCCGCCGGGTCTGCACTGACGACCCCGAAAACAAGCTCCCCTCTCCTCTGTTCTAACTGTGCTCTAACTGTTTGACCCCCCCCCCCCCAAAAACCACCCCTACGATGAGGGTTATGTGGGGAAAGAAAGGGGATGGGGGGTTTTTGAGGGTGCTGAATCCATTTTTTTAGGTGGTTTGCCCCAAAATTGAGGGTAGGTGGGTGTTCCAGAAATTGCGTTCTAACTAGGGGTTCCGCACCACGCCCTAGAACGCTGCATCCCAGGCCCTGCTCGTCTGTGGCATCACACCAGAAGAGCTCCTTGACGTTTTCCATGATACGGGCGTGGGCGTCTTTGGGGGTAGTCCCCCGCCCAGGTCTGGATCCTTGATACCCTTTGCCATGGCCTCCAGAGCCTCCACCTCCTGGACGGTAGTTGTTCAGGTGCTGGTCGCTTTCTTTCTCCAGCGCCAGCTCCAGGAGTAGTACACATAGATCCTCGTAGCGGAGGGATCTAGCCTTGCGCTCTGCCGTTGAACGGCACTCGTCCCACAGCTCTCGAGGGAGCTCAGCCACCAACCAGAAAAGCAGGTCGTCGCTGCTGTAGGAACCGGGCGTCAATCGTCCAGCCCAGTGATCCAGGTCAGCCAACAGCTCAGAGACCCTGCCAGGTTTGGGGTTGTTGGGCAGCACGGCCAGGTTCTGGATCTCGGCCCTGATGGAGAGGTTGGTTTCATAGGTTGGGTACTGCCTCTCCAAGGCAACCAACACATCGGCAAAGCTGGCGGAATTAGTCACGATCTGTCTGACCTGCTTCCCCAGGTACTTGGTCTTGCAGCACTGCAGGAGCAGATCGCACTTCACCCGTCCACCAGCGTGGGTTTGGCCGGTCAATCGGATAAACCGGCCAAAATTCTCAGCGAACTCGCTGAGGTCCTTGCCTATGAACTCAGGCAGGTTTACCACGATCTTGGAGGTGGCAATAGCCTTAGCCTCCTGAGACCTGCGTCCCTCAGGGCGTCGGGTCTTCCTCTTCTTCTTCTTCTTCTTCCCACTTGGGTTCTCGGGGTCCTCCGGGTCGTCGTCCTCCGAGGGCGAAGCAGAAGTCATAGACGGCGGCTCATCATCGGAGGGGTCTCCGCCTAGATCACTAGAGCCATAAGGCTCCACGTCCACCAATGCCCTCAAGGCTGTCAGCCCCAGCCGGTCCAGCTCGGCTCTCGTGGAATTCGTCACGTGGCTGTAGGGCGGCTGGGCCGTTCTCGGTACGAAAGGACTTCTCGGTATCGCTGCAGGGGTCGGCATCTTTCGGCTCCTCAGGCTACCCAGGATGTCTGTCAGCCCTGCCACCAGGTGGTTGGCCTGTACTCGATGGGGTGACACTCCCACAGTGGTAGGTGACGCTTGGGGCGGTATCATCAGGGGCTCCGATTTATCTCGAATCTCTTGAGTGAGGTCGCCCACAATTTTAGAGGTGGCTCCTCGGAGCACCTCGTTGAGCTCCGACCGCGTCAGGGACCTGTTGGAGGATCGCCCTGATCCTCTACTTCTTCCTCCAAGAGACTCAGGTCCTCTCCTCAGCCCACTCAAGGTTGCATACCCAGGAACATCCACATAGGCTCCCGTAGCGGGTAGAGGATGGTGATAGTCAGCCGCATACCATCGCGGCGCACAACTGGAGATCACCGGCTCACTGGCAGTAGTTGCCTCAGGGAACGCAGTGGTAGGTGGGCCCATACCATATGCAGGGTAGGTAGGCATACCCGTAAAGCCTGTGTCCTCAGCCATAGGCGGGTTGGTTATGGGTGTGGATGTTGCAGCGGCTGGGTCTGGAATTGGGAGTGTGGTGGTTATTGGAGAGGGTGATGCGTGGAGGCCAGAAGCGCTTGGTGCGCCCTCGAAGGTAGGATTATTCGTCGGGTCTTGCCCTTGGTCTGCTCCTTCGTCTGCTTCGTCTCCAGCATCCTTCTCTCTCTCTCTCTTTCTCTTCACAGGTTGAGTGTCCAGCTCCTCGACTGAGAGGCCCCGGAAGGCCGACTGGAGTCCTTCCAACAAATCCTCCGCCACGTCCACTGGCCCATGTAAGGGCTCCGAAGGTACGGCGCTAGGTCCAGGTCCAGGTTCACCAGGTGCTGGCATTGCTGGTGCCTCAGGCGCTGTCTTCACGTCGGTGTCCTCTTTCTTTGTGTCCATCTTCGTTCGCCCTTCTGCTTATATATGACTGATCTCGGCGCACTGGATGTACGGCACGGTGTTGCTGCCGGTACGCAGAGACAGTCTGCCTCTGCTACCAGAAAGCTTTATAGTGATTTCAACACTGTGTTTGTGCCCCTGGTGCTGCTTGCTGCTGGTGTAGGATTTCCTGCTGCTTGTTTTTGAAGAGGAACATGTTTTAGTTGCTGAAATACAATCAATCCAGGATAGGCCAAGCCAGAGATAAGCAAGTAGAAGAGAATCAGGATCAAAGCATGAAGGGCTGCAGTGTAAACAGTGAAAGATGAAAGGATGTTCACAGAAATTGCAACTCAGGGCACATCGGATTGCATATTCACAAAGATAGCTGAAATGTTTTGGAAAAAGAGTTGGAAAACTGCCCCATGGTCACTCAATCTCCATAGTGCCATCTCAGGAGATGTGCACTCTTTGTTTTGGGTCCCATATGTGCTGAGGTGGCAGGGCATGTGGCGATGAGGTCACTGCCATGTCACATGGGATCTTCCTACTTAGCTAGGCTGACCGGGAATTGAACCCAGGACCTCTCAAAAAGAGGTGCCCAGCCCCCTAGGGTGCATACCACTAGGACAGCTAAGAATTCATGAGAAAACATAGATAAATTCATAGGCTCTGCCCTGGATATGTCAGTTCTCAGTTGACTCAGGAAAAGATGAATTGCCTCACATTGGTAGGGGATTAAGGGGTCCACTCCATATCCTGATTTAGTGTTTGGTTCCATAGGTCAAAATGTGTTATCACCACTTTTGGCTGGGCCAATACTAAGATAGAAATGCCTGTGGGCTTGGAGCACCTCTAATACAACTAGAGTATACCCTAAAGCATTGGAAAAGCACTTTTTCTTACTATTCACGGAGGGGGTTAAATGATTCACGGAGGTATGAAATAAGGCACGGAGGGGGTTAAATAATTCACGGACGTATCAAACCATTCACAGAGGCGGTTAAATAATTCACGGAGGTATCAAATAATTCACGGAGGGGCCTAAATAATTCACGGAGGTACGAAATAATTCACTGAGAGGGTTAAATAAATCACGGAGGTATCAAATAATTCACGGAGGGGGTTAAATAAATTTCGGAGTTATGAAATAAATCACGGAGGGGGTTAAATAATTCACGGAGGTATGAAATAATTCACCGAGGGGGAGGCAGGTATGGAAAATTTCACAGAGGGGGTTAACGAATTCACGGGGGTGTCACATAATTTACTGAGGGTGTTAAAGAAATTACGGAGGTATCAAATAATTCACGGAGGGGGTTATATAATTCACGGATGTATCAGATAATGAATGGAGGGTGTTAAAGAATTCACGCAGGTATCAAATAATTCACGGAGGGGGTTAAATACTTCACGGAGGTATGAAATAATTCACGGAGGTATCAAGGCAGGTAGGTAGGTAGGTAGGTGCACTCGGTCGTGGAGAGGCGCCCCATGGTTCCCCCTGGCGTCGCCCCTGTGACGAACAGGAACAGGCTCCGCGCGTGAAGAGGGGAGGCGGCTTACTTCCCGCTAGACCTGACTGTTGGCCCCCAACAAAGCGGCCCCGGGCTACGCCGGGAGGGCTGATCGCCGCCAGCGTGACATGCTTGTCTCGCCGGGAGGGTGTGCCCCCGTGCTTGCGCACGTCCCCTCCTTTGGGCTGAACCCTAGGGGTTCACCGGACTTCCTGGCGTATCCCGTTCCCAAGGCGTGCATGCACGTTCTTGGTACTAGGGTTCCGAGGCGCTTGGGTGTTGCACGCTCCGCCTCGAGTCCCAAAGCAGCGCAGGCCTTAGGAGGCAGCCTTACCCCCGGTCTCCGGATCTCGTTTGGCCGGGTCACCTGCATGGCACGGGCTGCCTCAGTGCCCGGGCTGTGGGCACTGGGTTTCCTACTGTTGTGTGGCGTTTGTGTTTGGGTCCGGTTGGCGGTTGGGTGCGGGTTTTGTTAACCCCGCCAGTCCTGGCTGGGGTCTTGGGTGGGTGTGTTTGGGCACGGTTTGTGGTGTTGTCCCTCTAGTGTCGGCTGTTTGTGGTGTTCGTGGTTGGGCTTCGGTTTCGGCCTGCTTTTGGGACGTGTGTGGTTTCGTGGGCGCCCCGCTTGCCCCCCGCCGTTTCCGGTTCCGGCGTGCGGTGTGGGCGTGTGTGCTGGGCCCGGGTCTCGCCTGTGCCCAGCCCTTCTTGGCTGGGTTGTCGGGGTGTGTTTTTTGCGCTTTGGTTTTTTCTTTTCTTTTTTTTTTTTTTTTTCCGGGCTTTGTGGTCCCTGTCCCTCCATCCCCTTTCTTTCGGGCCGGGCTGGTGGCTCTTTTTTTTTTTTTTTTCCGTGTCCCTTTTCCCCGTGGTCCGCTGTTACTGGCTTGGTGTTGCCGGTTTTGGGTGGCTGGTCCCCCTGTGCCTCTGTGGGGGTCCTGTCTTCGGTGCCTTCTGGGGGGGGGCTTGGCCGCCTGTGGTGGTGTTGGCGGGCGGTTTGGCGGCTGTGGGCTGTTTTCGTGCCTTTTCCCCCTCCCCCCTCCTTTTTTTTGGGGGGGGGGGGGGCTTGCCTGTTCCTCCCTCTGCCGTCCCTGGGCTGGCGCACGCACTGGACTGCATTCAGTGTTGTCTTCCGGGCTGCTGTCTTCAGTTGCGTTCTGTGTGGCCGCGTTCCGGCCCCATGGGTCGGGTGGGCTTTGTACACGGTGGGCTCGGCGCCCCTTCTTGCCGGGTTAGGTCCTGGCTCTGCCGGCTGGGCGGCTGCGCCAGGCGGCTGCTTGTGGTTTTGGGTTAGGGGGCTGGGGTTGTTCGTGTCCTTTCCCCTCTGCGGTGCCGGCTGTAATCTTCTGGGTGGTCCGCCACCGTTGTCGCCTGGCGCGCTTTGGCCCCGTGTGTGGCCTGCGGTGCTGGTGTGTGGCGTGGTGGCGTGGCGCCTTCCAGGGTGTGCGGTGGCTGGCTTCGGTTAGTCCCTCAGGTTAGGGTCCGCTGTGTCGTGCTGTGCCGCTCTGTGCCGCATCGCGTCGCGTCGTGCTGTGGTGCGTTGCACTGTGGCGCGCTGTGGTGCGGTGTGCCGTGGTCTCG
This sequence comes from Eutreptiella sp. 'Long Island Sound 2002', assembly GCA_964036045.1. Taxonomy (NCBI): domain Eukaryota; phylum Euglenozoa; class Euglenophyceae; order Eutreptiales; family Eutreptiaceae; genus Eutreptiella; species Eutreptiella sp. 'Long Island Sound 2002'. The sequence continues at coordinate 104,378,984 of OZ038380.1, forward strand.
CGTGGTGCCGCGGTGGGTCAGTGGAGGTCAGCCTGGCCTGTGTCGTGGTGCGGAGTGCGGGCCGGAGTGTGGCCAGCTGGTGGTTGGGGGGTGCGGTTAGGTGTGGGTGGCCCGCTGGGTCCGTGCTGTGGGGGCTTGGGCGTGCCGCTCGGGCTGGTGGGTCGGGTAGGTCTTCGGGAAATTCTGCTGAATGATCACGGTGTCCTTGGGGCGTGCACGCTGACTCTCACCCATGGACTCAATCTTCACCGGGCTTCGCAGACAGGCAGGCGTACTCGGGGTGTAGGAAAGGCGTTCCTTCTCCAAGGCAGACAAACAGAAATCAGGAGTCGGACGGTGGAGGTGGCTTCCGAACGCCGTTTGAGTGGCGAAAGGCTTGCACTGCAGCTCGGCTGCGCTGGCAGGGACATGAGGGTCCGGGTCGGTGCCGCCGGCAGGCATGAGCTCATACTTCAGGGTCAGGGGGGTGTCCATATCTCCGGTGCTGATCTGCAGGGGTCCGGGGCACCGGTAGTAATCTTGGCACTTCCAGTCTTCACGGCGATCGGAGAAGGCCTTGAAGGGGGCACCGTCCAGCAGCACCAAGGCCTTCGCGATCACAGCCTTTCACTTCTCCTTGCGGCGCTCGAAATTCATCATGGACCGGATCGGCGTGCCGCCGCAGTGCCATTCCTCCACTGGACGCAACAGGCTGGTGACGGACGCCCTCACGGACGTGAGACCAGCTGAGATCAAGCCCCCGGCCGTCAATCCAAGTGCATAGCAATACTCTGCGTCGAACCGCGACGGTAACGCAGCCCGGCCCTTATAGCCAAAGGCGTGGTCGCGTGACGGTCCGTGGGGTTGCCCTCCCTGGGGGCCTGTGCCTTGGTCCCGTGTCCTCTGGGGGTCTCGGTCCCTAGTCGTGGGTGCCGCGGCCGTGCCTTCGTCCTCTTCCGGTGCCTGTGAGGTGGCCTTTGTGGTGGCCGGGGTCGTCGCCTGGCGGTGAGGGCGTGGTGGTGCGCCGTGCGGCGGCGTTCCCTGCGGCTTCCTCTGTGGGTGTGGCCCGTTCTCCCCGTGTAGGTGTGCCTTCCGTTCTCCGTGTGGTTTCCGGTGGCCGGTGGGCGTGCGCTGGTGTGATCCGCATGGCGTCCGATGTTTGCTTCGGTGGTGTGTGTTGGGGTGTTTGGTGGGGCTGGGGCGGCGCTGGTCCCCCCGTCGTGGTGTGCCCTTCCTGGGTGTGGGTCGTGGTGCCTGCCGTGGTGCCCTTTTCCTCCGTGTCTTGGTCCCCGTTCCCGCCCCTTCCTGGTTCTTGCGTGGTTTCCTGCCCCCATGTGGTGTCGCTTCCGGCGTCCTGTCCCTGCGTGTGCCTGCCCTCACTTGGGGCCCTTCCGTGCCCTCTTGCCTGAGTGCTCCTTGGTGCCCCTTGCCCTTCTCTTGCCCTTGTTCTGCCCCTTCCTGCTGTGGTGGTGGCGGGAGGGGCGGGTTGGGGAGGGGGCGCCGGCGGCCCAGGCCTGGGGGTGGGTGGCCTGGAGCCACTGGCGGAGGGCTTGGGGGGTGTAGGGGGGGCGGAGGCCCTGGACCGCATCGCGGAGGAGGGCCTCCCATGCCGCTTGCGGCATGATGGCCTCCGGGGGGGCCTCGTTGGGGTTTGCGGGGGTGCGGGTGCGGACCTCCTCTAAGGTATGTACCATGTGCACCCCTTCGTGCCTTTCTTGCTCCTCCGGCCCACTTCACCCAGCGGCGGAGCTCCTGCAGAGCGGGGGGAGACCACCAGGCGAGGTCACTTTCTGAGTGTCTATTTTTTTTTTATTTCAGCGATTTTCTAATGCAGGGACCTGGGCAAGTCCAGAAAAACTGCAGCCGCTGATCCCAATTCGCCAGCTGCCTTAACGAAGCTTCCAGCCTCAGTACTTACCAGTACAGAATATCGCAAGCGGCAAATGGTGCTGCTACACGAAGCCGCAGCTGCGCAACTTTCTGTGGCCTGTCAAACGCTACTGCAAGCAATACAGCAACTGCAACTGTATCTCAAGCAAGAACAAACCACAGCAACGCTTTTGAAGAACTTATCGCGTTTTCCCAGAGTGCCTGTACAACGACTCCAACGACTGCCAGTGTCTACTATAACTGCCTCGCACTGTCACATCGCTGCTGTCGCCTCTTCAGTCAAGAATGAGTCTCCAGATGATCGCTCCCAGGACAACGACAAGAGCTTGGCGGCAACCGTTACAGAAACGCCGTCAACACAAAAGGAGCACCCTGACACTAAACAAGCAGTGCCGAGTACAAGGACGCGCAAATCATTTTCCACTTCGTCGCCACGGTTTACTTCCTGTCCTTCACTCAGTATCAAAGCAAATCACGACAAGGAGTCCAACACTTTCGCGCCGGTGAGCACAAGGAGGCAACAAAATACTCGAATCACGGAATCCGCCTTCGCAACAGCAAACCCGTTTTCTGTGCTGAACACTCAAAGCGCCAAACGGTTGACATCGTCGGCATGGGACACACGGACAGCAAACAAGACAATTCGGAGTGGTAAACATCGTACCGCAGCGAAAGAAGGAGAAGCTACGACCACACAAGTGAGTACACACTGCGTTCAAAGAATACAGCGAGTCCAACGCAGTAACAAGTACGCTCGGAAGTTCGGTGCTAAGAAAGGAGCTCCAAATTGCAGGACGCGCGCCGAAATTGGTCCGACGTTTCATCAACACAGCCTAGCAGGCCCTCCCTTGAACGTCTGGGACGCTAGCGCAGCCATTTTGAGCGCGCCTCAACTCGCCACACCGACTAAAAACAAGTCGCGGCCAGCACTCAATACTCTGAAACAGCCCGAGGCCTCTCACTCGACGCCAACCACAAAACCACACGAAGGAGACACCAAAGTATCCGATCTCGGTGACGAACGCACATCAGTGAGTTGGTTTAAGGACGACTTAGGAGACTACCATCTCTGCAGCGAAGCGGAGGTGGACACCTACACCTTATTTCATCGAAGGCTAACGGATGCAGAAGTCGACGAGAGTCCAATCAAGGAAGAGACCGACCTTCTGATTCAACTCAGATATATGAAACCATGTAACACCGGTAACTGTTATTACTGGTCAGAAGACCTCTCCACATCATGAATAATCTCTCATTTACTGATGTAAATTTTGACCCAGTCAGCAACGGCCTATTTTTGCAAAAGGGCCTCGCAGCATGCCTTCTCTAGGTGCAAATACAACTACCTTTGTGTCAGATTATGTATGCTGTGGCTTGAGTTGCCAATTTGCCGCAGTGAATTTTTCACCACACACACCAGCTCACACAAGTATGTTGGTTATCCATCTAATACTCCATGTTGTGAAATGACTTTGTCTTCTGCAACTCAATCACAGTGAGACTGATTATATAATGAATTTTTCATCTTATGTCAGTTTGCTTTGCCCTCTGTATTTCATTTGAAATCACATTGAGACTGATTATATAATGAATTTTTCATCTTATGTCAGTTTGCTTTGCCCTCTGTATTTCATTTGAAAACCATAGTGTGGCTTTTCCCCTAGGGGTGAAACTACAGGTGGTCTTCAAAAACAGAGTGGAGATGCAGTCCACAAAGGTACTTCCATGATCACTTCACATTATGTCTTTTCACACTCAAAATCTATACCTCACAACTGACACACTCGCACCAGGTCTACGCCGGTGGTACATCGGGTACGCAACGGCTGCACGCCAGGTGTACACCAGGTACATAAAGTACACACCACATACACTGGTACACACCAAGTCCACAACATACGCACCAGGTACACACCAGATGCACACCAGGTACACACCAAGTACACATCTTGTTCAGAAATAAACTATCAACCCATCAATCAATTTTACCACGCCACCATCGTCTGTCATTAACTCAAATCTCTGCAGCTACACTGCTTATCCTGGGTGCACCCTGGTGGCCCAGTGGCCTTAAGAAAGCCAAGCACTCCTCATTTTCTATTCCAACTACTATGCTATTCGCCACATATCTCTGGACGTCCACACTCGGGCCTCCAAAGCCCATCAGTTACTTCAGTACATTGTACATACTATTTCAGTGTGTATCTTATTCTCCGTACTGTTCCGCACTGATAAATTTTGTGACGTCTTAAAAAGACCACCAGGCGAGGTAGGCGGGGGCCCGGGGGGGGGAGGGGTCCGTGCCCGTGGTCGTGGTGCGGCGGGGGGAGGACGTGGACCCGCGGTGGTGGCGGGGGTGGCGGTGCCTGGGGGAGCGGGAGCGGCGGCGGCGGGGGCTGGGGGTGGAGGACGGGTACGGGCGGAGGGGGGAGTGGGAGGGGGAGGTGGACACGGGGCGGCGGTGGCGCGCTCGGTGGCGTCCGGGGGAGCGGGAGTGGTGGTGGCGGGGGCTGGGGGTGGTGGATGGGTACGGGTGGCGGGGGGAACGGGGAGCCCGGCGGGGCGTGTGGGGGGAGGGGGAGGTGGACGTGGGGCGGCAGTGGCGTGCCTGGCTGCGTCGGGGGGAGCGGGAGTGGTGGTGGCGGGGGCTGGGGGTGGGGGTCTTGTTTGGCCGGTGGGGGGAGGGGGAGGGGGACATGGGGCGGCGGTGGCGCTCGTGGTGGTGCCCGGGGGAGCGGGAGCGACGGGAGCGGGGTCCCGGGGGGTCGTGGTGGTACCTGGGGGAGCGGGAGCGGCGCGAGTGGGTGGTTGAGGCGCGGTGGGAGTGTGGGCGCCGTGGGCGAGTGTGCCGTGCGGAGGGGGGGCGGGAGCGCCGCCGTTTGCGGGACCGGGCCTCATCGCTCGAGTCGGGCCAGTCCGGAAGCGTCGGCGGCCCCTGGGGGGCCTCGCGCGGTGCCGCCTGGTACTGGGGGGGGGGGGGGGAGGTCCCCCGTCGTCCATGGGGCCCCTTCGGCCATCGGATGGTGGCCGGGGGGGTACGGATACGGTTCCTGGTACGGGGGTGGTGGTTGGTACGGGGGGGGTGGCTCCTGGCGGTAGGTGGGGTATGCGGGTGGGGCACTCGGTGGCTGCCATCCCGTCCGCTGGTGCTGTTCGTGCACGGGGGGTTGTGGCCCCGTGGGGTAGGGCGGTGGGCAGTGGTAGTGGTGGGGGTGGTGCTGGTAGTGGTGGTGGTGGGGCCGCTGGTGGTGGTGGTGTGGGTAGTGGTGGGGTTGGTGTTGCGGGTATGGCCCATGGACCCCTTGTGGGTTTTCCGGTCCCCCTTGTGGGGGTGGGGGGTTGGGCATCGTGGGCAGTCCCCGGGGCTGCACTATGTGGTGGGCATGGGGGAAGGGTTGGGGGCCGGGCTTAACGGTGACGGTGGTCGAGGGGTCCCACGTCCCTGGGTCGGTTTGGCCGGCGGTGGCGGAGGGGGTTAAATAATTCACGGAGGTATCAAATAATTCACGGAGGGGGTTAAGTAATTCACGGAGGTGTGAAATAATTCACAGAGGGGGTTGAAAAATTCACGGAGGTATCAAATAATTCACGGAGGGGGTTGAATAATTCACGGAGGTATCAAATAATTCACGGAGGGGGTTAAAGAATTCACGCGGGTACGAAATAATTCACTGAGGGGGTTAAAAAATTCACGGAGGTATCAAAGAATTCAGGGAGGGGGTTGAATAATTCACGGAGGAATCAAAAAATTCACGGAGGGGTTTAAATAATTCACGGGGGTATCAAATAATGCACGGAGGGGGTTAAATAATTCACGGAGGTATGAAAAAATTCACGGAGGGGGTTAAATAATTCACGGAGGTATCAAAAAGTTCACGGAGGGGGTTTTGTGATTCACGGAGGTATCAAATAATTCACAGAGGGGGTTAAATAATTCACGTGGGTATCAGATAATTCATGGAGGGGGTGAAAGAATTCACGGGAGTATCAAATAGTTCACGGAGGGGTTTAAAAAATTCACGGAGGTATGAAATGATTCTCTGAGGAGGTTAAATAATTCACGGAGGGTTCAAATAATTCACGGAGGGGGTTGAATAATTCACCGAGGTATCAAATAGTTCACGGAGGGGGTTGAATAATTCACGGAGGTATCAAAGAATTCACGGAAGGGGTTAAATAAATCACGGAGGTATCAAATAATTCACAGAGGGGTTTAATATAATTCACGGAGGTATGAAATATGTCACCGAGGGGGTTGCATAATTAACGGAGGCATGAAACAATTCATGGAGCGGGTTAAATAATTCACGGAGGCATGAAACAATTCATGGAGGTATGGAAAATTTCACGCAGGGGGTTGAAAAATTCACGGGGGTGTCAAATAATTCACGGAGGGGCTTAAATAATTCACGGAGGTATGAAATAATTTACTGAGGGTGTTAAAAAATTCACGGAGGTATCAAATAATTTACGGAGGGGGTTGAATAATTCACGGAGGTATCAAATAATTCACGGCGGGGGTTGAATAATTCACGGAGGGATCAAATACTTCACGGAGGGGGTTATATAATTCACGGATGTATCAGATAATTCATGGAGGGGGTTAAATAATTCACGCAGGTATCAAATAATTCACGGAGGGGGTTAAATACTTCCCGGAGGTATGAAATAATTCACGGAGGTATCAAATAATTCGCGGAGGGGGTTAAGTAATTCACAGAGGTGTGAAATAATTCACGGAGGGGGTTGAATAATTCACGGAGGTATCAAATAATTCACGGAGGGGGTTGAATAATTCATGGAGGTATCAAATAATTCACGGAGGGGGTTAAAGAATCACGCGGGTATGAAATAATTCACTGAGGGGGTTAAGAAAAATCACGGAGGTATCAAATAATTGAAGGAAGAGGTTGAATAATTCACGGAGGTATCAAATGATTCACGGAGGGGGTTAAATAATTCACGGGGGTATCAAATAATGCACGGAGGAGGTTAAATAATTCACGGAGGTGAAGCGGTACCGTGGGGCCTCGCGGAGCGTGAGGCCTTCGACCCTTGAGACTCACGGAACACTGCGCTGAACTTGTTTCTTTGCTCTTTGCCTTGCACTGAATTTCCCTTTCTTGCACCACTGTTTCGTTTGCCATTTTGCTATCACGGCTTGTCTTGGCCTTGCTTTGCTTTGACGTGAGAAAAACAAGATGCTGATCCCTTGGTATTTGTGCATACTTTGCCGCCGCACTCTTGGTCCTGCTTTGCTTTCACGTGAGAAAAGCTGAACACCTTGCGAGCTTTTTCAACCACAGGCTGATTTTGATAATAAAATATCCTGCTGCTCGTTGCGTGCAAACACACAAAACCCTTTGATCGTCCAAGCCTTGCTGGCACCCAATGGCAAACGCAGCGCACCATATCCACAGGAGGTCTAACCTGTATCGAGGGTTTCTTTCAGTGAATCCATCATAGGCTGAGACCTTCCTTGCTGTACCACGTACAGTTTTGAGCTTCCACGATGCTGAGCGCCATAGGCCAGTAGCCGTAGGCCCTCAACGAGGGCGCTCTTGCCACAATGCTAAGCGCCGCCGGTGTATTTCACGACCTTTGGCCCTCAACGAGGGCGTTGGTTGCGTCCACGATGCCCTGGCATGCTGCCCCAGGACGAGGGATGCGGCGTTCAGGCCAGTGTCGGCCTACAAATAATTCTGAGAACCTCGGACGGTCCTCCCATATGACACAAACCTGAACGTCAACGACAAACAGATTCCGTAACAAACAGAGTTAACATACACGACGCAAATCGCATACATTATGCTACAGAATTTAACTATATAAAAAATAAATGCCAAATAAAAACACGTAACGGCAGCTATTGGCTGCCTTCAGTCACTTTCGTGATGCGAAACTGCGTCATTTGCGTGGACTTCGCGCTATGCGCCAGAAGCCTTCGCGACGCTAAGCTCTGCTACAAAATGCAAACGCAGGGATCGTTACCGATTCTGCTTCAGAGGTATCAGATAATTCATGGAGGGGGTTAAATAATACATGAAGGTATGAATCAATTCACTGAGGTGGTTAAATAAATTACGGAGGTATCAAATAATTCACGGAGGGGGTTGAATAATTCGCGGAGGTATCAAATAATTCATGGAGGCGGTTAAATAATTCACGGAGGCACGAAGTAATGCACAGAGGGGGTTAAATGATTCACAGAGGTATCAAATAATTCACGGAGGGGGTTAAATAATTCACGGAGGTATCAAATAATTCACGGAGCGGCTTGAATATTTCACGGAGGTATGAAATAAATTTCACGGAGGTCTGAAATAATTCAGCGAGGTATCAAATAATTCACGGACGGGGTTAGATAATTCATGGAGGGATCAAATAATTCACGGAGGGGGGTAAACAATTCACGGAGCTATCAAATAATTCACGGAGGGCGTAAATAATTCACGGAGGTATGGAAGAATTCACGGAGGGGATTACATAATTCACGGAGGTATCAAATAATTCATGGTGGGGGTTAAATATTTCATGGAGGCATGAAATAATTCACGGAGGGGGTTAAATAATTCACGGAGGTATGAAGTAATTCACGGAGGGGGTTAAATCATTCACAAAGTTATGAAATAATGCACGGAGATATCAAATAATTCACGGAGGGGGTTAAATAATTCACGGAGGTGTGAAATAATTCATGGAGGGGGTTGAATAATTCACGGAGGTATCAAATAATTCACGGAGGGGGTTAAATAATTCACGGAGGTATGAAACAATTCACGGAGGGGGTTACCTAGGTATGAAATAATTCACGGAGGGGCTTAAATAATTCATGGAGGTATGAAATAATTCACGGAGGGGGTTCAATAATTCACGGAGTTATGAAGTAATTTACGGAGGAGGTTAAATAACTCACGAAGGTATGAAATAATTCACGGAGGGTGTTAAATAATTCACGGAGGTAAGAAATAATTCAGGGAGGGGGTTAAATAATTCAAAGAGGTATGAAATAATTTACGGAGGTATCAAATAATTCACGGAGGGGGTTAAATAGTTCACGGAGGTATGAAATAATTCACGAAGGGGCTTACATAATTCACGGAGGTATGAAAAAATCCACGGAGGGGGTTCAATAATTCACTCCCAAAGATAAAAGTCGTCGACGGATATAGCAACACTCGGATAAAATTGTCCAAACTCCACTTGTGTTAAGTTCCAAGACAAATGCACCACTCACAACAATGAATGTCAAACAAAGTCCACTGACTTCCAACGTCAAGTACGCGTTTCGACCCTAGGTAGGGTCCTCCTCAGCCAGAACAATCCTATGGGACACAAAAATGACATTATTCATGGATATGGGGTTAGGGTTGAAAAATCCCCACCCGAAACATGAAAATATTCCAAAATTGAAATTCTCATTAGGATTGGGTACGGACTTGACGGCGTGCCATAGTCTGTCAAAGGCTCAAACTTCGAAGTCTTGACCTTGCGGCACACCACACAAAAGCCTTCCGTCTTGGCCTTCCTTGGTCGCCCGGGCCAAGTTCCTTGCATCTAAAAGGGAAGGCAACCCATGAGAGAAAGTTGAACAAGTACAACAGCGAAGACCATACACTAGTACATACCGTTCAAAGCCCTAAAGGCTCAAAGCGTTGTCCTTGTCCTTTCGCAAGATGAAAGTCTTTAAAATGACCTATTTTGTATCCTTGAATCTAAGGATCATGCCGCAAGCATCGGAAGACACCAACCTCCATTGTCCCAAAACTTGTTGCTTACCACTCACACAAAACACCAGCCGCAAATGTAGAACCACTGAACTCTTAGTTTGACGAACCAATCTACCACAATGGTAGATTGGCAATGGTGGCATCTTACAAATTGAGACCTTGTTGTTGAACTACGAATGTGCATACCTGAGGATGGAATCCGAAACTTTGTGGTCACGGAGCTCTTTGCAGACCAAGCAGGCCTACAAACTTCTTCTTGTTCTCGGCTGCATAGAAGTGAAGATAATCGACCGACATGGGTAAAACGGCGATCCGGACCAGAAAAAAAAGTACAGAATAAAAAATATTGAGTTACTTAATGGAAACATGTAAAAAACGCATGCATACCGTTCAGGAATAAAAAGATAATTTCTCCGTTGACCACCCCAGTGTGGCGCGCAGGCGGCTTTGGACAAGCTGAGTGGAGCTGCATTTTTTCGCTGCCGCTTCTGCTGTCATGTGCGCGTCGCGGCGCCTGTCGCAGGTCACATGTGCAGCACAGAGATAATATAGAATCTGCAAAAATGACGATCAATGGGCCACATAAATGGCCGATCCGCGAAAAATGGCATCGCACTGTACCATTAGGTCCGGCTAAATCGTCAGATCGAAAATCCAGTCACGTGTGCACTAGTCCTCACGACGAAGCGCACACATTCGGCGCGAGTGGAACAACAAGCGTAGATTAGGCGACGGCTTCAATGTAACATGCACCTGCAGGTCAGGGATTGCTTTCTTGAACTTGCTCCTTATGGGTGTGAACAAGGCAGTCCATGGGATAGGCATAGATGCATGGAATGGCACACGTACCACATGCACCACCTCCGTAGTGCGCGCCTTGGGCTTCAAGTAGCGATCACGATCCGCCCACATGCGTGGAGGTTTGGCATAAACATGATGCGGGTAACGAAAACGTACAAGTGCACTTTTCAACCTTCGCCAACACATCCAAAAATACTCTTCATGGGAACATAATCTCAAAAATCTAATGCATTCCGCCGTAATCCATCCCACTTTCACATGCCGTGGCGTGTTTGAGTTCCACGGAATGTAGGAACATGTGTGGGTGGGTTTGAAGTACACACTAGTCTTCAAAGGGTGGATCCTCACAATGAGTAGATCCATGAAAGGGATGTTTGTTTCCTTGTTGAAATGTTCAATGCCAACACGCAAATGCGAGGGGTAAGGTCGTTGCATACGCTCCAAGAATTGTTTCTCATCCACTTCGGGTTGGTGTAAGACTAACCCATCATCAATGAACCGGAAGAGCAACATATCCGTCAATGGACGTAGCCGTTCATAAAATCTCAACACAAGGTTGGCCCATGTTGGTGCGCAATTGGTTCCCATGGGGAAACCAATAAGTTGCAAGAAAACACCCAAACCGGGGGTCTCAAACACGGCGTGAAAAAACACAATGTGTAGAAGACATTCCCCCACCGTCAAATCGGGCGAGTATTGCATAGCAAAGAAAGGGAAGTGAGCACATAGGAAGTCGAATTCCTCCTTCGGTACGGAGTGGAACAACATTCCCATAAAAGCTCTCTCTTCCACCGAGATGTCTCTCCCATCGACATTGAGCACAAACCACGTTTGCCAAAATCGAAAAGCATGGGAGACATCCGTCCAGCGAATCGTAGTGTACAATGACGCAAAGGATGGTGGATACCTTAACAAATTTTGTTGCCTCCGTTGTGCGCATCCGTGCGAGTGCATCCGAAGTGTCTTTCAATACACATTGCACCGGATCACGGAAGCGATCCAACTTGAGAAGGATAGAGCCACCAACCGCCAACAAATAGGAGACACTTGTCGTGCACCACCTATACAATCCCACTAATGGGCGCGATGCCCATCCTCCTTGTGGGGATAGATGCATGGACTTGTGTGTTTTGCAAGAAAGATGGAATTTGGCCATGACGGGTTTCTTTGCTTGTGCAAGAAAATTTCCCAACACTTTGGTAAGCGACTCGGGAAGAAAGTTGCACGTGAACACATGTAGGCTCATCATCGATCCTTGTGCTTTTTGCTCCCATTGTTCAACCGTGCCATCAAGTTTGCGATAAACCGGAGAAGACATGTGGTTTTGTACCTCCGTTTGGTAGCTAGACAAGCGCATGATAACCGAGCTACCATCCTTGTCCGCCGGTACCACCACATGATTGGTGAGGTATTCATCCACAAGCGACGGTTTGAACGTCACTCCACGACGAAATAAAGGAACATTGTTGAGATGGGAGATAGACAACAAGCAATGGTCGGAAGCATGCTTCGTGGCGGTGCAAATCTCACCGTAAACGGACGCTATCTTATGGGATGCAGCGTTCTAGGGCGTGGTGCGGAACCCCCCCAATTTTGGGTGTTGTTAATATGGTTGGAACCCGGAATTTCACATGTTACATGGGTGCACTATGATGCAACAATGTGCCTTCCATGTTTCGTTTGCTCGATATTGCCCGTTTTGCACTTTTTGCGATTTGATCTTTGTGTGCTCTAACTAGTTATCGCGGGGTTAGAACGGGGTTAGACCACTAGTTATCGCGTGGGTTATCGCGCGATAACCTAGTTATCGCGGGGGTTATCGCGGGGGTTATCGCGGGATAACCTAGTTATTGCGTGGGTTATCGCGTGGGTTATCGCGCTTCATTTTATGTTTCCCCTTTTTGCTTTAGCTCTCAAAGCTTTCATATTCTTTGATAATGGCCCTTGCTGCTGCCCACGCTTGGTGCGAGCACCATCAAAAGCTCCTTGGGGTCCGTCGCCTTGGCGGTCCTGAGGGGTTTACGATGGGTGATGCCAATGTGAGGCGCCCTGTGGCGACCCGCTTTGAACATGGTTTGGACTTTGGACTCCTTGTCCATAAGTCCCCCTTCATGGCGGACAAGCGAGACCCCCTGGTTCTCAGCAACTACATCTTCGAGTTGCTAGAGGTAAATCCGGGGGTTGCTGGATTTTTGATCCAGCTTCATCCGGACGATGTGGACGCCGTGGTGGAGTCCGTCACCGCCCATGCCGAGAAGGGTGCGGGGACGAAGACGACCCTCTATGTGGGTCAGGAGGAGGAGGAGGAGGAAGTGGAGGAGGAGGAGGAGGATGCGGGGGGGGTGGGGGCTGGGGGGAGGAAGGAGAAGCCCCACAACCCCCTCATGATTAGTGTCCACAAGGTAAGGATCCGACCGGGTAAGGGGAAGGGGCAGTCGGATGGTTGGTTCCCCCAACCCCTCACCCACAACACCCGCCGGGTCTGCACTGACGCAAGGTGTGTGTTTTGCAATTTTCCATATTTTCATGTGTCCACTTGGGAAGTAGCGCTCGTAACCCTTCAAAGCGCCCCAAGTGGAGCACATATGTGGAATCGAAGGTCATTGGTGTCAAGTGATTGTGTTTAGAACGATTGGTCGATTACTCAATCCAAGCCGAAGATATTAGAATATATTTGTGCGCCTTTCAAGGCCCTTTTGGGTGTTTTTTTCGCCAATATTGATGTTTTTTGCCCGTCATGATGTCAAGTGGCGACCGTGTATCTCAACGTTGCGCCCAATTGACATCATGACCCAAGTATGTTTTGAGGGTACATACTTCGGTGCCCAACATATCTTGGACCCGGCGAATAACTCCTCTTGGGCTTGGCATACCGTGGCCGCCATGTTGGCGATTTGGGACCATCCCAAATCATGGGCTCACTTGGTGACCCTGCCATTCTCAAAACCGGAGGGGTTTGGCGACGCCCAAAAGATATGTTGAACGCATATGACTTGATACCAATCCTATGGCACACTCCGGTCCAAGTCCGGCATGTGCCTCATTTGCCCCAACCATGAGTGTGCGCATTTTCGGCCATTTTGAGCAGTTTTCCATATTTTCTGCCCGCCGTGCCCCATGTTCAGCCTCCTCGTGCACGCCGGACGCATGGACCAATGGACCATATATGACATGGGTGATATGGACATTGGTCCCCATGGCTCGCACACCACGTGGGCGAAGCGGAGCAACCTTCGTTAAGGTGCTAGCCCAAAGTGAGTGTGGACAATTTTGCCATTTTGGCATTAGTGGACCCAATTGGGATTGTCACCACGCCGAGTGGCATGGAGATCTTTGAGAGCCAAGATCATGGGAGTCCCCGTTGGACTCCCGGTGGATCGCGTATGGAATGGCGGATCCGATCTCCAAGCCGGCGTGGAGATATATTATTGGGAGCACCCCCGAATTTTGGCTCATTTTGAGTAGCTAAAATGACCCCCTTTTGGGACCCCAATTTCACCCCCCCGTGTGGTCAATTGGCGGCCCCATATCTCTATGCCCACAGGGAGCCTGGACCTAATTCCAAGTTGTACACTCAGATATAAGTCCTAGGTCCTGCCTCCTATCCTGTGGGCCATTGGCCTTGCCCTGGCCGGGCGAGCCACGCGTGGGAATGACGCCAATTTTGGTGATTTTGGCATCATGACCCCACTTGACGAACCCGTGGTGCCCTGATGCCGGGACCTCAGAGGGAACCAGGTTGGGTGAGGGCTCCAGGGAGTTTGTACTCGAGAGCATAGGGTCAGTTGCCTCGTCCCTACCTCTGGCGGGTCCGGACAAGGGGTCAATTTTGGAGATTTTTGAGCTAATATCAGTTTGGGCTGAAACAGCCCATTTTCAGCTACCAACTCCTAGGGGATAATGGCGGGGCCATATCTCTGGCTCAGAGAGGAGTTGGGACCTGCCGTTAAGGGAGCATAGGCAGCCCGCCTCATGACGCTGCTCTGGCCGGGCCCAGACACCCCCACCCAAAACTACCCCCACCTCACAGAGGAGGACATGCCCGGCATCAAGCGATGCTTCTTCCAGACCCTCGACTACCTCCAGCAAACACACCCGCACGTCCTGGAGCAGATATGGCCACCCCCCGGGTAACCCACGTGCCCGCGCAGCCGAGACAACGCCGCCACGCCAGCACCAGCACGCACGGATCACCAGGGAAAACGCGCGCACACGCCCAGTGCCCGAACCTGCACCCTCGTTCTCGCTACTTACAGGACCCAGCATCATACGCCCGCCCCCGAAGCCCAGGACCCTCCGCCGTCTCCCCCAGCCCTCTGCTCCGCCTCCGACTCCACAACCTCCACCACCACGACCACCTCATCCACCACCACCACCACGTCCTCATCCAGCACTCCACCCCCCAGGCCGCGGGGGACACCTCCCAAACGGCCCCCAAACCCACCCCGACCGCGAGCAGCCCCGCCGCCGCCAAGGCCCACGCCCCGACGAAGCCCACACCCACGACCCAGCCGAAACCCAAGACCGCCGCCAAACAGCCACCCAAACCCGTCAGCACGCCACGACCGCAACCCGCAGCCAAGCCCAAACCAAAGTCCAAGCCCCGCGCCACGACGGCAGCGCGAGCCTGGCCCCCCGAGGACGTCCTCTATGACATCCAGCCCCAGCCGTCCCAGGCCCGAAGGCAGCAGCGCCCAACGCGGCGCCCCCCCCACCGTCACCGACGCCACCGCCACCACCTTCATGGCGGAGCGCGCCGCGGCCGAAGCACGACGCACCTCGTCCCGCCACCTCTCAAAGCCCGCACCCCAGGCCCACGGACCGCTCCCGACCAGGCCAGAACGGCGCCAGGGTCCGCCAGCCGTGTCCCCGCCCCCCTACCAGCCCTCGATGACAGCCCACATACAACGCATGCCCCACTACCGCCGCCGCCGCGAGTCCCCGCCCAACCCCGAGGCGGAGACCGTACGCGCACACCCGCGGGTCCACATCCGCGTGCGCCTCCACTCCCCACGCACCCCCACGGAACAGGACTATGAGGAATCCCCCAGGCCCGCCACCGCCACCGGTCCCCACGACCCCGTCACACCCACCCACGCGCACTCCTCCGGCCAAGACCGCAGGCCCGCCTAGGAACAATGGTGGCAGCGCTGGACCCACACGCAGCTCTGGGAGCTGCGAAAGTGGGCCCGGGGAGAGCCCTCCCTTGAGGGCCTGGTCCATCGGCCCCGCAAGGGGTCGGTGGAGAACTGCCGCCTCCGGCCGGCGGGGGGGTGGATGCCGCAGGCCGCATGGGAAGCCATGCTGGCCGATGCGCTCCACCCCCTGGGAGTCCACCCCCGCAACCTCCCCGCGCCCCAGGACCACCCGTATGTCCCCAGGCGCCTGCGGGAGACCCTCCAGGAAACGCAGCGAGACGGCATCCGCCTGTGCGACATCACCCAAAGCCCAGCCCCGCACACACACACCCCCTCACCACCCCACAAGCGTCGGCGCACCGACACCGGCGACACCCACAGCACCCCAGGAGCCCTGCGCGCCACACAACACAACGCACCTGACCCCCCGGCCAGCGGCGCCGCCATCTAACCCCGTTACCCAGCAAACCACCACCACGGGGCGCCACGCCAGGCCCCGCCCAGAAGTCACCAAACGAACCGGACGCCGAAGGAAGCCAACGCACACGACAACGAGCACCACTACGCCCAAAGGCACCGAACCCAGGCCCGCTACCGTCGCAACCGCCTAACCGAGCCAGAACCCAAGCACAAATCAAACCCGAGCCACACCCCGAAACCGCTAACCCTTGACTCCTAACCAAGCCCGCCGAGGGAACAACATAACCACAGCCCACACCCACAGCCCACACAGCCGCCTAACCAGCCAGCTCCAGAAGCAAAGAGACACCTCACCAAACCCACCCTGACCCAAGCCCGTGTACATCAGGACGCGCGAGCCGCACCCCAGGGGCGCGACCGCCGCCACAGCACCGACGACACACGCCAGAGGACACAACGCTATTGCACCGCCGCACCAGCTGCCCATGCCTGTGCCTGCATTGTACGCGCGCCCCTGTTTTTCTCTTTTTTGTTTTTTCTTTTTTTCCCCCCCCAAAAAAAAAAACAAGTAAAAAAAAAACAAGTAAAAAAAAAAACGAAAATTAGGGGGGGAGGAAGAGGGACACAACCACACATGTGAAGCCGGTTCGGACCCCCGTGGCCATCTTTGGGTCACTTGGGGTGTGTATCTATGTGCCGGCAAGCCGCCATTGGCTGATATCATACTCTCCCATCCACCTGACCTAACCCGAGGTGATAGTGTGATAGGTTTGGTCAT
This sequence comes from Eutreptiella sp. 'Long Island Sound 2002', assembly GCA_964036045.1. Lineage (NCBI taxonomy): Eukaryota > Euglenozoa > Euglenophyceae > Eutreptiales > Eutreptiaceae > Eutreptiella > Eutreptiella sp. 'Long Island Sound 2002'. The sequence continues at coordinate 104,395,720 of OZ038380.1, forward strand.
TGCGGCTATGAGCGGCAATATTCAGTACCGAGGCGCCGCCAGCGGAGATTTATATATCGGAATATCAGGAATCAACAGGGTTTTATTATCATGATGTTTCCGTAATTTTTTCAGCCTTTCGTTCTGATGGTCAATGTATCGGCGACCGTCAGTTGGCTCGCGATTTTGCATTAACCGATTGGTTAACTGTTATTTCCAGATATTTTGGCGGATACTCCGTTGAAGGGTCAGATTTCATCAGCAAAGGGTTCGTTGCTTCCGCAATTTTCTAAACAAGCACTCGAAATTTTATTCTGAATTTTTCGCGATGTCGAAATCGGATTTTCGACTTCGACATCGCCGCACTTGATTTGGACTTCTTCGAGTGGTCATACTCTTTTCCCTATGCCCGAATCAGGTTTCCCTTATACTTGCCACCCATTTGACTTGGAGATATAAGGGAAACAAAAGCGAATCGTGGGACCACTTTGAAGGGCCATATCTACGCGCGAGTGACGGCCTGGCCAGCCACAAAAGGCGCCGTTCAGTGCAAAAAATATCTACGCGCGAGTGTGAGGAAAGAGAAAGAGGAAGGTTGCGTTGCAAGCGCATTGGTCTCAAGTTAATTCAGGAAGCATCAAACGCCTTTGGTGTGTACACATGCCCGGTGTAGCAAGGAATAATGGTCAAGAGGGTATAAAGTGATATATAACTCTTGGACCGTGCAACCGAATATTTTAATGCGACTTTCGAGTGTACCGCATGAGTGTTGGGGTTGCATAGATACTTTCCTTGGGTTCCTACGTATTTTTAACGTGAAGTTATGCCCATGGAGGGGCATGGCATATCATGGTGGGAGCCACTTTTGAGGGTAAGTTTTATATGCATGGTATATGTCTTGATATGCTCACGCCCATGTTATATATCTTCGTGTGGCCGAAGAGATGGGGAGCCATACGTGACAAGGGTTTTGCCCATGTCCCAATTGTGGAATTCAAAGCGCTAGACTAAGTCTACCGCATATGTATTGCTCATGGTATGTTTGGGAAAGAGATCCATGAGTGCACTCCCATTTTCATGGGGCATGTAGATATGGGTGGCGAAGGTATCTCCATGCGCCCGATTGGGGATCCAAGTGGGGGAATTGTTCGCAAGTGGTTCTAATCATTTGTGTATTGAACCATGAGCGGATATCATGGGTGAGCATAGAGATATAGTATCATGACAACTTTGTATTTGGACATATTTTCATGTTGTTGACCTCATTTTATGCTCATTTTTGTGTTTTATGTGTTCAACTGGTCGGCTAACAGCAAAGTGCCTAGAGATCCGTGAACTATGGTATGTTGCTTATATGTTGGCATCTGCTTCGGTGTTGTACCTCACCATATGCCGGATCACGTGGTCACTTTGGCTTGGCACACGAGGCCTCACAATATTAGGTCTCAAACTCATGAGCTGACTTGTGAAGCATGCCATGTACCTAACCGGAGGAGTTTCGGAGCCAATGATGGTATATTCTTGGGCATGGACCTTTGGTCTATATCACCCTTGTATATTACTTTCCGGTTTGACACATGCATGGAGCATATGAACATTTGCCATATGCATTTTTGAGTATATAATTGATTTTTGGGCATAATGGTGTGATTTGCCTGATTTTGCCATGTTGTGAGGTCATCTTCATGGGGCAGTTCTCCAAGCCCATTCGACTCCAAGTCCAACCAAGGTTATGTCAGGGTAGGGCATGGTCCTGAGTGCCACTCTAAGCCATGACACGCCACCTCCCCGATTCGGCTAGGATTTAGAGGCTTGGGAGTGAACACATTTTTGGGGTTTATGTAGTGACTTTTGATACATGGCATTTAACCATCTTATTGGACTGGGTTCAGGGCATCATGTTGGTGAGTCAAGGGAAGGTCTTGAGTCCAGGGAATGAGGGGTCTATGGGTGTGATTGTGTAAGTTTCCATCTTTCTCCAACTTTGCTTTATTTGTGTTCATATGCCAATTTCAGGGCTTTCTTCTTTGGTGCAATTCTTGTACATGCCCGCCACCGTGAGACGACCGGTGTGCTGAACGAAAGCCCGCAGCCTGATTTGGATTGTGAATTGGGTTATTGCTGTATTTGTGGGATCTGGTTGCCATTCAGGGTTGAAGGAGGATTTTATTTTCTATATTTTTGGATTTGGAACCTTGGATTTTGAGCAATGCAATCGTTGATCAGGAGCAAATCGGCAGGGGTTACAGGCGGAAGGGGCACAGCGGGGGCCGGTCCTGGTAGGGACCTTCTTTATGGTAGCAGAGGCTTACCTGCTGCCCCTACCTACCGCCGACCCGGGGACTTGGGCCCTTATGAGCCCTGCCCAAGCACGTCCCGGGTGCGTATTGTGGACTCGGTGGAGACCACGCCGGAGATTGGAGCCATAGAAGGACCGAGACGTTCAAGAGCATGGCGAACTCCGGAAGTTGAAGCCCGAAGAGAAGAACGACATTCGGGAAGAGGAGGACGTGACATGGAGGACCTGGTCTCCATGTGTGAGCGTCGCTGCCGAAAGGCATGCAACCTCCGCTCCGCCGCGGAGGACTCTGATGAGGCCTGCCATTCAGGCAGCAGTGGAGGACGGGCCCGGCGCTACCGGAAGCGCGGGTCACCCAAGTCCGCGGCAAGGGACGCCGGGGCTATGGACACGGACCCCAGCCCGGTCAGGCTGTGGGAATCCGAGGGGCACTCCGAGGGCTATCGGACAGCCTACGAGCCACCTTCGGAGTCGGAGACGCCTGCGCCGATCGCCAGGGCGCATACGGCCCCCGAGCCCGCCCTGCAGCACGACGCCGAGGGCTTGGAGAGGCCAGCCAGGGCCCGGACGGCACCTGTGCCCCGGCACACGGGACCAGAGACGGACGCCATAGGCGATACGCCCATGGGCGATGAGTCTGAGGTGCCGGGAACCGCGGGTTGTGCTGAATCCGGCGGAAAGCACGCTGCGTGCCACTGCGAGCACGTGTCCTTCCTCATGGGCAAGTACCCAAAGATGGGGATGGACGCCATCGTGCATCGCCTTGACCGCCTGGACAACGCCAAGGGCGGTCTAGAGGAGGACGTCGCGGGGATCCTGGACGACCAGTCGGCCGCGGAGAACCACATGGAGGAGCTGCGAGCGGATCAGGCCCGGTACCGGGAGAATCTGGAGCTGGCCCTGCAGAAGCAGCAGCAAGTGGTGGACAGCCTCCTCCCCTTAGTGGAGGACATGTCGGGACGCCTGAAAAGGCTAGAGGAGCAACAGCTGCTCGCCCCGGGTCCGGAGCTCCCGGCAAAGCCGGCCGCGGTAGAGCTGGTGGAGCGGGTTAAGACCCTCAGGAGCGCCATGGAGAAACCCATGGGCGGCCCTGCAGAGGCACCATACGCGCCTCCGCGTGTTGACCCGGGTGCGCTGCCGTTTGTTCCCATGTTCATCGAATCCACAATGCCCGAGGAACACACGGCACCGGCTGGGTCCATGCGGGAAGGGCACGTAACCACGGACCCGAGGAGCCTGACGGTACAGATGTCCCATGCCGCCCAGGATGTACCGATCACGACGAATATGGTAGTTTATGCGGAGGAGAAAATCGAGAACCACACCATGCAGGGGCGAACCATGGGAAGCGCCAACGGACATGGTCGAGGTCATGCAGGCGGAAACCTGTGGGCGAAGGACCCCAATACGGGGATATGGACGGCCGATGGAGCAAATCCTTCCCGCATTCCAAACCCCATGGGTTCAGGCCCAACTGGACCGCACACCATGGAGGAGAGGGATGTACGGGGAGTGTACTCACACCCCCCGGCCACAGGTGGTATCCGTCTCGGTGGAGTGGTGGCTGGAGACGTCGGAGTCGCCATCAGGATTGACGACCTCAGGGGAATCAAAATCCCCTACTACGATGGCAACCCCTCCAACCTGGATGACTTCATCCTGGATTGGGAGGACTTTGCCGAGGAGGTTGTTGGCGAGATGCGGGGAGCGCCGCGGGATAAGTGGGTATGCCGGACATTCCCACACCGCCTGGCGCAGGACCTGAAGGAGGAGCTGCGGGATCAGATCCGGGAAGGACTGATCAGGACGGAGCAGGCCTGCCTCCAGTGGTTGGAGGATGAGGAGCGGGTGGACGCTCCGAATCAGAAGCTGGAAGACCTGTGGTCCATTCCACTGCCGCTGGACCGCGGTGAGTTGCGGGTCCGGGAGTGGAACCGGTATCTGCGGAAGTACCGCAGATGCCTCAAGCTGGTGGAAGACTGGAACGAGGCCAGTGAGATCCGCCACCTGCTGAAGGACGTCCTCCCCGGCCAATGGAAGAGGCGAGTGGAGGACGAAGAGAAGAAGCGCGCCAAGAAGCGGGTGGCGGTCAGGATCATGGCGGCGGAGGATACCCATGCGGGTATCATGGAGTTCTTCAGGAGGAACCTGGGCGAACCCAACCGGATGTTGGGACTGAAGAACGCCGTGTACGTGGAGGTATTCGGAGACTCCATGGGGCAAAGGTTGCTGCGCCTCAACAACGTGGAGTGGAGGCGCGGGGAGCCGCTGAGGATGCAAGTCATCTTCGCCCGCATGAGCCTGGACGAGATCGTGAAGTACATCACGGTGGAGTTGAAGCTCAATGCGAAGAACGAGGCCCACGTGCAGGATCGACATGGTCATGGACAACGAGGCCACTGAGAAGACCGTCATCATCGGGAGATCCAGGAGGACACGGACAACTCCGCGGAGGATGGTAGTGGAAGTGGCCAAGACCACTGGTCCCGGGAGGATCATGAGGAGGCCCATTTCTTCGCGTTTGTGGCGCACAACGTGAGGAACAATGGGCAGGATCGGTCCAGATGGAGCCAGGTGGGACCCAAGAAGGGCAAAGAGCCAAGGAGGATCGGGAACCCACCGCTCTCGTTCCGGGAGTACAGGTCTCAGCACGACGGGTGCTGGGTCTGTTATGGCAAGGGAAACAACCATGCACAGGACCACCGTCAGTGCAAGGTGTATGAGGCGGACAAGAAGGCCTACTTCGCCGCCCACCCCGAGAAGAAGCCCAAGGAGCAGCGGATCTTCGATTGGAAGGCGAAGGGCGGAGACGGGGGAAAAGGCCAAGGCAAAGGCCAAGGACAAGGCGGAGGAAGAGGCTATGGTGGTGGACCGGGCCAAGACCGACGAGTGAGGTCGATCGAGGAGGTTGCTGAGGACATGTTGAGGACGTTGGAGGAACTCAAAGCCCAGCAAAGTGGGGGACAAAGTCCTCGCGGCTCGCAGCCGGAAGGGGCTGCGGGAAGCCAAGTCTAGAGGAGCCCCCACGGGAGTGGGACCTCGGAGGTCTCTCCTCCGAAAATCAGTGGAATCCCTGAGAAAGCGAAGGCACATCGGTTGCCGAAGAAGGCTCCAGAAGAGCCAAAACCACTGAGTTTCGCCACTCCCAACCCCTGGAGCGCCCTGCCAAGGGAAGTACATGTGGGTACGGGACATGGCAAGAAGGAAGGAGCGACCACGGAGAGCCCCGTGGACGGGCAGGACCAACCCAAGATCTACACCATCCGTGACCATACCCTTGAAGTCCTGATGCACCCGGATGTGCTAGAGTTGCATGCCGTGAGAGTCGTCCATACACCTCATGGCGACGAGCGGCAGTTGCACTTGAAAGTGCGAGTACGGTGCGGACGAGAGGAGAAGGTGGTGGATGTGTTAGTGGATACGGGTGCCCAGGTGAGCCTGGTCCGGAGAGGGTTGTTCAAGGAGGAACTCCTGCAGCCCAGCCGGAGACCGGTCCGCCTGAAGGTCGCCAACGGAGAGATTATGGGTGGCGGCACCCATGAGGCCACCATCAGTATGGAATTCTGGGAGCATGAGCGCTTGAACCGCCCTGATCAGGCGAAGAGAAGCACTCTATCCGGGAACTTCTATGTGGCCGACATTACCGATTGGGATATGATCATGGGGTATGACTTCATGGTGGCAAACGCCATTGGAGCCCTTCCCCATCGTGCAACGCTGGTCCGGGAGGATGATGAATGCCTCACATGGCTGTCCACGGACTATGCATGCGGATCATCCCAATGGAATGCTGAGGAAGAGGATCGGATCGTCCGAGCTGTGCAAGCTGTGGGTGCCAAGTCCAGAGGAGACCGCGGAGTTCAGCTCACGGAGTATGGAATGGCGCCGCAGGTGTACGACAAGATGATCCAGACGCTGGGAGCCGAAGCGCCCGAGACGGACGTCTTCGCTTCCCGGGATGCCCCACTTCTGCGGAAGTGTAGGAGGCATTGGCATCGAGGAGACTCAGCCTGGCACAGGCATCGGGGTTTGAAGGAGTGGGGACCCATGTATTGGCGTGGCTCCCTGGACAATACCAGACATACGGTGGAGAAGATCATCGCGGATAGGGCGAAGGGGATCCTGGTCATAACCGGCATAGGATCCACCCCATTTCCGCTGGAGGGTCTCAAGTCGACGCTGGACTCCATCACCCTGAACGAGATGTCATTGGGGCCAGAGGAGGAGCTGTTCATCGACGCCAAGGGTGTATCAATGCCCTCCTCGGGTCAAGTGTGGGGTACCAAGGCTTTCCTGGTGGATGGGGCGCAAGCCCAGCCCACTGGGGATGAAGCATTCATCCGTAGGGTGGAGGCGGTGCCCATGAAGGTCATGTTTGAGCCCAAGGAGGGGACGGATCAGCCAATTGAGGGCATTGACGTCCTGTCCCACGCCGAGATCGACGACGTTGTCAACTACATGCGGTTGGGGATGCACGACCGTGTGGCAGCCAAGAAGAGGCGAGCCATGGTCACATCTCCGCATTGGTGGGATGACAAGATGTTGATCACCGGCAAGTACGAGAAGGACGAGTTAGTGGCGAGGGTCATGGATCATATCGCGGACCAATACGATGGTCCGGTTGGATCGGACCCACCAACATGGGATTTTCCAAGAATGGGTGCCGATAGCGACAGTCACCAGCCCGAGGCCGCAAATTTTCAAAGATTATCGGTGGGAAGTGCACCCCACGACGATGAAGACGGCATATCGGACGAGGAGAAGTCGGATTCGGACCCGGAAGAGGCCTATACGGCAGTGCGTTCGGTTGTATCGATACCGAAGCAAGCGGCTGAAGAGGCCCAGGAGAACCCGAAGGTCGCCGAGCTGAAGGAGAGGCTGATCAAAGCCTATCCGCGCCTATTCAGTGGCGTCGCCAACAAGAACCCTCAGATCGTGGGAGGTTTGGCACAGCAAGGATCAAGCTGAAGCCGAACCCCAAGATCTATCGTCATCGGGAGTACCAACTTCAGGGCGATCGGGCCGAGGCCATGAAGAAGCTATTGGACGAGTTCATTGAGCGTGGATGGATCGAACCCTCCGACAGTGAGTGGGTAAGCCCAGCCTTCATCGTGCCCAAGAAGGAGAAGGGCGAGTGGAGGTTGGTGGTTGATTACAGAGGTTTGAACGAGCAGACCGAGCACGACTCGTACTCGCTCCCCCTGATCGACTCCATCCTCCAAAAACAACAGAAGAAGCGGATTTTCACGGTGCTGGACCTGAAACACGGTTATCACCAGATGCCGCTACACCCGGACTCCAGGCCCTGCACAGCGATGTTGATGCCGCTGGGGCCCATGCAGTGGAAAGTGGTGCCTATGGGCGCCAAGAATGGCAACGCCGCTTTCCAGCGCATGATGGAGGACCTACTCGGTCCTGTCCGGGACTGTGCCGACCCCTTCGTGGACGACATCATCATCGGGTCCGGTACGGAGAACATGACTGAGGACGAGCTCATCGACGCGCATGAGAAGGATCTGCGCCGAGTGCTCAGCGAGTTGGACAAGCACAACATGGTGTGCAAGCCCACCAAAGCCTCACTCTTCGTGAAGGAAGTGGAGTTCGCGGGTCACGTGGTTGGTCATGGGGAACGCCGTCCCATGCCTGGGAAGCTGGCATCCCTGCACCACTGGGAGAAGCCCCAGACCATCAGCGAACTCCGGTCCTTCATGGGGTTCTGCAACTACTATTCGGGCTATGTCCGGATGTATGCAGAACTCTCGGGGCCGCTGCACAAGATGCTGCAAGTGGGCAAGTTCGATGGCCGTAAGGGGAGCAAGAAGAAGCTTGCCTGGACCCCTGAGGCTGAGGATGCGTTCAACAGCCTGAAGGAGCGACTCCTGGGGCAGTTGGGACTATTCTTGGTGGACCCGGACAAGGGATTCGTGCTACGGACGGACGCCTCGGACTATGCTGTAGGGGCAGTCCTCGAGCAGATCCGGGACGACGGGTCACACGTACCCGTGGCGTTTTCGAGTAGGATCCTGGCCGAGGGCCAACGCCGCACCTGGACCGCGAGGGAGAAGGAGACGTACGCCATTGTTTGTGCGCTCAGGAAGTGGTCTGGCCACATCGGACTGCAACCGGTGGTGGTTTGTACAGACCATCAGTCCTTGCAGAGCTGGCACAAGGAGCACGTCGACACCCCCTCGGGACCGGCGGCAAGGAGGGCCCGATGGCATGAGACGTTCGCCAAGTTCGACCTCAGCGTCGTATATGTCCCGGGGAAGGACAACACTGTGGCGGATTGCCTCAGTCGATGGGCCTACCCCGCGGGCAAGGCTTGGATGGACATATCCAGCCATGGGGACGCCGAGGAAACCGAGGAGGCCAAGCGCATCATCGAGATGGAGAAGGTCATGGAGCAAGAGGGGGTCAAGTGCTTTGTGGTGATGGCGAACCGTACGGACCTGGCCAAGTTCCGGGGTGCCCGCGTCCAAGCTATTCGAGAGGAAACCCTCGAGCAATGGATGGTGGCCCCTGTACAGCTAGTCAGGTCGGTGCTCACAGAGGACTGGTCGGATGACTACGCGGCATCCGAGCACTGGAGCAAGTACTGGAATGCCGTGAGCGCCCCGTCGGACGACGAATGGCCCGAGGGCTTGACCGAGGATGGCGACAAGTTGTTCCTCAAGGACAAGCTGCTGGTGCCCGAAAACCGAGTGGAGGAGCTCATTGACCATTGGCACAACGCCCAGCTCATGCACCCTGGCCGAGACAAGATGCAGCAGGACCTGGAGTGGCGTTTCAAGTTCCCTCCGGGGTACTACGCCATCCTGGATAGGTACTGCAGCGACTGTGCCGTGTGTCGGGCCACGAAGAGCCCCAACCACTCCACAGCGGGCAACCCGGTGTATACGGCTATACCGGAGGCCCCTATGCGGTCCGTGGCCATGGATGTATTCGCCATGCCTGAGGTCACCGTGGAAGGAGAGACCTACGACTGTGTCATCCTGGCGGTGGATAGGCACAGTGGGTATATCGTGGCGGTCCCTGGCAAGAAGTCCAAGAAGAAGGACAAGAGGGACAAGCATGGAGTGGGGCTGCAGGCCAAGACCGTCGCTAATGCCATGATCAGGCATTGGTTGACGATTTTCGATGTCCCGGCTGTCATCTGCAGCGATCGGGGCAGTCAATTCGTGGGGACGTGGTTCAAGACGATGTGCAAGCACATGGGCATTCGGCACGCCAAGACCGTGGCGTACCACAGCCGGTCGAATGGCCGAGCTGAGGTGGCCGGGCGGCAGATGTTCGAGAAGTTCCGCCAGCTGCACGTCGACGAACCGGGCCGGAACTGGTACAATTCGCTGTGGAGAGTGCTCCAAGCGTACCATGACCTTCCGGGACCCACTGGACTGTCGCCCCATCGCATCCTGTTCCTACAGGATCGAGTGTCACGCACTCTCCCGTGGTTGAACCATGGCAAAGTGGCCCGGGATGCGAACGCAATGATGGCTGAGGCGGACGACACGGCGGCCAAGGTGTGCAAGGCACTTCAGGACGAGCATGACAAGAGGGCCAAGTACTTCAAGCAGGGAAAGGTCCAGAAGTATGCTCTCCAAGACACCGTGTGGGTGGAGCGGCACCACAAGGATGTCCTGTCCAGGCATCGGCAGGCATCTTGGTATGTGCCGGGGGTAATCGTGCGGAAGGTCGGGCAGGACGTGTATGCGGTTCGTGTGGGGGATAACAAGATCCTGGACCGCGACCATACCCAGCTTCGTCCTCGAGCACCAGACCCGAGCGGACGTCCCGTCACCTTCGAGTTCACGGCCGGCGATGTGGACTCGGACGACGAGGGTGAGGACGACGACTTCACCGCCGAGAGACTCCTGGCGGACAAGCCGGACCCGGGGACGCCTCGGGGGAGGCTTTATAAAGTCCGTTGGAAGGGACTCGCCGCATCCAGGGACTCGTGGGAGCCTCCGAGCAGTTTTGTGCCGAGGTACACCACGGTCGGGATGGACTACCTGAAGAAAAAGCATATTTCTTTGGATGTCAAGGACGTGTTGGTCCATTTGGTTGCTGCTGTAGCGCCGTAATGGATCCCCCCTTGGCATTTTGTTTGTTTCTGTGCTTGGGGAGACGGGTGAGGGAGTTCATCCGGGGATTTTTCGGCCTTGATAGGCCATATACCCCCTTCGCTCGATCTCCGCATATATATTTCATTGTGGTATACTTATTTAGGTCGACCGACGACGTTTTTCTATCTTTGATCCCCTTGGTCCATGTTGTAGATCAAGAGGAGACCGGATATGGCGTAGGGCGCTGAATATCAGTGTCCTCACCCCTCCCTTGGGGCGTGGGGGACGCCTACGACGTGTGTGGGGCCTCCATGTGTCCTTGGGACATGGGGGGGGGGGGTTGGAGCCCATTGGGGTCCTCCCGTCCTCTCTTCAATGACTTCCGAGCGGTAACAACGCTCTGAGAAGGGGGGTGAAGCAGGTTCGGACCCCAGTGGCCATCTTTGGGTCACTTGGGGTGTGTATCTATGTGCCGGCAAGCCGCCATTGGCTGATATCATACTCTCCCATCCACCTGACCTAACCCGAGGTGATAGTGTGATAGGTTTGGTCATTGCGGCTATGAGCGGCAATATTCAGTACCGAGGCGCCGCCAGCGGAGATTTATATATCGGAATATCAGGAATCAACAGGGTTTTATTATCATGATGTTTCCGTAATTTTTCAGCCTTTCGTTCTGATGGTCAATGTATCGGCGACCGTCAGTTGGCTCGCGATTTTGCGTTAACTGATTGGTTAACTGTTATTTCCAGATATTTTGGCGGATACTCCGTTGAAGGGTCAGATTTCATCAGCAAAGGGTTCGTTGCTTCCGCAATTTTCTAAATAAGCACTCGAAATTTTATTCTGAATTTTTCGCGATTTCGAAATCGGATTTTCGACTTCGACGTCGCCGCACTTGATTTGGACTTCTTCGAGTGGTCATACTCTTTTCCCTATGCCCGAATCAGGTTTCCCTTATACTTGCCACCCATTTGACTTGGAGATATAAGGGAAACAAAAGCGAATCATGGGACCACTTTGAAGGGCCATATCTACGCGCGAGTGTGAGGAAAGAGAATAAGGAAGGTTGCGTTGCAAGCGCATTGGTCTCAAGTTAATTCAGGAAGCATCAAACGCCTTTGGTGTGTACACATGCCCGGTGTAGCAAGGAATAATGGTCAAGAGGGTATAAAGTGATATATAACTCTTGGACCGTGCAACCGAATATTTTAATACGACTTTCGAGTGTACCGCATGAGTGTTGGGGTTGCATAGATACTTTCCTTGGGTTCCTACGTATTTTTAACGTGAAGTTATGCCCATGGAGGGGCATGGCATATCATGGTGGGAGCCACTTTTGAGGGTAAGTTTTATATGCATGGTATATGTCTTGATATGGTCACGCCCATGTTATATATCTTCGTGTGGCCGAAGAGATGGGGAGCCATACGTGACAAGGGTTTTGTCCATGTCCCAATTGTGGAATTCAATGCGCTAGACTAAGTCCACCGCATATGTATTGCTCATGGTATGTTTGGGAAAGAGATCCATGAGTGCACTCCCATTTTCATGGGGCATGTAGATATGGGTGGCGAAGGTATCTCCATGCGCCCGATTGGGGATCCAAGTGGGGGAATTGTTCGCAAATGGTTCCAATCATTTGTGTATTGAACCATGAGCGGATATCATGGGTGAGCATAGAGATATAGTATCATGACAACTTTGTATTTGGACATATTTTCATGTTTTTGACCTCATTTTATGCTCATTTTTGTGTTTTATGTGTTCAACTGGTCGGCTAACAGCAAAGTGCCTAGAGATCCGTGAACTATGGTATGTTGCTTATATGTTGGCATATGCTTCGGTGTTGTACCTCACCATATGCCGGATCACGTGGTCACTTTGGCTTGGCACACGAGGCCTCACAATATTAGGTCTCAAACTCATGAGCTGACTTGTGAAGCATGCCATGTACCTAACCGGAGGAGTTTCGGAGCCAATGATGGTATATTCTTGGGCATGGACCTTTGGTCTATATCACCCTTGTATATTACTTTCCGGTTTGACACATGCATGGAGCATATGAACATTTGCCATATGCATTTTTGAGTATATAATTGATTTTTGGGCATAATGGTCTGATTTGCCTGATTTTGCCATGTTGTGAGGTCATCTTCATGGGGCAGTTCTCCAAGCCCATTCGACTCCAAGTCCAACCAAGGTTATGTCAGGGTAGGGCATGGTCCTGAGTGCCACTCTAAGCCATGACACGCCACCTCCCCTATTGGGCTAGGATTTAGAGGCTTGGGAGTGAACACATTTTTGGGGTTTATGTAGTGACTTTTGATACATGGCATTTAACCATCTTATTGGACTGGGTTCAGGGCATCATGTTGGTGAGTCAAGGGAAGGTCTTGAGTCCAGGGAATGAGGGGTCTATGGGTGTGATTGTGTAAGTTTCCATCTTTCTCCAACTTTGCTTTATTTGTGTTCATATGCCAATTTCAGGGCTTTCTTCTTTGGTGCAATTCTTGTACATGCCCGCCACCGTGAGACGACCGGTGTGCTGAACGAAAGCCCGCAGCCTGATTTGGATTGTGAATTGGTTTATTGCTGTATTTGTGGGATCTGGTTGCCATTCAGGGTTGAAGGAGGATTTTATTTTCTATATTTTTGGATTTGGAACCTTGGATTTTGAGCAATGCAATCGTTGATCAGGAGCAAATCGGCAGGGGTTACAGGCGGAAGGGGCACAGCGGGGGCCGGTCCTGGTAGGGACCTTCTTTATGGTAGCAGAGGCTTACCTGCTGCCCCTACCTACCGCCGACCCGGGGACTTGGGCCCTTATGAGCCCTGCCCAAGCACGCCTCGGGTGTGTATTGTGGACTCGGAGGAGACCACGCCGGAGATTGGAGCCATAGAAGGACCGGCAGGGGTTACAGGCGGAAGGGGCACAGCGGGGGCCGGTCCTGGTAGGGACCTTCTTTACATGGCGCACGCGCACCGCACACAGCACGCACACCGGTGAACAGGAGCCCAGTGGCCCAGGACACCGCACATGCAACACAACACACCGAGCGAGCACACCGGTGAACAGGAGCCAGCTGGCCCAGGACACCGCAGACGCACCACAGCAAACCGCGCGGGCACACCGGTGAACAGGAGCCCAGCGGCCCAGGACACTGCACACACGTAGGGCGGCCGAGGGGCAGGAAAGAACCAATACCCCATGGGTCAGACGCACTGGGGCGACCCAGCCGACCCACCGGGCCAGTGGCAGGAGCGGTACTCCAAGGCCACTGGTCCGAGCCCGGCCAGGCTGCATCGGGGACCATGGCAAACGTCACCCGGAGCCATGGAAGCAACCGGTGACAGGCGAGCCGGTACACAGTCCAGGAGGGGGTCACCTGCCAAGCAGAGTGGCCCCGCAACTCAAGCCACAAGGGTCAGGCGGTCGTACCGTAGACAAGCGGGAGCAATACCCCATGTGGTGAGAGATACTCCACACGGCTGGGCAGCCCCCCAGAGCTGCCGCCCAAAGGAGGGGGCATGTGGCCCTACCCATGGACACATGTGGGGACACCCTCCCAGCTGGGACACATGAACCGGGTGGCCGCGACAATGCCTTCCCAAGCACATGCGGGAGCGGCTCAAGAGGCACCTGACATAGGGCAGTGGGAGGGACAGGACGTCCCCTTGGTAAGACCTTCTTCCTGCAATGTCAAAGGAGGCATCCCGAGCTCCCGAAGATACCTACCTACCTACCTTTGACCTCTTTCGAGTGGACCTACGTGCTTCCTTATGCACGAATCAACTTTCCTTTTGCCTTGCCCTCCATTTGTCTTAGAGATATGGGCAAAACAAAGTTGATTCGTGAGGCCACCTGTGAGGGTCATATCTCGTGCTGCTTGCGAGGAATGACAATAAGGAAGCATGGGATGTATTCACAATACTCCCGACGTAATTTAGGAAGCTTTATACGCCTTGCGTCTCCACACGTGCGCGCTAGCGTAATGGATCATGGTCAAGAGGGTAGAGTTTGCGTTATAACTCTTTGGCCATGATATTGCGTACGTTAAGATAACTTTCAAGTGTAGGGCGCGAGTGTTGGTGTTGCATAGGAACTTTCCTTGAGTTCCTATGAGCGATTGACACAAAGTTATGCCCTTGGAGGGGCATGACATATCGTGGGGGGAGCTACCTTTTTGGGCAGTATGTGGTTTGTGCCATGTGTTGTATTGCGTGCCCGTTTGGCGGGTTTGGCTAAGAGCGATACATCTACCAATGGACCTCATATTGCACGAGGCCCTTCCTTATACTCCCCACGATCAATTGCAAGCCTAACCTTCGTGAAGGGAAGCTTGTGTGGCGATCCCAAAGCGATGCGTTGGGAGCAAGGTGTGTGTTTTGCAATTTTCCATATTTTCATGTGTCCACTTGCGAAGTAGCGCTCGTAACCTTTCAAAGCGCCCCAAGTGGAGCACATATGTGGAATCGAAGGTCATTGGTGTCAAGTCATTGTGTTTAGAAGGATTGGTCGATTACTCAATCCAAGCCGAAGATATTATAATATATTTGTGCGCCTTTCAAGGCCCTTTTGGGTGTTTTTTTCGCCAATATTGATGTTTTTTGCCCGTCATGATGTCAAGTGGCGACCGTGTATCTCAACGTTGCGCCCAATTGACATCATGACCCAAGTATGTTATGAGGGTACATACTTCGGTGCCCATCACATCTTGGACCCTGCGAATAACTCCTCTTGGGCTTGGCATACCGTGGCCGCCATGTTGGCGATTTGGGACCATCCCAAATCATGGGCTCACTTGGCGACCCTGCCATTCCAAAAACCGGAGGAGTTGGGCGACGCCCAAAAGATATGTTGAACGCATATGACTTGATACCAATCCTATGGCACACTCCGGTCCAAGTCGGGCATGTGCCTCATTTGCCCCAACCATGAGTGTGCGCATTTTCGGCCATTTTGAGCAGTTTTCCATATTTTCTGCCCGCCGTGCCCCACGTTCAGCGTCCTCGTGCACGCCGGACGCATGGACCAATGGACCATATATGACATGGGTGATATGGACATTGGTCCCCATGGCTCGCACACCACGTGGGCGAAGCGGAGCAACCTTCGTTAAGGTGCTAGCCCAAAGTGAGTGTGGACAATTTTGCCATTTTGGCATTAGTGGACCCAATTGGGATTGTCACCACGCCGAGTGGCATGGAGATCTTTGAGAGCCAAGATCATGGGAGTCCCCGTTGGACTCCCTGTGGATCGCGTATGGAATGGCGGATCCGATCTCCAAGCCGGCGTGGAGATATACTATTGGGAGCACCCCCGAATTTTGGCTCATTTTGAGTAGCCAAAATGACCCCCTTTTGGGACCCCAATTTCACCCCCCCGTGTGGTCAATTGGCGGCCCCATATCTCTCTGCCCACAAAGAGCCTGGACCTAATTCCAAGTTGTACAATCAGATATAAGTCCTAGGTCCTGCCTCCTATCCTGTGAGCCATTGGCCTTGCCCTGGCCGGGCGAGCCACGCGTGGGAATGACGCCAATTTTGGTGATTTTGGCATCATGACCCCACTTGACGAACCCGTGGTGCCCTGATGCCGGGATCTCAGAGGGAACCAGGTTGGGTGAGGGCTCCAGGGAGTTTGTACTCGAAGGGCATGGGGTCAGTTGCCTCGTCCCTACCTCTGGCGGGTCCAGACGAGGGGTCAATTTAGGAGATTTTTGAGCTAATATCAGTTTGGGCTGAAACAGCCCATTTTCAGCTACCAACTCCTGAGGGATAATGGCGGGCCCATATCTCTGGCTCAGAGAGGAGTTGAGACCTGTCGTTAAGGGAGCATAGGGAGCCACTGTCGGTTGGCCTTGGAGCTATTTGGTTCCCAGGAACTCGCCTGTGGCTGGGCGGAACACCCCCCTATTAGCAGGGTTTCAGGGTCCGGACTGAGCAGGGCATGGGTTGTGTTTGAGCCCCCGCCCCCACCAGCCACTGAGAGGGTCGGACCTGGGATTGGGATATGGGTTGGGACTGAGTGTCTATTGTCCTGTGATGCCCTTACCCCAGTCCAGTCTTAACCCCATGTGTGCATATCCTGATGTGTTGCTGTACATACTTTTGTTCCCTTGTTTCAGAGTGGCAAGGATCCTGAAACACTTTGTCTCATGACACGAGCGTAATTGATGCCCCTGTGAGCGCAGTGCTTTGCCTGCCTGCTTGCTTGTGCGTGTCACCGCAGTGTCCCGTGACCAGGCCCCCCACGGGAACCATATTATGCAAGAGGCAGGAGGCAGCACCCGCTAGGCTCCGTTTTTGTGGGGCTTGGCCCACAAAAGCGGAGCCTAGCGGCCGGCGCTGGCGCCGTTGCTTCCGTGTTTTCATGGTTTTCTCCTTCTCCGCCTTTGAATGGTCTTTTTGCCTTTGTGTTCCTTGTCCTCCCCGTTCTCATCTGAGAACCCGTGCGACCCCACCTCGTGCAATTTCCCCCCGCTTGTTCAACACCCCCCCCGCAGGGGGCTGGCTCTGTGGGGGTCGGGGTGTTGGGGGCCCCTGACCCCGCGCCAGAAGCAGTGACCAACTACTACGTTACGCGACCCCCCCCCCTGGAAGACAGCCCTTCTCAAAACCCTGCAATGCAGCCCCTTAAAATGATCGCAATGGAATTCTAAGAACGCGACTTTCCTTCTTTTTGGCCGATGATGTTTGTTTTGGTGAATTAGACAAAAGGCTTTTTGTCAATGTTCATGAGAGAAAATTTGGTGACAGGGGGAGCTTTGTACATTTGCATTTAGAAACAACAACGTTGGATGGCAGGGAATAAGTGAAAGGGGCGAAATGATCAAATACGTCTACAAACAACGCTGTAAAACAGATCAAGTGCATGATTTTGGTTCCCATCGGGCAGTTGGTGAAGAAACTGGTGTTGCACCCCCAAGTTTAGGAGTGGCGTGCACATTGCTGGTGTTGTTTTGCATAACCTCATGAAGATTTTTAGCCATTTTGACCATCTTTTTATGGCATGTTTAGTTGTAGTTCACGTTCCGGCAACTTTTGCCCCAGCTAGGGGAAAACTAACTAGTCCACCAATCCCCCCCCCCCCAGGTCACACATAAAGCAGCTACCAGGACACCAAAGAGGGGCAAAAAAACACCACACAGGCCACTAATTCAGCCTGCCATGCGCCCACAATCATTGCCACCACCTCAACCATTCTTCTCTCCTTCCCTCTGGGATTTTTTTCAGCTCAGGCCACCACCGGAACCACCTCCAAGTGGGGTTACTGTACATACTTAAATGTACATACGGTAATGACGGTGTGACATGCACAATGGAACAATGATGATGACGTTATGGGTGGCGGCCAACGCCGTGGGAAAAAAAAAATCTCCCCCCCCCCCGCCTTCGCCGGGAGGGGGAACACAAAAAGAGAGGGGGGGTGGATGCGATGGTGCATGGCACCATCGCATCCACTCAAGTATCCACTCACTCATCGCATCCACTCAGGTATCCATTCACTTACCTCAGGAGATTGCGTGACTGGGGGGGGGGGTGGGGGGGCGTGCATGCTTTGAGGGGGTGGGTGCGGTAGCTACCACAGGTGGATAAAAGCCATGCTGTTTGTTGTCAAGTGGGGTACGTGGTGGTAGGGGTTCGGCTGAACGGCAAGGTGCACAAGTTGTGGGGCAGCGTTGGTTGGAAGAGAAAGAGCATGCCACATTTGTGTGCCAATTTTCCAATTTGTTGATTCTCAATCCAAAGATTATCCAACTGGCCTTATGGTGCAGGTATGCGGTGAACAACATGCATGCACATGTATTGCCAACATTTTTAAATGGGCAAACAATGAGGGCCAACATGTTTGCCGGGCAATTGGTGTTGTTTTGCGGCACCAAACAACCGTTGTTTTTCGGGCAAGTATTTTGCTACGCAAAGGTTTCAACATTTATGGCACCTATTTGTTTGCCATACAGCCATCACTTGCCACAAGGTGGCCCCTACATTGCTCTCACCATCTTTGGCCCTAATGTTAGGCTCAACAACATAGCCCGAACATTGCTTTGAAAATATTTCCCCCAAACGTACAAGGAAACAAAGGGCTGTCCGTGGTATGTATCACCTCCAAAAACAACCCCCCCGATGCAGATTGCCCACCCTCTAGACCACCGCCTTCATCCCCTTGTTCAATCCCCCCCCCTGGGGGCTGTTTTCTGTTGGGCGTCGGGGTGTGGGGCCCCTGACGCCCCATCGAAAACAAGGTCCATACCGTACGTTACGCGACCCCGGGGGTAAAATCCAGAGGCCTCCAAAGTCCTACCATGTTACCCCTTAAAATGTTCGAAATTGAATTCTAAGAATGCCACTTTTCCCTTTTTTCGCCCACGATGGTCGTTTTGGTGAGTTAGCAGCGTTTTAAGCGGTTTTTCGGGCAGTCTCGGGACATTTGGGGCTGAATTTTGTACGGCCCGCTGCTTGCAGAACTAGGCCATGTTACAGCCCCTTAAAATGACCACTTTGTGCCAAAACGTCAGAAAAACACTCCCGTTGGCCAAAATTGGTGCCGTTTTGATGATTTACGGCCAATTTTGTGCATTTTTGTCAGTTTTTTGCCGTATTTTTGCCATATTTGGCGTACAGACTTGCTGCCCATCTGACAAGGCTTTTTGGCCCATGGGGCAACCATAGTGGGCAGGAAGCATTAGGCAGAATCCGCTAGGCTCCGTTTTTGTGGGGCTTGTCAATGGCCCACAAAAACGGAGCCTAGCGGCCGGCGCTTGCGCCGTTGAACCCGTTTTTTCATGGTTTTCTTCTTCTCCGCTTCTGCATGGTTCTTTTTGCCTTTGTGTTCTTTGTCCTCCGTTGTCATACATAGTTTGCAAGAAGGAGCAGTAGCTAGGCTCGGTTTCTGTGGGGCTTGCCCCACAGAAACCGAGACTAGCAGGCGTGAAGCTGGTTTTCCTAGGGTTTTTTGTGCTTACAAACCCATCTGTATGGATTGTACATTGCTGCACAATGGTGGCAGAAGTACCGTATGGTATGCATACCCCAAAGAGGAGCGGGCCGTAATTCTCCGTGATCCGCTCTTGTTCAATCTCCCCTGCAGGGGCCGTAGTGTTTCGGCTTCGGCGGGAAGGGTACCCGCCGAAGCGCAATTCACGACTGACAAGTGTGTTGATGGCAGATCGCGTACTTTTTTTTTCGCCCTTCTCAAAATGTGGTACATATGCCCCTCAAAATGATCGCAGCGAAAATAAAAACACGCAACTTTTCGATTTTTGGGCCACCGGTAGTCGTTTTGGTGAAATATCACCGTTTTAAGCAGTTTTTCAACTAGTCTCCGCCGAATAGGGGCTGAATTTTGTACTGGCTGCCACGTGCCAATTTGTCCTATGTTGTTACCCCTTAAAATGATTAGCTCGTGCCAAAACGTTGGGACATCAACTTTGTTTGCCAAATTTGGTACCGTTTTGTGGTTTTGCCACAGTTTTGAGCGTTTTTGGGGCAGCTTGGTATCAAAATGGGGCAAATTGTTACTAAAAGCGCAGATTCAACCCGTTTGATGGTATTGGTTGTGATGCATAGTTTGCAAGAAGGAGCAGTGGCTAGGCTCGGTTTCTGTGGGGCTTGCCCCACAGAAACCGAGACTAGCAGGCGTGAAGCTGGTTTTCCTAGGGTTTTTTGTGCTTACAAACCCATCTGTATGGATTGTACGTTGCTGCACAATGGTGGCAGAAGCACCGTATGGTATGCATACCCCAAAGAGGAGTGGGCCGTAATTCTCCGTGATCCGCTCTTGTTCAATTTCCCCTGCAGGGGCCGTAGTGATTCGGCTTCGGCGGGAAGGGTACCCGCAGAAGCGCAATTCACGACTGACAAGTGTGTTGATGGCAGATCGCGCGTTTTTTTTTCCGCCAATCTCAAAATGTGCGACATATGTCCCTCAAAATGATCGCAGCGAAAATACAACCACGCGACTTTTCGATTTTTGGGCCATTGGTGTTCGTTTTGGTGAAATAGCACCGATTTAAGCGGTTTTTCAACCAGTCTCCGCCGAATCGGGGCTGAATTTTGTAATGGCTGCCGTTAGCGGATTTGACCGATGTTGTTACCCCTTAAAAGGATCAGCTCATGCCAAAATGTCGGGAAATCAACTTTGTTTGCCAAATTTGGTACTGTTTTGTGGTTTTGCGGCAGTTTTGAGCGTTTTTGGGGCAGCTTGGTATCAAAATGGCGCAAATTGTTACTAAAAGCGCAGATTCAACCCGTTTGACGGTATTGGTGCCCCTCGATGCATAGTTTGCAAGAAGGAGCAGTGGCTAGACTCGGTTTCTGTGGGGCTTGCCCCACAGAAACCGAGACTAGCAGGCGTGAAGCTGGTTTTCCTAGGGTTTTTTGTGCTTACAAACCCATCTGTATGGATTGTACATTGCTGCACAATGGTGGCAGAAGTACCGTATGGTATGCATACCCGAAAGAGGAGCGGGCCGTAATTCTCCGTGATCCGCTCTTGTTCAATCCCGCCCCCTGGGGGCTGTTTTCTGGTGGGCGTCGGGGTGTGGGGCCCCTGACGCCCCATCGAAAACAAGGTCCATACCGTACGTTACGCGACCCCCGGGGTAAAATACAGATGCCTCCAAAAACCTATGAAGTTACCCCTTAAAATGTTCCAAATTGAATTCTAAGAACGCAAGTTTTCCCTTTTTTAGTTCACGATGTTCGTTTTGGTGAGTTAGCAGCGTTTTAAGCGGTTTTTCGGGCAGTCTCGGGACGTTTGGGGCTGAATTTTGTAGTGGCTGCTGTATGCAAATTTGGGCCATGTTACAGCCCCTTAAAATGACTGGTTTGTGCCGAAACGTCAGAAAAACACCCCCGTTGGCTGAAATTCGTAATTTTTGGATGATTTACGGCCAATTTTGTGCATTTTGTGGCAGTTTTTTGCCATATTTTTGCCATATTTGGCATGTATACTTGATGCCCATCTGACAAGGCCTTTTGGCCCATGGGGCAACCATAGTGGGCAAGAAGCATTAGGCAGAATCTGCTAGGCTCCGTTTTTGTGGGGCTTGGCCCACAAAAACGGAGCCTAGCGGCCGGCGCTTGCGCCGTTGAACCCGTTTTTTCATGGTTTTCTTCTTCTCCGCTTCTGCATGGTTCTTTTTGCCTTTGTGTTCTTTGTCCTCCGTTGTCATGCAAACCGTTGCCGTGCGACCCCCTCTCGTGCAACTTTCCCCAGCTTGTTCACCTCCCCCCCCATGGGGGGCTTTTAATTGGGGGGCCGGGGAATGGGGCCCCGCCCCCCTCGAAAAGCAGTCCTTATGCCATTATATACAATCCGCGCCCCGAAACGAAACATACCTCAAAAGTGTACGGTGCAGCCCCTCTAAATGACTGCCTCGGAGAGCTGATTGGTGCCGTCATATTTGTTTTGATGAAATATGGCTGTTTTGCAAAGTTAGGACCTTTACCAGGTTTTAACTTCTTTACCAGCATCCACTAATTCCATATAGGCTAGGGATGTAATTTAAGTGTGCACTAGCAAAGTTGAGGTGCCGAACAACACTATATATAAGCCACAGGCCCCAAATCTCAAGAAATCTATTTGACATATTATTTATTTGCTGTGCACGCGTGCATTTCGCAGTCGCCGGCATTTGCGATCTTTCATTTTGACTGTCCAAAGTGAAATCGGGCTACAATGCACCAAAATTCGATCTAAGACCAGATTTATAAATGATTCTACAAGCCTCATCTTGGTGTTTAATTGGAAAACCGCCGTCATTTTCTTTTGGCACCGCTTTTCGATTTCACACTTCTCAGCGCACGCAGCTGCCTCTTTGAGCTCAAAAATGAACAGAACACGCCCAAATTGACCAAAATTGCCTTTAATTTCGTCAAAATCCGATACAATGGGCCCGAGTTATGAATACGTCAATTGTATGCCATTTGCACCCTGTGTCACTAATCTTGCCCAATGCACCCTCCCTGTCCTTGCGCTGCTAGCTTAAACACAAGGCAAAGGCGTGTTTTTGCCTTTGTTTGTCACCGCCCGGCTCCATTTCCGACATAGAAAGGTGACCCGAAAATGGCTAGAAACGTAATAGGGCTTTTCTTTTGATGGTGCTTCGCACCAGCAAAGGAAAAGCCAGACCAAGGACGAAACACGAAGGATTCATTTAATCCTACTTTTCCACACCCTCCACAACATATCATGTATCATTGCTTCATTGAAAATTCCTCAACATGGTCATCGTTCTTTGTTATAAATACTTGATCGTGCACGTGCATATCGTGCAATCTGACTTCCACGTCCGACACATACCGTTCAGAGGCATCGCAGCCCGCACAATGCCCGTCCCCTTCTCGTGGAGCCCCCCTCCGCTTGTTCAATCCCCCCCCCTGGGGGCTGTTTTCTGGTGGGCGTCGGGGTGTGGGGCCCCTGACGCCCCATCGAAAACAAGGTCCATACCGTACGTTACGCGACCCCCGGGGTAAAATCCACAGGCCTCCAAAAACCTATGAAGTTACCCCTTAAAATGTTCGAAATTGAATTCTAAGACTGCCACTTTTCCCTTTTTTTGCCGACAATGGTGCGTTTGGTGAGTTAGCAGCGTTTGAAGCGGTTTTTCGGGCAGTCTCCGCACATTGGGGGCTGAATTTTGTACTGGCTGCTGCTTGCAAAATTGGACAATGTTGCAGCCCCTCAAAATGACCCGCTTGTTACAAAACGACAAAAAAACACTCCTCTTGGCCAAAATTGGTGCCGTTTTGATGATTTACGGCCAATTTTGTGCATTTTTTGGCAGTTTTTTGCCATAGTTTTGCCATATTTGGCATGTATACTTGCTGCCCATCTGACAAGGCCTTTTGGCCCATGGGGCAACCATAGCGGGCAAGAAGCATTAGGCAGAATCCGCTAGGCTCCATTTTTGTGGGGCTTGGCCCACAAAAATGGAGCCTAGCGGCCGGCGCTTGCGCCGTTGAACCCGTTTTTTCATGGTTTTCTTCTTCTCCGCTTCTGCATGGTTCTTTTTGCCTTTGTGTTCTTTGTCCTCCGTTGTCATGCAAACCGTTGCCGTGCGACCCCCTCTCGTGCAACTTTCCCCAGCTTGTTCAATCTCCCCTGCAGGGGCCGTAGTGATTCGGCTTCGGCGGGAAGGGTACCCGCCGAAGCGCAATTCATGACTGACAAGTGTGTTGATGGCAGATTGCGTACTTTTTTTTCGCTGTTCTCAAAAGGTGTGACATATGCCCCTCAAAATGGCAGCGAAAATACAACTACGCGACTTTTCGAGTTTTGGGCCACTGGTAGTCGTTTTGGTGAAATAGCACCGTTTTAAGCGGTTTTTCAACCAGTCTCCGCCGAATAGGGGCTGAATTCTGTACTGGCTGCCACGTGCAGATTTGACTCATGTCCTTACCCCTTAAAATGATCGGCTCGTGCCAAAACGTCGGGAAATCAACTTTGTTCGCCAAATTTGGTACGGTTTTGTTGTTTTGCAGCAGTTTGGAGCGTTTTTGGGGCAGTTTTGTAGCGAAATAGGGTCAAATTATTACTAAAAGCATAGGTTCAACCCGCTTGAGGGTATTGGTGCCTCTCGATGCATAGTTTGCAAGAAAGAACAGTGGCTAGGCTCGGTTTCTGTGGGGCTTGCCCCACAGAAACCGAGACTAGCAGGCGTCAAGCTGGTTTTCATATGGTTTTTTTGGCTTACAAACCCATCTGTACGGATTTTACGTGGCTGCACAATGGTGGCAGAAGTACCGTATGGTATGCATACCCCAAAGAGGAGCGGGCCGTAATTCTCCGTGATCCGCTCTTGTTCAATCTCCCCTGCACGGGCCGTAGTGATTCGGCTTCGGCGGGAAGGGTACCCGCCGAAGCGCAATTCACGACTGACAAGTGTGTTGATGGCAGACCGCGTACTTTTTTTTTTCGCTGTTCTCAAAATGTGTGACATATGCCCCTCAAAATGACGGCAGCGAAAATACAACTACGCAACTTTTCGATTTTTGGGCCATTTGTAGTCGTTTTGGTGAAATAGCACCGTTTTAAGCGGTTTTTCAACCAGTCTCCGCAAAATAGGGGCTGAATTTTGTACTGGCTGCCACGTGCCGATTTGACCCATGTTGTTACCCCTTAAAATGATCGGCTCGTGACAAAACATCGGGAAATCAACTTTGTTTGCCACATCCGCACTTGTTTTGTGGTTTTGCAGCAGTTTTGAGCATTTTTGATACAGATTTGTAACAAAATAGGGTCAAATTGTTACTAAAAGCACAGGTTCAACCCGTTTGAGGGTATTGGTGCCCCTCGATGCATAGTTTGCAAGAAGGAGCAGTGGCTAGGCTCGGTTTCTGTGGGGCTTGCCCCACAGAAACCGAGACTAGCAGGCGTGAAGCTGGTTTTCCTAGGGTTTTTTGTGCTTACAAACCCATCTGTATGGATTGTACATTGCTGCACAATGGTGGCAGGAGTACCGTATGGTGTGCATACCCCAAAGAGGAGCGGGCTGTAATTCTCCGTGATCCGCTCTTGTTCAATCTCCCCCGCAGGGGCCGTAGTGATTCGGCTTCGGCGGGAAGGGTACCCGCCGAAGCGCAATTCACGACTGACAAGTGTGTTGATGGCAGATCGCGTACTTTTTTTTTCGCCCTTCTCAAAATGTGGTACATATGCCCCTCAAAATGATCGCAGCGAAAATACAATTACGCGATTTTTCGATTTTTGGTCCACCGGTAGTCGTTTTGGTGAAATATCACTGTTTTAAGCAGTTTTTCAACCAGTCTCCGCCGAATAGGAGCTGAATTTGGTACTAGCTGCCACGTGCAGATTTGACCCATGTTGTTACGCCCACATTATCGGCTCGTGCCAAAACGTCGGGAAATCAACTTTGCTTGCCAAATTTGGTACCGTTTTGTGGTTTTGCAGCAGTTTTGAGCGTTTTTGGGGCAGTTTGGTATCAAAATGGGGCAAATTGTTACTAAAAGCGCAGGATCAACCCGTTTGATGGTATTGGTGCCCCTCGATGCATAGTTTGCAAGAAGGAGCAGCGGCTAGGCTCGGTTTCTGTGGCGCTTGCCCCACAGAAACCGAGACTAGCAGGCGTGAAGCTGGTTTTCCTAGCGTTTTTGGTGCTTACAAACCCATCTATATGGATTGTACATTGCTGCACAATGGTGGCAGAAGTACCGTATGGTATGCATACCCGAAAGAGGAGCGGGCCGTAATTCTCCGTGATCCGCTCTTGTTCAATCTCCCCGGCAGGGGCCATAGTGATTCGGCTTCGGCGGGAAGGGTACCCGCCGAAGCGCAATTCACGACTGACAGGGGTGTTGATGGCAGATCGCGTACTTTTTTTTTCGCCGTTCTCAAAATGTGTGACATATGCCCCTCAAAATGACGGCAGCGAAAATACAACCACGCGACTTTTCGATTTTTGGGCCGCTGGTAGTCGTTTTGGTGAAATAGCACCGTTTTAAGCGGTTTTTCAACCAGTCTCCGCCGAATAGGGGCTGAATTTTGTACTGGCTGCCACGTGCCGATTTGACCCATGTTGTTACCCCTTAAAATGATCAGCTCATGCCAAAACGTCGGGAAATCAACTTTGTTTGCCAAATTTGTTTCCATTTTGTGATTTTGCGGCAGTTTTGAGCGTTTTTGGGGCAGTTTGGTATCAAAATGCGGCAAATTGTTACTAAAAGCGCAGGTTCAACCCGTTTGATGGTATTGGTGCCCCTCGATGCATAGTTTGCAAGAAGAAGCAGTGGCTAGGCTTGGTTTCTGTGGGGCTTGCCCCACAGAAACCGAGACTAGCAGGCGTGAAGCTGGTTTTCCTAGGGTTTTTTGTGCTTACAAAGCCATCTGTATGGATTGTACATTGCTGCACAATGGTGGCAGAAGTACCGTATGGTATGCATACCCCAAAGAGGAGCGGGCCGTAATTCTCCGTGATCCGCTCTTGTTCAATCCCCCCCCCTGGGGGCTGTTTTCTGGTGGGCGTCGGGGTGTGGGGCCCCTGACGCCCCATCGAAAACAAGGTCCATACCGTACGTTACGCGACCCCCGGGGTAAAATCCAGAGGCCTCCAAAAACCTATGAAGCTACCCCTTAAAATGTTCGAAATTGAATTCTAAGAACGCGACTTTTCCCTCTTTTAGCCCACGATGGTCGTTTTGGTGAGTTAGCAGCGTTTTAAGCGGTTTTTCGGGCAGTCTCTGGACATTTGGGGCTGAATTTTGCAGTGGCTGCTGTATGCAAATTCGGGTCATGTTACAGCCCCTTAAAATGATTGGCTTGTGCCGAAATGTCAGAAAAACACACCCGTTGGCTGAAATTGGTAATGTTTTGATGATTTACGGCCAATTTTGTACATTTTTTGGCAGTTTTTTGCCATATTTTTGCCATATTTGGCATGTATACTTGCTGCCCATCTGACAAGGCCTTTTGGCCCATGGGGCAACCATAGCGGGTAAGAAGCATTAGGCAGAATCCGCTAGGCTCCGTTTTTGTGCGGCTTGGCCCACAAAAACGGAGCCTAGCGGCCGGCGCTTGCGCCGTTGAACCCGTTTTTTCATGGTTTTATTCTTCTCCGCTTCTGCATGGTTCTTTTTGCCTTTGTGTTCTTTGTCCTCCGTTGTCATGCAAACCGCTGCCGTGCGACCCCCTCTCGTGCAACTTTCCCCAGCTTGTCCAATCCCCCCCCCTGGGGGCTGTTTTCTGGTGGGCGTCGGGGTGTGGGGCCCCTGACGCCCCATCGAAAACAAGGTCCATACCGTACGTTACGCGACCCCCGGGGTAAAATCCAGAGGCCTCCAAAGTCCTACCATGCTACCCCTTAAAATGTTCGAAATTGAATTCTAAGAACGCGACTTTTCCCTTTTTTAGCCCACGATGGTCGTTTTGGTGAGTTAGCAGCGTTTTAAGCGGTTTTTCGGGCAGTCTCCAGACATTTGGGGCTGAATTTTGTAGTGGCTGCTGTATGCAAATTCGGGTCATGTTACAGCCCCTCAAAATGACTGCCTCGTGCCCAAACGTCGGAAAAACACTCCCGTTGGCTGAAATTGGTCATGTTTTGATGAATTACGGCTAATTTTGTGCATTTTTTGGCAGTTTTTTGCCATATTTTTGCCATATTTGGCATGTATACTTGCTGCCCATCTGACAAGGCTTTTTGGCCCATGGGGCAACCATAGCGGGCAAGAAGCATTAGGCAAAATCCGCTAGGCTCCGTTTTTGTGCGGCTTGGCCCACAAAAACGGAGCCTAGCGGCCGGCGCTTGCGCCGTTGAGCCCGTTTTTTCATGGTTTTCTTCTTCTCCGCTTCTGCATGGTTCTTTTTGCCTTTGTGTTCTTTGTCCTCCGTTGTCATGCAAACCGTTGCCGTGCGACCCCCTCTCATGCAACCCGGGGTAAACTCCAGAGGCCTCCAAAGTCCTACCATGCTACCCCTTAAAATGTTCGAAATTGAATTCTAAGAACGCGACTTTTCCCTTTTTTAGCCCACGATGGTCGTTTTGGTGAGTTAGCAGCGTTTTAAGCGGTTTTTCGGGCAGTCTCCAGACATTTGGGGCTGAATTTTGTAGTGGCTGCTGTATGCAAATTTGGGCCATGTTACAGCCCCTCAAAATGATTGCCTTGTGCCCAAACGTCAGAAAAACACTCCCGTTGGCTGAAATTGGTCATGTTTTGATGATTTACGGCTAATTTTGTGCATTTTTTGGCAGTTTTTTGCCATATTTTTGCCATATTTGGCATGTATACTTGCTGCCCATCTGACAAGGCTTTTTGGCCCATGGGGCAACCATAGCGGGGAAGAAGCATTAGGCAGAATCCGCTAGGCTCCGTTTTTGTGGGGCTTGGCCCACAAAAACGGAGCCTAGCGGCCGGCGCTTGCGCCGTTGAGCCCGTTTTTTCATGGATTTCTCCTTCTCCGCTTCTGCATGGTTCTTTTTGCCTTTGTGTTCTTTGTCCTCCGTTGTCATGCCAACCGTTGCCGTGCGACCCCCTCTCGTGCAACTTTCCCCAGCTTGTTCAACCCCCCCCCCTGGGGGCTGTTTTCTGGTGGGCGTCGGGGTGTGGGGCCCCTGACGCCCCATCGAAAACAAGGTCCATACCGTACGTTACGCGACCCCCGGGGTAAAATCCAGAGGCCTCCAAAGTCCTACCATGTCACCCCTTAAAATGTTCGAAATTGAATTCTAAGAACGCGACTTTTCCCTTTTTTAGCCCACGATGGTCGTTTTGGTGAGTTAGCAGCGTTTTAAGCGGTTTTTCGGGCAGTCTCCGGAAATTTGGGGCTGAATTTTGTAGTGGCTGCTGTATGCAAATTTGGGCCATGTTACAGCCCCTCAAAATGACCCGCTCGTGCCCAAACGTCAGAAAAACACTCCCGTTGGCTGAAATTGGTCATGTTTTGATGAATTACGGCTAGTTTTGTGCATTTTTGGCAGTTTTTTGCCATATTTTTGCCATATTTGGCATGTATACTCGCTGCCCATCTGACAAGGCTTTTTGGCCCATGGGGCAACCATAGCGGGCAAGAAGCATTAGGCAGAATCCGCTAGGCTCCGTTTTTGTGGGGCTTGGCCCACAAAAACGGAGCCTAGCGGCCGGCGCTTGCGCCGTTGAGCCCGTTTTTTCATGATTTTCTTCTTCTCCGCTTCTGCATGGTTCTTTTTGCCTTTGTGTTCTTTGTCCTCCGTTGTCATGCAAACCGCTGCCGTGCGACCCCCTCTCGTGCAACTTTCCCCAGCTTGTTCAATCCCCCCCCCTGGGGGCTGTTTTCTGGTGGGCGTCGGGGTGTGGGGCCCCTGACGCCCCATCGAAAACAAGGTCCATACCGTACGTTACGCGACCCCCTGGGTAAAATCCAGAGGCCTCCAAAGTCCTACCATGCTACCCCTTAAAATGTTCGAAATTGAATTCTAAGAACGCGACTTTTCCCTTTTTTAGCCCACGATGGTCGTTTTGGTGAGTTAGCAGCGTTTTAAGCGGTTTTTCGGGCAGTCTCCCGAAAATTTGGGGCTGAATTTTGTAGTGGCTGCTGTATGCAAATTTGGGCCATGTTACAGCCCCTCAAAATGACACGCTCGTGCCCAAACGTCAGAAAAACACTCCCGTTGGCTGAAATTGGGTTACGATGGTGCCTGTGGGCGAGTTACGAGCGCGCTTGTGTTACGAATGTGCCTCTGGGTGAGTTACGAGCGTGCTTGTGTTACGAATGTGCCTGTGGGTGAGTTACGAGTGTGCTTGTGTTACGATTGTGCCTGTGGGCGAGTTACGCGTGTATTGGTGCTGCGAATGTGCCTGTGGGTGAGTGACGAGTGTGTTGGTGCTACGAATGTTCCTGTGGTTGAGTTACGAGTGTGGTTGTGTTACCACTTTGCCTCTGGGTGAGACACGAGCGTGCTTGTGTTAGGAATGTGCTTGTGAGTCAGTCCGAGTGTGTTTGTGCTACGAATGTGACTGTGGGTGAGTTACGAGTGCATAGGTGTTTGTCTAGTGCGATCGTTCTGATGTGTCTGTGTCATTTGTGTCTGCCATTTTGCCATCTCTGTGTCATTTGTGTGTCTGCCATTTTGCCATCTGTATGTCATTTGTGTGTCTGCCTTTTGCCATCTGTGTGTCATTTCTGTGTTGTGTGATGTGTTTTGTTTTTGCTCCACTGAAAGCAGAGATGGTTTTTTTTCGAAACAAAAGGCTTTTTGTCAATGTTCATGAGAGAAAGCAGTAAAATTTGGTGACAGGGGGAGCTTTGTACATTTGCATTTAGAAACAACAACGTTGGATGGCAGGGAATAAGTGAAAGGGGCGAAATGATCAAATACGTCTACAAACAACGCTGTAAAACAGATCAAGTGCATGATTTTGGTTCCCATCGGGCAGTTGGTGAAGAAACTGGTGTTGCACCCCCAAGCTTAGGAGTGGCGTGCACATTGCAGGTGTTGTTTTGCATAACCTCATGAAGATATTTAGCCATTTTGACCATCTTTTTATGGCATGTTTAGTTGTACTTCACGTTCCGGCAACTTTTGCCCCAGCTAGGGGAAAACGAACTAGTCCACCAATCCCCCCCCCCACGCCTTCGCCGGGAGGGGGAACACAAAAAGAGAGGGGGGGTGGATGCGATGGTGCATGGCACCATCGCATCCACTCAAGTATCCACTCACTCATCGCATCCACTCAGGTATCCATTCACTTACCTCAGGAAATTGCGTGACTAGGGGGTGGGGGGGGCTGCATGCTTTGAGGGGGTGGGTGCGGTAGCTACCACAGGTGGATAAAGGCCATGCTGTTTGTTGTCAAGTGGGGTACGTGGTGGTAGGGGTTCGGCTGAACGGCAAGGTGCACAAGTTGTGGGGCAGCGTTGGTTGGAAGAGAAAGAGCATGCCACATTTGTGTGCCAATTTTCCAATTTGTTGATTCTCAATGGAATAATTATCCAATTGGCCTTTTGGTGCAGGTATGCGGTGAACAACATGCATGCACATGTATTGCCAACATTTTTAAATGGGCAAACAATGAAGGCCAACATGTTTGCCGGGCAATTGGTGTTGTTGCCACCAAACAACCGTTGTTTTTCGGGCAAAAGGCAAAGGCACCCCCCCCCCCCCGGGTGGCTTACCCAGAGGGGCATTGGGTGGGAAGCGCGCCACAAGTATTTTGCTACGCAAAGGTTTCAACATTTATGGCACCTATTTGTTTGCGATACAGCCATCACTTGCCACAAGGTGGCCCCTACATTGCTCTCACCATCTTTGGCCCTAATGTTAGGCTCAACAACATATCCCGAACATTGCTCTGAAAATATTTCCCCCAAACGTACAAGGAAACAAAGGGCTGTCCGTGGTATGTATCACCTCCAAAAACAACCCCCCCTATGCAGATTGCCCACCCTCTAGACCACCGCCTTCATTCCCTTGTTCAATTTCCCCTGCAGGGGCGGTAGTGATTCGGCTTCGGCGGGAAGGGTACCCGCCGAAGCGCAATTCACGACCGACAAGTGTGTTGATGGCAGATCGCGCGTTTTTTTTTCGCTGTTCTCAAAATGTGTGACATATGCCCCTCAAAATGATCGCAGCGAAAATACAACCACGCGACGTTTCGAGTTTTTGGCCACTGGTAGTCGTTTTGGTGAAATAGCACCGTTTTAAGCAGCTTTTTAACCAGTCTCCGCCGAATAGGGGCTGATTTTTGTACTGGCTGCCATGTGCGGATTTGACCCATGTTATCACCCCTTAAAATGATTGGCTCGTGCCAAAGCGTCGGGAAATCAACTTTGTTAGCCAAATTTGGTACCGTTTGGTGGTTTTGCGGCAGTTTTGAGCGTTTTTGGGGCACTTTGGTATCAAAATGGGGCAAATTGTTACTAAAAGCGTAGGTTCAACCCGTTTGAGGGTATTGGTGCCCCTCGATGCATAGTTTGCAACAAGGAGCAGTGGTTAGGCTCGGTTTCTTTGGGGCTTGCCCCACAGAAACCGAGACTAGCAGGCGTGAAGCTGGTTTTCCTAGGGTTTTTTGTGCTTACAAACCCATCTGTATGGATTGTACATTGCTGCACAATGGTGGCAGAAGTACCGTATGGTATGCATACCCCAAAGAGGAGAGGGCCGTAATACTCTGTGATCCGCTCTTGTTCACCTCCCCCCCCATGGGGGGCTTTTAATTGGGGGGCCGGGGAATGGGGCCCCGCCCCCCTCTAAAAGCAGTCCTTATGCCATTATATACAGTCCGCGCGCCGAAACGAAACATACTTCAAAAGTCTACTATGCAGCCCCTCTAAATGACCGCCTCAGAGAGCTGATTCGCACTGTCATATTTGTTTTGATCAATCATGGCTGTTTTGCAGAGTTAGGACCTTTACAAGGTTTTAACTTCTTTAACAGCATCCACTAATTCCATATAACCTAGGGATGCGATTGAAAGGTGCACCAGCAAAGTTGAGGTGCCGATTAACACTATATATAAGCCACAGGCCCCAAATCCCAAGAAATCTATTGGCCATATTATTTATTTGCTGTGCACGCGTGCATTTCGCAGTCGCCGGCATTTGCGATCTTTCATTTTGACTGTTCAAAGTGAAATCGGGCTACAGTGCACGAAATTTCGATCTAAGACCAGTTTTATAAATGATTCTAAAAGCTTCGTCGTGCTGTATAGTTGAAAAACCGCCGTCATTTTGTTTTGGCACCGGTTTTCGATTTGACGGTTTTCAGCGCATACGGCCGGCCGCCTTCACAAGCTCAAAAATGAAAAGAATACCCCCAAATTGACCGAAATTGCCATTCATTTCGTCAAAATCCGATACAATAGGCCCGAGTTTTGAATATGTCAATTTTATGCTATTTGCATCCTGTGTCGCTAATCTTGCCAAATGCACCCTCCCTGTCTTTGCGCTGCTAGCTTAAACACCAGGCAAAGGAGTGTTTTTGCTCTTGTTTGTCACCGCCTGGCTCCATTTCCGACATAGAAAGGTGACCCGAAAACGGCTAAAAACGTAATAAGGCTTTTCTTTTGATGGTGCTTCGCACCAGCAAAGGAAAAGCCAGACCAAGCACGAAAGACGAAGGATTCATTTAATCGTACTTTCCCACACCCTCCACAACATATCATGTATCATTGCTTCATTGCAATTTCCTCAACATGCTCATCGTTGTTGGTTATAAATACCTGATCATGCATGTGCATATTGTGCAATTTGACTTCCATGTCCGACAGATACCTTTCAGAGGCGATCGCAGCCCGCACACTGCCCTTCCCCATCTCGTGGAGCCCCCCTCCACTTGTTCAACCCCCCCCCCTGGGGGCTGTTTTCTGGTGGGCGTCGGGGTGTGGGGCCCCTGACGCCCCATCCAAAACATGGTCCATACCGTACGTTACGCGACCCCCGGGGTAAAATCCAGAGGCCTCCAAAAACCTACCATGTTACCCCTTGAAATGTTCGAAATTGAATTCTAAGAATGCGACTTTTCCCTTTCTTCGCCGACGATGGTGGTTTTGGTGAGTTAGCAGCGTTTTAAGCGGTTTTTCGGGCAGTCTCCGGACATTTGGGGCTGAATTTTGTACTGCATGCTGCTTGCACGATTGGGCTATGTTACAGCCCCTCAAAATGACGGGCTCGTGCTAAAAAGACAAATAAACACCCCCGTTGGCCAAAATTGGTGCCGTTTTGATGATTTACGGCCAATTTTGTGCATTTTTTGGCAGTTTTTGCCATATTTTTGCCATATTTGGCATGTATACTTGCTCCCCATCTGACAAGGCTTTTTGGCCCATGGGGCAACCATAGTGGGCAAGAAGCATTAGGCAGAATCCGCTAGGCTCCGTTTTTGTGCGGCTTGGCCCACAAAAACGGAGCCTAGCGGCCGGCGCTTGCGCCGTTGAAACCGTTTTTTCATGGTTTTCTTCTTCTCCGCTTGTGCATGGTTCTTGTGCCTTTGTGTTCTTTGTCCTCCGTTGTCATGCAAACCGTTGCCGTGCGACTCCACCTCGTGCAACTTTCCCCAGCTTGTTCCATCTCCCCTGCAGGGGCCGTAGTGATTCGGCTTCGGCGGGAAGGGTACCCGCCGAAGCGCAATTCACGACTGACAAGTGTGTTGAAGGCACATCGCGTACTTTTTTTTTCGCTGTTCTCAAAATGTGTGACATATTGAAGCGGTACCCAGAACCCCATGGCCAGGTTACGGCATACAACCGGTCTCCGCTCCACTAACCCCATGTACGGCGTGTTCCGTGCCGTGAAGCCCCGCATCGGCAACCGATGCACCGCCAGCGGAGATTTGTGTATCAGAATATCAGGAATCAACAGGGTTTTATTTTCATAATGTTTCCGTCAATTTTTACGCTTCCGTTCTAATACCCACTGTTTTGACTGCTGGCGGTTGGATCGCGACTTTACCGTAACCGCCAGTTTAACTGTAATTAATGGAAATTTTAACGCTATCCGCGACGAAGGCTCCAAAGTCGCCAGGAACTGCATTGGTGCATCCGCAATTTTCATAATTAATACTCGCAACCTTAATCCGAATTTTTCAGGATGTCGAAATCGGATTTTCGACTTCGACATCCCCGCACTTGATTTGACCTCTTTCGAGTGGATCTACGTGCTTCCCTATGCACGAATCAACTTTCCTTTTCTCTTGCCCTCCATTTGTCTTAAAGATATGGCCAAAACAAAGTTGATTCGTGAGGCCACTTGTGAAGGTCATATCTCGTGTTGCTTGCGAGGAATTACGATAAGGAAACGTGGGATGTATTCACAATACTCCCGACGTAATTTAGGAAGCATTATATGCCTTGCGTCTCCACACGTGCGCGCTAGTGTAAGGGATCATGGTCAAGAGGGTAGAGTTTGCGTTATAGCTCTTTGGCCATGACATTGCGTGCGTTAAGATAACTTTCGAGTGTAGCGCGCAAGTGTTGGTGTTGCATAGGAACTCTCCTTGAGTTCCTATGAGCGATTGACACAAAGTTATGCCCTTGGAGGGGCATGACATATCGTGGTGGGAGCTACCTTTTTGGGCAATATGTGGTATGTGCCATGTGTTGTGTTGTGTGCCCATTTGGCGGGTCCATTGCTCCAAACCGAACCCGCCAATGGACCCCATATTGTGCAAGCCCCTTCTCCGTACTCCCCACGATCAATTGCAAGCGTAACCTTCGTGAAGGGAAGCTTGGGTGGTGATCCCGAAGCAATGCGTTGGGAGCAAGGTGTGTATTTTGCAATTTTCCATATTTTCATGTGCCCACTTGGGAAGTAGCGCTCGTAACCTTTCAAGGCGCCCCAAGTGGAGCACATATGTGGGATCGAAGGTCATTGGTGTCAAGTCATTGTGTTTAGAAGGATTAGTTGATTGCACGATCCAAGCCAAAGATATTATAATATAATTGTGCGCCTTTCAAGGCACTTTGGTTTGTCTTTGTGCCAATTTTGCCGTTTTTGGACCGTCATGATGTCAAGTGGCGACCTTGTATCTCAACGTTGCGCTCAATTGACATCATGACCCAAGTATGTTATGAGGGTACATACTTCGGTGCCCAACATATCTTGGACCCGGCGAATAACTCCTCTTAGGCTTGGCATACCGTGGCCGCCATGTTGGCGATTTGGGACTATCCCAAATCATGGGCTCACTTGGCGACCCTGCCATTCCCAATACCGGAGGAGTTGGGCGACGCCCAAAAGATATGTTGGATACATATGACTTGATACCAATCCTATGGCACACTCTGGTCCAAGTCGGGCATGTGCCCCATTTGCCCCAACCATGAGTGTGCGCATTTTTGGCCATTTTGAGCAATTTTCCACTTTTGCTGCCCGCCGTGCACTATGTTCTAACCCTCGTGCACGCCGGACGCATGGACCAATGGACCATATATGACATGGGTGTTATGGATAATGGTCCCCATGGTCCACACACCACGTGGGCGAAGCGGAGCCACCTTCGTTAAGGCGCTAGCCCAAAGTGAGTGTGGGCAATTTTGCAATTTTGACATTTGTGGACCCAATTGGGATCGTCACCACGCCGGGGGGCATGGAGATCTTTGAGAGCCAAGGGCATGGGAGTCTCCATTGGACTCCCGGTGGATCGCGTATGGGATGGCGGATCCGATCTCCAAGCCGGCGTGGAGATATACTATTGGGAGCACACCGAATTTTGGCTCACTTCAAGCAGCCAAAATGACCCCATTTTGGGACCCCAATTTCCCCCTTCCGTGTGGTCAATTGGCGGCCCCATTTCTCTAAGCCCATAGGGAGCCCGGACCCAAATTCAAGTTGTACACTCAGATACAAGTCCTAGGTCCTGCCTCCTACCCTGTGAGCCATTGGCCTTGCCCTGGCCCGGCGAGCCACGCGTGGGAATGACGCCAATTTTAGTGATTTTGGCATCATGACCCCACTTGACTCATCCGTGTTGGCCCGATGCCGGGACCTCAGAGGGAACCAGGTTGGGTTAGGGCTCCAGGGAGTTCGTAATCGAAGGGCATAGGGTCAGTTGCCTCGTCCCTACCCCTGGCGGGTCCGGACGAAGGGTCAATTTTGGAGTTTTTCAGGCTAATATCAGTTTGGGCTGAAACAGCCAATTTTCAGCTACCAACTCCTGAGGGATAATGGCGGGCCCATATCTCTTGCTCAGAGAGGAGTTGGGACCTGCCGTTAAGGGAGCATAGGGAGTGACTGTCGGTTGGCCTTGGAGCTCATTGGTTCCCAGGAACTCGCCTGTGGCTGTGCGGGACACCTCCCCCGTTGGCAGAGTTTCAGGGTCCGGACTGAGCAGGGCATGGGTTGTGTTTGAGCCCCCGCCCCCACCAGCCACTGAGAGGGTCGGACCTTGGATTAGGATATGAGTTAGGACTGAGTGTCTATTGTCCTGTGATGCCCTTACCCCAGTCCAGTCTTAACCCCATGTGTACATATCCTGATGTGTTGTTGTACATACTTTCGTTCCCTCTTTGCAGAGTGGCAAGGATTCTGAAACGCTTTGTCACATGACATGAGCGCATTGATGCCGTTGTGAGCGTAGTGCTTTGCCTGCCTGCTCACTTGCGCGTGTCCCGCAGCGTCCCGTGGCCGGCCCCCCACGGGAACGCGTCAAAAGCGTTTCACCGCCGCGGGGTTACCCAGCCCTCGCGTGCCACTCGGGGCCACCCACCCCGAGCAGCGCGGCGCAGCCCGCAGCTCGCAGCGCAGCGCAGCAACTCGCAGCGCAGCGCAGCAGCTCGTAGCGCGGCCCAGTGACAGCGCCGAGTTCGTCACGGAGCCAGCAGCGCCATCCAGAGCATCGCCCTGACCGCGCAGCAACCGTGAAAGAGGTGCACAGACCAGGACTCCTGCATCAGCCCCATCGGCCGACCCGGAGTCCCATCGGCCGACCAGCAAGGCCGCGTCAACCACCTCCACAAGCACCGGCTGACCAGCACCAGCCGCACTTCCAATCCAGTGCTGCAGCACCCTCGTCAACAACCACAACCAGTTCGTTGAGTTGAGCGAGTGCACATCAAGGACCTCAAGACCAACTACGCCCCCGCTGCCATGGTAAACTGGCAGGAAGCGAGTAGGTTGTGGCCGCGGCCCCACCCCCATGCGGCACGCCTGCTGCGTGGGTTGGTCTGGGACCAGCACTACCGCCACAGCCACCCCCAGTGTGAAGGCGGCATGCCCGGGAGCTTCGAGCTCCGCGAGGACATGGGGGAGGACCCCCTGCGGGCAGTGGAGGAGTGGCTGCGGGCGGAAGGCTACGAGTGGCGCTTCCGCCGCAAGCGCTGGCGGACCTGGACCCGGCCGGACAGGCCCGGCGAAGGGCTGCGCCCCGACGGGATTGAGGAGGAAGAGGACCCCAACGCCTACCCGTCGGGCGCCTCGATCAACGTCTCCCTGTGGGACGTGATCGAGAAGAACTTCCCGGAACCGGGGAGTGAGCGCAGGCTGCAGGGCAGCAGCAGCGCGTCTCCGGGGAAGGAGAAGAGGTCCGCCGGGGACAAGAAGCGGGACCGGAGGTGGCGGGAGTACCAGGAGTCCCTGGCCGCCGAAGCCGCCCAAGGCGCCAAGGGCGGAACCCCAGCCCCCAGTCCCCAACGGGCCAATGGTGGTCATCACCCCGGCTCCACCACCCTTGGCGACTACATCAAAGTCGCCAGGCAGTCCAAGGCCAAGCCCCGTCCGCTGCTCCTGAAGCCCCAGCAGGCCTCAGCAGGACCCAGCAGCGACGTGGAGTCGGCCCACCGCGGGAGGATGCCGGCCGACCAGGCCAGCTCCAGCAGCAGCGCCGCTCCCGCCCAAAGGGACGTGGCGCGCGCCTGTGAGCGCGTCTGTGGGGCGCCCTGCAACCTTCGGGTTGCCCGGCAACGGGCCACGCAGCAGAACGCTGCCGTGGAGGGCGCCGTCGCCATCGCCCGTGAGGAGGCCACCGAGTGGGGCAGAGGCATGGACTACCACGCCTCGAAAGTGGCAGCCATCGCGGCCGGTCTCACGGCTGCGGCCGCCCATGAGGCAGTGGCTGCCCGGATCAGGGCAACCGACGAGGAAGCCCGCCGGACGCAGGAGGCCATTGCCTGCAAGGAGGCCGAGGTGAAGGCGCTGGAAGAGGCGCTGGCCCAAGAGAGGGCACAGAAGGAGGCGGAGGAAAGGGCCGACGCCGAAGCGGCGGCTAAGGCCCAGGAGGACGCCGCCAAGAAGGAAGCCATCGAGGCCGCGCGACGGAAAGTCGCTGAGGAGAAGGCCAAGACGGAGGCGGAGCTGGCGGCGTTGGAGGCGCAGAAGGCGCGGCTGCAGCAGGCCCGGGAAGCCGAGGCGGCTCGTGCTCGGGAAGAAGCCGAAGTGCGGGCTGCCGCAGCCACTGCCGCCGCAATGGAGGAGGCAGAGGCCAAACTCCGCCGCGAGACTCCCCCGGGAGGATCACGAGTGGAGACCCTTCGAAAGCTTTTCGAAGGGGACGCCTCCTCCAGGATGACGCTGGATGAGGCGGACACGGGCAGCAGTGGGAGCAGTGGCACCACCGCCCATCGACGGAGGAAGGGCAAGGGGAAGACCCCCGAGAGGCCGCGGAGGCCAGCGGGTGGACACCCCCACGACAGTGACCCCTTCTTCACCGCCAGTGACGGGGATGAACGAGGCCGCCGACATCGCCAAGTGGTGGCTTGGACGGGCGGAGGAGGCGGAGACGTCCCCATGGAAGGTGAGGATGAGGATCCCCCTCCTCCCTACCGGAGCTCGGAGTCTTCCGAGACTGAGACGCCCAGGTGGGGCAACATGGACGAGGATGACGACATGGACTTCGGCATCACGCGCCCATCCTCGGACCCACCGAGGCGACCCGGCGGAGACCCACCGGGACCCCCTGGCGGAGGACCATCAGGACCCCCTGGAGGACGCCCACCGAGTGGACCCCCTGGAGGCGGACCACCGGGCGGGGGAGGACCCCCTGGACGGGGCGGACCCGGCGGAGGCCCTCCTGGAGGACCCCCTGGGGACCCCGACGACCCACCAGGGAACGGCGACCCGGATACCACCTGGCGGTGGATTGTCTACCTCCGCAGGAGGGTCTTTTCCCTCGAGTGCGAGGTAGACACGGGCAAGGTCGAGATGGCTCGCATCTCCGGGGTCGCCGCGCGCGCGCAGAAGGAGCTGGACATCGCCAGGGCCGAGACCAAGTCGCTGACCAACGTCGTCAGCGGCCTGCAGGAGAGGCTGGATGCGCTGGAAGCCCGTGGGAGCGTCGGCAGCGACCACCCACCCCTGGAGTCTGGCTCGTCGGACGACGGCTGGGGACCCGGACCAGGTCCAGGCAGACCCCACGCCCCCGGCGGAGCCCCCAGGAGTCGCCCCAGCGCCAGTGCCCACTCTCTCACCGCCCCCTCTCACCACAGCGCGGGCCGCCGCAACGAGCGCGTGCCGCCCGGCAGTGGCAGTGAGGAATGGCGCGATGAGTGGCTCAGCGCGGACTACCACAACCGCCGTGCTCCACCGCGGACGCCTGTACGCCCCAGACGCCCAGCACCAGCCCCGGTACCAATCCCCAGGGCTGGAGCCCGTTATGGTGGACTCAGGGATGAGGTCCCCAGAGGAGACGTGGAGTGGGATGTCGGCGAAGGTGAGGACCTGGACCTGGACCTGGAGGAGTTCGACATCAGCCCGCCGCGTGGTGTACGACGGGAGCCCGCTGAACGCAGCCGCCGGCGCCGTGATGAGGATGCGTACATGGATGCAGTACGGCGTGAACATTTTGGTTCAGCGTACGTGGAGGAACCACGGCGTAGCCACAGGGATTCCATGGAGGAGATGGACGTGGCGGCCGTGGGAGTCCGTGGGCGAGGCCGATGGGAACCTCGGTCGACCTCGCGGCCGGCATTCATGGTCTCTAAGGCCGCGGATGCCGCCGTGTGGGAAGACTTGAAGGACATCAAGCCCCCCATGTACGACGGCAACCCCCTCAACCTCGACCGCTTCTTGGAGAAGCTGGACGATTGGGGGCTGACCGTCACTGAAGACCTGCCTCCCGCTGATGCGGAGAAGTATGTCTTCAAACGGTTCAGGTACCGCCTGCCGGAAGTGCTCAGAGAGTTATACTTCTTGGCGACCAAGGAGGGGAAAATCAAGACCCTCAAGGAAGCCAAGAAGTGGCTCAACGAGCAGGAGCGGGTGGACGCTCCGCAGGTGGCGGCCAAGCGCTGGAAGTCCATCAAGCTTGAGCATGATGGACGGGAGATCCGCCTACGAGAGTGGCGAGACTTCCGAGGGAAATACACCCTCTTCCGCCGCAACGTGGAGGATTGGAACGAGGGTGACGAGCAGGCTCGCCTGCTCTCCATGCTGCCGGAAGCATGGATCAAGAGGGTCACCAAGGAGGAATCCAAGAGGGCCAAGTCCAACCACACGGTCAAGATGATGCTCCCCAAGGAGTATCATACGAACGTGGTGGCTTGGGCGAAGAAGAACGTGGCCCGGGATGTCAAACGGCACTCCCTGCGGAACGCTCTTCTCATCACCGTCTCGGGCGATCGCGAGAAGACCGCGATGTGGCGCCTTGACGATTGTGAGTTGAGCGGCCAGACCATCCGTCTGCAGCCCATCCCGGCGCGGATGAGCTGCGACGAGATCCTGGAGTGGGTTGGCGAGGAAGTACTCAAGGAGTACCGAAACCTCCACCACACCCGCGGGTTGAGGCCCGGCGACCGCGACGTCAACTACGTTGGCGAGGGACCTGGCGGGGAAGCTGCCATGGACCCAGCGGGAGCCGGCGGCGATGAGACTCTCGTCGACGATGACGACGACGATGAGCCCGCCGAAGTGGCCGTTTGTGCCTTCGTGGCCAGGAACCTGAGCGCGGGGAGCAAACCGGGAAACTGGAAGCCCCTGCAGCAGGGTTGGAGGAAGCAGGAGAAGAGGGACCCTCGCCGCATAGGCGACCCTCCGCTGTCCTTTGGGGAGTTCATACGAGCTCACCCTCAGGGCTGTTTCGTGTGTTATGGGAGGAAGAAAGGCTTCAACCATGACCACCGAACATGCCCCGTCCACAAGGCCGACACGGAGACTTACAAGAAGGCGCACGGGTCGAAGAAGCGTGCGCCCGCGGGTATCCGGGAAGCCAAGATGGAGGTGGACAAGGACGAGCTGGCCAAGCTGATGTCGTCGGTGGGGACCGAATTGGCCAAGGAGATCCAGGAGATCAAGCGGAAATGGGTCCCCAGATCGGACAACAAGAACAAGGAGAACAACCAGAATGACCAGAACAAGGACAAGGACAAGAACAAGGGTAGGAAAGGGGGAAGGAAGAAGGGCATCAACGACGTTGAGGCCGAGGAGAACACCCCCTCTTCCACAACTGACGCCCCCTAGCGGAGCCCCTGCAGCCAAGGGCCCCAGCTAGGGCGGTCGCAGGATGGTGACGTGGGAAGCGCCGAACCATCCCAGTCGGGAGTCGATAAGCACAAGGGGACTGCCGCGGGCGGAAGGCCCGGTCCGGCGCCCAGTCGCGGAGGCGGGGTGAGGGCAAGTGAAGGCACGAACCCTTGCACCCGTCCGTCCTTCGCGACCAAGAATGTGTTTGATGTACTACAGGATCTATCCGAGAGTATCGGAGGATCACCCGGACCGCAGCTGGATGCTGCAGATGGGCAGCCTGAGCCCATTGTCCACGACCTGCACCAGTCGCTTGTGGAGCTTCTGGAACGGCCGGAGATCCTGAGTTTGCACGCCGTGCGCCGTGTCGGTCGCGAGCGGCAGTTGCATCTTAAGGTCCGTGCCTTATGCGGGGAAGTGGAAAAGGTTTTCGACGTGTTGGTCGACACGGGAGCTCAGGTCAGCTTGGTCAAGGCTGGCCTACTTTCACCAGAGTGTCTGACCGACAGTCGGAAACCTGTCAGGCTGAAGGTGGCGAACGGCCAGTACATGGTGGGAGGCACGAAGGAAGCGGCCATTGGGCTGCAGTTCGTGAACCATCGTGAGCTGAGCCGCCCAGACCTCGGCAAGGAAATCCTCCTGCACGGTAGCTTCTACGAGGCCGAGATGGACTGGGACATGATCGTCGGGTACGACTTCATGATGGAGACGGACTCCGGCGTCCTCCCGGCCCAGGCTTCCATGACCCTGTACCAGGACGACCAACTCTCGTGGCTTTCGTCACCTGAGCACCATGTGGAATGCCAATGGATCCACCCCGAACGCAATCAGCTCGAAGTGGCCGCGCTGGACACTGAGCCAACTGGTCCTGCAAACCAGGAGTACGGCGTAAGGCCGGAAGTGGCGAGCCGAGTTGTCGCGGACTTGGGAGCTTCGGATCTGGCCCTGGATGCGTTCTCTTCAGGAAC
Source organism: Eutreptiella sp. 'Long Island Sound 2002' (assembly GCA_964036045.1). Taxonomy (NCBI): domain Eukaryota; phylum Euglenozoa; class Euglenophyceae; order Eutreptiales; family Eutreptiaceae; genus Eutreptiella; species Eutreptiella sp. 'Long Island Sound 2002'. The sequence continues at coordinate 104,438,359 of OZ038380.1, forward strand.
CTCTGCCCATCTGCGGGTGTGTGAGAAGTACTGGAGCGCACAGGACTCCGCGTGGAAGAAGCACTGGGGTCCGCATCAGGGACTGATGTGGATCCATTGCCCCCGTTGGGACATTCCAAGAGCGATAGCGAAGATTCGCAAGGACGGCTCCAAGGCAGTGCTGGTTGTTCCTATGGGATGCACCGAGGGGGAAAGTACCCAGCATTGGGTAGCCTCATTGACCAACATGACCTTGAACAAGGTCGTCCTACCGGCTGGAGAGAGTGTCTATCAGGACGCTAAGGGACAGCCCATGCCACCCCAGAGATGGCCAACAGAATTCCACTATGTGGATGGGGGCCTTGATCAGGCCGACACCACGGACTTCGTGTGTGTCAACCGTATCATAGCAGAGCCTTGGAGGCAATGCTTTGCGGTTCCCCCTGTTGACATCGAAGAATCGGACTCCGAAGACCCCCTCACTGAAGAGGAGTGGGATCTGGTTCAGGGGTATATGGATCAGCCCTTTCACGACTGGGGGAACCAGCGTGAGGGCAAAGGCCAGGACAAAGCCTGGTGGGAAGTGGACTCAATCGTCTCCGGTCCCTATGACGGGAATACCTTCGTACAGAGGGTGCTGGATCACATGTCCAGCCAAGACGAGCCGCCTGGCGGTAACCCACCCACCTACGGCGATCTGTTCCGAGGCAAGACCAGGGATGGCCCTTTGGGCCACCTGGGAAGACCACCTGAGCCGAAAGCGAGCGGGGTCGCTACCCCTCAAGTAAGCTCCGTGGTTCAAGTGCCCGGAAAAGCCAAGGCGGAGTCCGATGACTGCCCCAAGATCCAGGCATTGAGGGCCAGGCTGAAGCAGAAGTATGGTGACACCTTCTTCAGCGGTAAGCCTGTGTTTCCCCCACCGGTGCGTGGACCGTATGGCGAGGCCAAGATACGACTGAAGCAGGACCCCCGTGTGTACCGGCACCGGGAGTTTGCCCTGAGGGGCGAGAGGAAAGAGGCCATGGAGAAGATCCTCCGTGACTTCATCCAGAGAGGCTGGCTCGAGCCGTGCCACTCCGAATGGGCCTCTCCTTGCTTCGTCGTCCCCAAGAAGGTTGCCGGTGAGTGGCGGCTCGTGGTCGACTACCGCGGCCTGAACGCCCAAACGCAGCACGACAGCTATACGCTGCCCCTCATTGAGGACATGCTGCAAAAACAACACCGGCGGAGGATCTTCACGGTGATTGACCTGAAACATGGTTATCATCAGATGCCTCTCGCCGAAGAGTCCCGTGCCTGCACAGCCATGAGCACTCCACTTGGACCTCTCCAGTGGAAGGTGATGCCCATGGGCGTCACCAACGGCAATGCGGCTTTTCAGCGGATGCTGGAGAACCTGCTTGAGCCGGTGCGCGACTGTGCGGACCCCTTCGTGGACAACGTGATCATCGCGTCCGGGGACCCCAGCATGAGCTACGAGGAGCTCCTGGAGGCACACGAGAGGGACGTCACTCGAGTGCTTGACCTTCTGGTTCGGCACAAACTCACGGGCAGCAGTGACAAGGCCACCATTGCGGTAAGCGAGGTGGTCTTCGCTGGCCACGTGGTCGGGAACGGGCAGCGAAAGCCCATACCTGGCAAGGTGGCTGCGATTGAGCACTGGGAAAAGCCCAAGACGGTCTCTGAGCTACGGGCGTATCTGGGGTTCTGCAATTACTACTCGGGGTATATCAAAATGTATGCCGAGTATGCAGCCCCCATGACGACCATGCTCAAGGGCAACCGAGAGGAGACCAAGAAGGGGTCCAAGAAAGCTCTGGTCTGGACAGCTGAGTCCGACCGTGCCTTTGAGGGGATGAAGCAGGCGCTGCTATCCGCAGTGGGTCTGCACCTCGTGGATCCCGACCGAGGGTTCGTCCTGCGCACCGACGCTTCCGACTACGCCATTGGCGCTGTGTTGGAGCAAGTGCTTGACGACGGGAGGCACGTGCCCGTGGCCTTCTGGAGCCGAGTCCTGGCGGAAGGCCAGAGACGGACGTGGACGCCCCGTGAAAAGGAGGCGTATGCCATCGTCATGGCTCTCAGGAAATGGGCTGGGTACATAGCCCTCCATCCCGTCACCGTCTGCACCGACCATCAGAGTCTGCAGTCGTGGCACAAGGAGCACGTGGACACCCCCTCAGGTCCCGCCTCCCGACGGGCAAGATGGCACGAGACCTTGGCCAAGTTCGACCTTACGGTTGTGTATATTCCTGGAAAGGATAACACCGTGGCGGACTGTCTCAGTAGGTGGGCCTATCCCGCCAGCAAGGGCATGCAGGACATCTCTGCCCATGGCGATGAGGCTGAGACCGCTGAAGCCAAGAGGATCATCGAAATGGAGCGCCTGATGGAGGAGGAGGGTGCTAAATGCTTCGTCGTCATGGCCGCGGATGCCCCCCTCGCAACGAGGGTGAGCAGAGCGGTCAGAGTACTCGCCCCCGAGGGAGCTGAGTCCGACAAGCACCTCTTCCCTAAGTCTTGCCTCCAGGACGACTGGACCGACGATTACGCCAAGTCTGAGGCCTTTGCGGCCGAGTATAGGGCTGTGACCGACCCTGATGACGGGCAGAAGTGGCCAAAGGGGCTGACTGAGGAAGATGGCAAGCTCTACCGGAATGGTAAGCTGCTAGTACCAGAGTCCCGGGTGCTCGAGCTGTGTGAAGCTTGGCACCACCACATGCTGCACCCAGGGGTCAAGAAGCAAGCTCTTGACATGCAGCGTCGGTTCGAGATCGATCATATCGTTCTCTACACCGCCATCAAGAAGGTCAGGAAGGGTTGCTCGGTCTGTCAGGCCTGCAATCCCGACAACCGGAACGTCAAGGGGGAACCCCAATGGACCCCGGTTCCTGACCAGCCCATGGAGAGCGTGGCCATGGACGTCTTCTCCATGCCCGAAGTGCACATTGGCAAGGAGACCTTTGACTGTGTGGTTCTCTGTGTGGACCGCCACAGCGGCTACGTTGTAGCCGTTCCGGCACGCAAAAAGGGGTTGCTTGCCAGAGAAGTGGCAGTCATGATGATTCGTCATTGGCTGACCGTCTTTGACATCCCCCGCACCATTTGCAGTGACCGAGGTCCCCAGTTTACTGGTGGCTGGTTCAAGGCTATGTGTTCCCTCATGGGAATACGACATGCCAAGAGCGTCGCCTATCTCAGCCGGTCTAACGGCCGTGCTGAAGTGGCTGGACGGCAGCTGTTCGAGAAGCTGCGCAAGATCCACATCACCAATCCACGGCGGAACTGGTTTGAGGAGATGTGGCCTGCTCTGAAGGCCCATCATGACACCCCCACACCGGGCGGTTTGTCCCCTCACCAGATTCTATTCGGCAGGGACCCCCTGGGTCGGGGACTTCCCTTGTCTGGTGATGGCATGGCTATGGATGCCAAGGAATTCTTCGCGCGGCAAGAGCAAACGGCGCGGGACATCCGCCAGCAGCTCGAGAAGGAGCATGCTGAGCGTCAGAAGTCCGCCCCAAGCTCGACAGCGCAGAAGTTCAGGGTGGGAGACCCGGTGTGGGTGATCAGACCCCGCCCTATGGGCACCCACCGCACCAAGACCTGGTTCACACCTGGCGAGGTGGTCCGCAGGATTGGTGAGGACACCTACCGCATCAAGGTGGGTCACGGACAGTTCCGGGAGCGCCACGAGAGTCAACTCCGTGTGCGGGAACCCGACCTCCGTGGCCGACATGTGTCCCTGGACTACGCCAAACATGAGGCCGATTCGGACGACGACTATGCTGAGCAGGACGACTATACTGTCGAGAAGATCCTGGCTCAGCGTCCGAAGGCCTCGGCACCCGGAGGTCTGGAGTTCAAGGTTCGTTGGCGAGGCTATGGGCCGTCCCACGACACCTGGGAACCCGTCTCCTCGTTTGTGCCGCGGGTCAATACTCCCTTCATGGAGTACATCCGCAAGCACAAGACCAAGATCCACGTTTCGGACTTGGCAGCACTCACCCGGGCGATTGCAGCCAGGGGTGCCTGATCAGCGCCCTGAGCTCTCCCCTGATGCGTTTTGAGCGCTTGTGAGGCCGACGAATCGTCCCTTACTTGCTTGCTCTCTTCCATCTTTCGGTGACAGAGTGGCCATATACCCCCCCCTGCTGAATCCAGAGGAGGATGGCCCCTCTCTTTCAATTCTATTCGTCACTCACCCCCCTGCTGAATCCTTGGGAAACCAGGTAGGGCGACTGACCTTCATTCTTCTGAGCTCTTGGGGCCTTGAAGCCCATACGACGTTGCGCAACGGATGCCGCTGCCATCGGCATTGCGTTTTTTGAGTGTGTGGTCTGGTTCCATGGCATTTGCGGAATCCAGACCAGTCGACGTGTGTCTCGAGACTATATATGGCCTGAACTCAGGCGTTTTCCTGTCCACCCTCCTGCATTGCCTTATCCTGACCGTGGCGTGGTTTGGCGCTCTGTTCAGAGTGTGTTTACACGCCTATTTACCCCGCTTGTTTTGCTTTTCTGCCCTCCAGGATATGTGCATCTGTATGTTAAGTATCATCAGCCCATCGCTGAGGGATGGACTGTTTTTCACCACGAATCGGGATACGGAGGCGCCTTGAGTCGCCGTGTACATATTCTTACAGCCTGGTCCAGCCTGGACCAGTACTTGATTACAGATTCTACTGTTTGAGTGCCCGTGATACCGTGTTGCCCTATTCGCTGTGATGTGTGGAGATCCTGATGGCGCCAGGCGGGAAGCCCAGTTGCCTGATTACACTCCCAGCGGTCCGCCACTGTCAGTCCCAGTGTGAGCCTACCGATTCGCAGACGCACTTGCATTCGGATGGCGGCCTCCGGTGCTCCTGACCTCGGTCAGTCTGCCTGGGAAACTGGTGGTTTGAGGAGTCGACGCCTCCGCCCACACTGCATGAGGACTCCCTCATGTATGGCCTTCGTGGCAGTAGGGCGAGGGAAAAGACGGCCTTGATGCCCGATCCCTTCAGGAGGAGTTCCCTTAAGATCTGGGGTTCTTAAGGAGTTCGACTATGGCACTCTGGACTGGCGTCGTATGGATATGGACATGGTGCGCCCGAGGAAGGACCCGTGGGGACTCTCCCCAGTCGGCGGGCCTTGGGAAGCTTGGGGTAGCCTGATGGATCTTTGTGGTCGCTCTCGACCTGTGGGACCACCTCGGTCGTCGTGTGTCGCCTATGTTGGCCGTGTATGCCACCGCCACTGTGGTGGTGACCGTAGCAGCCGGCACCCGGTGCGCCTGGTATGGGTTAACGGGTCCTTTGGATGCCGAACAATCGCCGCCAGGACCCGGGACTTGATACTTGATACTATACATGTGCTACGAGCTTATACAGCATCATACCTATCCCACTGTGGGATACCTATCTTACTGTGCAGCCTCACCTGAGTCGGCCTGAAGTGAGGGTGTGACACCCCCCCCCCTTCAGGGAATGGTCCTGGGTACCCGCTGCCATGCGTGGGTGTTATCGAGCCCCCCCCAGGGTTTGCTCTAAGGAGGGGGGTGAAGCGGTACCCAGAACCCCATGGCCAGGTTACGGCATACAACCGGTCTCCGGTCCACTAACCCCATGTACGGCGTGTTCCGTGCCGTGAAGCCCCGCATCGGCAACCGATGCACCGCCAGCGGAGATTTGTGTATCAGAATATCAGGAATCAACAGGGTTTTATTTTCATAATGTTTCCGTCAATTTTTACGCTTCCGTTCTAATACTCACTGTTTTGACTGCTGGCGGTTGGATCGCGACTTTACCGTAACCGCCAGTTTAACTGTAATTAATGGAAATTTTAACGCTATCCGCGACGAAGGCTCCAAAGTCGCCAGGAACTGCATTGATGCATCCGCAATTTTCATGATTAATACTCGCAACCCTAATCCGAATTTTTCAGGACGTCGAAATCGGATTTTCGACTTCGACATCCCCGCACTTGATTTGACCTCTTTCGAGTGGACCTACGTGCTTCCCTATGCACGAATCAACTTTCCTTTTCTCTTGCCCTCCATTTGTCTTAAAGATATGGGCAAAACAAAGTTGATTCGTGAGGCCACTTGTGAAGGTCATATCTCGTGTTGCTTGCGAGGAATTACGATAAGGAAACGTGGGATGTATTCACAATAGTCCCGACGTAATTTAGGAAGCATTATATGCCTTGCGTCTCCACACGTGCGCGCTAGTGTAAGGGATCATGGTCAAGAGGGTAGAGTTTGCGTTATAGCTCTTTGGCCATGACATTGCGTGCGTTAAGATAACTTTCGAGTGTAGCGCGCAAGTGTTGGTGTTGCATAGGAACTCTCCTTGAGTTCCTATGAGCGATTGACACAAAGTTATGCCCTTAGAGGGGCATGACATATCGTGGTGGGAGCTACCTTTTTGGGCAATATGTGGTATGTGCCATGTGTTGTGTTGTGTGCCCATTTGGCGGGTCCATTGCTCCAAACCGAACCCGCCAATGGACCCCATATTGTGCAAGCCCCTTCTCCGTACTCCCCACGATCAATTGCAAGCCTAACCTTCGTGAAGGGAAGCTTGGGTGGTGATCCCGAAGCAATGCGTTGGGAGCAAGGTGTGTATTTTGCAATTTTCCATATTTTCATGTGCCCACTTGGGAAGTAGCGCTCGTAACCTTTCAAGGCGCCCCAAGTGGAGCACATATGTGGGATCGAAGGTCATTGGTGTCAAGTCATTGTGTTTAGAAGGATTAGTTGATTGCACGATCCAAGCCAAAGATATTATAATATAATTGTGCGCCTTTCAAGGCACTTTGGTTTGTCTTTGTGCCAAATTTGCCGTTTTTGGACCGTCATGATGTCAAGTGGCGACCTTGTATCTCAACGTTGCGCTCAATTGACATCGTGACCCAAGTATGTTATGAGGGTACATACTTCGGTGCCCAACATATCTTGGACCCGGCGAATAACTCCTCTTAGGCTTGGCATACCGTGGCCGCCATGTTGGCAATTTGGGACTATCCCAAATCATGGGCTCACTTGGCGACCCTGCCATTCCCAATACCGGAGGAGTTGGGCGACGCCCAAAAGATATGTTGGATACATATGACTTGATACCAATCCTATGGCACACTCCGGTCCAAGTCGGGCATGTGCCCCATTTGCCCCAACCATGAGTGTGCGCATTTTTGGCCATTTTGAGCAATTTTCCACTTTTGCTGCCCGCCGTGCACTATGTTCTAACCCTCGTGCACGCCGGACGCATGGACCAATGGACCATATATGACATGGGTGTTATGGATAATGGTCCCCATGGTCCACACACCACGTGGGCGAAGCGGAGCCACCTTCGTTAAGGCGCTAGCCCAAAGTGAGTGTGGGCAATTTTGCAATTTTGACATTTGTGGACCCAATTGGGATCGTCACCACGCCGAGGGGCATGGAGATCTTTGAGAGCCAAGAGCATGGGAGTCTCCATCTGACTCCCGGTGGATCGCGTATGGGATGGCGGATCCGATCTCCAAGCCGGCGTGGAGATATACTATTGGGAGCACACCGAATTTTGGCTCACTTCAAGCAGCCAAAATGACCCCATTTTGGGACCCCAATTTCCCCCTTCCGTGTGGTCAATTGGCGGCCCCATTTCTCTAAGCCCATAGGGAGGCCGGACCTAAATCCAAGTTGTACACTCAGATATAAGTCCTAGGTCCTGCCTCCTACCCTGTGAGCCATTGGCCTTACCTTGGCCGGGCGAGCCACGCGTGGGAATGACGCCAATTTTAGTGATTTTGGCATCATGACCCCACTTGACTCATCCGTGTTGCCCCGATGCCGGGACCTCAGAGGGAACCAGGTTGGGTGAGGGCTCCAGGGAGTTCGTACTCGAAGGGCATAGGGTCAGTTGCCTCGTCCCTACCTCTGGCGGGTCCGGACGAAGGGTCAATTTTGGAGTTTTTCAGGCTAATATCAGTTTGGGCTGAAACAGCCCATTTTCAGCTACCAACTCCTGAGGGATAATGGCGGGCCCATATCTCTGGCTCAGAGAGGAGTTGGGACCTGCCGTTAAGGGAGCATAGGAAGCCACTGTCGGTTGGCCTTGGAGCCCATTGGTTCCCAGGAACTCGCCTGTGGCTGTGCGGGACACCTCCCCCGTTGGCAGAGTTTCAGGGTCCGGACTGAGCAGGGCATGGGTTGTGTTTGAGCCCCCGCCCCCACCAGCCACTGAGAGGGTCGGACCTGGGATTGGGATATGAGTTAGGACTGAGTGTCTATTGTCCTGTGATGCCCTTACCCCAGTCCAGTCTTAACCCCATGTGTACATATCCTGATGTGTTGTTGTACATACTTTCGTTCCCTCTTTGCAGAGTGGCAAGGATTCTGAAACGCTTTGTCACATGACATGAGCGCATTGATGCCCTTGTGAGCGTAGTGCTTTGCCTGCCTGCTCACTTGCGCGTGTCCCGCAGCGTCCCGTGGCCGGCCCCCCACGGGAACGCGTCAATATGCCCCTCAAAATGATGGCAGCGAAAATACAACTACGCAACTTTTCGATTTTTCGGCCACTGGTAGGTGTTTTGGTGAAATAGCACCGTTTTAAGCGGTTTTTCAACCAGTCTCCGCCGAATAGGGGCTGAATTTTGTACTGGCTGCCACGTGCGAATTTGACCGATGTTGTTACCCCTTAAAATGATCGGCTCGTGCCAAAATGTCGGGAAATCCACTTTGTTTGCCGCATTTGGTGCCGATTTGTTGTTTTGCGGCAGTTTTGAGCTTTTTTGGGGCAGTTTTGTAGCGAAATAGGGTCAAATTATTACTAAAAGCATAGGTTCAACCCGTTTGAGGGTATTGGTGCCTCTCGATGCATAGTTTGCAAGAAGGAACAGTGGCTAGGCTCGGTTTCTGTGGGGCTTGCCCCACAGAAACCGAGACTAGCAGGCGTGAAGCTGGTTTTCATATGGTTTTTTTGGCTTACAAACCCATCTGTACGGATGTTACGTGGCTGCACAATGGTGGCAGAAGTACCGTATGGTATGCATACCCCAAAGAGGAGCGGGCCGTAATTCTCCGTGATCCGCTCTTGTTCAATCTCCCCTGCAGGGGCCGTAGTGATTCGGCTTCGGCGGGAAGGGTACCCGCCGAAGCGCAATTCACGACTGATAAGTGTGTTGATGGCAGATCGCGTACTTTTTTTTTTCGCTGTTCTCAAAATGTGTGACATATGCCCCTCAAAATGATCGCAGCGAAAATACAACTACGCGACTTTTCGATTTTTGGGCCATTTGTAGTCGTTTTGGTGAAACAGCACCGTTTTAAGCGGTTTTTCAACCAGTCTCCGCCGAATAGGGGCTGAATTTTGTACTGGCTGCCACGTGCCGATTTGACCCATGTTGTCACCCCTTAAAATGATCGGCTCGTGACCAAACATCGGGAAATCAACTTTGTTTGCCAGATCCGCACTTGTTTTGTGGTTTTGCAGCAGTTTTGAGCGTTTTTGATACAGATTTGTAACAAAATAGGGTCAAATTGTTACTAAAAGCACAGGTTCAACCCGTTTGAGGGTATTGGTGCCCCTCGATGCATAGTTTGCAAGAAGGACCAGTGGCTAGGCTCGGTTTCTGTGGGGCTTGCCCCACAGAAACCGAGACTAGCAGGCGTGAAGCTGGTTTTCCTAGGGTTTTTTGTGCTTACAAACCCATCTGTATGGATTGTACATTGCTGCACAATGGTGGCAGGAGTACCGTATGGTGTGCATACCCCAAAGAGGAGCGGGCCGTAATTCTCCGTGATCCGCTCTTGTTCAATCTCCCCTGCAGGGGCCGTAGTGATTCGGCTTCGGCGGGAAGGGTACCCGCCGAAGCGCAATTCACGACTGACAAGTGTGTTGATGGCAGATCGCGTACTTTTTTTTTCGCCGTTCTCAAAATGTGTGACATATGCCCCTCAAAATGATCACAGCGAAAATACAACTACGCGACCTTTCGATTTTTGGGCCACTGGTAGTCGTTTTGGTGAAATAGCACCGTTTTAAGCGGTTTTTCGACTAGTCTCCGCCGAATCGGGGCTGAATTTTGTACTGGCTGCCATGTGCGGATTTGACCCATGTTGTTACCCATCAAAATGATCGACATATGCGAAAACGTCGGGAAATCAACTTTGTTTGCCAAACTTGGTACTGTTTTGTGGTTTTGCGGCAGTTTTGAGCGTTTTTGGGGCAGTTTGGTATCAAAATGGGGCAAATTGTTACTAAAAGCGCAGGTTCAACCCGTTTGAGGGTATTGGTGCCCCTCGATGCATAGTTTGCAAGAAGAAGCAGTGGCTAGGCTTGGTTTCTGTGGGGCTTGCCCCACAGAAACCGAGACTAGCAGGCGTGAAGCTGGTTTTCCTAGGGTTTTTTGTGCTTACAAACCCATCTGTATGGATTGTACGATGCTGCACAATGGTGGCAGAAGTACCGTATGGTATGCATACCCGAAAGAGGAGCGGGCCGTAATTCTCCGTGATCCGCTCTTGTTCAATCTCCCCCGCAGGGGCCGTAGTGATTCGGCTTCGGCGGGAAGGGTACCCGCCGAAGCGCAATTCACGACTGACAAGTGTGTTGATGGCAGATCGCGTACTTTTTTTTTTCGCTGTTCTCAAAATGTGTGACATATGCCCCTCAAAATGATCGCAGCGAAAATACAACCACGCGACGTTTCGATTTTTGGGCCATTGGTAGTCGTTTTGGTGAAATAGCACCATTTTAGGGGTTTTTCAACCAGTCTCCGCCGAATAGGGGCTGAATTTTGTACTGGCTGCCACGTGCGGATTTGCCCCGTGTTGTTACCCCTTAAAATGATTGGCTCGTGCCAAAACGTCGGGAAATCAACTTTGTTGGCCCAATTTGGTGCCGTTTTGTTGTTTTGCAGTTGTTTGGAGCGTTTTTGGGGCAGTTTTGTAGCGAAATAGGGTCAAATTGTTACTAAAAGCGCAGATTCAACCCGTTTGAGGGTATTGGTGCCTCTCGATGCATAGTTTGCAAGAAAGAGCAGTGGCTAGGCTCGGTTTCTGTGGGGCTTGCCCCACAGAAACCGAGACTAGCAGGCGTGAAGCTGGTTTTCCTAGGGTTTTTTGTGCTTACGAACCCATCTATATGGATTGTACATTGCTGCACAATGGTGGCAGAAGTACCGTATGGTATGCATACCCCAAAGAGGAGCGGGCCGTAATTCTCCGTGATCCGCTCTTGTTCAATCCCCCCTGCAGGGGCCGTAGTGATTCGGCTTCGGCGGGAAGGGTACCCGCCGAAGCGCAATTCACGACTGACAAGTGTGTTGATGGCAGATTGCGTACTTTTTTTTTCGCCGTTCTCAAAAGGTGTGACATATGCCCCTCAAAACGATGGCAGCGAAAATACAACCACGCGACTTTTCGATTTTTGGGCCGCTGGTAGTCGTTTTGGTGAAATAGCACCGTTTTAAGCGGTTTTTCAACCAGTCTCCGCCGAATAGGGGCTGAATTTTGTACTGGCTGCCACGTGCGGATTTGACGCATGTTACTACCCCTTAAAATGATTGGCTCGTGCCAAAACGTCGGGAAATCAACTTTGTTTGCCAAATTTGGTACCGTTTTGTGGTTTTGCAGCAGTTTTGAGCGTTTTTGGGGCAGTTTTGTAGCGAAATAGGGTCAAATTATTACTAAAAGCCTAGGTTCAACCCGTTTGAGGGTATTGGTGCCTCTCGATGCATAGTTTGCAAGAAGGAACAGTGGCTAGGCTCGGTTTCTGTGGGGCTTGCCCCACAGAAACCGAGAGTAGCAAGCGTGAAGCTGGTTTTCCTAGGGTTTTTTTGTGCTTACAAACCCATGTGTATGGATTGTACGTGGCTGCACAATGGTGGCAGAAGTACCGTATGGGATGCATACCCCAAAGAGGAGCGGGCCGTAATTCTCCATGATCCGCTCTTGTTCAATCCCCCCCCGTGGGGTGCTGTTTTCTGGTGGGCGTCGGGGTGTGGGGCCCCTGACGCCCCATCGAAAACATGGTCCATACCGTACGTTACGCGACCCCCGGGGTAAAATCCAGAGGCCTCCAAAAACCTATCATGTTACCCCTTGAAATGTTCCAAATTGAATTCTAAGAACGCGACTTTTCCTTTTTTTTGCCAACGATGGTCGCTTTGGTGAGTTAGCATTGTTTTAAGCGGCTTTTCGGGCAGTCTCTAGACATTTGGGGCTGAATTTTGTACTGCATGCTGCTTGCACATTTGGGTTGTGTTGCAGCCCCTCAAAATGACGGGCTCGTGCTAAAACGACACAAAAACACCCCCGTTGGCCAAAATTGGTGCCGTTTTGATGATTTATCGCCAATTTTGTGCATTTTTTGGCAGATTTTGCCATATTTTTGCCATATTTGGCATGTATACTTGCTCCCCATCTGACAAGGCTTTTTGGCCCATGGGGCAACCATAGTGGGCAAGAAGCATTAGGCAGAATCCGCTAGGCTCCGTTTTTGTGCGGCTTGGCCCACAAAAACGGAGCCTTGCGGCCGGCGCTGGCGCCGTTGCTCCCGTGTTTTCATGGTTTTCTCCTTCTCCGCCTTTGAATGGTCTTTTTGCCTTTGTGCTCCTGGTCCCCCCCGTTCTCATCTGAGCATCCGTGCAACCCCACCTCGTGCATCTTTCCCCCGCTTGTTCAATCTCCCCTGCAGGGGCCGTAGTGATTCGGCTTCGGCGGGAAGGGTACCCGCCGAAGCGCAATTCACGACTGACAAGTGTGTTGATGGCAGATCGCGTACTTTTTTTTTTAGCTGTTCTCAAAAGGTGTGACATATGCCCCTCAAAATGATCGCAGCGAAAATACAAGTACGCGACCTTTCGATTTTTGGGCCACTGGTAGTCGTTTTGGTGAAATAGCCCTGTTTTAAGCGGTTTTTCAACCAGTCTCCGCCGAATAGGGGCTGAATTTTGTACTGGCTGCCATGTGCGGATTTGACCCATGTTGTTACGCCTGAAAATGATCGGCTCGTGCCAAAACGTCGGGAAATCAACTTTGCTTGCCGAATTTGGTGACGTTTTGTTGTTTTGCAGCAGTTTGGAGCGTTTTTGGGGCAGTTTGGTATCAAAATGGGGTCAAATTATTACTAAAAGCATAGGTTCAACCCGTTTGAGGGTATTGGTGCCCCTCGATGCATAGTTTGCAAGAAGGAGCAGTGGCTAGGCTCGGTTTCTGTGGGGCTTGCCCCACAGAAACCGAGGCTAGCAGGCGTGAAGCTAGTTTTCCTAGGGTTTTTTGTGCTTACAAACCCATCTGTATGGATTGTACATTGCTGCACAATGGTGGCACAAGTACCGTATGGTATGCATACCCCAAAGAGGAGCGGGCCGTAATTCTCCGTGATCCGCTCTTGTTCAATCCCCCCCCCAGGGGGCTGTTTTCTGGTGGGCATCGGGGTGTGGGGCCCCTGACGCCCCATCCAAAACAAGGTCCATACCGTACGTTACGCGACCCCCGGGGTAAAATACAGAGGCCTCCAAAAACCTATGAAGTTACCCCTTAAAATGTTCGAAATTGAATTCTAAGAACGCGACTTTTCCCCTTTTCAGCCCACGATGGTCGTTTTGGTGAGTTAGCAGCGTTTTAAGCGTTTTTTCGGGCAGTGTCCGCACATTCGGGGCTGAATTTTGTAGTGGCTGCTGTATGCAAATTCGGGTCATGTTTCAGCCCCTTAAAATGATTGGCTTGTGCCGAAATGTCAGAAAAACACACCCGTTGGCTGAAATTGGTAACGTTTTGATGATTTACGGCCAATTTTGTACATTTTTTGGCAGTTTTTTGCCATATTTTTGCCATATTTGGCTTGTATACTTGTTGCCTATCTGACAAGGCCTTTTGGCCCATGGGGCTACCATAGCGGGCAGGAAGCATTACGCAGAATCTGCTAGGCTCCGTTTTTGTGGGGCTTGGCCCACAAAAACGGAGCCTAGCGGCCGGCGCTTGCGCCGTTGAACCCGTTTTTTCATGGTTTTATTCTTCTCCGCTTCTGCATGGTTCTTTCTGCCTTTGTGTTCTTTGTCCTCCGTTGTCATGCAAACCGTTGCCGTGCGACCCCCTCTCGTGCAACTTTCCCCAGCTTGTTCAATCTCCCCCGCAGGGGCCGTAGTGATTCGGCTTCGGCGGGAAGGGTACCCGCCGAAGCGCAATTCACGACTGACAAGTGTGTTGATGGCAGATCGCGTACTTTTTTTTTCGCCCTTCTCAAAATGTGGTACATATGCCCCTCAAAATGATCGCAGCGAAAATACAATTACGCGACTCTTCGATTTTTGGTCCACCGGTAGTCGTTTTGGTGAAATATCACTGTTTTAAGCAGTTTTTCAACCAGTCTCCGCCGAACAGGGGCTGAATTTGGTACTGGCTGCCACGTGCTGATTTGACCTTTGTTGTTACCCCTTAAAAGGATCAGCTCATGCCAAAACGTCGAGAAATCAACTTTGTTTGCCAAATTTGGTACCGTTTTGTGGTTTTGCAGCAGTTTTGAGCGTTTTTGGGGCAGTTTGGTATCAAAATGGGGCAAATTGTTACTAAAAGCGCAGGTTCAACCCGTTTGATGGTATTGGTGCCCCTCGATGCATAGTTTGCAAGAAGGAGCAGTGGCTAGGCTCGGTTTCTGTGGGGCTTGCCCCACAAAAACCGAGACTAGCAGGCGTGAAGCTGGTTTTCCTAGCGTTTTTGGTGCTTACAAACCCATCTATATGGATTGTACGTTGCTGCACAATGGTGGCAGAAGTACCGTATGGTATGCATACCCGAAAGAGGAGCGGGCCGTAATTCTCCGTGATCCGCTCTTGTTCAATTTCCCCTGCAGGGGCCGTAGTGATTCGGCTTCGGCGGGAAGGGTACCCGCCGAAGCGCAATTCACGACTGACAAGTGTGTTGATCGCAGATCGCGTACTTTTTTTTTTCGCTGTTCTCAAAATGTGTGACATATGCCCCTCAAAATGATCGCAGCGAAAATACAATCACGCGACTTTTCGACTTTTGGGCCATTGGTAGTCGTTTTGGTGAAATAGCACCGTTTTAAGCAGTTTTTTAACCATTCTCCGCCGAATAGGGGCTGAATTTTGTATTGGCTGCCATGTGCAGATTTGACCCATGTTATCACCCCTTAAAATGATTGGATCGTGCCCCTCGATGCATAGTTTGCAAGAAGGAGCAGTGGCTAGGCTCGGTTTCTGTGGGGCTTGCCCCACAGAAACCGAGACTAGCAGGCGTGAAGCTGGTTTTCCTAGGGTTTTTTGTGCTTACAAACCCATCTGTATGGATTGTACATTGGTGCACAATGGTGGCAGAAGTACCGTATGGTATGCATACCCCAAAGAGGAGCGGGCCGTAATTCTCCGTGATCCGCTCTTGTTCAATCCCCCCCCTTGGGGGCTGTTTTCTGGTGGGTGTCGGGGTGTGGGGCCCCTGACGCCCCATCGAAAACAAGGTCCATACCGTACGTTACGCGACCCCCGGGGTAAAATCCAGAGGCCTCCAAAAACCTATGAAGCTACCCCTTAAAATGTCCGAAATTGAATTCTAAGAACGCGACTTTTCCCTTTTTTAGCCCACGATGGTCGTTTTGGTGAGTTTGCAGCGTTTTAAGCGGTTTTTCGGGCAGTCTCCGCACATTTGGGGCTGAATTTTGTAGTGGCTGCTGTATGCAAATTTGGGGCATGTTACAGCCCCTCAAAATGATCAGCTTGTGCCGAAACGTCAGAAAAACACATCCGTTGGCTGAAATTGGTGACGCTTTGATGATTTACGGTCAATTTTGTACATTTTTTGGCAGTTTTTTGCCATATTTTTGCCATATTTGGCATGTATACTTGCTGCCCATCTGACAAGGCCTTTTGGCCCATGGGGCAACCATAGCGGGCAAGAAGCATTAGGCAGAATCCGCTAGGCTCCGTTTTTGTGGGGCTTGGCCCACAAAAACGGAGCCTAGCGGCCGGCGCTTGCGCCGTTGAACCCGTTTTTTCATGGTTTAATTCTTCTCCGCTTCTGCATGGTTCTTTTTGCCTTTGCGTTCTTTGTCCTCCGTTGTCATGCAAACAGTTGCCGTGCGACCCCCTCTCGTGCAACTTTCCCCAGCGACTTTTCCCTTTTTTAGCCCACAATGGTCGTTTTGGTGAGCTAGCAGCGTTTTAAGCGGTTTATCGGGCAGTCTCCGGACATTTGGGGCTGAATTTTGTAGTGGCTGCTGCAATCAAAGTTCGGGTCATGTTACAGCCCCTCAAAATGATTGGCTTGTGCCGAAACGTCAGAAAAACACACCCGTTGGCTCAAATTGGTAATGTTTTGATGATTTACGGCCAATTTTCTACATTTTTTGGCAGTTTTTGCCATATTTTTGCCATATTAGGCATGTATACTTGCTGCCCATCTGACAAGGCCTTTTGGCCCATGGGGCAACCATAGTGGGCAAGAAGCATTAGGCAGAAT
This sequence comes from Eutreptiella sp. 'Long Island Sound 2002', assembly GCA_964036045.1. Classification (NCBI taxonomy): domain Eukaryota; phylum Euglenozoa; class Euglenophyceae; order Eutreptiales; family Eutreptiaceae; genus Eutreptiella; species Eutreptiella sp. 'Long Island Sound 2002'. Next base: position 104,454,781 of record OZ038380.1, read on the forward strand.
CCGCTAGGCTCCGTTTTTGTGGGGCTTGGCCCACAAAAACGGAGCCTAGCGGCCGGCGCTTGCGCCGTTGAACCCGTTTTTTCATGGTTTTATTCTTCTCCGCTTCTGCATGGTTCTTTTTGCCTTTGTGTTCTTTGTCCTCCGTTGTCATGCAAACCGTTGCCGTGCGACCCCCTCTCGTGCAACTTTCCCCAGCTTGTTCAATTCCCCCCCGCAGGGGGCTGGCTTCTGTGGGGGTCGGGGTGTTGGGGGCCCCTAACCCCGCGCCAGAAGCAGTGACCAACTACTACGTTACGCCACCCCCCCCCCCCCTAGAAGACAGCCCTTCTCAAACCCCTGCAATGCAGCCCCTTAAAATGATCGCAATGGAATTCTAAGAACGCAACTTTTCTTCTTTCAGGCCGATGATGGTCGTTTTCATGAATTAGGACCGTTTTAAGCAGCTTTTCGGGCAGTTTCCGAAAATTTGAGGCTGAATTCCGTATTGGCTCTTGCTTGCGAAGTTACATCACGTTGTAGCCCCTTATAATGACCGGCTCGGGCCAAAACGTCAGAAAATCAACCTCATTGGCCAAATCTGGTGCCGTTTTGATGATTTACGGTGAATTTAGTGCTTTTTTAGGCAGTTTTTTGCCATTTTTTTCGCCATATTTGGCATGTATACTTGCTGCCCATCTGGCAAACCTTTTCTGCCAACGGGGCAACCATATTGTGCAAGAGGCAGGAGGCAGCACCCGCTAGGCTACGTTTTTGTGGGGCTTGGCTCACAAAAACGGAGCCTAGCGGCCGGCGCCGGCGCCGTTGCTCCCGTGTTTTCATGGTTTTCTCCTTCTCCGCCTTTGAATGGTCTTTTTGCCTTTGTGCTCCTGGTCCTCCCCGTTCTCATCTGAGCATCCGTGCGACCCCACCTCGTGCATCTTTCCCCCGCTTGTTCAAATCCCCCCCGCAGGGGGCTGGCTTCTGTGGGGGTCGGGGTGTTGGGGGCCCCTGACCCCGCGCCAGAAGCAGTGACCAACTACTACGTTACGCCACCCCCCCCCCCCCCTGGAAGACAGCCCTTCTCAAACCCCTTCCATGCAGCCCCTTAAAATGATCGCAATCGAATTCTAAGAACGCGACCCTTCTTCTTTTTGGCCGACGATGGTCGTTTTGGTGAATTAGGACCGTTTTAAGCAGTTTTTCGGGCAGTCTCCGAAAATTTGGGGCTGAATTCCGTATTGGCTTATGCTTGCAAAGTTACATCATGTTGTAGCCCCTTAAAATGACCGGCTCGGGCCAAAACGTCAGAAAAGCAACCTCATTGGCCAAATCTGGTGCCGTTTGGATGATTTACAGTCAATTTTGTGCGTTTTTTGGCAGTTTTCTGCCATTTTTTTCGCCATATTTGGCATGTATACTTGCTGCCCATCTGGCAAGCCTTTTTTGCCAATGGTGCAACCATGTTGTGCAAGAGGCACGAAGCAGCACCCGCTAGGCTTCGTTTTTGTGGGGCTTGGCCCACAAAAACGGAGCCTAGCGGCCGGCGTTGGCGCTGTTGCTCCCGTGTTTTCATGGTTTTCTCCTTCTCCGCCTTTGAATGGTCTTTTTGCCTTTGTGCTCCTTGTCCTCCCTGTTCTCATCTGAGCACCCGTGCGACCCCACCTCGTGCAATTTCCCCCCGCTTGTTCAAATCCCCCCCGCAGGGGGCTGGCTTCTGTGGGGGTCGGGGTGTTGGGGGCCCCTGACCCCGCGCGAGAAGCAGTGACCAACTACTACGTTACGCCACCCCCCCGCCCCCCTGGAAGACAGCCCTTCTCAAAACCCCGCAATGCAGCCCCTTAAAATGATCGCAATCAAATTCTAAGAACGCGACTTTCCTTCTCTCAGGCCGACGATGGTCGTTTTGGTGAATTAGGACTGTTTTAAGCAGTTTTTCGGGCAATCTCCGAAAATTTGGGGCTGAATTCCGTAGTGGCTCTTGCTTGCGAAGTTACATCATGTTGTAGCCCCTTAAAATGACCGCCTCGGGCCACAACGTCAGAAAAGCAACCTCATTGGCCACATCCGGTGCCGTTTCGATGATTTACAGTCAATTTTACGCGTTTTTTGGCAGTTTTCTGCCATTTTTTTCGCCATATTTGGCATGTATACTTGATGCCCATCTGGCAAGCCTTTTCTGCCAATAGGGCAACCATGTTGTGCAAAAGGCAGGAGGCAGCTCCCGCTAGGGTACATTTTTGTGGGGCTTGGCCCACAAAAACGGAGCCTAGCGGCCGGCGCTGGCGCCGTTGCTCCCGTGTTTTGATGGTTTTCTCCTTCTCCGCCTTTGAATGGTCTTTTTGCCTTTGTGCTCCTGGTCCTCCCCGTTCTCATCTGAGCATCCGTGCGACCCCACCTCGTGCATCTTTCCCCCGCTTGTTTAAATCCCCCCCGCAGGGGGCTGGCTTCTGTGGGGGTCGGGGTGTTGGGGGCCCCTGACCCCGCGCCAGAAGCAGTGACCAACTACTACGTTACGCCACCCCCCCCCCCCTGGAAGACAGCCCTTCTCAAACCCCTTCCATGCAGCCCCTTAAAATGATCGCAATGGAATTCTAAGAACGCGACCTTTCTTCTTTTTGGCCGACGATGGTCGTTTTGGTGAATTAGGACCGTTTTAAGCAGTTTTTCGGGCAGTCTCCGAAAATTTGGGGCTGAATTCCGTATTGGCTTATGCCTGCAAAGTTACATCATGTTGTAGCCCCTTAAAATGACCAGCTCGGGCCAAAACGTCAGAAAAGCAACCTCATTGGCCAAATCGGGTGCCGTTTCGATGATTTACGGTCAATTTTGTGCGTTTTTTGGCAGTTTTCTGCCATTTTTTTCGCCATATTTGGCATGTATACTTGCTGCCCATCTGGCAAGCCTTTTTTGCCAATGGTGCAACCATGTTGTGCAAGAGGCACGAAGCAGCACCCGCTAGGCTTCGTTTTTGTGGGGCTTGGCCCACAAAAACGGAGCCTAGCGGCCGGCGTTGGCGCCGTTGCTCCCGTGTTTTCATGGTTTTCTCCTTCTCCGCCTTTGAATGGTCTTTTTGCCTTTGTGCTCCTTGTCCTCCCCGTTCTCATCTGAGCACCCGTGCGACCCCACCTCGTGCAATTTCCCCCCGCTTGTTCAAATCCCCCCCGCAGGGGGCTGGCTTCTGTGGGGGTCGGGGTGTTGGGGGCCCCTGACCCCGCGCGAGAAGCAGTGACCAACTACTACGTTACGCCACCCCCCCGCCCCCCTGGAAGACAGCCCTTCTCAAAACCCCGCAATGCAGCCCCTTAAAATGATCGCAATCAAATTCTAAGAACGCAACTTTCCTTCTCTCCGGCCGACGATGGTCGTTTTGGTGAATTAGGACTGTTTTAAGCAGTTTTTCGGGCAATCTCCGAAAATTTGGGGCTGAATTCCGTAGTGGCTCTTGCTTGCGAAGTTACATCATGTTGTAGCCCCTTAAAATGACCAGCTCGGGCCACACCGTCGGAAAAGCAACCTCATTGGCCACATCCGGTGCCGTTTCGATGATTTACCGTCAATTTTACGCGTTTTTTGGCAGTTTTTTGCCATTTTTTTCGCCATATTTGGCATGTATACTTGATGCCCATCTGGCAAGCCTTTTCTGCCAATAGGGCAACCATGTTGTGCAAAAGGCAGGAGGCAGCTCCCGCTAGGGTACGTTTTTGTGGGGCTTGGCCCACAAAAACGGAGCCTAGCGGCCGGCGCTGGCGCCGTTGCTCCCGTGTTTTGATGGTTTTCTCCTTCTCCGCCTTTGAATGGTCTTTTTGCCTTTGTGCTCCTTGTCCTCCCCGTTCTCATCTGAGCACCCGTGCGACCCCACCTCGTGCAATTTCCCCCCGCTTGTTCCATCTCCCCTGCACGGGCCGTAGTGATTCGGCTTCGGCGGGAAGGGTACCCGCCGAAGCGCAATTCACGACTGACAAGTGTGTTGATGGCAGATCGCGTACTTTTTTTTTCGCTGTTCTCAAAATGTGATACATATGCCCCTCAAAATGATCGTAGCAAAAATACAACTACGCGACTTTTCGATTTTTCGGCCGCCAGTAGTGGTTTTGGTGAAATAGCACCGTTTTAAGCAGTTTTTCAACCAGTCTCCGCCGAATCGGGGCTGGATTTTGTATTGGCTGCCATGTGCGGATTGTACATTGCTGCACAATGGTGGCAGAAGTACCGTATGGTATGCATACCCCAAAGAGAAGCGGGCCGTAATTCTCCGTGATCCACTCTTGTTCAATCCGCCCCCCTGGGGGCTGTTTTCTGGTGGGCGTCGGGGTGTGGGGCCCCTGACGCCCCATCCAAAACATGGTCCATACCGTACGTTACGCGACCCCCGGGGTAAAATCCAGAGGCCTCCAAAAACCTATCATGTTACCCCTTGAAATGTTCGAAATTGAATTCTAAGAATGTGACTTTTCCCTTTTTTCGTCGACGATGGTTGTTTTGGTGAGTTAGCAGCGTTTTAAGCGGTTTTTCGGGCTGTCTCCGGACATTTGGGGCTGAATTTTGTACTGCATGCTGCCGGCACAATTGGGCTACGTTCCAGCCCCTCAAAATGACGGACTCATACTGAAACGACAGAAAAACACCCCCGTTGGCCGAAATTGGTGCCGTTTTGATGATTTACGGCCAATTTTGTGCATTTTTTGGCAGTTTTTGCCATATTTTTGCCATATTTGGGATGTATACTTGCTCCCCATCTGACAAGGCTTTTTGGCCCATGGGGCAACCATAGTGGGCAAGAAGCATTAGGCAGAAACCGCTGGGCTCCGTTTTTGTGCGGCTTGGCCTACAAAAACGGAGCCTAGCGGCCGGCGCTTGCGCCGTTGAACCCGTTTTTTCATGGTTTTCTTCTTCTCCGCTTCTGCATGGTTCTTTTGCCTTTGTGTTCTTTGTCCTCCGTTGTCATGCAAACCGTTGCCGTGCGACCCCACCTCGTGCAAATTTCCCTAGCTTGTGCAATCTTCCCCGCAGGGGCCGTAGTGATTCGGCTTCGGCGGCAAGGGTACCCGCCGAAGCGCAATTCACGACCGACAAGGGTGTTGATGGCAGATCGCGTGTTTTTTTTTCCGCTGTTCTCAAAATGTGTGACATATGCCCCTCAAAATGATTGCACCGAAAATACAACTACGCGACGTTTCGATTTTTGGGCCATTGGTAGTCGTTTTGGTGAAATAGCACCATTTTAAGCGGTTTTTTAACCAGTCTCCGCCGAATAGGGGCTGAATTTTGTACTGGCTGCCATGTGCGAATTTGACCCATATTGATACCCCTTAAAATGATCATCTCGTGCCAAAACGTCTGGAAATCAACTTTGTTTGCCAAATTTGGTACCGTTTTGTTGTTTTGCGGCAGTTTTGAGCATTTTTGGGGCACTTTGGTATCAAAATGGGGCAAATTGTTACTAAAAGCGCAGGTTCAACCCGTTCGAGGGTATTGGTGCCCCTCGATGCATAGTTTGCAAGAAGGAGCAGTGGCTAGGCTTGGTTTCTGTGGGGCTTGCCCCACAGAAACCGAGACTAGCAGGCGTGAAGCTGGTTTTCCTAGGGTTTTTTGTGCTTACAAACCCATCTATATGGATTGTACATTGCTACACAATGGTGGCAGAAGTACCGTATGGTATGCATACCCCAAAGAGGAGCGGGCCGTAATTCTCCGTGATCCGCTCTTGTTCAACCCCCCCCCCCTGGGGGCTGTTTTCTGGTGGGCGTCGGGGTGTGGGGCCCCTGACGCCCCATCGAAAACAAGGCCTCTAAAAACCTATGAAGTTACCCCTTAAAATGTTCGAAATTGAATTCCAGGAATGCGACTATTCCCTTTTTTCGCCCACGATGGTCGTTTTGGTGAGTTAGCAGCGTTTTAAGCGGTTTTTCGGGCAGCATTTGGGGCTGAATTTTGTAGTGGCTGCTGTATGCAAATTCGGGTCATGTTACAGCCCCTTAAAATGATTGGCTTGGACCGAAACGTCAGAAAAACACACCCATTGGCTGAAATTGGTAATGTTTTGATGATTTACGCCCAATTTTATACATTTTTTGGCAGTTTTTGCCATATTTTTGCCATATTTGGCATGTATACTTGCTGCCCATCTGAAAAGAGCCTTTTGGCCCATGGGGCAACCATAGCGGGCAAGAAGCATTAGGCAGAATCCGCTAGGCTCCGTTTTTGTGGGGCTTGGCCCACAAAAACGGAGCCTAGCGGCCGGCGCTTGCGCCGTTGAACCCGTTTTTTCATGGTTTTATTCTTCTCCGCTTCTGCATGGTTCTTTTTGCCTTTGTGTTCTTTGTCCTCCGTTGTCATGCAAACCGTTGCCGTGCGACCCCCTCTCGTGCAACTTTCCCCAACTTGTTCAAATCCCCTCCGCAGGGGGCTGGCTTCTGTGGGGGTCGGGGTGTTGGGGGCCCCTGACCCCGCGCCAGAAGCAGTGACCAACTACTACGTTACGCCACCCCCCCCCCCCCTGGAAGACAGCCCTTCTCAAACCCCTCCCATGCAGCCCCTTAAAATGATCGCAATGGAATTCTAAGAACGCGACTTTTCTTCTTTTTGGCCGACGATGGTCGTTTTGGTGAATTAGGACCGTTTTAAGCAGTTTTTCGGGCAGCCTCTGAAAATTTGGGGCTGATTCCGTATTGGCTCCTGCTTGTGAAGTTACATCATGTTGTAGCCCCTTAAAATGACCAGCTGGTCCAAAACGTCAGAAAAGCAACCTCATTGGCCAAATCTGGTGCCGTTTGGATGATTTACAGTCAATTTTGTGCGTTTTTTGGCAGTTTTCTGCCATTTTTTTCGCCATATTTGGCATGTATACTTGCTGCCCATCTGGCAAGCCTTTTCTGCCAATAGGGCAACCATGTTGTGCAAAAGGCAGGAGGCAGCACCCGCTAGGCTATGTTTTTGTGGGGCTTGGCCCACAAAAACGGAGCCTAGCGGCCGGCGCTGGCGCCGTTGCTCCCGTGTTTTCATGGTTTTCTCCTTCTCCGCCTTTGAATGGTCTTTTTGCCTTTGTGCTCCTTGTCCTCCCCGTTCTCATCTGAGCACCCGTGCGACCCCACCTCGTGCAATTTCCCCCCGCTTGTTCAAATCCCCCCCGCAGGGGGCTGGCTTCTGTGGGGGTCGGGGTGTTTGGGACCCCTGACCCCGCGCCAGAAGCAGTGACCAACTACTACGTTACGCCACCCCCCCCCCCTGGAAGACAGCCCTTTTCAAACCCCTTCCATTCAGCCCCTTAAAATGATCGCAATCGAATTCTAAGAACGCGACTTTTCTTCTTTTTGGCCGACGACGGTCGTTTTGGTGAATTAGGACCGTTTTAAGCAGTTTTTCGGGCAGTCTCCGAAAATTTGGGGCTGAATTCCATATTGGCTTCTGCTCGCAAAGTTACATTGTGTTGTAGCCCCTTAAAATGACCGGCTCGGGCCAAAATGTCAGAAAAGCAACCTAATTGGCCAAATCTGGTGCCGTTTCGATGATTCACGGTCAATTTTGTGCGTTTTTTGGCAGTTTTCTGCCATTTTTTTCGCCATATTTGGCATGTATACTTGCTGCCCATCTGGCAAGCCTTTTTTGCCAATGGTGCAACCATGTTGTGCAAGAGGCACGAAGCAGCACCCGCTAGGCTTCGTTTTTGTTGGGCTTGGCCCACAAAAACGGAGCCTAGCGGCCGGCGCTGGCGCCGTTGCTCCCGTGTTTTCATGGTTTTCTCCTTCTCCGCCTTTGAATGGTCTTTTTGCCTTTGTGCTCCTTGTCCTCCCCGTTCTCATCTGAGCACCCGTGCGACCCCACCTCGTGCAATTTCCCCCCGCTTGTTCAGATTGGGCCCCCCGGCCCGCCATGCCACGTGCGCGGAGAGGGGGAGGGGCCCCCTCCGCACAAGTCACAACCCACCTCCAACCCCCTATAATAGGGAACCCCCTAACGTCAAAATTCCGGTTCTATCACCCCTACACACTTACCCCTCAAAATGACCGCCTCGACGTGGCGATCATGCCGTGCATCTTGGTTTTTGTCATCTATGGTCGTTTTAAATAGTTAGGAGCCCTTGAAGTTGGTAGTTTGTAAGCAAGGATCCAAGAATTTCTGTATGTGTAGGGATCGGATTTAAGGGTGCGCGACCAAAGTTAATATGCAAACTGATGTAATGTATGAATCTCAGGGCTGAAATCGTAAAAAATCGAATCATAGGGTTAATTAATTTCTAGCACTGGCGACAGCGCTCTTGGCGGCGGCGCGAACTCGCAGCACTTCAATAAATTCTGGTTGGCAAAAATAAAAGGTGAGTGATTGTCATTTGCGGTCAAAAAGAAAAATTTGGTGGTTTTCATTGCGGTCGTGGCTTTGCTCTTCGTGTTTCGTTTCGTGTTGGCTGTTTGCTGTTTGCTCTTTGCCGTGCCCACTCCAGCCGCTGACATGAAGGTCGCAGACGAGCCGCAACCGTTGTTGACCACTGCCGACGGCTACTGGTGTGTTGCCCGGAGTTGATTTGGCGCTGGGTGTGTGTCTTTGGTGTGTTGGCGCGGTGTGTGTGTGTCATTCGTATGTCAGCGCGCTGTGTGTGTGATCTGTGTGTCAGGGCACTTTGTTTGTGTCAGCGCGCCGCGCAAAGTGTTAGTGTGTTTGCCGCGCGCTGGGTGTGTGATGCTGTGTCTGGTTCAGGTTTGAGGTTTCAGGTTGGAGATTGAGTTCCGGTTCAGGGTGAGTTACGAGAGTGTGTGTGTGTTTGTGTGTGTGTGTTACGAATGTGCTTGTAGGTGAGTTACGAGTGTGCTTGTGTTGCGGATGTGCTGGTGGGTGAGTTACGAGTGTGATGGTGTTACGAATCTGCCTGTGGGTGAGTTACGAGTGTGTGGGTGCCACGATTGTGCTTGTGGGTGAGTTACGAGTGTGATGGTGTTACGAATCTGCCTGTGGGTGAGTTACGAGTGTGTGGGCGTTACGATTGTGCCTGTGGGTGAGTTACGAGTGTGTGGGCGTTACGATTGTGCCTGTGGGTGAGTTACGAGTGTGCTTGTGTTACGAATGTGCCTGTAGGTGAGTTACGCGTGTGCTTGTGTCACGAATGTGCCTGTGGGTGAGTTACGAGTGTGTGGGCGTTACGAGTGTGCCTGTGGGTGAGTTACGCGTGTGCTTGTGTCACGAATGTGCTTGTGGGTGAGTTCCGAGTGTGTTTGTGTTACGATGGTGCCTGTGGGTGAGTTACGAGCGTGCTTGTGTTACGAGTGTGCCTGTGGGTGAGTTACGCGTGTGCTTGTGTTACGAATGTGCCTGTGGGTGAGTTCCGAGTGTGTTTGTGTTACGATGGTGCCTGTGGGTGAGTTACGAGCGCGCTTGTGTTACCAATGTGCCTCTGGGTGAGTTACGAGCGTGCTTGTGTTACGAATGTGCCTGTGGGTGAGTTACGAGTGTGCTTGTGTTACGACTGTGCCTGTGGGCGAGTTACGAGTGTATTGGTGCTACGAATGTGCCTGTGGGTGAGTGACGAGTGTGTTGGTGCTACGAATGTTCCTGTGGGTGAGTTACGAGTGTGGTTGTGTTACCAATTTGCCTCTGGGTGAGACACGAGCGTGCTTGTGTTAGGAATGTGCTTGTGAGTCAGTCCGAGTGTGTTTGTGCTACGAATGTGACTGTGGGTGAGCTACGAGTGCATAGGTGTTTGTCTAGTGCGATCGTTCTGATGTGTCTGTGTCATTTGTGTCTGCCATTTTGCCATCTGTGTGTCCTTTGTGTCTGCCATTTTGCCATCTCTGTGTCATTTGTGTGTCTCCCTTTTGCCATCTGTGTGTCATTTGTGTGTTGTGTGATGTGTTTTGTTTTTGCTCCACTGAAAGCAGAGGTGGTTTTTTTTCGAAACAAAAGGCTTTTTGTCAATGTTCATGGAAGAAAGCAGTAAAATTTGGTGACAGGGGGAGCATTGTACATTTGCATTTAGAAACAACAACGTTGGATGGCAGGGAATAAGTGAAAGGGGCGAAATGATCAAATACGTTGATGGCAAGTGCAATGTCACAGAAACATTGTTTCTACAAACAACGCTGTAAAACAGATCAAGTGCATGATTTTGGTTCCCATCGGGCAGTTGGTGAAGAAACTGGTTTTGCACCCCCAAGCTTAGTAGTGGTGTGCACATTGCTGGTTTTGCTTTGCATAACCTCATGAAGATTTTTAGCCAATTTGACCATCTTTTTATGGCATGTTTAGTTGTACTTCACGTTCCGGCAACTTTTGCCCCAGCTAGGGGAAAACTAACTAGTCCACCAATCCCCCCCCCCCCCCGCCTTCGCCGGGAGGGGGAACACAAAAAGAGGGGGGGTGGATGCGATGGTGCATGGCACCATCGCATCCACTCAAGTATCCACTCACTCATCGCATCCACTCAGGTATCCATTCACTTACCTCCAGGAAATTGCGTGACTGGGGGGGGGGGGGGGGGTGGGGGGGCCTGCATGCATGGGGGTGGGTGCGGTAGCTACCACAGGTGGATAAAAACCATGTTGTTTGTTGTCAAGTTGGGTACGTGGTGGTAAGGGTTCGGCTGAACGGCAAGGTGCATAAGTTGTGGGGCAACGTTGGTTGGAAGAGAAAGAGCATGCCACATTTGTGTGCCAATTTTCCAATTTGTTGACTCTCAATGGAATAATTATCCAATTGGCCTTTTGGTGCAGGTATGCGGTGAACAACATGCATGCATATGGATTGCCAACATTTTTAAAGGGGCAAACAATGAGGGCCAACATGTTTGCGGGGCAATATGTGTTGTTTTGCGGCACCAAACAACCGTTGTTTTTCGGGCAAAAGGCAAAGGCACCCCCCCCCCCCGGTGGCTTACCCAAAGGGGCATCGAGTGGGAAGCGCGCCACAAGTATTTTGCTACGCAAAGGTTTCAACATTTATGGCACCTATTTGTTTGCCATACAGCCATCACTTGCCACAAGGTGGCCATTACATTGCTCTCACCATCTTTGGCCCTAATGTTAGGCTCAACAACATATCCCGAACATTGCTCTGAAAATATTTCCCCCAAATGTACAAGGAAACAAAGGGCTGTCCGTGGTATGCATCACCTCCAAAAACAACCCCCCCCATGCAGATTGCCCACCCTCTAGACCACCGCCTTCATCCCCTTGTTCAGATTGGGCCCTCGGCCCGCCTTGCCACATGCGCGGAGAGGGGGAGGGGCCCCTCCCGCACAAGTCATTGGCCACCTCTCAACCCCCTATAATAGGGAACCCCATGTGTCGTTGACGGCGGTTCTATCACCCCTACACCCTTACCCCTCAAAATGACCGCCTCGACGTGGCGATCATGCCGTGCACCTTGGTTTTTGTCATCTATGGTCGTTTTAAATAGTTAGGAGCCCTTGAAGTTGGTAGTTTGTAAGCAAGGATCCAAGAATTCCTGTATGTGTAGGGATCGGATTTAAGGGTGCGCGACCAAAGTTAATATGCAAACTGATGTAATGTATGAATCTCAGGGCTGTAATCGTAAAAAATCGAATCATAGGGTTAATTAATTTCTAGCACTGGCGACAGCGCTCTTGGCGGCGGCGCGAACTCGCAGCACTTCAATAAATTCTGGTTGGCAAAAATAAAAGGTGAGTGATTGTCATTTGCGGTCAAAAAGAAAATTATGTTCCTTTATATTGCGGTCGTTGCTTTGCTCTTCGTGTTTCGTTTCGTGTTGGCTGTTTGCTCTTTGCCGTGCCCACTCCAGCCGCTGACATGAAGGTCGCAGACGAGCCGCAAGCTGTTGACCACTGCCGACGGCTACTGGTGTGATGCCCGGAGTTGATTTGGCGCTGGGTGTGTGTCTTTGGTGTGTTGGCGCGGTGTGTGTGTGTCATTCGTATGTCAGCGCGCTGTGTGTGTGATCTGTGTGTCAGGGCACTGTGTGTGTGTCAGCGCGCCGCGCAAAGTGTTAGTGTGTTTGCCGCGCGCTGGGTGTGTGATGCTGTGTCTGGTTCAGGTTTGAGGTTTCAGGTTGGAGGTTGAGTTCCGGTTCAGGGTGAGTTACGAGAGTGTGTGTGTGTGTTTGTGTGTGTGTGTGTTACGAATGTGCTTGTAGGTGAGTTACGAGTGTGCTTGTGTTGCGGATGTGCTGGTGGGTGAGTTACGAGTGTGATGGTGTTACGAATCTGCCTGTGGGTGAGTTACGAGTGTGTGGGTGCCACGATTGTGCTTGTGGGTGAGTTACGAGTGTGATGGTGTTACGAATCTGCCTGTGGGTGAGTTACGAGTGTGTGGGTGCCACGATTGTGCCTGTGGGTGAGTTACGAGTGTGTGGGCGTTACGATTGTGCCTGTGGGTGAGTTACGAGTGTGCTTGTGTTACGAATGTGCCTGTGGGTGAGTTACGCGTGTGCTTGTGTCACGAATGTGCCTGTGGGTGAGTTACGAGTGTGTGGGCGTTACGAGTGTGCCTGTGGGTGAGTTACGCGTGTGCTTGTGTCACGAATGTGCTTGTGGGTGAGTTCCGAGTGTGTTTGTGTTACGATGGTGCCTGTGGGTGAGTTACGAGCGTGCTTGTGTTACGAGTGTGCCTGTGGGTGAGTTACGCTTGTGCTTGTGTTACGAATGTGCCTGTGGGTGAGTTCCGAGTGTGTTTGTGTTACGATGGTGCCTGTGGGCGAGTTACGAGCGCGCTTGTGTTACGAATGTGCCTCTGGGTGAGTTACGAGCGTGCTTGTGTTACGAATGTGCCTGTGGGTGAGTTACGAGTGTGCTTGTGTTACGATTGTGCCTGTGGGCGAGTTACGCGTGTATTGGTGCTGCGAATGTGCCTGTGGGTGAGTGACGAGTGTGTTGGTGCTACGAATGTTCCTGTGGTTGAGTTACGAGTGTGGTTGTGTTACCACTTTGCCTCTGGGTGAGACACGAGCGTGCTTGTGTTAGGAATGTGCTTGTGAGTCAGTCCGAGTGTGTTTGTGCTACGAATGTGACTGTGGGTGAGTTACGAGTGCATAGGTGTTTGTCTAGTGCGATCGTTCTGATGTGTCTGTGTCATTTGTGTCTGCCATTTTGCCATCTCTGTGTCATTTGTGTGTCTGCCATTTTGCCATCTGTATGTCATTTGTGTGTCTGCCTTTTGCCATCTGTGTGTCATTTGTGTGTTGTGTGATGTGTTTTGTTTTTGCTCCACTGAAAGCAGAGATGGTTTTTTTTCGAAACAAAAGGCTTTTTGTCAATGTTCATGAGAGAAAGCAGTAAAATTTGGTGACAGGGGGAGCATTGTACAGTTGCATTTAGAAACAACAACGTTGGATGGCAGGGAATAAGTGAAAGGGGCGAAATGATCAAATACGTTGATGGCAAGTGCAATGTCACAGAAACATTGTTTGTGAGTGGATACTTGAGTGGATGCGATGGTGCATGGCACCATCGCATCCACTCAAGTATCCACTCACTCATCGCATCCACTCAGGTATCCTTTCCCTTACCTCAGGAAATTGCGTGACTAGGGGGGGGGGGGGGGGGGGCTGCATGCTTTGAGGGGGTGGGTGCGGTAGCTACCACAGGTGGATAAAGGCCATGCTGTTTGTTGTCAAGTGGGGTACGTGGTGGTAGGGGTTCGGCTGAACGGCAAGGTGCACAAGTTGTGGGGCAGCGTTGGTTGGAAGAGAAAGAGCATGCCACATTTGTGTGCCAATTTTCCAATTTGTTGATTCTCAATGGAATAATTATCCAATTGGCCTTTTGGTGCAGGTATGCGGTGAACAACATGCATGCACATGTATTGCCAACATTTTTAAATGGGCAAACAATGATGCCAACATGTTTGCCGGGCAATTGGTGTTGTTGCCACCAAACAACCGTTGTTTTTCGGGCCAAAGGAAAAGGCAGCCCCCCCCCCCCCCCAGGTGGCTTACCCAGAGGGGCATTGGGTGGGAAGCGCGCCACAAGTATTTTGCTACGCAAAGGTTTCAACATTTATGGCACCTATTTGTTTGCGATACAGCCATCACTTGCCACAAGGTGGCCCCTACATTGCTCTCACCATCTTTGGCCCTAATGTTAGGCTCAACAACATATCCCGAACATTGCTCTGAAAATATTTCCCCCAAATGTACAAGGAAACAAAGGGCTGTCCGTGGTATGTATCACCTCCAAAAACAACCCCCCCTATGCAGATTGCCCACCCTCTAGACCACCGCCTTCATCCCCTTGTTCAATTTCCTCTGCAGGGGCCGTAGTGATTCGGCTTCGGCGGGAAGGGTACCCGCCGAAGCGCAATTCACGACCGACAAGTGTGTTGATGGCAGATCGCGCGTTTTTTTTTCGCTGTTCTCAAAATGTGTGACATATGCCCCTCAAAATGATCGCAGCGAAAATACAACCACGCGACGTTTCGAGTTTTGGGCCACTGGTAGTCGTTTTGGTGAAATAGCACCGTTTTAAGCAGCTTTTTAACCAGTCTCCGCCGAATAGGGGCTGAATTTTGTACTGGCTGCCATGTGCGGATTTGACCCATGTTATCACCCCTTAAAATGATTGGCTCGTGCCAAAGCGTCGGGAAATCAACTTTGTTAGCCAAATTTGGTACCGTTTGGTGGTTTTGCGGCAGTTTTGAGCGTTTTTGGGGCAGTTTGGTATCAAAATGGGGCAAATTGTTACTAAAAGCGTAGGTTCAACCCGTTTGAGGGTATTGGTGCCCCTCGATGCATGGTTTGCAACAAGGAGCAGTGGCTAGGCTCGGTTTCTTTGGGGCTTGCCGCACAAAAACCGAGACTAGCAGGCGTGAAGCTGGTTTTCCTAGGGTTTTTTGTGCTTACAAACCCATCTGTATGGATTGTACATTGCTGCACAATGGTGGCAGAAGTACCGTATGGTATGCATACCCCAAAGAGGAGAGGGCGGTAATACTCTGTGATCCGCTCTTGTTCACCTCCCCCCCCATGGGGGGCTTTTAATTGGGGGGCCGGGGAATGGGGCCCCGCCCCCCTCTAAAAGCAGTCCTTATGCCATTATATACAGTCCGCGCGCCGAAACGAAACATACTTCAAAAGTCTACTATGCAGCCCCTCTAAATGACCGCCTCAGAGAGCTGATTCGCACTGTCATATTTGTTTTGATCAATCATGGCTGTTTTGCAGAGTTAGGACCTTTACAAGGTTTTAACTTCTTTAACAGCATCCACGAATTCCATATAACCTAGGGATGCGATTTAAAGGTGCACCAGCAAAGTTGAGGTGCCGATTAACACTATATATAAGCCACAGGCCCCAAATCCCAGGAAATCTATTGGCCATATTATTTATTTGCTGTGCACGCGTGCATTTCGCAGTCGCCGGCATTTGCGATCTTTCATTTTGACTGTTCAAAGTGAAATCAGGCTACAGTGCACGAAATTTCGATCTAAGATCAGTTTTATAAATGATTCTAAAAGCTTCCTCTTGCTGTATAGTTGAAAAACCGCCGTCATTTTGTTTTGGCACCGCTTTTCGATTTGACGGTTTTCAGCGCATACGGCCGGCCGCCTTCACAAGCTCAAAAATGAAAAGAATACCCCCAAATTGACCGAAATTGCCATTCATTTCGTCAAAATCCGATACCATAGGCCCGAGTTATGATTATGTCAATTTTATGCTATTTGCAACCTGTGTCGCTAATCTTGCCAAATGCACCCTCCCTGTCTTTGCGCTGCTAGCTTAAACACAAGGCAAAGGAGTGTTTTTGCTCTTGTTTGTCACCGCCTGGCTCCATTTCCGACATAGAAAGGTGACCCGAAAACGGCTAAAAACGTAATAAGGCTTTTCTTTTGATGGTGCTTCGCACCAGCAAAGGAAAAGCCAGACCAAGCACGAAAGACGAAGGATTCATTTAATCGTACTTTTCCACACCCTCCACAACATATCATGTATCATTGCTTCATTGCAATTTCCTCAACATGCTCATCGTTGTTTGTTATAAATACCTGATCATGCATGTGCATATTGTGCAATTTGACTTCCACGTCCGACAGATACTTTTCAGAGGCGATCGCAGCCAGCACACTGCCCTTCCCCATCTCGTGGAGCCCCCCTCCACTTGTTCAATCCCCCCCCCTGGGGGCTGTTTTCTGGTGGGCGTCGGGGTGTGGGGCCCCTGACGCCCCATCGAAAACATGGTCCATACCGTACGTTACGCGACCCCCGGGGTAAAATCCAGAGGCCTCCAAAAACCTACCATGTTACCCCTTGAAATGTTCGAAATTGAATTCTAATGAGCGACTTTTCCCTTTTTTTCGCCGACGATGGTGGTTTTGGTGAGTTAGCAGCATTTTAAGCGGTTTTTCGGGCAGTCTCCGGACATTTGGGGCTGAATTTTGTATTGCATGCTGCTTGCACGATTGGGCTATGTTGCAGCCCCTCAAAATGACGGACTCGTGCTAAAAAGACAAAAAAACACCCCCGTTGGCCAAAATTGGTGCCGTTTTGATGATTTACGGCCAATTTTGTGCATTTTTTGGCAGTTTTTGCCATATTTTTGCCATATTTGACATGTATACTTGCTCCCCATCTGACAAGGCTTTTTGGCCCATGGGGCAACCATAGTGGGCAAGAAGCATTAGGCAGAATCCGCTAGGCTCCGTTTTTGTGCGGCTTGGCCCACAAAAACGGAGCCTAGCGGCCGGCGCTTGCGCCGTTGAAACCGTTTTTTCATGGTTTTCTTCTTCTCCGCTTGTGCATGGTTCTTGTGCCTTTGTGTTCTTTGTCCTCCGTTGTCATGCAAACCGTTGCCGGGCGACTCCACCTCGTGCAACTTTCCCCAGCTTGTTCCATCTCCCCTGCAGGGGCCGTAGTGATTCGGCTTCGGCGGGAAGGGTACCCGCCGAAGCGCAATTCACGACTGACAAGTGTGTTGATGGCAGATCGCGTACTTTTTTTTTCGCTGTTCTCAAAATGTGTGACAAATGCCCCTCAAAATGATGGCAGCGAAAATACAACTACGCGACTTTTCGATTTTTGGGCCACTGGTAGTGGTTTTGGTGAAATAGCACCGTTTTAAGCGGTTTTTCAACCAGTCTCCGCCGAATAGGGGCTGAATTTTGTACTGGCTGCCACGTGCAGATTTGACCCATGTTGTTACCCCTTAAAATGATCGGCTCGTGCCAAAACGTCGGGAAATCAACTTTGTTAGCCGCATTTGGTGCCGCTTTGTTGTTTTGCAGCAGTTTTGAGCATTTTTGGGGCAGTTTTGTAGCGAAATAGGGTCAAATTATTACTAAAAGCATAGGTTCAACCCGTTTGAGGGTATTGGTGCCTCTCGATGCATAGTTTGCAAGAAGGAGCAGTGGCTAGGCTCGGTTTCTGTGGGGCTTGCCCCACAGAAACCGAGACTAGCAGGCGTGAAGCTGGTTTTCATATGGTTTTTTTGGCTTACACACCCATCTGTACGGATGTTACGTGGCTGCACAATGGTGGCAGAAGTACCGTATGGTATGCATACCCCAAAGAGGAGCGGGCCGTAATTCTCCGTGATCCGCTCTTGTTCAATCTCCCCTGCAGGGGCCGTAGTGATTCGGCTTCGGCGGGAAGGGTACCCGCCGAAGCGCAATTCACGACTGACAAGTGTGTTGATGGCAACATCGCGTATTTTTTTTTGTCGCTGTTCTCAAAATGTGGTACATATGCCCCTCAAAATGATCGCAGCGAAAATACAACTACGCGACTTTTCGATTTTTGGGCCATTTGTAGTCGTTTTGGTGAAACAGCACCGTTTTAAGCGGTTTTTCAACCAGTCTCCGCAAAATAGGGGCTGAATTTTGTACTGGCTGCCACGTGCCGATTTGACCCATGTTATCACCCCTTAAAATGATCGGCTCGTGACAAAACATCGGGAAATCAACTTTGTTTGCCACATCCGCACTTGTTTTGTAGTTTTGCAGCAGTTTTGAGCGTTTTTGATACAGATTTGTAACAAAATAGGGTCAAATTGTTACTAAAAGCACAGGTTCAACCCGTTTGAGGGTATTGGTGCCCCTCGATGCATAGTTTGCAAGAAGGAGCAGTGGCTAGGCTCGTTTTGTGTGGGGCTTGCCCCACAGAAACCGACACTAGCAGGCGTGAAGCTGGTTTTCCTAGGGTTTTTTGTGCTTACAAACCCATCTGTATGGATTGTACATTGCTGCACAATGGTGGCAGGAGTACCGTATGCTGTGCATACCCCAAAGAGGATCGGGCCGTAATTCTCCGTGATCCGCTCTTGTTCAATCTCCCCTGCAGGGGCCGTAGTGATTCGGCTTCGGCGGGAAGGGTACCCGCCGAAGCGCAATTCACGACTGACAAGTGTGTTGATGGCAGATCGCGTACTTTTTTTTTCGCCGTTCTCAAAATGTGTGACATATGCCCCTCAAAATGATCACAGCGAAAATACAACTACGCAACCTTTCGATTTTTGGGCCACTGGTAGTCGTTTTGGTGAAATAGCACCGTTTTAAGCGGTTTTTCGACCAGTCTCCGCCTTATCGGGGCTGAATTTTGTACTGGCTGCCATGTGCGGATTTGACCCATGTTGCTACCCATCAAAATGATCGACTCATGCCAAAACGTCGGGAAATCAACTTTGTTTGCCAAACTTGGTACTGTTTTGTGGTTTTGAGGCAGTTTTGAGCTTTTTTGGGGCAGTTTGGTATCAAAATGAGGCAAATGGTTACTAAAAGCGCAGGTTCAACCCGTTTGAGGGTATTGGTGCCCCTCGATGCATAGTTTGCAAGAAGGAGCAGTGGCTAGGCTCGGTTTCTGTGGGGCTTGCCCCACAGAAACCGAGACTAGCAGGCGTGACGCTGGTTTTCCTAGGGTTTTTTGTGCTTACAAACCCATCTGTATGGATTGTACATTGCTGCACAATGGTGGCAGAAGTACCGTATGGTATGCATACCCAAAAGAGGAGCGGGCCGTAATTCTCCGTGATCCGCTCTTGTTCAATCTCCCCTGCAGGGGCCGTAGAGATTCGGCTTCGGCGGGAAGGGTACCCGCCGAAGCGCAATTCACGACTGACAAGTGTGTTGATGGCAGATCGCGTACTTTTTTTTTCGCCCTTCTCAAAATGTGTGACATATGCCCCTCAAAATGATCGCACCGAAAAAACAACCAGGCGACTTTTCGATTTTCGGGCCAATGGTAGTCGTTTTGGTGAAATAGCACCGTTTTAAGCAGTTTTTGAACCAGTCTCCGCCGAATAGGGGCTGAATTTTGTACTGGCTGCCACGTGCGGATTTGACCCATGTTGCTACCCCTTAAAATGATTGGATCGTGCCAAAACGTCGGGAAATCAACTTTGTTTGCCAAATTTGGTACCGTTTTGTGGTTTTGCAGCAGTTTTGAGCGTTTTTGGGGATGTTTGGTTTCAAAATGGGGCAAATTGTTACTAAAAGCGCAAGTTCCACCCGTTTGATGGTATTGGTGCCCATCGATGCATAGGTGGCAAGAAGGAGCACTGGCTGGGCTCGGTTTCTGTGGGGCTTGCCCCACAGAAACCGAGACTAGCAGGCGTGAAGCTGGTTTTCCTAGGGTTTTTGGTGCTTACAAACCCATCTATATGGATTGTACATTGCTGCACAATGGTGGCAGAAGTACCGTATGGTATGCATACCCCAAAGAGGAGCGGGCCGTAATTCTTCGTGATCCGCTCTTGTTCAATCTCCCCTGCAGGGGCCGTAGTGATTCGGCTTCGGCGGGAAGGGTACCCGCCGAAGCGCAATTCACGACTGACAAGTGTGTTGATGGCAGATCGCGTACTTTTTTTTTCGCTGTTCTCAAAAGGTGTGACATATGCCCCTCAAAATGATGGCAGCGAAAATACAACCACGCGACTTTTTTATTTTTGGGCCACTGGTAGTCGTTTTGGTGAAATAGCACCGTTTTAAGCGGGTTTTCAACCAGTCTCCGCCGAATAGGGGCTGAATTTTGTACTGGCTGCCACGTGCAGATTTGACCGATGTTGCTACCTCTTAAAATGATTGGCTCGTGCCAAAACGTCGGGAAATCAACTTTGTTTGCCAAATTTGGTACCGTTTTGTGGTTTTGCAGCAGTTTTGAGCGTTTTTGGGGCAGTTTTGTAGCGAAATAGGGTCAAATTATTACTAAAAGCATAGGTTCAACCCGTTTGAGGGTATTGGTGCCTCTCGATGCATAGTTTGCAAGAAGGAACAGTGGCTAGGCTCGGTTTCTGTGGGGCTTGCCCCACAGAAACCGAGACTAGCAAGCGTGAAGCTGGTTTTCCTAGGGTTTTTTTGTGCTTACAAACCCATGTGTATGGATTGTACGTGCCTGCACAATGGTGGCAGAAGTACCGTATGGTATGCATACCCCAAAGAGGAGCGGGCCGTAATTCTCCGTGATCCGCTCTTGTTCAATCCCCCTCTGTGGGGTGCTGTTTTCTGGTGGGCGTCGGGGTGTGGGGCCCCTGACGCCCCATCGAAAACATGGTCCATACCGTACGTTACGCGACCCCCGGGGTAAAATCCAGAGGCCTCCAAAAACCTATCATGTTACCCCTTGAAATGTTCCAAATTGAATTCTAAGAACGCGACTTTTCCTTTTTTTTTGCCAACGATGGTCGCTTTGGTGAGTTAGCAGCGTTTTAAGCGGCTTTTCGGGCAGTCTCCAGACATTTGGGGCTGAATTTTGTACTGCATGCTGCTTGCACATTTGGGTCGTGTTGCAGCCTCTCAAAATGACGGGCTCGTGCTAAAACGACAGAAAAACACCCCCGTTGGCCAAAATTGGTGCCGTTTTGATGATTTATCGCCAATTTTGTGCATTTTTTGGCAGTTTTTGCCATATTTTTGCCATATTTGGCATGTATACTTGCTCCCCATCTAACAATGCTTTTTGGCCCATGGGGCAACCATAATGGGCAAGAAGCATTAGGCAGAATCCGCTAGGCTCTGTTTTTGTGCGGCTTGGCCCACAAAAACGGAGCCTAGCGGCCGGCGCTGGCGCCGTTGCTCCCGTGTTTTCATGGTTTTCTCCTTCTCCGCCTTTGAATGGTCTTTTTGCCTTTGTGCTCCCGGTCCCCCCCGTTCTCATCTGAGCATCCGTGCGACCCCACCTCGTGCATCTTTCCCCCGCTTGTTCAATCTCCCCTGCAGGGGCCGTAGTGATTCGGCTTCGGCGGGAAGGGTACCCGCCGAAGCGCAATTCACGACTGACAAGTGTGTTGATGGCAGATCGCGTACTTTTTTTTTTTGATGTTCACAAAAGGTGTGACATATGCCCCTCAAAATGATCGCAGCGAAAATACAAGTACGCGATCCCTCAATTTTTGGGCCGCTGGTAGTCGTTTTGGTGAAATAGCCCTGTTTTAAGCGGTTTTTCAACCAGTCTCCGCCGAATAGGGGCTGGATTTTGTACTGGCTGCCATGTGCAGATTTGACCCATGTTGTTACCCCTTAAAATGATCTGCTCGTGCCAAAACGTCGGGAAATCAACTTTGTTTGCCAAATTTGGTGACGTTTTGTTGTTTTGCAGCAGTTTGGAGCGTTTTTGGGGCAGTTTGGTATCAAAATGGGGTCAAATTATTACTAAAAGCATAGGTTCAACCCGTTTGAGGGTATTGGTGCCCCTCGATGCATAGTTTGCAAGAAGGAGCAGTGGCTAGGCTCGGTTTCTGTGGGGCTTGCCCCACAGAAACCGAGACTAGCAGGCGTGAAGCTGGTTTTCCTAGGGTTTTTTGTGCTTACAAACCAATCTGTATGGATTGTACATTGCTGCACAATGGTGGCACAAGTACCCTATGGTATGCATACCCCAAAGAGGAGCGGGCCGTAATTCTCCGTGATCCGCTCTTGTTCAATCCCCCCCCTGGGGGCTGTTTTCTGGTGGGCGTCGGGGTGTGGGGCCCCTGACGCCCCATCCAAAACAAGGTCCATACCGTACGTTACGCGACCCCCGGGGTAAAATCCAGAGGCCTCCAAAAACCTATGACGTTACCCCTTAAAATGTTCGAAATTGAATTCTAAGAACGGGACTTTCCCCTTTTTTAGCCCACGATGGTCGTTTTGGTGAGTTAGCAGCGTTTTAAGCGTTTTTTCGGGCAGTCTCCGCACATTTGGGGCTGAATTTTGTAGTGGCTGCTGTATGCAAATTCGGGTCATGTTTTAGCCCCTTAAAATGATTGGCTTGTGCCGAAACGTCAGAAAAACACATCCGTTGGCTGAAATTGGTAACGTTTTGATGATTTACGGCCAATTTTGTACATTTTTTGGCAGTTTTTTGCCATATTTTTGCCATATTTGGCTTGTATACTTGCTGCCTATCTGACAAGGCCTTTTGGCCCATGGGGCAACCATAGCGGGCACGAAGCATTACGCAGAATCCGCTAGGCTCCGTTTTTGTGGGGCTTGGCCCACAAAAAAGGAGCCTAGCGGCCGGCGCTTGCGCCGTTGAACCCGTTTTTTCATGGTTTTATTCTTCTCCGCTTCTGCATGGTTCTTTCTGCCTTTGTGTTCTTTGTCCTCCGTTGTCATGCAAACCGTTGCCGTGCGACCCCCTCTCGTGCAACTTTCCCCAGCTTGTTCAATCTCCCCCGCAGGGGCCGTAGTGATTCGGCTTCGGCGGGAAGGGTACCCGCCGAAGCGCAATTCACGACCGACAAGTGTGTTGATGGCAGATCGCGTACTTTTTTTTTTGCCCTTCTCAAAATGTGGTACATATGCCCCTCAAAATGATTGCAGCGAAAATACAATTACGCGACTTTTCGATTTTTGGTCCACCGGTAGTCGTTTTGGTGAAATATCACTGTTTTAAGCAGTTTTTCAACCAGTCTCCGCCGAATAGGGGCTGAATTTGGTACTGGCTGCCACGTGCAGATTTGACCTATGTTGTTACCCCTTAAAAACATCAGCTCGTGCCAAAACGTCGAGAAATCAACTTTGTCTGCCAAATTTGGTACCGTTTTGTGGTTTTGCAGCAGTTTTGAGCGTTTTTGGGGCAGTTTGGTATCAAAATGGGGCAAATTGTTACTAAAAGTGCAGGTTCAACCCGTTTGATGGTATTGGTGCCCCTCGATGCATAGTTTGCAAGAAGGAGCAGTGGCTAGGCTCGGTTTCTGTGGGGCTTGCCCCACAGAAACCGAGACTAGCAGGCGTGAAGCTGGTTTTCCTAGGGTTTTTGGTGCTTACAAACCCATCTATATGGATTGTACGTTGCTGCACAATGGTGGCAGAAGTACCGTATGGTATGCATACCCGAAAGAGGAGCGGGCCGTAATTCTCCGTGATCCGCTCTTGTTCAATTTCCCCTGCAGGGGCCGTAGTGATTCGGCTTCGGCGGGAAGGGTACCCGCCGAAGCGCAATTCACGACTGACAAGTGTGTTGATGGCAGATCGCGTACTTTTTTTTTTCGTCGTTCTCAAAATGTGTGACATATGCCCCTCAAAAAGATCGCAGCGAAAATACAACCACGCGACTTTTCGATTTTTGGGCCATTGGTAGTCGTTTTGGTGAAATAGCACCGTTTTAAGCAGTTTTTTAACCATTCTCCGCCGAATAGGGGCTGAATTTTGTATTGGCTGCCATGTGCGGATTTGACCCATGTATTCACCCCTTAAAATGATTGGCTCGTGCCAAAGCGTCGGGAAATCAACTTTGTTAGCCAAATTTGGTACCGTTTTGTGGTTTTGCGGCAGTTTTGAGCGTTTTTGGGGCAGTTTGGTATCAAAATGGGGCAAATTGTTACTAAAAGCGCAGGTTCAACCCATTTGAGGGTATTGGTGCCCCTCGATGCATAGTTTGCAAGAAGGAGCAGTGGCTAGGCTCGGTTTCTGTGGCGCTTGCCCCACAGAAACCGAGACTAGCAGGCGTGAAGCTGGTTTTCCTAGGGTTTTTTGTGCTTACAAACCCATCTGTATGGAGTGTACATTGCTGCACAATGGTGGCAGAAGTACCGTATGGTATGCATACCCGAAAGAGAGGCGGGCCGTAATACTCCGTGATCCGCTCTTGTTCAATTTCCCCTGCAGGGGCCGTAGTGATTCGGCTTCGGCGGGAAGGGTACCCGCCGAAGCGCAATTCACGACTGACAAGTGTGTTGATGGCAGATCGCGCGTTTTTTTTTTTGCTGTTCTCAAAATGTGTGACATATGCGCCTCAAAATGATCGCAGCAAAAATACAACCACGCGACGTTTGAGTTTTGGGCCCTTGGTAGTCGTTTTGGTGAAATAGCACCGTTTTAAGCAGTTTTTTAACCAGTCTCCGCCGAATAGGGGCTGAATTTTGTACTGGCTGCCATGTGCGGATTTGACCCATGTTATCACCCCTTAAAATGATTGGCTCGTGCCAAAGCGTCGGGAAATCAATTTTGTCTGCCAAATTTGGTACCGTTTTGTGGTTTTGCGGCAGTTTTGAGTGTTTTTGGGGCAGTATGGTATCAAAATGGGGCAAATTGTTACTAAAAGCACAGGTTCAACGAGTTTGATGGTATTGGTGCCCCTCGATGCATAGTTTGCAGGAAGGGGCAGTGGCTAGGCTCGGTTTCTGTGGAGCTTGCCCCACAGAAACCGAGACTAGCAGGTGTGAAGCCGGTTTTCCTAAGGTTTTTTGTGCTTACAAACCCATCTGTATGGATTGTACATTGCTGCACAATGGTGGCAGAAGTACCGTATGGTATGCATACCCGAAAGAAGAGCGGGCCGTAGTACTCTGTGATCCGCTCCTGTTCGATCCCCCCCCCTAGGGGCTGTTTTCTGGTGGGCGTCGGGGTGTGGGGCCCCGGTGGCTGCTGCAAGCATCACCATGTCAGCCACATCATTGTGCCAAAAACCATCGGCACGCAACTCCTCAACTGCCCTTTCCCAATCATGTCCCGTGTAGAACGGATCATATTCCCCCCTATTTTCCAGCAACTCGTCCGTAATGAGCTATCTTAGTGTTGTGTGATCATGTGGCAAGAAATGGGCAATAGCACGAAATGCGCAATTGCCATCACCTTCGATGGGCATTTGCCGCAATCCATTGATAGTGGGGTCATTGAGCAAAGGCAACTGCTCCGCACTTTGTGGCATGTACCATCTAGGTCGCCCTTGTGCGTTCCTGGCAGGCTCATCAAACAAGGAACTCACCCGAAACTCACGTGCAATGTGTGAGCGAACACCCACCCACTTGTCCCACCAATCCGCAACCACTTCTGCATCGGCATCCTCATCAAAGGAGGGACCTTCAATGCACTCTTTCTCAACATTCTCTAGCCAATCCCCGATCTTGCCATCAATCGTCTCTGCCTCTTTGTTACCCCCCTGAAAAGAATCATCTTCCTCATCATCATCCATCAAAGCCTCCTCCGTCAATGTTTGCGGCACTTGGTTAGTCGGTAAACCAAACCTGGTAGTGCATGTCCGAGGAAATTCCTGGGCTTGTGGGTTAGTTGACTTCCACATGGAATGAGTGGTAGCGGCCTCCTCCCATCTTGTTGGGATTGGCATATTGCATTCCAAACAAGCAGCAAAAAGAGGGGCAAGCTTTCGCAGATGATCATGCGTGATCCCCAATTTTTCAGGGTGGGCCCATGCCTGAGTGAATTTCTTCACATTGAAGAGGTGAATGAGGTATGTTACAACATTTTCCATGTATGGAGCGGATGCCGTGCGCATGGAGGTCAATGCATTTAACAGACGATGGAGACACTCATTCAACTGTGTGCCGGAGTAGTGCTGCTGAAATAGGCAATCCAGATGGTTGTCAAGCAGTTTTGCTACCTCTGCACGCACCTTGCTGTTGACATGATAGCCGAATGTTTTTTTCCAAAGCGAAACACGTTCCCTTACATTGTCCGGTTCGGACTCATCAAACGTTTGGGTTCTACTGGTTTCCGAGCGTACATGGTTCTTGTCTCCTGTTCCACGAAAACACATTCCGAATGCCTTGGCAGCGGTGGCCGACCCTTTTTTCTTTTTAGAGATCTCACGGACGACCCGTTGAATGGCATGGAACAAGTTCAGGCACAAGTGTGCATCGGGGAAGTATTTTTGCCACACTAAGACCTCTCCACAACATCTATCCGAGTGAACTTCCTCAACGAACATGTTCGGCCGTTGAGATAGCTCTTCAAGAAGGTCAGATGGGATGGAGGGATCCTCTAGGAATCTCCAAGCCAAAACCATGCCAAGCTCATTCAACACAAAGTATGCACTCTCAAAAAGCTTGTCAAGGTGATGGTCTATTTTGACCGTACACTTTTTTGCTATTTTGAATGTGTGGTCAGCTGACAATTTGTGTGCCCCCAGTGACTTGAGGCAAGCATCATAAAAACCCTTTCCTTGGGCAGCCTCCTTGGCAATCATTGCTATCAATAGAAACTCACTTGGAGGGGCACCCCAATCACTGAATGGAAAATAAACATCAGCATGAAAAACAACCTCACTGTATCTCCCTTCGTACAACGAAGCCATTTGCTGTTCCGTGGCACTCATGCTTACACCCTTAGAGAGGCCAGTTAAAACAAGTCGAAGCACTTGCTTATGCAAGGCACTTCGTTGGAATAATATAAAGGGGAGGGCCCTTTGTAACTTGGGAGTCAATTGGCTATGAATTTCCCAAGAATGGTACGTTTTACCACAACCTACTAATACGGCCTTAACTTGGTGCCTACATGCATACCCTCGCATAAGAAGAATGCAGTTTTCTTCTAAAAGGCATGCAACCCTCCTATGCCACACGTGAACACGCAAAGGTTGTCCACAGGCACCACAAAAGAGATGCACTTTGTATTGTTTCAATGGGTCCCACACAAAAAAGGCAGGACTCCCATTGGCACATGTTGTTACCATTCTTCCCCACAAACTTTGGGTGTTCTTGATCACACCCATTTCGTAACTGGTGAAGT
Organism: Eutreptiella sp. 'Long Island Sound 2002'; assembly: GCA_964036045.1. Taxonomy (NCBI): domain Eukaryota; phylum Euglenozoa; class Euglenophyceae; order Eutreptiales; family Eutreptiaceae; genus Eutreptiella; species Eutreptiella sp. 'Long Island Sound 2002'. Next base: position 104,481,591 of record OZ038380.1, read on the forward strand.
AGGGTGGGTCCTTTTTGGATCCACCTTTGGCTCCCCGTACTTCTGGTGACATCCATAGCCATATGTAGAATAGCACCAATAGTTGCATTTTCATCATGCCTCAAAAATGATGCATGATGTGTAGAACTATTTATTTCGACTGATGTAACGTAACGTCAACAGTCAAATGCTACAATTACCACAGATTTACATACCTGTGATACTCAAGTCAAATACTGATACACAGGCGACCAAATACTGGAATACCGCGGCGCCGCGGTATTTACTGTGGTATAAGACTGCGGTATTCCCCGGCGCCGCGGTATTTTGCGGTATGTCACGGTAGCGGCATCCTTCCCATCATAGGGTTAATAATTTGATAGCACTGGCGACAGCGCATTTGGCGGCGGCGCGAACTCACAGCACTTGAATGAGCTTTGTTTCGCAGCCCGCACGGACCTTAGTTTCGCTTGAAAGGGTGAGTGCAGAAAATATGGCGAAGTTCTCACAAAGGCAGTGGATGTTATGGCACCAAAACCGAGTCTGCCGCCTCTGGTGGTGGTTGCCGCCCTAAATGGTGGTACGAGGGTTTGGAGGTGTTCTCCACTGCCTTTGTTGAAATGACGGCCGTTTTGGAAGGTCCTGTTGTTGTCCAGAAGTGTTGTGGGTTTGGCACACTGATTTTTAATTTGGGTTGTGGATGCAGTAACGATGCTCACGCATTTTCCTCAAGGCGAGGCTCCGCCCTTTGGTGGTCACCTCTAACATGGAACCGCCTAACTGGTGGTGAAGTGGCCTTGTGGCTTGGTGTTCCAGTCCTGCCAGCACATGTTTGTTTGGTTTTTTTTGTCGTTTGTTTTTTCCGATTTGGTTGCACTCGGCAGCCTTCGGCAGCCTTTGACCCTTTTGGGTCATAAGCCCTTTATATTTTCAAATTGGTGCCTGCTGGCAAAGCTGATTCAAGCATTCTTATCGACATGTCTATCCTTGGTGGCTGTTGACGGGTCTTGGTTCTTCTTCTGTCCTGTACCCCTTTTTTAGCCCATCACTCTGTGAACGAAGCGCGGGAGGTTTGGGGGCCAAATGGTCCTCGTGTCTTTTTGGGCACTGGCCTGTTGTGGCAACCGGTTGGAACTGTACGCAAGTTCATCCCTTGCCCAGGTGTGCGTGGCAATTTTTTGTTCGTTTCTTGTGTCCCCACATTTGGCTATTTCAAAATGTTTGTGTTTCTTTGTGTAGAGGCAATGCGTCAACAAGAGGAGGTACAATTTGTGTACTCCATCTTCAACATTGAGCGCGGTACAACCAATGCCAAATGGCAACATTGGTTGTTTGCTGTGCAGGCCAATCGCCCCCAACATTACCGTGAAAACGTCTTTGGGAAGATGGAAGATCGTATGTCAATGTTTAACTTGTCGTTTTGGGGGGCGGTGACGGTGTGCGAATGCGTGGTGTACAAGCATCTGTTGTGTTGTAGGCAGAATTTATTACTGCGACAGCCTCTCGAGGCAGCTGGGTAAGGCAGAGTGCCAGGGATTGAGAATGGGTATGCTAAAAATTGCAAATTTGGATACATTTGAGCCCGTCAAGTATGTGGTGCATGTGTGCTATGCTATGTGTTGTGTGACATTGTGTGGATAGATGGTGGTACGGCTTTCCTTGTCACAGGTTTTCGGTGCCTGTCACGCAGTACCGTGCCCCTCCCAAAGGCCAGAAGCCGGAGCACTACACGAATGCGTGTGGTGTGTACGCGCTTTGGTTTTTGGTGTTGGGCTTGTTTTGGCCTGCGCAGCTGACATGTGGAAATTTGGGTGCGGGCTTTTGGCCCTCACATGCGGAGTCTAAGGCTGACAACTTGCGCAAAATTGTGCATGAAATTTCTCAGGTTTGTTGTGTTGCTTTGCTTTTGTTTGCGGTGTTGACTATCGTATGTTGTTGTATTTTGCCCTCTTTTAGGTGCACGCCGTTGATTGGCCAAACTACGATAGGGCGCGAGTAAAATTGTTGGTGCAAGAGTTTATGCGGTATGGGTGTGGCCGTTTGAGAACGCTTTTGTTTTGTGCATTTTTTTTCTGTTGCCATTACAAGGATTGCGTTGGTATGTGGACTCTACTTCGGACTTTTTTTCGTAGGTCTGCGGTTCACATTTACAAGGTTATGAAGGTTTGTTTTTTGTGCGTCGTTTGTGCCTGTTGTAATCGCATTTGTGTTTGGACCGTCATACTATTTGTATCACATTTTTTGTAGTCCTTCTCGTAACTTTCCCCTGGTCATTTACGAGAGCCATGATGTGCAGTACACTCTTTGCTGGCTAAGCGAACAAGATGGTACGATCGCACTAGATCTCTGCGGTGGCTAACTTGTGGCTATCTGCTATATTGGCCCTCACCCGGTTGCATGGTTTGGTATTATTAATAGGGTCATGTTCGCCGTGCACACGTGAGTTTACCATTGCGGGCTTGGTTGTGCAATTGATGTTGCACCAATTTGCTACGTCTTCAACCCCATTTGACATAGGACAATATGTTTGATTGGTGTCGGGAATGGAAGGTCGCCCACGTGTGTTTGATTTCGTTGTGCTTGCATTATTAATACACTGGCTATGTCGCTGGCCGTCTGCACATCCGTTATAGCTTTTTTGGGCATGGTGAGTGTTCATTTTGGGAGGTGCAATGGTTTCCCCTCAGAGTGGGCGTTTCACGCTGCTTGGGAACGGGTTGTGCACGGTTGTGCATGGTTGTGTCGTTTGTGTATATTTCAAATGATCTTTTAACCGCGCAAAGGTGGTTTGCATTTGCGACTATACAAGGTCATTTTGCCCAGTGCCCTTGCACTATGTTACTAGTGCCACTTGTCAACATGGTAGGTCGGCATTTTTGAATTGTCAATGTGGTGGTGATGGTGATGGGATGTTATGTGAGTTTGCCTTACCTCCTTCTCAATGTATCAAATGCCCACCATTTTTTTGGTGTGGCTGCAAGGAACTTTATGCCCAATTTTGCGAACTCTTACCTCTTGCACTTGTAAATTTATGCCTAATTTCGCGAAGCTTTACTTCTTGCACTTGTCTTCTACAAGTGCTACGAAGCCTCTTCGACGTACATTTGCTGCGGGTGCTTCCGACAAAGTTTCATTTTTGCCCTTACTTACTTAGTGTTGAGGTATAATTGGTTGGTGCAATGTACCCCGCCTCCAACCCTAATATGCAACCACCACAAGGCATTTTCGATTTGTCAATGTGGTGCACACCATCTTTGGGTGTGGCTACATTTTTGCCCAATCTCGATGCGAACCTTTCCCTTTGCACGTGTCTTTACAGATCCACAAGTGCTACAAACCCTCTTTATGTTCGACGTACATTTGCATTGTGTGCTTCTGTTCGTTTTTTTTTGGACCCCTTGCATGTGACTAATGTTTTGATCGACCTCTGCATAATAGTGTGAAGCTATAATTGGCTGGTGCGAAGAACCCGCACCCCCCTCCAACCGTGCGCAACCAAGACACACGTGTGTAACTACGAAGCCAAGAGACATTCGCCAACTTGCTTCGGAATGCAGCCAAATCATGGCGGGTGTCTATTATGTTGTTACACTGGCTACCTAGGGATTTTTTCCTCCTTTTTGGTGTAAATGGAAACTTCTTACCCTGAAAAAACCCGGGTTTCATGCCCCTCTCGTGCTGAAAACACTCCTACACGGTACAAAAGTCCCAAAGTTGGCTTCCCGGGCCTGGGCTCGCGCAAATTCACAAGTTGGCGCGCCAAGTCGCAAGTTGGCGCGCCAAGTCCGGACTTGGCGCGCGCCAACTGGGAAGTTGGCGCGCGCCAAGTCCGGACTTGGCGCGCCAACTTGCGACTTGGTGCGCGCCAAATGTCCCCCCACCGATCAAACCATCGACTTGCATACCATTGTTGTCACTGGAAATTCCGTCCCTCACCTGCCCTTGCACACTTGGCACGAAGAAAGCATTGTTCCATCTTTTTTTGATGAATGTGCAAAAGACTGCGAATGTGCAAGAAGCTGTCAAATCAATCATATAAATCATATATAGAGGTCACATGCCTTGTTCAGCCTGGACGAAGACCCCCTTATTCTCTATGTACCCCCTTTGCTTCGTCCACGACGACTCCCAAACCGAAAAATTTTTATTATATAACCCCCAGTCCAGATTATCTGAGCGGATCACTTCCCCCCACCCCTTCCGCGTGCGATCCCCCTTGCCCCCCTTCACCCGCACTCTGGCCCCCCGCAGTCTGGACACCCGGCCGCCTTTACTTCCACCTCGAAAGCTGCGCTTTGAGATTTCACATTTCAGGGCTTTGTGCCGCCCCTCTCCTTTGAAGGCGGCAAAAATGGCAATGTGCCCCCACCTGCGGGCCCATCCCAACAGGTGGTCAATCCACAGATCGGCCCACAGGGTGACATTCATTTCACAGGCCTTATGGGCCTCCCCCATTTTTTTCAATTCTGTTCGCAGAATTTTCATGTCGGGCAACTGCAATGGTCCGGATTTCCAGACAACATCGCTTGTTGCCAACAGGGATTTTCCCCATTGCCGGAAGGCGTCCGTCCAGGACACCTGGACCCCCCCCATGTCAACGACATGCTGCAGGAGGCCCTCCCCCTCCAGATGGTCACACATGGTGTCCCATCCCTCACTCTTCACCCACTCGGCAGCCGCCGTCTGCTTGATTTTCAGGGGCACCTTCTTCTTATCCTTCCTCTCCTCTTCCAACGCCACCCCGGTGGCGGTCCGTGCCTGGATCCGAATGGGATCCAGGAACCATTGCACCCACCTCACGGCCTTTCCCCTTTTCCACCGATGCACCGTGTGGAGGCTGTTCACAAGGCCTCAAGTCCCTGCAGCGGTGGGAGGGAGAACCCCAGCAGGGCCAGAACAGCCTGCCGGAGGTCGTCCGGGAGCCAGTGGGGGACGCTGGAGACCGTCGCCTGATAGCGCCCCCCACCTTCCCCGGGGGCCTGGAGGTCCACCTCCTCGAGCATCGACGGGTTGAGTTCCACCGTGGCGAGCTCCGCCAGTCTGGCCCACAGATCCTCGGGGATGATGCGGTCATACTGGCGGTAGCCCGCCGCGGCAAAACCCTCCTCCGTGACGATGGGGGGGTTGGGGATGTCGTGGTTGGCGACGGGGTAGGAGTTGTGGAAGGAGGGGTGGGGGCAACCCATGCCAAGCATGGTGAAGGGGGCGTCGGTGCTGTAGAGGGTGGGGTGGGTGATGTCGGGGATGTGGGTGCGCAGGCGACGGTTGGTGGAGAACTCCGTGGGAGCTACTGCATCCCACGCCTGCACCTTCACCGTCTGGTACCGCACGACGGCGTCAGTGGCCGTGCGGTGCGTCCAGCCACTTTTTTTGACTGGATCCACCCACAGCCACTGCTCCTCGGGGTCGAGACCCTGAGGCGGCATCTCCTGCAGGTCGAGAACGTTAACGAACTCTTTTGACGCTGCAGCAGTGCACAGCTTCAGGGTCTTGTTGAAGGCCTCAAGGGTGACTTGAGAAAGCTTCAACTCGACCGCGAGCGTCGTGGGGTACCGGCCCATCACGGCACAGCAGAACCTGCTAAGAACCCCCCTGGTCAGGGCGAAGTTAACACGGGTGGCGTCAATTCGCCAGACCAAGTGGGGATTGCCCGGCTGGTCCCACTTGCCGAAGAGGGCGGCCTCCAGGGGTTCGCGGAGGGGGGGGGGCTGGGGGAAGGATTCGGCGTCCGGGGAGGTGAGGGTGTAGGGGATGGGAAAATAGCCCCCGGGGAAGTGCTCGGAGCCCACGTTGGCGATGTGGGCATCGACCACCGGCTGCACCTTGGGGTTAGGTCGTGCAGCGGGGGCTGGGGCTGGGGCAGACGTGGGGTCGGTGACTGTCACCTTCTTCCCCTTGCCCTTCTTGGGTTGCTTTGGAGGCATGATAACGTGAAATGCCTAGAAGGGAAAGGGAATGCATAAAGGGTGCAAAAGAAGAGGAAGAATGGGGCACTTGGCGCGCGCCAAAACCGGAGTTGGCGCGCGCCAACTGCCAAGTTGGCGCGCCAACTTTGACTTGGCTTCCAAAAAGTTGGCTTCGGCCCAAAAAACCCGCATATTGCATCATAACAACAAAGCAACGCAACCAAAAGCTGTAAAATATCAATAGTTCCTCACGTTTCATGCACAAGGCGTAGCAACAACACAGTGCACAAGTACAAGCAAGTTGAATGCTCTCGACATGGAGTTGACCAGGAGTTGGCGAATGTACAGTATCTCCATGGGGTTGGCTTCGTAGTTACATGCGAAGGTATGTTTACCTCCCAATCCTTTGAAGAGAGGTTTTTGGCGTGACATGTAGCAATGAACGGGTAGGTACGCTTGCTTGCTGGTTGTTGTTGCTTGGCAGACAAGGTAATTGCGTGGTATTGGGTCAATTTGAATAGCACGTTTCGAACTAAGATCGAGAAGGTGAAGTCGAAAGGAAGCCTTATCAGCTACATAAACCACGGCACAACAAGCGGAGGTAAGCCGATAGGCGCAGGCCCAAAAGGAGGTTGTCAGTTTTAATAGCGCAGCCATTGTGCAAAGGAATTCGAAGGCTTTGCATAGGTGCCTAATATGCCTCTGAATATTTTGGTTGAAGAAGATCTGCCTCCTAATCCGTTGACAATGAATCGAGGGGGACGGCTGATGGGCTCCCTGGGTTTTCGACATGATTTTCATTGCTGGTATTCTACGGTGATTTGAAGACAAGTCCCTCACCATGCGCAACGAAAGATCATGGAACGCAAGGCCTGGGACAATCACCTGAGATAAGGGCCATGGCACTAAATTCAATCCCTTTACGAGCCTCTTCCTCCTAATGTTTGGACCCGAGGATTTTGGCTTGCCTTTGTAGGCACGCCTACTTATTGGGGTTTGTTGAAGTTTTGCACGTAAGGTACGTACGCTGCAGTGGGGCCCACAATCCTACAGTTGTGTGCAAATTAAGCACCGTTGTATGGCACACGCAAGAATTCTCCCCGTCTTCTACATGTTTTGGCCACGTTTCATAGTGAGGGGAACGGTCGAAAAGAGTGCCGGTTTTTAGAGAAGATTTTCAATCTTGGACACTTCAACTGAAGGACAGCGTCTCACCATGCGCGGCAAAGGATCATGGAAGACCAGGCTTTGGACAACGTCCCAAATGTGCCAAATCACCTTCCACTTGTGTTCGTACTTATTGGTACCTCGCTGTGATTTGAAGAACAACTCCCGCACAATGCGCAACAGATTCACACTTCTACAACTGTGTGCGAATTAAGCCATTGTAGGGCGAAACGCAAGAATTCCAACCCCCTCCCCAATCCCCTTGTTGTGTAGTTTGTACTTGGGTGGTGGGGGAGGTGGACGGGGGTGAGGGTTGGTACTATGGTACCGCTGGATTTGTCTGTTTATGTGGCTTTCTTGCTCTTGGCATTGTGTGTAGTTTATAGGGTGAGTTGTTGGATCTATAATAAAGGACTCATTGTGCTAGTACGTGTGGGTGGTGGTGTGCGGGTGCTTGTGGGTGTGCTCGACCATTGCTTTCCTTTACTTGGGCCTGGGTTATGTGGGCAGTGCTTTGTCTTTTCACAACGATGCTTCATGTTTTGCTCACTGTTTGGTTGGTTCTCCTGTTTGGGCATGAGTGTTGGCTATTAGGACGACGTTGTACCTCGCGGCGTGGAAGACCCACATATTGGAGACGTTGCACGCCTTCTCGGCTGCTATATCGTGGACGGAGAAGCCGTGGAGCGCGGTTTTTCCGGTTCTTTTGGAGGACTCAAGCACGTGAACAGTTTTGACGCAAGCAGAGACAACAATGGATGAGGACCAAGCGGTTTTGCCCACAGAGGGGTGTGGGTACCTTCAGGCATTTAAGCCGTTGGGTTCTGGGGAGTGGCCACCTTCGCATAGCATTTCACCTTGCAGCGTATGCTTGGGTGACGCGGAGGAACGGCGGTGACTTGTGGTATGCAAGCTTACCATTCTGCCAAGTGACGCAAGGCCTGTGGACGAATACCACTTGTAGTATGGTGAATGTGGCTTGTCGTGACATGTTGCTAGTTCTTGGTACAGTGGTCTTGTTGGCCTTTGTACGCAAATTTGCCACTTGGGATCCCGTATTGGCATGTAGTGAGATCACAAAGCGGTGTGGACAAGATAGACAACTTCGGGGGATGGAGCGTTCACAAGCCGTTGCATGGCTGATGGTTGTTGCCGTTGCCATTGTCCGTGTCCTCCATCGGTCTGGAGCAAAGGCCGTATTGCACGATGCATTTGTGTGGTTCGGAATCTTGGCGGTGGCCAAGATGGCATTGGACTGTGCAATAGGGCGTTGGACCCGTGCAACGTGGGTTCAGCGGGCCCGTATGTTTGGTGGCGCGGTATTGGGCTGGCATTGGATTGGTTGTTGGGTGCCTTATGGATTAGTACTTTATTGGGCGTGTAATTGGCTATTGATTGGCACTTTTACACATTTTGCGTGTTGTCGTGTACATGCTGGCCATCATGGGTTCCGGCGGCGGTATGCAGCGGGTTATCTGGCTATGGTCATCGTCTTGTTGCTGTTGCGGGGCAACGTGGGCGGTTGGGACGTGGTGTTGCAGGCTTGTTGGAATGCGCTCCAACATGCCACATTTGGCAACGGTGATGCAAAGCTTGGAGGCATTTTTTTGGACCACAGTGGCGCAGACGAGGCATTAGCAATTGTGTGGAACCGATTCATGCATGCATATCACGGCAACCATGTGTTGGAAGCCGAAGCTGTCCTTTGTCGTGGGTGCGGTCGCGCCGACGAGGAGTTGCGGGAACCATCATGTCCGATGCATATACGGGGGGCCCGTATGGTTGCACCGGTGCTTGTGATTGATGGCCAATTGCTGCCGTGTGGGTCGCTAAACCTTTTGCCGTGTGCCATAAGGGCTGCGCATTTGGCGGGCTTTGATGTGCATGAAAGTTACCGTTTGTCTCAGATAGCCTATTGTCGTGATTGCTTGGCATGGTTTGGTAGGGATAGTGTTCAAAAAAAGTATCTCTCCTTGTGGGCACATATATAGCTGGCCATCCGTGACGGCGTACTTGCTCGGGACGAATGTTGCAGGCGATGTATGGTGATTCCTTCCTCCAACGGTGCGAATGAAGTGGCGGGGGTTGCTCCACCCCAGTCGGGCGGCCCTGCCGTTGTTGTTGGATATAAATCATTGTGCTAGTGATGATTTCACCCTCTCCACATATCATCGCGTGGCTGGCTTGATGGGCTCCATTGGCACAAAGTGCGCAATGTGCCGTACTGGGTTGTGCGATGATGAGGTTGAATGCACCCCAATGCATAAGTTTGCCGAATGCAAATGGTGGCACCAAGAACAAGTTCAAGCTGCCCGTCCAGGGTGTTTACAGGTGGTGGGTGATGGATTTTGCGGTAATGTCCGTGTGGGCCGGCAACGCTTTTGCTTTGAACACATTGCCGTTCCACCTAGGGCGTGCGGGGCGCAGCAACGCGATGGCTCACGGTGTACGCGGCCCGTTGCCAGATGCCGCATCCGTGCCCATTTGGTTGCCCGCGGAGTGCTCGTTGATGAGAGACGAGCAGAACCCCCGCTTACCCGGAGTCAATCACAAGCTAGAGGTTCGCAACCCATTGTTTTATCGGCTGACGGCCGCAATCGATGCAATGCTCCTACGCGCAGGGGACGACGATGCAGGGCTATTGTTCAGGTGGAAGGTCAACGGTGTGTGCATCACCATGATGAATCTCCCAGGTGCCGTCGTTTTTGGTGGGAGGAGAGAATTGTGGACGAACCCGCTAATGAAGCTAGTAGACGTGCCGAAGCAATCCTTGAAGCAGACATCGCTTTGGAGCAATTGTCAATGGGGCAAGAAGGGAATGACAACTTTGTGTATGAGGAGGATCCTGTTGAAGGGTATGATGCTGACGTTGTCAATGGTGAGCTTGGCGTGCATACTGAGTATGCAATTGATGGTGCAGGTGTTGTTGATTCGTCCAGTGACGATGATGACGATGAAGATGCGAATGCACTACTGGCCGCCGTGAATGATGATGCGCAATCTCCGTCGGATAGTGGCAATTCCGATTCGGAATTAGATGACTCGGGGGATGACTATGACCCTGGTATTCACCATGGTGGGTGTGCTGGGAGTGGTGGTGTTGGTTGTGCTAGTGGTGGTGGTGGTGCTTCTTCCACCGGCGACGGAGGAGGTGTTCCGGATGGTAACCCACAAGCCATTGGTCGCAGGCGTCGTCGCCCACGGTTGGCCATGATGGCACCATTGTGGGACAAGGCCGCGACCTTCCTACAGCAGTTCATCTATACCCGAGCAGGGGTGCACCCAAGTAAAGGATTATCCTTTGCTACATGTTCATATTGTACACGGTGTCACACGGTGGCCTTGGCATCGCCATTTCTTCTCACCGCCTTGGCCCGATGACACATTTGATTACTGGGATACCATTGGGGGCAATCACGCACAAGGTTTGCGAGTTGATGGACTCCTGTTTGCTGCTCCCACACATCGGAATCTGTTTTGGTTGTCAACAGTGCGAATATGGGATGCATCTGTTTCGGGTGTTTGCGTCCGTCGACGACCAGATGGCCTGCTAGGCAACACTCGCTACCAAGTACTTGCTCTCTCTGGAAATCCCAGGGGTATTTCTACCCAGAGCGTGTCCGCAAAGCCCAATTCGGATTTCGCACACCGACATGTGCTTGCAAATGCCAACCACGTGCGTGACTGGGTTGGGGCTTTGTTCCGCTCCCGTTGGGACATGGATTGGCGGTGGGAGAAGCTGTCCCCTTTGCCACTGACCGATTGGGCGATTGGTTGCCATTTCCCTTATGATACCAAGGAGTGCGAAATGGTTTTGACGGTGCATCGCAAGGAGCCAACCCCGGAGTCATGGGAGCGTCGTCATCAAAGGGCTGTCCTCCATCCGGGGCCAGTGGGATGGACACAACCACGTGTGCTGCCTCGTACGTCCAGCGGTGGCATAACCATGGCACTACATGCCCTTCTCGCTCTTCCGTCGGTAAAACGCATGTTAAGGTGGCTGTCTTTGTGGGTTGAGGGCCCAACAGTGGAGACTAATGCAACTGTTGATACTCTTTGTACGATTCTTGGGGAGTTACTCTGTGGCAAGAAGGCTACTACGAAAAGCTTCAATGTGTTGCGTCAAGACCTTGTCCTCCGGGAGTGCCTTAGCCGCTTGGCTTGCATGGAGGCTCCGCTTGTGTTTCAAGTACTTGTTGACTGCCTTGTGTCAAAATTGATCGCCGTTGGTGTGGATGGGTTGGATACTTTCTTGTGTCAATACCCTGGGGATGTTGGTTGGATTCCGCCCCGGGGTTCACTAGAGATGGCCTTCCGGTATGTGCTCACGGCTCCTGTTCAACACAACATCTTGCGACACCTTGACGCTGTTTGGAACGAGGCAAGAGTTCAATTCACTGGTCGATTGCTGTGTGTGCATGTGGATGGGGGTATGGTTGCCGGACCTGTGACACTTGATGTGTTGGTGCGGTTACTACGTAGGTACCGGTTGCATTGTGTATTAATGCAACGGGGGCAAGAATGGCACGCTTGGGTGCCAGGGCGCTGCTTAAACAAGAACTTGGGTTGGTTTGAGTGCTTGGCCTTTGATGTGGTACCTCACGAGGGTTTACAATCAATACAAGTTGAGGATTCAGCCTTGCTGCTGTTTGAGCTTGACCAAGATATGGTACCGTGTCAGGGACATGGTGGTGAACATGACGTGGGTTCCGAGGATGACACGATCAATATGGATACTGCAGATGAGTTGTCGGTGGAAAATATGGCAGAGGACACGCAACTTTATGAGGATGAGTTCATGGACATTGAAGGTGATGAACAACTCCAAGGCGCGCTTGCGCCCGATATTCAGGTGGGAGGTGCCGTGGACGGTGATGAGCATATGTCTGATGGGGGGATTTCGGGGGATGATGATGCACCACCCCTTTTGGAGGAAGACTCGGACGACGATGACGAGGCCTGCAGGGTTGAAGACTTTGGAAATGAAGAGGCATTGGATACTGATGATATTCGCGACACCACTGAGTTCTTTGAGAATTTGATGCCCGGTCTTGAATATGGGACAGATGACGACGACGAAGAGGTAGAACCTACTCCGGCAGGTGGTGTGGATCCTGCAATGGAGTTCCTAAACGGCGACTCAAGCCGTGTTGGTGGGCTGCACATTTTGCTTGCCACACTGGCAGAGCTGAACACCAAGAGGAACATGGCCACTGAGTGGGTGAAGTCGTTTGTAACAACTGTCCTGGGCAGGATGCCCTCGCTACATGGCATCACTGAATATGTTGAGGCACATGCATATGTGTCCCATTTCCCAGTGGTCCATGCACAGGTTGACGGCATCAATGTCCATTACCCCGGGTGCATGCCTTTGCGGATGTACTCGAAGCACACCATGCAGGCTGTTGATGCTCGGTTTGTTGATTTTGAGCGATATGCATATGAGGCATTGACAGATGTGCATGGTACCCGACAATACGACTCATCGGTAGCTGCATACTATTTCAACGTGATGTTGATGCGACTTTTGGAGCGCGGACCGGGCGTGGAGTGCGTGAAGCGTGGCCTAGGTGCATCGCTTCAGGATTACGGGAGCAATGGGGAGTATGCCGAGCGATTTGGAGATACCATCCTCCCGGGATTGACGTATGATGCTCACGATGCCAAGCGCAATGTTGATATGTTGGTTGCAGCGGATCGGAAGTTCGGCTCCATGACGTACTTTGGTACAGTAACGGTGGACATGCGCCGCTTTCCTGGGGTGCGGGAGCTGTACGAGCAGTTGGACACAGGTGCCATTCCCGTGGAATATTTTGCTGTGCACATGACTCGGGCATGGTATCGCGCAAGCACCCTCTTCCTTCGGTACATCATGGAGTCGCCCGACCGCCCGTTGGGAAACGTTCGCCACATGTTTGCACATGCTGAGTGGCAAGACAAGGGTGTGGATGCTGTTGCCAACTTCAATCATTGGCACATTGGAGTCTGGACGGACGACAGGGTGGACGAGCCTGATCCTTTTGTGGCGGAGGCGGCCAACCGTGCCGCTCTTGCACGGCTCACCGCCACCATAGAGCGTGCCTTTGACTTCTTGCAGGATGAGGAGGAAATTCGTGTGTGGGAGGCACGGGCTGCGAAAGTGCAGAAGCACACTTGTGGCCAAAAATGCCTCATAGATGATGGGCATGGTGGCAAGGTGTGTAAGGATGGTATTCCCACACAGCCTCACAGCGAAGCACGTGCCCGTACAATTCACACCAAGGTGCCTGAGGAGCTAGAATCATTGTTGCTCGACCATGGACTTGCCAATCGTAATGCGGAGACGAACAAGGTGGAGTTGCACGACTCTATGATCGGCAAGGTGTACGAGGCCGCGCGGGAAGGGTGGTCTAATAGTGGGACTAGCCAATTCTCGCCAAGGTTGTTTGTCGCCTCTGGGGGTTGTCATCAAAATTGGCAGGTTGTTCATGGACGCCGCTTCATGCTCGCCTACTTGGTTAAATATTTAAGCAGTGAGGAGGAGCGTTGTTTGGTGCGCATAACAAAACAAGGGGCCACAATTATGCACGCCCATGTCCAAGATGAGCAACAGCGAAAGCGCACGACGAGACAACGAGTAAAGCCATCACATGCCCGACTCATTGGCTTAAGCGAGATCATGTTCTTGGTCCTTCAATACAAGACCGTCTTTTGCACATTTACTGCCAACCGAGTGAACATCGGTTCCCCGGAATCGCGCTTTGTTGTCCTTCGTCCGCGTTGGTCGCCGGAACGTGAGGCAAGCCCGATCTTTGGGATTGACCCCTTCTTGGATCGAAACGGGTACAGACCGCACGCACCAAGACCCGACGATTCACGATGTGGGCGACATCTTGGCCCATTTGGTGCCAATCCCACTGCTGATTTTCTTCATTCACTGCGTGAACCTGATCGCGGGCAACGAGCCTCGTATCACCAATGGGCAACCTCCCGGTACACCCCAGACAAGGTGCTACTGTATTGTTTGCGCCCGCCAGAGATGTTGGACATGACGTTGGAGGAGTACTCTATGTTCACGTCTATTGACGATGTGTGCAAGGGCCGCTCCTTGTGGAAGCTTGACTGGGTTCAGCGACGTGAGCGCATCATGAATTGGAGGGAAAATGGGATGTTTGATGTTCGCTATAAGCGAGTGCTGTTGAATCCGGAAATCTTCACACGCCCGGGATTGTATCGTCGAATTTTCGAACGCTTGGGTGATTCACAAGCCGGCGAGGCAATCGCCCGTGCTGTGCAAAGTCCAGCCTCCTTCCGCGAGCCCTGGATGCACAAATTGGTCGACTTTGAGGCTAAACCCGCCGTTGTGGTATACCCACGGTATGCGCCTTCGCTCAACGGCAACTGGATGAGTAGTGTTGTTCTACGCCATGCACCACCTTTTACTCACGAAAAGACCATGGTGGACGAATGGATGTGCAACAATTGCAGGACAGACCAGAACGGTGATTGGCATGCCGCAACTCACAACCTACTTGGCAACCTCTCCTTGCAGCGTTGGGTGTTGGAGGAGTTGAGCTTCTGGCCCATTGGGGTTCGTACCATGTTTCGCATCATTGAACGTGTCTATGAGCAACTACACGGCATGGGAACTTATAACATGACCTCAGGGTTGGCTTTCACGGATGCTGAATTGGACGAAAAACATACCTCAAAGTATGAAGCTCTCCTGCAATCGGCATATGAACGACACATGGAGATGCTACGCCACCTTTCCCCATGGCAACAGGCTGCTGATCAAGAGGCTGCAAGTTGGCAAGAGCAACAAGACGGCATGCAATTGTTGCTTGACCGGTTTGATCGCCTTCTGTACTTCATGGAGCAAATCGTGGCCGCTGATGACATTGCCGCCGAGGAATTGCCACACATCCGCCCCTTGTACATTCAAGGCCCTCCTGGATGTGGCAAAACTTTCATTGCTCTACAATTTGTTCGGAAGTTGTTTGAACGCGGTATAACTTCCAATCAGGTGGAGATCACATGCGTGTCTGCATACCGTGCATCCGTTCTTGGTGGCGTACACATTCACGAGTTGTTTGGTTTCTTACCGGGCAACTCAAACCTATGGGCCACTCCGCAACGCCTCGCTGCCGTTGCGCTCCGCCGCTTACGGAAGAATCCGGAGAAAATGCGGCGCTTGCAGGAATTGGTTGTCTTGGTTGTGGATGAATTCGGTCAGTGTGGGGCAGAGTTGCTGGTCGCCATGGATATTGTCTTACGCAAGGTTCGAGGTACTGAGCACCCGTTCGGTGGCCTATTGTTAGTAGCAGCGGGAGATCACTATCAGACTGAACCAATCCGAATGCGGCCCCCGTTGACTTCATACATATTTCGGTGTAACTTCGAAGTCATTAGTCTTCGTAGATTGTTCCGCAGCCGTGGTGACCAAGGGTTGCAACGAATCATCAACCTAATGCGGGTCCCTGGGATGTCAGCCGAGGGTATTGAAGAGGTGTTGCACCTTATCGAGGATGCCTTTTTGGGCTGCAACCGGTTGTCTCCCCTGATGAGGTCCACTCGGACGTTGTGTGGGTCCTCTCAAAGCGGAAAGCTGTCAGTGATGCACGCGATGATGCCTTTGAGGTGGCGAGGCCCGATGACCCTGATGTGCCGATGGACCGGTTCAAGCGTAAGTACATGGCGGAAGACCAGCACCTGCAGGCGGGCAACTGGCGCCCGGCTTCAAATGATCGCCTGGTGACGCCTTTGGATCGTACCTGTGCGTTGGTCAAGAAGTGCTATGCAATCGTGGGCAAGCGCGTGACCGTCACCCAAAATTTTAGGTGGGATGATCGTGGGATAGATCCCTTGGTGGCAAATGGCATGGCTGGCATGGTGACGCACTTCAATGATCTCACGGTTAGAGTGGAGCTCGACAACGGATGGCATGTACCCGTGCACCGTGTGTATTCTCCTGTAGTGCATTGTGGGGGAAAGCAACTTCGTCGTCGCCAATTTCCTCTGGAGCTTGCGGTGGCGTCTAGCATTCACGATGCCCAAGGAATGACGCTTCCATACCTTGCCACCCACTTGGATGCCGACTCCCGGCACGCCATGTGGTCACGGATGATGGCGTTCACACTCTTCACACGCGCGGAGCATCTACGCGGCATTTGGTTGGTCACCTACGACCGCAATGAAATGCTCCGTGTGTTGCAGCACCGTACTGCTTGGCATGGGGAGGTGGATGTGTGGTTGAGACAGAATGACCTTCTCCGTGCACCGTTGCCCCGAGATATTGAGATCCCGCAAGATTATGCTTTCACGCTTGGTGACACAGTTCCCATGCACCCTCCAGTAATAACTGTGGTATATGTTGTGAAGTCGCTAAGGACTGATGCCATGTATGTGGGATTCACAAACAACATGCGATACCGCCTCCACGTGCACAACAGCGGTGGATATGCACGTACGAGCGGCGCGTCGGATTGGCATTACGTATTTGTCGTTACGGGTTTCGAAGCAGGATGGACCGGGCTTCGCCAGGCAAGGAAGTTTGAGGGGCGTGTTCAACATTCGCATGCTCACCGGCATGATTTGAACGATTTGGGTTTGTTGTTGCGGCACCTCATTGACGAGGTGCGGGTGCAGACTGGTTGGAATCTGTACATGGAGGTCTTCAATGTGGCTCCACGACACTCATCTTCCACGTAGCCCGTGATGTTGACGGAGGCGGCAACCTTCTGACCCTCCCATTTAGTTGGTTGGTTTGAACCCTGGCGGTGACCTTACCAGTTATCGTTTTCCTTTTCAGGTGTTATGGCGTTGGCTGCGTGGCTGGGTTTTTCTTTGTGACAATGGTTGCAGTGCAGCGGCAGGTTGGGGTGCAATTGCGGACCAGGGTGTTGCATTGCCGGTATACCATTCGCTAGGTGGCCAATTTCTTTTGTGTGTGGGTGGCTACATTGCAACTTCGGGTTGGGGTAGGGGGACTAGAGTGCTGCATTGCTACTATAATCTTGGCTGGGTGGGCACATGTTTTTTTGTGTGGTCAAGTGCACTGAACTCGCGGGTTGAGGTGGAGGCGACGAATAAGGTGATGCGCATGCTACAAGCGCCTTGTGTCACGTTTGTGCCCCTAGGTGTTGTTAATTAGATACATCCTTGCATTTTTTGCCCCAGTGTTTGTAACCTTTTGGCCCGGTGCTTTTTGGCCTGTGTCCGTATATTTTTACGCGGATGGCTTCGCGAACTTTTCTCCTAATTGGTGTCTTTTGAATACAACTTTGCAATTAGGGCCTTGTTGCCTTTGACCCTGTGGTTTGATACTTCTCCACTTCTGTGGACTGTTTGAAGAATACCCTCCTAACTGGTGTCATTTGAATACAACTTTGCAATTGGGGCCTCGTTGCCTCTGACCGTGTGGTTTGATACTTCTCCACTTCTGTGGGCTGTTCGCGTGTAATTGGATACTTTGGTTGATTCTTCACCTTTCGCACCATGTGCCGCGACAATTTTCTTGAAGAATACCCTTGCCTTCCCATTGCTTTGCGGATGCTTGTGTCATGTGGCTACTTGGTTGGAGGTCCGTTTGTGCATATTTGCATTGCTTGTGATGGTTTTCTATGGGGTCGAGATGTGAAATGCCTGGTTGGCTGGTGCCCGCTTTCTTGTTTACACGACGTACAAATGATTGGTTATCAAGGATACGGTTAGGGTGTCACAATACCGGGTTGCCGCACGAATCAAACGTAGGGAAAGAATTACACATCCCTCCCGGTCTCCACTCCGATTGAATCAGCGTCCACTTCAACAATCTAGGGTGGGGTTAGTAAGTGTTGGGCGGCATATCCAAGCAGCGTATCACCAAAAGGCCTAAAGGCTGCTGAAGGCCAAACATTTTCCTGCTGCGCCCACCTTTACTTCTAAGGCGTGTCCTCCACCATGAACCGCTCTGATCTCAACTTGGTCTCCTTAGACCAGCACAACGCAACCCTATGCTCCACGAAGTGGGGTGTGATGTCCGTGTTGGAGGATAGCAAGGTTGAGGGGGATCTTGTGGACATCGATTACGAGATTGTTCACACAATTCCCACGAGCAATGAAATTAAGACCTGCACTGTGGAGTTCGTACCCGTCAACAAACAAGTGCCACAACAAACAAGTTGCAGCACCAAATGAACCTAAGGAAAGAATTCCACGTGCGTCATGATCCCCACTCAGATTCAGTCAGTGTCTGGAACCCTGCGTTTTTTGTTGGTTGGATGTGCAGAATGTGTGTGTAACTTGTGTGTCCAGCGCGCGCTGTGTGTGTGTCATGTGTGTGGCGGCGCGCAATGAGTGTCTCAACTATGCCACTTGAGTGTCAGCGCGCCGTTTTTGTGTGATTTGTGTGTCGGTGCACTTTAATGCGAAACCAAACTCAAACGGGGCACACACAAGCAAGCTCCAGCGAACCAACCAAGCAGGGCGCGGATTGCAGGCAAGCATGCACATGCAAAACCAAATTGACAATCTCCATATGAACCTGCATGCATTCACCCCTGCAAAATGAAACCCACCAAATCGACTCCCGGCATCACAGCAGCCCATGGGGCAGTGCCACAAATACCAGGTTGCCACACGAATCAAACGTAAGGAAAGAATTACACATCCCTCCCGGTCTCCACTCCGATTCAAGCAGAGTCCACTTTTACAATCTAGGGTAGGGTTAGTTAGTGTTGGGCAGCACATCCAAGCAGCATATCACCAAAAGGCCTAAAGGCTGCTAAAGGCAGCCAGCTTCATCAAAGGTGCACGACACTACAACTCATGGTAAAGGGCAACTAAATGACCCGCTTAGAGCAAGAAGTGGAACCTAGGTACACAAAGACCCATCGCCACCAAAGGTAGGCGGTTCCTTGCTAGAGGGTGGCCACTCTTGGAGGAAAATTGATGTAGATAATACACTATGGTCCAAATTTCATGGATTCTCATTGAGAATGCCTGTGAATCGTTGTACCACCAGGATGGCCCCTAAGTTGCACCTCCCGGATAAACATCAAGGCTACCTACCTCCCCCCGTTGGCGCCAAACATTTTCCTGCCGCGCCCACCTTTACTACTAAGGTGTGTCCTCCACCATGAACCGCTTTGATCTCAACTCGGTCTCCTTAGACCAACAGAACGCAAGCCTATGCTCCACCAAGTGGGGTGTGATGTCTGTGTTGGAGGATAGCAAGGTTGAGGGGGATCTTGTGGACATCGATTACGAGATTGTTCACATAATTCCTGCGAGTGATGAAATTAAGACCCGCAGTGTTGAGTTCCGTACCCGTCAACCAGGGGTAAATTGACAGATGGTGGAGTCCGGGGCACAACGGACGCACAAGGGCGGCCGCATGATTTGCGTTCACTACGCTGGCAAACAATTCTTGCAGTGCTTCCCCGCAGAACCTGCATTTGACTTTACTGCCTTTGCGCGCGCCAATGCGGAGCACCTTCAACCTTGATCGTCACAGCTCAACCACCCCATGTGGTATGGTGGCAACTGGAAGGCCGGTGAGATGAGCGGTGCTGCCCGAGAGCCTACGGACGACATTGTGCCACTAAAAAATATTGTAGTTGGGTTTAACCCATGGCAATACATGGAGCACTTGGCTCATCCCCCGGGCGTGGTCCCCGCTATGGAGAACGTTGGTTTCCATTGGGCGTACCTACAGGGTCTGCGTTGTGACCGATTTGTAGGGAACAGCGTGCGGTTCCCAAGGGTATGTGCTGAACCAAATTGTGACGGCCGCCAAGACCTTGGTGATGGACGCCAACCATGCATCATCCACCAGGGCACCGCCCATGGGTGGGAGTACGGGTTGGAGGCCACTGCGGTGCTCACCGACCATGCAGGCAAGGACCACTATGTCGTTTTCAACGGCAAGAGGTTCCGGCAGCATGTGGCACCTGCGCTTGGTGGTTTGGGACGGAACAAGCCAAACATCGTTCAAGTGTTGGAGTGCATCAAGGACACCTTTTTGGACCGGAACCTGGACATCAAATGTTGGAAGCGCGTGAACGCCGACGAGCTTGGGATCCCGGGTATTCAAGGAGGGCGGCTTCATTGCTACTCGTACACATTCAGTGAGGAGAACGATTCGCCCGAGGTCGCACTGGCGGAAGATGTCCCGCTACGGAACGTTACTGTATTTCGTGGCAGTGATTCACAGGAGCCACCCGCAAGCCCCAAGCCTCCTGCGCGACAGACCGTGGACTTTGATCCTTCAGGCCGCACTACGCCCATCCCGACAGGACGTCCTTCTTCACCCACACGTGAAGGTCCACTGCCCCCACAAGGACAAGCAGCGTCACGTGTTGCTCAACCCACTCCGTTGCTAAACAACACGTATGCAAATGTTTGTGGAATCAACGTCCTAATGAATTTCCTGTGCTACGTTCCCAATTTGGCCGCGCACGTCATGCGGGACCTCCCGCCAGGTACTTCGCTGCCGCCATGGCGCTTGCAGTTGCTAACCACAATGCAAACCATCATTGCAGGTCGCACCCCGGCTCTTCCAGCCATTTCGGGGCTGCAGCATGCCTTGCGCGCCCAATTAGCACTGGATTCTCGGGACGGCAACCCCCAAAACTATTGGGGGTTGCTCGTGCACTCTTTGAACCTTGCGGATGCCTGCGTAGTGCGGAGTTGGCCGCGGCGTTGTTCTGGGTGTACTGAAGTCCTCAATGTTCCTGAAGTACCAAAGCCGCAACTCATCGTCCACCCGCAAGGGCCATGCACTTTGGAACAACTCCTTCAGCAAGTTGAAGCAGAACCGCGAACTTTTGCGGAGCCGCTCACATGTAACGGGTGCGGTGTTCAAGCCAACGCTGAAACTGCAGGCCCTGTTCAAGTACGGTACACAGTGGGGACGTGGATGGTGATTGCTCTGCAGCAGCCGGAGGGAGGCCATCCTGTCACAGTGCCATTGCAGTTTAACTTTGGCGGCGGTGTGTGTGTACCAGCAGTTGTTGTTGTGCAGGAGGGCGCACGGCACTTCTTCGCGTACGTGCGGTACAACGGGGCAATCTTTAAGTGCAACGACAGGTTCGTGCAGAGGGTAAGTGACGACACGGCTGGATTCCCCAGTGATTTGGTTGTTCTCGTTGGGTGTGAGACGCGGTCAGACACGACCACTGCTTTATGAAGTTTCCCTCGGGCCATTTCTGGTGTGGCCTTTTCCAGTAGAAGCCTTCTCCTTTCCCCGTTGCGTATGCTCCCCCATAGCAGCGGGCGTAAGTCATGAGCGCTTTTGCATCACATGCCCCATGCTACATTAGCATATGTATATATGGGCTAAGTGGGCTACTTCCCCCACAGTCCCACCCCAAACAGCATCCCCTTTGTATAGCAATCATATTGCGCACCCTGCGTTAGGGTGGTCTTTGAAGGTATGGAAACTGGGTGAGGCTCAATAACGAATTCTCGCGCCAAAAGGAATTTCCACAGTTATTTTGCAACGGGGCTCGCAACACATGCTCTGCATGACCTCTCGCTACCCCACAAGTGTATGTGTTGGGTTCATGAGTCACCTAGCCCTGCCTGTCACGTGCTTTACCCCCTTGTGCAAATCGCAACTATATTGGGCACTGTTTTTCACACATTTTCCATTTGCCTCTAGGGTCAGGGCGTGGTGCCCCCGCTGCAATCTTCTACGGGCTACAACACTTGCAACTAGAGGCGTACTGTACACGCATCATAGACCATGCAACCAGGAATGTATATATCAACCATGTAGGTGGGCCCTCTATGGCCGCTCCTACCACTCGACTCCTGGGAGCACACCGCAGTAAGGCACCTCACGCCATCTCATCACACCTCACGGCATCTCACCTCACACTTTTTATGGTTAACCCCTCATGAAAATTGCAATTGGATTGCTACTGCTTTTTGAGGCAACTTCTGGCCGTTTGGCACTTGGAGCCTTGTGCCATGTGCAACACTTATATGATGCATAGCCACAATTTATGCCATACAAGTGCATAAGGGCCGCAACCAATTTGCGTGGAGGCTTTGCTATGCGCGTCCAAGCACATCATACACCTTTCGTAGATGGTGTTGACTAACAAGGATTTTTTTTTGTCGTGCTAATGCTTGTCAACTCGGTGGGTTTGGCTGTATACAAGGTCCCCTTTGTGGTGGTGCACTGTGCAGTGCAACCAACTAGAGTAGGCCACAATTTCTTGGCGTAGGAAGCATGTTGTACTGGCATATGTTGCAGCTTTGAATGATCTAACCACCATGGGCGGACTATGGGGAGTTGTGCGTCCACCAAGGTGTATTGCAAGGCTCTTCGGAAAAGATGGATGTGCGTGTCACGCATCGTTGTGGTAGTGGCATGATGTCTGATTGATACATCACCGCCAATCTGGTTAGTGCCATCGCCATGTATTTGCACCCACGGCCCTAGCACGGTGATACCGCACAACCATACCAGTGATGGCACGTTGCTCTAGGTCGTAGGTAACGGTGTACGCTAAGAGCTGCTGTGTGTTTTGCAATGCGGTATGTTGTATAGACAACGATTTCCGCTGTCAGAGTCACTCTTCCTCAGCCCCGGATAACGAACATACACGCAATGCATGGTGGCAATTGTAGGCAACATTGCTCTCCCCTGCGAACTCCTCCTACATCTTGCATCCTTCGTGCCCGCCCCTTGTGTGTCATTAGGTTGCCCAGACAACAGCCCAGTAAAGACGTGGTACCCGTGTAACACAACTCACGTTGTTAGCATTAGGATTAGTTGGTTAGGCTCTTTCCATGGAAGGTGGCCTTGCTGCTGCACGGTCATGGCTGGGCGAGGGCAAGTTGCGGCACTTGGCATTTTCATTTGCCGCTATCGCATTCATGGCATCGCTTGGGTGTTGCTACATGACACTTCTGGTTCAAGGTCATCGTGGTACCTCCAACAGGGACCGCCGCTATCGCATTCATGGCATCGTTTGGGTGTTGCGACGTCGCACTCCTGGTTCAAGGTGATCGTGGTACCTGCAACAGGGACCGGTCCATAGGTTGCAGCCATGCAAAACATCCTTTGTTGTGCACCTACCCCCCCCACCTTCGCCTTTTATGAGCTCCCAACATGTCCATGATCGTTTGGAACAGATGTCTTGCACTCTTTGCTGAGCTTCGGCACGGAGCCTCAGCACCCCCCAACTTCATTGCGTTACCCATGACACATTCTGCCGACGGTAAGCAAATGGGGATCTTGGTGGTGAACAGCGCAGGAGCGGTGGACAACAGCATTCTGACGTTGGGGCCCCAAGCTGCAATGTATCATGGAGTACCCAATTGGGAGGCACGTGTGGTTTATCCATCTATGGCAAACACTCCGTGTGTTGACGCCACCATCCGCACGAACACCCAGGCGGCAACCGTGGGCTCGAGTCCTTCGCATACGATGGGTAACTCGTTAAGTCCCTCCAAACCTCCCGCTGCCGCATCCCCCAAGCCCACCTATAGCCCAAAAACTTCTGCTGTTGCGAAAGGGGGCAAAACCCCTACAAAAGCTGCACCCCCTAGGGCCCGTTCGACACCGCATTCCTCGGCCAGCAATTCCCCATCAGGGGGGCGCACCTTGGGTACACCTACAGAGAGAGGAAGCAACGCAAGCAACAGTCCGAGCCCCTCACGCGGTCACCCCCCTATCGTCACGTACTTCCGGACGGCTGCACCTGCGTCCTCGGCGACTGTCAGCGGGCCGGCTCCACCTCCGCCCCCGTTGACCGCTAGTGTGGCTTCGTGGGCTGCTCCAAGACCTAGTCTGTTGCCAAGTCCTAAACCAAAATGTTTCTCAACGTACGTACAACCATCAAGGTCTCTTCCGCCGGCACCGCTTGAACCCGCGGCTACCAACTCTCTATTGTTCACTCCATCTCCCGGCCACAAGAAGGACCCAGCCCTCGCTGCAAGCTCCTTGCTACCGCCCCCGATGACCGGTGAAAGTGACGAGAAGGCGTTTAGTAAGTCCCGTCCCCATTATAGATACATCCAGTAGCGATGAGGATGTAGTGCCACGCAATGTGCGGAAGGCACGCAAGCTTTTTCACCAACAACCCGTTGCTCATGAAGCAACTGCATGTGATTCAGACGATAGCCAAGACTTGCTTTATGGCAGTGCACTAGAGGAAGCTAGTGCGAAGTATAGTCGTCTCATGCGAGGGGGCAAGTAGACACTTTTCAATTGGCTTTGGGTGGCAACCCTTTGCCTGGTTTCTTGCACCTACGAATAGGGGGGCAGCGGTGCTCCGCCACCTTGACTTGTCACATTGCCTTCCGTGGCACCATGCAAAACACAGGCCAAATCATCGGGTTTCAACGGTACAATGTATTCCATGTACATTACCCAACGGCTGAATATCCACGGCTTGGTTGTTCCTTTGCGCTCATGTTTACCCCAACATGGTGCGAAGTTCATATTGCACATTGTACCATCGCGTCCCCGCCGATGCTATAGACTCATTGCAACCCGGGCCTCTCCCGTGCCCCCGAACCTCCTATTGCGATACCAAGGCATCTTGATTCGCCCCCATGATTCACCGTTGCCAACTTTTGCTGGTTTTGCCTTCTGTGGCCCCATGCAAAACACAAGCCAAATCATCGAGGTTCACGGGCACAATGTATGCCATGTATTTTACCCAACGGTTGAATATCTGCGGCCTTGTTGTTCCTTTGCGCTGAGGTTTACCCCGGCATGGTGCGAAGTTCATATCGCACATTGTACCATCACGTCCCCGCCGATGCTATATACTCATCTCCCGTGCCCGCGGACCTCCTATTGGCGTACCAGGTCGGGGCATCTTGATTCGCCCCATGATTCACCGTTGCCACCTTCTGCTGGTTGTCCAACCTTCTATTCGCCCCGTGATTCACCATTGTATGCTTTTCGGTTTGCCGTACTTTGCTTTGTGCGACAGCAAAATTGCTCTGAGTGTGCCTCCGCTCCGGTGGGATGGTGCGAAGCACCATCCCACCCGAGCCCAACAAAGTTCATGTTTCATGGAATCCTTGGTTTTCCCGTCAATGGTTTCTTCTTCCCGTATGCGTGGTAATGTTTTGGTTAGAATTTCATCTTGTAGGATCCATGTGTCACTCGGAGAATATCTGAAACAATTACTATTGATTTAGTGACATGGGCAATACTTCTGATGCCTATTTTTGGAAAACCGCTTGTATTTCTGGGACAACTCTTTTGCTCTTAGAACTCCGCTTCCATTTTTAGAAGTAAAAAATTCTTTTTTTAAAAATCTTTTTTTGGGGATCCATGTGTCACATTGGCGATATCCACAATTATATTCATCAATCAAACCTCAATCTTTGGGGATGCATATGTTCATTGGCGAGATCCACAACCATATTTTTGCCATTGCGTGTTACTCTACGCTATTCTATTTGTGTGTATGTATGTCCAATATCTATTTTTAGACCACCGCTTCTAGTTTTAGAAGCAAAAAATTCTATTTTTATAACTCTATTTTTGTCGAAACATGTGACACATTGCCGATATTCACAACCAAATTTTTGGCGTTGCGGTTTCATGTACGGTATTCGTGATGTATGATGTGTGGATATGTCCAATATCCAATATCCACCAGTTTTTCAGGGCCACCCCACCCCCAAAAAAGCCATTTTTTGCGTAAAAACGGCCTAAGAATGCCAATTTTGGGCCGACAGCAGTGTTTTTAGGGCTGGGGTCAACGTTCCCAGCCCCCCCAACCCTATTTAGCACATGTTTGACCCGGATGTTAACGGGTATGGACGCTCGAAGATGCGTGTTTCAGGGCCGGCCCACCAAAAAAATGGCCCACAAATGGACTACAAAGGCCAATTTTCAGCGAACACCTTTGTCGTTTGCGTCTGGGTGGTCAGTTCAAGGCCCCCCAGCCCTATTTTGCAGGTGGTTAACGCAAAAGGACATTTGTTGCAAGGTATGGAAGCCGGAGAATGGGTGTCTCGCGGTCGCTCTACCTAAAAAACGGCCGTTTTTTGCCCGAAACCGGCCTAAAAATTTCAATTTTGGGCCAAAAACACTATTTTATGGGGTTGAGCGGTCAGTTCAAGGCCCCCCAACCCTATTTTACAGATTATTGACACAAAATACCGTGTGTTGCACCGTATAGAGGCCAAAAAAAGGTTGTTTGGGGCCTGCCTCGCCCAAAAAGTGGCTATTATTTGCCCAAAAATCGCCTAAAAATGGCAATTTTGGGTTAAAAACGTTGGTTTGTGGGCATGGTTGGTCAGTTTCAGGACCCCCAACCCTAATTTGCGGGTGCTTGACTCAAAAAAACATGTGTTGTAGGGTTCGACATCCCGAACATGGGTGTTTCAAGGCCACCCCACTCAGAAAATGGGCATTTTTTGCCCAAAAATGGCCTAAAAATGCCAATTTAGGGCCAAAAACACTGTTTTTTTGGGATAGGGAGGTCAGTTCAAGGCCCGGCAACCCTATTTTGCAGATGCTTGACTGAAAAAATGTGTGTTGCAGCGTATGCAAGCCGGAAAATGGGTGTTTCAGGGCCGCCCCACACAACGAATGGCCATTTTTTGCCCCAAAAAGGCCCAGAATTGTCATTTTTGGGCCAAAAATATCGTTTGTGGGGCTTGCGTGTTTAGTTCAAGCCACGCCAACCCTAGTTTGCAGGTGCCCAACTGAAAAAAAAAATGTGTTGCGCAGCATGGAAGCCGGAAACATGGTCTTTAGGGGCCGCCCCACGCAAAAACCGGCCATTTTTGCCCAAAAATGGCCTATAAATTCCAATTTTTGGCCAAAAACAGTGTTTTTTGGGCGCTGGTGGTCAGTTCACGGCCGCTCAACCCTATCTTGCAGGTGCCTGACTCAGTGGAACATGTGTTGCGGGGTATGGTTTCATGGGTTGCAGGTGCTTGCTTCAAACAAACTTCGATTTCATGGTATGGAAGCCGGAAAATAGGTGTTTCGGGGCCATCCCACCCAAAAAATGGCAATTTTTGGCCAAAAATGGCCTAAAATTGCCAATTTTGGGCACAAAAGCAGTGTCTTTGGACACGGGTGGTCAGTTCAAGACCCCCCTACCCTTTTTTTTGGGTGCTTGACACAAAAAAACATATGTTGCATGGTATTGAAGCCAAAAAATGGGTGTTTCAGGGCCGCCCCACCCAAAAAATGGGCATTTTTTTCCCCAAAAATGGCCTAAAAATGCCAATAATGGGCCCAAAACACCGTTTTTTGGGCTTGGGAGGTCAGTTCAAGGCCCCCCAACCCTATTTTGCAGGTGCTTGATTCAAAGAAAAATCGGTTGCATGGTATGGAAGCCGGGAAACAGGTGTTTCGGGGCCGCCCAACCCAAAAGAGAGCCATTTTTTGGCCAAAAATGACCTAAAATGTCCAATTTTGGGCAAAAAAAGCGGTGTTTTGGGGCTTCGGTGCTCAGTTCAAGGCCCTCCTACCCTATTTTTTTTGGTGCTTGACACAAAAAAACATGTGTTCCATGGTATTGAAGCCGGAAACTGTGGGTTTCGGGGCCGCCCCACCCAAAAAAATGGGCATTTTTTGCCCCAAAATGGCCTAAAAATGCCAATATTGGGCCTAAAACACTGTTTTTTGGGCTTGGGAGGTGAGTTCAAGGCCCCCCAACCCTATTTCGCACGTGCTTGGCTCGAAAAAACATCAGTTGCATGGTATGGAAGCCGGAAAATAGGTGTTTCAGGTCCGCCCCACCCGAAAAATGGCCATTTTCTGGCCAAAAATGGCCTAAAGTTGCCAATTTTGAGCAAAAAAGCAGTGTTTTTGGGCCTGGGTGCTCAGGTCAAGGCCCCCCTACCCTATTTTTTAGATTCTTGACACGAAAAAACATGTGTTGCATGGTATTGAAGCCATAAAATGGGTGTTGCAGGGCCGCCCCACCCAAAAAATGGGCATTTTCTGGCCAAAAATGGCCTAAAATTGCCAATTTTGGGCAAAAAAGCAGTGTTTTTGGGCTTGGGTGCTCAGTTTTCAACCCCCCTACCCTATTTTTTTGGTGCTTGACACAAAAAAACATTTGTTGCATGGTATTGAAGCCAGAGAATGGGTGTTTCAGGGCCGCCCCACCCAAAAAATGGCCATTTTCTGGCCAAAAATGGCCTAAAATTGCCAATTTTGGGCAAAAAAGCAGTGTTTTTGGGCTTGGGTGCTCAGATCAAGGCCCCCCTACCCTATTTTTTACGTGCTTGACACGAAAAAACATGGCCGCCCCACCCAAAAAATGGGCATTTTTTGCCCCAAAAAAGGCCTTAAAATGCCAAAATTGGGCCTACAACACTGCTTTTTGGGCTTGGGAGGTCTCTTCAAGGCCCCCCCGCCCTATTTTGCAAGTGCTTGACTCAAAAAAAACATCATTTGCATGGTATGTAAGCCGGAAAAATAGGTGTTTTAGGGCCGCCCCACCCAAAAGATGGCCATTTTTTGGCCAAAAATGGCCTGAAATTGCCAATTTGGGCAAAAAAGTAGTGCTTTTGGACACGGGCGCTCAGTTCAAGACCCCCCTACCCTATTTTTTAGGTGGTTGACACGAAAAAACATATGTTGCATAGTATTGAAGCCAGAAAATGGGTGTATCAGGGCTGCCCCACCCAAAAAATGGGCATTTTTTGCTCAAAAATGGCCTAAAAATGCCAATATTGGGCCTAATACACTGTTTTTTTGGGTTTGGGAGGTTAGTTCAAGGCCCCCCAACCCTATTTTGCAGGTGCTTGGCTCAAAAAAAACGGCACTTGCATGGTATGGAGCCGGGAAACAGGTGTTTCAGGGTGGCCCCACCCAAAAGATGGCCATTTTTTGGCCAAAAATGACCTAAAATTGCCAATTTTGGGCAAAAAAGCAGTATTTGCGAGCCTGGGTGCACAGTTCAAGGCCCCCCTACCCTATTTTTTAGGTGCCTGACACGAAAAAACATGTGTTGCATGGTATTGACGCCAGAAAATCGATGTTTCAGGGTCGCCCCACCCAAAAAATGGGCATTTTTTGCCCAAAAGAGGCCTAAAAATGCCAAAATTGAGCCAAAACACTGTTTTTTGGGCTTGGGAGGTCGGTTCAAGGCCTCCCAACCCTATTTTGCAGGTGCTTGACTCAAGAAAACATCGATTGCATGGTATGGAAGCCGGAAAATAGGTATTTCAGGGCCGCCCCACCGGAAAAATGGCCATTTTTTGCCCAAAAATGGCCTAAAATTGCCAATTTTGGGCAAAAAAGCAGTGTTTTGGGGCTTGGGTGCTCAGTTTAAGGCCCCCCTACCCTAATTTTGAGGTGCTGGACTCCAAAAAACGTGTATTGCATGGTATTGAAGCCAGGAAATGGGTGTTTCAGGGCCGCCCCACCCAAAAAATGGGCATTTTTTGCCAAAAAAATGGCCTAAAAATGCCAAAATTGGGCCAAAAAATTTTAATATTGGTCCTAAAACACTGTTTCCTGGGCTTGGGAGGTCAGTTCAAGGCCCCCCAAACCCTATTTTGCAGGTGGTTGACTCAAAAAAAAATCAAATGCATGGTATGGAAGCCGGAAAATAAGTGTTTCAGGGCCGCCCCACCCAAAAAATGGCCACTTTTTGGCCAAAAATGGCCTACAATTGCCAATTTTTGGCAAAAAGGCAGTGTTTTTGGGCTTGGGTGCTCAGTTCAAGGCCCCCCTACCTTATTTTTGAGGTGCTGGACTCCAAAAAACATGTATTGCATGGCATTGAAGCTAGAAAATGGGTGTTTCGGGGCCGCCCCACCCAAAAAATGGCCATTTTTTGCCCAAAAATGGCCTAAAAATGCCAAAATTGGGCCTAAAACACTGTTTTTTGGGCTTGGGAGGTCAGTTCAAGGCCCTTCAACCCTATTTTACAGGGCTTGATTCGAAAAAAAATTCTTTGAACGATGTGGAAGCTGGAAAATAGGTGTTTAAGGACCGCTCCACCCAAAAAATGGCCATTTTTTGGCCAAAAATGGCCTAAAATTCCCAATTTTGGGCAAAAAAGCAGTGTTTTGGGGCTTGGGTGCGCAATTCAAAACCCCCCTACCCTATTTTGGAGGTGCGTGACTCCAAAAAACATGTATTGCATGGCATTGAAGCTAGAAAATGGGTGTTTCAGGGCCGCCCACCCAAAAAATGGCCATTTTTTGCCCAAAAGTGGTCTAAGAATGTCAATATTGGGCCCGAAACACTGTTTTTTTAGGATTGGGAGGTCAGTTCAAGGCCCCCCAACCCTATTTTGTAGGTGCTTGACTCGAAAATACATCGGTTGCATGGTATGGAACCGGAAAATAGGTATTTCAGGGGCGCCCCACCCAAAAAAAAATAACCATTTTTTGCCCAAAAATGGCCTAAAATTGGCAATTTTGGGCAAAAAGGCAATGTTTTTGGGCTTGGGTGCTCAGTTTTGGACCCCCCTACCCTATTGTTTTGGTGCTTGACACAAAAAAACATGTGTTGCATGGTATTGCAACCAGGAAATGGGTGTTTCAGGGCCGCCCCACCCAAAAAATGGGCATTTTTTGCCCAAAAATGGCCTAAAATGCCAATATTGGGCCTAAAAACCTGTCTTTTTGGCCTTGGGTGGTCAGTTGAAGGCACCCCAACCCTATTTTGCAGGTGCTTGATAAAAAGAAAATCAGTTGCATGGAACGGAAGCCAAAAAATAGGGGTTTCAGGGCCGCCCCACCCAAAAAATGGCCATTTCTTGGCCAAAAATGGCCTCAAAGTGCCAATTTTGGGCAAAAAGGCAGTGTTTTGGGGCTTGGGTGCTCAGTTCAAGACCCCCGTAGTTGCCGTGACACAAAAAACCATGCATTGCATGGTATTGAACTCAGAAAATGGGTGTTTGAGGGCCCCCCCACCCAAAACATGGCGATTTTTTGCCCCGAAATGGCCTCAAAATGCCAATATTCGGTCTAAAACACAGATTTTTTGGGCTTAGGAGGTCGGATCAAGGCCCCCCAACCCTATTTTGCAAGTTGTTGACTCAAAAAAACATCGGTTGCAAGATGTGGACGCCGGAGAATAGGTATTTCATGGCCGCCCCACCCAAAGAATGGCCATCTTTTGGCCTAAAATTGCCAATTTTGAGCCCAAAAGCAGCATTTTTGGGCTTGTGTGCTCAGTTCAAGGCCACACTACGCTACGGCCTAGATGCCCATTTTGGGGCACAAGGCTGTGTTTTTTAGGTTTCGAAGGTCATTTCAAGGCCCCCCAACCGTGCTTTACAGGTGCGTGACTCAAAAAAATATGTGTTGCAGGGTATGGAAGCCGGAAACCCCATTTTGGCCCAAAATTGGCCTAAAAATTCCAATTTTCGGCGTAAAACACAGTTTTTTTTGGCTCTAGTGGTTAGTTCAAGGCTGCTCAACCGTATTGTGCAGGTGCTTGACTCAATGGGGCATGTGCTGCGGGGTTTGGAATCGAAAAAATGGGTGTATCGGGGCTATTGCACGTGCTTGACTCAAAAAAACATGTGTTGCATGGTATGGAGGCCAAAAAAGGGGTATTTCAGCGCTGCCCCACCCAAAAAATTGCCAATTTTTTGCTCCAGAATGGCCTAAAAAAGCAAATCGTGGGCTACAAACAGTTTTTTTGGGGCTTTGGGGCTTTATGTCAAGCCCCCCAGCTTGGGTGGTCAGTTAGAGGCCGCCCAACCCTATGTGTTGCATGTGTTGCAGGGTAAAGAAGCTCGATAATGAGTGTTTCCGGACCCCACCCCATCCAGCCCCACCCCAAAAATGGCTACAATGGCCCACTTGAATTAATCAATTAAAAGTGCCCAAAATTGCCTAAAATTGCAATTTCAGAGGCCTGTGTGTATTTTGCACCTCGCACCGGCAAGATCCAATCATGTTTCTACGTTGTTTGATTGTTCTATTTTTGAAGCTCTATTTTGGCAGCGATGTACGTCACACCCCGTTTTTCAACATTTCAACTGTGGTATTCTTTTACCACACCCATTACCATAACATGATACGCTGATACCATGATGTGATATTTTTTGCGTCACAATTTTCACCTAACCCTAACCCTACCCCTAACCTCAACCCTAACCCTACCCACCAATGTCTTGTCATCAATGTCCCTTTTGCACGTGCACACTCATCTAATCTAGATCACCGCTTTCATCCCCTTGTTCAAATCCCCCCCGCAGGGGGCTGGCTTCTGTGGGGGTCGGGGTGTTGGGGGCCCCTGAGCCCGCGCCAGAAGCAGTGACCAACTACTACGTTACGCCACCCCCCCCCCCCCCCCTGGAAGACAGCCCTTCTCAAAACCCTGCAATGCAGCCCCTTAAAATGATCGCAATCGAATTCTAAGAACGCGACTTTTCTTATTTTTGGCCGACGATAGTCGTTTTGGTGAGTTAGCGGCGTTTGAAGCCGTTTTTCGGGCAGTCTCCGGAAATTTGGGTCTGAATTTTGTATTGGCTCACACTTGCGAGGTTACCTTGCTTTGCAGCCCCTTCAAATGACCGTCTTGGGCCGAAACCTCAGGAAATCAATCCCATTGGCCAAATTAGGTGCCCTTTTGATGATCCACGGCCAATTTTGGACATTTTTTGGCAGCTTTTTGCCCTATTTTTTGCGGTATTTGGCATGTATACTACCTGCCCATCTTACGCGGCTTTTTCGCCAATGGGGCAGCCATAGTGGGCAGGAGGCATGAGGCAGAATCCGCTAGGCTCCGTTTGTGTGGGGCTTGGCCCACAAAAACGGAGGCTAGCGGCCGGCGCTTGCGCCGTTGTTGTCGTGTTTTCGTGCTTTTCTCCTTCTCTGCCTCTGGATATTCTTTTTGCCTTTGTGTTCTTTGTCCTCCCCGTTATCATGCGAACCGTTGCCGTGCGACCCCACCTCGTGCAACTTTCCCCCGCTTGTTCACCTCCCCCCCCATGGGGGGCTTTTAATTAGGGGGCCGGGGAATGGGGCCCCGCCCCCCTCTAAAAGCACTCCTTATGCCATTATATACAATCTGCGCGCCAAAACGAAACATACCTCAAAAGTGTACGATGCAGCCCCTCTAAATGACCGCCTCGGAGAGCTGATTGGCGCCGTCATATTTGTTTTGATGAATCATGGCTGTTTTACAAAGTTAGGACCTTTACCAGGTTTTAACTTCTTTACCGGCATCCACTAATTCCATATAAGCTAGGGATGCGATTTAAAGGTGCACTAGCAAAGTTGAGGTGCCGAACAACACTATCAAGAAGCCACAGGCCCCAAAACGCAAGAAATCTATTTGCTACATTAGTTATTTGCTGTGCACACGTGCATTTCGCAGTCGCCGGCATTTGCGATCTTTCATTTTGACTTTCCAAGGCACTGACGCCACTAGGTGGGGATTTGTCGACCTAATGTCGACCTAAGTCGATCGACATTAGGTCGACATTAGGTCGACATCAGGTCGACATTAGGTCGCAATAAGGGCTGCGGTAACAGACAAAAAATGATGAAACAAAGACGATCAGAAATGTTCTGTTGAATTATGGAATGCATTTGTCGCATCCGCAGTTAATGAATTAATGATTTGATGAATCGCAATACAGTCAGGTCGATTTTTTGGTTCCAGTTTCGTTGGGCTGCAGATATTGCATTTAAGGAAAGGTTCGTGAAAGCTTGACTTTGACTTCTGATAAGGTTGCCTTTCTGGTTTGCATTTGTGGTAGGATGGTGTAGATTCAGATAAGGAAGATAAGCAACGCTAAGGAACCTAAGCAACGATCGAGGTTCAGATTTCCAAAAGTTGGTTGATGCTAGACGCGTCTCGGGATAGTGGTTGGGGATGATACTCTCAATTCAAGCCCCGATTTGCCTCTGGGTGGCAGTGCGTTTTACCGGGGAATGCACGTGAGTGTGGTTCCGTTTACCTTTTGAGCTACACTCCATTTTAGAGGTACGCTCAGCGGAACCATACTCCCACCTGAACTGCCTTACTGTATTTACACGTATATAGGTTACCCAATCATGTATGTATTGTACGCAAGCGGGATTCAATCCCGTGCCCGCCCGGGGCATACGGACCACACATACTGTTGTGGTCCGTATGCCCCGGGCGGGCATGGGAATGGAATGTGGCTTGCGGCATTGGAGAATGATGAAAATCGTTGAAATTACTTTTGTGACACACAAATTGCAACACCGAACATTCCCAATTGCACCTCAGATTTGTGATTCACGACCCCGATTCTCTTTCTTATTCTATGAGTGACTTCACTACATCGGGATGAATAACACAATTTTTACATCCATTGGGACATCCCAAATCTGCCCATCCATGAATTTCTATTTGTCCAATGACATCCCACATGGATGTAATTTGTAGGATTTCCCCATCCAAATCCATGTAATTTGTAGGATTTCCCCATCCAAATCCCTTCCCCAAGTCGCATTTGACATCCCGCATCCATTAAATTTATGGGATTTTCCCTTCCAAATCCCTTCCCCACATTGGATTTCACCCTCTCCATACATCCCAAATCCTTCCAATTTATAGATCCAAATCTTCCTTTTTATCCTCCAAAATCTTCCTTTTTTTAGGCATTTTTCTTCCCCAATCACCATTATCCCCGTCTAGTGAAGTTACTGCCCTGTCCAAAGTGAAATCGGGCTACAGTGCACGAAATTTCGATCTAAGACCAATCTTATAAATGATTCTAGAAGCCGCATCTTGCTGTTTAATTGGAAAACCGCCGTCATTTTGTTTTAGCACCGCTTTTCGATTTCACGGTTCTCAGCGCACGCAAACGCTTTTTTGAGCTCAAAAATGAAAACAACACTCCCGAATTGACCAAAATTGCCTGTAATTTTGTCAAAATCCGATACAATGGGCCCGAGTTATGAATATGTCAATTGTATGCTATTTGCACCCTGTGTCGCTAATCTTGCCCAATGCACCCTCCCTGTCCTTGCGCTGCTAGCTTAAACATAAGGCAAAGGAGTGTTTTTGCCTTTGTTTGTCACCGCCCGGCTGTAGCGCGCGCAAACAATCAAATCGCGCGCGCTACATCTAATGAAGCGCGCGCAACAATGTCGAAAGCGCGCACAATGGCAAACATAGCGCGTACCTGTGCCTGTGCCAGTTGTTGTTGTTGTTGCTGCTCTTGCTGGGCCATCTGCATCCGCTGCTGCTGCTGGAGCAGCTGCAGTGTTGCCTACTGCACGGCTGCCAGCTATTGGAGCTGCTGCTGCTGCACTTGCTGCTGCTGCGGCTGCTCCTCGTCCTTGACCGCCGTGGTTTTGACTTTGGCGCCGGTTGCAAGTGCCCTTGCGGCACTGGCTCCTTTCTTGGCTGACATCTCGGCGACATCTTTTCTCATGCATTCACACTACTCTTGATTCGGACCACATTAAGGGCTATAAGGCACTCACATTCTCGCTTGGAATCGAACCTTGAGTGCCTTGATGCACTCACACCTTTGTTTGGAATCGAACCTTGAGTGCTTCGATGCATTCACACCTTATTATGGATTCGAATATTTGTGAGTGTCTTGATGCACTCATGGCACGGTTCTCCACTCACGACTTACAAGGAAGTGTGAAGCAAGAAAAGCAATAAAAGCGAAACAAGCTACGAAGCTACAAGGCTACGAAGCGACTTTTTCTATCCAACGCAACGCGCCTACATAATATATATGCACATATGCATGCAACGGAGAAGGGAACAAACATACATGGAATCCATGGTTCCATGCTTGTAATAAACCCATTAATACCCTTCGCACCATGACCTTTGTTTCCTGTGCGAACAGAAAAACCTGAGACTGTCTGCTGTCCTTTCGCATTTTAAAATCATGCAAAAGACTTTTACCTTCAATCTTTATTCTGTCGTCTTCTTCTTCTTTATTCTCATGAGGTCACTGTCGCGACTGCGACGTCGTCTGTCTCTGCCTGTCTGTCTGGATCCAACCCGAACAGAGAATTCTGCCTGTCTGTCTGTCTGGATCAATTCTAAACCGATATTTCTTTCTGTTTGTCTTTCTGTCTGGGTGTTATGTCCCACCTTATTACAGTCGCCCCCACCCGGGCTACGTAAGGGCTTCGCCTTCAGCAGCGACTTCAAGAACCGAATCTGGCCCAACCAAAACAGCACCATCTGCGCCCAAGGGCCCGACTGGGCATGGCTGAAGGACGTGACACCGGCCTACTTTATCGGCTTGGTGAGAACTCATGGGATGAATAAAGGATTTCAACAACGAATCTTGTTCATTGTTGACATACTTATTCCGTTCGTTCTCGGTTTGTTGAACGTGCGCGCCACGTGTGCACTTGTGATGTTTATAATTGTTTGCTTGTGTGATCGCACACGTAGATACTTGCATGGCGTTGTCTACGTGTCGAATTTGGGTTCGCTTTGGAGTCATGATGTCTTGTGATCTAAAGCTAAAGACCCGACAAGATATGGTTCAATCGTACCAAGTGTTAGATGGGAAGTCTTTACACTTTCGTACACAACCATATGAATGCATGTTTCGTCTCTCCCCTCTCCATGCCATATTTTGTAGTTGTGTTACACTTTGGGATTTCTGTGTACAGGACTCCTATATTTGGATTTATTCAATTTCAATTGAATTCAACAATGATGAACTAAATAAATCAAGTTCAAATCAAGTACATCTGGGAAAGTGTACATCCGAATTGTATGAGCCCATTCGAGATTGGACAAGCAAATTTCAGTGGACAAGGTCAATAATTGTGCATTGGAATTGGATTGTCCGCTGCATGTTGTTGTTGTTGGTCGATTTAAATTATAAAATCTCCATTTTTATCCAAAGTTCATTTGGGGTCTACGAGTAGATCAAATGGAAGAACCACAACAAAATTTACATGATGGACTAGATTACCCAGGGTCAAGTCTATTACATGGTAGCTTCGTAGGCAAGGTTCTGCCCGAGGAAGAGCCCGACAATGAAGCCAAAAAGGATGAAGGGGCGCTGCCCAAAATGGGATATGGCCCTAAAAAGTAGCCCCGTCCTTCCATAGGCAAAAGTCAAGACTTGCTTGAGCTGAACGAGTTTTGGGACGACAGTGGAGTCGGTGATGAGCACATGTATGATGTGCCCAGTTCGAGCAATACCCAAAAGAGGAGATCCAAAGAAGTGAAGGTGCAAGGACCGAAACGGAAACGGTTAACGCATGGAGCGGCGCCGGTGCTATTCACATCCCAAGAATTCGTTACAAAGAAACAAGTGATGCGATCGATGAAGGAATATGTCAACCGAAAAATTCATCAAGGGAAAGTGGCGGGACGCCAAGTGGAAGAACCGGCACGGCCGTCATTAACAATTATCAAAGAGGCCATTGAGCGATCTAAAGTTGCTAATGATTCGGTGACGTTACTCAAGCGACGGTTGGAAGAAAGCCAACGGGAGGTCGCCACACTCAAGGCGTCGATCGCAGAAGTACAATCACAAAACCGAGTGAGTGTGGGACGCGGAAGACCAAGTGTGGGCGACGGTTAAGCCCAACAAATTCAAAAAAGGTTGGAGGAAACCAATGGCATGGTTGAAGAAGTACGACACGAACTTCAGGAGTTCACGGAATCTGCACAACAGACCCGTACCATGGTGAAGGATTTGCAGCAAGCCTTGGACAACGTAGGGACCAAAAACAAGCAAGGCCAACGACGTGTGGAGAAGTTGGAGAAATCAGTGAAGATGTTGGACCAGGTGCAAAAAGACCAGCACAAGCGGGTCAAACAAGCGGATGAATGGCTGCGGGATGAAACACGGCAACGTCAACAAGAATGCGATCGGCAAGGAGATCGAGAAGACAAAATGAGCCGATAGATTGAGAGCTTGGAGACCAAAGTGGATCTGTTGAAGCCCAGGTCTGTGCAGCCAGCATCTCAGGGCCAGGGACCGAACTCCACACAACCAGGGGCCCAGGAGTTAAAACAAGCCATCAGTGGAGTTGAGCGACACATGGAAAGGGCGAAGAGGATCGCCAAACAAGCTGAGGACAGCTTGCAGGGGGCACTGGCAGTGGCACAGGAAGTGACCACCAAAGCAGGAGACGTCACAGTGCATGCCCAGGCGGTTCACGAGGAGTTACAGGATGCCCGACAAGTATATGAGGACACCGTCAAGCTACAAGAGGAGGTGTCCAAGCAGACCAAAACTGCCGTAACCAAGATGGAAAACCTGCATGGACAGGTCACGGGATTGGCCCACAAGGCAGCCGAAGAAAAAAAATACTACCGTGAAAAGGCGGAATCCATGCGAAAGGAGCTCACCCGCAATTTAAAGACGGAGGAAGCCCAAAACGAGTGTGCAGCCCACATCAGTGCAGCCCACACCTTTGAGACCAGCTTGAAAATGCATGCGGAACAGGCCCAGACAATTGTTGAAGTGGCGAAAGCAGGAAATGAACGTGATGGTCGCCAACGTCAAGAGGAGTTGACACAGGCCACCAAACTG
This sequence comes from Eutreptiella sp. 'Long Island Sound 2002', assembly GCA_964036045.1. NCBI lineage: Eukaryota > Euglenozoa > Euglenophyceae > Eutreptiales > Eutreptiaceae > Eutreptiella > Eutreptiella sp. 'Long Island Sound 2002'. The sequence goes on from OZ038380.1 coordinate 104,520,031, forward strand.
GTGCAGCAGCATGCATCACAGGTGTGGCAGTGGCTGCAGACAGCTAACAAGGAGGCCGAGGATGACCGCAACAACCTCCAAAAATTACACCGTGAAGTGGAAGAACGAGTCACCAGGTATGAAGAGAGGGTGCAGCAAAGGGGAGCATCAGGGAGTCCGAGCCCGGGCACTGTTGATACTCAGAGCTCCCAGTGCGCCACACAACAGGACCTGGAGACCGTACAGGCCCACTTGAGTAACAAAATTCTGGACGTGAAGCAGGACATGCTGCAATACCAGGAGACGAACCAGCGTGCGGTGGACGACGCCCAAGGAAAACAGCGTCATCACGACGTTGAGGTGAAAACCGCTGTGGAAAAGGTGAAGACCACGCTGAACCAGAAAATCCAGGACATGGAGAAAAGTGTGGAGATGCACCACAGGAAAATGAACAAGGAATGGCAAGACACCCAAGAAAAACTACGCCATTATGAAAGTGAATTGTTGACGACCAGGGAGAAGAAAATCCAAGAGAGAGAACATACAAAGCACGCTACACCCGATGACGCAGACCGACAAATCCAATCCATCAAGGACGGGTTGGAACAGACCAATGAAGTTCTAGAGCGATTGAAGGATCAGTTGGAAACCAGTTCGACAGAAAATGCCGGGGAAATTCAGGCGCTCACGGAGGAGATCGAGAGGGTGAATAACAATCACCGTGAGGCCTTGGAACGTCATAAACGAGGCGTGAAAGACCAGTTGGAGAATTCCACGGGCGTGGCCAGAGAGAAGTACCAACAGGTGCAGGATCATTGCATGACAGAGATACGGAAGGTGATGGACGACACAGCACGATTCAAGGAGGAGGTGGCTGAGATGGTGGCCAAAGGTGCTGACAGTATGCCACCAAAAGTCACAGCCAGCGTCGAGGGAGTCAACAGACGTCCGGCGGAAGACACAAGATCTGTGGCGACGTTGTTCACGGTGGATGCCAGCAGGACAGTGGCCAGTGAAGCAGTACGCCTCCGCATAGGACCATCATGGATGCCATCAGTGAAGTCCGAAGTGCTCAGTTGGTACAACGAAAGGTATGAGGACACAACCACATTCCGGTGGCGACAGATTGAATGGCTCTTCACTGAAGACCATTTCATGGTTCCAGGCCGAGCCCTTAAGCCGCCACCATCGAGGAAGGGTCGATCAGTACGGCCCATAGGAATATGGGAATGTGCTGCTTTCTTGGAGGTGAGACCGGAACGCCAATACGGGACGGAAACGCATGAGCTGGACCCCAGCAAGCGAGATGAACCCGGGGTATTCGGCAAAGAGGGTTACACATGGATAGATGATGAAACCAAGGACTCCATGCAGCAAGAGGCCAAGGTGCCACATTGGGACTGCACAGTAGAAACAAAGGATAAGTGGTCCAAGCAGTTCTTGAAATGGCGGCATCGCAGGCGTGGACGGTTGAGCCCTGCATATCAGGTTGAACTTTTGATCTCCGTGTTTGATAACAAGAATTTTAGAGAGGCAAAGGAGCAACAACTGGAAGATGAGGGTGTGGAAGATGACTTCGAATTGGCCTGGAACATCGTGACTGGAACGGTGCTTCCACATGAATATAAAGGAAAGGCAGAATTCCGAGATCTGCAGATTGACGTGTCCCAGGACATGACTTTAGAACGATGGGTTACCTTCTGGGCGGAGTTTCGGCAAAAGGGCGCCAAAGTCAAAGGAGGTATGACCCATCAGTTGGCCAAGGAGGCATTGCTGCAACATTTCTATTATTATCGTGCAAAACGTCCCCAAGACAAATTGTGGGAAAGAATGGAGCGACGACTACATGAGGATGAAGCAGCGTATGCCCCTTATTCCTATGTTGAGATGTTTGCGTGGATATGCGGGCAGCTGGTCAACAGGGACCAGGCACAAGAGTCACGCCGACAAATTTTGGGAGCAGTGAATTCTGACCAGACGCAGATTGTTCGGGAGTTGAATCGCGACGTCACGAGGCGAAGATCATCGGAAGACAAGTACAAGAATAGGTCCACAAATCGGGACAATCGAGACTATCACCGAAATCGGGACAACAGGCACGGCAAAGACGACAAACGGCACTCCAGCGCAGACAAGAGTCGCAAAGAGTTCCAACGGTCGAGTGACAGCCGCTCCAGGGACCGATATCAGGAGGATAGACACCGCAGTTCCCGGGACCGATATTAGGATCGACAAGGAGATCGTGATCCGAGAGAACCGCGGCGACGAGATGACAGACGGTACAGCACTGCATCCGATGGTTCTGCCAAAACGCAAAGTTCATGGTCGTCAGGGAAGACGTCGACAACAGCATCACGAACAACGCGGGGTAACAGCCCACATGGGTCGGAACGATCAATGAAGACGGAAGACCTCAAATGTTTTGGATGTGGCAAGTACGGTCATCGTCGGAGAGATTGCCCAGGCGATAGAAAGGACAGAGATTCAAAAAAGCGAAGTGATTTGAAGAAAAATGAGAGGGACAAAAAGTATCGGAACGGTTCCGACAGCAAGAGACGACAGACGGGCAGGCTGCGGCAAGTTGAGGCCGAGGAGGAGACCGCGAAGGAGGAGGTTACAGAAGCAACTCCTCCGGCAGTACAGAACCCTTAGGGGCACAGGCGGCCCCGTAAGCGGCGACGCTATCATGCCGTCCGTCGCACTAGCGCCCCAGGGTCACAGCTTGTAAGGGCCAGCACCAAAAAGGCGATCTGGCATTTGAATATCAACAAGGTCGTCAACGTGAGAATCTCTGAACGAAGGAAGGTCAAGATTGATCTCAATGAGATACAAGATGAGGTGGTTCGACCCCGGATACGACGAAGAAAATCTGGAAAAGACGGGGACAGGACCGAAATGATTATTCCGGCCCGGGTCCAATTCCAGCAGACGGCGCTGAGCCTCAGCGACAAGGATCTGGAAGCTTTAGTCGACACAGGATCCGAAATGGAGGCCTTGGCAGGCTTCGAGCTCTTTGACATAGGGGCACTAGAAGATGCTCAAAGGCCAGTGGCCCTCATTGGGGCAGGCAAAAGCCGCATCAAAGGCGGCAATCAGGGCGTTACGGTCAATTTGACCCTGCCAGTGTGCAAAACTCACGGCAGTATTGTAGAGTACAAATGCCTCAGGGTTTTTATTTATGTTGCAGACATAGGACGAAAGTTGATTCTTGGATTTCCATTTTTTCTTCGTTATAATTTGTGTGTTGTACCGGGCATGCCATCGTTGATGCAAGTGCCACGATTCGTGCATCGCAAACCACACTATCAGCATGGGAAACCTCAATCAGTGCATCATGTTGATTTGGTACAGGTTCAACCACCAGAGCAAGCAATCCAGGATTATGATGAAAGAATTCAGGTACAACGCAACACGATTGCTAATGTCCGCATGACGAGGCATATGAGCAAAATCAGGTACGTGCACAGTGAACACACGCAGAAAAATACAGAAGGGAAGCGGCTGAAGGGCTTCTCCAGCATTCATGAATACTGCTGGCAGATTCCATGCACGAATGCTGACTGCCCACGTGTCTTTCACACATACAGTGTGTGGGCGGATCCATTTTTCAGAGATATTCCTCATCTGTGTGAGCGCTGTGCACCTCGCATGAGTCTGAACGCTAAGGAGAGGGTGCATGTACAGTAAGGAGCCGTCTGTGAACCCCCCCTCTGATGGAGTTCATCACAGCAGATTGCCAATAGCAACATCAGCCAGACCGGTGGTGAGTTGCGGACCAGTTATACACAGAATGGCTTTTGAAAAGCATGTAGAGCTGGTTCCTCAGGAGGTACAGGGCAGGCGTAGGAAGGGGGTGCGGAAATTGACGGTCGCACTTCATTCCATTGAGGGTAAAGTGTCCAGCCCTCCTTCATCACCCCGCCCCCCCTCTCCCATGGGACATCAGGGCTCGCGACAGCGGGAATGGCCCGAAACTGATCTCACTCGCCAGGATGCGACGCGGGACACACAGCCTGAATTTTTCGAACCCGGATTGTATGTTCAGTTGTTGAGCTCACAAGCCACGCCCCCCACATCTGCGAATTCTGAAGATGCAGGATATGATTTGTATTCTGCAGCAGATGTATCAATTTTGCCTTGGAGCAAAGAGCTGATCCCTACGGATATAGCCATCATGGGACCAAAAGGAACTTACGCCCGCATAGCAGATAGGTCTGGCATGGCTTTAAAGCACAGCTCGCATGTGATGGGAGGGGTCGTTGATCGCACATACAGGGGAAATGTGCAGGTCATTCTTTATAATGCATCGCAAACCCCATACCACGTGAGAGTAGGGGACAAGGTGAGTCAGTTTGTTCTGGAACAACACCCGAAGCCTCCCATCAGCGTCGTTGAGTCACTACCTGCAACAGCCAGAGGTAGTGCAGGATTCGGCAGCACTGGGTACCGTTCCACAGAGTCTATGCAACACCTGTTAACCCATGTGCAGTCCAAACCGGGATTACATGAGGGACTCGGAACTCCTGTGGGACCCAATCCGGTGTTAACAGACCCCTCCACCCAAGTATTTCACATACTGCAGTTTATTCAGCTTTTTTCAGAGTTACATAAAATAACCATACCTATGCCTGATAATCTCCCGTACAAATCTCAGCTCCTAGAGGGAGATACGTACAATGTCCTCCCGCTGTTGCTGGTGTTCGCGGCAGTGGTGGCAGTGACAATGGCCGATGTGGTACGACAACAATCTCTGCCACATTTATTGGGAACCAACACCCACACCTCAAGTCGCTCTTCAGAGGCGCCGATCATTCCGTCACAGGATATTGGATCGACTCAGGCACATTGCGAGTGGACGCAGCTGCCTGGGGTTCAGAACAGCAGTCAGGACAGATTTTCAACAACTGTGGAACCGCCAGGCTCAGATCAGGACCCCGTTGAACAGTGGGCACCAGATGAGTTTCAAGGCAACTGGGGATATGCCAGGATGCCCAACACGTCAGCGATTCAATCGGTACCTTGTATGGTTGCAAACATGCAAGAGTTGGATATCTGGTCCGATCCTCCTGGGTTGCAGGAGGCCAGGGAGTCGAGACCCCTGTCTGACAAGGTTTTGAAGGTAAAATCACACCTCATGAGGAGGGTTCAGGGCAGCTACCTGGATAACCGGAGCCGCCATATAAAGGCCACAGCGAAACAGAGAAAGTACAAAAGTAAAGACACAGTGTTGACTGTCAGGCAGGAGATTGTTGACAAAATGGCCGCTTGGACGGCCACTATTGACCCAGATCACCGAGATTTTTGCATCCAGCAAGATGTGTTTGGTTCCCAGAAAACAGCAAGGTTCACGGAACACTTTGGGGGTGGGGAGAAGTCATTTTACAGGGACTGGGGACAGAAACCAGTGTGGCTTCACCCCTCCCCACATCAGTAGGAACGTTGTGTCACGAAACTTTTCGTTGACGGAGCCCAAGGTATTGCAGTACTGCCAGTAAGTAAAAAAGACGCATGGTTTTGGGCCATGGGTGAGGTAGTCATTGACTGGGTCCACATATCCATTGGAACCCCCTTGTTTGTATCTGGTAGAGGTAAAGTAGTATGTACTGCAGTGCCTTATCGCATTTGTTTGTTTGATGCATATGGGCGAGAGCCATCACACAGTAAAACACACACACAGCCCACAGTAAATAGTGATGATGATCGGACGAAGGACAATCAGGACACGTTGCCTGCTATGCCTAGTGCTGAGGATCTGATGTCGGAAGTATGCTCTACTTCTGATTCTGATTCACAGGATATGGATGAACCTCGAGGTACATGCCTCAATCGTAGACATCGGAGGTTGCTGCGAATCATGCGCAGGAAGAAAACAGAACAACAGGTATCGTCTGACGAAGGATCCCAGGGCCAGGGAACAGTTCAGAGTCAGAATTCGAATCATCATCCAGGCACCAACCACCAACATCCATAGGACATGGGTGCCGGGAAGTACCCCGCGGGGAAATACATGTGTCACAGGAAGTTGCACAAAAAAGTTGCTGTGAGGGTACCCATGAGTGTGGTGCTCGGTATCATCAGCATTCTCTACAGGAGGACAGACAGGCTTACCAGACAGTCAGTACGCTATTGGACCGATGTCCCGCTTTATCCTTATCCATTTCAGTACAACAGCGTTGCTGCTGCGTCGGACAGGATTTTTGCTACAGATGTTTAGCAGTGAATCAGATTACATTATTACAGCGTCAAACTACTGAGCAGGAGGGGTGCCATACTCCTGATGCTCGTATCTGTGTGGTTAACACCCTGCCTCAACAAGAGGTTCACCACCTGCAGCAGGCAATCGTGCACTTATCCATTGACAAACACGCTGCCTCAGTTCAGGGCAGCCACAGGACTGAAGCAGGTAGCTTAGTGTACAATCGACACGTGAGATCTGTAATACAGGCTAATGAGACGTGGGCAGGGACAGAGGAATACATGTACCCTTCGTGAATAGGGGATAAGTGGCCGTTTGAATAAATGCGTGAATTTCACGTGAATTTACCCAAATTGTGAGGTTTTCGGGGGGGGACGCCATATTATTGGATCCTTCTGAGGGATTTGAGGGGGTAAAATTGTTCCCCCAGCTTCATTACGCATCATCCAATGAAGGTCCCGCCCCAAAAGCATCCACCATGCTCCAACCGCGCCCAAAACGAGAGGTGCCAAAACCCGTGAATTTATGCGTGAATTTGGGTGCGTGAATTTCATATTCACGAGAATCTCACCAAAGGAGTTGAACCATGTGGCTACTTCAAACCTCTAATTTGCACACATTTGTTGGATCTCACTTTGGGCGAAGATAGCACAACAAAAGCACACGATGGCACCAAGTTACAAGCAAAACATAGCAAAAATAGGTGAAATTCACGGTACCGTGAATCTCAGATTCAAACGGCGGGTTCACGAAGGGTACACAGGGAACGACTGCTGAACCGTTTCGGGAAAGCAGTATTTCAAACAAGGCATTCAGCTTCAATTTCACCTGAAGCACAGAAGGTACGGGGTGACCATGCGAAGGTGAAATTGGAGTTGATCCACAACGCAGAGCCTAAGGCTCAAAAGCCCATTAGGGCAGTGGGGTTGAGGGAGACAATGATGGCCGAAAAGTTGAAAGACTTTCAGGCACGTGGTTTCCTGAGGGAGTGTACAGGTAATCCCCAATGGGTTGCCAGGGCTTTTCTTGTCCCTAAACCTGGGAATAACAAGTGGCGATTAGTCATTGACTATCGCCGGCTTAATTCCCAGCTTAAGGGCAAAAATTTCCCCCTCCCCGTCATCGAAGACCAGCTGGCCAACCAGCATGGCAATTTTTTGTTCACCTTGCTGGACTTGGAAGATGGCTTCCACCAAATGCACCTTGAGGAGGACAGTAAGCATTTGACAGCTTTCTGTACCCCTTTTGGTGTATTTGAGTGGAACGTCCTTCCCATGGGGGTGAAGGTAGGGCCTGCGGCCTACCAGGAAATGGTTCAGCACGTCACCCGCCGATGCCCTGCAGCAAGGCCATATATAGATGATATATTGGCTTCCTCAGGTAGGGAAAGTATTGATGGGGCACAGACTGTTGCAGACAAACAGAGACCAGGCACCCTGGAAAAATATTTTCAGAAACATTTTGATGAAGTCTGGCAGCTATTCGAGGCTTTGGAAGCTGCCGAGTTGACAGCGAAACCTGAGAAATGTCATTTCTTCAGACGCACTGTCAAATGCGTGGGGCACATACTCAAGGATGGGAAGCGCTTCCCTGATCCAGGGGAAGTGCAAGCCATAGAGGAGTGGGACCACAGGACCATTACCACACCTAAAGCTTTAAATTAAAAGGCTTCTTAGGGTTAGTGGGATGGTACCAAATTTACATACCGGGGTTCGCCAAGCACGCCCGCCCACTAATGGAAGCTCTCCAAGGAAAATATAAATTCGAGAGTAAACCAGAGGGTGGGACAGTGGAATTGGATGCAACGGGCCTCCCCAAGAAACGAAAAAGGGTGAAGTTGTCTGCAAAGGAATTGCAGATACATTGGACCCCAGAAATGATTGCAGGGTTCAAGGAACTAAAAAAAGGTTTGTGTGACATGGTCATGAGTGAGGATAAAGGGTTGGTGTTGCCACGACCGGATGGTCAGTGCTTGATCCGGTGTGATGCCAGCGACTTCGCTGTGGGAGGGGCGCTGGAGCAAATGCAACCTGATGGTTCATGGCGCCCAGTGGCCTTTTACAGCCGGAAGTTGCAGGGTGAACGTGCGGCAACTACTAAGGAGGGGTTCACACGCACCAAACACACCGGGCAGTATGGGTGGACCCCCCGCGAGAAAGAAACATACGCAATTGTTTCTTGTTTGCTCAAATTTCAGAGCTGGATAGGGGGCTAGGAAATCACGGTCAAAACGGACCACAGTGCCATTTCAAAATGGTACAAAGAGGACTTGTGCACCATCTCTGGGCCCTTGGGGCGCCGGGGAAGGTGGCATGAGTTCCTCAGTAGATTCAATCTTTTGATTGAATATACGCCTGGCCCTGAAAACCACGTGGGAGACGCACTCTCACGATGGGCATATCCTGCAGGCACAGCCCAGGATACAAATTTTCATGGGGCTGATGCCGATCTCGCGGGCTGGCAAAAAGAAGAAACGAAGGAAAGGGAATATATCCGACAGAAATTGTAGGACTAGTACCCTCAGGCCTATACTGCATTTCATGCAGTCAATGGCTGGAATGCTTCTGAGGTGGAGTCCAAACTCCGGCTTATCAGAAAGCATATGCAATTTTGGGCCACTGATGACCAGGGAAGGGCATTTCAGTCGTCAGAGGAGTTATTTTTACACACACTACAGACGGTGCAGGACAAGAGCAATTTCTCTTCCCTCCCTTCCTCCTCTTCAGTACGCGCGGTGACTGCGATGAGCAGAAGACAAGTCACTGAATTGTATAACGGGTTCAATAACATGTCATGGCACATGCCAGGAGTTTACAGGTATGCATATGATGTCCGCGATGTCAAGGAAGTAAAAATACCTCCAGCATGTGCTGTCCTGACAGCTGACTGGACAGATCATTACAGGGCAGACTCCTTTTTTGAGCCGCATTGGGAGACGTTAGAAACAGACACTGTCCTTGACATCAATGGATGCGAGTATGTATATTATCAAGGAAAGGTCAGGTCAGAAGGTAAAATTTGCGTCCCTGTCAGCCTGATTACCAAGGTGTGCAAGGCTACACATGAGTTTGCACAACCTGGAGTACAAAAGAGTACTGAGATGATGGACAGACGGTACAAGTTCACTGTACCCAAGAGACAGTGGACTGATGTGTTGTCAGCGGTAATTGAAGGGTGCCCAGTGTGCCAGGCGACTAAACACCGACGTGGCACACAGCCCGAGTCCAATCACTCTTACCCGATCCCTGAGTATCCCTTCAGTAGTATTTGTATTGATTTCTGTGATCTCAGTTCGATGCCATGCACACACAGAGACACAGAGTATGATTATGTATTAGTAGTAGTGTGTAGGCTTACGGGTTATGTCATTGCAACCCCCTGCCAGAAATCCCTCACGGCAGAGGGTTGGGCAGAATTATTTTTGGAAAAAGTGGTACAGTTTGCGGGGCTGCCACATACGATATTTACTGACCATGATCATTTGATCAATGCGAAATTTTTTCATACGCTATGCAGCCAAGCGGGGGTGGATGTTAAAAACAGTCCCATATACCGCCCACGATCCAACGGCAGAGCGGAACGCGCAGTGCAAACTGTAATCACGAGTCTGCGAAAATTTTTGATGCAGACAAAGAAAAAGAATTGGGTTCAACTGCTTCCGTTGGCGGTTTGGACCAGCAATGACATTCTTGGTGTTGTATCGGGGTATTCTCCCCATTATCTCATGTTTGGGAGGAATCCCATAGGTTTTGGAGATTGTCCTCCTGTGATCCCTGAACATGGTTCAGAGGATGCTGTACAATTTTTCAGTAAACTGATAGAGGACAGGAGGTATGTGCAAGAAAAGTTGCAGGCCCAGCATGATAAGCTGGCCAAGGCTTATCATAAAGCACATCCTACTCACGTGTACGAGAAAGGGGAGCGGGTATGGTATAAGGGGCACCAAAAGGACACAAATTCCAAACTGCAGAGGGTTTGGACAGGCCCAGGTGAGATCCTGGCCCGGCAGGGCCGGAATCAATATACAGTGGCCACGGAGAGAGGGGAGGTGGTTCTGGATTCCATGAGGATTAAACCGTACATCCCCCCCCATACAGAGCAGGGAGAGGACACACAGACACCTCCGTTACATTACTATACGGATCAGGATTTCCTGATCGAAACGGACACATACGTGTTAGAAAAAGTTTTGGACCACAAACCCAAAAGGGCAACGTCCAAACAGCCAAAACAGTGGCTGGTAAAATACAAGGGCTACCCTCAGCCTGAGTGGCAGCCAGCCAGCTCATTTTTGCACGACATTAATGATGACTGGCTGGCGTACAACGCAAAGCACGGCATTTCTGTGGACTTGCGAGATGTCCGCATGATCCATTCACCTCACCCCCACCCCTTACAGGACCTGCAGCAGTTGGAGGACATTGGGGCCATCACTGGATCTAGCACGATCCAGATTGCTCGGGAGCAAGAGCGTGAGTGGACCAATTTGATACAGATGGAGCGAGTATTCAGACCAGGGAACTCGGCGGGGCAACAGTCTCTAAATTTTTCGCACAAAAGGACCAAGGTATTGCGGCGACTGCTACACAGTAACAGTCCGGAAAAAAGAGTTGCTGCTTGTCAAGAGTTAAATAAACGCTCTTGGATTCCTCTTGCTTTCTGTTACAGGTCAATGCCAGATCAGAAGTGGAATCATCTCTCCTTCCCTTTTATTAATGACTGTGAGCAGGTATGAAACTGCGACACATTGACTGCTTGGAGCAGGGTAGGATAGTATAGGACGTTCAGCCCCCCCAGCCCCCCAGCAGCTTGTGACAGTCTCGGGTGCAATTTGGACTGCAGAATGAAGCCTTGCTTCAGATGGCCATCGCCGAGGTGTATTCGGAGAACAACCTCCAGGCACTCACCGACTACGGGTGTCGGCAGTAGCGATCAAAGGGACCACTACCCGGAAGGCCGGAGAAGGCAGGACGTCAGGATGATCCTAACCAATACCCCCATAGATGTCTATTTTTCCAAGGAAAACCCCGCCTTGTGGGGCTCATAGCCCAACATCCGTGTATTATGGCAGAAGTGACACCCCCACTATATGGGATCGGTCATCGCACTGACGATGGCGGATTGAGTTGCACATTCCATCCCCCCCCCCCCCCCATGTGCGTGTCACGTCAGGTCTGGTATTTCGTCCGCACGTTTATACCAGCTCGTAAGTGACCACTTAGAAGCTTAGGAAGGGGGTGTAATAAGGTGGGACATAACACCGAGACAGACAGACAGACAGAAAGAAATATCGGTTTAGAATTGATCCAGACAGACAGACAGGCAGAATTCTCTATTCGGGCTGGATCCAGACAGACAGGCAGAGACAGACGACGTCGCAGTCGCGACAATGACCTCATGAGAATAAAGAAGAAGAAGACGACAAAATAAAGATTGAAGGTAAAAGTCTTTTGCATGATTTTAAAATGCGAAAGGACAGCAGACAGTCTCAGGTTTTTCTGTTCGCACAGGAAACAAAGGTCATGGTGCGAAGGGTATTAATGGGTTTATTACGAGCATGGAACCATGGATTCCATGTATGTTTGTTCCCTTCTCCGTTGCATGCATATGTGCATATATATTATGTAGGCGCGTTGCGTTGGATAGAAAAAGTCGCTTCGTAGCCTTGTAGCTTCGTAGCTTGTTTCGCTTTTATTGCTTTTCTTGCTTCACACTTCCTTGTAAGTCGTGAGTGGAGAACCGTGCCATGAGTGCATCAAGACACTCACAAATATTTGAATCCATAATAAGGTGTGAATGCATCGAAGCACTCAAGGTTCGATTCCAAACAAAGGTGTGAGTGCATCAAGGCACTCAAGGTTCGATTCCAAGCGAGAATGTGAGTGCCTTATAGCCCTTAATGTGGTCCGAATCAAGAGTAGTGTGAATGCATGAGAAAAGATGTGGTGAGACAACTTTATCGGCTTGGTGAGAACTCATGGGATGAATAAAGGATTTCAACAACGAATCTTGTTCATTGTTGACATACTTATTCCGTTCGTTCTCGGTTTGTTGAACGTGCGCGCCACGTGTGCACTTGTGATGTTTATAATTGTTTGCTTGTGTGATCGCACACGTAGATACTTGCATGGCGTTGTCTACGTGTCGAATTTGGGTTCGCTTTGGAGTCATGATGTCTTGTGATCTAAAGCTAAAGACCCGACAAGATATGGTTCAATCGTACCAAGTGTTAGATGGGAAGTCTTTACACTTTCGTACACAACCATATGAATGCATGTTTCGTCTCTCCCCTCTCCATGCCATATTTTGTATTCGTGTTACACTTTGGGATTTCTGTGTACAGGACTCCTATATTTGGATTTATTCAATTTCAATTGAATTCAACAATGATGAACTAAATAAATCAAGTTCAAATCAAGTACATCTGGGAAAGTGTACACCCGAATTGTATGAGCCCATTCGAGATTGGACAAGCAAATTTCAGTGGACAAGGTCAATAATTGTGCATTGGAATTGGATTGTTCGCTGCGTGTTGTTGTTGTTGGTCGATTTAAATTATAAAATCTCCATTTTTATCAAGAGTTCAATTGGGGTCTACGAGTAGATCAAATGGAAGAACCACAACAAAATTTACATGATGGACTAGATTACCCAGGGTCAAGTCTATTACAGAGACTGAAAATGTGCTTACACTTGGGGTTGTCGCTGTCTTGGCTGGACCTGCTGTTGCTGCTGTTGCTGCTGCTGTTCTGGGCTGCCGACTTGCTGGGCCGCACCCTGCACTTGCTGCTGCTACATTTGCTGCTGCTGCTGCACTGGCAGTGGGCCGGAGAGCACTTGCTGCACGTGGCCCACTGGAAGACTGCCGCGCACTGGGGAGCCCAAGGTGGGCGACCCACCGGGGAACAGCATGGGAGACAGCTGCTGTGAGGCAGCTCGTAACGGGGACTGCGGCGCGGGCCACAGAGGCTGAGTTGGGGAGAACTGGGTCAGCTGCTGGGATAGCGTCTGCGGAAAACAGGACAAAGCACGCGCAACGAGGATGTGCGTAGTGCGCACAACGAGACAGCTAGCACGCACAACAAGAGCGTAGCATGCGCAACGGAAACAGTAGTGCGCACGGCAAGTACTTGTGGCTGCATGCTCCACGGCGTCGTGGACGGCTGCTGCAGTCCGGGTTGTACAGATGCATGTGGCGGTGGTTGCGGTGTCGCACGTGCTCCTGTGGCCCCTGCAGCAGTTGTTGGCGGTGCTGCAGGAGGCGGATACCCCCAGCCCATGGGCTGCATGGGCAAGAGGGTTACATTAAAGTACCCCTGTTCCCGCAGTAATACAAAAAGGAAAATGCAGTAACAAAAAAATCGAAATCACCAAAAAAAACGGACGAAAAGGAACAAATCAATGCAGTCCAAATTGGAGGCACATTTGAAGTGCGTAGTCATAGCACGCTACTTCCAATTATATATCGCGCTTTCAAGGGTTCCGGCGCTTGAAAACAGCATAGCGCGCGCGATAGTGGTCATTGCCCACACTAAATAGCATGTAGCGCGCGCTAAAAAACAAATATCGCGCACTACCACAGTTCCTCATCCGCAAAATATGCCTGAACCTCGTCAGCCAAGTTTTGTGCATTGCACAGGTTGCTTCTGGAGGTCCCATTCCACCTTGGTACTTCAAAGTACAGGAACAGACGCTCATTAACCTGCCTGAGCATCTTAATGCGGCGCGACACCAGGGTTCCTGCCCCCCCACCTCTATCACAAAAGGAGGACCAAATGTCTTTCAGCACCCTGTTGCTCCCTTCCAAAAGATCCCCCGAAAACATTCCTGGGCCATAGGGCCTTATGGCCTGAATAGTGACTGTAGCATCGTGCAACATCTAGTTAATATAAGGTGATCTTATTGCTGGACAAACCCACCTCTGGAAAGCCTAGGCAACCTCTGGAGCCTGCAATGCACCCTCTTCAAACATTGTGCCATACATGTCCCCCAGTAGTATGTACATGGCAACCACTGCTGTGTGCATCCTCATGTCACCCCCAAGGAGGGGGGCCAGGTCCTCCCAAACCTTTAGAAGGCACCAAGTATCTTCCCCATCTGGCTTTGCCGTCCCCTGTAGTGCTATGTGACAACCAGACGTGTGAAGAATAGCCTGAACAGAGACCCTAGTACTGGGACGCACAGACTTGGCCAATCTGCGTACCAAGGCAGTGACCTGCCTCCCTACAAAAATCAGAAGGTGCAGAACACATGCATGGTATAAGGTGACGCCGCCTCAGAGGCACCTTCAACAACCTGCTCTGGACAACACCAAATATATCCATGGGCCTGCACTTGGCCCCAGGTGCAATAAGCCCTAGCAACTGCTCATCTCGCTCGGTGGTTCTATCCACATCCTGTTGCAACCACGTTGCACTGGACTTGCACCACGTCATGTAACTGAACAGACTACCTGCCATCCAATGTGTAGTGACACCCGACAACCGACGCAGCCAAGGGCTATCCCCACCGGAGAAAATCCTGCCGCGTCTGGATGCACCCCGGATGGGAACCACACCACTGTCAAGGGCACTCTGCAGAAAAGCAAGATTGTTAGCCCAGACCTCGGACAACACAGAGGTGGACTTCTCACCACAAAGAGCGACGTTAACAGTCTAGTGGTAGGACAACGTCTTTGCCAAGTGACCATGGTTGGCAAAGGAAATGGACATCTGGCACCACGATTCCCCCCCACAAGGCAACCCATCCCCCCTCACAATGATCCACAGCTCTCCTTGGCACCCCCTGGGGTATTGGAGGTTAGAAACAATGGAATAAAAGGAAAATATGTAGTCAAAAAAGTGCTGCAGGGGCCACTGCGAAAAGACTGTGACCCCATCTGTGTGCACGGCAACCTGTAAATGCTGCCTACTTGCAAGCTGGTTCCATTCTGTGGCGAAACTAGCATAGGAGGGGAGAGAAAAAAGGTGTGTGGGGACCTTACTTCTCGTCCAAGTAATCAAATCTTTGTACCTGAGTAAAATAGCGCGCGCAACATGAGGGCGTAGCGCGCGCAGAAGTCAACGAAGCGCGTGCTATGAGCGGAAGTGCGCGCAATGTCACATGCAAAGCGCGCGCAATAATACCTTCCTCTTGGAATCTTCAGGAGCAGGACCAAGTCCACCACCGGCAGGGTTGTGACGGCATTGGCAGCCTCGGTCCTGCGACGCTTCTTCTCTGCTTCAGACACGGGGACCCTTTTTTCCAACCTGGCCCACAAAGACCGTTGGACGGCAGACCCTGAGCAAAAAAACTCAACTAGGTCCGCCAAAAGGTCCTCGTTCTTCCACAGGGACCACCCATAGTGGGGGCCCAAAATGTTTGCAATCTTCCCTGATATTGACAGCGTCACATGCGGTGCCGGAAGCATCTGAAACTTCAGAAAAATAGGCGTTGTTGCCCTGCTTATTAGGACATGGGGTTACAAACCCAAGACCCCGAGCCATAGCGCGCGCGATGCTGCGCGCTATAGTTTTGTAGTGCGCACTGAGCCATCGCGCGGCAATACCCTGCAGCGCGCACGCAGGGAAGGACGGAACACAAAGGATTCATTTAATCCTACTTTTCCACATCCTCCACAACATATCATGTATCATTGCTTCATTGAAATTTCCTCAAAATGCTCATCGTTCTTTGTTATAAATACTTGATCATGCACGTGCATATCGTGCAATCGGACTTCCACGTCCGACACATACCCTTCAGAGGCATCACAGCCCGCACACTGCCCTTCCCCATCTCCTGGAGCCCCCCTCCGCTTGTTACCTCCAAGCTCCCTCATGTTTGTGTAGGTGGTATTTCTACCCATATGGCTCCAAATAGGCTCAAATTGACGAGTATTCTTAAAAACTCGGACCCTGGGGGTCGCCCGAAGCACTCACAAGGCTTGACGGGGCGAAAATCGAATTTGGGGGCGCCGAATGCATTCGGCGCTCATGCTTTTATAAAAATTTTCGTTATAGGTGGCAAAATCGATATACAGTGATTTTGCAACACTGGACAGGTGGCAAAAGCACAGTTGGGTAGCGCAGAGGTCCCTAAGTGTGCCGCGGCGCCAAATGAGCGGTGGCATCCCCGGACCGCCTGTTTTTGCACTGAGGGGGAGCTGGCGCAGCCAAATCGCGGCGCCCGAAGCCATATTTTTTCCGCGCACCAGCCTCAGTAGTAGGGGTGGACAAGGCTTGATAAGAAAGTTGAAACACCCACTTAGAGAGGGAGGAAGGGGCTGTTTGGGCACAAATGGATGTAGTAAACAAACTTCAATGATTTTCCTCCGTGGCCCACCTTTGGACATGTAGTTTTTAGCCCACACCCGGTTGGCAGTTCTCAGCCACGTCTCTCTACAACTGCTAGGGCTAGGTCTGGGGCAAGGCCACACGATAGCACTACACAAAGGCAAGCAATAAGTCATTGGAGCAGCTTCACCATTCAAAGCGTTAAGCAACACTATCTTGGATTTAGTTAAGCTGTTCCGTATTCGCACAAAGCATCAATCAAGGAGGCGGCGCCGGATGGCGCGGCCCGAACTGAGCGACTGGGTTGAGCAGACATGTTTACGATAGTCTGTAATTCGGGGGCAACCACCATACGCTTTGCCTAGTGAGCTGTGTGCGTGTCCGATGCCCTCTCCCTTTCCTTGGGTGCTGGCCGTGGTTGCTTTGCTTTGGCTCTCTCTTCTCTTGCCTTTGCTGCCTGTGCTTGTGCTTGCTGTCTGGCCCGTTTGGCTTCCTCTTTCTGCCTCTGAGCCTGCAGGATGTCATCCTGCTTACGTTGCGCGAGCCAAATGCCGAATTTCTTTACACACTTCCCATGCATTTCCTCTACACGGGCAGCCCGGTGAATAAGTTGAGGGACATCCTCCTCTAAGAGGGGCAAGTCCAAACTTGCATTTGCACGGCTGATAGCCGTAGCAGTGACACGCCAAGGAGCAGCAGTGGGACCCATCGGTTTCCGTTGATCTGATAAGGCCTCAAAGAAACTTTTCTCAAATACGGAAGTGCATGGCGTTGCTTTTAAAACAGATAAATGGGGAGAAGAGGTAGGATCCAATGCACCACCATTTCTATCAGCAACAGTATACTTCTCCCACCGCTCTGACATGAACGGCACAAGGCAACACTACAACCTTGCAAACACGCACAAGCAGTTTTTGGGGGCAACCAACACAGAGATGTACCACAATTGCAACATGGTGACAATTGTTATCCTAAATTGTAAATGAAGGTTGTAATGACCACAATGCAAGGAGTCACACCTTCAAAGTTTGGGCGTACACCTCACTGAAAGTTGCTTTGTTAGCTTTGAGCATGTGCTCGCTGAAACTTGTCCACATTGTACTTGAAAAGTCTGGGTTTGGAACTTCTGAACCTTGAATCTAGACAACCATGCCATACCCTCAGTCTTACAATCACCAACATAACACCAATGTGGCTTCGCACCACACTTCAGATGAGGTGGGGTTGGTTTCAAGGGTAGCTCGGCTGCTGGCAAGCGCCACTGGGTCGAGACTGCCTTGTCTCCACGCATCCAACACTATTTCCATGTCATTACGAGAGCGCCATCAGGATGCAAAGATCTGAGACATTGAAATGACTAATCCTATCATCCTATCAAAAAAAATTGTTGCATGCTGTTGGCGCACTATGATTTTCCATTCGATTTTGCACTAAAACTGCCCCCTCTGCAGCAGCCGGCGACCATCGCCGGCTGTCCCGTACCCGTCCATGGCAGGAATCCATCCCTAATCTTCATTCCTACCAGTAAAAAACCCTCCAAAAAGGGGGTTTCACCAAGGTGGGAGGCGGCCCCGGGCCTAAGCGCACCGGCGCAATCTGCCGCAAGCCTCACAGCCCTTGTCACCCCCTATCAGTAGTGAGGTAGTCTCACGGGCGACGTTTTCCCTTATGTGCCTTCCACAGGGTTCGAGGGAGTCCACATGGGGCGCCGAAAGCGCCGAAGCAAAAATTGAGAAAAACACCCAATTACATTATCGCAGACCCCCGTCCGTTAGAAAATAACATTTTACATTATCCATTTTTCGGCCACATTATTCTTTTTCAACATTTACATTTTACATTTTCGTTTTTCGTCGACGTTACTATACTGTAAATCACTTTGTAACCCCAATCCTACCAACAGGATCGGTACCTAGGTTATCCGTGCAAATGTACCTTTTTTTATTAGCTCTAGATTGCTTTGAATTTCCAACAGCACTCGAGTGCAGTGGTGTGAACTCCATAACAGCTGGCGTCAGGTCGAACAACGATTCAACGCTTATTGAAACCTTTGACCAGTCGGCAAGAAGCAGGCTCAGCTCTGTAAGGGAACGTTTCACGGCAACTTATGTTACTCGGGTAAACCAGGGGGGGTGGGGGGTCCAACCATCCCTTGAGGACCAATGTTTTACCCGGTGCCACGTATTTTTGCATGATTGCCGCCCATTTTTGAGTAACAAGGAGAGGGGGGGGTAGGGGGTCAAGGTCTGGTGTTACCTGAGTAACGTTGCGTGTTGTGAAACGTTCCCTAAGGTTCTTACTTGCCGATGCCCCGATTCCCAGGCTGTGTAGACCTTCCAGCAAGTAGGGGTTTGCTGCGGTCTCAATTTTTTCTAATAGTGGCTGTCGCCTCTCAACAGGAGCATCTGCAAGATACCTTTAATTGCGAACACAGCTGGCAGAATGGACGGATCACCACGCTTTTCACTTTTTGTCTTTGAGTTGCTCCCGCTCTGAGGTGCTGCATCATCACCACTGCAAGCACCCTCTGGCTCAACTGTCGTTTTTTGGTCGATTTCTTGACCTTTGCGGTACCTTTCCCCGTGTACTTTGAGTCATCACTACCGGGGTCATCTGCGGAGTCGTTATCCTCACGATGAGCATCCTCCTCCTGTGCCTCACTGGAAGCCTCACTAGGAATTACAACATTGTCGGAGACCCCGGCGTTCGGCGGGAGTTGTAAAAATACTCTTGACCGATTGAACCAATATGGTGTGCTCTCCTTGTTGAAGAATCTTCAAATACCCCGGTCGCACCTTCAGTTCCCTCAGGCTAGCACGGAGGGCAACTCAGTACCAACATAACGGTGCTTTTTTGGAAGACTTGTATTTGGCTGAACCAGCAACCACAAATGTCCTATCCCCCGCCGCCACCACTTTGTCAACAGTTGTTAACGATTTGTTTGGCTGAACGTCCTACATCATCACATCACCGTAATCGGCCCCAGTCGATGAATCAAAAAACTTTGTTACCGGTTCTAGCGCTGGCAACTCTCTTGGCAGCATTGTCTTTTTTTTCTTTGCCACCTTCCCCATTGGTTCAAGATGGAGTCTCTGGGTGAGGCAATTGAAAGAGGGAACCTTTCATACTGCTCTTTAGTTTGTATGAGAAGGTGATGCAACTGCTACAACTGCTACAACTGCTACAACTAATTAGAAATATTTTGCATTCAATGTCTTTAGCAATCCCTAAGAGAAATTTAAATGCAAATCTACAAGGTGTTTGTATGAGAAGGTGGCTCAACTCTTGGCTAGTCAGAACTATGTGGCATTCAGTGTCTTTAGGAATCGGTAAGAGAAATTTAAGTTTGGAGCTACAAGGTGCAAGGATGAGACACCGAGGGGCTATGGGGAGTTGCAGTACCGTTATAGCCAGGCATGCCGCCCACCAAAACACATCATGCAAGTGCTCTTGGCGTACACCATTGGGCGCCAAAATAGGGCGTGCATTCAGTAGGAGGTTCCGTTGCGATAAAAGGACCCTCTTAGCATCCTCTGCTGTGAGGTAGCCGGCAACACGCCCCCAAGTGTCGTATGGGAGCTCCGTACGAACCATTCCTTGAAACCACAAAAACAAAGCGGTCGAAAGGTTCCCTATGAGAGTTACTCCTAGCTCATTTACCAGTTCGACACTTGACATGAGCAAATGTGTTACAGTAGTAGACAAGTAACATGCATGCATCACATAAAGGAAGATTTTGTAATATGCCCGGGTATTGTAGAATTGAAAATCACAATGATAACAAGCAAAGTGACACGCATGCATTACAAAGCCGGCAAACAATCAAGTGCGTAGATGTGGTGAAAGTTGGAATCCGACAACGTATCTACAGGAGTTTGCTTCAGCGAGCTTGCGCCAGGCAACCCTGCCCGCAGTCTTTTGTTGTCACGAGGCGACAGGTTGGTGAAGACCTGGGGTCCGTTTCTGGCATGGCCTCAAACTGCTCGCTCACATTGGCACATCCTGCACTTCAAGTCCGAGAGCAAGGTAGAACATCATGGATTTGTTCACCATTGACGCTTGCACAACACACCAAGTGTCAATGGGCCGGAACAAAGACATAGCATCCAGATTTCATCTAGCAACGTATCTTCGTTGAATTGTGACCCAAATGTAGCTAGAAGGCATGCGCACAAGAAAGAAGCGGGCACTTGAGACGCGGCAATATTTTTTGAATGTTCATGATGAACAATATGTGCAGTCCACAAGTAACATGCATACATTGCATAAAGAATAATTTTGCAATATGCGTGTGGTTTGTTGAATTTAATTTTATAATTTTGGCAAAGGGTTTGTATTGTGTCTGTTGGACGCCGACACATGCTATGCATTTTTGGTAACAATAATGACAAGCAAAGTGAGACACATGCATTACAAAGCCCGCAAACAATCAAGTGTGTACATGTGTAGAAAGTTGAAAACGGACACCGCATCTTCTTTCAATTGTGACCCATATGTAGCTCGAAGGCATGCAAAGCAAAGGTCTAGGCATGGTTGGGCTTCCCTTTGAGCGCACAAGACCAAATTGAAGCGAAATGTGGCACAATGCAGCCAATTGTAGCCGATTGTTTAAGCTCTTAGATACAAAAAAGGGATCAAGAGGCGCCGCAAGGCTGCCAAATATGTTGCAGAAGGTTGCCCAAATATATTCCTTTGGCTATGGACTTGCGTACGTGTGTGTTTTTACCCGCGAAATTTTTTCTCTGGCTTTTCATGAGTTTAGAAGTGAAATGGGGGTTTTTGATGGTGCCGAACACGATGCCGACATTTCTTCTTCTTCATTGTGCCATTTTGCAAGGTTTCTAGAATTGGGTTTTTTTTGTGTTGTTTTACCCATAAAATTTACCCGCGCGGGTACATTTGCGGGTAAAAAGGCACATGGTTTTACCCGCACGATAATCAGACATGTACCCACATGCACTGTAACCCACATGTCTTACCCACTAAAATTTTTTGCACAGGGAACAAGGTGAGTGTGTCGTTGCAGGGTGGCATGTCCCATGCAAAGGGTAAAGGGGCCGGCAACACTGAGGGGACTTGGCCTCCCTGAGACTTGAGGGTGAATTGGTAGGCCCTGCAGGGACCGGTTGCCTCCGGCAGGTATGTGTTTCTTCCCTTGTCTTTCGTTGTTTAGTCCCCTGACAGTTGTACCTTGTGCAGTCTTTTTCGCCACACATTGGTGAGAAGGTTGTGTGCTGCGTGGACCACTTGGTTGCGCGCGCAATAGAACTCAGAAAGGCCAGCACGACGCACGGTATGTATATGTGTGCCACATTTGTCTGTGCACGTTTCTCGGTTCGTCTTTGGTGCCCCCTTTCTGATGCAATGTTTTTATTTTATTTTTTTTGCCTCCCTGCCGTTTGTGTCGCTGCCCTAGGTATGTATCCGTGTGCCACATTTGTGCATGCATGTTTCTCGGTTCGTCTTTGCTGCCCCCTTTCCGATGCAATTATTCCGCTTTTTTTTGCTCCCCTGTTATTTGTGTTGTTGCCCTACGTGCAGGCTGAATCAAGACGTGAACAACAGAACGGAAGAAAAACATGACAGAACCCAAAGCATTAAGGTGCCTATGTATTTGTGTGCCACATTTGTGCATGCACGTTTCTCGGTTCGTCTTTGGTGTCCCTTTTTGCTTGTAACCACGTTTCGGGGTTTTTTGTCTCCTTCTCTTTATTTGCGTTCGTGATGTTACAGGCCGTAATCAATGGCCAGAACAAAGAAGACCAAAGCCCATCCCAGGCCCAAGGAAGCCCCCATCCCCGAGAGAAGCAACCCCCCCGCGGCGGTGGACGATGACGGGGTGGACGAGGATGAGCCGGACCCGCCCATGCCCCCACCAGAATGGACAAAACGGAGGGCACGGGAAATGGTTTTCAAAAATTTCCAGAGCGTGGCAAAGGGGGAGGAAGTGATAGCCCTGCTGAAAAAGCCCGTGAGATCACGCGATCACTGGTGGGGGACTAGGTTATAGCGCGCTAACCCACGCGATAACTAGTGCTCTAACCCCGTTCTAACCCCGTTCTAACTAGTTAGAGCACACAAAGACCAAATCGCAAAAAGTGCAAAACGGGCAATACCGAGCACACGAGACATGCAAGGCACATTGTTGCATCATAGTGCACCCATGTAGCATGTAAAATTCCTAGTTCCAACTATATTAACAACACCCAAAATTGGGGGGGTTCCGCACCACGCCCTAGAACAGCGCATCCCACGGCGATGCACCCACGGTCTGTCTCCAGTACCTTCTGGCTTGCCTTATGGCTGTAGCAGAGGCGCCCGGGCCAACCCATGGCCACCTCCATGGGGTCCCGGTTGGCATACGTCACAACTCATGTTTTGAGCTTGCTCAAAACACTAGTTTAACTAATTACCTCTTCATTAGGCATTTGTCCGTTTTGATTTTGTTTTGTCATGCATGCACCAAATAATATGCAAGAGGATGTTGTCGTTGTTTCCGACGAGTCGAGTGTACCGACAGAGACGGCCAAGGAATTGGCCGAGTTGAAGTTGATGCTTCGTAAACAAGATATGGAGATGGAAAGACTCCGTAGTCAATCGGCGGCTGCCGAGATTGAAAACAAAAAGGAAGATGAGATTCCGGATTTGAGCTTGGAGGAGATAGAGAGATTTTTGAAGAAGGACCGGGTTACGGTTCGGATGAAGGACGCGTCCGAGGTGCTCAAGAAGTATGTGACATCCGTGCCGAATCCAACGAGACCGTCGGACGTGGGCGGCAAGCAGGGACAACAATTAAGTGTTGGGGATGCATTGGCATATAGGATGTGGAAGATTTTGATTGTCGCTCACACAGCCTACTTGAAGAGATACTCCGCAGGTGAGAAGTCGGGACCTAAGGGAAAGTCGGAGTCGTTTGAAGATTCGATGGCGGCCGGTGGCGATTCGTGGAGATACAAGAGTATCCAGTTCAAGAAGCGCGATGGGGTAGCCTATTGGTTGTCAAAGGCTGGAGATTGGATCCCGGTGGATGCGCAACCGGGTGAGGATTGCAGGAGGTGTGCGGCGGCTGGGAAGACGGAGAATCTCCGTCATTGGTGTTTCTGATGCCCTTTGTGGTCCTGACGAGCCAATCCGTGGCGGTACCGAGATGCCGTCGCGGGAATTTATCCGCCCGGGGCGGAGAGGCCGACATTCCGTTGGATGGCGATGGAATTTGAGTCGAGCCGACGCGAAGAGGAAGCCACTAGCGTTGTGGGTGTTGCGATTCGGGGATGGAAACCTTCAACAACGGCGGGGTATCTATCCCACTTGCGAAGGCTGGCGGACATTGAAGATGAGATCGGAGAGGAAGGCAATTTGCCAGAGGTATTGTCTCGAAAGTTGGCCCTCCATGTCCAACATGGGGGTAGTGCAAGTGTAGCAAGAGGTATTATCTCTGCCGTGCGAGCGTGCGAGGATTTGCAGCTGGTCTCGGGGGTGGTTCAACCCATTCATTGGAGACTGGCAAAGGCTGGAGCTCAAGCGGGAGTGCAGGAGTATGCTTGTCCTGTATTGTTGCGGCATCTTCTGGAGAAGGCGGTTTTGAACGATGAACGGTCGGTGGTGGTCATGGCTTTGGTTTCTTATGTTTGTTTTTTACGAGTTGCAGAGGCGGCGAGTGTGCGGGTTGGCGATGTGCGTGACAGTGGCTATGTTGTTTTTTGGAACAGCAAAACGGGAGATGAGGGTTGGCAGCGGCGCCCTGTGCCTAAGTGGCTGCGGCCGTTTGTGGAGTGGATCTATGAATGGGCTGTGGAACGTGGGTGTGAGCGAGATGACTTGTTGTTTCCTGCGGGGGCTGCCTTTTTGGAGAAGACCCTCACAGACATCGTGCAAGGCACCACGTGGGCAGGACATCGTTGGCACTGTTTCAGACGCGGTGGGGCTGCGGCTTGTTGGAAGCGTGGTCCGTCCTTACCGCATTTTAAGTGGTGGGGTCGATGGGCCGCGACGGCCACGGCTATGGCCTATGCATTGGGTTACAGAGATGAAGATGTTGTGTCACCTCTCTATCTACCACAGGTTTGGGACATGGCGCCTAGGGCGATGTTCGTTGATCCGGAAGGAGTATGGGGTGACATCATGTTCGATGACAGGAGCGAGCAGAAGAACAAGCCGGTCTGGGGACGAGGTGAGTGACGACGGGCGGCTCCAAGTATGGCGCGGGGCAAGCGGTTTGCAGGCGAGCCTAGGTCTGATGCGGCAGACTTGGGGAGTTCTTCTGACGAGTCCGACTCTGGTGTGTCCGCAGATGAGGAAGTTGGTCCACGGCCGGGTTTGCGGCAGGATGCGCGAGTTGTTCTGCAGGCAGGCACGAGAAGGAGTGAGCGATCAGGATCGTCGGTGGGCCGTGGAGGCGACGGCGGGCGTCCGGGGAGTGATCCCGGTCCGTCGGTGCCCGCGGGGAGTGGACAGCGACATGCAGGTGGCGCTGGACGGCAGGAGAGGCGATCTTCCACGTCCTGCGGACTTGAGTTCAAATTCACAGCGCCGCCCTCGGGACGATCAACGGCGGAGCCTACAGCCGGGCCTTGGCGGTCGGCGAATGCGGCTGGCAGAGGAGGACGTGGAGTCAAAGGGTCGGTGGGTGGCAGAGGTCTCTCAGTACCACCAAGACGGCAGGGTCGCCCGCAGGTGGCGTTGGCGCAAAATTCGGAGAGGGGCTCGGCTACCGGCGGGGTGGCGAGAACTGAGCGGCGTGGACGCCAGAGTGACGGAGAGTCCGGGCCGAGGAGAAAGCGATCCAGGACTGTACCCAGTAATTCCGACAGGAGGGGGGGCTAGCCGAGTCTTGGATGCTGCGGGGGAGCGGGAGGTGGGAATTTCTGTGCCGGGGCTCATCGGTGGTGTGGTGGGCACTGGTCCTGACCTTGGATTTAAGGGTGGGATTTTTTTGACTATCATGTCGGTTGTGACGCAGCATCTGGTGTGGGTGACAGCACGGTTAAAGTGTTCCGTCGCGTTGTTGCTACGCAGATTTTGGATTTTCTTGAATAGGATGGCCTGTGCGTGTGAGGATTTTCGGTTAGATGAGCCAATGGCGGTGTGTTTGATGGCGGTGCAGTGTTTGGCGCCTGGGGCGTGGGACTCCATTAACCATCTGTCAACTTCACCGAAACCGAAGAAGGCGTCCATTACACCCCAGGTCTTACAAGCCGGCATTGGGGAGGTGGGATGTTATAGGATCTCAGAGGAGGAGTGGGATGAGGTGGTGCCGCCGGAGTTTTTGAATTTCATGCGTACGTTTGATCTGCGAAGTTCTGCTGAAGGTAATGGGCGTGTGAGGGCGCCGGTTCGTGGGATTACCGATGCTATTAGGCAGACGGGTGTGTTACATGATGAACCGATGTCTCTGTCGCCTACGTGCTTCCCGTTTGTGATTCCGAAGAACAAAATCAAGTGCTCTCTGATTTTAAGTTGTTTGGGGATTCACAGGGGGATGTATTTGAAACCTCCTAATCCTCCTGATCCATGGATCGGAGAAGCAATCCACCGAAACGTTGGAATCTCTCGGATATACCTAAACCACTCATCAAAATTACACTTGCTCACTTGTTCGCTCATAGAGCTTTGCTCTACAAGAAATTGGCGATACGGAAGCTCCGTTGGCGTGAAACAAATTCATTTGAACCCACAAGAACCCGATTCCGTGAAGGAAAAGAGACCATCTCTATTGTTCTTGGCGAAAACCATCAACAACAATTGTTTACCCTTGAAATGGAGAAGAAAATTCAACTTGTTTCAAAGGAGATTGAAGCCGCGAAGGCTAAAGCACAAGAGACCTTGGTTGAATTGGTGAAGGGCTTTGACAATTTCTTTGATGGTGTGACTAATTTCATTCGTGAATTTGATTCCGTTGAGGCGGATCAATCTATGGACGCCGGTGATGACATGGGTGCGGTGGACATGGTGCCAACTCTCATGTTTGAAAGCAACAACAATTCTAAAGCCAAGGCGCTCATTAACATTGCCGAAGCTAAAGGTTTGTCATCCGTCATTGTAGACAACGATTATGATGCTTGGGAACGCTTTCAAAATATGAAGATGGTGTCTAAAACGGCTCGTGTCAATGAACGTGAGAAGAAGGAACGAATTCAAAAGGAGATTTCGGATGCCGTGGATAACCAAGAGAACGAGGAACGAAGCATTTACAACCAAGTGACTTTGTTGACGAAGGCGGTGCACAATTTATTGAACACTCGGTCCGAAAAGGTGAACCAAAACACGAATGACTCAAAAAACTCGAAGAATTCAAAAAACTTCCACAAGAGTCATGGTTCTACTTCGTCCGCCAACGCCGCAAAGACCGGCCCCAAAAAGAAACGCCGCACTTTGGTCAAAAAGCGGCCACGCATTCGTCGGGGAAAGAAGAAACCCGTGGAACCCGCGGAGAAGGGCAAGAGAAAACGACGCGGAAAGAGCGGCGACACTCCGAACGCCAAGCGCAAAGGAAGAGTGAATGGCGCCGCTTAAAACGCCGCTCTACACATTTTGCCCTTGAACGCAGGGTCAAGGATGAAGTCCCGGTGCTCAAAGGCGACGTTATTGGCGACGTCCCAAATCATTTGTCATTGCTTATGAAGTTGGGTAATAAATTTGTACCCTTTCCCGACCCCCGTCATTTCCTTTCCAACATGTCACGAAAATTGACTCATGAATTTCTCGAACTTAGAAGGGTATTGGTTTGGCATGTATACCACCAAAAACATCCGTCATCCAAACAATCCCACTACCCTCCCTTTGAATCCTTCCCCTATAAACGCATGTACGTGCGCAAAGGAACTTCCCCGCCCCCAGTTGTGGAACAAGCGATACCGCATGAGGTAAGCCGCATAGATAGTGCCTTCGGTACGGTGGCGAACCAACTTCGGTTGTACTTGGAACATTTGGTGAATGGGGACAACCCAAAACGTGGTGTGTCGTTGTGTAAGGACAAAATGAATGATTTCTTATCTTCCCACATCGTGGTGCCTACTGATAAAGATGGTGGATCAATCATTGTCTCTAAAGGTGCGTATCTGCATGAGGCCTCTTGTCACATGTCGAGTACACTCAATGACAAGCCCGTTTACCGCATGTTGGGTGACACATCTACGGTGACTGAATGGGAGGAAAAAGCCAAACTTTGGCAACACAGATTGGCTATGATTGCAATCCCATGCTTGCCCGAGTCACTCACGGAGTTTCTGCAACAGTTTTTCGACAACCAGCCCCCTCCTAAATTGCCGGTGTTCTACCTGTTAGCAAAAACTCACAAACAGGGTTTTGGCCTCTCTTCGATTGGTAGATTCCCTTCGCGCCCGGTGGTGGGTATGCACCGCTGGGCAACAACACCATGCTCGATTTTCCTTGCCACGTGTGGAACCATATTATTAAAGGCTGACCGTGCTCTAAACCCGCTGAGCGCACCTTTGCTGGATACAATAGACCTGCTAGGTCGGTTGAGACACCTGAGTCAGGACCCACAGGGCTTTGCCGATGGCCGTGAATGGGTGGCGTCTTCCTATGATTTTGATGCCCTATACACGCATTTCAAATGGTCAGACATTGCCAAGGCTTGTGACTGGTGGCGACGCTTTGTTATCCGACACCTAGATGATATGTCCAGTGCGTTATCTAGCCAGGAATTGTCTATGATCAGTTGTTTCTTCGGGGACCTGGATCAGGACTTCGTTTCTTCCCAACTAGAGTATTTCCCATACATGAACAACGAACCAGATGATTCAATGTTTCTGGGGAAATTCCTGATGAATGTGGTATTCCACCATTGCATTTTTCTGAATGAGGGCATAGGGGTATTTTTGCAGCTGGTTGGATTCGCCATGGGCACCAACTGTGCCCCTGCTTGGGCACAGTTGGTGCTCAGGATGTATGAATTGCAAAACCCCCTGCCACCACATCTCCATCTGTTCCGTTACATTGACGACGGTTTACTGCTACACCCCATCTCAGTGTCTGTAGCTAACATTCAGGACAAGCTCAAGCAGGTTTACCCGCCACATTTACCCTTTTCTTTCTGTGTAAATGCAGCGCATGGTAACGTACCATTCCTGGATGTCCTGGTTGTTTCTGTGACCCCACTTCGCACCAGCGTGTATTGGAAAGCTTCCCACAGTTGTGCGTATCTACCGTGGCGATCAAACTTACCCAGACACATCAAATGCAAGTGGATCAGGGGGGAGTGTATTAGATATCTCCGCATATGTTCTGAGCAGTCGTTCTTTAGGGTTTGCCGCTTGAGATTGGTCACTGCACTGTCTTTCCTTGATTATCCTGAGGCTGTGATTCGGTCCAATCTGTTGACCTGGGAAGACCGTGATAGGGTACTAATCCCGCGACGCCAGCGAGTCACTAATCAGATTTTGCCTGGATCTTCTCCTTCACTGTCACAGTGTGAACAGTCTGTTGATGGTGTGGAACATGGGGGTGGTGGGTGGGTGGGAATCCCCCGTGTACATGTCCTGAGGGCGTGGCATCACTCAGCGGTGCCGGTGTCATGGCCACGTGTTGTTCACTGCCTGTCACGCCGATTGCCCTTTCTAAAACACAGTGCCAAACTATATGCTATTCTCAGACCATTAACTTCTGTCAAGCGATTTTTCAGGACAGCGGCGCGCGCCGCATTGCAGGGCCGCTAATACTGAGTTTGATGTCACTTAGGAATGAGATAATATAGACTATCGCTGAGTTTTCGGCATGTTTCACATTGTATTGCCTGTTTTTGGAATTATGCCATTTTCGCTGTGCATATTTCTGTGTTTCAGCCATGTTTGTTTGCTGAGGAGGCCCGTAGAGGCGAAACCGGTTCAAACCCAATCAATTTCTGAGAGAGACCTTGGCCGTGCCCGTTGCTTGCTTTGGTTTGGAGGTCAGCTTTGGCGTCAACCACAATCAACGAGAGTGGAAAACATTTTCTTGGGCTTTTTATTTCTATCACCTTTCGCTGGCATCGTGGGAAAACATTGGGCGGTGGATGGCGGAACAGGATCCGTCGGTGCAATTGTACACATTGACCTCACGAATGCATATTGGTCGTTTCTCTTGCCTCCGAAGGCACAACGAATCTTTCGTTTTTACACGAGTCAGGACAATGGGTTGGTTTCTTTGGACCGGCTGCCTTTCGGGTGGGCTTTCTCGCCTTTCTTGTGTCAACAACTGCTGGGCAGGGTGGTACAGGGTGCAGTGCCGGACGGCGTTTTCCTTGTCCACTATTTGGATGATTTTATATTATTATCCGCGAACAGAATGTTGTTGAGTATGACCACTGAAGAGGTCGCGGAGCGTATCCGACGGGCAGGATTTCTGGTTAGTTTGAAAAGTACACTGACACCTGTGCAGGTTTTGAAGGCTTTGGGTAAAGTAGTTAATTTGAAGGAGAGACGTATTCAGGTGCGGCCCTTTGTTTTTCTGCAGTTGATTGTGGCTTGGATTAGGTTGGCAACTTGTGGATATAGCAAGAGGAGGTTGGATAAATTGCTAGGTACACTGCAGTGGCATTTGCGGCCCAGGAGGGGTTTTTTGGGTCTGTTGGCTGGGTCCTACGCTTGGTCTCGTTTTGGGCCAGAGACGGCGGCAGCCACGCCTGTTAAGGTGCTTGAGGGACTGGCGTCTGCGATTGCGAGAATCGGCCAGAGCTGGCGCCCGATTTCTGCTGTTCGTATGCGCAGGGTGCGTCAGCTGGGTGGTTGGTGCTTGCAGGAAAGACAGGCTGTATTGGATGATTCATTTGGCGCTGTGATTTTTGTAGATGCCGCTAAAGATGGAACGTGTTATAGGGCAGGAGGCGTGTTGCCCTCGGTGCCTGCGGTACGTAGGTGGGTGTGTCCAGATGGCCCTTGTAATCAGCAGGTTGCGGAATTGATGGGCGTGGCGTGGCCGGTTCGGTTGGCGGTGCGGTTGGGTTGGAGGCTGGTGACAGTTTTTGCCGACAGTTTGTTTGGTATTGCGCAGGTCAAGGGATTGAGAGCGTCGTCTGGGCTGCGTACACAATTGCGTGTGTTACTTGCTCTGACCTGGGTATTGCATAATACAGGAATCCTGGTGAAATTGGTATGGGTGCCTTCTGTATTGCATCCAGCGGATCCGATGAGTAGGATAACAGTGGATTTTGGAGGCGAGGTTCATCAGGCAGAGATGGCGGCGTGGAGGCGCTAGGATGTGTTGCAAAGACATCCAGATCTGTGTTGGGTGCAGGGACTGAGCTACGTATGAAGATGCCCTGATTCGAGCCGCCGGTGAGAGATGTCTGTCTGGTAGAGTTTTCCGGAGTGCCTGAGGCAAGCATTTATGTGGCATTGAGCTGTTGTGTATCGTGCATGCACTAGGGTTAAACTCGTGTTTTGAGCTTGCTCAAAACACTAGTTTAACTAATTACCTCTTCATTAGGCATTTGTCCGTTTTGATCCCCCCCCCCCCTGTCGACTGTTCTTGAGGCGGGTGGGTATGCCGAAGTGGGTGAACGTGATACACTATGATGAAGACAGTAGTGGAAGGCACAGGAGCATCAGCAGCCCGCTACCTACGGAGGAGTCGGAGGGGAGGGGGAGAAGCAGATCCATGACCTGTCCCCACCCACCCACCCCCTGAGGCCACTATGAGCAGGCCGTGAAGGGTGGTGTCGTTATGTTTGCATGTATGAGATGTATGTTAGACAGTGCAATAGGTGTAGGCGTCGGCGAGGGGAGGCAGCGACCGCGGGTAAAGAGTTCTGTCTGTGTGACTTGTGGTGGGGTCCCCTACGGGGAGGCGGACGATGTTGCACCCTCAACGATGTATACTGTCCACTGTAGAGTGGTGACTGATTGGGCCGGAGTGCCTGAGGCAAGCATTTATGTGGCATTGAGCTGTTGTGTATCGTGCATGCACTAGGGTTAAATGACGATGGCGGCTGCAAAAAGCGAACGCGCCTGGCCCTGGGCCCCTCGGTCGCTTGACCTCAGGCATTCCATTTGGTGCTTTTTGCATCGGGTGACACTGAGGTTGTAATCCTGCAGACGTGCATCAACATCTGCGAGGCGGTCTTTGTGCGCTGTAGTGCTGGTGGCCCTGTCCGCACGTGTGGTGGCCGGTTTCTTGCCCGGCGTGCCCTTCTTTGTTTCTTCTACGAAACAGGGCTGCTTGCGCACATTTTTTCTTGCATGCGCTTTTTGCGCTTTTTCCGACATTGCTTTTTCGTCATCTGACAGACACACACTATCCTCCCCTTCGTCTACCCGGTCCTCCGCCGGATTTATCACCCACACGCACAACAACCTCCGCCACTGCAATGTCTCCTCCTTGCTCACCGTGCTTTCGGGCGTGGCAGGCCCATAGCGGGGGGGCTGACTGAGAGTGAACCCTGGTGCGTCTCCTACCTTCACGTACTTTCGCGGGGGTTATCGCGCTAGTTATCGGGCGATAACTAGTTATCGCGCGAGTTATCGCGTAGTTTATCGCGCTTCATTTTCTCTTGTTCCATGTTTCCCCTCTTCGCTTTAGCTCTCAAATACTCTACAATGGCCCTTGCTGCTGCCCATGCTTGGTGCGAGCACCATCAAAAGCTCCTTGGGGTCCGTCGCGTTGGCGGTCCCGAGGGGTTGACGATGGGTGACGTCAACCCGAAGCGCCCTGTGGCGACTCATTTTGAACATGGTGTGGACTTTGGACTCCTTGTCCATAAGTCCCCCTTCATGGCCGACGAGAAAGACCCCCTGGTTCTCAGCAACTACATCTTCGAGTTGCTAGAGGTAATTCCAAGGGGTTGCTGGATTTTTGATCCAGCTGCATCAGGAGGATGTGGACGCCGTATTGGAGTCTGTCACCGCCCATGCGGAGAAGGGTGCGGGGACGAAGACGACCCTTCATGTGGGTCAAGAGGAAGAGGAGGAAGTCGAGGGGGAAGTGGAGGAGGTGGTGGAGGTGGGGGCTGGGAGGGGGAAGGACAAGCCCCACAACCCCCTCATGATTAGTGTCCAGAAGGTAAGGATCCGACCGGGTAGGGGGAAGGGGAAGCCGGATGGTTGGTTCCCCCAACCCCTCACCCACAACACCCGCCGGGTCTGCACTGACGACCCCGAAACCAAGGTCCCCATGCACTCCCTTTGCCCCATAAGGGAGTGGGAGCGTGAGTGGTATGGGGTCACCACTCCCAACATTATTTCGGGGCACGGGGTGATTCTTTTTCCTTTTGGGGCAACACCCCCCCTTATTGGAGAGGCGGAGGAGGTGGTTGCCGCCGAGCCCTTGGGGGCCTTTAATAGGGACCCCAATGATCTTGTGGTCACCACAAGGGGAAGGCTGGTGGCGAACCACCTGATCGAGCACGAATTTTTGAGTGATGTGCAGCTCAACAGTCTTTTGGAAGATCTGGATAGGGTGCCTCTCTCAGAGAAGGCACCCATTTTCAATTAGAACCCCCCGATTGTGGGCGGGCCCCAGGATTCTGGGACCCGCCGCACATTGCTAACTAATATTAACTATGGGGGTGCCAACCACCACAAGCACAACCACCACAAGCTCCACGATCTGCTAGTCCTCAAAAGGGTCGCAGATGGTGTGCTTGACACTGCGAAGAAGAGTGTGGTGGGGGGGGTTGGGTGGAGCTGCACCATCCTTGACATGGCCAAAATTTCGAGCTATGACCACACACCCCAGCACCTCCATCGCGATGCCCCCCCCTACACTGTGCCCGAAGGCACATTCATTGTCAATTGCCTCGTTATGCTCACCCATAATCATGAGGCCGAGGATGGGTCGCATTTTCTTTTTGTGCCCTCCAGGAGTTCGGGATTCCCTGACCCTTGGGTGGACAGGGCTGTGCCATTCAAGAGGGGCACTATCTTTTTTTTTAATGCCCTTGATGTCCACTGGGGGTCGGGCATTCCAAAGGCCTCGCCCACTGGTGTGACCAATCCTCGCCTCATGGCATTCTTTGCAATTGAGCTAACCCAAGGCCCTAATCTTGGATTCCCCAACCTGCATGTCACCCCGTCCATCAATCGGCCCCAGCTGGGGGCACCTGGTGGCCGGGTGGCCAAGACCTTCCCCTGTGAGGGGGCGGTTAGGTGTAGGGGGAAGGTCGTAGCCAAGTGCTATGGCTGCGACCGGGCGGCTTTGTGCGCCGCCCACAGAGATGGCCTTTGTGTGCCATGCCAGGAGGGGGAGGAGCCGGAGGGGGGGGAGGAGGAGGAGTTGCTGGAGGACCCCAATGGGGTCAGCATGGGGCAATGTGCTCAGTGCTTGCTGCCGGTGGGAACAACCAGGGCCAAGGAAAAAGATTTTGATCTTACAAGCACCAAAGTTTTCCTAACCTCCCCCCTTTTCCAAAGGCAATTTGTGGATTGCCTCAAAGATCATGTCCCCACAGTGAGGAGCCCTGGTGGACCTCCATTATGGGTTGTTGTGCATGTCATGGTAAAATGCATTGAGGGTTTGTATGAGCTTTGGAGGGTGAGGGAGATGTACACTCTAGTCCAAGTGGAACGCCACCGTGCGTTGACCACAAAATTTTCAAAAGCTTGGGGACACTCAGGTTGGTCCCCCACCAGGTGGATCCATTGGTGCTTGGCACATTCCACTTTTTTTGCCGAGAAATGGAGGAACATTTTTCAGTTTTCCTCCATCCCAACGGAGTATCGGCATGGGCCTTACAAGAGAAGGCTCAAAAATTGTTTCAAGGGTTGGTCCTTGGTGAGGCCAAGTATGTCCCTCCGCCACATGCACCATTGCATGTCCATGAACGCCCTGGAGCAAGGGCTTTTGGGACTAGAGGCAGCCCGGGGCTCAGACATTGACGAGTTTGTGTGAAGAAAGACCATAAATGCTTTGTGCCAAGTGTTTTGTGTTTTTTGTCCTAGTGTGGGATGGAGGAGGGGTGCGCGGTAACTACCCGCGATAACTGCGCGATAACTGAGTTATCGCGCGATAACTAGTGCTCTAACTAGTTAGAGCAAGGTGCTCTAACTGTGTTCTAACTCGGTTCTAACTCTACTCTAACTCTTTGACCCCTGGGTGCGGCGGTCTAGGCCCGCCACATGGCCCCGTAGGTGGGCCAACTCCAGGTGTCGGTGGTCCGGGGGCGGAACAGCCGGGAGCGGCGAGGGTGGCGGGGGGGGCGGGGGCAGCCCATATCGCGGCTCCCTCAGGTAGTAGTGTACCCTTCGTGAACCGGCCGTTTGAATCCGAGATTCACGGTACCGTGAATTTCACCCAATTTTGCTGTGTTTTGCTCGTAACTTGGTGCTATCGTGTGCTTTTGTCGTGCTACCTTCGCCCAAAGTAAGATCCAACAAATATGTGCATTTTAGAGGTTTAAAGTCCCCGCATGGTTTAACACATTTGGTGAGATTCGCGTGAATGTGAAATTCACGCACCCAAATTCACGCATAAATTCACGCTAGATTCACAGATTCACGAGAATGTGAAATTCGCACGAATTTCGTACGAATTTCGTACAAATTTCGTGCGAATTTCGTGCGAATTCGTACGAATCGGCCCCAATTTTGTCTTGTCACTGCTATTTGTTGCACACATTGGATATTGAACAATTTGTTTTGTAGATCAAATCAAAACATTACACATTACATTTCTTAATCTTTGTTGCGTTGCTCACAAATTTGTTGGGAAGGGCATAGGTTATAGGTGATAGTGGATGCAGTGGTGGGGGGTCCATTGGGGTCGAACCATTGTTGCCTTGCTCACACAGTTGTTGGGAAGGGCAAAGGTGATAGTTGCTAGTAGATGCATGAGGGTGGGGTGGGGGGGTCCATTGGGTCAAACCATAGGAGCGTAATCAACCACGTCTAGGGTTGGGAGGGGGGTGGGGGGGGCAAGGATACCCCCCACTTACAGCCCCTGAGTGTCTGGGTGTGGGGTTATGAGGGTGTCTTGCTTGTTGCAGTGCGGTTAAGGTTAGGGAGGGTATCCTTTTTCTCTTCACAGGTTTTGTGTATTGAGTCGCTTCCCAATGGTGTTGCCTGGCTTCTCACCGCAGTCAGCCGCATCGCGTCGCGGCACGGCCTGGCTCTGCAAGATCCAGCGCGAGCATTTTGTAGAAGGGGTGATTGGGAGCATAGATTGTGGGGTATTGAGAGGCCTCTTCTCGTGCACTTTCCAATGTTGAACAGGGACGGCATTGCTATTTCAGGATTGCGTACACATGGGGTGTAGCCTGTGCTGATATGAAAGCAAACAGGTATGTTTGTGTTTGTGTTTGGGTTTGTGTGTTTGTGTAGGGGTTTGTATGGGTGTGTGTGTGTGTGTGTGTGTGTGTGTGTGTGTGTGTGTGTGTGTGTGTGTGTTTGTGTGTGTGTGTGTGTGTGCCGGGGGGGCAGGTATCGCGAAATGTGTGTGCTTGGTTCTTTGGTCACCTCACGCCGCGTGTGTGTGTGTGTGTGTGTGTGTGTGTGTGTGTGTGTGTGTGTGTGTGTGTGTGTGTGTGTGCCCCCACAGCTGCCCAGGGGCGCGTGACCTCACCGTGGTGTGGGGGTGAAACCGGGGGGGGGTCCCCCCCGGGCTAACACGCAATCTGGGGGGTGCCCTGGTCCAGCCGCGGCGGCCAGGGCACGGGATCGCGCGCCCCACCCCTCGCCGGCCACCGTGGGAAAGCCACGATGGCACAGGGCGGGCTCCACCGGGGGGTGGCGGTATGCGGGAGTAACCCGGGTCCCCCTGTGACCCAGCCCTCTCCGGGGCTCGTGTGCGCTCCCCTGCCCCAACCCACTGCACCTTGTGTTCTGCACAGGTACATCGTGGGGTGGGGATATCGTCCTATCCGACGCCCGTCCGGGCCAGGGGCACAACCACTATGGCCTTCCGCCAGGGGCCTGATGTCACGGGGGGCTACCGGTCCTGCCCTGCGATGCAATGCGGGGCAACCGTGACATCAGGCCTCACAGCCACGCGCCCTGCTGCACCCGGCGGGATGCCTGGACCGGAGCTGGGAGGTGGTGGAATAAAGGGGAGACAGCATCGGGGCGGAGGTAAGGGCCAGTGCCTGCCGCTACGGTGCTCACTACGCCGGGGCAGTGGCACCTGCCGGCAGCTCCGGCAGTCAGTCTCCCCATGAATTGCTTTGAAATAAGGGGAGGCCCCCCGGTCACAGGTCATGGGGCGATTTGCACCTGGCCTGGCTGCGCAACTGTGTCTGTTGCATCCAAGGCAATACATTTCTCTATGTATTTCACAGAATGTTTCG
This sequence comes from Eutreptiella sp. 'Long Island Sound 2002', assembly GCA_964036045.1. NCBI lineage: Eukaryota > Euglenozoa > Euglenophyceae > Eutreptiales > Eutreptiaceae > Eutreptiella > Eutreptiella sp. 'Long Island Sound 2002'. The sequence goes on from OZ038380.1 coordinate 104,556,692, forward strand.
TGTTTCGGAATTTCAGGTTGTTCCTGCACCACTGTGAACCGCATGTACGGCCATGGCTCCTTGACATGCGACTGGCCACAGTGTGCAGGTCAATATATGGGCCAGTTTACAGCATCTGCACCCAAAAACCACAGCCCATTTGGGCGTGAAATGCTGTGAATTGTGAGCCGGTGGTGGCATGCGGTCCAGAATTGGGTATGCACTTTTATGCTGTTCGGCAATGTGCTGTGTGGCACAACTGATTGTCCATTTGCACCTGGCCTGGCTGTGCAACTGTGTCTGTTGCACCCAAGGCAATACATTTCTCTATGTATTTCGCAGAAGGCTTCGTGTTTCGGAATTTCAGGTTTCCTGCACCACTGTGAACCGCATGTACGGCCATGGATCCTAGACATGCGACTGGCCACAGTGTGCATGTCAATGTATGGGCCAGTTTACAGCATCTGCACCCAGAAACCTGTGCCGCGGAGGTACGCCCCCACACAGCGGCGGATACACCCGAGTCCCTCCGGTCCTGCCTGGGCCGGGGAGGGATAGGGACGCCCCGTGGGGTTATGAGGGGTCTGCACACCACCCACCCCCACACAGCGGCGGATACACCCGAGTCCCTCCGGTCCTGCCTGGGCCGGGGAGGGATAGGGACGCCCCGTGGGGGTTTTTGAGGGGACACCACACCACCCACCCCCACACAGCGGCGGATACACCCGAGTCCCTCCGGTCCTGCCTGGGCCGGGGAGGGATAGGGACGCCCCGTGGGGGTTTAGGGGGGACACTGTATGAAGGCAGTGCTGCCACATTGTGAAGGCACTACCGCTGCCATGTGAAGGCACTGCTGCCACCAACTGCAGGCAGTGCTGCCTCATTGGGAAGGCAGTGTCACTGTCCAACAACAGTGCTGCTGCCGCATTGTGAAGGCACGGCCGCTGCCATGTGAAGGCAGTGCTGCCACCAACCGAAGGCAGTGCTGTCTCATTGGGAAGGCAGTGTCACTGTCCAACAACAGTGCTGCTGCCGTCCACAGGCACTGTCGCTGCAGTCCACTGGCAGTGCTGCAGTGTTGGGATGCAGTGCTGCAGCATTCCACAGGCATGCCGCATTCCAGAGGCAGTGGCACCAGTAGTGCCACACTGTGAAGGCGCTGCCGCTGCCATGTGAAGGCAGTGCTGCCACCAACTGAAGGCAGTGCTGCCTCATTGGGAAGGCAGTGTCACTGTTCAACAACAGTGCTGCTGCCGTCCACAGGCAGTGCTGCCACATTCTGAAGGCAGTAAGGCTGCAGTCCACGGGTAGTGCTGCAGTGCTGGGATGCAGTGCTGCAGCATTCCAAAGGCATGCAGCATGACAGAGGCAGTGGCACCACTGTTTGAAGGCAGTGCTGCCACATAGTGAAGGCACTGCCGCTGGCATGTGAAGGCAGTGCTGCCACCAACTGCAGGCAGTGCTGCCTCAACAGAAAGGCAGTGTCACTGTTCAACAACAGTGCTGCTGCCGTCCACAGGCAGTGTTGCTGCAGGCCACTTGCAGTGCTGCAGTGTTGGGATGCAGTGCTGCAACATTCCAAAGGCATGCAGCGTTGCAGAGGCAGTGGCACCACTGATTGCAGGCAGTGCTGCCACATTGTGAAGGCGCTGCCGCTGCCATGTGCAGGCATTGCTGCCTCCAACTGCAGGCAGTGCTGCCTCATTGGGAAGGCAGTGTCACTTTTCAACAACAGTGCTGCTGCCGCATTGTGAAGGCACGGCCGCTGCCATGTGAAGGCACTGCTGCCACCAACTGCAGGCAGTGCTGCCTCAACGAAAAGGCAGTGTCACTGTCCAACAACAGTGCTGCTGCCGCCTTGTGAAGGCACTGCCGCTGCCATGTGAAGGCAGTGCTGCCACCAACTGTAGGCGGTGCTGCCTCATTGGGAAGGCAGTGTCACTGTCCAACAACAGTGCTGCTGTCGCATTGTGAAGGCACTGCCGCTGCCATGTGAAGGCAGTGCTGCCACCAACAGCAGGCAGTGCTGCCTCAACAGAAAGGCAGTGTCACTGTCCAACAACAGTGCTGCTGCCATCCACAGGCAGTGCTGCCACATTCTGAAGGCAGTGAGGCTGCAGTCTACGGGTAGTGCTGCAGTGCTGGGATGCAGTGCTGCAGCATTCCAAAGGCATGCACCATTGCAGAGGCGGTGGCACCACTGTTTGAAGGCAGTGCTGCCACATAGTGAAGGCAATGCCGCCGTCATGTGAAGGCAGTGCTGCCACCAACTGCAGGCAATGCTGCCTCAACAGAAAGGCAGTGTCACTGTCCAACAACAGTGCTGCTGCCGTCCACAGGCAGTGCTGCCACATTCAGAAGGCAGTGAGCCTGCAGTCTACGGGTAGTGCTGCAGTGCTGGGATGCAGTGCTGCAGCATTCCAAAGGCATGCACCATTGCAGAGGCGGTGGCACCACTGTTTGAAGGCAGTGCTGCCACGTAGTGAAGGCAATGCCGCTGTCATGTGAAGGCAGTGCTGCCACCAACTGCAGGCAGTGCTGCTTCAACAGAAAGGCAGTGTCACTGTCCAACGACAGTGCTGCTGCCGTCCACAGGCAGTGTTGCTGCAGGCCATTGGCAGTGCTGCAGTGTTGGGATGCAGTGCTGCAGCATTCCAGAGGCATGCACCATTGCAGAGGCGGTGGCACCAATGTTTGAAGGCAGTGTTGCCACATTGTGAAGGCGCTGCCGCTGCCCTGTGAAGGCATTGCTGCCACCAACTGCAGGCAGTGCTGCCTCAACAGAAAGGCAGTGTCACTGTCCAACAGCAGTGCTGCTGCCGCATTGTGAAGGCACTGCCGCTGCCATGTGAAGGCAGCGCTGCCACCAACTGCAGGCAGTGCTGTCTTATTGGGAAGGCAGTGTCACTGTTCAACAGGAGTGCCGCCGTGCCTCATTGGAAAGGCAGTGTCACTGTCCAACAACAGTGCTGCTGCCGTCCACAGGCACTGTTGCTGCAGTCCACTGGCAGCGTTGCAGTGTTGGGATGCAGTGCTGCAGCATTCCAAGGGCATGCAGCATTGCAGGGGCAGTGGCACCACTGTTTGAAGGCAGTGTTGCCACATTGTGAAGGCACTTCCGCTGCCATGTGCAGGCATTGCTGCCACCAACTGAAGGCGGTGCTGCCTCATTGGGAAGGCAGTGTCACGGTCCAACAACAGAGCTGCTGCCGTCCACAGGCACTGTTGCTGCAGTCCACTGGCAGCGTTGCAGTGTTGGGATGCAGTGCTGCAGCATTCCAAAGGCATGCAGCATTGCAGAGGCAGTGGCACCACTGATTGCAGGCAGTGCTGCCACATAGTGAAGGTACTGCCGCTGGCATGTGAAGGCAGCGCTGCCACCAACAGCAGGCAGTGCTGCCTCAACAGAAAGGCAGTGTCACTGTCCAACAACAGTGCTGCTGCCGTCCACAGGCAGTGTTGCTGCAGGCCACTGGCAGTGCTGCAGTGTTGGGATGCAGTGCTGCAGCATTCCAAAGGCATGCAACATTGCAGAGGCAGTGGCACCACTGATTGCAGGCAGTGCTGCCACATTGTGAAGGCGCTGCCGCTGCCATGTGCAGGCATTGCTGCCACCAACTGCAGGCAGTGCTGCCTCATTGGGAAGGCAGTGTCACTGTTCAACAACAGTGCTGCTGCCGCATTGTGAAGGCACGGCCGCTGCCATGTGAAGGCAGTGCTGCCTCATTGGACAGGCAGTGTCACTGTCCAACAACAGTGCGGCCGTCCACAGGCAGTGTTGCTGCAGTCCACTGGCAGTGCTGCAGTGTTGGGATGCAGTCCTGCAGCATTCCAAAGGCATGCAACATTGCAGAGGCAGTGGCACCAATGTTTGAAGGCAGTGTTGCCACATTGTGAAGGCGCTGCCGCTGCCATGTGCAGGCATTGCTGCCTCCAACTGCAGGCAGTGCTGCCTCATTGGGAAGGCAGTGTCACTGTTCAACAACAGTGCTGCTGCCGCATTGTGAAGGCACGGCCGCTGCCATGTGAAGGCAGTGCTGCCTCATTGGACAGGCAGTGTCACTGTCCAACAACAGAGCTGCGGCCGTCCACAGGCAGTGTTGCTGCAGTCCACTGGCAGCGTTGCAGTGTTGGGATGCAGTGCTGCAGCATTCCAAAGGCATGCAGCATTGCAGAGGCAGTGGCACCACTGATTGAAGGCAGTGCTGCCACATTGTGAAGGCACTGCCGCTGCCCTGTGAAGGTATGCCACCGACTGAAGGCAGTGCTGCCACGCTGTGAAGGCACTACCGCTGCCATGTGAAGGCAGTGCTGCCACCAACTGTAGGCCGTGCTGCCTCATCGGGAAGGCGGTGTCACTGTCCAACAACAGGGCTGCCGCTGTCCACAGGCACTGTTGCTGCAGTCCACTGGCAGCGTTGCAGTGTTGGGATGCAGTGTTGCAGCATTCCAAGGGCATGCAGCATTGCAGGGGCAGTGGCACCACTGTTTGAAGGCAGTGCTGCCACACTGTGAAGGCAGTGCCGCTGCCATGTGCAGGCATTGCTGCCACCAACTGAAGGCGGGGCTGCCTCATTGGGAAGGCAGTGTCACTGTCCAACGACAGCGTTGCTGCCGTCCACAGGCGCTGTTGCTGCAGTCCACTGGCAGCGCTGCAGTGTTGGGATGCAGTGCTGCAGCATTCCAAAGGCATGCAGCATTGCAGAGGCAGTGGCACCACTGTTTGACGGCAGTGCTGCCTCATTGTGAAGGCACAGCCGCTGCCATGTGAAGGCTCCGCGCACGGACACCTTCGGCAGAAGTGCCGTGCGCCGGGGGAGGGAGGGGGGATCGGGCCACGGACCAAGCCCCCGTGATCCGCCGGCCAAACGCCGCCCAGTCGGTAGTACCTGGCGGCTAAGGGCCCACACCCGTGAGACTGCGTCCCCCTTCCCTTGGTTGGGTGGTGGACCGTGCCGGAAGTGGAGCCGGCGCTCCGCCTCGCCCCCCATTCCGTGCCCCTGGGAGGGGAACCGGCTACGTGTAGGGCGGGGGTGCATGCACGTAGTGCGGACCAGGGGACAAGGGGAGGAGACGAAGAGGAGAGCCGCCGCCATGATGCTTAGCCGGACGGGTTGGGATAAAACCCTCCTCCCGGTCGCGTGCCAGACCGTGGAGGGCCGGCGGGCACCATGGGGATGTGCCGCGGGGGCGCCCTACCGGGGGACCGCATCTCCTCCTCCTCCTCCTGTGTGTGTGTGTGTGTGTGTGTGTATATGCGGTGTGTGTGTGTGTGTACATTGCTGCCCTGTATGTGTGTGTGGGTGCCCGGGGGGCAGGTATAGGGAAATGTGTGTGGGTGTGGGGACTCCGGTACATGCATAGGTGGTGTTGGTGTGGCTCTTCTGCCAGTGTCCTGCAAAAATGGTACGAAATTCGTACGAAGTTCGCACGAATTTCGTACGAATTTCGGACGAATTTCGTGCGAAATTCGTGCGAATTTCGTACCATTTTTGCAGGACATTGGCAGAAGAGCCACACCAACACCACCTATGCAATAACGAAGTCCCCACACCCACACACATTTCCCTGTACCTGCCCCCCCCCCCCCGGCACACACACACACACACACAAACACACACACACACACAGACATACACACACCCATGCACAAACACACACATACCCTCAATGAAAGCAAACAGCCCCCCATGCACTCGACCCACACCCACACACTGCCCGCCCACACACCCTCATACGTACCTGGACAGTGGATGTGTCACGGTTAGATGTTTAGGGGGGGGGGTTCTGTGTGTGTGTGTGTGTGTGTGTGTGTGTCTGCCTGTGTGTGTGGATGGGTTTCTGCGGATGTGTGTGTGTGTGTGGGTGGGTGGGTCGTTGTGTCCATGTGTAGTTGGGTGTCCGGTTGTGTGTGTTTGTGTGTATGCGCGTGTTGGTGTGAGGTGCGGGAAGGGTGTGTCTGTATGTGTGTGTGTGTGTGTGTGTATGGCTTGTGCGTATATCTGGTTTGGTGCTCCTCACATCCTCACCCGCCCCACACACACAGGCGCACGCCCACACCCATAGCCAAAAAGACAGTCATACACCCCCCCCCCCACACAGAGACACACACACACCCATGCACAAACACACACATACCCTCAATGAAAGCAAACAGCCCACTCGACCCATACCCACACACTGCCCGCCCACACACCCTCATGGGTACCTGGACAGTGGATGTGTCACGGTTAAATGTTTAGGGGGGTGATTCTGTGTGTGTGTGTATGCGTATGGTTTGTGCGGATGCGTGTATGTGGGTCGTTGTGTCCATGTGTAGTTGGGTGTGTGGTTGTGTGTGTTTGTGTGTGCGCGCGTGTTGGTGTGAGGTGCGGGAAGGGTGTGCCTGTGTGTGTGTGTAAGGCTTGTGCGTATATGTGCATGGTTTGGTGCTCCTCACATCCTCACAGAGAGTCGTACATGTACCCCCCCCCCCCCCACACACACACCCACATGCCATTAGTGGAATCAAACCGCCCTGCCACCCCACCCACACCCACACACTGCCCAGCCACACATACGCACACACACCTGCATAGTGGATGTGTCGTGGTTAGGTGTGTGGGGCGGGATCATTGTGGGTGTGTCTATGTGTGTGTGTGTGTGTGTGGATTGGTTTGTGCGCGTGGGTGCGTGTTTGTGTGTGGGTGTGTATCCATGGGTCCGTGGTTGTGTGTGTGGGTGTGTGGGTGTTGGTGTGAGGTTTGGTACGGGTTTGTGTGCGTATGTGGTCGGGTGGCCCCCACATCCTCACACACACCAACACACAGACGCACGCCCTTACGTAGAAACAAACAGGAAGTCACGCATCCACCCACATGCAAACCCAACCATACCACCATACACAAACCCACACAAACCCACACACCCCACACAAAGGCACACCCACACACATGTGCACATGTTGCCTGTAGCCAGGGTGCCTGCAGGGGTGTTTGGGGGGGAGGTACCCCGGGTGTTAGGACAAATGAGGGGGTGCACAAGGGTGAAATTGGTATGAATTCACGTGAATTCACGTGAAATTCGTACGAAATTCGTACGAAATTCGTGCGAATTTCGTACGAATTCACGTGAATTCACGGCCGTGAATCGGCTACAGGCTTTCCGGGTTTCGGCACCTCTCCTTTTGGGCACGGTTCGGACATGATGGATGCTTTTGGGGCGGGACCTTCATTGGATGATGCGTAACGAAGCTAGGGGAGGAATTTTGGCCCCTCAAATCTCTCGGAATGAACCAATAATATGGCATTTTCCCCCAAAAACCTCAAAATTTGGGTAAATTCACGTGAAATTCACGCAATTATTCAAACGGCCGCTTAACGGCCGTTCACGAAGGGTGCAAGGCGGGGTATGTCGGCTAGGAGTGGACCTCTATGAGCTGCTGGTGGGGTGTGTAGGGGGTGTGAGTATAGTGGGGGAGGGGGGGGGCGGTATACGCCGGGGACCCCGCGGGGTGTGGTGCTGGCGGACCCCCGGGGATAGGAGGGCGCTGCACATCGGGGGTTGCCGGCGTCGTTGGGAACATGTTGTGTCACTGGGCTGCAGAGCGAGAGCACGGAGTTGCGGCCGGAAGCCTATGCATGGGCACCGCGCTTCCCTTTCACCGGTCCGCCCAGTGCTGAGGCGCCGGCTCCTGCTCCCACTCGCGCGTTGGTGACCTTCGGCGGCCGGCCTTACGGGCCCGTACACCAGCATCTTGTCGGCACCGCCTCCCTGCGTGCTGCTCGTTGGTCACCTGGTGGTACCGCACAGACTACTTGTTTCTCGGCCCCCGTTGTGCTCCCCTAGGCGTTCAGGGGCGCCTCCGGGTAAGGCCCGGCGCATCCGCCCCCCTCGGCTACGGCGGTATGCCCACCGGTGTGTTTTTTTCGCTCGCCACCAGGGCAAATCCGCGCCTGGCCCCTACCCTCCGGTGGCCCGTTCCGCCCGGGGCCCGTAGGGGGAGGGGGGGGGGGGGCTTCGTGCATCATGTGGGGGTGATGCGCGCTCCCTTTAGGGGGCGGGGTTAGGGGGGCGATGGGCGCTCCTTTCGGGGTGCCTCCTACTCCCGGGGGCGGTCGAAGCTGCCACCTGGTGGGATGCAGCGTTCTAGGGCGTGGTGCGGAATCCCACCAATTTTGGGTGTTGTTAATATGGTTGGAACCCGGAATTTCACATGTTACATGGGTGCACTATGATGCAACAATGTGCCTTGCATGTTTCGTTTGCTCGGTATTGCCCGTTTTACCCTTTTTGCGATTTGATCTTTGTGTGCTCTAACTAGTTAGAACGGGGTTAGAACGGGGTTAGAGCACTAGTTATCGCGTGGGTTATCGCGCGATAACCTAGTTATCGCGGGGGTTATCGCGGGGGTTATCGCGCGATAACTAGTTATCGCGCGAGTTATCGCGTAGGTTATCGCGCTTCATTTTATGTTTCCCCTTTTCGCTTTAGCTCTCAAAGCTTTCATATTCTTTGTAATGGCCCTTGCTGCTGCCCAGGCTTGGTGCGAGCACCATCAAAAGCTCCTTGGGGTCCGTCGCCTTGGCGGTCCCGAGGGGTTTACGATGGGTGACGCAAACGTGAGGCGCCCTTTGGCGACTCCCTTTGAACGTGGTGTGGACTTTGGACTCCTTGTCCATAAGTCCCCCTTCATGGCCGACCAGAGAGACCCCCTGGTTCTCAGCAAGTACATCTTCGAGTTGCTACAGGTAAATCGAGGGGTTGCTGGATTCTTGATTCAGCTGCATCCCGAGGATGTGGACGCCGTATTGGAGTTTGTCACCGCCCATGCCGAGAAGGGTGCGGGGACGAAGACGACCCTTTATGTGGGTCAGGAGGAAGCGGAGGAAGTGGAGGAGGTGGGGGCTGGGAGGGGGAAGGAGAAGCCCCATGCACAGCCCCCTCATGATTAGTGTGTAGAAGGGAAGGATCCGACCGGGTAAGGGGAAGGGGAAGTCGGATGGTTGGTTCCCCCAACCCCTCACCCACAACACTTGCCGGGTCTGCACTGACGACCCCGAAAACAAGTTCCTCATGCACTCCTTTTTGGAGCGTGAGTGGTATGGGGTCACCACTCCCAACATTATTTCGGGGCGGGGGGTGATTCATTTTCCTTTTGGGGCAACACCCCCCCTTATTGGGGAGGCGGAGGAGGTGGTTGCTGCCGAGCCCTTGGGGGCCTTTAATAGGGACCCCAATGACCTTGTGCTCACTGTGGGGGGAAGGCTGGTGGTCAACCACCTCCTGGAGCACGATTTTTTGAGTGATGTGCTGCTGCAAAGTCTTTTGGATGATCTGCATAGGGTGCCTCTCTCAGAGAAGGCACCCATTTTCAATGAGAACCCCCCCATTGTCGGCAGGCCCCAAGATTCTGGGACTCGCCGCACATTAATTGTATGGCAAGTATGGGGGTGCCAACCACCACAAGCACAACCCCCACAAGCTCCATGATCTGCCAGTCCTCAAAAGGGTGGCAGATTGTGTGCTGGAGACGGCGAAGAAGACTGTGGTGGGGGGTGTCGGATGGAGCTGCACGTGGTGGCGGGGTGGCCAAGACAGTCCAGTGTGACGGGGCGGTTAGGTGTATAGGGGGAAGGTCGTAGCCAAGTGCTACGGCTACGACCGGGCGGTTTTGCACGGCGCCCACAAAGATGGCCTTTGTGTGCCATGCCAGGAGGGGGAGGAGGTGGAGGGGGGGGAGGAGGAGGTGGTGGTGGAGGACCCCAATGGGGTCAGCATTGAGCAATCTGCTCAGTGCTTGCTCCTGCTGGGAACAACCATCGGGCATTTTTTGTTGTCGGGGTGGAGGAATGGGATGGAGGTGATTGCCCCCCTCACTAATGAGGAGGTGGGGGGGGTCGGAGGCCACCCCGATCAGTGCCCCTTGGCCAAGGTGTGCCATGGGGAGGCACTGCCGTGGCCCTCCCTGCAAGGGCATGTTGGGATTAGGGTGCCGCCGGGTTGCATTTTGGTGGTGAGGAAGGGGTTGTATGGAGGAGTGGCAAGGGTGGCCCCTGAGGTCGAGGGGGTGGCCCAGGTGGTGGAGTGGAGGCAAGTCGGGGAGTATGCCGCCGTCACGGACTTCGTGTAGCTGAGGAGGATGAAGTTGGTGCTGGACGACGCCAAGAAGGAGGGCCAAGACATGTGCCCATGTCACCAGGTGTGAAAACTTCCCACAACACCCTGCACTAACCCCTGCTCTAACTAGTTATCGCGCTAGGTTATCGCGTTCTAACTAGGTGCTCTAACTAGTTATCGCGCTAGGTTATCGCGTTCTAACTAGTTATCGCGGGGTTATCGCGGGGGGTTATCGCGGGGGTTATCGCGTTCTAACTAGGTTATTGCGGGAGTCATCGCGGTAGTTATCGCGTGTTTTTTTTTGTTTCTTTTGTTTTTCTCAAGCCACCATCCTGCAGCTGCCGCATTTTTTTGTCAAGGACGAAGCCCAGGCGCCAAGGGGGGAAGGCCGGGAAAGCAGACGAAGCAGGGGCCTGAGGTGGTGGTTGTTGAGGCGGAGCCCCCCCCCCCCCCATAGGGGTAAGGGCCCCACCCCCTCCCCCAAGCCGTGGAAGGTGGCGAAGGTGGCAGCCCAGCCCCCCCCCCGAGGCCCTGGATGTGGAGGCCTTGGGGGCCAGTGTGGCCACCCACGTGACGGACGCTTGCCAGGTTTTGGTGGAGCAAGCGGCCGCCACGGGTGTTGAGGCTTCATTGGCCAAGGGTCGGTCGGCCGACCACCAGTCGGCCTTGGCGAACGCCGAAAAGGTCCAGGGCAACTCCTAGCGTGCCCTGGACCAGGCCCTCAACCTTGCCAACAAGAGGGGGGAGGAGGTGGAGGCGATGAGGGGGGCCCTCAGGGAGGCCGAGAAGGGGAGGCGGAAGGCGGAGGTGGAGGCGGCCCAGCTCAGGGTGGAGGTGGAGGCGCAGCGGAGGACGGGGGATGACCTCCAGCAGCGCCGGTGTGCCGCTTTTTTTCCCTCAGGGAGGGATTCAGCAAACCACCACTCTCCACCCAAAAATCACCCCCGGTGAAAGACCCCACACACACAATAAGCGCCATGGGCGCCCCATCACGCAAATGGGCGTGAAGGCTCATGGTGTCCGTCCCTTGGGGGCGAACAACTTGGATGCTACACCATGTGGAGGTGAGGGTGCGCACCTGCGCCTCAGCAAACCCCCCGTGTGTGCAAGGGTAGGGCGGTGGAGGGTTGGGCATGCAAGGCCACCCCCCAAGCCCCATGTTTCGTTTGCTCGATATTGCCCGTTTTGCACTTTTTGCGATTTGATCTTTGTGTGCTCTAACTAGTCAGAACGGGGTTAGAACGGGGTCTTTGTGTGCTCTAACTAGTCAGAACGGGGTTAGAACGGGGTCTTTGTGTGCTCTAACTAGTTAGAAGGGGGTTAGAACGGGGTCTTTGTGTGCTCGAACAAGTTAGAACGGGGTTAGAACGGGGTCTTTGTGTGCTCTAACTAGTTAGAACGACGTTAGAACGGGGTTAGAACGGGGTCCTGGTGTGCTCTAACTAGTTAGAACGGGGTTAGAACGGGGTTAGAACGGGGTCTTTGTGTGCTCTAACTAGTTAGAACGGGGTCAGAACGGGGTTAGAGCACCAGTTAGTGCGCATGTGCATAGTGCACTAACCTCTGCTCTAACTAGTTATCGCGGTAGTTATCGCGCTCTAACTGGGTGCTCTAACTAGTTATCGCGGGGGGTTATCGCGTTCTAACTAGTTATCGCGGGGGGTTATCGCGGGGGTTATCGCGCGATAACCTAGTTATCGCGGAGGTTATCGCGTGGGTTATCGCGTGTGTTTTTGGGGCCCTTGCTTCAAAAACCTCCCTCATTTCCTGCCCAGGCTCTCTTATTCTTCATGGATAATGCTGTTAACGAGGCCCTCAGGGCTCTGAACACAGCTAACCTCCGGCGGTACACTGATTTGCAGTGCCCCAAGGCCCGGCGGCGGCGGTTGAAGGCTGTTCAGCGGCTGGTGCGAGTTTTATTGGGTGATCCGAACGTTGTGTGTGGCACCAACACCAAAGGAGAAGTTTGTTTAAGTGATGGGGCGTGCACTGCCCTGTCTGGCCCACTTGGTGGCCATCTTGCATTCACAGCTCAGGAGCATGAGGCCCTGAGCACGCTACCCATGGCATGCAGCATGCATCTTTCCCAGCGGGCCCTTTTGCGAATGCCCCGCCGTTGCACACAACGGGACCTAAGGACCGTTCGGCAACGGGTCATGCCCTACTTTACCCAAGCAACCATTGTAAAGTCTACCACAGGCCGCAATAGGGCAGCCGCCCATGTGCCTTTGCAATCAATTGTGCAAAATGCAATACCTATGGCCCGAGTTATTGGGAAACCCCCCCCTAGTGGCGTTGCCATTGTTGTCATTTCAGTTGATGCGACTTCCTTGTGGAAGGCATCCTCTACCCGTGCGGATGTATGGGTCAATGTGTGGGGGGGGGGGGGCAAAGTATGCTTCAAAGGTGAAGCTATGTGCCTCATGGTTTTGCATGGATGGCGGGGATGAACAGGGTTTTTTGAGAAGCCTGGACATCTCCGCCCACCTCAACCAAGAGGTGAGGGATGTGGAGGAGGACGTTGTCCTCTTTCCAAACCAATTTTCGACTTGCACTGTCATTTTCACGGGGGATGGGAAGGGGATACAAGCAATGGGGGGGGCTGGGTCTAAGTGTTGGTTGTGCAAAGACCCCAATGGTATTGTTGAGCAAATGGGGGTGGAGTCCACCTCAAGATGGGGGGCATTCTTGAGAAGTGTGACCCCTGACAGGCGGCCGGGGGACTACCAACATGCAGCATGCCGCATTCTAAACGGCATTGCAAAGCGCACTGAGACCACCCTTCAGGCCCTCCCCGTTGGTAGCCCCCGAAATGGAGGAACATTTTTCAGTTTTCCTCCATCCCAACGGAGTATCGGCATGGGCCTTACAAGAGGAGGCTCAAAAATTGTTTTAGGGGTTGGTCCTTGGTGAGGCCAAGTATGTCCCTCCGCCACATGCACCATTCCATGTCCATGAACGCCCTGGAGCAAGGGCTTTTGGGACTGGAGGCAGCCAAGGCCTCAGACATTGATGACTTTGTATGAAAAACGACCATACATGCTTTGTGCCAAGTTTTTTGTGTTTTTTGTCCTAGTGGGGGATGGAGGAGGGGTGCGCGATAACTACCCGCGATAACTCCGCGATAACTGAGTTATCGCGCGATAACTAGCGCGATAACTAGTTAGAGCAAGGTGCTCTAACTGTGTTCTAACTCTGTTCTAACTGTGCTCTAACTCTTTGACCCCCCCCCCCAAAAAAAACCACCCCTACAATGAGGGTTATGTGGGGAAAGAAAGGGGATGGGGGGTTTCTGAGGGTGCTGAATCCATTTTTTTAGGTGGTTTGCCCCAAAATTGAGGCTAGGTGGGTGTTTTGGAAATTGCGTTCTAACTAGGGGTTCCGCACCACGCCCTAGAACGCTGCATCCCAGGGTCCGCGGGCGGGCTGCACCTCTCCGATAACCGGGTACACCTGCCTGGGGGGGCGGGGGGGCAGCCAAGGGGGTGGTCGGGGCATCCTTCTAGGCCCATGGGGAGCCGTCATCTCTCACGAGCCGGACGCACCGGCCTGGGGGGGGACGGGGTGTCTAGCCCAGGGGGTGTTCGGAGCCTCCTGCAAGGCCTATGGGGGGCCATCATTTTCGGAGAACCGGGCGCACCGGCCTCGGGGGGACGGGGAGCCCAGCCCAGGGGGTGTTTGGAGCCTCCTGTAAGGCCTGGGGGGGCCATTTGAGGTGTCCCAGAGTAAGGGGGTCACATACCAGCTTGATCCTAATTGTTTTGCCCACCTTTTGCCCCCTTTTCGGTTTTGATACGATGTGACTCGGGTCAAAATGCATTCGTCACACCCAAATTGAGGGGGTGTAGGGAGTGAGACACCATGTCCCACAAAAAGTGCTCCATAGTAAGGGGGGGTCACATTAGGATACCTTACTATGCACCCCCTTACTGTGGGACACCCCATTGTCGTCGGAGAACCGGGCGCACCGGCCTGGGGGGACGGGGAGCCCAGCCCAGGGGGTGTTCCGAGCCTCCTGTAAGGCCTAAGGGGGGCCATCGTATTCGGAGAACCGGGCGCACCGGCCTGGGGGGGACGGGGAGCCCAGCCTAGGGGGTGTTCGGAGCCTCCTGCCAGGTCTATGGGGGGCCATCGTCTTCGGAGAACCGGGCGCACCGGCCTGGGGGGGACGGGGAGCCCAGCCCAGGGGGTGTTCGGAGCCTCTTGCAAGGCCTGTGGGGGGCCTTCGTCTTCGGAGAACCGGACACACCGGCCTGGGGGGAACGGGGAGCCCAGCCTAGGGGGTGTTTGGAGCCTCCTGCAACGCCTATGGGGGGCCATCGTCTTCGGAGAACCGGGCGCACCGGCTTGGGGGGGGCTGGGAGCCCAGCCTAGGGGGTGTTCGGAGCCTCCTTCAAGGCCTGGTGGGGGGCCACCGTCTTCAGGGAACCGGGCGCACCGGCCTGGGGGGGACGGGGAGCCCAGCCTAGAGGGTGTTCCGACCCTCTGTCAGGCCTATGGGGGGCCATCGTCTTCGGAGAACCGGGCGCACCGGCCTGGGGGGGACGGGGAGCCCACCCCAGGGGGTGTTCGGAGCCTCCTATAAGGCCCATGGGGGGCCTTCGTCTTCGGAGAACCGGGCGCACCGGCCTGGGGGGGACGGGGATCCCAGCCCAGGGGGTGTTCGGAGCCTCCTGTAAGGCCCATGGGGGGCCTTCGTCTTCGCAGGACCCGGCGCATCGACCTGGGGGGGACGGGGAGCCCAGCCCAAGGGGTGTTTGGAGCCTCCTGCAACGCCTATGGGGTGCCATCGTATTCGGAGAACCGGGCGCACCGGCTTGGGGGGGGCAGGGAGCCCAGCCTAGGGGGTGTTCGGAGCCTCCTGCCAGGCCTATGGGGGGCCATTGTCTTTGGAGAACCGGGCGCACCGGCCTGGGGGGGACGGGGAGCCCAGCCCAGGGGGTTTTCGGAGCCTGCTGTAAGGCCTATGGGTGGCAATCGTATTCGGAGAACGGGGCGCACCGGCCCGGGGGGGACGGGGAGCCCAGCCCAGAGGGTGTTCGGAGCCTCTTGTAAGGCCTATGGGGGGCCATCGTATTCGGAGAACTGGGCGCACCGGCCTGGGGGGGACGGGGAGCCCAGCCCAGGGGGTGTTCGGAGCCTCATGCAAGGCCTGTGGGGGGCCATCTTCCTCGGAGAACCGGACACACCGGCCTGGGGGGGACGGGGAGCCCAGCCCAGGGGGTGTTCGGAGCCTCATGCAAAGCCCATGGGGGGCCATCGTATTCGGAGAACCGGGCGCACCGGCCTGGGGGGGACGGGGAGCCCAGCCCAGGGGGTGTTCGGAGCCTCCTGCAAAGCCCATGGGGGGCCATCATCCTTCAAGAGCCGGGCGCACCGGCCCGGGGGGGGACGGGGAGTTCACCCCAGGGGGTGGCCCGAGCACTCTTCTGGGGTGGGCGGCGCGCCCTGTGGGGCCGGTGGGGAGGCAGCCGTCTCGTCGGTGTCGGCCCACCTGCCTGGGGGGGGGGGGGGGGGCGCTCGGGGGCGGCCAGTAACAAGGGGGCGCCCTCAGGGGGGGGCATGTTCAGCGGTGCGCGCGCGCTAGTTGGGGGGTCCCTAGACCGCTCCCTGTCGGCGGCCGCTGCTCTGTTCCCCGAGGGCTACCCGGCCCCGTTGCGGCGTCGGGCCGCCCCATCAGCAGGGCCCCGGGCTGGGTCCTCTGGCCGAAGGCCGTACTAACGCCCCGCCTCAACGAGCCTTGTGACACGGTGGCCCCCCACCCCTAGTCCTACTATGCTATGCAGCAAGGCAGTAGGCAGGCAGTACCCGGGGTTATAACCCCGGGGTAGCAGTATCAGGGACTCAACGTGAGTCCTCTTAACCATGAACAACCCCAAATTCCGCCGGGGCTTAACTCCCGAACGTAACGGTGTTTGGGGCCCCCATGGGCCTTATGAGCCCACGGAGTGTACTGAGGCGTGGCTACCTGCACTTAAAGTCTGGCCTGTCATATCCATTGCTGGGCTCGCCTCAGTACGACCGGTCGAGTCCGGCTCTTGGGGTGGCGCACTAAATTGGCCCTGGGGGGGGGTTTACCTGTGAAGCATTAATTACGGCAGTATGCACTATTTATTACGTTAGGTTTTTACTCAGCGCAATTTTTTACCCTGCAGACATGCCCCTTCAAGTGGTGCGCTCACCTTTGGGGCTGCCTTTGGGGGATCGGGGGCTGTTACCCCTCCCGGACGCCCTCCCTGGTGTTGCCGCCGGGGTGGTGGCCGGGGGGCCTTATACCGTACCTCAAAGGATGTTGGATACCTTTACGGTGTCCAGCCGGACGGGGACGGGGGAATCTTGTTATCGTCAATCCAGTAATTCGTCTTCCAACTTGAATCCACATGTTCTCTTTCCAAAACATAAGCCGCCGGGTCATGAGCTTGTAAGGGCAGCGTGGCCCTCAGCCGCTCCACCAGCGGGGCCACGCCGCCCTTTTGGCACTTCCTTTGCAGCCGCTCCTCGGCGGCAGGCTGAGTAGGGTTCCTCCAGCGGCGCGGGGGATCATGGTGGAGGCCCCCCGCGCATGTCCGGGCCACAGGCCTACCAGGCGCTCTGGTGCCGCTCTTCTCACTCGGCCTATAACAACGGAAGAAAAAACCCCAAGGGAAGGCGCCAACAGGTCCGAAAGCTCCTGCATGAGGCTTGTGCCCCTACAGGCAGTCGCGCAAAGAACAGGAAGGAAAAACAGGAACAGTTAAAACCAGAACAAGAAATTAACCGGCCTTGGTGCAGGCCGTCCCACTAGGGCCCCGGTCTCTCACTCCTCTCTCACCCACTCACACACCCGGCACACCCGTCCTGGTCCCGCCGTCTCGTTGTCTCGCGGCCGGCCGCCGATGCGGGGCCCTGGAGGCGCGCCGCACGGGCGCTGCCAGCCTGTGACATGGTGAGGGTTAGGGAGGGTCGTGGGGCAGGGGAGGCATCAGGGAGTGGTCATAGGGGGGCGGCGCATGGGGAGGGTCCCCGGGGCGCGCGCAGGGGCAGCAGTGGGGGGGGCTGAGGCATGAGCGCGGGGGGGCGCATGTCTGGGCTCCAGTGGGGGCTTGGGGTGTGGGCGGGCGTGTAAGGGAGGAGAGGAGGGGGAGGCTAGGTCAGCCGTCCTCCACTAGGGGTCGCTGACCGTTCCAAGGGCCGAGGCGGCCGGTACTATGGGCCGCGGGGTCCCTGGGGATGGCGCTTGGCACTGGGACGTGCGCGCACCCGACACTGTTAGTACACCGCCTATTGGCAGTGCCCGGGCCCTGTCGTCCGGGGCTTCGCACCGGCACCCAGCCCGTGGGTAGAGCTGGGGAGTACTCAGGTTGTTGTGTGTTGTGGTGTTGTAGTCGGTGTTGTGTGGTGTCGTGGTGCGCTGCGCCGTTTGGTGTGGCACTGTGTCGTGGCATCTTGTATGGGCTATTTTGCGTTGTGTGTGGTGCTGTGTTGTGCTGTGCTGGTGTGCTGGTGCCTTGCTGTTTGCTATGGCGTTGTGCTGTGCTGTTGGTTTCGTCGCCTGCTGTCGTGCGTTGGTGCTTGCTGCGCCATTTCTGCTGGTGTTGTGCATTGTCTTGCTGCGCCGTGCTGCTTGGTGCGTTGTTGTGTCGTGTGGCCGCGCGCTGTGAGTGGTGTTGTGCTGCGCTAGGCTGTCGTGTGCAACTATTGTTGTCCGGCGCAGTGTTGTACCGCGTCTTGCTGTGCTTTTTGTGTTGTCCCGTGCTGTTGCGCGTTGTTGTGTGCTGTGGTGTTTTTTTCGGTGCTGTGTTGTGCTGTGGTGTGCTGTGCAGTTTGGTGTGGCGTTGTGCGTCGTCGTCTTCTGCGTTTTGCGTCGTGTTGTCCTGGTCCGCGCTCCCCCCCCTCCCCCCGCACTTGCCCCCGTTGTTGTTGTGTTGTGTCCTGGGTGCTGTCGTGTTGTGCCATGTTCTTTTGTGTGCGTGGTGCTGTGCCGCGCTGCTCTGATGTGCTTGCGTCGTGTTGTTCGGTGCATTGCTGCTCTGTGTTGTATGTGGTGCCTCGTGCTGTGGTGTGTTGTTGTGTGCTAACGTGTTTCTTTTGGTGTTGTGTGCTGCGGCGGTGCGCCGGGCTGTTTGGTGCGGCGCCGTTCTGTGGTGCTCCGTGCTGTGCTGTGTTGTGCCGTGATGTCTGTGTGCTGTGGTGGTCGTTCTGGGTTTCTGTGCTATGTGTTGCCTAGTTGTGGTGTGTTGTGTGGTCTGTGTGTTGTGGTGCTCCTGTCCTCCCTGCAGGCATGCACAATACCACATTGTCAATTATTAATTAATTAATGACCCTGTGTGACCCCGCATCCGTCTCTGTGTCATGCTGTGTGGTCTTGGGTCTTGTAGTGGCGTACTTGGGCTTGCGATTGTGCTTGTTGTTGATAAAGTCTTTCGTATTCATTAACTGCTAGGAGTTAACCGCTTTCTCCTAGGGCCACTGCCTAAGCTGAAGGGAGCGATTAGCACTAGGGTGGGGAGGGAGGTACATGGGGAAGAAGAATAAGAAGGTGACAGCGAGCGACACGAGGGGTTGTCGCGACCTGTGAAAATGTTTCGAGTTTTACGCGCTGCTTGCGTCGCGTTTTTCTTCATCTACACGCCACGTACAGGGACAAGAGACACGGTGTTACCTTTCTGTATGCGTTACGGCGCTTACGGCGCCATTTGTTTACCTGTTTAAGCAACAAAAAATTTCCATCGCGTTTCAACACGTTTTGCCGCGCGCTTTTTGGCCTAAGCGTTTTCTATGCTAATTAGTTGTTAGTTAGTGGAGAGTGTGGCCATGGACATCTTCTCCATGCCTGAAGTGCACACGGGAAAGGAAGTTTTGGATTGCGTGGTGCCTTGTGGGGACCCACACAACGGCTACATTGGGGCTGCACCGCCGTGCAAAAAGGTGTTGCGCCCCAAGGAGGTTGCAGTCATGATGGTTCGCCACTGGCCGATCGTCTTTGGCGTCCCCCGCACCATTCGGAGCGACCGTGGACCCCAGTTCGAAGGCGGCTGGTTCAAGGCCCTGTGTTATCTCATGGCAATACGACATGCCAAGAGCATCGCCCATCTCGGCCGGTCCAATGGCCGGGCTGAACTTGCTGGAAGGCAGTGTTTCAGAAGCTTCGCAAGATTCACCTCACCCACAAGCGCCGTAATTGGTTTGAGGTGGTGTGGCCAGCCCTCAAGGCCCATCACAACACCCCCACACCGGGTGGTTTATCGCCTCACCATATTCTCTTCCGCAGGGAGCCCCTAGGACGGGGACTTCCCTTGTCGGGGGTTGGCATGGCTATGCACGCGAAGGGGCTCTTTGCGCGGCAAGAGACAACGGCGCGAGGGATTTGCCAGCAGCTCGAGAAGGAGCATGCTGTGCGAGCCAAAACCGCCCTTAAGTCAACAGCGCAGAAGTTCAGGGTGGCTGACCCAGTGTTGGTACCGAGACCCCGGCATTTGGGCACTCACCGCACCAAGACCGGGTTCACACCCGGAGAGGTGGTTTGCAGGATTGGTCAGTACACCTACCGAGTCAAGGTGGGCCGCAGAAAGTTCAAGGAGCGGCATGAGAGTCACCTCCGTACGCGTGAGCCCGACATCCGTCGGAAGCATGTGTCCCTGAACTACACCGCCCATGAGGCCGATTCGGACGATGACTACGCCGAGCAGGACGTTTACACCGTGGAGAAGATCCTGACCCAGCATCCCAATGCCTCAGCGCTTGGAGACGTGGAGTTCAAGGTGCGTTGGCGAGGCTACGGGCTGTCCCACCACACCTAGGAACCCGTCCCATCCTTCGTGCCGAGGATAAAAACCCCATTCATACAGTACCTCCGCACCACAGGACCAAGACCCAGGTCTCTGACTTGGAAGCTCTTACCCGGGTGATTGAAGCATTGGGCCACTGATCCCCGCCTTGCGCTCTCTCATCAATCGGCAAATTGAGCGCACGTCTGTCACGTCGCCAAAGCGTCCCTTGCTTGCTTGCTCTCTCCCAGCTCTGGTGCAATGTCGTTCCAGTGGAGTGGTTGAAATGCTGCGCACGTCGAGCAACCCCCTGATTAGGCGGTTTGACATAGCGGTTGCGTGTCGCTCTGACCTCTGCGTGATGCCGACCTCCCGAAGCCGAGTTTGGTGGACCAAGGTCTGTCTCACTGTCTCTCTTTTGTGGTCGAGCTGTCATTCGTCAACCCCCCCCTGCTGAATCTTGGGGAAAACCGGTGGAGCGCCTGAAGGCGGAGACCCACCACCGCCACCGCGGCCGCTTGACACCGCCAGTGATGACATGGTGCACAGCGAGGACAAGAAACGCAAAGCACGGGAGTCAGCACCAACGGTCGATACGCGATGGATTATACTTGGCCCAGGTGAACCTCCCCAGCACGCTGACACATGGGTGCAATTTAGGGTGATCATCAAAGAGCAACGTGCTGATGGAACATGGCTCCTGCAACTTGTGAATGGGGAGAACACGAATGTGGGAAACCCCTTCACTACCACCAAGCCGTCACTCTATAAGTCCGAGGAAGAAGCCCATGCCGCCCTCAACGCCCGCCTTGCTGGATTCCGAGAACGCTAAACATCCACCTTTTCTCCGTTACACCCCTGGGTAGACTGCATGGGGAATCCTCCATGCATGGCCTTCGTGGTAATAGGGAGCTAGGAATATGGGGCTGCAGTATGTGTGTGGAAGTACGCTGTGGAGTCCAACCTCTCAATCCGGCAAACGTTGGAGTTGCCACTGCACCGCAAGCAACGCGACCTTCGCGACACGTGGACCCGGTTGACACCGTACATGGCGGAAACACGGACCGTTGCCGGGGGGTCCTTGCACGTGAGCACTGCAGCGTGACACAGTTGAAGGACGTGGTGGTAAATCAAGTTGAAGTGGCAATGGCCGAGGGGAATGATGAACATAATGGGACTGAAAAATTCATCTCGGTGGTTGTGGTGCCTGATGCAACTCCTTTCTGGAAAACTAGTGTTTAAACGGCGAATGTGTGTGTGCATGTTTGGGGAGAGCGCGTGAAAGCTGCTTGACACATTGCCCGTTGGGCAATGCGGTGGTGCATGGACAGGGCAGAAGATGCTGGCTGTCTCCTGGCGGTGGACAACATAGGCCAACCCAATGAACAGGTGGTTGTGTTCCACAGGGACACCACAATTTTCATTGGTGGCGACTTTTGGCGGTTGCTGGTGTTCCTCCTTGGCGATGGCACGTTGATGGCCGTAACGAACGGCGGGCGAAAGGGTTGGTGTTGTAACGATGTTACTTTTTTATGTCCATTGGACCATGTCCTTGAACATGTTCCGCGGGGCTCCTTCTTGCGGAGTATCAAGGCGGACGGTCGGGTGGGAGACGTGGTCCATGGTGCTTGCCGTTTGACAAATGTCTTCAAGAAGCGATTATCTGCAGTACTTCCAATGTTTGGTTTCCATTATCATGGTTCATAGGAGCAGAGACAATAAACATCTTGGTTTGACGTTTTGATATTGCCCGGTGGTTGGTTGGGGTAGTTGGCCAACATGCCATACGGCGAAGAGGACTTGTGGCGGACAAACTCGTTGGCATTGGGCCAAAACGATTGCGTTGGCGTTGAACTGGGCTAGGTAACCGGGACTCGAAGTCTGCCACCGACTTCATCTTGTTCGGTGTCATTGTACAGCGCAAAGAAGAAGGGTGACGGTCCGCCAAGCTTTAGAAGCATGTTGGAGGTAGCGGGTGCAAGACGCGGAGAACCTGGCGAACGAGTAACACATATCCGGAGGCATGGGCAGAATCTAAAGCAAGAGTACGTTGGCGACGAGGAAAGCATGATATGCAACTACGCACGTACTTTGATTAGTACATTTGCATCATTGCCGGCTTCCTCTCCCTTCACATCCCGGGCTGCCTTCACTCTAGCTTCGTTGGGGACTGGAGAGCAGCGCTAGTCCACGGGGGTGATGTTGTGGCGCCGCTTGGCCCGGGCCTCTGCACGTATGACACAAAGAAAGGGGATTACATGCAAAGCGCCACGACATACAACCCGGTGACCTAGATGAAAGTCAATATGTTAATTTTTAATTTTTGATATATGAAGGCGTTAATATATTACTCTCGCAAATATTAAGAGGTTAAAGTCAAATTTTTGCGATTGGGCCATTTGTACCCATTTTTACATGCACATATGCGGACCTATAAGGGGTGTTACGTGGTATATTGTTGCACAACGGTATGGTAGAGAGGTTCCAATGTTGTGTTGGTTGGTGTCTTGGACACCCCCCCTCCGGTTGCCCGCATTCCCCCCCCCCCTCCACACCACCATCTTCCCTTGTATAGCCCTTGTTATGCCTTTCTCTCGGGACACCCTTACCGAGCTTAACATGACGCTCGTGCGTTTGACTGGGGCCAAGAGTTTGCGGGACCCTTTGGTCTCCCAACTCATTGGTGAGTGGGTGGCCTCATCCCCTTTGGCCCGGGCCCTGTGGTCCGAGGCCATGGAGGTTGGCTACCCCTCCCTTATTCGTACTAAGCAAGTGGAGCCGGTGAAGCAATATGCCTTCCACCTCTTCCCGGCCCCGGACATCATCGGCCTCCTCATGGACTTGAACGTCCCCAAGCTCGGCTTCCGGCACGTGTCGGAGTACATGAGCCGCCGGGAGTCGGCCTACATGGCCGCAACAGGCCTCCCATTCCCCCGCCCCATCCCCACTCGGGATACGTTCACGGACACCTGGAAGGAGTTGGTCACCCCCCTTGACCTACGACCACCTGTGTCCGTCCCCGATCCCCCCGCTAGTGGGCGCTCTTGGCCGCTACCCTCATGGGCCCGGTACATCCAATCACGCCCATCGCTAGTGGAAACCATCGATTGGACAAGGCCCCTCACCTTCATTGTGCGTGGGGATTCGTACCCGTGCGCGGGTGGTAGTTGGACCCAACTCTCCATTGGGCTCCTCAACCACGGCGCGCGGGGCCGCACACCCGCGTACTTGTGGGTGATAGGGATGGCCGTGTGCGGGGACAAGGACATGGCGGCACTTGCAACGATATGGGCCGACAACTTGAAGGTTTGTGGCCCATTCGTTGTTTGTTAATTTTTGCGTTTTTGCGTTAATTTCTCGAGATTAATATCTAGTTTTCGGTTGATATTAACGCCGACTGAAAAATTAACTTAATATTAATCTGGAGAAATTAATGTAAATATTAACACATGGTTTTTTCGGAGGTGTTTTTCGGAGGTCTATTGATGACCGCAAGGGGTTCTAATGGGCAACACCTGTGGTGCCCGGTGAGCTAGCCATTTGGGATGACCACCCCCTAGTGCACCGCTTCATTGGCGCCTCTAGATGGCCCATAGTGGGCTCTGCATACAAAGTATACAACATCAATGCACCTTTTCTTGTATGCAATGGGAACAGACACGCACACACACACACACACACACACTCACACACACACACACAAACAATGAGGTCGGCACCCCCCACACACCCAACCCCTCCCACACACATCCCTCCTTGCTCCTTCCTCTCTCCCCCCGTTGCCCTTGCGCCTAAGGTTTGGGAGGGTATGCCCTT
Organism: Eutreptiella sp. 'Long Island Sound 2002'; assembly: GCA_964036045.1. Classification (NCBI taxonomy): domain Eukaryota; phylum Euglenozoa; class Euglenophyceae; order Eutreptiales; family Eutreptiaceae; genus Eutreptiella; species Eutreptiella sp. 'Long Island Sound 2002'. The sequence continues at coordinate 104,580,331 of OZ038380.1, forward strand.
TCTTTCCACAGGTTATGTTTTTGAATAACAGATTTCGTTGAAAATTGAGCAAGGAGAAAAAGGTTGTAGGTATGTGTGTGTGTGTGTGTTTGTGTGTGCATGCATTTGTGTCCATTGTGGCTAGTTTCTAGGTTGTAGAATGCCCCAAAGGAGATAACGGGGCTAGTTCAGGTTTCATTGGCTATGCCACCCTCCCTCCTCTTGGTATTGTGGTGCGTGGGGGTGGGTTCTGGTGTGTGGAGGTGTGGTGTGTGGGGGTGTGGGTTTTAGGGCTGTGGTGTGTGGAGGTGTGATGTTTGGGGCTGTGGGGTGTGGGGCCGTGGTTCCCCCCCCCCCCCCGAAAAGCACAATCAAATCGCGTTAATTTTTGTGTCGCTTTCGTTAATTTTTCGAGTTTAATATTAACGCTCGCGTCGATTAATACTTAATATATTAATTAATCTTTGGCTGGATAATATTAATTTCCAGAAATTAGTTCAGGGGGTCAAAAATTAAGTTTTGGTTTTTTGTGTTTTTTTCGGACTGCACACCCCCAACATCCCACAGCCCCACACCACAAACCCCAAACCCCCACAGCGGCACCCCCCACGGCCCCAAGCACTGCAGCCCCAAAGGGCACCGTGCCCGGCATACCATGACCCCACAGCCCAACAACCCACAGCCCCACACCCCACAGCCCCAAGCACCACAAGCCAAATTGTCACAGCACGGCACGCCCAAGCCCCACACCCTACAACCCAACAAGCCATAGTCCAACACACCACGGCACCCCACCCCACAGCCACATGCCCCACTGCCCCACACAGCAAAACCGCACACACAGCCCCATGCACCACAACCCTGCACACCACAGCCCTAAACGCACTGCCTTACATCCCACAGCCCCACACCAAGCAGCTCCACACCCCACAGGCTCACACCCCACAGGCCCAAGCACCACAGCCCAACACACCACAGCATAGGGCCACACCCCACAGCCCACACGCCACAGCCCCACACACCACAACCCCACAGGCCACGGCCCCACACACCCTAGCCCTGTACACTACACTTAGGCGGCTGTATACGCACGTAGACGTCGTTGCTAAAAGGCACGATTCATGGCGATTTCAACATCCGTTTTTTGCACCTAAAAAAAGCATATCATTTTTTCGGCCAACCCCACGTGGATTTTCATCGTGGGATACAACAACCTCGCCTTTTGTTGCTTCCAGAGGTGTACGTATACACCCCCTATTCCGGGCTGAAAATTGTATTATTTAAATTTTTTGGGCACTGCAATGCCCAAAAATTTGAAATGGCTTTTTTCAGTGGGTTCTCCAGTACACCTCTGTAGTCATCTCCACAGGTGATGTCATACTGCAGCAGCATGCATCAAAACTTGGCATACCCGTTATCCATGGGTCATTGCACCGCGGTGTTATACTCGGAAGGCCACGTACAATGTACCTTGCCCAATCAGTTCCAATCCTGTCCAAATGTGCACTTGAAAATGGACTTCCAGTACTTTTGGGCACTGCAGTGTCCAAAAAATTGAAATCTCCGTATTTCACTCCTATTGGTTCCCATTGCGTAACACCTGACAAAGGACGTATGAATCATCGGACGTTGGTACTCATCCTCTGCTCATTGGAAATATATTGCCGGTTGTCTGACTGCCACCTTGGGGTGTACCCAGGCTTTGGAACGTCCCACGTCCATTGGGGGATACATTGTTTGGATCTTCGCTAGCAGCTTTTGGTCTATGCCGCATCAGGTTTGTTTTGTGATGGTGCCTCTGTTTTCTTTGTCCCCTTACCTTTGCTGCCTGCGAACAGCACTTTTGTCCATGGATGCGGCTCCCTTCCGGCAGTTCCTTAGTTCGAAGGTATATGCTTCAAAGGAGGATCTATCAGAGGCTGTGGGTGTGGATAAGGGTGCCGATGCGTTTTGTACGTGGGTGTTAGATCTCCGGTTGGAGTGGAGAAGTAGGCGGTCTGTTGGTGAATACATCCAACAAAGGGACAGGCGGACCGTTAATTGTCTGCCGGACCAATGGTTCCGTGTTGCTGAGCAAGAGATTTTTAATATATGGTCTGTTCTACACAAGAGGTGTCGTCCACGTGCCAAGAGGGCTGTAGGTGTTCAACCCAAGAGTCGTGTGCTACGTAGGTGTTTGGCTCACATGGGTCAATGTTCTTACAATGTACCCTCCTTTGCAGTTCAAGGAGCAACTGCGTGCACCAGTCTTTGGCAGACCTTGGAAGGTAAACCCGCTGTTCTGTGGTTTGATAATTTTTATAAACGTAACTTCCGGCCTGTGCCTGGTAATGAGAACCGGTCCCTTAATTGTACAGCTGGTGCTATCATACTCTTGAAACGACCTGTCGACGTTATGCCGTCTTTTCCTAGCCTCTCGGTCTTGCGGCAGAGGATTGGGTACACTGCAGACTTGTTGGTGCAGAGCCATAAAAACTTCATTGACCTCTTTTTTTGATCAGGCACTCGGTCACCCGACCTATCGGTTCGAGGAGAGGACTATTTGCTTCTGTGTCCCGGACAAATTTAGGGTGAAGGTCCCGAATATTTTCATTTGCGATCAGGGTGCATACGGCAGCACCATTGGTCTGGCAGCGGCTGGTTGGCTCCTGCGTGTGCTTGGTATTGTTCCCCGACGCGACAAACAGTCCGAGGATGAAGTCTGGCTCCTGCTTTTGACAGCATCGGCTGTATTGCCAGCACAGCTCCTGTCCAGCCTTCCTGAGTCCCCCTGTCTGGCCGCTTGCTTCACTGGGCGCCAGGGTTTGTTTAACGAGTTCTGTGAACAGCTAGCGGCGTATGTGCAGGAGATGGACTGTGTCTACTTGGTTAACTGGGACGCTTGGATGCCAAGGATTAGGGAATGTATGCCAGTTGTGGTGCAGCGGCCTAGGGAAGGGGAAGATGAGGAGCGGGGGGACGATGTGGAGGAAGAGGAGGATGACGAGATCGTGCTGGTTGGAGGTGCACCCCCAGCAAGAAGAAGCCGTCCTCCGACGACAGTGGGGATGAGGTTGATGATCCCCCCAAAAGGCCAGCCAAAAAGGCCAAGGACAGTACCCCCCTCAATATGTTTCACGCCAAAGTAGGTCAGGCCAAGGGTAAGAAAACTCCACCAAAGAAGAAGTAGACTGCGTTGTGCGGTTGGCACTGCCTGTGTCCATGTCAGTAGTTTTTTCGCCTCGATTTGCACACCGTCGCGCGTCCTGTTCTATACAGGTGTGAGACTTGTGCCCTTTTTCATGTTTTGGTAAATTTGGGCGCTGCAGTGCCCAAATTCAGCGACTCGCCATTTTTTTACCCCTGCTGCGCCATTTCTGTTGCAGGCATTGTTGCCGTCATTTATTATTGCATTCGCTGCACTGGCGGCGCCTCCGTTGTTGGTCGGCACCACTGGTGGTGCATTATTCTTGACGCTTCGCATACAATCGCAGTGACTGGGTCAGCAGACGCGGTAACAAAAAGCAAACCACAATTTTGCATGTGTTTGCCTGTCGTCCTTCTTTGTTTCCTTTTTTAGGTTGCATTTTACGGTATGGTTTGAAATGCAGCAGCGGATGATTTGGAAGAATTGGATTTTTCTTTGGATGGACACTGCAGTGCCCAAATTTGAAGGGGATACATGACTTTTGACTGGCACATGTTGTACCCCCTACACACAGTCATTTTGGATAATTCACAGGTTTTTGGGGGTGTTCATTGCAAAGCACAATTGTGCAATTTTTCAAAGTGGTTTTTCAGCCCCCGTTTTGGGGTGGTACCCATTTGGGAACTGTGGCAATTTTGCTACGTGCGTATAGAGCCGCCTAAGCTACATCACCACAGCCCACAACCCCGCACACCCTTGCCGGACACCCCAAAGGCCCACACGCCACAGCCCCACACACCAAAGCCCCACGTTGCCCCCATTGTTTCCGTTTAATTTTTAGACCGCCGGTGTTAATTTCTTGAGATTAATAATTTAATTTTTGGACCGGCGTTCCAAATATTAAAAATTAACTGATAATATTAACTTACCGGAAATTAAAAAGTCGTCCCAAAAATTAATTATGCCCCCCAGTCCCTCGTGGACTGATTTTGTTCACCCACAATTCACCACAACCCACCACAGGGCTGCAATGCACCCCCACAGCACCCCCCCCCCCCCCATGCAACAGCCCCACACACCACAGCACCTGACACCAAACCCCACACATGACCACCACACACCCATATACCACAGCCGTACCCACCACAACCCCACACCACAGCCCCACAGACCACAACCCTAGAAACCTCAGCCCCACACACCAGAATCCTAGAAACCACTCCCCCGCACAGCACAGCCCCAAACATCACACCCCCACACACCACAGCCCTAGAAACCACACCGAGACGTACCATAGGTCCAAATATTCTTGGGCAATATGCGCCGCATACCGGGGAGTATACGACCATATACCTAGGGGTATATGGCCGTACACTGAGGGTATACGGTGCATATGCAAGCCCTTAGTGTCCCACCACCAAGGCCACCTAGGCGCCCCCCATAGTGTGCCATGTCCCCACAAGTGCAAACCGCCGTATCCCCTCCCGATAACAATGCTCATCAATGTGCTTTCCATGCATGGGTCCGACCCCATGGACCGTTTCTAGGGAATTTGTGAAGGATAAAGCACCAAAACTTGCAACGCAACAACACCAATTTAGGATAATACTTTATTTGATCAAATCCCATCAAGAGTAATGAAATGTAAATCATTGTTTTGGCTTAATGTACACTCACATATGCTTGCATCTCTTGGTACTTCTCCTTGGACGGATAAACCAGTGCCTAATTGCCTCACGCAGCAACCCCTTTCTTGCGAATCATGTGCGGATACCCCAATCGACGGCATCCAAAGTCAAATTGTGTTTTAACCCCCACCTCTTTACATAGGGTTTAGATAATTTGAATCCCCGGAAACAGTGCCTATCATCCATTTTTGCACCCCTAGTTTCGCCACTCACATAGAACATAATTCCCCAAGATTCCTCCACTTCATTGGCAGTGGTGCACTGTGGCACACACACCAATGTACCCACACGGGTAAAGTCCACCCCGAAGCTTTCCATGCGTTCCCAAATCTTGTGACACGTCCCTCATACTCTTTGCATTTGGCCAAAGGCACCGTGCCCACATGCCTCCAAACTTGATGCACATGCCACAAAGATTGTAACATCAGATAGAGGACAACATGCACATGCACATCTTTTCTCCCGTCCCATTGCACCTACAAGTGGTGGCATGAAGTTCCATGCTCTCAATGAAAAGGCGTGCACCATTGATATCGATGGTGTCTTCCTTTGCTTTGAAAGGGGGGCGGAGAACATGCTCCGCAACGCGTATCCCTTTTGCTTCTTGCATGATATTTTTTAAAAAAAATGGCTCACCTCCCTCCGAGCTACCGCCCCACCATGTATAGAGGCATCATACCTGACACGCTTTCCAATGCCAATGGCAACATGGGCTGCACAACGTACAACATCCCCATTTTGCCTTTCAGGCAATATGCACCCATACATTGCACCAATGCGGCTCCATGGGGGAAAATCACGAATTCTGCAAACTTGCAAAACGAATTGATCATAGGATAAATTACAATTCCAACACTTTGCACTACTTGCACACATCTCCACCTTACCATCACCCGTTCTAAATGCCAATACCTTTTGGTTGTTCTTTGGTTGTTCGCCTATGTACACTGTGAAAGCATTTTGGACATCCTTTGTCTGGTTGTTCAAAGAACCAGCCGTTGCAAGAGGGGGTACCCTCCCCTCCATCAAAAACCCACCATGATGCCCATGCTCATGCTGCTTGGCTATCATGGTCAGCGCCAGGGTCCCCCAAAATATCAAAAAAAAAAACATCACACCTTGTGGCGGAGGCCTTGTGGAACCGGGTGGAATCGGATGGAATCACCAACGCAACATATGTCTCTAACTCAACCCTGCATTTCACAATGGACTCAAGGAAAATATAGCCACAAGTCCTTGTGCCCCCCTTCCCGGGCACCTGCAAAACGCTTGCCCTGGTATGGTATGGCGTGACCTAAGCACTGATTGACACAATGCCCCCCCATGTGCAAAAGCTACTTGGGTACATGCGCATGGCTCGGATGGAGGCATGGTGCCTTCTTAGCGAACGCAACACGTCAAAAGCCTCCTTATGCACATTATTTACCTCTTGACCACTAAAATGGATTGATAATCCCCCTGCATCCGTCCTCACATCAGTATCCTGCACCAGCATGGCTGTCGTTGGTTTTTGAATACGTTGATGGACAACTTGCCGCCGCCTAGGCTGGCTATCTCATGGAAAATAGAAATGGAAAACGGACAATAGACAATAGACATGAGACAATAGCGAATGTGAATTAGTGTCGCAGGGGGAAGGGGGTGTTCCACGGCATGTAAGGTTTGGGTCTCTTTTTGGCCAATACACCACTCACTTCTTCCACATATGACAGCAGGGTTCCCGGCACCCTTCCCATTTTGCAGTTGAACCACGTGTGGCGGAAGACAAAGCGAAATGAGTGCGAAAATGCCGAGCATAACAGCTGAAATTGTTGGGTGCGCCGCTGGAAGCGCTCAGCTGGAACCCCACCCCCCCGCTTCTAGCACAAATTTTTAGCACATCCTAGTTTCCGATGCAAAAGTTGTTGCCTGCAAGCAATGGACACCCAAATGTGTTGCACTATGACCCCCTTGCTAGTACATATATAGCTTGGGTGTTTGTGGTCACCCCGTCCTTGCAGAGCACTTGGGCACGCAAAAAGTGCTAGAATTAGTGCTAGAACCCCCTTCTTGCGGGCTTCCGGCAACTTTTTTGGCCCCTTCTAGCGTTGGAACCGCCGCTGGAACCCACTTCCAACGAAACCTTCCAGCGCTAGAAGGGTGTTCCAACGGGAGTTCCAGTGCCCGAACCCGCCCTTCCCACACACATCCCAACTTCACCAAAACACGCAGCCGGTGGCAAAAACAGATTACAGCTCAACTCATCGGTGCACCACAATGTCCTTGTAGATCAACGCCGTTTTCTTTTCAACGGTGCACGGCCCTTGCATGCAATGTAGTGCCGCAAGCCAATTTGCATAGCCTCCTTGTTAAGCACATGGTGCAAGCCTTGTTTCCACATGTGTGGTTTTTGGAGCAACCATTTACGCATGGAGTTTTCACCTGCAGCTTAAATCCGCGGTGCCGGTGTCTGGCATGTACCCTGGAGAGTAGAAATAAAGTGCAACATTTGGTAAGGAAGTAGTGGCAGCAAGCGACAGTCCAATGGACCCATGGAGTGCCCTTCCAACCCAATTTCTCGCAACATGTTCCAACGCTTGCACACAAAGTTTTGGCAGAGGCCACCTGGACGTCAGTAAGTGGCTCCTTTGTACGCCATAGTCTTTGAAGCGCACCAAAATCGCGCAAAAAAAAGGCAACGGGAACACACATACGTACCCTGTGGCAAATAATAGTTGGAAAGTGCGTTTGGAGGGCTAAAGTGAGCCCTTCTTGAAATGCGGGCCGGTCCCCAAAAAGTCACGCCATGCTAATGTAAAATGTTTCTTCCTTTACCTTTCGAGGCAGAACGTCCTTTCGCTCCGCGGCCGGAATAGACCGAGCCCCATGCAATAAGTCGGCGCAAATTTCATGAAATTCACGGGCACTAATGGCCATTTGCGGGACGTTTTCTCACCTTTCCAAAATTACGATTTTGGAGTTTTCTTTTTGCTATATTTGCCTATCACTGTTTCATTCTTCAAAAATAGAAGAAAGGGGGGTGCAAATCCAGTTGTGAGATGGCATCAAGGTGAATGGAGGAAAGGGATGGTGCATGGAGCATTGCTCACCTGGCCCCACCGCTGCTGCCACGTGGGCAGGAACCCCCGATTTGCTAGTCCCACCTAGGCTACCACTAGCACCCCCCATTCCCCCGGCCGCCCCCCCTTCCCCTGCATCATCAACCCCCCCCCCCCCCGCATCATCACCACCAACCCCGCACGCCCCCTATGGCAAGGTGAAGGTGGAAGGGGAACAGTCGGAGCCACGGCCCATCAAGAGTAAGGAGCAAGGCGGCGAGGAACCCCACGTCGCCAAGTGGTGTGAGCAGCATGGGGGCTTGTATGACGAGTCTCACCCTAGGCCACATGCACCAAGTGCATGTGGCAGTCCGTGTTCTTCACCTTCCGGCGTTTTCATGTTGCCGCTTCCTCCTACGCGTTCTCCGCGTTTTGCATGTTTCGTTTTCAGGCTTTCATACATGCCCTAGTGACCTAGATTAAAGTCAATATGTTTAATATTTGGCCAAAAATTAACACGTTAATCTCCAGCTTCAATTTTTTTTAGGGGGGGTTAGGGGGTTTGCCGTGAAAATTATGACCCCCACGGGTTGCCTTACGGGCTTGGGTGTCATTTCCCCCCGGGGGTTGGTGGGGGGGTCCTACCCATGTGGTTGTTTCAAAATGTTAAAACGGCTATCGGCTTTAGTTTTTGTTTTTAATTTTTGAATTATTATTTGAAAAGTTAAAAATTAATGAGTCGCCAGCATTAATATTAATCTCACAAATATTAACCCTATTCTCCAAATATTAACCCTCCATAAAAATGCACAACAACAAGCCAAACATGCTAGGGGGCATGCATAATTGTTGTGCCTTACCAAAATGGATATCCCCCCTTCCCCCTTTTCTGCACACACACACAAACACACACACACACACACACACACACACACACACACACACACACACAATGATATTGGCACCCCCACACACCCAACCTCTGCCACACACATCCCTCCTTGCTCCTTCCTCTCTGCTCCCGTTGCCCTTGCGCCTAAGGTTTGGGAGGGTATGCCCTTTCTTTCCACAGGTTATGTTTTTGAATAACAGATTTCGTTGAAAATTGAGCTGGGAGAAAAAGGTTGTAGGTATTTGTGTGTGTGTGTGTGTGTGTGTGTGCATGCATGTGTGTCCATTGTGGCTAGTTTCTAGGTTGTAGAATGCCCCAAAGGAGATAACGGGGCTAGTTCAGGTTTCATTGGCAATCCCCCCCCCCTAGGTATTGTGGTGTGTGATGTTTGGGGCTATGGGGTCTAGGGTTATGGTTCCTAGGGCTGTGGTGTGTGGGTCTGTGGGTCTGTGGGTTCGTGGGGCTGTGGTGTGTGAAACACCAAAAACCATCTACCCACGAAATGTATAAAAATTGAAAACGCACATGGTAGTATCACGTTTTCCCCCTATTTTGAGCGTGCCTTTCCCGATTTTGATGGTGCCAAAGGCCATGGGGAAACCTAGCTATTGATTTTGAGTACCATGGTTTCAGGGGGGGTATTCCGGAACGCCAAGCAATGCACACCACCTATCAGGTTGTTTTGATGTGCCGGATCCGGGCTACTAATCGGCTTTTTTCAACTCAACACGTCTCAATTGATTTTCATCGGTTTTGTGCATTTTTGTGTAAATTGTAACCTCACCCATATCCTCTGAGGATGTGGCCTCCATGGTCATGGCGTCAAACACCGAGACTACGCATAGTTGTCTGCGGCTACTGGTCAATTTGTAGCGCAGCCTCCGGTACTGTTCCCTACATACCACCTTCTCTTCAGTTTTCATGGTGCCACCGCCGTGCCCGGATGATTATTACTTGCACGGCGCCAACTTGATGAGCTGCAAGGTGATGGACCTCCAGGGTGGTAGCGCTGTTGTCCTTTAGGTACCCTTTGCTTGCTCTGTGGCTGTGGTTTGTTTGACACTGCAACTATGCACCGAGGTTACACAGAAATGGTGGATGATACTGGTGAGGATACGACATGGAGTGCCCAAGGTTACACAAACTTGTATTTTGCCTTTGCCGTAGCTTATTGTGTGTCACTCTTGTCGTAAGCTTCAACATGCTCCACTGATTTGTTTGATTTGTTTGCTTTGTTATGATCCGTTCCTGTCTTCGTCCTCAACTCTTCCCTAACATGTGTACCGGCAAGGTTATGCTTCGTTTGCCCTTTGTTTGCAGCTGAACGAGAACTCCACCTTCTTCTTCGCCAGCCGGGTGAGGAGCATCGGTAAGATGGTCTTTTGGTTGCAACTCGCGAGCTCCTACGAGTTGGCAGCCTGTGGCCGGGCGATCGACCAGAAGAGTATGGTGGAAAGTTAAGAAAACACGATTATTGTGGCGAACATGGGCAATTTTTTGGAGCTCGTCTTGCCCATCCCCGACAACATCGAGGCTCCAAAGTGCTAAGAAGGCTCCATCTCCAAGCAAGCAGCCCCCTCCGCAACCTCCTAGCAAGTCCCCTAAAGCCCTGAAGGTAGCCACCGCCCCCAAAGCCACAAGGAAGGTGTTGGCCCCCCGACACCTGTGTAGAGGCTGCCCGCCAAAAGGCAAAGGTTGCGCAGCACGGAGAGGACAAGGCCGAGGAAGCGCACCCGGAGAGGGAGAGGCGGAAGAAGGCGGAAGACGCGGCCAGGATCAAGGAGGTGAAGTGGTCGAAGATGGAAGCCCCACAAATGAAGCTCGTCAAGCACGAAGGTGAAGATGACAACGAGGTTGAGAGGGTGAACTTGGGTGGGGCGGAGTGAGAGGCAGATGAGGTACAGGATTCGGATGACGAGGCCAAGCAACGTGCTCCTCCTCCACCCAAGAAGGCAGCCCACTTTGTGTTCACGGGCCGGGCCAAAGGTGGGGCGAAGACCATCAGCCCCACGGAGACACAATCGGAGGCCAACGGGAGGGGGCCCGGGTACCAGAACAACTTGTTGGCAACGTAGTAAACTCTGGACAATATGTAGTTACTGAAAGCGCGCGTATGGTACACCTAACGGACGTGTCTTGAGATGGGCGGCCCCATCATCAAAATCATCAAAAAGAAGGGGGAGCACGGGCGTCACAAGTCCAAGGACATGCGCGAAACCCTAGGATTCTTGTTGTGTTGCGCCATCAAGTGTTCGCAGCCCGCCGCCATGCACTAACTGGGGGTGCGCGCGCAGTACGCACCTGATGGTGGAGCTGCTAGGACCAAGATGATGTCCTAGAACCGGCTGTGCACCGCGGAAGCTAACACATTTGCACGTACGCCTCCTTTCGTATAACCCCACCCCTAGCCGCAGACAAGTTAGTGTAACCTCGGTCCGTAGCCCCTTCATGTTACGAGAAGCCCATTCGTAGCCGCAAACACTTTTGTATAACCTCCGTGCATAGTCTTTTTGCATTGTGCCGTAACGTTACCCGTAGCCGTAGACAACGTTGCGTGGCCGACGCCCAAATGTTTCTTTTTCATTCACAGTTGCGATCATTCAGAAGGTGGCCAACTACCCCGCGTGTACCGCTGTGGCGGCAAGCAGCCGAGTATGCCCGGCCCCGGGCAGCGCCTTCTCCCACCGCCGCATGCAGTTTCGGACGCTCCCACCGCTGGCGTAATGCAGCCAAAGGGGGAGACTGACTTGTTGGAGGGGATGTTCGACCTCTCTTCCCTCCAGTCCGGACGGTGTGGTGAAGCGTCCATGCATTCGAGGACGCAGGACGTGGAGTACTGGCCGATGAGCCGAGCGAGAAGTACGTGCAGGCGGTGAACCACGCCTAAGTCATTGCCAGCATGCTCACCGGCCTACACAACATCACCAACTTGCCTGCAGTTGGGAACTTTCGCCTAGTTTCGGCTGAGGAGTGGGAACGCCGGGGCCACTCTCGAGCCAAGGCAAACCGCAAGGTGCAGGAACTGCATATGCAATTGGATGAGAAGGTGGGTGAGGAACACCACGGGCGGCACTGACAGTGAAGCCATCAAGGCTACGCGGCCGGCAGACCGGGAGCAGCACGGGACCAAGGGCATGGCAAAGAGGCGGAAGTTGGCGCAACATCAGGCGTGGAGGTATCGGGTGGCAGGCCATGAGCCAACAGAGGAGGGGAAGCCAGAGGGCAGGCGTACGGTAGCGGCCGTGGTAGAGGAGGAGCACGGCGATGTCGATGTGGACCCGGAGTGCACGCTTCGGAGGCCCCCAGCTATTTTCAAGCGCCGGGGAAACTGCAGATGAACCTTACCACACGGTATATTATGGTCTGTAGGCTCTTGTGGTTTGAGGATGTGCTAAGCTGCGCAATTCTGTCTGCGGCTACCGGTGCGGTTACGCTTAATTTCCCCAAGATACAGAATTTTGTCTGCGGCTACGGGCAGGGTTAGGTACAATGTACACCTTCTACTACATCCTATCTCAGACGATACACGAGTTGGACAAGAGGTGACGCCGACAAGTGGGGACCGAGTCTTTCACCTTCACATGCAGACGGCGTCGCAACGTCGTCCGATGGTCCACGGTGTTCCAAGGTGGCTAGCATTTCTATACTGTTGACCTTGTATGGCGCTTCTGGCGCCGGGCCCCCCTAGATATGCCCGCCCTATTTTCTGTGCATCATTGTGACCCCATGGAAGCATCTTCCTTTGACGATGGGGACGATTTTGTTTCGTCGATATATTTTAGCAGTGGGGGGGACTGATTTCCACGCTGCAGTGCATTTGGCAGGGGGCCGCACGTCGCCTGGCCTCTTGTGGCTGGGCTGTCGAGGCCGGGTAATGATGTACCACTCTGGCCCGTTCCCTCGCCCCTAAGATTGGCGATGACTATGCTTCCATTATGTGTCTTGTGCCGGGCTTGTGGCAGCTGTACATACGTTGTGATCTAGGAGAACATTGCACTTCAAACGTATCCGTTGCAAACTGTTGCAACTAGTTGCAAACATTTAGTGCAATTGTGCATGTTCCTCGCCCTTGTGCTCCATGTGTTGCCCATCTCACCATCTGTGTGAACCGGGGCTCCCTGCTCTAGGCTGCCGAGCGGGTTTCCGGGTTGTACGGGGCTCTTTGTGGACCCGAGGGGGCGCCAACACAAAGGCAAAAGCTGTCAGGGTTAGGGCTGCCATGGGCATGGAGGGGCGTCGGGCCGTACTTGGCCAATTGGGGGTCATTTTAAGGGGTCTATATCGAATGCATCTACACCCCACCAACACCTTATCCCCACCTCCTCTGCACTCTTCTAAGGTCCCGTCACCATGTCAAGGCCGATTAGTGTAGCCTTCTCCCCACCGCCAGACCTCTACTCCCTACCCCTCCCCTACCCCAGGCCCTTGTTCCATGGAATGGGATGGGGTAAGCCGTCAATGCTGCCCCAGCCCCCCCCCCCCCCACCCTGCAAACCAAGCGGCACCCCGACATTCAACCGTGGCCACCTCTCCCTCCCCTCGCAAAGGGCCAAATAACTCTAGTCCAATTTAACCGGCACCGTAGCTCCTCCCTCCTCCCGGTGTCTGCCCCACCACCGAAGCGTCTCTGCTTTCCCCAATTTGGCCCAATGCTGCCGACTTCCCACAACTCATGAAGTTCGGCAACCACCCCGCATCTCCATGGGACTTGGACGTTGAGAAGTGTCTGAGTGAATTGGCCTTGCCCTAGCCCCCAATTGATGACCCCAATCCCCGTGATTGCATATGAGGTGACCTTGGAAGCCCTGCAAGAGGCACTCACTTCCACCGCCGTAACCCCACCATCCCCACCTCAAAACCCAACATTTATCCCCAAAAACCCCCCAACACCCCAACACCCACAGTCCGCAGTCCCTACAGTGTCACGACACTACAGCTTATCCGTGAGAACTACAAGCAGTAGGTGCCATACTTCGTGGACGGTGTATTGAACCGCCGTGCCCTGTTTATATTTGCGGTTCAATACCCCCAGAACAATCTGTTGCTGGTATGGCAAAAGGGAATGCGGATCACCCAATCGCATTCGCTCAACAGGGATGAGGAGCACGCACCCGTGGTCATGGCCCGGCCCCCCTACCTTCCCCCTAGCACTAGCGTTCGGTTCGTCGTTGTGGCAAGCCCCCCCTCCTACTATTGAACGACGGCCAGAATCCTCAAGGTTGCTGCCTCAAACAGCCCAAAAGCCCACAAGTCCTCAGCCCAGCACAATAAACCCGGACCTGCACGAAGGGATCGGCCTTTGCCCTTTTTGGGGAGCCCAAAGGAAGCGCACTGGAACAAGAAGGATGCAAAGGTGTTTTTCAAAACCATTGCTCACTCGGCGCATGTGAGCCTTGTGGTTGTACTAGTTGTGTGTGTATATGCGCCTAGAATGTATGTGGCCCTCCCTCTTGCGATGTTTTGGGGGTTTTTCGTCTTGTTGTTTGTATCCCAACTTTTGAGTTCGTGTTGTGGGCTACCGGGCTGGTTGTGGGTTGTCTTGGGCTGTTTGTGGACCATGGGGGGCGGCAACACAAAGTAAAAAGGTCTTAGGGTCAGGGCGGCCACGGGGATGGGGGGGGGTGTCAATGCCAACTTGGGGGGTTCACGGCCCTACTACGATGATTCGGAGTCGTCGTGGGGATTTTTGGGGGGTACTTATCTTGTTATCCGCATCCCAACTTTTGAGCCACTGCTCTCAGGCGCCAGGTGGGTTTTGGGTTGTCTTGGGCTGCTTGTGGACCTTGGGGGGCACCAACACAACGGCAAAAGGTCTTGAGGTTAGGGCTACCACGTGCATGGAGGGGTGTCAATGCCAAGTTGGGTGGTTCCCGGCCCCACTTGGCCGATGGAGCGTCGTCTTCAGGGTTTTTTGTAGGGTACCTATCTTGTTATCGCCATAGCAACATTTGAGTTAGTGCTATGGGCTTCGGGGTGGGTTGTGGGTTGTCTTTGGCTCTTTGTGGACCCCGAGGGGGCGCCGACACAAACGCAAAAGGTCGTAAGGTCAGGCTAAATGCATCGACGTGCGTTAATGCCAGGTTGGGGGGGTCGCGGCCCTAGTAGGCCTATTCAGGGTTGTGTTCGCGGCTTTTTTGGGGGTATTTATCTTGCTTTCTCCATCCCAAGTTATGAGTTACTGCTGCGGGCGTCCACGCGGGTTGTGGGTTGTCTTTGTCTAGCGTATCTGTTTTTTGAGCACCACTCTCTCAGTTATGCAATGGTTGCCGTCACGCTTGCATAAACACCGTCAACCATTCCTTTTCCCTACACTTGACGCTTAATTGTATGTTTTGAGATATCACACCCTATTTGTGTACGACCTTGTAAACAATGCAGTCTATCTGTTTGTCTTAGCAAAATGTTCTAGGCTAAACCCATCGAGCTCCGTCACTGCTGTCATGGCCCCGACACGAAGAGCTGATGTGGTTCAACGAACCAACACTGCTTCTTTTGTGCCTCTGCCTCTCTCTCCCATCTCCTGGTCCTCATCCTGCTCCACCACCACCACCACCACCACCACCACCACCACCACCTTGTCCTCCTCCTCCTCCTCCTCTGTGCCTTTCGATGATGGTTTGACGATATGTCATCCAGAAGATGGTGTTGGTGCTTTTTGGCTCTCCTGGGCGGGGTATTCTTCTTCGGTGAACACATGCCCTTTGGAAATGTGAGGCGTTTGTGCCCCTCCATCCACCAGTACTGACAGGCTTTTTTGGTTTCGGTTGCCCACGCTCTCACTCTTTGGCCATCTTGCGACACAAGACCCTTGCATCTATTAATCGCCTCTTGGGCCTCTAGCGCCAGGTCCTACGCCACTCCCGGTCCTACTAGCTCCTTCCAATGGTGCAAATGGCCATGTCCTCAAGGTCCTAGGGCATCTCGGGGTCGTCCGGCGGTGCGCACTCGCGCGGGTACTCCTCCTTCTTAGCTTCCATCATCTCGTTGATCTCGCCCCTGTTGATGGTGACGTTGTGTGCTGCTTTGGTGCCGGCCCTAGAAGAAGCCTACAACTGCCAATATCGCTTTTCACTAGGCCTTCTCCTGCATCTCACGTGCCTTGCACTCAGCTTAGAGGCGCCTGCCAAACGGGTGCTTGGTTTCGTTTTTGTGGGGCCCATGCTCCTTCCGAGCGCTACTAGGTGCTGCTTATCCTCGTTCTAGTGGGCTTGTTTTTCTTCTCTCTAGCTGCTTTCACGGCGGCGGCATATGCTCCAAGAGTCCGCCCCCGGATCGGGGGCATGTGGTTGGCCGCGCTCGGCCATGATAGCCAAGGCAACCTCCATAGCAATGCCGTGGAGGCAGCAGAGTACAAGGGGGGTGGGGGCAATGGGGGGGGGGGGGGCTTGGGGGGAGGAGTCTATGGGGCAAGGGGGAGCAATGGGGTGTTAGGGTGGATAAATTCCCTGTGGGTAGAAATTTTTGCCTGCGGGGTTGGGCCCGAGTAGTGTCGAGATTGAAAGAAAAAATTTCACCTCTTGTGAGACTTATTTCGGTGCTCCCCCTAACCCTCCGACAATATGCCGCCAAATTGTGCAAAGTGATATTTGTTGCTACCCACAAGCCGCCAAGTTGTACTTTGGAGGTCTCTCTATGGTGAAAAGGTGGTGGGAAGGGCAATCGGTGATGTTGCCATGGTAGATGCGTGAAGGGGCGTTGCATGGGTTTATACGACAAGACCCAAACTATTGTTTGCCACAATGCGACAACAACACAGGACACCTTATGGCCATGTTTCCAAAACTTTACGGACAGTGCCTTGTAAATAATTACACTCGGGACACGGTTTGAAACTTCATTTGTACACGACTGCCCTAATGAGGCCCAATACTACGTGATATACCTTCTAAACAGCTATAGTCTTTGACGCACGTTTGGTGCGAAATCATGCCCCTCCAAATCAGCACATGTGCCTTTTATACACCCGAACAATAAGAGCAGTGAAAATGCCTATAAAGTGGGGTTCAAGACCCTGTTCGGCCACTACTTACACCCTCAAAGATGGTGGGGACGGCTTATTAGGATACCGGAACCAGATGGTACGGGACTCAGAAAGCTGCTCGCCTTCCATGACTATGTTTGATATGAAGGACCTTCTCAAAGCTGTCCGGTATTGCAACTCTTGGCATGCAGATCTCTGCAACCGGCGTCTCACATTTGGCACGGGTGCACATCATAGAACATAATAAGAAAGAGCGATATGCTCTCCTCACCGGGGGCGATTTTTGGATATCCTTGCTAATGGGCATGCAATATAGTGTGGTGGGATTGATGTTACATCCCGGTTACACTATTTGTATCCTCGGTGAAGTCAGAAAAACATCCGTTTCTCAATGTAGTTGAAGGGCAAAAAAGGCTTAACACCGAGACTAGGCCAAAAAATGGTTTCTCCTCAAATAAAGGAATATCGGTTGCGTTTTTCGAGCTGGGTTCGCGATCAAAATTTACCTGTGTTTTTCCAAGCATCCGACGGTCTCGCCACCTCACTCGTAGCCGCAGACAAAATGATGTAACCTCGGCTCGCAAATTTCATATACCCATACGTAGCCGCCGGAAATGTTTGATGTAACCTTGGGTGGCAAGTTTCGTATCCCCAGACATAGCCACAAACCACTAACCGTAACCCTGAGACCCGCCCCTGCCCTTGTTTTGTGTAATCCCATCCGTAGCCGCATACAAAATTGCGTAGCCGACAGCTTTATTCAGTCAAACGCCAATGTTCAAAGCACCTTTACGCATAAAGGTTTACTTTGCAAGTAGCACACTGTGGAACAACGTTTCCCACAATGAACACATGCTGCCCAATTTCGTGCAATCGCAATCTGTAGAGCCGGTGGTGGGGAAGGCATTTCAATGTCCATGAACGTGCTCAGCAGGTCCCATTGGAACTCCCACATGGTTGTGCCCGGCTTCAATAATTTAGACCAGTTCGCCATCGTAAAAATGTTAACCATAGCATACCTCATGAGGAACAAGCGCACCGCAGCACTCCATTTGCGAAATCGACCTGTTTGACGGTGTTTCCAAGCGAGTTGGTTTGCAGCACCCCCCCCCCCCCCCCCCCGCAAGTGCAAATAACACCCTATGACGGCGGGAATTTCATACCCCCGTCTCTTGTGGACTACCACCTCCTCTAGAATTCGGCTATTTGCCAGAAGTGGTACAACCCGAGGTGGTCTTTGGCCCACCCGCGAAATTTTATACACCTACAGAGTGTAGTTGGTAGTGGTGACTTTGGCAGTGGCTAGGCCTCCCTACTAAAGTGCATCACCTGCCTCACTTACACCCCGCTCATCGCGCTTGCATAACATTAAAAAGGGTGTGCCTTTGGCAGCTAACCCCTTGGCCGTTTCGTGGCTGCCAAAAAGGCAGTCGGCAACCAGAATGGTGCCATGGGGCAGGACATCTGCCCAGTAATTTACTATTTGCTGCGCAGTCATGTTACCCTGCACCGTAGATGCATGGCGTAGTTTGCCGCGTGCCCCCTTGGATAGATACACATTGGTAACGAATGCCTCCACTGCAGCCGCTAATACATATAACGTTACCCCAGTCAAATGCATTTTTTGGGTACGAATTGGCGCAAAGGCCCTGCACCCCACCCGTACGGGGTACTACGGTTTCGTCGCCGCAAACGAAGGGTCCCAGCACCCACAAGCTGGCCCAAGCGGAATTGCAAGGCTCGATAAGGAGTGTTCCATGACGTTGAAGTACTTGATTTAGGGCGTAGTACACACAACGTGGCAACAAGTGGCCGAGCATAGCAATGTAGGATAGCGCCTTGTTGACCCAAACGTCGTTTATCTGCCGCGGTTGAACCATGAGGAGGAGGATCTTCGACAGCAAGAACCACACCACGGTGTGCCGCACACCCGTCGTAAGCCCTGCTTGCCTTGCCTTCATGCTAAGAAGGTCAATCAAGGGGGACATGACATCGGTCCGGATCTCCTATTTAGGGTGTGGCACTCTTTCCTTGGGTTGCCTCCTTCATAGTTGGAGAACTGGTCCACGGCCTTCTCGAACTCCGTGACGTTGCAAGCGTCGAATTCCATAGTGGGTAATCTATCAGGACCAAGAAACAAGTATGCTACTTTGGGAACCTAGGTACCTCACCCGTTCCAAGGGGCGTAGCCGAAGACAAGTTTTCGTAACGCCGGGACCTTGATACCGTGTCTTGGCCCGTAGCCGCTGGCAAGTTTGTGTATCCTCGAGTACTAGAAGACATATCCCCGCCTGTAGCCGCAGACAAATTTAGGAACACAAAAGTTGGGATAGAGATAACAAGGTAAGTACCCGAAAAAACCCCTTAGAATTACCCCAAATTGACCTTCTACGGTCCATTATCCCCCAACTTGCCCTCGCCGCCCCTCCATGCCCGTGGCAGCCCTTACCCTGAGACCTGGTTCCCCCTAGGGTTCACAAAGAGGCCACAACAACCCACAACCCGCCCCGCAGCCCAGAGCACCAACACAAAAGCCGGGATAAATATAACACGATAAATACCCCGAAGTACCACGAAAAACTGCGCATGATACTGCCTACTTCTTTGATGGGGGCGGCGGGGGTCCGTTGGTGGACTTCGGTCTGCCCTGCCCACGATTGGCACTGCTGACCACCGACATGGCGGACTGCGCAAGGGAGGGTGCCCTTTTGCGTAGAGCCGTGGGACACCTTTTGCTGAGTCCCCCTGCTTCCCCGTGACGGCGGTGCAGACGAAGCGGAGCCTTGGGACACCTTCTGCTTGGCACCCCTGCTGCCCCTTGAAGGCGATGCAGAGGAAGAACCCGCGGAGGAGGATGATGATCCCGAGTGGGATGAGGAGTCACTAGGCACAAAGTCCGGATCCCGCGCTTCTACCCTCCTTACGTCCCTCCTCCCTTGGTCAAAACACCTATGAAGGGCCGCCGGGGCCTCAAAATTGTCCTCCTCCTCAGCCCGGCCCCTGGGCGGCGCAGGAACCACCCCGCTCCTCTCCCCGCCCCCGTCTGGGTTATCACCCAGACAGGCGTCTTGGATTGCCGTCCCCGCCCCCGTCCTTCCCGTCCGGGTTATCACCCAGACAGGCGTCTTGGATTGCCGTCCCCGCCCCCGTCCTCCCCGTCCGGGTTATCACCCAGACGGGCGTTGTGGATTGCACCGGGCTTCTGTTTCCTTTCCGGCTACGTCCACCGGGATTCCCTCTTGTTGTCCCAAAAAGCCAACACCCCCTCCCCCAGGACAATATTCTCCTCCGGGCCCCATTCCCATTGCGCCGCGCGCTCGTCACTCACTTGGAGGTTTGGGTGGTGCTGCTGATAGTGGCGGCGCACGTTGTACCGCCACGGCTAGCCGCACTTCTTGACGGGGCATTCAACAGGTAGGGCTTGTACACCACCTGTACGTGTTGCGCGCATGCTGAACTTGTAAAAAAACGCGTTTGCGCAAGGCATGGACTACGCTTGTGCCCCCCCCCCCCTTTTCCCGGCGTATCAGGAGGACGCAGCTGGACTCCTCACAAAACCCGCACGGGGAGAGGAGTGTTTCAGAGTGCAGGTGGAAGGCAATATGAACCCGCATGCTCCCGAGCGATATTGACGTCCCACAACCTCGCACCCGGCAGACAACCTCCCCATCCCGTCTACAGACCATTGCGGGCGACAATGATACCCCTTCGTAGGTAGTGGCCCCCCTAGGCAGCAGTGTTGCTGCCTGCTTTTTGGGGGTCATCCGCTGGGCACAACTATCCAAGAACCCCATGTGTAGAACCCAAACACACCCTATTTAAGGTCAGGGTTCACCCATTCACGGGCACCATATTCTACCTGCAGCAGCTTTCCCATTGCCCGTTCCCATACCAACTTCCCATCCTCCTGCCTGCAGGAAAACTCTTGGGGCGCCCTATCGCAAACGCCGCCCCCGTCGAATGCTCGTGATGGGATGGGTTAGTGACATTGCTCCCCCCAATGAGTGCGGATGAGAAAGTCAACAAAAAAGGTGCACTTTGCGGTGGTTGCCGTGGCAAGTTCCGAATTTCCACAAAGGGGCAGGCCTTCCACAACTGAGACGGCCCCACAATGGGCTCCGGAGCCCCCGTAACAGCCGGGATGTCGGCAGTGCGGGCAAGGCGGTCAACTCACCGCCAGACATGCTTCTTGTTGATGCGCATGTTTGCTGCGGTGATAATATGCATGACCCGCCCTTGATACGCAATGCCCCCCCCCCCCCCCCCAAGCTTCCCAAAATAGCTTAACAGGCGTATCAACATTGTACCCCGTCTCTCCACCCCCGCTATCCCCAGGAGTCACCCACACATGGTCCGAGTCAACATGCAAAAGGCCCTCCCCCAATGGTTCGAAAAAATTGCGCTCATTGGGGTCAGGATAGATTGCACCGGGCCACCGCAGACGGATGACGGCCAAAGCCTTGTCGGCAGCCCGCTGGCAAACCGAGGCTAGGTCGACGCGGCTGATCTCCATCTCCGCCATGTAGTGGCGCGGCCGCGCATGGTCAATGGAAGAATGGCGAGACCGCTTTTGCTACCACGTGGGGTAGCGGTTGTAGATTGTTGCTGCAACCATTGCAGCCGACGACCACGGGGGGGCGGCCGGGTACAGTCCTTGTATGCGACCCCCCCCCCCCCCCGGCTTTTGAGAGATATTGGGCGAGGGGACATGGCGCCAACGGTGCTTCTGTTTTTTACCATGGCGCCAATGGCGCCCCTTTTTTTTGTTAATGCTTCTTTTTCATCAAGCCATCAATGCTTTTGAGCGCCACATTAGCAAGATTAGGCGGTATACAAATGTCGTTTGCCGCGAAGTGCTTTCTAGCGGAAGATTAGCAAGACGGGCCGCTATACAAATGTCGTTTGTTGCGAAGTGAAGATCCTACATCCGGAGCAAAACCCCGGCCCAAGTGCAGTGCGAAATTATTTCAGGGGCGAACGTGGTGCCGCGTTCTTTCTTTCTTTCTTTCTTGTCTCTCTTTCCCACGCTTTGGCGTGGCCCCTCAAGTTGGGGATGCGGACTCCCACGCTTTGGCGTGGCCCCTTGAGTTGGGGATACGGACTCCCACGCTTCGGTGAGGCCCCTTGAGTTGGGGATGCGACGTTTTTCCGCGTTTTTCTTAGGCAAGTGCTCCAAGGGGCGGTTCCCCTTGCAAAATCTTTCAACGGCCAGCACGATGTCCAAACCCAAACCTGTGTGTGCCAAAACCTAAACCACAACACATGTAGTCGCCGCAGTGTCCTCTTAAAAATGTCAGGAAGCGCAACAAGAAGAGGCGGGACGAAGCCCAACGGGAGCTTCAATCGAAGCGCGCCCGCCGAGACTCCTCCTCCTCCTCCTCAGAGGGGGAACTTTTCAAGGACCCGTAAGCAGAAGTCTATCCATTTTTTTCTTTTAACCCCCAACCCTAACCAAGCCTCGGGAATTTTACTCACAAACCGATCAGGGGGCGTGGGGGAACAAAGGGGGAGGGGCCCGGGGGGAGGGGGGCAACCCTGAGACCCTTATGACTTTCTTCCCGGCAAGGACGAGAAAGCGCTATTATCACATACATACCTCCATACCCCCAAACCCCCAAACACACATCCCCCAGGAGGTATGCATGTGGTAGTAGTGGGTCACGCGCAGGCCCCCCCACCTTCGGAACCCCCCCCCCCCGCGGCTGAACCCCCCCCCTACACCCCCCAGCCAACCCCCCCCCCCCCAACTGCCCCCCCCCCAAACTTCCCCCCCCCCCCAGCCCACCCCCCCCTCCGAGTTTTGACAAATAGGTGGGGGGTGGGTCACATCAGGGCCGTTGGTAGTCGCCCCCCCCCCCCCCCTTGCCGACAACCGTACTGCCAGCTCAGCCCCGAGCAGTTGTGGTCGATCAGTAGTGCCCGCACAAGGCAAAAGCCGTCCTCAGCCGTCTGGTTGCCACACAGACAAGTGAAAATTTTTTGTGGTTCCTGCCCGTTTTTGGCTAGGCACTGGACAAAGGCGGCAATCACGAGGAAACCCTGGAGTGTGCGAACAAAATGCAAGTACGAGCAATCCCGGAATGGTTGACACCGAAGCTGGATGAGGTAAATGATGTATCCAACCTCATTGATGTCTTCCAGTGCTACAGTTAGTGGCAGCTCTGTGTTGTAAACCCCACCTATGAATTTTTCAAGCGCTGCACCCATATCAACGGCATCATGAGCAGAATGGGCCAGAGGGGGCGGCAGGTTAAGGTTGTCAAGGGCTGCCCGGCCTACTGGAACCATCGACTTTAAGAGGTCAAACGCGGGCTCAACCTCTTGTTTGTCTTGTGGCAGGGGGGGGGGTAAATCACGCTTGGGGTCATCACAATGGGTCTGCAACCAACGAGCCGACAACCAAGTGTAGCCTGTTGCCACCGCACCCATTTGGATGAACGTTGTCGTGGGGTTTTGGCCCTGATTCTGCACCAGAAACCTGGCATTTGTGACATTATAAAGGGTGTCTGAGATCGCCGCTTTTCAGAAACGCGATGTGATTGGATTCCCGTCTATTAGACACCTGCAATAGAATCTATTTGAAAAAGGAATGTATTTCATTGCGGGATTTGCTTAAAATCCGGCCTCTTACGACCAAAGCAATAGGCCTATTCCGTTGCACATCTTTTTCGCTTGCCCCCCCCCCTTTTTTGGTGTTATTGCAGACCTCTCTGCCAATGAAAGGCCTCAAGGAAGAACAAGAGGTGTACAGACCCATACCACCGGCATCCACGTTCATTGCAACGATGCACCAAAGCTTTTTGCAGCCATGGCTTGATGCGGCGACGCCTGAGAGTCCGATCGGTGTGCTACAAGGGGTGTTCGATGCAGCGGAAGAGACAAAGCTGTACGCACAATTGGCAGCAGCTTCAAAAGCGTGCTTTGCAGGCTTCCTCCCTGTGTGGGAACGGAGTGCTATACCGGACAAGTTGGATGTACTCTTGAAGGGGTGGGCAAGGTTTGTGCGCACTGCACACTGCCTGTTTGATGGGCCAGAGCAACACGCACAATTCAATAAGATGAAAGAAATGTGTTTGTCGGAGCTGGTAGGTGCGCTCCGTGATGACAAAGGGAACGTCAGAATTTGGTCACTGCAGCCGCGCTTTTTCCTGAGGTACTTGAACGACTTGATTCTCCAAAACAACTCCATTGCATAGCAGTCTGTGCACGCGAACACGGCAGCGTGGTTTCCCAAGTTCATGAAATTCTTCAACTCAGGGGACGAGCGGGGGAGTAGGAAGGCGGTGAAGAAAGTGGCCGTGCAAAAAGCCAGCGACATGCCATACAACTGTGTGACGGAGGAGGAGATGAAGAAGGTACAATATTTTGTGCGCGTCAATAGCCCACCTGTACGACAGCAGGCAAAGTTCGCAGGCTTTGGCTTCAAATTTGGTGTCCGCGCAGAAACACTGAAAGTGTTGCACGCGGAGTCGTCTGGAGCAGTGACCGACGAGACCACTGTGGTGCACGCCCAGGCGCACAAGACAAAGCAACTGCGCCTAGGAACAAATATGAATCCCGAGGACGAAAAGAGAATCTTTGGCTGCCCCATTGCCCGCAGCCTGCCAGTGCTCACTTGCGCCGTGCAGATCATTGCAGACCAGCTGGCGCTGGTCGTTCGTAATGAAAGCGGTGATTACAACTTCATCTTCCGACAGATTGGGAAAAATAAGGAGTACAACGCGGCACTGGTGGGCGCGCACTTCCAACACACCGTCACAGCCAGGTGGTGCGCCGGAAGTTCATGTGGAGCGGATGCGTGTTGTGTGGGGGACACCAAGCTGGGCGCAACAACACAGTGCACGGGGGTCGAGGCTGCAGCTTACATGAGGGGTCAAAGAGAACGCGATGCAAACATACTCTTCCACCACTAACGTGCAGACGTTGAAGGTATCAGCAGTGCTGGACACGAAATGCAGCCGAGTTCACAGCTACCGAGCGGGGGAAGCAGGAAGCCAAGGAGGGAAAGGCAAGTGAGGTGCCACACGCAGAGAGGATGTTTGAGCCTGAGGAGAATCACATGCAATGTTCACCGAATGACAAGCTGCCTAAGTGCTTGCCTGCAGCAGCGGCAGCATGTAGCACCAATGCAGAGTGGGCAGCAAATCAACTGACTTACAGCAACAAAGACAGGTTTTCCCTCTTTGGTCCTGATAACATAGGGCCGCCTGTGGCACTCGCAATGCATGCCACACAGACTGGTGGAGAACAGCCTGCACACATGACAAAGAGGAAGGTCTTTGAGGAGGAAAGTCACCATGAGCCTAAGTACACTCAGCTGAGTGAGAAGTCTTGTTACAGTTCTCAGTGCAGCGACTGTCACAGCGACGATGGTTGGCTCAATGTGGCGACGATGGTTGGTTCAATGTGACACCGTGACCAAGAAAGAAGTGCAGTACAAGATAGCACCACAAGAGATGATTCCATTGAAGCAGAAGGACAGGCCCAAAAAAGAAGCTAAAACAAAGACCAAGATTATTGGACAAACAGATTTTTGGCTTTTGGAGATGCAGACAAGACAAAGTGGAACACATAGAACAATAGGAACATAGAACAATGGGCACAGAAGACAGTGGGCACAAAAGACAATGGGCACAAACAACAGTGGGCACAAGAAACAGTCCGCACAAAAAAAAAACAGTGGGCACAAGAAACCATGGGCACAAAAACAGCATTTTTTTTTGTAGAAAACTGATCCTTGGTTTTCGAGATGCATAGAGGAGAAATTTGAACACAATTTGAAAAATTGTTTGGAAAATTCGCAAAAGTGTTGAAAACCCGGGACATCGTCCATCTAGGTCCGAAACCCGGGATCCTGGGTTTCCGTGCAGGGTTTCTGCATGTTGGAAAAGTTTCCCAAAGCTCGGGCCTGCCAAGTGTGAATGCATCCACTTTCTTCTCTTTTTTTTTTTGGTGCTCCTCCTTCATCATGATCCGTGGGTGCTTTGTTGTGCACCCGGAACCCATAGGTGAACCATGAAGGCAAGTTAGCTTGACCATTTTCTTCAGTAGGCTCTTGAGTCCAATAGTCTTCCAAACCCAACTCAGTCAAACCAACCCTCTCAGCTTCCTTGGCCTCTGCCACTTCTCCATCTTCTGCAACTACCTTTTACAAGTCCTTTCTTGGTAAGAAGCCCAAACTGTTTTTTGCGGAAATCAGCAGTTGCCGCATGTTGAAAGATTTGCAGTCCAGTAGTCTTTCCCCCTGGTGCTTCCATTCCGTGGCCACATGCCTGAAATGGCCTGACACGACCACTATCCTGTTTCAATGGGGCTTTGTGAATTCACCCATCAGTAGTCGCGGTTCAAATGAAAATGCACATACTAGCCGGAAATTTGTGGTCACAGTGTGCTTTCCCCTCCTCAGTGATCTCACGAACGGTGATTTGAGTAGCTATGGCTTGTTGTGCCTCGGCTTGCAGTGGGCTCAGTTCACGCTGTATTCCATGCAATGTGCAGGCAAACATGCACAATGGCAAACATGTCTCCACAGACAGTCCAAACTGCGGACCCTTTTCCAAGCGTATGCAAAAAAAAAAGCAAATCAAGGGAGCACAATCAATCCACACGCCAAGGAACCCGCGGCAAAAAAGCAAGACGGGACTAAGGATTCAGCACCCCTCTCCTGGCAGCCAACGAGTAACAGCACTGCCAAACCGAAAGGATCTTAACCTACTTGGGGGATATGCAATATTGAAATCAGTCCCCACACAAACGGATGCCCAACAGGCGATCACTCCAACTTTGTGGCCAAAATAATGGCCTTTTTTGCGCTTACTACGCAAAAATATACCTCCACACCTCCTGCAAATTTTGGGGCGACCGACACACTATCAATACCAACCACCACCGAAGACATTCGCATACGGCTGCCCAACCTAAAAGTCAAGATGACAGCAAACAGTTCTGCATGTTGTAACGTGTGTATGCAAATGGCTGTGTTTTATTTTCCCCTCGGCCCTGCCGTCTGGACACTACCAATGCGGAAAGCGCCCTTTTTGCTGTGTTCTGCAACATTGGTGAAGAAAACACGGGAATCGGGGAACAACATGCAAACTATACCAGTAGTTCCATGCATATGAGGGGTCAGGAGATGCGTGTCTCGGCCCACTGTATCGGCAAGCGTCTATCCTCCCACACTTGGTACAGCAATGCATTCAAGGGCCATTGCGCTCATGATGGAAACATCCGAGGGCCCGTAGCGGTCCGCCATCGTGGTTTGCCAGCCTGGCCTTGGGAACCTTGAGGGCTACCTGCAATTCTAGCCACGCCGGTGGCGAACTATCAATCACCACCTTTTTGCGGAGCAGGCGGTCGGACATGTTTGTTGGTGCGGTGTCAGCAATGGCCCTTAATAGCACCAGCATCACCACACTAGCGCAAGGCGGTAACCAAAAGCTCCCTAAGCATGTGCTTATATTGAAGTATGTAAAGAGTATGTAAAGATTCAAGTGTATCGGGCTCCAAGAGCCCCCTTTCTCTAACCACACCAGTCTTGACAACGTCTGTGAGATAGCTTTGCGGTCTAACTGCGATTAGTTTCAAATTTGTCACTAGAAGCATGTGGTTGGGTAGCCATTGTGTTCCATCCCCGGTGTACGCATATAGCCGTATCCCCGAGAGCTCCCCGGGAGCCACTCATGCCCTACGCATATGGAATGTCCGAGGGTTGGAGTTCCCTTCCCCACTCCAATAAGGGTTTGGAGGTTAGCATAACCGTCCTATATTCACGGTCCTACCCTTATGTTGCTGGTGGGGTGTGTTGGTTGTTCCCTGGTGTGTTGGCTCGTGCTTGGCGTGAGGTTGCATCTTTGTGGTAGTCACACCCATCCATTCATCCACACACACAGTCACACCCATCCAGGATTTGGCGAATGGGATGTGCCTGTTTGGTATGGTCCTTCCCCATCCTACTCTATTTTACCTCGCGGTCTCCTGCTTATGCCTTGTGGAGATTCTTCCTAGCTTTAGCTCCGAACTATGTGCATGCTGCATGACCCTGGGGTTATTTTCGTGAGGCCATGTTCCCTGATGGCCGGGGATCTGTCCAAGTTGATGGCCTTTGCTTGCATCGCACACCACATCCTACTGGTGGCCACGTGGTTGTCCTTGACATCATTGTCCCGGTGTCTTTGCTGAGTGTTTGTAGTGTTTGTGAGAAAGTGGCAAACACAAGACATAAGTGCAATAAGAAGTTACTCAGCTCTAGTGTGAAGTGTGAAGGTGTTGCCCGCACCGGGACTCGGTGTGGGTCCCCTTTGCCTTTTCCATTTGGACACATTTGGATATCTCACCCTATGCGACCATCATGGTGGTGGGACTTGCACTGCAACACGCATTGCCCTGCCAATAGAGGCCTCAACGACGACCAGGAGCTACTTGATTTACCCTGACTGCTTCTCTCCCCTGCCCATGTCTGGGTCCTGGTATGAGACTGGAACACTAACACGGGCTAGTTGCTTGGCTTCCACCAAGCCACCGCCCCCTTTGGCCCAACTTCTGTCGCCATGAAGCTGAAAATGGCCACCCAGCTCAACTCCAAGGCTACATGTCTTTGTCCATCATTGGTTAAGGTTTGGAGACTGTGAGAATTCACAATGGCACACACTGCATTCAAGCATGCTTATTGTCATAGTTGGAAGAGGATGATAGATATCTTGATCTCACCTCAGCAATGGACTTTTCAGGGGGAGGGGGGGTGCTGTCTGCTCATGCTACACTTGTGCATCCGGGTTTGGTGTTGGGTTGTTCACATTGTAGTGCTTCATGTCTTTGGCTTCCTCCCAACCACTCGAGAGGTGTATGTCTTGTATGTTGTGGTGCTGTGTGAGCATTGGCCAATGATGACTTAATAGGCCAGAATGAGTGTACTGAACAGCTCTTTTTGCTGTTTGCTTTGAGGGACTCGAGAGCGTAACACAATCACAACAAAACACAATTTTGATGCTAGAGCAGTATGTCTTCGTCAGGACAAGTGTGGAAGCACTAACGAAAAGGGTTTATCTTTGGATATGCAATTTCTCCTTTGGATCGAGTGCAAGGGCCAGGCTGTCACTGACGCTGGTAGGGCTAATGCCAACCCCTTGCAACCAATGCACATCTGTTAGTTTCAGCAGGTCAAGGCAACAAACTGGAACATGGGCGTCCTTCTCTCTTTGTAAAGGTTCCCTTCTCTCATCAATGGGGGTGCAAGCCTTCTGTATTCAGCCACTGTATCTGTGCGTTCCTTTCCAACTGTGCCCTCATGTGATGAGCAGCTCCAATGTAAGATAAGGTGAGCTTTTCTACTTCGTCTAGTTGCCAAATCAACAGGCTGTATCATTACTTTCTGAACAGTATGTGCACGAAAACTGGTGTTATGCAAACAGTAGTGGTCCTTGTTCCCATACCTAGTGTGTTCGCATTATCCCTTGGGCATGGGTTGGTCTGAACGTGGGTGGATCAGTTTTCCATGTTTATGGGGGGAAAATGTGCGCACTATTTTAGGGTGCTGGCTCTGTTGGGTTGTTGGGCCTTGACTGTCAAATTTGTTTTGTTTTGGCGGGGCGGAGGGCCAAGGGACAGTCCGTTTTATCTTAGCGCCTGCCGCTTTGCACACATTCACCGTTTGCACTTACAGATTATGAATTGGCTGGAGGTGGGGCAGTCTCCAGAGCCAGGGGACCGTGCTCCATCTCTGTGCTCATGCCATACGTCCTATCACATGCTTTCAGTGATAGAGCCCGTGCCTTGCTCACACCATGTCCGACATTGGGGAGTGGTTCTGGCTTCCTTGGTCACCATCATTGGCCTGTTTATGTGGCATGCTTGGTCCATCTCCAGCGAGGGTCTTCTGGCCTTTCGGATAGGGCCGATGGCCTCGAAGGCGAGATTCAATGGCAGAGATAGTCTAATCCCTGGAGGCAATAGCAGGACAGTTGTAGGCATGCCTTTTGTGCTTCCTATGGGACCCCTTTCCGAAAGCTCGGGCACTGGTCGAATGCTAGTTCATCAATGGGCTACTGTTGCAGCTCATCAACACTCGTTTGGGCCAACCACTGAGAAAAACAAAGCAACACAGTTGCCCAAAGCTGTGGTGGTGAAAGCAGTGGCTGAAGAGCTGCAGCAGCAGTTGCACACCGCATCTGAAATCTGTAAACACTTGGAAGAAATGATGTGGTACAATTGGTATTCCCCGAGTGCCAATGGGGTGGCACGGCAGGAACTACAGCGTGAAGCTGTGCATCTTTGTGACGCAGTGACCCTGTCATTGAGCACATTTTCTGTGGGAGATGTGTGTCGCATGGTGGATATCATCGTGCAACTGGCGCGGTGGGACGCGGTATTTCAGCATCAATTCTCAAATGGACCGTGCAGCCTGATTCAAGGCATCAAGAGTCAGGTGCTTGAGCCCTACATTTTGAAAGGGCTGACTGGTGCACAGCGAGGCCGTCTGATATGGGCTTTCGGGAAGCTTGACATGGCTGAAGACCACCTAGTGACAGAAATTGGAAAGCCCCTGGCGGAGCGTGCTGTATTGGAATCAATGTCAGCACAGGATATATCGATGACCGTGTGGGGGCTGGCGCGGGTTCAAAGCACCGACCATCGGCTTCTCAATGCTTTCGCTGCGTACATTGCCGGCAGCACTGTGAAAGATACTTTTGGTGCACAGAGCATTGCCAATACAGCCTGGGCCTTTGCAACACTTGGGATCCGGGATGAGCCGCTCATGGCAGCTCTGAGCAATAGAACCCTGCAGTCGGGTGTCCTTCATACATTTCTCCCGCAGCATGTCGCCAACACTGCGTGGGCCTACGCTACAGTTGGCATCTACGATCAGAAGCTGATGGGCGCACTTGCCACTCATGTGCAAAAGCCCCGTGTTGCCTCTAAGTTCAATGCACAGGCAATTGCTAATATCGCCTGGGCATATGCCAAGCTCCACATTCAGCATCATGGTCTGTTTGCAGCTCTTGCCACCACAATAAAGAAGCCGGGGTTTCTGGCATCTTTCAAAGCGCAGACGGCAGCAAATGTGGTATGGGCGTATGCCACGCTTGGGATCCGAGATGATATGCTGATGAAAGCTCTTGCCGACTGGACAATGCAGCCCAGACTTTTGTCGACTTTCACCTGTCAGGGTGTTGCCAACATGGCCTGGGGTTATGCCACACTTGGGATCTTTGATGAGGCACTCATGACAAGCCTTGCAAAGCGGACGATGGAGCCTGCCTTCCTTGCCACATTTAACAGCCAGGCCATAGCCATTACTGCCTGGGCGTTTGGGGTAGTTGGGATTCGTGATGAGGCACTGATGGCGGCTCTGGCTGAGCGCACAATGCAGCAGGGCTTTTTGTCTACTTTCAACACCCAGACGGTTGCCAACATGGCCTGGGCCTATGCCACACTATGTGTTCATGATGAGGCTCTATTTGCAGCTCTCGCTATGCGC
Source organism: Eutreptiella sp. 'Long Island Sound 2002' (assembly GCA_964036045.1). Taxonomy (NCBI): domain Eukaryota; phylum Euglenozoa; class Euglenophyceae; order Eutreptiales; family Eutreptiaceae; genus Eutreptiella; species Eutreptiella sp. 'Long Island Sound 2002'. The sequence continues at coordinate 104,611,509 of OZ038380.1, forward strand.
GCCAGGAACACTGGATTTTTAGGGCAGTGCAAAACCCAGGAGGTTGCCAACATTGCCTGGGCGTATGCTAAACTTGATTTTAAGGACACAGAATTGATGGACAAGATCGCTGAGCGGACCATGCAACCGGAATTTCTGTCAGCCTTCACCGCCCAAGAAATCGTCAACACAGCTTGGGCATATGCCACGCTTCAGATTTACAACAAGTACCTCATGGATCAGCTTGCCAAGGAGATCATCCACCCCGGATTTCTGGCCACCTTCAATGCCCAGGAAGTTGCCAACACCGCCTGGGCCTTTGCCAGGCTTGGCATTCATAATGAGGCACTGATGGTTGACCTCGCAGAACAGATAATGCAGCCCGGTGTTCTGTTGACGTTCAGTGCGAATCAAGTGGCCAATACGGCTTGGGCTTATGCCAAGCTTGGCTTCCGCCACACAGACCTGTTTGCCATGATCACCAAAAATAGCATGAGAGCGGAATTCCTGTCAACATTCAACCCTCTGGATGTCGCCACCACCGCCTGGGCATACGCCAAGGTAGGCGTCAGAGCTGAGGGGCTTATGGCAGAGCTCTCGGCCCGAACTGTGCAGGATGACTTCCTACGCAGCCTTGACGCCCCCACCATCGCCAAAATTGCCTGGTCGTTTGCCAAGCAAGGGATTGTGGATGTGTTTCTCATGATGACTCTTGCCAAGCAGATCTTACATGCTGGCCTCCTGTCAACATTCAATGGCCAGGATGTTTCCAACACAGCCTGGGCTTATGCCAGGCTTGATATCTTGCATGAGCAGTTAATGGAAGCACTCGCCGAGCAGATCATGCAACCCGGTTTTCTAGCCACATTCGATGCCCAGGGTATCGCCAACACAGCCTGGGCGTACGCCCAGCTTGGCATCCGAAATGAGGCGTTGATGTCTGCCTTCACTGACCGTATTGTAGACGCCGAGTTTCTTTCCATGTGCAATGCCCAGGATGTGGCCCACATTGCCTGGGCCTACATTCACCTTGAAGTCCCTGCCACAGCGCTTATGCGCGCCCTTGGAGAGCGCACCGCGCAGGCTGGGCTTATCTCTGAGGCGGCAGTCGAGGCTTCTGACCTCTGCTCAAGAGACAGAACGATCCTTGCGTCCCTGGTCCAGCAGCCCTTGTCAACCAGGATGGCGGAGATCCGTCGCTCCAACTCTGAATCAACAGAGGCTCTAAACTGAGGGCTACCCATGGCCTCGAAAAACGCATTCCTGTTCAAGACGGGGGCTCGCATGAGACCACATCCCTCAGAGCCATCCCCCTGCCCCTGTGCCCCATCCCCCACCCTCCCACCATGCTCACATGTGGTACATGAGTGTTGGCGATCAGGGCCGGTCTTTTGAGGGTGAATTATGCTTTGGTTCAGACCAGCCTGAGGCCGATTGCGGTTGGGGGGTAACTGATGGTATTTGCACGGGGGGGGGGGGGGGGGTTAAGCCGATCCTGAATGACAGAGATTTTGTGGGCAGCGCCGGAATGCTTTTTTTTTTTTGTGGGTTTAGGATAGCCCTTGGGGGTGATATAGCACAGAGAGCAGATGCACCATACTGCATGGGTGAGACAACGGCCGAAACACTGTTGACCTCTGGGATTTCCAAGCTGTATCCCTGGCCCTCGGAATTAGTGGTGGGGGCGGGCAAAGGTTGATGTGTTTGCTCTCACTTACTTCAAGGCTGACATGTTACCGCCAAAGGGGTCGGCTGTACCGCCCCTTGAGGGAGCGTGATAGGCATTTCGTGGGATGCCGCTCTGCATCACTGCTTCAACACAGGAATCTTTGGAATGTGTGGGACGAAGGAGAGGGATTGAAACAAGAGCAAGTGGCAGTATCAGCGGGGATTTGCCATTTTTGCAGGGAACCGTGATTCCCCTGCAGCAACCAATTTAACTCACTCTAGTCGAGCTTATTCCTTGACTGAGGATCTGTAGAACTGCATGTGGCAGGTGCGCAGCACATGTCATGTGCGCTTATTGCTCATGCAGCGTCTCTGCAATTTTTCAAGCTGTACCTGTGAAGCAGCATACATACTTTGAATACACTGCAGGTACACAGGGATACCCGGCGCCCCATTTTTGACAAAGGCATGGTCCTCCTTCTTAATGCTAAGGTAGACTTGAATGAGAGGTGCACTCCAACACCCTACCCACTGGGCTATGGAAGCTGCGCACGTATCCTGCGCTGCCGTTTTTGCTTTCTGGCCACAGTGGCAGGCCTTCCAAACAACTCTTGTGTTCCTGCAACCCCTGCCACAAATGTGGCTGCTGCATGTGTCTGTGGCCCAGAGGCAGCCTTGGCTCTGTGCTGCTTTTGGTTGCTGAGGCCGCTTGTATCATTGTTATCAGCAGTATCTTGATTTCCTGCTGCTTGTTATCAAGAACGCCCCAACAACAGGGCGAAAGGGGTGGGGAAAGGGGCATGGCAACCTTGTGTGGGCCCCTGGCTCTTGGCAAAGAATGTGTGACCATTTTCCCTTGTAGTCAGCCGCTTCAGCCAGTTTCCTGGTTGGTTGCTATGATGTGGCGTGTGTTTTGATCGGTCGATGTGCCTCACGATCCTGTGTGGACTGTATGAAGAGGGGAGAATGGGGAGGGTGAGTGGGACGGGGAGTGGGAACCGGGGGGCGAGGGTCAGGCTCTGTGTTGGCCACTCAAATGTGCCTCACTGCTGAATGCCATCGCAAGTGCCGGACATCACAAGGGCCAGTGCTGACGTGGTGACCACATGCCGACCCAAGGGCCTATTCTGATGCCCCACGGAAGACAGGCGCTCATTGCTCCGCAGTGCCACAACCGCAGGACCAGAAGCGAGGGGGCTGGGGTTGGGCACTCTTCTGCCTGCAATTTGCGAAGTTCTGCTGCTGCTGGTGCATCTGGCTGCCCATGCCCCTGCTCCGCAGACTAGGGCAGGAAGGTTGTCCCTGAGGAATGGGACGGGGTTGTTTAGCACTGCCCCAGATTCTACCAAGGCAGCCGGGACCATAGTGCTGACGAATCTGCCCCAGCTGGGCTTCTTGTGAATTCCACATGTTGCTTCCATTGCTACTACTGTTGTAGGGTATGTCTGCCCCCTGTGATGCAGTAGCATTCCCCATGCAATATGCACACCCACAGGGGGGTATCCACTCACCATACACCCACCACGACTGCTTGTTCGTACCCTTGAGGGCGCCTTGAGCAGTATCCCACGACAGTCAATGCTGAGCTGTGTTGAAGGTAATTCCAAATGCAATTTAGGAGTATTGGAGGTATTCATTGCTGAGTGGGTGCAATAGTTGACCTCTCAAGAGACGGTGCCATTGGCAGTGGAATTGCTTGTTGCTTTTTCTGGTTTGGATTGTGCAATTTCACAGGGCATCACATTACGCAGACATCCCTTGATCTCTGCACCAGTACTGTTCCACTCACTTAAGGTGAGAGCAGACTGGTTTCCATTTTTGAGTCTCTGGTTCCCCTACTTGTGGGCTTCTGCTTACCTAGTGATGCAACTCTGAAACATTTGTAAGAAGACCTTCTCTTCTATCCCGAGGTATTAACCATGGCCCAATACATTATGGAACCCCGCAATGGTGTACAGCACAGCAGCCGATGATGTGCACAGGCCACGCTCAAGCAACCTCAGGTAACACAGAAGCTAAGAGAGGCATGACATCTAGTTCCCCAACACAAGAGAGCTCCCTTCACATTCAATTCAGCTGCTGCAGCCCAAGCTCAATAATATGCTTCTCCGCCTTAGGAATACCTTCTGTCACCCTGTGTGTGGCTGTACAAGCATGGCACGCTGTCAAGTCCATGGCTTGGACTGTGCTTATCGCTTGCATGGTTTCTCACTGGTTTTGCACATCAGTCCCTGCTTCTCCCCTAATCCTGACCTTGTAACAGCCCAGGATTGCTCTTTAAAGCTCAGCCTCGGTTGCAACTGAGCCGTCATGACCTGTGACCCCAATGCCAGCCTGATTCACCCAACCTCTCATCTGAAACGCCTCCACACCTGGAATCTCACCCCGAACCTGACCCGGAGTTTCCTTGAAGCTTGCTTCAAATGCCAATTCTAGTCTGGATTACGAGGCTAGTTGTGACAGTACCCCTGGCACTTTCCCCCTTCATGCAAGGTTGCAATACTTGTTGAAGAAGATTGGCATCTAATTTACCGCCCTCAGTTCGGGATGTCAGGAGTATACCCCATTATATGAAGGGAGCCAACCCATGGTACCTTTGCTTCTGTGAGTGCTGTTTTGGTGGTTCAGAGTGTGACATGAATGTGAGCCGATTGTGGTGTGAAGAGGGCCCTCTTCATGTTCATGCTCCTAACATTTGCTTGTGCTGTTGCGTGTGCTGGAGTGCAACTCCTTGCAATCTGCGGTGATTCGCAGCCTGGCTAATGTCGGTATTCTTAGCATGGCTGCCCCATACATCATGTTCACCAACGGTGAACATGTGCCTGCCACCACTATTGGTCCCTCTGCTCACGGGATCTTTACATTCATCTGTACACGCGGGATGGGCATGATATGCAGCATGATGCCCCATTTGGATGTTCTACCTCCATCTGTAGCCCACCCACTCCATGTCCACAATCATCTGACGTATCACCAAGCATGTGTTTTGTTCAAAATGAGGGTACTCGTGGAAGGGCTTCTATTCCACACCTCCTGCTGCTGGTGCCTACCCCCCCCCCCCCCCCAAGCCCTCCAATTCTGACCAAATTGTACCAAAACCCCCAATTCTGACCAAATTGTACCAAAAAACTCTCCACCCCAAATCTTACCAAACAACCCCAGTAAGGTTAGGTGGTAAGAGTCGTTTTTTTTTTGGTGAGATTTGGGTTTTTTTTATAAGAACTGGGTTTTTTTTGGTAATATTGGGGATCATTTGGGGTTTCTTTTGGTAACGTTTGGGGTTTCTTTTGGTGAGTTTCGGGTGCCGGGGTTTTGGTCAAGAGTTGGGGGGCTTTTCAATCAGGTTTTGGATGTGTTTTGCTGAGATTTGGTTTTTTTTTGTCAATCCGTGAAGGATTCCCACGCTTCGGCGTGGCCCCTTGTGCTGGGGTCATGGACCCCCGCACTTCGATGTGGGCCCTGAAGCTGGGTTGCTGGAGTCCCATGCTTTGGTGTGGCCCCTTGTGTTGGGTTGATGGACTCCCAGGCTTCAGTGTTGCTGCTTGAGTTGGGGTGATGGATTTCCTGCTTCGGCGGCGCCCGTTGCGCTGCGGTGATTGACTCCCGTCCCGGGGGGGGGGCGACTCCGCGGGTCCTAGGACGCCAACTACCCCCCCCCCCCCCCCTAGGGGCCTTCGGCCAACAGTTAGTTGCCAAAGGTGTTGCCCTCAGGCGTCCATGGGCGCCTAAGGAAAATTTTGTCCAATTTGCGCCCCAAAACTATCCTTAAACCCAACCTTGACTCTAACGCCCACCCCCAACCCTCAGCCTACTCCTATCCCTACACCTAACCCTAATCAAGACTGAATATTGGGACCGAGCTGGTAGGGGAGGGAACATCAGCTATGACTGGTGAGGGACATCAAGAATGATTCACACATTGATGGCTCTTGACAAAGTGAAATCAGCTTGCAAGTGAACCCCATCACCACGAGGCCCACTTTCAAGGCTTTTTGGACTTCGGAGGGGCCAAAATGCCCCAAAATGGGCTCAAAATGGGCTCATTCCAACCGTTGGTGCACCCCAAATGGTCTAGGATGAGGTTTGGAAAAATGCGTTTTTGACCCATTTTTGACCCATTTTTGGTCCCAAAACAGCCCATTTTCAAGGCATTTTGGGATTTTCGGAGGACCAAAATGGGCCACCACAAGCTCAAAACGGTCCAAAAACACTTGTTCTAGCGTCGCACATGGTCTAGGATCATTTTTGAGAAAAGTCATCTTTTTCCCCCTATTGGACCCTGTTGACCCATTTGGGCACCCACCTGTTTGGGCTTGAGCTTGCAGCTTGCCGCAGCCTAGTGGGCCTAGGTATTGGGGTCTAGGCGTCCGTTTGGGCAATTCTGAGGGGTGGAAATCACAAAAAGTGGGGGGTTGCGGGTGGAGTAGGTGCCTTCGGAATCTCATTTTGAGCCATGTAGCCAAAGATATGGCCTATTCTTGGTTTGTGGTTGTCGGCATTTGGAGCTTCTAGGGGCCTTTTTGGGCCGTTTCCGGGACATATCATGGAGTTAGAGGGCCGCAAAGAGCTCGTTGACACGGGGAAGTCAAGCCGCACGTGCAGTGTATCCACCGTTTCCCTTCGTTTGGCCGTTTTGAATGTGTTCCAGGGCTTTTTTGGCCCAAAAATGGCTGTTTTTGGCCCTAAACTGCAGTTTTTGAAACCGAGGTCCACCACTTGCGAATCCCGTTCCCGGCCGCCACCTTTGAGTTTCTTGCTCAAACTTTGTGTGATTGTACTTCACACCCATAGGCATCATCCACCAAAATTTCACCCGAATCCAAAGCACCATGAGGGAGTTCTGATTTTTCCCCATTTCGCGCGTGCTGCTTGCTTGCTGCTTGCTGCTTGCTTGCTTGCTTGCTGCTAAACCTGGTAGGTCCACCCTAGACACTAAAAAGGGTTATAAAACCAAGACTGGTTCCACCAGCTCGGTGACCCTAACCCTAGCCCTAACCGTAGCCCTGGCTCTCACCCTAGGCTAGGGTCAGAGTGAGTGTTGGGGTGCAAAATGGAGAGCAATGATGTGGCAAAAGCAGCCATGAACGAAATTTGAGGCATCTTGTTCAGCCCAATCAACATGGCTGGCATGGCCAAACTAGCTGGCTACAAAGGTTATGGTTAGAGGGAGGGCAAGGGGAGGTAAGGGGAGCCTGTGCTCCCCCCCCCCCCCCAACACCCCAAATTGCCCCACCTGGAACCCCCCCCCCCACCACCCCAATTCGCCCCACCTGGACCCCCCCCCCCCAACCGACCCTCCCGGGCCCCCCCTGTCGCCCCTCCTAGACCCCCCCCCCGTCGCCCCTCCCAGAACCCCCCCCCCCCCCCCCCCCAAGGGGCCTCCGGCCAACAGTTAGTTGGGGGGGTAGTTGGCGTCCAGAACCGAGGGGTCGCCCCCCCCGTGACTCCCGTTGATTTTGTCCTACTTCAAGGTGGCCAGTTTCATTTATCCCCAACTTTGGGATATTGGGTTTTTTTAGGGTAAAGTTTTGGTAAGATTTATTTTTTTTCTAAAGGAGCCTGGCGGGAGTGTTGCAAAGATTTCGAGTTTTTTTGCGTGGCAAGAATTCGCGGTTTTTCTTGAGCTTGCTGCAGGTGCAGGTGCAGTGCGGTTGTCATTACAGGATATATTTGTGTGGTGCACCCGAGTGAGTACAGGTGCACTAAGTGCCTGGAAAACAAGGGATCCACAACGTGTCTCTTGGACATCTTTCACGCGTTTTGGTGTTTTTGGTTTTTTGTTCAATTATGTGTGCGTGCAGAGTGTGGTAGCGTCGCCCAAGCGGTTGGTGGTGGAGGATATTTTTTGGTAAGGCATGGGTTTATTTGGGTCCAAGCTTTTTTTGTAGATGCGAAATCTTATTTTTTAGCACTTATCTTTTTTTTTTGCACAAAAAAAGAATTTCGCGCTAAAAAAAGATTCCGCGCTAAAAAAAAGATTCCACGCTAAAAAAAAAGTACTTTGCTAAAAAAAGGATTCTGCGCTAAAAAAAAGATTTGTACATGATCATCATGTGTGTCTCAAAAAGTTGCACGGGGGGGGGGGGGGGTTACAAGGAGCGCTACTGCATCAAGCCAACCCCTGCCCATGTTCACAACTTCATACAGTAGGGGAACCTGGGTTTCGGGAGTGACCCAATATGCACCCAGTGGCCCTCTTTCCTTGTTGCCTGGTGCATGCGGTGGGGAGGTACCCTATGCAGGGATGTTATGAATGTGGAAGGTTCTGGGTGCATTACGCAGAACTTGTGTTTCACAACAGGGGGTCCCTTTGGAGCTGGGGGACCTATGCAGAGAGTTCATCGGAGAGGATCACAGGTAATGTCTGAATGTTGTAAAGTGGGGTACTCAGCCACCTTGGCCAGAGCCCATGTGCACAATTTCATCTGCTCAGAGAACAGGGGTTTTCCTTCGCTGGGGGACCTATGCAGAGAGGTCATTTGAATGGATCATAGGTAATGCCTGGATTTTGTAAAGTAGGGCACTCAGCCATGTTGGCCAGAGCCCAGGGGCACAATTTCAAGTTTCAGCGGAACCAACGTCTCAAGATTGAGGAAGGGACTACATGCTGGCAGCTGGAACAAATGTCTCACTCCTGCCCCCCTGCCCCCCCTTTCCTTCTTGCCTTTCACAGCCATGCTTGGCAATTTGCTGCACTGATTGCCCCCCTTTCACTCCAGTGTTTACAACCCATGCCTAACAAGTGTGCTTGTGGGGCAGACGCAACCGTGTCAGTGGCCGAACTGGGCGAAGCTCTCCAAGATGCTGCTGTTGCAATGTACCCACGGTGCCCAACTATTTGCACAACATGTTTCCACATCATCCTGAAAAGTGCCCTGCGTGCTCCAGAACCGATGCTGAGTGCACTGCTGAAGACCTAACGCGCCCCCCCACCGTCCCCCAGCCCTGCCACTGGTGATGCCCCTTCCGGTTCGCTAGACAACGGTTCCACTGCCGGTTCCGCAAACAACAATTCCACCGAGGCCACGGTTGAAGACCCAGATGTAGAGTTGGCACCTTTGCACCGACAAGTCTTCGCAACTTGCAAGCTCGCCAGTCATGCCGCTCGCACAGTGGATGCGCGCTTTGTGTCCATTCCTGGTCGGCAACCCGTGTACGCATCTTCTTGTGAGGGTTGTGACACCAAGCGGTATGTGCAACATGACCAGGTGGCTGGGCGGTGGACCATCAAGCAAATCGGCTTTTGTGAGCATGGGCCTAATTCATCATACTTGGAGGGTACATCTCTCCATTTGCCGTTGCACATGACCCTGAAGCTCAAGGATTATTTGCAAGGCAACTGTCCACAACGGGCTCTAGCTTTGATGCGGGAAGCATTCCCTGGTGACCGTGTGATAGGCAAAATGTCGGCAACGTGGATCGCCCATTGGAATGCACGGCGCCTCCCCCGCCCCCCAGTACCAAGGCAGAGTTTGAGAAATGGATCAACGAGTTGGAAGAGGAGCAAAATTGATGACGATTCTCCATATTGCTTCAAGGAATCCATTGTAGATGACGGATCCAACTTCTTGACCCGCTTGTTGTCGCCGAACCTGTTTCGAAACGCCCGCAGGGACCGTGGGCAGGATTTCCTGTCCATCGACGGGCAGCTCTCCATCACGGTAGAGAGCTTCACCATGCAAGTCCTCGGCACGTGTGACGTCGCACACCGATTGTTGCCCATCGTTGTTTGCGTAGCAACATCAGAGCGGAAAGCAGTCACCGCACCGTTCTTGAAGGCGGTGCACGAGGAGGTGCAAAAGGATGGTTCCCGTTGGTGCCCAACAAAGGGGATGGCGGATCATGCTGGTGCCTTTCGGGATGTGCTTGCTGTAGAGTTCCGTGGGATGATGGTGGCCGATTGTTATTTCCATGTTGCGAAGGTTGTTCGCGATAAGGCAACCCTTTTGGGATCTTTTTACTGTGCGGTCATGGCTACCGTACAAGAATTGGCCAATTTGCCGTCCCTACAAGTGCACCACGACAAGAAGGGGGCTATTACAGAGTGGGTTTCGTAAGGTGTTCCCGAAAAGTTAATCGACGCTTTCCGGAAGGAGTATTTGGGCACATCATGGTGCATTGCCACATTGTCCGCAGGCTACCCAACCACAAACAATCATCAAGAGGGCATAAATTCTGCCGTGACGCGCATTTGGACTTGGCATGAACGCCGATCCCTCATCCTTTTCTTGAAATGGGTCAAGCGCATGCTCCACAGCTGGTCCAAAGACCGGACCACACCTGTTGCCTGCTTGTACCCCAACGCTCAGCAGCTAAAACACATGCGCTTTGTGAAAATTGCACACATGCAATTTGCGGGTTGTTACTAGTTCGCAAAGGCGTTGGTGGATGGAGTCCCGCAGACCATTACGGCGGAGGAGACGACCGCTTTGCAGGCGGCTCTTGATGCAGGCCTTTTGGATGCGGCTGCTTGCAAATTGTTGCAGCAGTACAAGCGGTTCAACGCAATGCATTGCCTTTAGCCGGATTTTTGGCTGTATGCTTCATGTTGGCATGTATTTTGGGCACAAAAACAAGGTCAACAAGGGGAGTGGGACGTCGTACGGATCCGTGAAGCATGCCGAAAGCATACCAGCAACATCCACCCCGCAAGTTGCGGAAGCCACACAAGGCCACGCCCGCAGACGAAGAGGCCACAGCCCCATTGACTGAGATGCGACCCACACCAGGTTTGTGTTGTTCGTGCCGGTACTCGAGACCTTAGGATGTATGGAAAGCATCAAACTAAGAATAAAAAGTTCCTAGTATGCCGGCACAGGCGGCTAGGTGCAAAAATTGGGACCCTAGGACCTATGGGAAGCATCCGACTAAAAACAAAAATTCCTCGTATGCCAGCGAGGGCGGATAGGTGCAGAAATTCGGACCCCGGGGACTATGGCAAGCATTAGACTAAAAGGAAAAAATCTTTGGTATGCCAACAATGTGCAAGCCCCATCTTTTTCTCTGCATGACACAGGACGGCCTCAACGTACCCAAAAGCAAGGACAAAAACGATCCGTTGTGGAGGCAAGCGCGCCCGTGTCCTACCCGCATGACAACGAGTGGTTGCCGGATAGGCATGTGATCACTTTCTTGGCAGAGCGGGCGTACTTCAACGTTGTGGACCAGCCGCTGGCATGGGACTACTTTGTGCGGACCACATTGCGGCACCGAAAAATGACGGAGGCCAGTGCCAGGAAATCCGATTGGTTGCAACGGCGCCGCTTCATGTTGGTGAATTCCCAGGCCCCCGACCTAGAGCGTGGTCCGCAGCGGGACTGTCATTGGTTTGTGGCTGGCTTTAACAGCCGTAAGGTTCGGCACGCGGGCTTTATTGTGTTTGTATGCGAAACCAAAGCCTCCGATGAGTAACGGGCATCACAAGGGCCAAAAGGGCCAGAATGCAAGCAAAGAAGAAGAGCGGCTCCCAAATGGATTAATGGCCACTTTTGCCGCCCGGCTAGCCACAGCTGGAACACATTGGTTAAAAAAACAGACCTGATAACCGTGGGCAAGGGATGCTGTTCCCGGGAAAAAACTTCTTCTTCTGACACACAAGGTCTTGCCGTTGCGCAAAAATGTGGTTCCTGTGGGCAAAGCAGTGATGCATGTGCGCAGGGAAGGTTGTACCGTGCTAACACAAGCCGACGCACATCGCAAGGAATGACATATTTTCTGCAGATATCCAAGCTGTCGTCATAGTTGCATTACGTCATCAGTTGTGAGCCAACTTGGAGTATCACGGTTGTTATGATGCAATTTGCTTGTTTCCAACTCATGGAAAGCTTCTACATGAATGAGCAGTGCGTGGAGCCCATGGTGAGGAATGAACTGAGTGGATTGCTGCTTATGTGATTTGAGGCCTTTGCATCCTTTTTGTGTGTTTGTGAGAGACAGAACCGGAGAGCGTGATCCACACCTCAAAAGTGCCGTGCAGTCTTGGGCCTTCAACGCTTGCTACAAGAAAGTAAGTAAGTAACATCTTTTTGTTTCTTTTACATGGTTGCCGCCTCTGGCAAGAAGGGGAGCTCTCTACCATCATTTCCCCTGGTGTCTTACTTCACGGCCGAGAACTTCAACCAGTTTACTTTGGGGCATGACCGGCGGTAGGTTTCCTTCAGGCTCTGCCCTCACGGGTGTAAGGTTTGGAACCCGCTAGTTTTGAAAATAACCGGTTTTGAACGATTATTTTTACAAAAATAACCGGTTTGGCCGATTAATAGTTTTCAAAATAACCGCTTTTTCCGCTTAATGGCCCTTTACCAACCAAAATCTTGCAATCGGTAAAAGAGAGCCCATACAAGTCGGGGCACAGTGATCAAAACTACGTCGGAAGTTGTACTTCACCATCGGCCATTGCTTATTGCTACCAAAGCCTCTGTTTAGTGCACAAATTGGACAAAATGTACCGCCGAAAAGAACCCAACAATTTGGGAATCGTTCCGATTAATTGGTTTCAATCAGTTTTCAAAATAACCGGTTGTGCCAATTGTTATGAAAATATTCTCCGATTATTGCCGATAGCCGGTTTTTCCGATTAGTTGGTAAAAGCGGTTCCGAACCCTACACGGGTGCTCCATCTGGCCCCCTTTACCAAGGTTCCTCTGGCCTACCCCCACCAGCACAGCCTTTCGGGTGCCTGCAAGCGGGTTTTTTATGCAGAGCCGTCGTCGACAGCACAACATTCCTCTTAACCAAATTCCACCACTCCCCATCCCTCGCGGGTTGGAGTGCCCAATTGGCTCCCGGATGCACTTGGTTGTCGTCCATGCGCGGCTGGAGTCCAGGGGGCAACCATTTCCACTTTCCCCGGGTTCCGATCACGTGCGAACCAACGTGTACTCACGTCATTGACCCGGGGGCCTCAAGGTCAACCTTCACCCCTGCGGACACCTCATGGCTGTCACAGAGTTCAGGGTATTTTCCGGACTTCCCCCGGTCAGGCTCCCCTTGGTTGGCCCATGGTTCACTTCTCCATGGCGACCGGTTTCCCAATCCCATGGGGCTGTTATTGGCATCCTTTGTTGCTCACGGTACCCTTCATCCCACTCGCAACCCCGCGATGCCCCTCTCCTTTGTGCCATACCCCGGCCCCGCCCCGGTCCCCTCGCCCCGTTTCCCTATTCTTTATGTCTGATTATACCCCACCGGGCCGCCAGCAACCCTTTGGCGCGGGCCCGAAGGACCGTTTTGTGCTTCTCGCAGTGGTTTCTCCTCCCACGACATCCTTGCCCTTCGGCACCTACCCGGAGGCCCCGCCGTGGCCTACTGCGCGTGTTTCTACCCCACCGGGCCGCCGGCAACCCTTCCGTGGGGGCTCAAAGGACCGTTTCCTGCGGAGGATGTGGTTGCTTCCCCCGCCCGGGCGCATCGTGTGGCGTGCCTCCCCCTCTTTCTGGGTCTTCCGCGTTCCCAACCCCTGTCTGGCTACCTTTGCCACTACTCTCTTTCTCTCACCCCTCTCCGCCCGTTTGGGCCGCTCTCTTCTCCGTGTGCACTCTGCTTGCCGCTGTTTTGCCCGCCCCTCTCGGGGCCTCTGTGTGTTTGCGATCTCTTTGGTTGGATTTCCTCTTTGGTCTTGGCCCTGCCCCCTGTTCCCCTTTTCTGTGGGCTCCTTTGGCGGGGTTCGCCCCCCTAAGATTGTTCTCTTGGGTGTTTGTTTTTTCATTTTTTTTACCCTCCTCCGTGCATGCACGCACAACACAACATCTCTATTGTGTCAGCTGCACATCTTTTGTCTCTGTTCTTCCGGCCTGCTGGCCCTCGAAAGGCAGTTCACGCGCCGTCCCACAGCCAGGCCAGGTGGGGGCCCTTCCCCTCCTCCTGCCGCCCCTCTGCTTACCCTGCCCTGCCCCACACGATGTCGGGCGCCTGTCGACCTACCCGTTCCTTATGGCTCCTTACTGGTCCTTTGTACGCTGTGCTGCTCTTCTTGTCGCCGGACCTGCTTCATTCTGGCCCACACGCGCCGCTCCGCCGCCACCCGATCTTCTTCCCGGTAGGCTAACTTTGGTGGTTGCTGCGGGACCCCCGCTAGGGGGATTTCCCCCTGGTCTGCCCCGGCCGCCCTCCCCTCCATCACCTCCTTGATTGTGGGGCGGGGCGGCTGGTACGGCACTATGCGCTGCATTTTGTTGTCCTATGCGTGATGCAATGCCTCTGCGCCTCGCGGTTTGCCCTCTTTGCTGCCCCGCGCGTGGGGTGCCGCGTGCTCCGCTGCTACATTGTTCCCTGGTTGTTTTGCTTCTTGTCTCTCTTTCTCCGCCGCTCCTGTGGGTCCCCGTTTGCCCCATGTCCCTTGCCACTGTGGCCCGGCTCCTCACCGTCGTTGCCGCCCCAACCCCTCCCTCACTCTCTCTGCCCCGACCCCTCACTCTCGTCCCCCATCCGTACCCCATGTCTCCACCGTGGAAATCTCTCCCCGCTCATCGCCGGGGATCCCCTCCCATGCCCCGCGCCCTCCCTACCGTTGGGTGCTGACATCTCTTCAGAATGAAAAATGAAAGGAAAAAAAAGCACCACGAAAAAATTTTCTAAATAGCTGAAAATAAAGGTGATTGGCATATAAAACGACCCGGCAAGAAAGCGCGCGTCGAAATGCGTTAGAATGCGTCAGAAAATTTTTTCAACTTAAATAGGTAAACAAAACGCGCCGTAAGCACGGTAATGACACGACAAACCTACAGCCGTGCCTCTCGTCCTTCGTCGCCCTCTTTACGTGGAGAAAAATGCATTGCGAGCAGTGCGTAAAACTCGAACACGTTTTCAAAGCCGCCACGTCGCTTCAACCCGCCTCCTCTCATTTTCTTTTGTTTTCCATGCACCAACCTCCCCTCCCTCGTCTCCTTCTTCGCTCCTTTGCATCAGTTTAGGCGGCTGGCTCTCGGGGAAAGGCGGTCAACCCCCGGCAAATATCAAGAGAACCAACACGCGTACACCGTCGCCGACAAGAATTGCACATCATTGCCAACGGCAGGTAGCATGTAAGTTGCAGAATGGATACATGGTTATGCTGCGCCCGGGTGTGTGGGTTGTGTATAGTTGTGTTTTCAAAAAACAAAAAAGAAAGAAAAAACACATTTACGGGTTTGGCAATGGTTTTTTAAAGGAGGTAAGAAACAGCAGGCACGGGCAGCAGCGCAAACGAACAGCAGAGCACGGCAGCACACCACCACACAACAGCACAGCACCACAGGACACAGCACAGGCGAACAGAGCACCAAGACACACCACACCACGCGCGTGGTGGCGCTTTGTGCCCGAACGAAATAAAAAGATAAGTAAAACAGCACGTAACTATTTTCGTAGCACCTGAAAATAAAGCCAATTAGCATAAAAAAAGCTTAGGCCAAAACGCGCGCGGCGAAACACGTAAAACGACGACTAATTTTTTTCACCTCAAATAGGCAGATATCTAGCGCCGTAAGCGCTGTGACACTAATAGGAACATAACGCCGTGTCCCTCGTCGTCCCGTAAGCCGTCTACACAAAGAAAAATGTGTCGCGAGGAGCGCGTTAAAGTCGAAAAAAGGTTTTCTAAGCCGCCGCGCCCATGTACACACTCCCTTTCGCTCTTCTTTGTTCTCCATGTACCCTACCCTCCAATTGGCGCCCCACCCTCCCCGTCCTTGCCTTTCTTCGCGCTGCCGGTCAATGGCCCTCCGGGATACTCGGTTAACTCCTTGCAATAACGTGATTACCTACCAGTTTGACAACAAGTTCAAGTACGCAGCGCAAAACGACAATATCCCTGACAACAACGCCATGGAGGTGGGCGGGTCACACGTAAGTCAGAAAAATGTTAGTTGTTTGGATGCTTGCGCGTGTGTTGCGTTGTGTATAGTTTTTGTGTATTTTCAAAGACGGAAAACCATTTTTCTGTATTTTGCAGACAAAATAAAAGGCAGCGAGGGCAAACAAACACCGCCAGCGAAAGACAAAAGATAGCAGGGCACCACAGCACGGCCCCACGCGGACACACGGCACTACATGACACAGCAGCACGGAGCAGGGCACCATGAGGAACCACAACACACAACAGTGCACCGGGCCACGCGTCTAGATAGGGACACGAACTACAACACACACCACCACAAGACCACAGCGGGCAGCAAATACGGACCGAGACAGCCCAGAAGGACACAGAAGGGCAGGAAAAAACATGCAGAAGCACGAGGCACCAACCAGCGACCAAACGACGGCAGAAGACAGCACAGGGTTCAACCATGCCAGCACGGCATCACAGCACACCAGAGCACCGCACAAGATGTGCCATCAAACACAACACAGGGAGGAACAACACAACACACCACAAGCAGCGCCACAGGGCACATCAGCGCCACACCGAAGAACGCCGCACCAAGATAGGAGACAGCGCAACGAACAACAGAAACACCGCAACAAAACGAACCACACAACACAGCACAGGGGAGGACACCACAACACGGGACACCACAACGCGGAAACGGCCCTGACAACAGCAGACCGGCACCGCACAACGCACAACAATGCGCGACAACACAAGACAACATCACAGCACAACAGCACACAGCGTAGCAATGCAACAGACAGCGGGACACAAGAACCGCCCGGCGAAGCAGGGCACCATACACCACGGACAGCCACAAAGCACAACACCGCACCAAACAGCACGGCACACACCATCCGTACGGAGGCAAAAAAAAAAACACGGCGCAACAAGCAGCAACGCACGACAGCAAGCAAGAAGACCACACAACCAACCACCACACTGGAGAACAGGACACAAGCACGGCAGCACACATACCACACAGGGGACCACACCACAGGCAAGTGCAGGGCATGACAAGATACAGGAACAGGCAAAAAAAAAAACCGGGCGGCCGGGACGAAAAACACCACAAACCACCAAGGTGGTGGTCGGGGGGCTTTGGGCTTTGGGCTTGTCTTCCCGATCTGAAGAGGGCCTTAGGGGCCCATGGACTGCCTCTTATTGCGGAAATTCGGCTCAGGCGCATCGCACTCATCCTCGAACCATGCGGTGCGAGCGCCTGGTATACACCTCCTAGTGCGAACGTGCTTGTGCTGGCATGGGACAACTGGGCATGGCACATGCAAGGCATGGAAAGCGGGTCGAGATCCTTTACCGGAAGCGTTCTTGAGTCGGTAGCGTGTGCACCACTGCTGTGCCCCACATGAGCACGTGATGCCCCATGGCTAGAGTGTTCATGGGCTCAAGCAGCATTAGGAGCAAGGGTTGTAAGGCGGCTGGGATAGTGAGGATGCCTAGGGGTCCCCGTTGAACCTGCAGACGGTGCGCAGCGGACGGGTCCTGCAAATCGAGGTGGACCAGAAATGTCACTGTGGGGGCCCACCGTGCCGAGGGGGGGGGGGCATTCACATAAGTAGTCGACCCCCCGCCAGCATTCGCCAGTGCTGTAGGTGGCACGTTGTCCAGCGGGCGAGGAACGCTACCGACAGTGGTAGGACATGGGCACATAGGTCCGATAAATGTGGGTTGAGGGTTGAGCTGGGCCGAGTGGGCCACTCCAGGGTGTCCAAGACCATCAACAGGTCGGTGAGCAAGGGGGAGCCGTCAGCCATGGCCTCCAGGACAACACGAACACGGTCGCTGGTTCCGTCATGTGTTGCCGAGGAGGGATGTGCGCAGCTGACAAGGCCAGAGGGAGAAAAAACGGTCCACCTGTGGGGTGGGAGGGGGGATGGTGTGTGTAGGTCCGTTTCTAGCGCTACCGTGATGGACTTGTTGCCGGCGGGCTGCATGACGGTCATGCCGTCAGGCAGGTATGACCCCATCAGCTTGCGAACCATGGTGAGGTGCCGCACAAACGCCCACTGGCCGCGCACGAGAAACGATGGGCAGGAGTGGGCTACGTGGGACCAGGGGTGGTCTACGTGTGCGTCGCAGTAATCGCATGTGTAGTAATGCGCGGAGATGGGGGGGGGGGGCAAAACAGTAGCGCCCGCAAGTGCAAGGCAAGTACCAGGGGTGCCCTGAGGACGGTGGATTTCAGGGGGAGGGCCGAGAACGCCGCAGCGTTCCACACAGAAGTGTCCCTAGCTGCCAAGGGCGCCGCCTCCCTGTTGAGGGCCTGGTCGTGTACGTGAGCTACACTGTGTGGAGCATTGAGGAGGATCCGCCCTTTGGTGGTGGCCAGCGCGGCCCCGTGTCAAAGAGGGAGGAGTGGGGCTGTGAAGGTCAGTGCCTGGGGAGCGCCTTGTGCCGCCAGTAGGTGAGCGTCTCGCTGGAGCAGGGCCACAGTGTGTGTGTGTCCTGTGTCGTGTTGCGCCCTCACCCAGAGTTCTTGGGCCCCCACCGTGGCGGAGACCAACTGTCTGAAGAGGTGGTTGAGGATGGAGGCAGGGGGGGGGGCTTTGGTGAACCCGCAGTGCATGGACGTGGTGGCATCCGCCAGGAAGCTGGCTTGGCCGTCCCAGCCCTTGAGAAGGGAGCCTGGCGTGAAGCCATCCGCCGACACCACCCTGATGCAAAGTTGGGAGTAGAATCCTGCTGCCCATTCCCCGTAGTTCCATGCCGGGCTGAGCCTGGAGCACA
This sequence comes from Eutreptiella sp. 'Long Island Sound 2002', assembly GCA_964036045.1. Classification (NCBI taxonomy): domain Eukaryota; phylum Euglenozoa; class Euglenophyceae; order Eutreptiales; family Eutreptiaceae; genus Eutreptiella; species Eutreptiella sp. 'Long Island Sound 2002'. Next base: position 104,629,750 of record OZ038380.1, read on the forward strand.
GGGGCTGGACATGGTCACGCTGCTTTCGCAGGTATGCGTCGGACTCATCCCTACCACAGCGGGCCACGGACCCATACACTTCCAAGGAGGTGCTGCATGCGGCGTGACTGACTACGGCTAACTCGGCCGCCCTGAGTTCATCTCGGTACGTGAAATAGTCCGTCGGGTATAAAGCGGATGCTTCGAGTGTGTGGTCCAATTTGGACTTGGCCGTGTGCGCCTCGGCGCCCGTGACCGGGCTTTCGGCCACCACCGGCCAGTAGGATGTCATCAGATTTGGGGGTTTCTTTTTGTCGTTGGGGGTTTTGCCCTTATAGATGCCATACTGCACTGGCATGGTTGGGAGGGAGGGCATACCGAGCCAGGCTTGTCTGCGCGAGGTCAGCATGCCCAGGCTGAGGCCAAATCCGCCCGGCTGGAGGAGCCAACGAGGGATATTGTCGGCAGCCGTGGCCCAGGAGCCAGGGCGGGATATAGAGGGTTGCATAAGGTGATCCGAAAGGACGGGGTCGGCCGAGGAGCGGTTGCAGTAGGCTGTCCTCTCCTCAGGGACCAGGGGCTGGAGTCCCAGCCGGAGGAACTGGAGTAATACCCATACCGGCAGGTCGAGGACCGAGTTGAAAAACCGCTCCCAACACTGTGTGTCGGTGTGCGCATGCGGCCAGTCATCGTCCAGCACTAAATGGCGGTGGTGGACGTTCATTGCTGCCTGAGTGTCAATCTCAGCCTTGAGGGCGTCTGGGGTGAAGAGGGTGGTGTTGGGGTTGGGGGCTATGCAAGAGAGGGGTTTGAGGGGCTGTGCAGACAGACGCAGGGCGCTGCGAGTGGTGCCGGTGACGACCACCTTGGCTAAGGTAACCGCCAGGCGCTCACGCCCTTGCTCCGCGACTGACTCGCGAAGCACCCGGGACAGCTCCTGCAGGCAATCCTGGGACAGGGGGGGGTCAGGGTGCGCAGGCGCTTCATGACTATGGCAGCCGTGGGGGCTCGGGGTACGACGGATGACGCATAGTGCCACATAGCGCGGACATAATGGTCTGGGGGGGCAGGGTAAAGAGTGATCCCGGCCCACACCGCATCTACCAGGCCTGAGAACTGTGTGGCGCTGGCGGGTTCCAGTAAGCGCCATTGGAAGCGCTTCCAGTGGAATGGTTGTGCGACTGGATTGTGAGTGTCGATGTTGGTGGCTAGACCCATGTGGGTGCTGTGAGAGGGGAGAAGGGTGGAGTGGAGGGGGGGGCCGTTCGGCGAGGTGAGGATGTGGTCAATGCCTGTGCATCACTGCACCCCGTCAACCACCGTCCAGTTGGTGAAGGTGCCTGGGGGGTGTGCCAAGTGAAAATCCTCAAAAAGTGTTGCGCTGCGCAGCGCGTAGTACAGCGTGGAGGTGCCGCCGAACGCCTCCCAATCGAAGTCTCCACCCATGATGGTGGCCTGGGGGCGCAACAGGGTGATGAGCTGCTTAACCGCCTAGAGCACCCTCTTTTTCTCAGCGAAGCTGTAGTGGGGCCGGAGGTGTATGGAGACCAGGAGGAGAGCACCATACCGGGTGATCTCAGTGACCACCGCAAACCAGTCAGTGCAGTCCATGGCTACGTGGGGGTTGGAGGGTCCCTTAACCACAGCCCAAGCCCATAGTATCAGGAAGCCTGTGCCTGCCCCTTGCGTGCGGCTGATGACGTAGCCATAATGCCTGGGGATGCTGTGGCCCAGGCTGCGATCCGACCAGGTCTCCTGATATGGGCCGTAGCCTATGTCCATGGAGAGGAGGTGGTTCTAGAGGTCCTCGGTTTTGGTGTCTACACCACCGACGTTGTTGCAATACTGACGCGTTCCCGTGCGGGGCCGGCCACGGGACGCTGCGGTGACACGCACAGGTGAGCAGGCAGGCAAAGCACTACGCTCACAAGGGCATCAATACGCTCGTGTCATGTGACAAAGCGTTTCAGAATCCTTGCCACTCTGAAATGAGGGAACGAAAGTATGTACAGCAACACATCAGGATATGTACACATGGGGTTAAGACTGGACTGGGGTAAGGGCATCACAGGACAATAGACACTCAATCCCAACTCATATCCCAATCCCAGGTCCGACCCTCCCAGTGGCTGGTGGGGGCGGGGGCTCAAACACAACCCATGCCCTGCTCAGTCCGGACCCTGAAACCCTGCCGATAGGGGGGGTGTCCCGCCCAGCCACAGGCGAGTTCTTAGAAACCAAGGTGCTCCAAGGCCGACCGGTGGTGGCTTCCCATGCTCCCTTAACGGCAGGTCCCAACTCCACTCTGAGACAGAGATATGGCCCCACCATTATCCCTCAGGAGTTGGTAGCTGAAAATGGGCTGTTTCAGCCCAAACTGATATTAGCTTGAAAAACTCCAAAATTGACCTCTCGTCCGGACCCGCCAGAGGTAGGGACGAGGCAACTGACCCTATGCCCTTCGAGTATGAAACTCTGGAGCCCCCACCCAACCTGGTTCCCTCTGAGGTCCCGGCATCAGGGCAACACGGATTCGTCATGTGGGGTCATGATGCCAAAATCACCAAAATTGGCGTCATTCCCACGGGTGGCTCGCCGGGCCAGGGCGAGGCCAATGGCTCACAGGTTAGGAGGCAGGACCTAGGACTTCTATCTGAGTGTACAACTTAGAGTTGGTTCGGGGCTCCCCGTGGGCATAGAGAAATGGGGCCGCCAATTGACCACACGGAAGGGGGAAATTGGGGTCCCAAAATGGGGTCATTTTGGCTGCTCGAAATGAGCCAAAATTCAGGGTGCTCCCAAAAGTATATCTCCACGCCGGCTTGGAGATCGGATCCGCCATTCCATACGCGATCCACCAGGAGTCCAACAGAGACTCCCATGCACTTGGCTCTCAAAGATCTTCATGTCACTTGGCCAGGTGACAATCCCAATGGGGTCCATAAATGCCTAAATGGCAAAATTGCCCACACTCACTTTGGGCTAGCGCCTTAAAGAAGGTTGCTCCGCTTCGCCCACGTGGTGTGTGAACCATGGGGACCAATATGCATAACACCCATGTCATATATGGTCCATTGGTCCATGCGTCCGGCGTGCACGGCTGGGCTCAACATAGTGCACGGCGGGCAGCAAAAGTGGAAAATTGCTCAAAATGGCCAAAAATGCGCACACTCATGGTTGGGGCAAATGAGGCACATGCCCGACTCGGACCGGAGTGTGCCATAGGATTGGTATCAAGTCATGTGTGTCCAACATATCATTTGGGCGTCGCCCAACTCCTCCGGTTTTGGGAATGGCAGGGTCGCCAAGTGAGCCCATGATTTGGGATGGTCCCAAATCGCCAACATGGCGGCCACGGTATGCCAAGTCCACGAGGAGTTATTCGCCGGGTCCAAGATATGTTGGGCACCAAAGTATGTACCCTCATAACATACTTGGGTCATGATGTCGATTGAGCGCAACGTTGAGATACACGGTCGCCACTTGACATCACGACGGGCCAAAAACGGCAAAATTGGTACAAAGACACACAAGAGTGCCTTGAAAGGCGCACAATTATATTATAATATCTTCGGCTTGGATCGTGCAATCAACTAATCCTTCTAAACACAATGACTTGACACCAATAGCCTTCGATTCCACATATGTGCTCCACTTGGGGCGCTTTGAAAGGTTACGAGCGCCACTTCCAAAGTGGGCACATGAAAATATGGAAAATTGCAAAACACACACCTTGCTCCCAACGCATCGCTTCGGGATCACCACACAAGCTTCCCTTCACGAAGGTTAGGCTCGTAATTGATCGTAGGGAGTATGGAGAAGGGGCTTGCACAATATGAGGTCCATTGGCGGGCTTGGCTTGGAGCGATGGACCCGACAAATGGGCACGCAACACAACACAAGGCACATACTCCATATTGCCCAAAAAGGTAGCCCCCCCCACGATATGTCATGCCCCTCGGAGGGCATAACTTTGTGTCAATCGCTCATAGGAACTCAAGGAGAGTTCCTATGCAACACCAACACTCGCGCGCTACACTCGAAAGTTATCTTAACGCACGCAATATCATGGCCATAAAGTTACAACGCAAACTCTACCCTCTTGACCATGATCCATTACACTAGCGCGCACGTGTGGAGACGCAAGGCATATAATGCTTCTTAAATTTCGTCGGGAGTATTGTGAATACATCCCACGTTTCCTTATTGTCAATCCTCGCAAGCAACACGAGATATGACCTTCACAAGTGGCCTCACGAATCAACTTTGTTTTGCCCATATCTTTAAGACAAATGGAGGGCAAGACAAAAGGAAAGTTGATTCGTGCATAGGGAAGCAAGTAGGTCCACTGGAAAGAGGTCAAATCAAGTGCGGGGATGTCGAAGTCGAAAATCTGATTTCGAAATCCTGAAAAATTCGGATTAAGGTTGCGAGTGTAGAATGTGAAAATTGCGGATGCATCAATGCAGTTCCTGAAGACTTTAGAGCCTTCGTCACGGATAGCGTTAAAATTTCCATTATAAACAGTTAAACTGGCGGTTACGGTAAAGTCGCGATCCAGCCGCCAGCAGTCAAAACAGTGAATATCAGAACGGAAGCGTAAAAATTGACGGAAACAATATGAAAATAAAACCCTGTTGATTCCTGATATTCTGATATATAAATCTCCGCTGGCGGTGCATCGGTTGCCGATGCGGGGCTTTACGGCACGGAACACGCTCCCGCCGGGCTCGCACCGGGCGTCAACGGGCGCCTTCCGTACATGGGGTTAGTGGACCAGAGACCGGTCTTCCCTCCCGTACATGGGGTTAGTGGACCGGAGACCGGTTGTATGCCCTAACCTAGCCATGGGGTTCTGGGTACCGCTTCACCCCCCTCCTTAGAGCAAACCCTGGGGGGGCTCGATAACACCACGCATGGCAGCGGGTACCCGGGACCATCTCCTGAAAGGGGGGGTGTCACATCCTCACTTCAGGCTGATTCGCAGGTTAGGCTGTCAAATCCCACAGTAAGACAGGTATGATGATGTAAAAGCTTGTAGCGCATGTATAGTATCAAGTATCAAGTCCCGGGTCCTGGCGGCGATTGTTCGGCATCCAAAGGACCCGTTAACCCATACCAGGCGCACCGGGTGCCGGCTGCTACGGTCACCACCACAGTGGCAGAGGCATACACAGCCAACATAGGCGTCACGCGACGACCGAGGTGGTCCCACAGGTCGAGAGCGACCACAAAGATCCATCAGGCTACCCCAAGCTTCCCAAGGCCCGCCGACTGGGGAGAGTCCCCACGGGTCCTTCCTCGGGCGCACCATGTCCATATCCATACGACGCGAGTCCAGAGTAGTACAGCCGAACTCCTTAAGGGATCTTAAGGGAGCTCCTCCTTAAGGGATCGGGCATCAAGGCCGTCTTTTCCCTCGCCCTATTACCACGAAGGCCATACATGAGGGAGTCCTCATGCAGTGTGGGCGGAGGCGTCGACTCCTCAAACCACCAGTTTCCCAGGCAGACTGACCGAGGTCAGGAGCACCGGAGGCCGCCATCCGACTGCAAGTGCGTCTGCGAGTCGGTAGGCTCACACTGGGACTGACAGTGGCGGACCGCTGGGAGTGTAGTCAGGCAACTGGGCTTCCCGCCTGGCGCCATCAGGATCTCCACATCACAGCGAATAGGGCAACACGGTATCACGAGCACTCAAACAGTAGAATCTGTACTCAGGTACTGGTCCAGGCTGGACCAGGCTGTCCGAACATGTACACGGCGACTCAAGGCGCCTTTGTATACGATTCGCATCCCCTCGGGGGAAAAACAGTCCACATCTCAGTGATGGGCCGACAAGACTCAACATACAGATGCACATATTCTGGGGGGCAGAAAAAGCAAAACTAGCGGGGTAAATAGGCGTGTAAACACACTCTGAACAGAGCGCCAAACCACGTCACATATGCAGGAGGGTCGGCAAGAAAACGCCTGAGTTCAGGCCATATATAGTCTGGAGACACACGTCGACTGGTCTGGATCCCGCAAGTGCCATGGGACCAGACCACACACCAAAAAAATCGCAATGCCGATGACAGCGGCATCCGTTGCGCAACGTCGTATGGGCTTCAAGGCCCCAAGAGCTCAGAAATATGAAGGTCAGTCGCCCTACCTGGTTTCCCAAGGATTCAGCAGGTGGGGAGTGACGAATAGAATTGAAAGAGAGGGGCCATCCTCCTCTGGATTCAGCAGGGGGGGGGTATATGGCCACTCTGATGGTAGGTCACCGAAAGATGAGAGAGAGCCAGCAAGTAAGGGACGATCCGTCGACCTCACAAGCGCTCAAAACGCATCAGGGGAGAGCTCAGGGCGCTGATCAGGCACCCCTGGCTGCAATCGCCCGGGGGAGTGCTGCCAAGTCCGAAACGTGGATCTTGGTCTTGTGCTTGCGGATGTACTCCATGAAGGGAGTATTGACCCGCGGCACGAGCGAGGAGACGGGTTCCCAGGTGTCATGGGACGGCCCATAGCCTCGCCAACGAACCTTGAACTCCAGACCTCCGGGTGCCGAGGCCTTCGGACGCTGAGCCAGGATCTTCTCGACTGTATAGTCGTCCTGCTCAGCATAGTCGTCGTCCGAATCAGCCTCATGTGCGGCATAGCTCAGGGACACATGCTGGCCACGGAGGTCGGGTTCCCGCACACGGAGTTGACTCTCGTGGCGCTCCCGGAACTGTCCGTGACCCACCTTGATGCGGTAGGTGTCCTCACCAATCCTGCGCACCACCTCGCCGGGTGTGAACCAGGTCTTGGTGCGGTGGGTGCCCATAGGCCGGGGTCTGATCACCCACACCGGGTCTCCCACCCTGAACTTCTGCGCTGTCGAGCTCGGGGCGGACTTCTGACGCTCAGCATGCTCCTTCTGGAGCTGCTGGCGGATGTCTCGCGCCGTTTGCTCTTGCCGCGCGAAGAATTCCTTGGCATCCATAGCCATGCCATCACCAGACAAGGGAAGTCCCCTACCCAGGGGGTCCCTGCCGAACAGAATCTGGTGAGGGGACAAACCGCCCGGAGTGGGGGTGTCATGATGGGCCTTCAGAGCAGGCCACATCTCCTCAAACCAGTTCCGCCGTGGATTGGTGATGTGGATCTTGCGCAGCTTTTCGAACAGCTGCCGTCCAGCCACTTCAGCACGGCCGTTAGACCGGCTGAGATAGGCGACACTCTTGGCATGACGTATCCCCATGAGGGAACACATAGCCTTGAACCAGTCACCAGTAAACTGGGGCCCTTGGTCACTGCAAATGGTGCGGGGGATGTCAAAGACGGTCAGCCAATGACGAATCATCATGACTGCAACTTCCTTGGCAAGCAACCCCTTTTTGCGTGCCGGAACGGCTACAACGTAGCCGCTGTGGCGGTCCACACAGAGAACCACACAGTCAAAGGTCTCCTTGCCAATGTGCACCTCGGGCATGGAGAAGACGTCCATGGCCACGCTCTCCATGGGCTGGTCAGGAACCGGGGTCCATTGGGGTTCCCCCTTGACGTTCCGGTTGTCGGGATTGCAGGCCTGACAGACCGAGCAACCCTTCCTGACCTTCTTGATGGCGGTGTAGAGAACGATATGGTCGATCTCGAACCGACGCTGCATGTCAAGAGCCTGCTTCTTGACCCCTGGGTGCAGCATGTGGTGGTGCCAAGCTTCACAAAGCTCGAGCACCCGGGACTCCGGTACTAGCAGCTTACCATTCCGGTAGAGCTTGCCATCTTCCTCAGTCAGCCCCTTTGGCCACTTCTGCCCGTCATCAGGGTCGGTCACAGCCCCATACTCGGCCGCAAAGGCCTCAGACTTGGCGTAATCGTCGGTCCAGTCGTCCTGGAGGCAAGACTCCGGGAAGAGGTGCTTGTCGGACTCAGCTCCCGCAGGGGCGAGTACACTGACCGCTCTGCTCACCCTCGACGCGAGGGGGGCATCTGCAGCCATGACGACGCAGCATTTAGCACCCTCCTCCTCCATCAGGCGCTCCATTTCGATGATCCTCTTGGCTTCAGCGGTCTCAGCCTCATCGCCATGGGCAGAGATATCCGTCATGCCCTTGCTGGCGGGATAGGCCCACCTGCTGAGACAGTCCGCCACGGTGTTATCCTTTCCAGGAATATACACAACCGTGGGATCGAACTTGGCCAAGGTCTCATGCCATCTTGCCCGTCGGGAGGCGGGACCCGAGGGGGTGTCCACGTGCTCCTTGTGCCACGACTGCAGACTCTGATGGTCGGTGCAGACAGTGACGGGATGGAGGGCTATGTACCCAGCCCATTTCCTGAGAGCCATGACGATGGCATACGCCTCCTTTTCACGGGGCATCCACGTCCGTCTCTGGCCTTCCGCCAGGACTCGGCTCCAGAAGGCCACGGGCACGTGCCTCCCGTCGTCAAGCACTTGCTCCAACACAGCGCCAATGGCGTAGTCGGAAGCGTCGGTGCGCAGGACGAACCCTCGGTCGGGATCCACGAGGTGCAGACCCACTGCGGATAGCAGCGCCTGCTTCATCCCCTCAAAGGCACGGTCGGACTCAGCTGTCCAGACCAGAGCCTTCTTGGACCCCTTCTTGGTCTCCTCTCGGTTGCCCTTGAGCATGGTCGTCATGGGGGCTGCATACTCGGCATACATTTTGATATACCCCGAGTAGTAGTTGCAGAACCCCAGATACGCCCGTAGCTCAGAGACCGTCTTGGGCTTTTCCCAGTGCTCAATCGCAGCCACCCTGCCAGGTATGGGCTTTCGCTGCCCGTTCCCGACTACGTGGCCAGCGAAGACCCCCTCGCTTACCGCAATGGTGGCCTTGTCACTGCTGCCCGTGAGTTTGTGCCGAACCAGAAGGTCCAGCACTCGAGTGACGTCCCTTTCATGTGCCTCCAGGAGCTCCTCGTAGCTCATACTGGGGTCCCCGGACGCGATGATCACGTCGTCCACGAAGGGGTCCGCACAGTCACGCACCGGCTCAAGCAGGTTCTCCAGCATCCGCTGAAAAGCCGCATTGCCGTTAGTAACGCCCATGGGCATCACCTTCCACTGGAGAGGTCCAAGTGGAGTGCTCATGGCTGTGCAGGCACGGGACTCCTCGGCGAGAGGCATCTGATGATAACCTTGTTTCAGGTCAATCACCGTGAAGATCCTCCGCCGGTGTTGTTTTTGCAGCATGTCCTCAATGAGGGGCAGCGCATAGCTGTCGTGCTGCGTTTGGGCGTTCAGGCCGCGGTAGTCGACCACGAGCCGCCACTCACCGGCTACCTTCTTGGGGACGACGAAGCACGGAGAGGCCCACTCGGAGTGGCACGGCTCAAGCCAGCCTCTCTGGATGAAGTCGCGGAGGATCTTCTCCATGGCCTCCTTCCTCTCGCCCCTCAGGGCAAACTCCCGGTGACGATACACACGGGGGTCCTGCTTCAGTCGTATCTTGGCCTCGCCATACGGTCCACGCACCGGTGGGGGAAACACAGGCTTACCGCTGAAGAAGGTATCACCATACTTCTGCTTCAGCCTGGCCCTCAATGCCTGGATCTTGGGGCAGTCATCGGACTCCGCCTTGGCTTTTCCGGGCACTTGAACCACGGAGCTTACTTGAGGGCTAGCTACTCCGCTCGCTTTCGGCTCAGGTGGTCTTCCCAGGTGGCCCAAAGGGCCATCTCTGGTCTTGCCTCGGAATAGATCGCCGTAGGTGGGTGGGTTGCCGCCAGGCGGCTCGTCCTGGCTGGACATGTAATCCAGCACCTTCTGAACGAAGGTATTCCCTTCATAGGAACCGGAGACGATTGAGTCCACTTCCCACCAGGCTTTGTCCTGGCCTTTGCCCTCACGCTGGTTTCCCCAGTCGTGAAAGGGCTGATCCATATACCCCTGAGCCAGATCCCACTCCTCTTCAGTGAGGGGGTCTTCCGATTCCGATTCTTCGATGTCAACAGGGGGAACCGCAAAGCATTGCCGCCATGGCTCCGCTATGATGCGGTTGACACACACGAAGTCCGTGGCGTCGGCCTGATCAAGGCCCCCATCCACATAGTGGAATTCTGTTGGCCATCTTTGGGGTGGCATGGGCTGTCCCTTAGCGTCCTGATAGACAATCTCTCCAGCCGGTAGGACGACCTTGTTTAAGGTCATGTTGGTCAATGAGGCTACCCAATGTCGGGTACTTTCCTCCTCGGTGCATCCCATAGGAACAACCAGCACTGCCTTGGAGCGGTCCTTGCGAATCTTCGCTATCGCTCTTGGAATGTCCAATCGGGGGCAATGGATCCACATCAAGCCCTGATGCGGACCCCAGTGCTTCTTCCACGCGGAGTCCTGTGCGCTCCAGTACTTCTCACATACCCGAAGATGGGCGGAGGTTCCTGAAGAGAACGCATCCAGGGCCAGATCCGACGCTCCCAGGTCCGCGACCACTCGGTTCGCCACTTCCGGCCTTACGCCGTACTCCTGGTTTGCAGGACCAGTTGGCTCAGTGTCCAGCGCGGCCACTTCGAGCTGATTGCGTTCGGGGTGGATCCATTGGCATTCCACATGGTGCTCAGGTGACGAAAGCCACGAGAGTTGGTCGTCCTGGTACAGGGTCATGGAGGCCTGGGCCGGGAGGACGCCGGAGTCCGTGTCCATCATGAAGTCGTACCCGACGCTCATGTCCCAGTCCATCTCGGCCTCGTAGAAGCGACCGTGCAGGAGGATTTCCTTGCCGAGGTCTGGGCGGCTCAGCTCACGATGGCTCACGAACTGCAGCCCAATGGCCGCTTCCTTCGTGCCTCCCACCATGTACTGGCCGTTTGCCACCTTCAGCCTGACAGGTTTCCGACTGTCGGTCAGACACTCTGGTGGAAGTAGGCCAGCCTTGACCAAGCTGACTTGAGCTCCCGTGTCGACCAACACGTCGAAAACCTTTTCCACTTCCCCGCATAAGGCACGGACCTTAAGATGCAACTGCTGCTCACGCCCGATACGGCGCACGGCGTGCAAACTCAGGATCTCCGGCCGTTCCAGAAGCTCAACAAGCGACTGGTGCAGGTCGTGGATAATGGGCTCCCGCTGCCCATCTGCAGCATCCAGCTGCGGTTCGGGTGATCCTCCGATACTCTCGGATAGATCTTGTAGTACATCAAACACATTCTTGGTCGCGAAGGACGGACGGGTGCAAGGGTTCGTGCCTTCACTTGCCCTCACCCCACCTCCGCGACTGGGTGCCGGACCGGGCCTTCCGCCCGCGGCAGTCCCTTTGTGTCTATCGACTCCCGACTGGGATGGTTCGGCGCTTCCCACGTCACCATCCTGCGACCGCCCTAGCTGGGGCCCTTGGCTGCAGGGGCTCCACTAGGGGGCGTCGGTTGTGGAAGAAGGGATGTTCTCCTCCGCATCAACCTCGTTGACGCCCTTCTTCCTTCTTTCGCTGCGAGTAGGCTTCTTGTCCTTGTCCTTGTTCTGGTTGTTCTGGTTGTTCTCCTTGTTCTTGTTGTCCGACCTGGGGACCCAGTTCCGCTTGATCTCCTGGATCTCCTTGGCCAACTCGGTCCCCTGCGACACCAGCTTGGAGAGCTCGTCCCTGTCCACCTCCACCTTGGCTTCCCGGATACCCGCGGGCGCACGCTTCTTCGACCCGTGCGCCTTCTTGTAAGCCTCCGTGTCGGCCTTGTGGACGGGGCATGTTCGGTGGTCATGGTTGAAGCCTCGCTTCCTTCCATAACACACGAAACAGCCCTGAGGGTGAGCTCGTATGAACTCCCGAAAGGACAGCAGAGGGTCGCCAATGCGGCGAGGGTCCCTCTTCTCCTGCTTCCTCCAACCCTGCTGCAGGGGCTTCCAGTTTCCCGGCTTGCTCCCCGCGCTCAGGTTCTTGGCCACGAAGGCACACACGGCCACTTCGGCGGGCTCATCGTCGTCGTCATCCTCGACGAGAGTCTCATCGCCGCCGGCTCCCGCTGGGTCCATGGCAGCTTCCCCGCCAGGTCCCTCGCCAACGTAGTTGACGTCGCGGTCGCCGGGCCTCAACCCGCGGGTGTGGTGGAGGTTTCGGTACTCCTTCAGCACTTCCTCGCCAACCCACTCCAGGATCTCGTCGCAGCTCATCCGCGCCGGGATGGGCTGCAGACGGATGGTCTGGCCGCTCAACTCACACCCGTCAAGGCGCCACATCGCGGTCTTCTCGCGATCGCCCGAGACGGTGATGAGGAGAGCGTTCCGCAGGGAGTGCCGTTTGACATCCCGGGCCACGTTCTTCCTCGTCCAAGCCACCACGTTCGTATGATACTCTTTGGGGAGCATCATCTTGACCGTGTGGTTGGACTTGGCCCTCTTGGATTCCTCCTTGGTGACCCTCTTGATCCATGCTTCCGGCAGCATGGAGAGCAGGCGAGCCTGCTCGTCTACCTCGTTCCAATCCTCCACGTTGCGGCGGAAGAGGGTGTATTTCCCTCGGAAGTCACGCCAGTCCCGTAGGCGGATCTCCCGTCCATCATGCTCAAGCTTGATGGACTTCCACCGCTTGGCAGCCACCTGCGGAGCGTCCACCCGCTCCTGCTCGTTGAGCCACTTCTTGGCTTCCTTGAGGGTCTTGATTCTCCCCTCCTTGGTCGCCACGAAGTATAGCTCTGCGAGCACTTCCGGCAGGCGGTACCTGAACCGTCTGAAGACATATCTCTCCGCATCCGCGGGAGGCAGGTCTTCAGTGACGGTCAGCCCCCAATCGTCCAGCTTCTCCAAGAAGCGGTCGAGGTTGAGGGGGTTGCCATCGTACATGGGGGGCTTGATGTCCTTCAAGTCTTCCCACACGGCGGCATCCGCGGCCTTAGAGACCATGAATGCCGGCCGCGAGGTCGACCGAGGTTCCCATCGGCCTCGCCCACGGACTCCCACAGCCGCCACGTCCATCTCCTCCATGGAATCCCTGTGGCTACGCCGTGGTTCCTCCATGTACGCTGAACCTAGATGTTCACGCCGTACTCCTTCCATGTACGCATCCTCATCACGGCGCCGGCGGCTGCGTTCAGCAGCCTCCCGTCGTACACCACGCGGCGGGCTGATGTCGAACTCCTCCAGGTCCAGGTCCAGGTCCTCACCTTCGCCGACATCCCACTCCACGTCTCCTCTGGGGACCTCATCCCTGAGTCCACCATAACGTCCACCAGCCATTGGGATTGGCCCAGGGGCTGGTGCGGGGCGCCGGGGGCGTACCGGTGTCCGCGGTGGAGCACGGCGGTTGCGGTACTCCGCGCTGAGCCACTCGTCACGCCAATCCTCACTGCCACTGCCGGGCGGCACGCGTTCGTTGCGGCGGCCCGCGCTGTGGTGAGAGCAGGCGGTGAGAGAGGGGGCACTGGCGCTGGGGCGACTCCTGGGGGCTCCGCCGGGGGCGTGGGGTCTGCCTGGACCTGGTCCGGGTCCCCAGCCGTCGTCCGACGAGCCAGACTCCAGGGGTGGGTGGTCGCTGCCGATGCTCCCACGGGCTTCCAGCGCGTCCAGCCTCTGCTGCAGGCCGCTGATGACCGTGTTCAGCTGCCTGGTCTCGGCCCTGGCGATGTCCAGCTCTCTCTGCGCGCGCGCGGCGACCTCGGAGATGCGAATCATCTCGCCCTTGCCGTGTCTACCTCGCACTCGAGGAAAAAGACCCTCCTGCGGAGGTGGACAATCCACCGCCAGTTGGTATCCGGGTCGCCGTTCCCTGGTCGGTCGTTGGGGTCCCCAGGGGGTCCTCCAGGAGGGCCTCCGCCGGGTCCGCCCGGTCCAGGGGGTCCTCCCCCGCCCGGTGGTCGACCTCCAGGGGGTCCACTCGGTGGGCGTCCTCCAGGGGGTCCTGATGGTCCTCCGCCAGGGGGTCCCGGTGGGTCTCCGCCGGGTCGCCTCGGTGGGTCCGAGGATGGGCGCTTCTTCGTGATGCCGAAGTCCATGTCGTCATCCTCGTCCATGTCGCCCCACCTGGGCGTCTCGGTCTCGGAAGACTCGGAGCTCCGGTAGGGAGGAGGGAGATCCTCACCCTCACCTTCCGGTTCCATGGGGACGTCTCCGCCGCCTCCGCCCGTCCAAGCCACCACTTGGCGATGTCGGCGGCCTCGTTCATCCCCGTCACTGGCGGTGAAGAAGGGGTCACTGTCGTGGGGCTGTCCACCCGCTGGCCTCCGCGGCCGCTCAGGGGTCTTCCCCTTGCCCTTCCTCCGTCGATGGGCGGTGGGGCCACTGCTCCCACTGCTGCCCGTGTCCGCCTCATCCAGCGTCATCTTGGAGGAGGCGTCCCCTTCGAAAAGTTTTCGAAGGGTCTCCACTCGTGATCCTCCCGGGGGAGTCTCGCGGCGGATTTTGGCCTCTGCCTCCTCCATTGCGGCGGCGGTGGCTGCGGCAGCCCGCACTTCGGCTTCCTCCCGAGCACGAGCCGCCCAGGCTTCCCGGGCCTGCTGCAGCCGCGCCTTCTGCGCTTCCAACGCCGCCAGCTCCGCCTCCGTCTTGGCCTTCTCCTCAGCGACCTTCCGTCGCGCGGCCTCAATGGCGTCCTTCTTGGCGGCGTCCGCCTCGGCCTTAGCCGTCGCTTCGGCGTGGGCCCTTTCCTCCGCCTCCTTCTTTGCCCTCCCTTGGGCAAGCGCCTCTTCCACCGCCCTCACCTCGGCCTCCTTGCAGGCAATGGCCTCCTGCGTCACCGTTGACCTGGGCAGTCGCTGCCCCATGGGCGGCTACGGCCGTGAGTCTGGCCGCAATGGCCGCCACGGTCTGGGCGTGGATGGCCATGCCATGCGCCCACTCCGCAGCCTCCTCCTGGGCGATGCCGACGGCGCCCTCCACGGCAGCGCTGTGCTGCCTGGCCCGTTGTCGGGCAACCCGAAGGTTGCAGGGCACCCCACAGGCGCGCTCACAGGCGCGCGCCACGTCCCTGTCGGGAGCGACGCTGCTGCTGGAGCTGGCCTGGTCGGCCGGCATCCTCCCGCGGTGGGCCGACTCCACGTCGCTGCTGGGGCTACACCCGGTGCGCCGAAAGAAGGCCAGCAAACGCAATAGACAGTCCACTGCGGGGGACGTGTATGTGGTGGGCGGGTACAGGGAGGAAGGATGGGACCCGGCCAACCCGGGGCTATCCATGCCGTTCGTCCCGCTAGCCGCCCTCCTGTTTCTGTTGGGGGACGTCTTTGAGGGTTACCAGCAGCAAGACGATCCGGCGTCCGTCCCCCTACTCACTCCACACGCCGGGGGCGGCATAAACCCGTCACCTGCTGGGGCCTGCTGGGGCCTCAGGAGCAGCAGACTGGGCTTGGCCTTGGTCTGCCTGGCGACTTGGATGAAGTCGCCGAGGGTGGGGTGGCCGGGGTGATGACCACCATTGGCCCGTTGGGGACTGGGGGCTGGGGTTCCGCCCTTGGCGCCTTGGGCGGCTTTGGCGGCCAGGGACTCCTGGTACTCCCGCCACTTCCGGTCCCGCTTCCTGTCCCCGGCGGACCGCTTCTCCTTCCCCGGAGACGCGCTGCTGCTGCCCTGCAGCCTGCGCTCGCTCCCCGGTTCCGGGAAGTTCTTCTCGATCATGTCCCACATGGAGACGTTGATCGAGGCGCCCGAGGGGTACTCATTGGGCATCTCGTCCTCCTCAATCCCGTCGGGACGCAGGCCTTCGCCGGGCCTGTCCGGCCGGGTCCACGTCCTCCAGCGCCTCTGCTGGAAGCGGAAGGCGAACCCTTCCGCCCGCAGCCAGTCCTCCACGGCCTGCAGGCGGTCGGGGGCGATGTCCGTGCGGAGCTCGAAGCTCCGGGGCATGCCGCCTTCGCACTGGGGGTGGCTGTGGCGGTAGTGCTGGTCCAAAACCAACCCACGCAGTAGGTGCGCTGCATGGGGGTGGGGCCGCGGCCACGTCCTACCCGCTTCTTACCAGTTTACCATGGCAGCGGGGGGCGTACTTGGTCTTGAGGTCCTTGGTGTGCACTCGTTCCACTCAACGAACTGCCGGTGGTTGTTGAGGCGGGTGCTGCAGCACTGGGCTGGGAGTGCGGCTGGTGCTGGTCAGCCGGTGGTTGTGGAGGTGGTTGACGCGGCCTTGCTGGTCGGCCGATGGGACTCGCTGATGCAGGAGTCCTGGTCAGTCCACTTCCTTCACGGTCGCGGCGCGGTCAGGGCGATGCTCTGGACGGCGCTGCTGGCTCCGTGAGAAACCCGGCGCTGTCGCTGGGTGGCGCTGCGAGCCGCTGCGCTGCGCTGCGAGCCGCTGCGCTGCGCTGCGAGCTGCGAGCTGCGCCGCGCTGCTCGGGGTTGGTGGCCCCTGAACGGCACGCGAGGGCTGGGTAACCCCGCGGCGGTGAAACGCTTTTGACGCGTTCCCGTGGGGGGCCGGCCACGGGACGCTGCGGTGACACGCACACGTGAGCAGGCAGGCAAAGCACTACGCTCACAAGGGCATCAATACGCTCGTGTCATGTGACAAAGCGTTTCAGAATCCTTGCCACTCTGAAATGAGGGAATGAAAGTATGTACAGCAACACATCAGGATATGTAGACATGGGGTTAAGACTGGACTGGGGTAAGGGCATCACAGGACAATAGACACTCAATCCCAACTCATATCCCAATCCCAGGTCCGACCCTCCCAGTGGCTGGTGGGGGCGGGGGCTCAAACACAACCCATGCCCTGCTCAGTCCGGACCCTGAAACCCTGCCAATAGGGGGGGTGTCCCGCCCAGCCACAAGCGAGTTCTTAGAAACCAAGGTGCTCCAAAGCCAACCGGTGGTGGCTTCCCATGCTCTGTTAACGGCAGGTCCGAACTCCACTCTGAGACAGAGATATGGCCCCACCATTATCCCTCAGGAGTTGGTAGCTGAAAATGGGCTGTTTCAGCCCAAACTGATATTAGCTTGAAAAACTCCAAAATTGACCTCTCGTCCGGACCCGCCAGAGGTAGGGACGAGGCAACTGACCCTATGCCCTTCGAGTATGAACTCCCCGGAGCCCTCAGCCAACCTGGTTCCCTCTGAGGTCCCGGCATCAGGGCAACACGGATTCGTCATGTGGGGTCATGATGCCAAAATCACCAAAATTGGCGTCATTCCCACGCGTGGCTCGCCCGGCCAGGGCAAGGCCAATGGCTCACAGGTTAGGAGGCAGGACCTAGGACTTATATCTGAGTGTACAACTTAAAGTTAGGTCCGGGCTCCCTGTGGGCTTAGAGGAATGGGGCTGCCAATTGACCACACGGAAGGGGGAAAGTGGGGTCCCAAAATGGGGTCCTTTTGGCTGCTCGAAATGGGTGCTCCCAATAGTATATCTCCACGCCGGCTTGGAGATCGGATCCGCCATTCCATACGCGATCCACCAGGAGTCCAACAGAGACTCCCATGCTCTTGTCCCAAAGATCTCCATGTCACTCGGCGTGGTGACAATCCCAATTGGGTCCACAAATGCCAAAATGGCAAAATTGCCCACACTCACTTTGGGCTAGCGCCTTAACGAAGGTTGCTCCGCTTCGCCCACGTGGTGTGTGAACCATGGGGACCAATATGCATAACACCCATGTCATATATGGTCCATTGGTCCATGCGTCCGGCGTGCACGGGTGGGCTCAACATAGTGCACGGCGGGCAGCAAAAGTGGAAAATTGCTCAAAATGGCCAAAAATGCGCACACTCATGGTTGGGGCAAATGAGGCACATGCCCGACTCGGACCTGAGTGTGCCATAGGATTGGTATCAAGTCATGTGTGTCCAACATATCTTTTGGGCGTCGCCCAACTCCTCCGGTTTTGGGAATGGCAGGGTCGCCAAGTGAGCCCATGATTTGGGATGGTCCCAAATCGCCAACATGGCGGCCACAGTATGCCAAGTCCACGAGGAGTTATTCGCCGGGTCCAAGATATGTTGGGCACCGAAGTATGTACCCTCTTAACATACTTGGGTCATGATGTCGATTGAGCGCAACGTTGAGATACACGGTCGCCACTTGACATCACGACGGGCCAAAAACGGCAAAATTGGTACAAAGACACACAAGAGTGCCTTGAAAGGCGCACAATTATATTATAATATCTTCAGCTTGGATCGTGCAATCAACTAATCCTTCTAAACACAATGACTTGACACCAATAGCCTTCGATTCCACATATGTGCTCCACTTGGGGCGCTTTGAAAGGTTACGAGCGCTGCTTCCCAAGTGGGCACATGAAAATATGGAAAATTGCAAAACACACACCTTGCTCCCAACGCATCGCTTTAGGATCACCACACAGGCTTCCCTTCACGAAGGTTAGGCTTGTAATTGATCGTAGGGAGTATGGAGAAGGGGCTTGCACAATATGAGGTCCATTGGCGGGCTTGGCTTGGAGCGATGGACCCGCCAAATGGGCACGCAACACAACACAAGGCACATACTCCATATTGCCCAAAAAGGTAGCTCCCCCCACGATATGTCATGCCCCTCCAAGGGCATAACTTTGTGTCAATCGCTCATAGGAACTCAAGGAGAGTTCCTATGCAACACCAACACTCGCGCGCTACACTCGAAAGTTATCTTAACGCACGCAATATCATGGCCATAAAGTTACAACGCAAACTCTACCCTCTTGACCATGATCCATTACACTAGCGCGCACGTGTGGAGACGCAAGGCATATAATGCTTCCTAAATTACGTCGGGAGTATTGTGAATACATCCCACGTTTCCTTATTGTCAATCCTCGCAAGCAACACGAGATATGACCTTCACAAGTGGCCTCACGAATCAACTTTGTTTTGCCCATATCTTTAAGACAAATGGAGGGCAAGACAAAAGGAAAGTTGATTCGTGCATAGGGAAGCACGTAGGTCCACTCGAAAGAGGTCAAATCAAGTGCGGGGATGTCGAAGTCGAAAATCCGATTTCGACATCCTGAAAAATTCGGATTAAGGTTGCGAGTGTAGAATGTGAAAATTGCGGATGCATCAATGCAGTTCCTGAAGACTTTAGAGCCTTCGTCACGGATAGCGTTAAAATTTCCATTATAAACAGTTAAACTGGCGGTTACGGTAAAGTCGCGATCCAACCGCCAGCAGTCAAAACAGTGAATATCAGAACGGAAGCGTAAAAATTGACGGAAACAATATGAAAATAAAACCCTGTTGATTCCTGATATTCTGATATATAAATCTCCGCTGGCGGTGCATCGGTTGCCGATGCGGGGCTTTACGGCACGGAACACGCTCCCGCCGGGCTCGCACCCGGCGTCAACGGGCGCCTTCCGTACATGGGGTTAGTGGACCGGAGACCGGTCTTCCCTCCCGTACATGGGGTTAGTGGACCGGAGACCGGTTGTATGCCCTAACCTAGCCATGGGGTTCTGGGTACCGCTTCAATACAGGATGGTTGGGATAGGAGGTGAGGGAGGCGGGTCCAAGAACCAACGTGCAACTGGTGCGTGGGAGGGGGGGGGGGGGCAACTGGGACCACTGCCGACGAGAAGCAGCTAGGCTCGCCGGAGGTGAGGGAGACCAGGATTGCGTTGGGGACTAGCACCCCGGCCACATCGGAGGAGGACCGGTCCGCTAGCTCCGTACGGCAGGTGACACTGAGAGGTCCGGGAGAGGTGCAGAAAAACCCAGGGTAGTGGGTGAGGTCAGAGGGGCAATGGACGACCGCTGCCGGGCGCTCTGGCCGCCCGCATAGGGGGCAGTGGGGGGCTATGACAAACACGTCAGGGGGGGGAAGGTTGCAATCCAGGAACCATTCATGTCCCCGGCGCGTGTAGCAGAGAATGTCAGTAGGCGCTGGCGGTAGCTGTCGCATTGCGTCCCAAAACCAAAGCATGTCGCCATGGGGGTTGAAGAAAGGGGGGTCACCAGTGCTACATCGCGATGGCGGGGCATGTGGTCGCGCGTGCTTGATAGTCAACGGACGGTGCTCGAGGCAACTGTGTGCCATAAGGAGATGGGGAATAACAGTAGTGGCCGCAAGACAGCAGGAAGAAGGTGTGCGCGTGCCTGAACACTCAGCTGGGCTTCGGGGGAAGGTGCAAGGAGGGGGGGGCGCAGGAGGTTGAGCCCGCCCTTGGTGGAGCAGTGGGGGCATTGGGGCGGTTGGCAGTGCGTGTGGAGTGCAAAGAGGTCGCCGCAGGCCCAGCAAGCCATCCACAGTCCTGTCAGAAATGGGTGCTCTGACTGTTCTAAGGGGAGGAAGGACAGAAAAGCGTGTATCTGGCTGGGGATGCGGGCAGTTGCATGACAGAGCTTGTGGACTGAGCCACGCGGAAGAGGGGCGAAGGGGGTGATGGTGCGTGGGGGGATACGGGGGAGGTGCAGTCAGCGGCGTATGGTGCCATCGAAGGGGGCCTTGTCTGCGCCGCGGGCCCCACCCGGGGCTGGTGGGGGAGCGGGTAGTAGCCAGCGGGCAGGGAGCCGTGGTTGCCCCTGGCCTGGTGGCGAGACCACCATAGCCGCGCTTGAGGGGTCCCACAGGGAGGGTGGCGTGCCCGGTGTGCGTCCTAGTGGTCCCCTTGGTGGTGGCACTTGGCGTTCTTCTTGAGCCTGTCCCTGGAGGCGGCCTGGGTAGGGGCGACGGCGGGCCCTGAGACGTCACGGACGTCGCTGGACCTCTTGATTGGGCAGCCATCACGAAGCGTGCTGGCCAGGGTGACCGACCACTGGGGCGGCACTGTGCTCATGTCCAGGTACGTGCGGTCCGCACCTGAGGTGAAGAGGGAGGCCTGTACGGACTCGTCCACCGTGGCGATGCCGACACGGCGGCGGATCATGTGGGGTGTCAGGGTGATGGGCGTGAGGAGGAGATGGGTGAGCTGCACGCTGATCGCCATTAGGTGGGTGTCGACGATGGACTCCAGGTCCCAGAGCATGATGAGGCGTCATCCTGGCGGGTGTGGGCGGGACGTGTCCGCAGGGGGCGCGGTGGTATCGGGAAGCAGGGCATCTTGGAGGCCCGGGGTGACGAGGCGGGGCCCCGGTTGCTGCGGACCTGCCGGAGGGAGCTCGGTCGCTGGGCTGGTCTGAGTGGAGCCGCGGCGAAGCACTCAGTCGAAGGTTGCGTCTGAGGCCGTGCTCGTGAGCTCCTTCTTGAGGGTCTGCGTGATTTGTGTAACCCATGCCTTGGTTTCTATGCCCCTGAACGTCTGCACCAGGGCCTGGCGGAATGTGTCTTCTGTAGAGACCACTAGGGGGCTCTGGGAGGCTTAGTCCGATACCGCGTCGTGCATAGCCAGCCTGCGGGGTACGTTCCCATACGGTAGAGCTTGAGAGCCGGGTCGCTCGATCAGCCGGGCTATCTGCTCCAAGGACTTGGTCTTGAGATCTTGCAGGTTGTTGTTCTCGTACCGCTCCTCCACGATCTCAAGATAACGGGCCAGGTCCGCCCGTAACATAGGCTGGCGGTATGCCGGGCAGGTAAGCCACAGGGATTTGGCTACGCCCACCAGTGCCGCCGTGGTTCGTTCCCCCGGGATGTTGCCTTATGCCTTGGAGCCCAGCTGATGTGCACGAGCCAGTGTCAGCAGTGGGTGGGCATGTTCCTCGGCCTTGTTGTCAGGCACGGAGGCGAGGGAGTCTAGTGGGGTGAGGAAATCCGCGGAGTCCGCGGAAGACAGCGCCCGGAGTTGGAGGAGCCACGGGTCATTGGACGTGTTGTCGGCTGTTTCTTTGCGCCCGCGCTCCTTGGAGGCGTATAGTCGCATGAGGAGGCCCGGGTGGCACAGTTTGCGCTCCCCATCAGGGCCGTGAGCACGCAGATCCTTGACCCACTCGGCGGAAGTGAGGACGCTGTTGGTGGGCAAAGGCGTCGGAGGGTCCGTGGGCAGGAGGTCGGGGCACGCCAGCGCGGATCCAGCCTGCTTGGCGTCCCAGCTGAGCAACCAGTATATCACCGGCAGGCGCATCACCGGGGGTTTTGGGTCGTGCTTGCCGAATAGGACCATCAGAAACTCGTCCCGGCTGAGCGTGCGGAGGGTCTGGTCGCCGTAGCGGGCGGTAAAGAGTGAGGCCTCGGAGTGCAGGTCGGTCATTTTGGCCGGTGTGGCTTGGGCGTGGAAGGCCACCAGGGCGTCAATGGCCATGCCGTAGGTCAGCCATGACGTTTGGCCCGCGTGGTTGCGCAGTGAGTCCATGTCGAGGTGCGCCAGCTAGTCGGTGGCTGCTGCCCACATGGGGCATACCGAACCCAGGAAGGCGTCGTCCGCAGGGCACCCCGCGGTGGTGGAGTGTGAGTAGCAGCTCGCGCGCAAGAGGGTTCAAGGCGGCCCCTGTGCAAGGGAAGCTGTCCCTGGGGGTGATAGCCGTCACGCGGTCGGCCGGAGAAAGGGCACGGAACACGTCTGCTGACACATCAGGGATAACGGCTGCCGCCGGTGGCATGGTGACTGCGAGCAAGGACGATGGGGAGGGTGAGAGGTGTCGACTTGGTGTCCAGGCGTCGGCCCGCCAGATTACCATGACGAGCCCAATGCGCACGGAGCTTTGCCCTGCAGGAAATGTTGGGGGGGCTGGGGTGACTGTGGTGGGAGTGGTGTACTGGTGTCCGGGTCCAGAGGGCCCAGTGGAACATTCCCACGGCAGGATGACTGAAAGCACTGGGGGTAGGGGCTGTACTGCGAACGGCCTGGAGCGGACCCGCCTGCTGGTGTGGTTTGTGTGTACTCTGGTATGTTGGGCTTGTTTGTTCTGTGAGTTGGATGCCAGTGCATCTCAGAAGGCAGCCGCCCTGGAAGTAGCACTCCTGGCGCGCGCCGCGAAGGAGTCCGTTCGAACCCCGGGATCGGTGGTCTCCCACCGATTCCTTCAAACACCGGACGGGGCCTCTGGTCGACCTGTTCGAGTACAGGTGACGGTGCGCAGTGCTGCAGGGGTGTTTGGCTCCCATGTGTTTTGTTTTTCCGGGGTCGGGGGTAAAATGAACGAGACTTCCACCAGATCCACCCTTACCGGTGGTGGCGCGAGCTGCTGGAGGGGGGGGTGTTTCCCACGTTGCCAACTAGAAAGCTCTACGTGCAGGGATCCCAAGAGCACCAGCCCCGTGGATCGAACAACCGCACTGGACGACTGAAGACCTACGCTCTCACTGTCGGGCCGCGGGAGTCTCTTACCTGTTTTAGGGGTTCCGTCGGCTATGAACCTAATCCCAAGGGTGGGGCCGTGCGTTGTTAAGTTCATCGCACACTAGGAGGCCTGAGTCCACGTGTACAGAGCAGGAGCTGGGAGGGAGGGGGTTGGGCGGGGTGCGGCACCGTCGGAGCGCCGACTGACGTGCAAGGGTGGAAGAGGTGGGACAGTTGCACCCCCGGGTCGCCGCTTGACCTACAAGGGTGGAAGGGGAGGGACAGTTGTACCGCCGGATCGCTGGCTGTCGTGCCTGAGGGTAGGGAACGCTCCGTCGGATCGCCGACCGGCTCGTTGGGAGGAAAGACGGGGGGAGGGCAGGCCATCGCGGCCTGTGCTTGTGTTGGTACACCCATTCCCCGTGGAATGCCCCAAGGTTGACAGGCAATCCAGAGGCGACAGGGCACTGCCTAGCGGTGCAAGCCCAAGCTGACAGGTGACGGCCGGGGGGGGGGGGGGGTGGCGGGGGGCAGCACCACCTCCACCTCAAGGCGCACCACAACAGGGGAACACACACCACCAAAAGGAACAGCACGGCACACAGCGTTGCGGGGCGAGAAGGCACGGCACAACACAGGCGCGGGGCAGAAGCCACCCCCCAAAAAAAACAAACAGCAGACGGAAACAACGAGAGAAGGCAAAAAGAACAACAAAAGACAAAACAACGGGGGGAGGGAGGGGGGGGGGTGCAAGAAGCAGTGGCAGGAAACCAGGGAACGGAGACAGACCCCAAAAAAAACGCAAGGGGTAGCAAGGAAAAAAACACAAAAAAGGCGGGGAAGGGAGGGCACACACACGGGGCCCAAGGCTAAAGGGAAAGAAAGGCAAGGACAAAGGCGGCAGAAAAAACAAAACAAAATAAAGAACGAAAGGAGGAAACAAACAGAAACAGGGCAGCCCAGCCGGAAGGAGGCCGAAGAAACAAAGCAGGCACAAAAAACGGCCACAGGAAAGGTAAGGCGCACCAAAATGCGCTTGGAAGGCCGGCCCTCCGGACCCGGGCAAGAAGAGCACACACAAGCACACACGCACGGGACCCGGGCATGGCGTCATCCGACCCCAAAGGAGAGGTGTTGGCGACCACACGAAACAGCCCCGGTGCACTGGCTGAGGCCCCTGTCGAAAGACAGACGGTACGGAAAAAGCGGACACGTGAGTGACCGGTTCCACACACGCCCAACCACCGCAGCGCACGCAGCTCAAGACCAACGCCGGAGGGACCTGCCTGGGAAAACCCCATGGCGGGCCCCAAAACTGGTAGCACGCGGACCAAGCCCAGGGCTCCTGCCTCGGCGTGGGCCAGCAGCAGGCACCATGAGCCCGGTTCTCGACCGGCCTCCCCGTGCCCCGCGCAGCCGCCCAGTAAATCCGAGGCGCAAGCCCCCGGTAGGAGAAGGCACCAGGGCTCAGGAAAGCCGACCTGAGCACCCAGAGCTACCGGACCGGACGGGGCGCGCCGCAATATGCGGGGCAACGGGGCATGCGAGAGAGGCACGCCGCCGTCCACAACCAAGGTACACGGCCAGGTGCCAAGCAAAAACGGCCACGGGATGCCACAAACACAAGACGCGCACACAACACGCAACAAAGCACAGCACGGGAAAAGGTGCCAGGCAACACCCAACCAACACACCACAAACCCCAGCCAGTAATGGTGGGGTGCAGGTGGAGCGCGCACTGCAACACACACCCAACACACCAGCAAGCAATGGCGGGGCGCAGCCGAAACCCCAACCGAAGTACACACCAGCACCGCAAACCCCAGCCAGGACAGGCGGGGTACATGTAGAGCACGCACACAAGTACACAAATCCCAACACCCCAGGCCAGAAAGGGCGGCGCGCAGCCGAGACCCGAACCCAAGTACACAGGCCCGCACCGCACACCTGAGCCAGGAATGGCGGGGTACAGACGGGGCGCGCAAACAAACAAACACGCTTCAACACTCCTGCCGGAATTGGTGGGGTGAAAGCCAAAACCCGAACAATAACACCCACATTGCACAACCCAGCCAGGATTGGCGGGGCACAGACGGAGCGCGCACACAAACACATACACCTCAACACCCCAGCCATGAATGGCGGGCCGTAGCCAAAACCAGAAACCAAGCACACCAACCCGCACCGCACACCCGAGCCACGATTGGCAGGGTACACGCGTAGCGCGTAAACAAACACACACGACCCAACACTGCAGCCAGGAACGGCGGGGCGCAGCCGACCCGAGCCCAAGCACAGACAGCCACACCTCACAGCCCCGCCATGATTGGCCGGGTACCGGCGGGGGGCGCACACAAAGACACACGCCCCAACACCTCAGCCAGGATTGGCCGGGTGAACGCCAAAAATTGAACCGACACACACGCACCACGAACCCCAGCCAGGAATGGCAGGGTACAGGCGGAGCACGCACACAAACACACACCCGCTAGCACCCCAGCCAGGAACCGTGGCGCGCAGCCGAAACCAGAGCCCGAGCGCACACGGCGACACCGCACGAGCCAGCCACAAATGGCGGGGTAAAGCCAAAACCTGTGCCCAAACACACGCAGCCTGGCCAAGAATAGCGGCGTACTGGCGAAGCGCGAGCACAAACGCACGCACCCGAACACGCCAGCCCGGATGGGCGGGGTGAAGGCAAAACCCAGGCCACAATGCACACACTACAAATCCCAGCAGGGATTGCTGGAGCGAAACTAAAACTCGTACGCAAAAACACACACCCTAGACCCCAGCAAGGATTGGCGGGGTTACCACAAAACGCAGACCCAAGCACAAGCCCCACACAACAATAGGAAACCCAGTGTCGATAGCCCGGGCACTGAGGCAGCCCGTGCCATGCAGGTGGCCAGCCCAAACGAGATCTGGAGACCAGGGGTAAGGCTGCATCCTAAGGCCTGCGCTGCTTTTGGACACGAGGTGGAGCGTGCAAAACGCAAGAAACCTTCGCACCCAAGTACCAAGACCACGCCGCTGGCATGTCTTCGGAACAGGATACGCCAGGAAGTACGGTGAACCGCTAGGGTTCCGCTCGAAGGAGGGGACGTGCGCAAGCACGGGAGCACAGCCTCCCGGCGTGACACGTTCGTCAGGATGGCAGCGAACAGCCCTCGTGATCTTCCCCGGATCCGCTTTGTTGGGGGCTACCAGTCAGGTGTAGCGGGATGTGAGCCACCTCCCCTCCTCATGCGCGGAGCCTCTGTCGGTACGTCACAGCAGCGACGCCAGCGGGAACCATGGGGTGCCTCTCAACAACGGAGTGCATCCACCTACCTACCTTGGCAGTGGTTTTCTAAAGAAGAAAAGAAACAACAGGCACAGGCCGCAACGCACACAGACAGCAGAACACGACAGCACACCTCCACACAGCAGCACAACACCACAGGACACAACACAGGGGAGCAGAGCACCACGACACACAACACCAAAAGACATGGCAGAGACAGGGACAGCAACGCCCAAACACGCCACCAGAAGCCACCAAGAGACAACAGCGGACTGCCCGACCCAACAGCGAACACCCAAAAACAACACGCTGCAGCACACGGCACCAGGCAGTGCAAGAGGGGCAAGAGAGCACCGCACAGAAAGCAACAACGCAGGCACGCCAGCACAGCACCGCACAAGAGGCGCCACGAAACAAGAGGCGCCAAGCAACCCGGCACAAGGAACGACAGCACCCGGACAACAGGCAGCACAACAGGACAACACAGCACCGCGCCCGAGGACAGAGCACACGAGCCCGCCACAGCAGCGGACGAGGTAAGAGGCGACAGAAGCACCGCAACAAAGGAAACAACGCAGCGCAGAACAACAAGACACACCGGACCCACTACACAGCACCAAACGGCACAGCGCAGCAGAAACCTGCACAAGAGTTTAAGGCAACACAGCCAGGCCAAACAGCAAGACACACCACGGCAAAGCACCACACAGACAGAAACGGCCCTAAGCACCACAGAAAAGCAAGAAACAACGACGAAGAAAACAGCAGAAAACACGACAGCACACAACAGTTGAGCACAACAAAAACAGCACAACAAGAGGCAGCACAACACCGCGCCGGACAGCACGGCGCAGGAACCCCAGCCCAACACAAACAGGCCACACAGCACCAGGCGAAACGTACAACGGGCTACACCACAGACCACAGCACCACACGACAGGACGCACGACACCGCACAAAACTGGGCACCACAACCGGCGGGGGTGCAACACCACAACACACAAAACAAGCACAACCAGAGCGCACCAAACAAGACAGCAAAACCACGAACCGGCCTCCGCCGGTGCACAACGCCTACACAGCAACACACATCAACACACCCCACAGCCCAGGACACGCAGACCACCCCAGCACCGCACAACCAGCACAACACGGCCCGACGCAACCCCAAAGAACACGGAAAAAAGAAAGGAAGAAAGGAAGCAGCACAACAAAAAAGCAAAAAAAGGAAGCAAACAGGGGGGGGTGCGGGGCAAAAGTCAAGGAAAAAAAGCCACAAAGAGGAGGAGTGGGGGGCCAAAGGCCAACAGCGGAAAGGCCCAGAAACCAAAGAAAAACGATGGCGACAAGGGCAAAAAAAGGAGGGTGGGGGAGGCCGGCGGCAGAAAGGAAAGAACGCCAAGCCCTCGGACACCCCGGCCCGGAAATACAGAACGCCAAAGACACCGGGGGCGTAGCACAGAATAAGAAAACTGACAGCAACAGCTACAAAGAGGGCCACCCCAGATTGGAGGTGGCCGGGCGAACCAAGAGAGCACCAAAACCAAAACCGGCCACAGGAGAAGGTGAGGCTCACCAAAGCGCACCCGGGAGGCCAGCCTGCCCGACCCGGCCAAGAAGAGTGCACACACGCAAATGCACACACCCACGGGACCCGGGCGTGGCGTTCTCCAACCCGAGAATGCGGTGTCGGCTTCCACACGAAACAGCGCCGGTGCACCAGCCGAGCACCCCGTTGAAAGGCGGCCGGCGCAGGAAACCGGACGTGTGAGTGAGCGGGTCCACACACGCCAAACCACCGCAGCGCACGCAGCCCGAGACCGACGCTGCAGGGAGCCGCCAGGGACAACCCCATCGCGGAGCCTCGAACGGGTACGACGCGGAGCGAGCCAAGCGCCCTCCCCTTGGCGGGGGCCAGTGGCAGGCACAAAGAGCCCGGTTCTCGGTCGGCCTCCCCGTGCCCCGCAGTGCTGCCAAGTAAATCCGCGGGCCTGAGCCCAGGATAGGGGAAGGCACCACGGCGACGGGAAAGCCGACCGGCTCACCGCCAGCAACCGGACCGGACGAGGCGCGGCGCACAATCGCGGGGCCAAAAGGTACACCAGAGACGCATGCCGCCCGCCACAGGCAAGGAAGAGGACCAAGTGCCAGGCAACCACAGCCGCCGGGTGCCGCAAACCCGGAGAGCACGCGCAACACCGAGGAGCGCGCGACACCACGGGAGGCTAGAGCACACACACCAACACACACACCCCACAACCCAGCCAGGAAAGGAAAACCGGAGCGCAGCCAAAACGCAAAGCCAAGCACACACACCAACACCGGGGACCCCCGGCGGGATGCATGGGGTACAGGAGGAGGGCGCACACAAACATACACAGCCCAACACCCAAGCCAGGATTGGCAGGGGTAAAGGCGGAGCGTGCACACGAACAGACAAACCCGGACACCCCAGCCATCATTGGTGGGGTGAAAGCACAACCGTAACCAAAACACACACACCACAAACCCCAGCCGGGAAAGGCCGGGGCAAAGGCAGAGCGCGCACACAAATACACACACCCAAAAACCCCAGCCAGCAAAGGCAGGGCGCAGCAAAAACCCGAACCCAAGCACAAACACCAACACCGCACAGCACAGCCAGGATTGGCGTGCTACAGGCGGAGCGAGCACACGAACAGACACACCCCTACACTCCAGCCAGGAATGGCGGGGTGAAAGCAAAGCCCGAACCCAAACACACACACCGCAGACCCCAGCAAGGAATGGCGGTGTCCACCCAAAACCAGCAAACGAACACATGCACAGCGGACCTCGGCCAGGAATGGCGGGGTACAAGCGGGGCGCCGACAAGACCACACAGACCCCAACACCCCAGCCAGGAAAGGCGGGGGCAGCCAAAACCCAAACCCAAGCACACACACCAACACTGCACACCCCAGCGAGGATTGGCGGGGTACAGGCGGACGGTGCACACAGACACACACACCTCCACATCCCAGCCAGGAATGGCGAGGTGAAATCAAAGAACGAGCCCAAACACACACAGCACAAACCCCAGCCAGGATGGACGTGGTGAGGCCAAAGCCCGCAATGGAACACACGCACAACACACCCAAGCCAGGACTGGCGGGGTACTGGTGGCGCACACACACAAACACACACACCCCAACACTCCAGCCAGGAGTGCCGGGCGCAGCCAAAACCCGAACCCAACCACACACACCAACACTGCACACCCCAGCAAGAATTGGCGGGGTACCAGCGGAGCGCGCAAACAAACACACACAGCCCTACACCCCAGCCACAAATGGCGGGGTCAAAGCAAAACCAAAACCAAGAAATACACACGACACACCCCAGCCAGGATTAGCGGGGTACAGGCAGAGCGCGCACAGCAGCACACACACACCAACGCCCCAGCCAGGATTGGCGGGCTGCAAGCAAAAACTGCACCCAGACACACATACCGCACAGCACAGCCAGGATTGGCGAAATACAGGCAGGGCCCGCCAGCAAACTCACACACCCCAACATCTCAGCCAGGATCGGCGGAGTGACAGCAAACCCGAACCCAACTACACACATCACAAATCTGAGCCATGATTCCCGGGGTCAAACCCAAACCCGTACCGAAACACCCACACCCCAGCCAGGACTGGCGGGGAACAGGCACGGAGTGCACACAAGAACACACAGACCCCAACACCCCAGCCAGGAATGGCGGGCTGAAAGCAAAACCCGAACCCAAACACACACACCACCAGCCCCAGCCAGGATTGGCGGGCCGAAGCCGAAACCCGCAACGGAAGACATGCACCGCACACCCCAGCCAGGATTGGTGGGGTACAGGCGGAGCGTGCAAACAAACACACACACCCCAGCACCCGAGCTACTGCCACTGCCATTGTGTCCTGCCTGAGTTGCGCGCGATCGTAGCAGAGAAAATCAAAAAATCAAGAAAAAGACGCACAGCCAGCAGAAAATAAATGGAAAAATCGTTTTTTCCGACCTCATAAACCCCCCCAAAAATTTACGGCCCTGTTTGTCGAGGTCGAAAATCGTAGGACACGCACCAAAAACCACGAACACAAGAGCATCGAAGACAGCAAAGCTGATCGTCGCGTGCCCCAAAACACTTAGTAAAGTGCATGCAGTAGGAGCTAGGGACTTGTGCGCGCCCCAATACTGAAAAAAAAAAAGCAAAACGGCAAGACAGCATAGAGTAGACACCACGAGAAAATGCCGGCCGCCGAAACAAGTATGTTACACGTTACGCTACGCTACGTCACGTAGAAAGGGAGCCGTGGAGCTCAACGCACGAGGGAAAACAAAACAACGACCGCACCACGATCAACAAGAGAGCATGCCCGTCGTCATCCCCTCACTCATGGGACGAGGACGCCATGACACAAGCAAGGTGTGTGAAAGCAACAAGGGGAAGAGGGCCCCCAAACACAAAGCACCACACGGAAAAACACAAAAGGCACACCACACCACAAAACACACGCAGGAGCGCCCGCGGGCGCCAAGCAGCCAAGAGATATGCCCATGCACGCACGCCGTGTGAACCGCCGCAAGCACAACAAGGTATAGCCAAGGAGGCCAACGCCGGAAGGGGCACAGGCAAATAACCACACACCGACGTGCCCGCTGCCGAACAAATAACGGCCACGAGCGCCAGACCGCCGCCCTACCACCCACATATGCTTTCTACACTCTCCGCAGGGAAAGAATTATGGTATGAGGGACACCCGCACGTAAACGAGAGGAGGGAACCACACGCCACCGGAGAGCGCACCACTGCCACAAAACACACGCACCATAAGCCCGAGGGCACAAGAAGAGCAAGAGGTGGTATGCCCACACACGCTAGCACAAACAATGCAAGGTATGGCGAGGGAGCACGAGTCCTAGCCTGCCGCCTCAAACGCCACAAGGATGGAAGGACGAAGAGTGGACTAAGAAAAAAAAAGTAGACAACGAGGACCGCCGCCCAGGGAGACACATACGAGCCCCCATGCCAGCGCGCCCGCCGACCAAGAAACCGCCACAAGAACCACCCTCCCCTCCCTCTTTATAGGCCATCAACGCGGAAGAAAATATGAGAACACAACAAACACACAACGAGCCCAAGAACAGACAAAGACCAAGAGGCCGCAAACACCACGGAATGAAGCATGGTATGAGTGCATGCCGCCGCAGCAAAACACGCGCACCATGAACCCGAACGCAAGAAGAGCAAGAGGTATGCCCGGTGCCCGGTGCCCACACACGCGCAAGCACGGGCAACGCAAGGTACGACAAAAGGCAAGGATAAGTAAGGCAAGGACAACGTACTCGTTCGTCGCTCGTGAACAAGCCGAGCCATTGCACCACCTACTCGACACACACCCTCTTGTAGGTCACCAACGCCGTGCACGTGGTATGGACGAGTGGAGAAACCGCGACACCGCCACACAAACGCAAACCACATTAGGTATGCCGAACGGATACCGCCACCGCCGCAGCATAGAGATCACCATCAACGATTGCATCGTGGTAGTTTGCACGCGCCGTCATAACCGACTGCCCCACAACAGCCCACACCCCTGTCCATTCCATGTCTCACAGGACCACGAAGAAGCGGACAAGAGGGGAACGTGAAGGTGACAAGCCGTGGCCACACACAACAGGGAGGACCAAGAGATCAAGTAAGTAGGCAAAGGAAAAAGTCGAGCCATACACAAGGACGCATTAGAGACAGGAAAAAATGCGCGCCAGGGAGGAGGGCCGACCAGCAGGGGGTAGAGGACAGGGTAAAAAACGCCGCAACGAGGAAAGAAGAACGAGGGTACCGCACCAGCAAGGCAGCAGACGCGCAGGAGCGGGGGGCGCACGCAGGGAAGGGGACACAGCCACAAGCAAGGGCACCACGACACGCACAACAACACGAGGGAGAGAGGGCGAGAGGGGGGCACAGGAGCGACGGAGGAAGAGAGGAAGCACCACACACCACGGCACCACGGCACAAACCGCACCACCACGCACCCACACAAACACACAGACACCACACAGACACCACGCACACCAAGCACAACCACACACCGCCGCCAACCCCACGGACGGGCGGCACACCAACAATCACACAGCCGCGCCCACAGCAAGTGAGCGGCGGGCCCCGGCTACCCGCCCCACGGGCGGGCAGCCGGGGGAGGACGAGCGCCTAACCCCAGGCGCCCCCTCACAACGGTGCGGGGCACCCCTCCCCCCAGTGGATGCCCTCCCGCCACCCCAACAGCGCGCAACGCCGGCTGGCAAGAGCGCACGCTGTGGGGCCGGTGCTGGGTCCCCACGCCTACACCAACCGCGCGCGGGAAACACCGGCAACGGGGCCTGGCTGCCCGCCCCCAGGGACGGGCGGCCGGAGGAGCGAAAGCGGCTTACACCAGACGCCCCTCACAACAGTGAGAGGTCAGCCCCCCCAGGACAACCTCCCACCACCCCCCCGAGGCGCAGCCCCTTGCAGGGCACGCATGCCAAAGGGACAGTGCCGGATCCCCACGCCGGCACAGCCGCGCCCACAGCACGTGGGCAGCGGACCCCGCCCGACGAGTGCCTGACCTCAGACGCACCTCACAAGAGCACTAGGCACCCTCCCCGGGGACGCCCTCCCGCAACCCCCACAGCGCGCAACGGCGGCTCGCAAGAGCGCACGCTGTGGAGCCGGTGCTGGGTCCCCACACCTACACCACCCACGCCCGGGAAACACGGGCAATGGGGCCTGGCTGCCCGCCCCCAGGGACAGGCAGCCGGGAGAGGGATAGCGCCTGACACCAGACGCTCCTCACAACGGTGAGAGGTCACCCCTCCCGGGACGGCCTCCCACCACACGCGCGGCGCGCAGCCCCCCGCAGGGCATGCACGCCAAAGGGACAGTGCAGGGTCCCCACGCCCGCACACCTGCGCCCACAGCACGTGGGCAATGGACCCCAGTTGCCCGCCCCGAGGACAGGCAGCCGGGGGAGGACGAGCACCTGACCCCAAACGCCCCTCACAACGGCATGAGGCACCCCCCCCGGGAACACCCTCCCGCCACCCCCACAGGGCGCAACGCCGGCTCGCAGAAGTGCACGCTGTGGGGCCGGTGCTGGGTCCCCACGACCACACCACCTGCGCCCGAGAAACACGGGCAACGGGGCCTGGCTGCCCGCCCCCATGGACGGGCGGCCGGGAGAGGGAAAGCGCCTGACACCAGACGCGCCTCACAGCGGTGAGAGATCACCCCGCCTGGGACAACCTCCCACCACCCCCGCGGCGCGGGGCCCCCCGCAGGGCATGCACGCCAAAGGGACAGTGCCGGGCCCCCATGTCCGCACATTCGCGCCCACAGCACGTGGGCAGTGGATCCCGACTGCCCGCCTCTAGGGCGGGTAGCTGGAGGAAGACGAGCGCCTGATCCCACACGCCCCTCACAAGGGCGCGGGGCACCCCCCCTGGGGACACCCTCACGCCGCTGCCACAGAACGCAACACCGGCTCGCAAGAGCGCACGCTGAGGGGCCGGTGCTGGGCCCCCACGCCCACACCACCCGCACCCGGAAAACACGCGCAATGGGGCCTGGCTTCCTGCCCCCAGGGACGGGCGGCCGGGAGAGGGAAAGCGCCTGACACCAGACGCCTCCCACAACAGTCAGACGTCACTCCCCCCAGGACGACCTCCCGCCACCCCTGCGGCGCGCAGCCCCCCGCAGGGCACGCATGCCAAAGGCACAGCCCCCGGCCCCCACGCCCGCACATCCGCGCCAACTCCACGTGGGCAGCGGACCCCGACTGCTCGCCCCCGGGGGCGGGCAGCCGGGGAAGGGCGAGCGCCTGACCCCAGGCGCCCCTCAAAACGGCACGAGGCACCCCCCCCGGGGACGCCCTCCCGTCGCCCCAACAGCGCGCAACACAGGCTCGCAAGAGCGCATAGCTGCGGGGCAGGGGCTGGGCCCCCACACTTTGACCACCGGCGCCCGGGAAACAAGGGCGTCGGGGACCGGCCGCCAGCGCACAGGGCAGGCGGCCGGGAGAGAGAAAGCGCCTGATACCAGATGCCCCCCACAACAGTGAGAGGTCGCCAACCCGTGACGACCCCCCGCCACACCCGCGACGCGCGACCCCCCGCGGGGCACGCGCGCCAAAGGGACGGTGCCGGGCCCCAACGCCCGCACAACCGCGCCCACGGCACGTGGGCAGCGGATACCCACTGCCCGCCGCGAGGACGAGCAGCCAGGGGAGGACGAGCGCCTGACGCTAGACGCCTCTCACTGCGGTGAGAGTTCCCCCCCTTTGGCAACCTCCCGCCGCTCCCGGGGCGCGCAACACCCCGCAGAGCACAGGGGCCAAAGGGGCAGCAACGGGGCCCCACGCCCCCACAACCGCTCCCACAGCAAGTGGGCAGCGAACCTCGACCCCGACCGCCCGCCCCGGAGACGGGCAGCTTGGGAAGGGCGAGCGTCTATGCTAAAGCGTCCCTCACAAAGGCACGAGGCGCCCCCCCAAGGGACGCCCTCCCGCCACCTCCACAGCACGCCAGAGCAGTGGGACCATTGCTGGGCCCCCACGCCCACACCGCCCACGCCCGGGACGCACGGGCCCTGGCTGCCCATTCCAGGGACATACGGGGAGGGGGAGCGCCTAACACCAGACGCCCCTCGCAAAAGCGAGAGGTTGCCCCCCCTCGCTTCCAGGGCGGGCAGCCCGGAGAGGATGCGCGCCAAAACCCAGGCGCCCCTCACGACGGCCACCCCCAAGGCGCGAGACGCCGGCTCGCGAGAGCACACGCTGTGGCATCGGAGACGGGGGAACGCATGTCACCGGACGGTCCTGGCAATGGATGGTGACCCCCCCACCCGGGAGGCAACAACCCGCGCAACACCCACCACGGAGCGCACACATGGGCAACAAGCCCGAGCTGCCCGCTCCACAAACGGCGGCCAGACGCCGCTCACAGCGGCGAGAACACCGGGTCCCCACAGACCCACCACGCGCGCTCGGGCCGCCCTGCGCATATGCCAGGCACCACGCGGAGCCCGGGAAGCAATGCTCGGCACCACCCGCAAAAGTGTACGATGCGGAGCCAATGTCAGGCTCTCCCAGCGGCACCCCACCACTCCCACAGCACATGCCGCCTAACGGGCCGCTACAGGCACATGAAAGCCACAGGAGGTCCGTACCCCGTCCCTGCTCTCAGGCAGGGCGACACAGCAATGGCGGAGCCCACGGCTCCACGCAAAACGCGCCACCGATCTCCGGCACTGGAATCGGCACACGAGGTCATCAGGGCGCTGGGACTTCGAAGCCGCGTTGGGAACCCCCCGTCCGGAGGACGAGGACATGGACTCCAACCTGGAGCTAATCCCAGAGGCCCCAACAGGCGGCGCCCCCGCAGCACCCACGCCGCCGGCCAGCGTGCAAGCCCTCTGCCCAGCGTGGAAGCGGGGACACTGCACCGGAGAGGGCTGGTGCCCCAGGTAACACCCCTGGCCCACCGCCAACGACAGCGCACTGCCCGCAGTGGGGTACGCCACCGCACGCGCCGCCCTGCGCTACCACGTGGCGCGCGACTGGATCCAGGATGAGACCACGCGCGGCAGCGTGAACATCCAGGATGCCGTCGGCGAGTGGCCCACACGGGCCAGACGGAAGTGGCCCTGCACACTCGGGGCCGCTACGGCGGACCGGCGGAGGGGATCGTCGTGGAGCCCACAGGGATGGTACTAGTCCTGGCCGCGGACATGGTCCGAGAGGTGCTCCAAGCGTCCTGGGTGCGGCCCGCTCGCCCGCAGTGGACATTCCAGGTGTACACCCCGCCAAGGGCGTGGCCTTTCTCCACATGGGCAGTACTCGCCATCATGTGGCACCTGGCACCAGAGGGCACCTCCACGGGCACCGCGGAGGAAATCTACCGGGACCTCCACGCCTGGCCGGCCGACCAGAACTTCCCCTGGCGCGGACCCCAAGGCGGTCCCCCAGTGGAGCCCGCGGCAGAGGGGTTCAGCCTCGCGGCGACCCTCCAGAGATACCCCGACAAAAGGGCGCGCCCCTTTCTGCAGACAGGTACGGTTCCGGCCGCCCCGCCAGACTCAGGATCGAGGTGGGATGCGAAGGAAGCAGCACCCCTGCCGGACCCCTGCATCTCTCCACTTTGGTAGTTGCCCCCGGCTGCCCTGGCCCAAGCCCCCCAGGCCGTCAAGGGGGCCTTCCCGCCGCCCTGGCCCCCCGGCGCCGCCCTGCTCCGCAGCCTGCAGGCGGGGGCGGCTTGGGTTCGGTGGCGAGACAATGGACACCGGGGCCATACTTCCCCCTGGGCCAAGGGCAGACTCTGCTCCACACCGAAGACATGGGGACCCTGGAACCGGAGGTGATGGTGCTCAACACGGCGTGCAGATGGGTAACGGCTGCCGCTCCGCAACCCATGCCGTCAACAGAGGCTTGCCACCGCCTCCTACGAACGGTCCTCTGCTCAGCCCCCCGCCACGCCCTCACACGGGAAGTGTGGCGGGCCCTCTTGAGTCACCACATGGAATCGATGCGATGGGAGGCAACCCCGGGAGCACGATAAACACTGGAGCCCGTGCTTGAGTTACTCACGGCCCCCACACCCGGAGTCCTCCACGTCCTGCACAGGGCGTCAGCCCTAATGGAACAGCTCATCGACGAGGTGCTGGACCTGGCGCTGGAGCCCCAGCGGGTACTCTAAACGCAGCTTTACATCCCGCCGGCGGGTACGTCCAACCCGCTCGCCCGCCTAGGACTACCGCGCTCCGTCGCGGCCACCCACGCGGGAGTCGTGTTGGGACAGTGGCTGGCACTCTGCAACCCGTCCACCGCGCAAGGCCATTGGTACCTGCACCAAATCCTCTCCCTCCTGCGGGTGGACCCGGAGCAACGCCGGCAGAACCCCTATAACACGCACCTGGAGCGCCTGGGCGCACAGAGCTTCCCACAGCCGGCCCAGGGCAGGGACAGGAGGCACTACTACAGGTACTCCCACTCGAGGTGACCACCGCGGTGCAGCAAAGCAGAAGCAGCAACGCGGACGCGGCCGGGCCGGACCGATGGAACTGCGTGGTGGTGGCCTGGACCGCGGCCTGCAGGCACCTCGCCCGGGAAACTACGGGACTCAGGCTGTATCAGCCGGTGGACCGCATGGCGCTGGCGTCCACGGTGGCGGCCGTCACCATCGGACCCATTGCGGCATGGTTGACAACCTTGCTGCCCCACGTCCCCTGCCGCGATGCGCACCCCCGCCAACCCGCCGCAACGCTCACACCAACGGCGCCCCTCACAGGAGAGCAGCTGTACGCCGTCGCGGCGGTGCTCCTGGCGGATGGCAGGGAAAGCTTTGTCCACCACCACGGCCCGGCACAGATCGTGGGCAGTATACAAGGGCCGCAGCGCGATGCGCCCCACTCGCGGCGTGCACTCGTGGCACGCCACACTCCGTGACCGCACCTGCATCAGGAACAAGTGCGGCGGAGCGCCCCCTCCCGGACCCCAGCAAGGGGAAGCGCTGGTGATACAGACGGCGGGCTACCACGCCATCCTGCAGGGCCACACCGGGGGCTACCGGTCGCACAACCTAGCTGAAGTCACATGGACTGTCTGGCATGGCACCGCCAGGCAAGGGGCCTTTCCGCCCCTCGTCGATTGGCCGCAGGTGCCCACCCAGGCCCACTCCAGGCGGCGGGCCCCTGGCCGCTTGCTTTCCTGCTGCACAGCATCAGTGCCCGAAGCAAGCGACAGGACCTGAGATGGGCCAACCCCCCCACGCTGGTCAGGAGACCCGACCAGGAGGAGCATTTACGGGCTTCGTGGCACAGCGACACCATCCGGACCTTGGACGTCCTGGACCTCCATGCGGGGCCCATCACGCACGCCCGCCCGGCAGCCACCCTCGCGGTGGCGCAACGCGCACAGCAGAGCCCAAAGTTGGTGGTCTGCATGTTCAGCCCGGCAGACGCGCACATCGCCATCTGCGACCCTGAATGCCTGCTGGGGCCTGAGGCCGTGATCCGCGTGGCGGCCTGCGCCCGCGTGATCTTCAAGGCGCTGCGGGAGGGCGACCACCACGCCCTCCTGCTCCAAGCCCGCCCCAGGGACAACGTCATGGCGGCGAAACCGGGGGTGTGCCCGGCGGCAGCGCTCCCCGGTGACCTGGAGCTCCAGCTGGCAGTCCGAACTCCAGTGTAGCACTGACTCCAGGGGTTCCACGACATCCGGTGGAGGGGCAAGCCAGACCGCCAAATCTGCGCCACACGCTGGAAAGTGTGGTTACAAGCGGACGCGCAGCGCGACACGGTCTGAGGCCTCGCAGCCGCGCCCGCAGCAAGGGCCCTCAACGCGTCGTCCCCCGGCTGCGCGCTGGCGCCGCACTGGATCCCACTGGCCAACCTGCTCTTCGACCCGGCGCCAGAAAGGTCCATCCGCAAATCGGTACCGCTCCCTCCAGCAAGGAAGGCCACAGAACCCACAAAATGCCCAGACAAGATGTACAATGTGCAGACAAGATGTACACAAGCGTGGCACGAGGTGCACGCCCCTGCCCCGCCGGAAGACAAGGAGGCGGCCACCCACATCCTCCAGGGAGGTGCACAGAGGTCTCCGCGACACGGCCCTTACGCCCAGTGCCCCCCCCCCCCAGGTGCCCGACAGCGCGGCGGCCCCGAAAAGGGGGGAGGAGGCGGCCGACGCTGCCCTGCGGGCTGGCAGTGCGGCCTACCAGGGATCCATCCCCGGATGACCGGCCACTGCCCCCCTGTGTGCCCCCCTGGGGGTGGGATCCCCACACCCCATGGCCTGGGCACTCCCCGGGGACCTGGCGGCCCCGGCAGACCCGCGGCGATGCCTGTGAGAGACAGCTGACTCCAGGAGGACGTGGCGAGCGACGCCCTCTGGCTTCCCTCCTGGAACCTGCGCAACGGCCTCGTCCCCCCGGATCGGTCCCTCCGGGACACATTCCGACAACGCCGGGGGCCGGCGGCCTGCACCGATAAGGAGCACCTCATCGCGGGCATGCTGCCCCAGGAGGGGGGCTTGGCATCATGCTCCAGGAGACAGGGATCGCCACCCGGGCGCAGGAGATGCAGGTGGCCGCGGCGCTCCGGGAACAGGGGTGCACCCCCTTCTTCAGCAGCCAACTGGAGGAGACGGGCTCAACCACCACTTCGAGAGGGGGAGGCCTCCTCACCGCCGTCAGCAGCAAGTACGTGGCCGAGCACGAGATGCTCAGTTTCACGGAAATCGTCCCTGGGAAGGCTGCGGCCCCGGAGATCCGCACGGACAAGGGCGGCTTCACCCTCATCAATGTCCACGGGCTGCAGGCAGGCTGCTCCCTCTGGGCAGGACCGGCAGCGTTCTGGGCTGACATACAAATGTATGCCACGGCGCGCAGCCTCGGTGGGAGGCACCCGGTGGTCATCGCCGGCGACACCGACCGGGATGCCCCCTCCAACCCTGCCATGGAACACTTCCGCGCGGGCTGGGAGGCCCGCAGTCTCCAGAGGGCCACGGCGGGCGGAGTTGAGGACATGACCCCCACGCTCCATCCGTTCCGACACCGGATGGACACCTTCCTGGTCAACAAGCCCCTCCTGTCATGGTCCCTGCGGGAAAGCGTCTGGGCTCGCGGCA
Source organism: Eutreptiella sp. 'Long Island Sound 2002' (assembly GCA_964036045.1). Lineage (NCBI taxonomy): Eukaryota > Euglenozoa > Euglenophyceae > Eutreptiales > Eutreptiaceae > Eutreptiella > Eutreptiella sp. 'Long Island Sound 2002'. The sequence continues at coordinate 104,669,664 of OZ038380.1, forward strand.
TGGCACACCCCCAGGTGATCGGGTCGGACGATCTCCCGGTCCGCCTGGCCCTGGCGGGCCTCCTCGACGCGGCAGGGCACGTGTCGGTGCCCACCCCCTACAGCGACAAGGAGGGCCGCCTTCTCCCTTGTGACGCCAAGGCCGCGCCCGTCCAGTGCTGCCTGTGGGCGGCGGTCACCGCCGCACAGGAGGAACCCTCCCTGGCGCCCTGGCTCGGCCCCGCCGAGCACCACGCCTACAGGTCCATGCCCACAGCGGCCCTGGAGAAGGTGTTCGAACACCTCCACGCGGCGCACGACACCCTGGCCCGCACAGTGGGGCGCCGACAGCGGTCTCCAGCGGGGTCAGACCTGACGGGAGGGGACCCCCCCAAAAGCGGGAAACGGCTCCTGGCAACGATCCTCCGGTATGACGCCCTGGCGGCGTGCGCACCGGCGGCGTACCAGGCGAACGCGGCCAGGCATGGCATCCACTCTGAGGCCGCGCTCCGGCTGACGGAGGCGCTAGGGGGCGTATCACCAGGGTTCCGTGCGGCCACGCAGGGTGAGCTGCAGGAGGAGCCCGAGAGGCAGGCCGCCGCCCTAGAGGAGGACATCCGCCATCTGCGCGCCCTGCTGGCAGCCGGCTGCAAGCGTGCCATCAAAGACTTCTGGCGCTCCCATGCCCAGGACATCGTCCAGGGTTGGAAGGCCGTGCGGGGGGCCATCGAGGTAGAAGCCCCAGGCCCGTCGGGCCTCTGGAAAGTGCGGGCCCCCGACACCCAAAAGCTCATACCGGAGGCCTACGACGTGATGTCCGCGGTTCCCTCCTTCTGGCGGGAGCTGTACGACAAGCGCCTGGTGGACCTCCCCGGCTTCCAGTTGGTCCTCGGCCGCCATGTTACCCGGGTCCCTGAGGGGGCATGGGCCCATTTCCAGCAGTAATCCATGCAGGACCTACGGTCCGCGCCGGACAAGGCTGATGGCAAGGCCTCGGGCCCCAACCACATGGAGGCCCCCTTCATTAAAGCCCTCCCGGCGCCCATCCAGTGGCTCGTAGTCCACTCCTACCGGGCCATCCTCCGCGGCGCCCTGCCGCCGATACACTGGAGAGATGCGCACATCTAGCTCAGCCCCTAGGTCCCGGGCTTCGCCAGACTGGACGACTACCGGCCCATAGCCCTGGTCCAACTAGACATGAAGCTGCTCACAGGCCCCCTCACCCAGCGGATCACGGAGGTGCTCACGCGACACGCGTGGTCAGCGATTGGCAGCAGGGGGCCCTCCCCGGCTCCAACACCGTGCCCCCCCTGCTCATGGCGCAACGGCAGCTCCAGCGGGAAAAACCCAACTACGTCTTCTGCTTTGATGCCCGCAAGGCCTTCGACACAGCCCCGCACGGCGCACTCCACCTCATCCTGCGCCATCTCTCACTGCCGCGGGAGGTCATTGACCTCCTGCTCTTCCTCCACACGGCAGCCAGACTGCGCATCGCCACTCCAAACAGGCTGACACAACCAGCCCAAATGCTTCGCAGCGTCGAGCCGGGCAACCCCGAAAGCCCCCTGCTGTATGCGCTCCTCCCGGAGCCCCTACTGCGGGCCGGGGGGCACCGCCTGCGCCCGCCTGGAGAGGCCAAAAGGGGCCTCATCCAGGCCTATATAGACGACGTGCTGGTGTTGGCCCACACGCTGCAGCACTTCGCCGAGGGCGAGGAGGCAGTGGCCGCATACCTCGGGATGATGGGCATCGAGCTCAACCCTGCCAAGTGCGCCATGGCCACCACAGAGGGAGTCCCGGGCCTGCACCTGCACCTCTGCCCTCACCCTCAAAACCCATCGCACTCGGTACCGGTGGCACGTTCCGTCCCCTACTTGGAACTCCAGCTGCAGCCGGACCGGGAATTCTCCCTGCAGCGCAAGCACCGGCTGCGCCTTGCGGCGCTGCCCCTCACGTGCCTTAGCACCCTCGCGCCGTCCAAAGTGGTGCAGGACGTCATCCTTTGGATCCTGGGGAGGGTGACCAAGTACGTTGCCCCCTTCATCGCTGACGTCTCTGACACTGCGCGCCACCTGGACCACATCATGGTCCAAGTTGCCAACGACAGGGCGCGGTATGCCTTCGACGCGTCACCGGACAGCCTGCAAGAGGACTGCACCCTGGGGCTCACGCGAGTGCCGACAAGGTGCCAGCAGGCGGCGTTGGCCCTCCTGGGTACGCTTGTCCACCACAGCTGGGCCTCCGTGCGCGCAGAGGCCACGAGGATGTTCTGCGAAATCGCCGGCGCACATGGCATCCGCCGCGAGGTGCACTATCCCGTCCCGGAGTTCGCAACCATGGCGGGGGTCGACTGGGTCCATCGCATACCCCGGGCCCCGGCTGCTCTGGGGATGGGGCTCTATAACCCCATGGAGTGCTCCAGGGCGGCCCACGTCCAGCTGCAGTCCCCCCCGGGCAATGTCGTCACGCTGCGTACCGCCAAGCTGCGGCACCACCACAGGTGCCGCCTGACGGTGCCACACATGACGCCCTGACACGGGCACCACGGGCCCCACCACCCCTTTCCGGACAGCGACGACCCATGGCTAGCAGCGGTGCGTGGATGTCTCAACCAGTGCGCTGATGAGCACCTTGACTACTGCTAACGCGAGCAGGGGCCCACCGACAACCCGGGCTGGCGCGACGCCCTAGTCCACCTGTTCCACACCGACCGGCACGCAGAACCCGGGCCTGAGGCTCATCCACCCCCGAGGGACAAGCAGGACGCCCACACCAGTTCGCCAGTGACCCCGGACGGCCTGCACCTCCACGTCGGGGGCTACCGCAGTTAGGGCAGCCTATACCCCCCCACGCAGGGGGCGGCGTGCCACCCGCCGGCGGCCCTCATTTGCTTCTCCGCGACGTGCTTGCGGACGGCAAACACCAGGCGCTCAATGCGGACGTGGCGTGGCCCGAGTCCCTGCGTCGGCGACTCCACGCGCCGACACCGGTATGGTTGCTGACAACGGGCGACCACTGCGCCCAGGCAGGGGGACAGGCGCAGCTCCGGGCTGAATCGGTGATAGTCCAGGTGGGGGCAGGCCAACCCGGGCCCGGGGGCTACCCCGCGGCACCACCCTGCTGGTGGCTACGGCAGTGCCGCAGGACCCACACATGGTGGTACACACGCTGCAGGACCAGCCAGAAAACGCAGGGCACCTGGTTGTGCACCAACGCGGAGGCCCAGCGTGGCTCCGGGAGGACCTGACGGCGCTCCTATCCTGGACGAGCACGGTCACCGGAGCTGAAGTTCGATACCACGGCCAACCGGCAGCCCGCCCCAAGGACACTCCGGCACTGAGCGTGGACCAGTTGACCCCCGGCCACCCCCACGTCAAGTTGCACTCCGCCACGCTCAACGCGGGATGGCTCCGCTCAACCGGGTACTATTGGATCCTGGAGGCCTGGGGCCACACGTCCTGCGACGCATCGGGGGGCGGGCCCTGCAGGCGCGTCAGTAGTGTCGCCCTCACTGCCGACCTCACCCGCACGTGGGCGGTGGCCATTTCGGGCACCGTAGCCGACGGGGAGGGGGTCGCCGCCTTCCTCCCCCTGTAGTACGGCACCCGCAGAGCTGGGTCCATACAGTGGACGCCAAGGTCATCCTCTACCTCCTGCGGCACGCGGACCGCGAACGGACCACGGGGGTCTCCGCGGGCACGGCGAAGGAGGTCAACCTAATGCCCCTGCAGTGGCTTCAGGACAGATCGCGCGTGCGCGGGCACCACACCGAGCACCCATTCTGGCTTGCCCAGGCCACCTCGCACCCCAGCGACGCGCTGCTGCACACGACGGACTGGGCAGCGTCCCAGGACACCGTCCTGCAGAACACGCTGCCGGGCTGCAGCCAAGCCCAGCTCATCATCGCCGGCAGTGGTGGCCACCTCGACCTGCGGCCCCGCACCATGCAGGCGCTCGGCGCGGTCGCACAGTGCGCACAGCTCGACCACACGTCAACGCAACGAGGACACACACCTTTGGGCCCGGTCCACGCCACGGCCTACGTCCACGCCCAGAACCTCACCGCGGTGGCCACCAACCACCGAGCGCTGTGAGCCGGGGACGGCCAGACACCGTCGCAACGCAGGTTCAGCATCTGGAACGACGGCCTCTCCGGCGTCACCATGCTCCGAAAGCGGTGTCTCCTCTGCGGGCGCCAGGAAGAGATCCTGGTGCACATGCACGTGGGCTGCGCCCACTCGCGGCACCTCTCGCCGCAGTCCCGCCAGGCGGTGCAAGAGGCGGCCCGACAGCTCCTGCCCGAGGACAAGGCGCTGTGGGTCACCTCGTGGACTTCCGCCGGCGCCGAGTGGACGGAGGACTTCTGTTCTGGGCTGGTGCCCGAAGCGGCGGAGGCGCAACTCCGCGTCATTGCCCGTCAGGACCCACTGGAGGGACCTTTGTGGACGAGTTCCTCCGGGACATGCTCCGACTCGGGGATTTCGTGTGGGAACTCGGCAACCACCGGCTGGATCAACTCCTCTGCGCGCCCCACAGCGCGGCAGCCTGGGTACACCGATGGCTCACTGCGGCGGAGAGCGCCTGCCCCCCCCCTCCCCCGCATCCCAGCAGGGACTTCGTGGGCTCGCTCCGCCTCGTGAACGGCACCCGGGAGTGTCCCCCGCAAGAGTACCCCCACCCCTACCAGGACGTGCCTGGTGGTTTCTCGAAGTGCCTCCGGGGGACGCTCTTCCCACTGTTGATCATCGGACGCATTTTCATCACCCCGTGGGAGGCGCACATCGTGGGTGTGGAGTGGGCGCGCGAGTGGGACCGATGGTGCGCGACAACACGCGCACCGGGGACTCCCACACCGTAATATGCCGCCGTCCCACTCGAGGGCTGGAGGCCACACACCCCGCCGCGGCCCACGATGATCCGCGGGGCGGGCCCTGAGTGGCTGTGGGACGCGGCGACCACGGAATGCCTGCAGCCGGCCCAGAAACCCCAAGCGGGGTGGAGAGGCGATGTGTACTCGCTCCTCCGGACGCCCCTCCCCTCCTGCCTCGTGCATCACACCGCCAACATACTCCGAGCCGCGGAAATTGACGCTTCAGGGTCCGACACGGCCACCCCTCGGTGGCTCCCCCGGAGGACGGGGTCACTCGACTCACTGTGGCGCCCTACTAAAAAGGGGGGCCTACGTATGATGACACCCTGTCCCGGCTCAGCGACGTTTCGGACCCCTGCTCCTCATGCTCCCCATCGACCTCACCGCCGCGCTGCGCCGGGATCTGGACGGCTGCGACGGGCTGAGAGTGCGGTCGGAGGCGGTCGCTGACGGCGCCCTGCTGGCCCTCCTCCACCGCGGCACCGCAGAAGAGCGCCGGTGGGACGCTCTTGTGCCCCACCTCATCGGGCGTCACACCTATATGACGGCCCCCCAGGGGCAACCCCGCCCGGCGTGGGATGACCTCATTGCTGCCATCCAGGACCACCGGATACTCCCTGACGACACGTGGCATGCAGTGGGCCAGAAAACATTCGGTAGGGTCTACAGGCGCCGTGTCCGGGGCCGCCTGCTGGAACTCCGGGGCCCCCTCCGCCGGCGCTGGGACGACCTCTGGCTCCGCCGCCTTGACCCCTGGTCCCCGGCCTCCTACCTCCCGCACACCTGCCACCTCTGCGGGGAATGCGACACGGTATCCTCCGCCACGGCGACAGGCAGCAACAGGTCCGTGCAGTACTCCCAGGTGGCCGCATGCCCCTGGCCCGAGCTACCTGCGGGCCCGCACCGGCGCACGGAGGAGGACGCGCTGCAGCGGCGCATTGAGGGCGCGCAGACTCCCTCGCACAGCCAAGTGGGCCCCGCGGGTGCCGCCCTCCTGTGGATCCACGTGCACCTGAGGGACCCCACGTCTGTCGCGCACCTGTCGCACGTGTTCGCGCCCTGACCCCACCTGAGGCCGCGCATTGCAGATCCCGCAGCACAATGCTCCACTGAAGGGGGAACAGGCTGGAGCATGCCCGAACCGGCCGCCGGGCGCAAGCGGCGACCGTCCGGGGCCTGGTAGCAGGCGCGGTGGTGGAGGCGCACGCGGCGCATGCCGCCGCCCTGCACGACCGGGCGGGCGGCGCGAGGACCTTCTTTGGCCAGGCCGCCTGCCCAGCTGTTCGCACCCTGAACCGGGAGGGAGCCCCCACGCTGCTCCCAGCGATACACCCGGTCGTTAAAGCCGTCCGGCAGGGGCTCAGGGGCCCCGAAGAGGCCCTCTACGGGAACTGGATGGAGTAGGGCACGTCGAAAGAGTCGGGTCGGCCCCTATCAATGGGGGACGCCCTGCGGCTAACGGTCGAAGGGTTGGCCACCCCCCTCAACAGCAGCGCCCCGGCCCTCTTGCACGCCCTGAGGACGCGCCACTCCATGGAGGCGGCCCCGTACCGAAACTAGGCGCGGGCCACGTACCCGGGAGGGGTATTCGAACTGGACGCGGCACCCCACCTCCTACATCCACCGGACGAGGAATTGGAAGTGGGAGAAATCAGGGTATTCGTGGAAGGCGTGGGCGAGACACCCCCGGCTCCGCCCGACCAACCCAGTGTACAACGGCACCAGGCCAACCCCCCCATACGCTGTCGGGTGCGAGGCGTTCCCCAGAAAGCCCACCTGGTGCCCCGCCCCCTCGCCAGCCACCCACGTGCCCCGCAGCTGGGGCAACCGAGACCTGTCCCCCCCCGTCTCCAGGACCAGGGGCGCCCACCACAGGGGGCAGGTCCTCTGGCAAGAGCGCCTGGGCACCCCCCTGCTCCTCCTCGTTGTCACGACCCGCAGAGACCATAAGCGGGTCCTGGGGATCACCCCCACCCATTTCTACGAGGCAGCGCCCGTTCCCCGCCCCCCCCTCCTGGCGCCCGAGGCGCGGGACGGGGTGCACGCCTTCCTGCGGACCCAGGGGGTCACCGCCGTTACGGGGGTGCACCTTGTGCAGCTCCCCCTGGCAACAGCTGACGATCCCCAAGAACCCAGGGCCCTGAGCCCCAGCCCGGACTTGGAGCTGTGGTACTGAATGTGGGCCGAGTGGCTTGCCTGCCTCCCGCCCAAGTGCCAGTGGATGGCCAGCTGCCCCTGACCGCCCGGAGCCACCGGGACAACGAGCCCCTCCCTCCCCCCAGTACCTCACGACATTGCCCACGGCACGCCACCGATGCACTGGGGGGCACTGGGACGGGCACGCGTGCAGCCGCGCATGCCTACCAGGATAGCCGCGATGTCTGAATCCGATGGCTCTTCCCAGCGGGACGACCACCACCACCGCTGGTTCCGCTCCCGCTGCCCCATCTCCCTGGGATGCGCGGGGGAAACCCCCGCGAAGCGCGAGGAGCGGCAGCTGGCGGAGGCCGCGGTACCGGTCAGGCCGCCGGCCGAGCAGGCTGAGGCGGCCCCCAGCAACCCCAAGCCGCCGGCCCCGGACCCGTGGCCGGCCAGGGGAGGCCGCCCTCGCCGCCCAGGCTGCTGCTCCTACCCCCCTGCCCCCGCGAGGGGCCCCGGATGCGCTAGGGGCTGCGGCTGCCGCTCCGGCCAAGGCACGACACCGTCCCCGGCACACCGCTGGCACGGAGGACGTGCCCCGCACGGACCCTGCGCGCTTCGCCGGGGACTGCCACGGCTGCAGCGGAGAGCAGAGAGGGCGCCAGGTACCGCGCCAACAGCAAGCCCAGCCACATGCACACCAGCCCCCCCAAGCCCTTTCCCCCGAAGGCCACCTTCCCCGAGGGGAGGCCGCGGCCCGTCCGCCCCCTGACGCCAAAGCGCACGCCGCCGGGCATGAATGCCGCCGCAGCTGCGGCGGCGCGTGGTCGAGGAGGGGGGGGACGGCCACGGGGGCGCGGGGCGAGGAGCGGACGGCAGCCACGGGGGGGTGGCAAGCGGAGCAGTAGGGCAGGCACTCGGGGAGGGCGCAGGTGCGGGCAGCAGCGCAAGGGGACGGACACAGAAGAAGGACCAGGGCGCACGCGGCGACGGGACGGAGCAGGCGCACAGGCAAGGCGCCAGTGCCAGTGGCAACGTGGGAGGGCAGGCGCACGGGACAGGCAAGGGCACGGGCAGCAGAAGGAGCGACACAGGACACGGCAAGGGGCATGGGCAGGGACACGGCGCAAGCGGCAGCAGTGGAGGGCAGGTGCACAGGACAGGCAAGGGCGCTAGCAGCGGAGGGAGGGACGCAGGGCACGGCACTGGGCACAGGCAGGGGCACGGGAAGGGCATGGGCGCCAGCGGCGGTGCGAAAGGCAAGGCGGCGGGAGACAGAGGGACGGACACGAGACACGGGCAAGGGGGCGAGCAGGGGAGAGCGCACCAGGGCCAGGCGCCGGGAGTGAGGAGAGGACCCAGGAAAAGGGACGGGGGGGGGGTGACGTGAGCCACCGCGGGCAGGCAGGATGGGGCGCGGGGACGGGGGCGGGAAGGGAAGGGCGGGGGACAGGGGAAGAAGGGCAGGAAGCCCCCGCAACCGGAAGTGCAAGCGGTGCAGTGCAGCCCCTCCGGTATCCGGCAGATGCCGGCGCATCACGGCCACCACCACCGCCAGTCCCTCCCCAACATCGACCCCGACATGGGGCCCTGATTCCCCCCAAACCCCCCCTGCCCCCCCCCCAGCCGCCCCCCCGCCTACACAGCCACGCCCCGCATGACCACGCCCTCGCAGCACGGGAGCCATGGGCAGAGCCGGTGCGGATGGCTGCGGCCTGGGCGATGCCGGGGTCTGGCGCGGGTGGCACCGGACCCACGAGCGGAGCCGGCATGGGGGGCGGACATCCCCCGTCACAAGGGGGAGGGCCTCGCCCCCGAGGGGGCCTTGCGCCCCGCTGAGGCAGGGAACGATTCAGTCAGGGACTGGAGGGCGATCTCCGACCACCTGGGGGGCGAAGCCCTCCCCCTGGAGATGGAGGTGTATGGGTGGCTGAGCTGGGCCACCTCAGGGACCACCAGGGGGCTGAGGAACCGGCCTTTTGAGGCCGTGCTCCTTCGGAGGGACGGGGGGAACCGGGAGGTACCCACGGGGGGTGGGTTGGCCAGGGAGGAGCATGGAAGGGTCCTCCGGGCCGTGATTCGGGCGGGATGGCCCGACCGGTGGCCGCAGTGGCCCGCCTTCCTGGACGGGGGGGAGGTGCTTCGCGTCACGGACGCAGAGGCCAATGTTTGGCTGCCCTGAGCCCTGCGCACCGCCCTCTGCCACTGGGGCTACAACCCGAGGAACCCTCCACAGCCGCAGCCCCAGCCTTGACGCAAGCGGAGGTGCATGTGACAGCCAGCCCCGACGGCGATGGCCCGACGCCTGTCAGGAACGCCGACAGGGAGCCTCGGACCCCAGACGCCGGGGGAGGGGGGGAGGAAGCTGACCGACGGCCCGGAACGCCCCCCACGGCATGTCGGGGACCTCCAACCCTGAGCACCCCCCCCGTGGCGGTCCGCGCGGCAGGACACATAGGGGGCAGGCGTAGGCTCTGATCCCGGAGACCAGAAAGGCCGCAGGTACACAGGCGGGGATGCTGACGGGTGGACGCGCGCTGAGGGACACAGAGGACGAGAGCAAGGGGGGTACAGAACGATGAGGAGGGGAGCGCAGAGCCGGAGGAAGTGGAGGGAGGGGTGAAGGTGTATGTCCCACACAAGGTCGGAGGGAAGTGGCGGATGTATATGGGGACAGTGGAAGAAGTGATCGTACAAAAGGATCGCGGGACCCATGAGATGAGGGGAGCCATAGTACAATGGGAGGATCCCGATGAGAGAGACATTGAAAGGCTGCCGTACCCAGCGGCAAGGTTGCGGGTTTCTCCCCGGGGGCAAGAGATGGAAATACAGGGGCAGTTTGTTCAGGAGCAAGAACTGCAGGAGCCCGAAGGAGAGGAGGTGTTTTCTGGGAGAAAGAGTAAGAAGAAGAGGTGACAATTAATGACGCGGCGGGCGGCAGCAGTGAGGAGGTTACGCAAGGGGGGTCAGCGCGGCAGAAACGATGGTGGGAAAGGGCGGCAGTCGGAGGAACAAGAAGGAGTGCGGAAAGATGGTGAGGGAAGGTAGCAAGTCATGAAGTTGTACAGCCATAACGACCAAGCGGCCCGGTATCGGGCGGAGAAGGCAGTGTGGCAGCAAGTGAGGCTACAAGGGGCCGATCCGGCTGTGGCAGCGTATCAGGAGATACGGCTGCAGGGGAAGGACAATGTCATGTGCACGCAGATGTACAACAGAAAGGGGGGGCAGTACCAGCAGGAGTGGGCATAAGGAGTGCCGTTGTTGGTGCGCAGGGGCCTAAGCATTGTACAAGACAAAAGAGTGGGGGCGAAGGGGAGAAGGCCTGTGTATGATGTGGCGACACAGCTTGGACAGGTGGTCATCATCAACTGACATGTCCAACATGGGAAGAGAGTCAAGGAGTATGTGGCACAGTTGAGGATGGAGTATGTCCGGGCGCTGGAGAGGGGACCCGTCATAGTAGTAGGGGACTTCAACTACGATCTCAGAGGAGCGTCGCAGAGACAGAGGTGGACCGAGAAGTGAGAATGATTCTGGAAGAAATGAGGCTACAGGATGTGTCCTACAACAGAGCGCCAGGCCCGTGGCACTACCCGGCACCGGCAGGCAGCACGGTGTCAATGAAAGACGTGGTGTATGCAGACCCTCGGTGGGTCCGGGGGATGACGGCGAGATATATGGTGGAGTCTGAAGAAATGCTGGACAAGAAAGGGCATTGCCCCATGATGGTGACTGTGGAAGTGAAGGGCTGGGAGCCAGGAGAAGACAGAGATCAAGAACAGGAGTCAGACGAGGAGGGGTTTGACCTGCCGACTCCGCCGGGGTGGCCCCGGGAGGAGGAATATGACAAGTGGCAGCAGTGGGTGCAGCAGGTGCATGTTGAAATGAGGCGGCGGAGCCACGCGCATCCGGCCATGATTAAAGCGGTAAACATGTGTGGGTTTAGCAGGCCGGTAGAGGAGAGGAAAAACCAAGCCCAAGCCGCAACAGCTGGTGGCAAAGCTGAAGTAGACACGGCAGGAGGATGTGAAGGGCCAAGCCAGAGGGTCCCGACCCGGAGGAGGAGGTTGCGCAAGCAAAAAAACGGGTGCAAGCGGCACGGAAGGCAGTGGAGGGCAAGCATGGCAGAATCTAGGAAAAAGTAGTGGCAGAGCATCAACGGTGTATGGAGAGAGCTGTACCGTACAAGTTTCCGCGGTACGTCCGGGAGCTAGCGGAGACTGGACAACCACAGGAGATCTCGGCGGCAAGGAGTTGGAAAAAGTGTATTCCCATGCCTAAAGGTAAGCTTTGGTTGTTTCAGAGATGCCTAGAGGCAGACCACATTTTTATCCTAGTACTGGCCTCACCAAAGAGGGATGACACATTTTGACCCATAAGACCAAGCATTAGACTCAGGATGTTGTGTGGGCACCATTTCCTGGACTAACCGAGGCGCTGACATTGGTTCAGAGCCTATACATTTTTCTATATTTTCTCATGAATGCTTAGCTATCCTAGTGTCCTGCACTCTAAGGGGCTGGGGCACCTTTCTTTGAGAGCTCCTGGGTTCAATACCCAGTCAGCCTTCTAAGTAGGAAGCTCTCATTTGACAATGCAGTGACCTCAGCACCACAAGCCATGCCACCTCAGCACCTATGGGACGCAAAACAAAGAGTGCACATCTCAGGATGGCACTAGAAAAGACAGAGTGCCCATGTGTCGAGCTTTCCCATGATTGTAGGATATTTTGTAACCATGTCTTGTAAATCTGTAGATATTGTGAGTTCCTTTGTGTAGATACATTGTCTATCCTTTCTACGTTGACTGCAGCCCTTCATGTTGTGGATTTGATCCTGAATTTCCTGTTATCACCTAGGCTTTTAGGGGGGGAACAATCCCAGAATACTCCTCAAATGCTCTATTTGAACCCCATGGGGTAGATCGTATTGGACTTTGGCCTTTAACACTTGATCTGTAGATTTCACGACTATTGCTGATAGTTTCTTCCCGCTCGATGCCGCAAATGTCACTTTTTCGGACACCAATGATGTTTACATGCAACTGAACCTGCATTTTGCTGGTCAACCTGCTGGCCGCATGCTTTGGTGTCTCTGATCCGCATACTTCGTTACGTATGGAAGTCCCTGTGTTCATCCATACCTCAAAGGTACCTTTCCCCTATTTCGTGCAGCAAAGACCTTCAGATCCTGCTTCTAGGTACCCAGGACACAGTGAGATGCAGCTTATCATGCATATTGCATGACAATTAACATCTCCTTACCATGCTTTCATTGCTGTCGCACGAAGTACTGCCAGAGTCCCTAGATTGCATGGGGAGGCCTGGCTGTCCACCTGTGTCATCAGGATGGCAGATTATGTAGATAACATACATGAGTGGCATGTGTATTGACTTGAGGAACAAGTTAACGCGCATGTATCGCGATAAAGCCTGGAGGGGTGTCGCAGTTGATCTGTGAATGAAAGAGCTAATGAAGCGGTACCCAGAACCCCATGGCTAGGTTACGGCATACAACCGGTCTCCGGTCCACTAACCCCAAGTACGGAAGGGAAGACCGGTCTCCGGTCCACTAACCCCATGTACGGAAGGCGCCCGTTGACGCCCGGTGCGAGCCCAGCGGGAGCGTGTTCCGTGCCGTAAAGCCCCGCATCGGCAACCGATGCACCGCCAGCGGAGATTTATGTATCAGAATATCAGGAATCAGCAGGGTTTTATTTTCATATTGTTTCCGTCAATTTTTACGCTTCCGTTCTGATATTCACTGTTTTGACTGCTGGCGGTTGGATCGCGACTTTACCGTAACCGCCAGTTTAACTGTTTATAATGGAAATTTTAACGCTATCCGTGACGAAGGCTCTAAAGTCTTAAGGAATTGCGTTGATGCATCCGCAATTTCCACATTCTACACTCGCAACCTTAATCCGAATTTTTCAGGATGTCGAAATCGGATTTTCGACTTCGACATCCCCGCACTTGATTTGACTTCTTTCGAGTGGACCTACGTGCTTCCCTATGCACGAATCAACTTTCCTTTTATCCTGCCCTCTATTTGTCTTAAAGATATGGGCAAAACAAAGTTGATTCGTGAGGCCACTTGTGAAGGTCATATCTCGTGTTGCATGCGAGGAATGACAATAAGGAAACGTGGGATGTATTCACAATACTCCCGACGTAATGTAGGAAGCAACATATGCCTTGCGTCTCCACACGTGCGCGCTAGTGTAATGGATCATGGCCAAGAGGGTAGAGTTTGCGTTGTAACTCTATGGCCATGACATTGCGTGCGTTAAGATAACTTTCGAGTGTAGCGCGCGAGTGGTGGTGTTGCATAGGAACTCTCCTTGAGTTCCTATGAGCGATTGACACAAAGTTATGCCCTTGGAGGGGCATGACATATCGTGGGGGGAGCTACCTTTTCGGGCAATATGGAGTATGTGCCTTGTGTTGTGTTGCGTGCCCATTTGGCGGGTCCATCGCTCCAAGCCAAGCCCGCCAATGGACCTCATATTGTGCAAGCCCCTTCTCCATACTCCCTACGATCAATTGCAAGCCTATCCTCCGTGAAGGGAAGCTTGTGTGGCGATCCCGAAGCGATGCGTTGGGAGCAAGGTGTGTGTTTTGCAATTTTCCATATTTTCATGTGCCCACTTGGGAAGCAGCGCTCGTAACCTTTCAAAGCGCCCCAAGTGGAGCACATATGTGGAATCGAAGGTCATTGGTGTCAAGTCATTGTGTTTAGAAGGATTAGTTGATTGCACGATCCAAGCCGAAGATATTATAATAAAATTGTGCACCTTTCAATACACTTTTGTGTGTCTTTGTGCCAATTTTGCCGTTTTTGGCCCGTCATGATGTCAAGTGGCGACCGTGTATCTCGGCGTTGCGCTCAATCGACATCATGACCCAAGTATGTTATGAGGGTACATACTTCGGTGCCCAACATATCTTGGACCCGGCGAATAACTCCTTTTGGGCTTGGCATACCGTGGCCGCCACGTTGGCGATTTGGGACTACTCCAAATCATGGGCTCACTTGGCGACCCTGCCATTCCCAAGACCAGGGGAGTTGGGCGACGCCCAAAAGATATGTTGGACACATATGACTTGATACCAATCCTATGGCACACTCCGGTCCAAGTCGGGCATGTGCCTCATTTGCCCCAACCATGAGTGTGCGCATTTTTGACCATTTTGAGCAATTTTCCACTTTTGCTGCCCGCCGTGCACCATGTTCTAACCTTCGTGCACGCCGGACGCTTGGACCAATGGACCATATATGACATGGGTGATATGGATATTGGTCCCCATGGTTCACACACCACGTGGGCGAAGCGGAGCAACCTTCGTTAAGGCGCTAGCCCAAAGTGAGTGTGGGCAATTCTGCCATTTTGGCATTTGTGGACCCAATTGGGATCGTCACCACGCCGAGTGGCATGGAGATCTTTGAGAGCCAAGTGCATGGGAGTCTTCGTTTGAGTCCTGGTGGATCGCGTATGGAATGGCAGATCCGATCTCCAAGCCGGCGTGGAGATATACTATTGGGAGCACCCCGGATTTTGGCTCATTTCAAGCTGCCAAAATTACCCCATTTTGGGACCCCAATTTCCCCCTTCCCTGTGGTCAATTGGCGGCCCCATTCCTCTATGCCAACAGGGAGCTTGGACCTAACTTCAAGTTGTACACTCAGATAGAAGTCCTAGGTCCTGCCTCCTAACCTGTGAACCATTGGCCTCGCCCTGGCCGGACGAGCCACGCGTGGGATGGACGCCAGTTTTGGTGATTTTGGCATCATGACCCCACTTGACGAATCCCTGTTGCCCTGATGCTGGGACCTCAGAGGGAACCAGGTTGGGTGAGGGCTCCAGGGACTTCCTACTCGAAGGGCATAGGGTCAGTTGCCTGGTCCCTACCTCTGGCGGGTCCGGACGAGTGGTCAATTTTGGAGATTTTTGAGTTAATATCAGTTTGGGCTGAAACAGCCCATTTTCAGCTACCAACTCCTGGGTGATGACGGCGGGGCCATATCTCTGGCTCAGAGTGAAGTTTGGACCTGCCGTTGAGGGAGCATGGGGAGCCACTGTCGGTTGGCCTTGGGGCCCCTTGGTTCCCAAAAACTCGCCTGTGGCTGGGCGCGACACCTCCCCTATTGGCAGGGTTTCAGGGTCCGGACTGAGCAGGGCATGGGTTGTGTTTGAGCCCCCGCCCCCACCAGCCACTGAGAGGGTCGGACCTGGGATTGGGATACGAGTTAGGACTGAGTGTCTATTGTCCTGTGATGCCCTTACCCCAGTCCAGTCTTAGCCCCATGTGTACATATCCTGATGTGTTGCTGTACATACTTTCGTTCCCTTGTTGCAGAGTGGCAAGGATCCTGAAACGCTTTGTCACATGACACGAGCGTATTGATGCCCTTGTGAGCGTAGTGCTTTGCCTGCCTGCTCACTTGTGCGTGTCATCGCAGCGTCCCGTGGCCGGCCCCCCACGGGAACGCGTCAAGAGCGTTTCACCGCCGCGGGGTTACCCAGCCCTCGCGTGCCACTCGGGGCCACCAACCCCGAGCAGCGCGGCGCAGCTCGCAGCTCGCAGCGCAGCGCAGCGGCTCGCAGCGCAGCGCAGCGGCTCGCAGCGCCACCCAGCGACAGCCCCGGGTTCGTCACGGAGCCAGCAGCGCCGTCCAGAGCATCGCCCTGACCGCGCCGCGACCGTGAAGGAAGTGGACTGACCAGGACTCCTGCATCAGCGAGTCCCATCGGCCGACCAGCAAGGCCGCGTCAACCACCTCCACAACCACCGGCTGACCAGCACCAGCCGCACTTCCAATCCAGTGCTGCAGCACCCGCATCAACAACCACCACCAGTTCGTTGAGTAGAGCGAGTGCACACCAAGGACCTCAAGACCAAGTACGCCCCCCGCTACCATGGTAAACTGGCAGGAAGCGGGTAGGACGTGGCCGCGGCCCCACCCCCATGCGGCACGCCTGCTGCGTGGGTTGGTTTGGGACCAGCACTACCGCCACAGCCACCCCCAATGCGAAGGCGGCATGCCCGGGAGCTTCGAGCTCCGCGAGGACATGGGGGAGGACCGCCTGCAGGCAGTGGAGGAGTGGCTGCGGGCGGAAGGGTACGAGTACCGCTTCCGCCGCAAGCGCTGGAGGACCTGGACCCGGCCGGACAGGCCCGGCGAAGGGCTGCGCCCCGACGGGATTGAGGAGGACGAGGACCCCAACGAGTACCCGTCGGGCGCCACGATCAATGTCTCCATGTGGGACATGATCGAAAAGAACTTCCCGGAACCGGGGAGCGAGCGCAGGCTGCAGGGCAGCAGCAGCGCGTCTCCGGGGACGGAGAAGCGGTCCGCCGGGGACAGGAAGCGGGACCGGAAGTGGCGGGAGTACCAGGAGTCCCTGGCCGCCGAAGCCGCCCAAGGCGCCAAGGGCGGAACCCCAGCCCCCAGTCCCCAACGGGCCAATGGTGGTCACCACCCCGGCCACGCCACCCTTGGTGACTTCATGGAAGTCGCCAAGCAGACCAGGGCCAAGCCCCGTCCGCTGCTCCTGAGGCCCCAGCAGGCCCCAGCAGGCCCCAGCAGCGACGTGGAGTCAGCCCACCGCGGGAGGATGCCGGCCGACCAGGCCAGCTCCAGCAGCAGCGCCGCTCCCGCTCAAAGGGACGTGGCGCGCGCCTGTGAGCGCGTCTGTGGGGTGCCCCGCAACCTTCGGGTTGCCCGGCAACGGGCCACGCAGCGGAATGCTGCCGTGGAGGGCGCCGTCAGCATCGCCCATGAGGAGGCCACCGAGTGGGGCAGAGGCATGGACTACCACGCCTCGAAAGTGGCAGCCATCGCGGCCGGTCTCACGGCTGCGGCCGCCCATGAGGCGGTGGCTGCCCGGATCAGGGCAACCGACGAGGAAGCCCGCCGGACGCAGGAGGCCATTGTCTGCAAGGAGGCCGAGGTGAAGGCGCTGGAAGAGGCGCTTGCCCAAGGGAGGGCAAAGAAGCAGGCGGAGGAGAGGGCCCACGCCGAAGCGACGGCTAAGGCCCAGGAGGACGCCGCCAAGAAGGATGTCATCGAGGCCGCGCGACGGAAGGTCGCTGAGGAGAGGGCCAAGACGGAGGCGGAGCTGGCGACGTTGGAAGCGGAGAAGGCTCGGCTGCAGCGGGCCCGGGAAGCCGAAGCGGTTCGTGCCCGGGAGGAAGCTGAAGCGCGAGCTGCCGCAGCCACATCCGCCGCAATGGAGGAGGCAGAGGCCAAACTCCGCCGCGAGACTCCCCCGGGAGGATCACGAGTGGAGACCCTTCGAAAGCTTTTCGAAGGGGACGCCTCCTCCAAGATGACGCTGGACGAGGCCGACACGGGCAGCAGTGGGAGCAGTGGCCCCACTGCCCATCGACGGAGGAAGGGCAAGGGGAAGACCCCCGAGAGGCCGCGGAGGCCAGCGGGTGGACACCCCCAGGACAGTGACCCCTTCTTCACCGCCAGCGACGGGGATGAACGAGGCCGCCGACATCGCCAAGTGGTGGCTTGGACGGGCGGAGGAGGCGGAGACGTCCCCATGGAATCGGAAGGTGAGGATGAGGATCTCCTTCCTCCCTACCGGAGCTTGGAGTCTTCCGAGACCGAGAAGCCCAGGTGGGGCGACATGGACGAGGAGGACGACATGGACTTCGGCATCACGAAGAAGCGCCCATCCTCGGACCCACCGAGGCGACCCGGCGGAGACCCACCGGGACCCCCTGGCGGAGGACCATCAGGACCCCCTGGAGGACGCCCACCAAGTGGACTCCCTGGAGGCGGACCACCGGGCGGGGGAGGACCCCCTGGACCGGGCGGACCCGGCGGAGGCCCTCCTGGAGGACCCCCTGGGGACCCCGACGACCCACCAGGGAACGGCGACCCGGATACCACCTGGCGGTGGATTGTCTACCTCCGCAGGAGGGTCTTTTCCCTCGAGTGCGAGGTAGACACGGGCAAGGGCGAGATGACTCGCATCTCCAAGGTCGCCGCGCGCGCGCAGACAGAGCTGGACATCGCCAGGGCCGAGATCAGACAGCTGAACACGGTCATCAGCGGCCTGCAGCAGAGGCTGGACGCGCTGGAAGCCCGTGGGAGCGTCGGCAGCGACCGCCCACCCCTGGAGTCTGGCTCGTCGGACGACGGCTGGGGACCCGGACCAGGTCCAGGCAGACCCCACGCCCCCGGCGGAGCCCCCAGGAGTCGCCCCAGCGCCAGTGCCCCCTCTCTCACCGCCCCCTCTCACCACAGCGCGGGCCGCCGCAACGAGCGCGTGCCGCCCGGCAGTGGCAGTGAGGATTGGCGTGATGAGTGGCTCAGCGCGGAGTACCGCAACCGCCGTGCTCCACCGCGGACACCGGTACGCCCCCGGCGCCCCGCACCAGCCCTGGAGCCAATCCCAATGGCTGGTGGACGTTATGGTGGACTCAGGGATGAGGTCCCCAGAGGAGACGTGGAGTGGGATGTCGGTGAAGGTGAGGATCTGGACCTGGACCTGGAGGAGTTCGACATCAGCCCGCCGCGTGGTGTACGACGGGAGGCCGCTGAACGCAGCCGCCGGCGCCGTGATGAGGATGCGTACATGGAAGGAGTACGGCGTGAACATCTAGGTTCAGCGTACATGGAGGAACCGCGGCGTAGCCACAGGGATTCCATGGAGGAGATGGACGTGGCGGCCGTGGGAGTCCGTGGGCGAGGCCGATGGGAACCTCGGTCGACCTCGCGGCCGGCGTTCATGGTCTCTAAGGCCGCAGATGCCGCCGTGTGGGAAGACTTGAAGGACATCAAGCCCCCCATGTACGATGGCAACCCCCTCAACCTCGACCGCTTCTTGGAGAAGCTGGACGATTGGGGGCTGACCGTCACTGAAGACCTGCCTCCCGCGGATGCGGAGAGATATGTCTTCAGACGGTTCAGGTACCGCCTGCCGGAAGTGCTCGGCGAGCTATACTTCGTGGCGACCAAGGAGGGGAGAATCAAGACCCTCAAGGAAGCCAAGAAGTGGCTCAACGAGCAGGAGCGGGTGGACGCTCCGCAGGTTGCTGCCAAGCGCTGGAAGTCCATCAAGCTTGAGCATGATGGACGGGAGATCCGCCTACGAGATTGGCGGGACTTCCGAGGGAAATACACCCTCTTCCGCCGCAACGTGGAGGATTGGAACGAGGGTGACGAGCAGGCTCGCCTGCTCTCAATGCTGCCGGAAGCATGGATCAAGAGGGTCACCAAGGAGGAATCCAATAGGGCCAAGTCCAACCACACGGTCAAGATTATGCTCCCCAAAGAGTATCATACGAACGTGGTGGCTTGGACGAAGAAGACCGTGGCCCAGGATGTCAAACGGCACTCCCTGCGGAACGCTCTCCTCATCACCGTCTCGGGCGATCGCGAGAAGACCGCGATGTGGCGCCTTGAAGAGTGTGAGTTGAGCGGCCAGACCATCCGTCTGCAGCCCATCCCGGCGCGGATGAGCTGCGACGAGATCCTGGAGTGGGTTGGCGAGGAAGTACTCAAGGAGTACCGAAACCTCCACCACACCCGCGGGTTGAGGCCCGGCGACCGCCACGTCAACTACGTTGGCGAGGGACCTGGCGGGGAAGCTGCCATGGACCCAGCGGGAGCCGGCGGCGATGAGACTCTCGTCGACGATGACGACGACGATGAGCCCGCCGAAGTGGCCGTGTGTGCCTTCGTGGCCAAGAACCTGAGCGCGGGGAGCAAACCGGGAAACTGGAAGCCCCTGCAGCAGGGTTGGAGGAAGCAGGAGAAGAGGGACCCTCGCCGCATTGGCGACACTCCGCTGTCCTTTGGGGAGTTCATACGAGCTCACCCTCAGGGCTGTTTCGTGTGTTATGGGAGGAAGAAAGGCTTCAACCATGACCACCGAACATGCCCCACCCACAAGGCCGACACGGAGGCTTACAAGAAGGTGCACGGGTCGAAGAAGCGTGCGCCCGCGGGTATCCGGGAAGCCAAAGTGGAGGTCGACAAGGACGAGCTGGCCAAGCTGATGTCGTCGGTGGGGACCGAGTTGGCCAAGGAGATCCAGGAGATCAAGCGGAACTGGGTCCCCAGGTCGGACAACAAGAACAAGGAGAACAACCAGAATGACCAGAACAAGGACAAGGACAAGAACAAGGGTAAGAAAGGGGGAAGGAAGAAGGGCGTCAACGAGGTTGATGCGGAGGGGAACACCCCTTCCTCCACAACCGACGCCCCCTAGCGGAGCCCCTGCAGCCAAGGGCCCCAGCTAGGGCGGTCGCAGGATGGTGACGTGGGAAGCGCCGAACCATCCCAGTCGGGAGTCGATAAGCACAAGGGGACTGCCGCGGGCGGAAGGCCCGGTCCGGCACCCAGTCGCGGAGGCGGGGTGAGGGCAAGTGAAGGCACGAACCCTTGCACCCGTCCGTCCTTCGCGACCAAGAATGTGTTTGATGTACTACAGGATCTATTCGAGAGTATCGGAGGATCACCCGGACCGCAGCTGGATGCTGCAGATGGGCAGCCTGAGCCCATTATCCACGACCTGCACCAGTCGCTTGTTGAGCTTCTGGAACGGCCGGAGATCCTGAGTTTGCACGCCGTGCGCCGTGTCGGTCGCGAGCGGCAGTTGCATCTTAAGGTCCGTGCCTTATGCGGGGAAGTGGAAAAGGTTTTCGACGTGTTGGTCGACACGGGAGCTCAAGTCAGCTTGGTCAAGGCTGGCCTACTTCCACCAGAGTGTCTGACCGACAGTCGGAAACCTGTCAGGCTGAAGGTGGCGAACGGCCAGTAAAATGGTGGGAGGCACAAAGGAAGCGGCCATCGGGCTGCAGTTCGTGAACCATCGTGAGCTGAGCCGCCCAGACCTCGGCAAGGAAATCCTCCTGCACGTTCGCTTCTACGAGGCCGAGATGGACTGGGACATGATCGTTGGATACGACTTCATGATGGAGACGGACTCCGGCGTTCTCCCGGCCCAAGCCTCCATGACCCTGTACCAGGACGACCAACTCTCGTGGCTTTCGTCACCTGAGCACCATGTGGAATGCCAATGGATCCACCCCGAACGCAATCAACTCGAAGTGGCCGCGCTGGACACTGAGCCAACTAGTCCTGCAAACCAGGAGTACGGCGTAAGGCCGGAAGTGGCGAGCCGAGTTGTCGCGGACTTGGGAGCATCGGATCTGGCCCTGGATGCGTTCTCTTCAGGAACCTCCGCCCATCTTCGGGTGTGTGAGAAGTACTGGAGCGCACAGGACTCCGCGTGGAAGAAGCACTGGGGTCCGCATCAGGGATTGATGTGGATCCATTGCCCCCGTTGGGACATTCCAAGAGCGATAGCGAAGATTCGCAAGGACCGCTCCAAGGCAGTGCTGGTTGTTCCTATGGGATGCACCGAGGAGGAAAGTACCCGACATTGGGTAGCCTCATTGACCAACATGACCTTAAACAAGGTCGTCCTACCGGCTGGAGAGGGTGTCTATCAGGACGCTAAGGGACAGCACATGCCACCCCAGAGATGGCCAACGGAATTCCACTATGTGGATGGGGGCCTTGATCAGGCCGACACCACGGACTTCGTGTGTGTCAACCGCATCATAGCAGAGCCATGGCGGCAATGCTTTGCGGTTCCCCCTGTTGACATCGAAGAATCGGATTCGGAAGACCCCCTCACTGAGGAGGAGTGGGATCTGGTTCAGGGGTATATGGATCAGCCCTTTCACGACTGGGGAAACCAGCGTGAGGGCAAGGGCCAGGACAGAGCCTGGTGGGAAGTGGACTCGATCGTCTCTGGTTCCTATGATGGGAACACCTTCGTGCAGAAGGTGCTGGACCACCTATCCAGCCAGGACGAGCCAATCGGGGGTAACCCACCCACCTACGGCGATCTATTCCGAGGCAAGACGAGAGATGGCCCTTTGGGCAACCTGGGAAGACCGCCTGAGCCGAAGACGAGCGGAGTAGCTACCCCTCAAGTGCCCGGAAAAGCCAAGGCGGAGTCCGACGATTGCCCCAAGATTCAGGCATTAAGGGCCAGGCTGAGGCAGAAGTATGGTGATACCTTCTTCAGCGGTAAGCCTGTGTTTCCACCACCGGTGCGTGGACCGTATGGCGAGGCCAAGATACGACTGAAGCAGGACCCCCGTGTGTATCGGCACCGGGAGTTTGCCCTGAGGGGCGAGAGGAAAGAGGCCATGGAGAAGATCCTCCGTGACTTCATCCAGAGAGGCTGGCTCGAGCCGTGCCACTCCGAATGGGCCTCTCCGTGCTTCGTCGTCCCCAAGAAGGTGGCCGGTGAATGGCGGCTCGTGGTCGACTACCGCGGCCTGAACGCCCAAACGCAGCACGACAGATATACGCTGCCCCTCATTGAGGACATGCTGCAAAAGCAACACCGGCGGAGGATCTTCATGGTGATCGACCTGAAACATGGTTATCATCAGATGCCTCTCGCCGAGGACTCCCGTGCCTGCACAGCCATGAGCACCCCACTTGGACCTCTCCAGTGGAAGGTGATGCCTATGGGCCTTACCAACGGCAATGCGGCTTTTCAGCGGATGCTGGAGAACCTGCTTGAGCCGGTGCGCGACTGTGCGGACCCCTTCGTGGACGACGTGATCATCGCGTCCGGGGACCCCAGTATGACCTACGAGGAGCTCCTGGAGGCACATGAAAGGGACGTCACTCGAGTGCTCGACCTTCTGGTTCGGCACAAACTCACGGGCAGCAGTGACAAGGCCACCATTGCGGTAAGCGAGGTGGTCTTCGCTGGCCACGTAGTCGGGAACGGGCAGCGAAAGCCCATACCTGGCAAGGTGGCTGCGATTGAGCACTGGGAAAAGCTCAAGACGGTCTCTGAGCTACGGGCGTATCTGGGGTTCTGCAACTACTACTCGGGGTATATCAAAATGTATGCCGAGTATGCAGCCCCCATGACGACCATGCTCAAGGGCAACCGAGAGGAGACCAAGAAGGGGTCGAAGAAGGCTCTGGTCTGGACAGCTGAGTCCGACCGTGCCTTTGAGGGGATGAAGCAGGCGCTGCTATCCGCAGTGGGTCTGCACCTCGTGGATCCCGACCGAGGGTTCGTCCTGCGCACCGACGCTTCCGACTACGCCATTGGCGCTGTGTTGGAGCAAGTGCTTGACGACGGGAGGCACGTGCCCGTGGCCTTCTGGAGCCGAGTCCTGGCGGAAGGCCAGAGACGGACGTGGACGCCCCGTGAAAAGGAGGCGTATGCCATCGTCATGGCTCTCAGGAAATGGGCTGGGTACATAGCCCTCCATCCCGTCACCGTCTGCACCGACCATCAGAGTCTGCAGTCGTGGCACAAGGAGCACGTGGACACCCCCTCAGGTCCCGCCTCCCGACGGGCAAGATGGCATGAGACCTTGGCCAAGTTCGACCTTACGGTTGTGTATATTCCTGGAAAGGATAACACCGTGGCGGACTGTCTCAGCAGGTGGGCCTATCCCGCCAGCAAGGGCATGACAGATATCTCTGCCCATGGCGATGAGGCTGAGACCGCTGAAGCCAAGAGGATAATCGAAATGGAGCGCCTGATGGAGGAGGAGGGTGCTAAATGCTTTGTCGTCATGGCTGCAGATGCCCCCCTCGCGTCGAGGGTGAGCAGAGCGGTCAGTGTACTCGCCCCTGATGGAGCTGAGTCCGACAAGCACCTCTTCCCGGAGTCTTGCCTCCAGGACGACTGGACCGACGATTACGCCAAGTCTGAGGCCTTTGCGGCCGAGTATAGGGCTGTGACCGACCCTGATGACGGGCAGAAGTGGCCAAAGGGGCTGACTGAGGAAGATGGCAAGCTCTACCGGAATGGTAAGCTGCTAGTACCGGAAGCTTGGCACCACCACATGCTGCACCCAGGGGTCAAGAAGCAGGCTCTTGACATGCAGCGTCGGTTCGAGATCGACCATATCGTTCTCTACACCGCCATCAAGAAGGTCAGGAAGGGTTGCTCGGTCTGTCAGGCCTGCAATCCCCATAACCGGAACGTCAAGGGGGAAGCCCAATGGACCCCGGTTCCTGAACAGCCCATGGAGAGCGTAGCCATGGACGTCTTCTCCATGCCCGAAGTGCACATTGGCAAGGAGACCTTTGACTGTGTGGTTCTCTGTGTGGATCGCCACAGTGGCTACGTAGTAGCCGTTCCGGCACGCAAAAAGGGGTTGCTTGCCAAGGAAGTGGCAGTCATGATGATTCGTCATTGGCTGACCGTCTTTGACATCCCCCGCACCATTTGCAGTGACCGAGGGCCCCAGTCTACTGGTGGCTGGTTCAAGGCTATGTGTTCCCTCATGGGGATACGTCATGCCAAGAGCGTCGCCTATCTCAGCCGGTCTAACGGCCGTGCTGAAGTGGCTGGACGGCAGCTGTTCGAGAAGCTGCGCAAGATCCACATCACCAATCCACGGCGGAACTGGTTTGAGGAGATGTGGCCTGCTCTGAAGGCCCATCATGACACCCCCACACCGGGTGGTTTGTCCCCTCACCAGATTCTGTTCGACAGGGACCCCCTGGGTAGGGGACTTCCCTTGTCTGGTGATGGCATGGCTATGGATGCCAAGGAATTCTTCGCGCGGCAAGAGCAAACGGCGCGGGACATCCGCCAGCAGCTCGAGAAGGAGCATGCTGAGCGTCAGAAGTCCGCCCCGAGCTCGACAGCGCAGAAGTTCAGGGTGGGAGCCCCGGTGTGGGTGATCAGACCCCGCCCTATGGGCTCCCACCGCACCAAGACCTGGTTCACACCCGGCGAGGTGGTCCGCAGGATTGGTGAGGACACCTACCGCATCAAGGTGGGTCACGGACAGTTCCGGGAGCGCCACGAGAGTCAACTCCGTGTGCGGGAACCCGACCTCCGTGGCCAACATGTGTCCCTGAACTATGCCGCACATGAGGCTGACTCGGATGATGACTATGCTGAGCAGGACGACTATACTGTCGAGAAGATCCTGGCTCAGCGTCCGAAAGCCTCGGCACCCGGAGGTCTGGAGTTCAAGGTTCGTTGGCGAGGCTATGGGCCGTCCCACGATACCTGGGAACCCGTCTCCCCGTTCGTGCCGCGGGTCAATACTCCCTTCATGGAGTACATCCGCAAGCACAAGACCAAGATCCACGTTTCGGACTTGGCAGCACTCACCCGGGCGATTGCAGCCAGGGGTGCCTGATCAGCGCCCTGAGCTCTCCCCTGATGTGCCTTGAGGCGCTTGTGAGCCCCACGGATCGTCCCTCACTTGCTTGCTCTCTCTCATCTTCCGGTGACCTGCCATCAGAGTGGCCATATACCCCCCCCTGCTGAATCCAGAGGAGGATGGCCCCTCTCTTCAATTCTATTCGTCACTCCCCACCTGCTGAATCCTTGGGAAACCAGGTAGGGCGACTGACCTTCATATTTCTGAGCTCTTGGGGCCTTGAAGCCCATACGACGTTGCGCAACGGATGCCGCTGTCATCGGCATTGCGATTTTTTGGTGTGTGGTCTGGTTGCATGGCACTTGCGGAATCCAGACCAGTCGACGTGTGTCTCGAGACTATATATGCCTGAACTCAGGCGTTATCCTGTCCACCCTCCTGCGTATGCCTTATCCTGACCAGGGCGTGGTTTGGCACTCTGTCCTGAGTGTGTTTACACGCCTGCCTACCTGTTTATTGCTTGTTTTTCTATCCCCCAGGATATGTGCATCTGTATGTTGAGTCTTGTCGGCCCATCACTGAGATGTGGACTGTTTTTCCCCCGAGGGGATGCGAATCGTATACAAAGGCGCCTTGAGTGGCCGTGTACATGTTCTTACAGCCTGGTCCAGCCTGGACCAGTACCTGAGTACAGATTCTACTGTTTGAGTGCTCGTGATACCGTGTTGCCCTATTCGCTGTGATGTGGAGATCCTGATGGCGCCAGGCGGGAAGCCCAGTTGCCTGACTACACTCCCAGCGGTCCGCCACTGTCAGTCCCAGTGTGAGCCTACCGACTCGCAGACGCACTTGCAGTCGGATGGCGGCCTCCGGTGCTCCTGACCTCGGTCAGTCTGCCTGGGAAACTGGTGGTTTGAGGAGTCGACGCCTCCGTTCACACTGCATGAGGACTCCCTCATGTATGGCCTTCGTGGTAATGGGACGAGGGAAAAGACGGCCTTGATGCCCGATCCCTTCAGGAGGAGCTCCCTTAAGATCCCTTAAGGAGTTCGGCTGTACAACTCTGGACTCGCGTCGTATGGATATGGACATGGTGCGCCCGAGGAAGGACCCGTGGGGACTCTCTCTAGTCGGCGGGCCTTGGGAAGCTTGGGGTAGCCTGATGGATCTTTGTGGTCGCTCTCGACCTGTGGGATCACCTCGGTCGTCGTGTGTCGCCTATGTTGGCCGTGTATGCCACTGCCACTGTGGTGGTGACCGTAGCAGCCGGCACCCGGTGCGCCTGGTATGGGTTAACGGGTCCTTTGGGTGCCGAACAATCGCTGCCAGGACCCGGGACTTGATACTTGATACTATACTTGAAGTTACAAGACCCTGCAGCACTATACCTGTCTTACTGTGGAGTTTGGAGCCTAACCTGCGAATCACCTGAAGTGAGGATGTGACACCCCCCCTTCAGGATATGGTCCTGGGTACCCGCTGCCATGCTTGGGTGTTATCGAGCCCCCCCCAGGGTTTGCTCTAAGGAGGGGGGTGAAGCGGTACCCAGAACCCCATGGCTAGGTTACGGCATACAACCGGTCTCCGGACCACTAACCCCAAGTACGGAAGGGAAGACCGGTCTCCGGTCCACTAACCCCATGTACGGAAGGCGCCCGTTGACGCCCGGTGCGAGCCCAGCGGGAGCGTGTTCCGTGCCGTAAAGCCCCGCATCGGCAACCGATGCACCGCCAGCGGAGATTTATGTATCAGAATATCAGAAATCAGCAGGGTTTTATTTTCATATTGTTTCCGTCAATTTTTAAGCTTCCGTTCTGATATTCACTGTTTTGACTGCTGGCGGTTGGATCGCGACTTTACCGTAACCGCCAGTTTAACTGTTTATAATGGAAATTTTAACGCTATCCGTGACGAAGGGTCTAAAGTCTTCAGGAATTGCGTTGATGCATCCGCAATTTCCACATTCTACACTCGCAACCTTAATCGGAATTTTTCAGGATGTCGAAATCGGATTTTCGACTTCGACATCCCCGCACTTGATTTGACCTCTTTCGAGTGGACCTACGTGCTTCCCTATGCACGAATCAACTTTCCTTTTATCCTGCCCTCCATTTGTCTTAAAGATATGGGCAAAACAAAGTTGATTCGTGAGGCCACTTGTGAAGATCATATCTCGTGTTGCATGCGAGGAATGACAATAAGGAAACGTGGGATGTATTCACATTACTCCCGACGTAATGTAGGAAGCAACATATGCCTTGCGTCTCCACACGTGCGCGCTAGTGTAATGGATCATGGCCAAGAGGGTAGAGTTTGCGTTGTAACTCTATGGCCATGATATTGCGTGCGTTAAGATAACTTTCGAGTGTAGCGCGCGAGTGTTGGTGTTGCATAGGAACTCTCCTTGAGTTCCTATGAGCGATTGACACAAAGTTATGCCCTTGGAGGGGCATGACATATCGTCGGGGGAGCTACCCTTTTGGGCAATATGGAGTATGTGCCTTGTGTTGTGTTGCGTGCCCATTTGGCGGGTCCATCGCTCCAAGCCAAGCCCGCCAATGGACCTCATATTGTGCAAGCCCCTTCTCCATACTCCCTACGATCAATTGCGAGCCTAACCTTCGTGAAGGGAAGCTTGTGTGGCGATCCCGAAGCGATGCGTTGGGAGCAAGGTGTGTGTTTTGCAATTTTCCATATTTTCATGTGCCCACTTGGGAAGCAGCGCTCGTAACCTTTCAAAGCGCCCCAAGTGGAGCACATATGTGGAATTGAAGGTCATTGGTGTCAAGTCATTGTGTTTAGAAGGATTAGTTGATTGCACGATCCAAGCCGAAGATATTATAATATAATTGTGCACCTTTCAATACACTTTTGTGTGTCTTTGTGCCAATTTTGCCGTTTTTGGCCCGTCATGATGTCAAGTGGCGACCGTGTATCTCGACGTTGCGCTCAATTGACATCATGACCCAAGTATGTTTTGAGGGTACATACTTCGCTGCCCATCATATCTTGGACCCGGCGAATAACTCCTCTTGGGCTTGGCATACCGTGGCCGCCAGGTTGGCAACTTGGGACTACTCCAAATCATCGGCTCACTTGGCGACCCTGCCATTCCGGAGACCGGAGGATTTGGGCGACGCCCAAAAGATATGTTGGACACATATGACTTGATACCAATCCTATGGCACACTCCGGTCCAAGTCGGGCATGTGCCTCATTTGCCCCAACCATGAGTGTGCGCATTTTTGACCATTTTGAGAAATATTCCACTTTTGCTGCCCGCCGTGCACCATGTTCTAACCTTCGTGCACGCCGGACGCTTGGACCAATGGACCATATATGACATGGGTGATATGGATATCGGTCCTCATGGTTCACGCACCACGTGGGCGAAGCGGAGCAACCTTCGTTAAGGCGCTAGCCCAAAGTGAGTGTGGGCAATTTTGCCATTTTGGCATTTGTGGACCCAATTGGGATCGTCACCACGCCAGGTGGCATGGAGATCTTTGAGAGCCAAGTGCATGGGAGTCTACGTTGGAGTCCTGGTGGATCGCGTATGGAATGGCGGATCGGATCTTCAAGCCGGCGTGGACATATACTATTGGGAGCACACCGAATTTTGGCTCATTTCAAGCTGCCAAAATTACCCCATTTTGGGACCCCAATTTCCCCCTTCCGTGTGGTCAATTGGCGGCCCCATATCTCTATGCCCACAGGGAGCTTGGACCTAACTTCAAGTTGTACACTCAGATATAAGTCCTAGGTCCTGCCTCCTAACCTGTGAGCCATTGGCCTCGCCCTGGCCGGGCGAGCCACGCGTGGGAATGACGCCAATTTTGGTGATTCTGGCATCATGACCCCATTTGACCAATCCGTGTTGCCCTGATGCCGGGACCTCAGAGGGAACCAGGTTGGGTGAGGGCTCCAGGGAGTTCCTACTCGACGGGCATAGGGTCAGTTGCCTCGTCCCTACCTCTGGCGGGTCCGGACGAGTGGTCAATTTTGGAGATTTTTGAGTTAATATCAGTTTGGGCTGAAACAGCCCATTTTCAGCTACCAACTCCTGGGTGATGACGGCGGGGCCATATCTCTGGTTCAGAGAGGAGTTTGGACCTGCCGTTGAGGGAGCATAGGGAGTCACTGTTGGTTGGCCTTGGAGCCACTTGGTTTACGAGGAACTCGCCTGTGGCTGGGCGGGACACCTCCCCTATTGGCAGGGTTTCAGGGTCCGGACTGAGCAGGGCATGGGTTGTGTTTGAGCCCCCGCCCCCACCACCCAGTGAGAGGGTCGGACCTGGGATTGGGATACGAGTTAGGACTCAGTGTCTATTGTCCTGTGATGCCCTTACCCCAGTCCAGTCTTAACCCCATGTGTACATATCCTGATGTGTTGCTGTACATACTTTCGTTCCCTTGTTGCAGAGTGGCAAGGATCCTGAAACGCTTTGTCACATGACACGAGCGTATTGATGCCCTTGTGAGCGTAGTGCTTTGCCTGCCTGCTCACTTGTGCGTGTCACCGCAGCGTCCCGTGGCCGGCCCCCCACGGGAACGCGTCACTAACAGGTATTTCCGGCATTTCTAATGAAGGAAAAGTGTCTGCGAATAACAACATATCTCGTAGTGTATACTTGTTGCTTTTTTTTCCCGGGTTCGCTGTGTATCGTGCATCGTGCAGGTTAACTCGCGTGTCGGTGCAAATGGCCTGTTTCACTCAGAAACCGCGCCAAAAAGGGGCAAAAAAGAGCGATTGGTTGAGCATGAAGCTTCCTCTCAGGTATGCAATAACTCACGGCGACAAGAATTGCACCGGCGTTGTGTGTCCACCTTTCATGAGTTCTGCTTGCCACTTATCATGTGCTGTGCGGCTCAACATGCGTGTCAACAGCCGGAGTCACGAGCGGTTGATGCAGAGAACTCCGAGCAGCAGGACAGTTCAAGCAGTGCTCCAGACGACTTTGCTGAGGTTTTGTGTGCTTTTATATTGTAGTAAAGCACTGTGTGGTGCGTTCGCAGTTTTGAGGTGCCAATTATCTATTTTTTTGCGTGTTACGATGCGTCTCACTGACTGACTGTGAAAACAGCGGGTGTTGAGCAAGGTGGCATGCCAGCACACTCCTCCGCATCATCACGTGCAATGAACAAGCATTTGGGCGAATTGACAACCGCAGTGCACAGTTTGAAGCAAAAATTTGAAAAAATGCAGGAGGATACTGACGACGCGAATCAGACTCTCAAATCACTTGCAGACCAGTTAAAGACACTTTATGAATGTGCAAAGAATATTTCACAGAAATCACCCTCGCACTCGCAAGCACAAGCAGTGTCAGAGGGTCCCATGCAACAGGCACCATTCTTTTATATGCTGACTCCATGGCAGCAGTGAGGCTCTGACTTGATACGCTGCTCGTACAGCGAATCACTGCATTATACACAGTGAATTGTGCTGCACCCGTTTACACTGCAGTTTGTTGTGCAGGATGCGTGTTAGCTTGCATTTCAATTCGTGTGGTTATGATGCAAAACGAGTTTTCAAAAAATTTCCAGTCACCATTCCAAACGTATTGGTGAAAAAAATCCAACAAAATGCTCACACCGCAGTCATGGGGCAGCCAAACACGGGTATGCAGTTAGCATGCAGGTTGAGGTGCAGAACGCAAGATAGCTCGCATGTCGACATCATTGGTGTCAGAAAAAGTGACATTTGCGGCAGCAAGCGGGAAGAAACTAACAGCAATAGCCGTGAAATCTACGGATCAACTGTTTAGGGCAGAAGTCCAATACCATCTACCCCGTGGGGAAAAAAACGAGCATTTGAGGAGTATTCTGGGAATTTCCCCTCCCCTAAGTGGCTAGGTGATTGCACTAGCATTGCATGTGGGTACTTGGGAGCTTTGGTATATTATTTCAATTTACCAAAACATTGATGTTTGGAAAATCTGACGTACATCAAGGAGCAAGCAGGAGCACAAAACGAAACAGTATCAACAAGAGCATCAACAGAGAAAGCCTGTCCAGACTTTCTGGTAGCACCGATTCCCAGTCTTTGCGTAACTGCAAACCCGTGCAGTACAACCAGTACGCTGAGACCTACTACACTCTTGAAACGCAGAAGAATATAACATGGACACCAAGGACAGTGCCGAGAAGACAGCGCCTTCAGCGTCACCTGCAAAACCGGCACCAAAGACCAGACCTGGTGAACCTGAACCTGAGGAGCCTGTACCTTCAATGCCCTGAAGTGGACTTGAGGATGGTTCGCTTAAGGGTCTGGGAGCTGCTTTCAGCGGACTATCGGTTGCAACAACTGAAGTCAAGCGAAGGAGAAGGGAGCAATGGATATGGGAGCCAAAGAGGAAGACCCTGGAGGTGAACACGATCCATCTGATGAGGTACCCTTTCATGACAAACATTCTGATGAGCGCACCAAGCGCCTCTGAACACCCTGCAGCACCCTCTTCAACTGCTACAACATACCCAGCCACGCACCCAGCACCGTCCTCACCCACAACCACTGCACCTATGGCTGAGGGTCTAGGCTTTACTGGTATACCTTCACCCACCTATGGTGTGGACCCACTTGCAACTGTGCCGCCTATGGCAACTGCCGTCAGCGAACCAGTGGCATCCAGCTCCACCTACACTGGTATCCATGAGCCTATGCCACAACGTTACGCTGAGAACTAGCATAGGCCCCCTTGTAGTGTGGGCCCAACCTTTATTCCTGGCTATGCAGCACCAGAGCCTGGCTATGGCATGCCAGCGCCTGGCCTCGCCTCTCTGAGTGGCCTTCGGGGGCCTGAGTCATGTAGGGGAAGGAGCAGTGGATCGGGAAGACCCTCTAACAGGTCCCTCAAGCGTTCCAAGATAGAGCAAGCTCTCCGTGGCGCTACTGGTGAGCTAGTCGCCGACACAGGAAATCAGGGACAGACTGCAGCCCCTGATACCACGTGATGTTTAACCTATGACCATTGGAGCTTCCCCTTACCGAGTTCAGACCAACCACCTGGCAGCCGGACTGACTCACACCCTGGGTGGCGTGAGAACTCGGCCTATGCTGACCCCTGCAGCCATAGCAAGGAGTCCCTTCGCACAAAGAACTGACAGGAAGAACCAGGACAAGATCAAGGATGAGAACTAGGACAGGTCCGGGGGAAACTCCAATCCTACACCGGGGGGAAACCCTGAGCCCTCTGGTGGTCAGCAAAACATCGGGCCTGCGAACCGTTCCCAGACGCAAGCTCAACAAGAACAAGGAACTAAGCGTGCCAGCGAGGATGGAAATGAATTTAGCGCCTGTAAACGTTTCAGCTTCATGCGGATGGCGCAAAACTTGCGCAAGAAGGGGTTTGACGTGACCTGTCCCGCCGAGTTGTGACAGCGACCCTCTGGGGGATCATCGGATTTGGTGTTTTCGGTACGTATCCGTCTTGGGGAACGACAGTCCCTTGGGGTACTGGATACGGGGGCCACTATGTCTAGTGGCCAGGGAGGTTTTACCTCGTGGGGACCTTAAGAATGGTATGCCTACTGCTGCCATACAGATGGGGGGAGGCCAAGTGGTGCACAGCTGTGGGGATTGTGAAGTCGTCGTGCCTATGGGCTCCAGGAGCATGCCCATTTGTTCTACGTGCTTCGTACTGGGGACCGACTTCTTCGTCGAACACACCCAGATACTATCCCTCACACTACAAGTACTCCATGTGGACCATCGTGACGGCCAGGAATCCGTACCACTGGAGCAGTCTGAGCACACGTCCAGCTACCTAGTTGTATGGAAGAAGGAGCCCTCTGCCATGATGGCTAGCCTCCAAGTCGGACGACTATTAGCTCCTTGCGGGTGTCCTACAACGTCTGAGGGAGTTGGGATACTGCCAGGAAGACCTGAACGTAGAGCTGTTCGCCAGGGACGAGCATCATGTCCTGGACCTGTACTGCAGCAAGGGGAAAAATTGCTGCTACAAATTTTAGTTGCCCTCTTTCTGGATGGCCTACGGGAACCCTAGGTTCCGTGAACTGGGGAAGGTCTTGACCAAGGTGGGCTTGGAACAATCCCGTATGGTCCTGTGTTCCCCCGGTTGGGGAGCTCATTGGGGACACAACGCTCACCTCCATCCAGCTGCCCGACGATGCCATCTACCTTCCTGTGGGTTCTAAGACGCCTATCCAGAAACCAAGATTGGAAAGCATGCTAAGCGTGGTGGACGGGGACCTAGCCCCAGTACCCTGGGAGAATCTGTACCCTGCTATGGGCGAGGAAGTTCAACCTGGGAGCAGCGGCTACAACCTGGATGTCCTGATGGACCGACTCGGGCCTCCGGCCTGTGGAAATTACTCCTAAGGAAGACAAACACGTCGTGTCTGACGCTGTTGCCCCCAGCTCCCCCTGCCATGTACCTAATCCTGATGTAGTCCCAGAGTGTGGACTATCCGAGCTACGCAGCTCAACACACTCTGATGACAAAACCGACATGACTCCTTCTTTGTGCAGACCTGCGTGGAGGAAGTGGAGAACGCCGAGTACACGTCATCACAGATATCCCTACCCTCTTTGAGGGGACAGGAACCCGATGACCAAGGGTTGGACCCCAAATCCAGGCTGAGACAGTGGTGGACTCCAAGAGGAGATTGGGGGCAAAAAGGCTATGCTACGCTAAGCCTACCCGCCGCTCATGGCCGTTGAAGCAAGGGTCTCTGGGAGATATCTCCCAAGTGAAGGAGGACCTTGAACGGAAGATCACCACCTGGCAACGGGAGGTGGATCTAGAGCTCATGAAGAGGGTATGGGGTGCCCACCTGAGGACCCCGGAGGAAAATGAAGTGTCAGAGGAATGCGTGAGCGAACCCCCTCAAGCGTGCCTATGCTACCACCGGCCACCTGAGACTCTGGAATCGGACCTTCTCTACGCGTATCAAGGGCTGACGGACACAACAAAGGATGGTGAGCCCGTTGAGGACCACATCCCAGCTTCTCTTCACCAAGGGGCAAGCAATCTGCACTCTGACGAGGACTGGGTGGACAAGATCAAGCCCTTGGACCATAGAGTACAGAAGCTGATCAGAACCTACCTGGAGGTGTTCGGGGAGCTACCCCCTCAAGCCTCCTGCGACAAGCTAGTACAGATGGACCTCAAGCTGAAGCCTGAGTTGGTGGGTCACACGATACGTCGGGGGCCCTACCTAGCTCCTAAAGAGCAGGCCAATGAGATGAAGCGATAGATACAAGGGTGTATTGACGCTAGCCTGGCTATGGAGTACAAGGATGAGGACTACCCCCAAAGCTGCAGCCCCTGTTTCCTGGTGGCTACACCTCGGTCTACAGCCAAACCGCTGGTGGTGGAAGAGGTGTAAGAAGAAGTCAGTGCCATGTCTTTCTTGGAGTACTTGTTCCAGCCCAAGCCCCCCCTAAACCTTGAGTGGAAGCTGAGACTAATACTTAATCATTTTCATCAGTTGTTTGAAGCTTGAAGTACGCTTTCTCAAAGTCACTAGGGTTGTAGTATATATATACTATTGCTCCGCCCTGGCCCTTGGTCAGGACGTTTGCTAAAACGCTGTTTATACAGCGATCGCCGTTTGCATTAGGGCGTTCGACTGTACCATAGTGGGGGAGCAGGTGTGCTCTAGGGACGGGCTCCTGGGTTCAAACCCCGCTACCCCGAAAATTTTACCAAAGTGTTTTGTTGCACGCTGGCGACGTTTGAGGAATGCCCCATCGAAGGGACCTTCATTCACGGTACATTACAATATTTCTCAAGGGTACCTAAAGTGTGGTAAGCTTCTATGAGCTGATGGGAGTGTCATTGGCTGGTTTGATGCATTTCCTGAGGTAATGGTAGGGAAATTTGAGACTTTTTTGGTGATCAACAAGTACTATAGGGAGGAGTAAGAAAACGTGACTGCCATGTCTTTCTTGGGGTACTGGATCGAGACTAAGCCCCCCCTAAGCCTTGAGTGGATGTTGAGACTAACACTTAATGATTTTTATTGCTCTTCTGAAACTTGAAGTAAGTTTTCTAAAAGTAACTACGCTTATAGCCCTAGCCCCCCATGAAGTTCACGCCTACCACTCATCAGAGCGGATGTATCTTCCTTCATGGAGGTAATACGGAAATAAAGTAGGCACTTCCTGCCTAGGAACTTGTAGGTTAAGCCTAGTGGTCTCACACCTCAAGACCCCTATACTCAATGGTTTCTATCACTTATTGTGGTTCTACGTTCTAACTGATTCTGAATTCTGTTCCTGGCCATGCTGGCGAAGCCATATCCTGTGTCTGGCCAAACTGCTTTGCCCCTGATTCCTAACCAACTCCATTGTGTCCCAAAGAGTGCACATGAAGTGCTTGGTACTATCTTGGGGACCTGAGTCATGTCAGCCTTCACATTTATTCGTCTATTTTGTTTTCTAAATCATTGGGGCATTGTATTTCGATCTACATTTGTCTATCTGCAGCCCCTCTTTGTTACACATGTTTTGATTGTGGAAGGACGTGTCCTGATTTGATTGATCTGGTGCCGGGACTTGCTCTACCCCACCTTCGTGTTGACTTCATTTTGACTTGGGGAAAATCAGCAAAATTTTTCTAAAAAAAATACAACCAACAAGCACAAGTGTGAGCAAACCAGAAGATTTTCTGGTAGCAGAGGAAGGCCCTGGAAGACTAAAGCAGAACACGAAGAACACCTAGAAAATCTTGTTTCCTGAACTGTGGAGATGTCTGTCCTGCTCAGCGCCAAAC
Source organism: Eutreptiella sp. 'Long Island Sound 2002' (assembly GCA_964036045.1). Taxonomy (NCBI): domain Eukaryota; phylum Euglenozoa; class Euglenophyceae; order Eutreptiales; family Eutreptiaceae; genus Eutreptiella; species Eutreptiella sp. 'Long Island Sound 2002'. The sequence goes on from OZ038380.1 coordinate 104,705,529, forward strand.
CAGTGCCGATCACAAGCACCAAGTCAAAGACTGATGATGTGAGAGTTCGACCTTCATCTACAACTGGTGGACCCGTTGATACTGGTCCTCTAGGAGAACATGCAGAATCAAGAAGCGCGGAAGACATTACAGAGACATATACAGAAGGAGTCCGCCGAAGCGCAAGCGCTTAAGCGCCCGGCTTAACGCGGGCGAACCTCAGGCGCCTCAGAGGCAAGGACCCTGTGGCAGCCGCCTTAGCTTCCATCGTGCCCTCGAAGCCCCCATCCGGAACTACGCCTACCCCAGGGATCCAAGTGGCCAATGCCAAGGTCAAGCCTGGAGAAGAGCAGCAGGGAAAGGAAAGGGGAAGGATGCACCTTTCGGAACGATGCTCAGAGCTACTTGGGGCGAGGAAACATTTGAGATACCTCACAGCAAAAAAGACGGGTCGCCGTGGGCCCAATTCTCAGAGTGGGAACCAGACTGGGTGTCCGAAGAAGCTACGCCTCCTGAAGAACCGAAGGAACATGAATGCCTGAAGCCTGGCCCTAACCGTAGGGCAGTGGCACCCGAACCTAGGTGCGAGGATCGAGGTTTGCCCCCACGCATGGCAGCCCCTGAGCTGCGTCCTGATGAGACCACGGTCTTCCTTTGCCGGGTCCTGGGTGCATGTGATGAAGACTCACATCTGAGTGCATTGTCAACAGCACTGGAGATGAAATCGGGGCTCCCCGATTAGAAGAAGCCCCCACCTACCAGGGCTGCAGAGGCATCTGCAGCTCCAGTAGGGACACCTGTTCTAGCCCTTTCCACCCTCGTGTGAGGACTGTGCCTGTCTACAGTGTAGGTGACACCAAAGACGCCGAGATGAAAGGCTATGGCCTGGTAGCACTGGCCCCACTGGCCACAGTGTACCCCTCACCCCCTTCAGATGGAACAGGTCACCTAGGTGTACCAGGTAGGGGAATGAAGGCCATCGCTACGGCGAACCTTCACATCGAACTCCCTGAGTTCGAGCCCAAAAACTTACCTGAAGGGGCTGAGGAGTTTTCCGGGTTTCTGTTCCTCACAGATCAGCAACATGCTGCTATCCGGACCAAATGCACACTCATCAAAAAGTCGCGCAAAAAGAAATTCTTTCAGCGGCAAGTTAAGACTGCTATCACGAAGAGCTCCGACTGGGGCGCCTTCCTGAAAAGACTGGAGCAAATGTATCCAAACAGACCTGAGTGTCTGCACGGAGATTGAAGACTTGCCTCCTCTCCCCAAATCCTCCAACGCTGCCCGCATCTCCGGATTCATGGCGCAGTTGGAACAGCTCATGGAGTGTATGAACCCCTCGTCCTATGGGCCTACTGAGCCTCATCTGTGGCTTGTGGGGAAGATTCCTACCAGGACATCGGAGAACTGCAGAGAGATGTCGGAGAGGAAACCTCGGACGCACTCTTACGATGACCTGGTGGATCTGTTGGTCGAATTGGCCATGGAGAGGGAGACGGACTACGACCTGGACAAGTATCTGCACAAGCATCTGCGAAGGGAGACCCCTGCTGAGAAGTCTGTCGGAGGGAGTTTGCCTGAACCGCACTCTAACCCTGGGAAGGGCCATGGTGGGCAGCTGAAGTACATGACTGAGAACCCCCCCTCCAAAGGTAAGGGGCCCCTAATCCTTTCTACTGTCGTCCTACGGACGATAAAGGTGGACCCTGCCACGCGACCAACTGTGACCGGCGAAGTGTTTGCATGCTCCAACTGGAGCGCAGGCAAAAAACCGAGGATGGTCAGGAGGTAACACACCAAGACTATTTCCGCTGCAAGGTAACGTGCGGATATTGCGGCAAAAGGAGGCTTACGAAGATGAATGCCACATAAAACGCCGCGAACTTGGAAAACTAAAGAAAGCGGAAGAGGAACCGCGTAAGAACGCCGGTAACGGTGGTAGACCCGAAGGGGGAAGGACTAACCCTGGAGGTTTTAAGGGTAGGCATAACCCTGGTTCAGGACGAAGGTCTTCAGCCCCCCCCATTGGTGGAAGAGGAGCTCTTAATCCCAAACCTAAGGGTGAGCTGTCGGGCGAAAAAAGGCCTGCCCCCTCGAGCCCCCAGCGCTGGTGGCGCCCACAAGAGCAGCCAGAAGAGCAAGAAACGCAGCCTCAACTGGCACTCTAAGTGCCTGCTGGCCGCTGGGGTTGAAGTAAAGTTCCCTGAAGAAGGATAGGGGGGCGGCTCCAAGGATGACGTGTCTGGTTTCTGGATAACCGTGAAAATTGGTGATCAGGTTTACAAGGCTGTCTTGGACAGGGGCGCTACGCTTTCAATTGTGGCCCGCAGACTGCTGAAACAAGCCAAGATCTGGAAATCCAAAACGGTGGCCATAAGGGTTGGAGATGGTCAGGACATTCATTCCCCGGGGGGGGGGGGTCGATGTGACCGTTTGTGTGGGCGATGAGCAGGTGACTCATTACTGCAAAGTACTCAACACCAATACCTTTGATATTGTGATAGGCACAGACGTTCTGCGCGGTAACCCCCAGGTGAAATTATTGTCTTTGCAACATCCCTATGCCCTTCAATGCGACTTGGGCACTGGCCTTTTCTCTGTCCCTCTGGAGCTCTCAGGACAAAAAGAATCCAGTATACGCTAAGTGAACCGGTCTTATCGAACTAAAAACTGTTAGTTCGTGCAGTCCGTCTTGGAAAATCGACGGGCCGCCCTGCAGGTAGACCTGTATAAAGTTTAGGTGGAATTGTTCGCGAGTAACGACCAGCATATGATGCAATTCAATTGCTCGCGGTATCTCAATAACGCCTATCGCTTCTATTTGAGAACGATGCGGTTGTTCTTTGCTAACCCCCGATTCTCTAAACTCGCTAAGGTGCTTACCAAAATCGCCCATTAAGGAGCGAGGTTGATCCTGTGTACCCCCAACTGGGGTACCACAGGAGAACACGCCTATAGGAGACGAATGTTGGACTGTATGACAGTGGGGAGAACTGAACTCCCAAATGGTCCAATCTACGTCCCTGAGGACTCTCAGGAGACCATGCCCGCCCCTGAATGGGGCAGTTTCTTGTCCATCGTAGATGGCTCTCTAAACCCCGTACCAGTGCGTAACCTCGACCAGGTGGTACTCAAGGAGTTGATGGCCAAAAAACGAGGCCTTACCCTCCGTGATTTCAAGAAAAGATCTGAGTACTCTTCGGTCCTTACTACGAGTGGTGAGGGCACCGATGAGCAGGAAACTCCAGCAGTGTCCACACCTCTTGCTGCTGCTGACGACGGCGTAAGCAATATCGCCAGTGCTATACCTCTGGTTGACCCGAAGGTGCTGACACTGAAGCACAGCCCTTTCCTAGGGCAGCTGCTTAAGGATGAGGTGGACCTTGGTGAGTCCATTCATGGCGGGTCCAGTGACCACGCTGTTTTCTCCATGCAGGCCACAGATGGCCCTACAGGTCAGTTACCTAGCGCTGAACCCTCACCCAACAACAGGCCTGTTTCTTGGTACGATGTACAGGATTCTTAGAAGGTTCTCTGGGCTAAGGCTGAGGGTATCGAGCGACGGACCCGCCTGAAACTCCTCAAGAGAACCTGGAAAACCTCTCTATGGTCTGCAGAGGCTGATGAAGAGATGACTCTTCCCGATCCTGAGGTACCTCTGATATACTTACTTCACTATGCCCAGGAGTGTCGCGGGGACTGGGAGGATGAACTACCCCCTGAAAGAATCGGGCGTATGAAGAAACAGGAAGAAGGGAAGAGCAACCTCCATGCTGAGGAGGATCTGGTTGAGAAACTGGACAGCATGAACGTAAGCCCCCGTCGCAGTAAGCTCATCCAGAAATACCAGGATCCCCGTATCTTGCAAAGAACTGGTCCAGATGGACCTCAAACTCAAACCCGAGTTGGAAGGATCTGTGGTGAGACGGCGTCCATACCCCGCTTAACAAGACCAGATCAAAGAGATCGAACGCAAGATCCAGGAATGCATAGATGCTGGCCTTGTCAAGGAATATATTACACGGGGACTATCCCCGCCACTGTAGCCCTTGTCTTCTGGTGGCTAAACCTAACTCCGCTGCCATGCGCTTGGTCGTTGACTACGGAGAAGTCAACAAAAAGACCCAGAAGCAATCAGGAAGTGTTGCCAACATGGAGGACACAATACAGAGAATCGCTAAATGCCGATTCAAAACTGAAATGGACAAGCGCAGTGGCTTCTGGCAGGAAAACCTAACCCAAGCAGCCCAGGAACCGTTCGCCTTTGTAACCCCTAAGGGCCATGTCTTCTGCCCGAAGGTCATGCCCTTCGGTGTCGGGAATGCCCCTGCTCTCTTTCACGAACTGATGAACAAAATCCTACTTAGGCGGCTCAAGTTGCAGGGTGAAAATCTCCCCAAAAGTGCCTGTCAGCACCATCTGGGAAAAATAGTTGTTTGGGGGGCTCGAAAACAAGTAGACACAAAATTAAGCCAAAAATTCATTACTTGAAAATACCTAGTAGTTCTCAATTCTTTCCGAAACGGGCTTTCTGAAATGCAAGTTGCATGCAGCACCTAAAGAGGCATTTCTTCACATTCTCCTTTGCGTGAGGCCTCGCGCAAACATCAGCACTACACCGCAATAAAATGCATCACAGGGGAAATGTGCCGCACAAAGTGACAGCAAAAAGGTCGTCGAAGAAGAATGACTAGCGCGAGCCCTCGCGCATAATATACCAGAACAAACGAAGAAATTACTTTTTCTTCAGAGCAGCTTGCATCTGAGCACCCTTAGATTTAGCAAAGGACGTCTTACCCTTTGGCGCCGGCTTTGCGGTTTGGTCTCTTGGGGCGGACCGATGACCTGGCTGCTTGAATGGAAGTCTAACCCGGCTCTCCCCGGACCTTGGTCTCGCTGCCGCTTTCTTTGCTGTCTTGCCTTGGAAGACGTGCTGTTCCTCCTCTTCTTCTTCTTCGCTGTCCTCCTCCTCATCTCCATCGCTGTCCTCGGTTTGTTCACCATTGACGGATTTCGCTGCCTGAAAGTCAGAAGCAGTCTTCTTCTCCTTTGGGGCAGGTTCCTCACCAGTTGACTTCCGCTTTGCTGCAGGGGCCTGTGCGTCAGCAGCCTGACCCTTCTGAACGAAATCTTCCTCTTTCAGCTCGCACGCATCCGAACCGTACTTTTGATCGCGAACCCAAAGGGGAATACGACGGTTTGTCCAGTTGGCCTGCTGTTCCCAATCACCAGTCTTGTCCAGGTTCGACCCTTGTGTCAAGACGTGGTTCATGCGTACGGTGTGCACAGTGCGCATGTTCACACTGCGTGTGTGAAGTGTGCGGAATGCGTGCATGCGCACAGTGCAAATGTTCACAGTATGTGCGTGCAGTGTGCACAATGCGGGCGACGATGAATGCGTGCAGTGTGTACAATGCGTGCGTGCAGCGTGCACAGTGCATGCGTGCAGCGTGCACAGTGCATGCGTGCAGTTTGCACAATGCGTGCTTGCCGTGTGCACAGTGCGTGCGTGCAGTGTACACAGTGCGTGCGTCCAGTTTGCACAATGCGGGCATGCAGCGTGCACGGTGCACAGTGCGTGCAGTTTGCACAATGCGGGCGTGCAGTGTGCACAGTGCGTGCGTGCACACTACAAACACTTTCATCAAGCCCCGATCCCCCATTTGGTTGCGTTAACGCCACCCTGCAATCGACGCTGCCGTAACCATTTCCCCAAATATCAAAAAAGCTGTCATAACGATTGCCATGATAGCAACAACTGCCGCCATCGCTTTTCCTAGGGATGAAAAGTTGGAATGTGGTGTGAGAGGCATTGAGGGACTCACTTACCGCCATGCCAGCGACCGGGCATCACAGGGGGTAGGTACCGAGGGTGGCAGAAACTGGATTCCTGCTTGCACAAAACAAAATTCAAAAAACAGTGAGACCCACAGACTGATCACTGTATTCTGTCATGTGCTGCGGCCATGCAACTTTGTCGCATGAAATGGAATCTCTGCATGCGGTGGCATTACGTATTTCTACTGCCTTGATAACCAATGCACAAAGCAACAATGTACCGCTTCAATGATCGTAACCACAACATTTCCAATCCACTCAATGAGCCCAATCTTTTCGAGACGTGCATGAGATGATCATGAGCACAAAGAGTGCTGCAAAGAAAAAGAGGGTGCCCGACTCATTGTGCTCCAGCAGGGGCTCCCTGTCCGTGTCTGCCAGCAGCACCAGTGTCATGAATCCAAGGTTTGCAATCCAGAGAGCGTCAAATGCAGCGTGCACAGTGCGTGCGTGCAGCGTGCACAGTGCTTGCGTGCAGTGTCCACAATGCGTGCGTGCAGCGTGCACAATGCGGGCGTGCAGCGTGCACAATGCGTGCGTGCAGCGTGCACAATGCGTACGTGCAGTGTGCACAATGCGTGTGTGCAGTGTGCCCAATGCGGGCGTGCAGCGTGCAAAATGCGTGCGTGCAGTGTGCACAGTGCGTGCGTGCAGTTTGCACAATGCGGGCGTGCAGCGTGCACAATGCGGGCGTGCAGTGTGCACAATGCGTGCGTGCACTGTGCACAGTGCGTGCGTGCAGTTTACACAATGCAGGCGTGCAGCGTGCACAATGCGTGCGTGCACACTACAAACATTTTCATCAAGGCCCCATCCCCCATTTGGTTGCGTTAACGCCACCCTGCAATCGACGCTGCCGTAACCATTCGCCCAAATATCAAAAAATCTGTCATAATGGTTGCCATGATAGCAACCACTGCCGCCATCGCTTTTCCTAGGGATCAAAAATTGGAATGTGTTGTGAGAGGCGGTGAGGGGCTCACTTACCGCCATGCCAGCGACCGGGCATCACAGGGGGTAGGTACCGAGGGTGGCAGAAACTGGATTCCTGCTTGCAAAAAACAAAATTCAAAAAACAGTGAGACCCACAGACTGATCACTGTATTCTGTCATGTGTTGCGGCCATGCAACTTTGTCGCATGAAATGGAATCCCTGCATGCGGTGGCATTACGTGTTCCTACTGCCTTGATAACCAATGCACAATGCAACAATGTACCGCTTCAATGATCGTAACCACAACATTTCCAATCCACTCAATGAGCCCAAGCTTTTCGAGACGTGCATGAGATGATCATGAGCACAAAGAGTGCTGCAAAGAAAAAGAGGGTGCCCGACTCATTGTGCTCCAGCAGGGGCTCCCTGTCCGTGTCTGCCAGCAGCACCAGTGTCATGAATCCAAGGTTTGCAATCCAGAGAGCGTCAAATGCAGCGTGCACAGTGCGTGCGTGCAGCGTGCACAGTGCTTGCGTGCAGTGTCCACAATGCGTGCGTGCAGCGTGCACAATGCGGGCGTGCAGCGTGCACAATGCGTGCGTGCAGCGTGGACAATGCGTACGTGCAGTGTGCACAATGCGTGTGTGCAGTGTGCCCAATGCGGGCGTGCAGCGTGCAAAATGCGTGCGTGCAGTGTGCACAGTGCGTGCGTGCAGTTTGCACAATGCGGGCGTGCAGCGTGCACAATGCGGGCGTGAAGCGTGCACAATGCGTGCCTGCACTGTGCACAGTGCGTGCGTGCAGTTTACACAATGCAGGCGTGCAGCGTGCACAATGCGTGCGTGCACACTACAAACATTTTCATCAAGGCCCCATCCCCCATTTGGTTGCGTTAACGCCACCCTGCAATCGACGCTGCCGTAACCATTCGCCCAAATATCAAAAAATCTGTCATAATGGTTGCCATGATAGCAACCACTGCCGCCATCGCTTTTCCTAGGGATCAAAAATTGGAATGTGTTGTGAGAGGCGGTGAGGGGCTCACTTACCGCCATGCCAGCGACCGGGCATCACAGGGGGTAGGTACCGAGGGTGGCAGAAACTGGATTCCTGCTTGCAAAAAACAAAATTCAAAAAACAGTGAGACCCACAGACTGATCACTGTATTCTGTCATGTGTTGCGGCCATGCAACTTTGTCGCATGAAATGGAATCCCTGCATGCGGTGGCATTACGTGTTCCTACTGCCTTGATAACCAATGCACAATGCAACAATGTACCGCTTCAATGATCGTAACCACAACATTTCCAATCCACTCAATGAGCCCAAGCTTTTCGAGACGTGCATGAGATGTGCATGAGCACAAAGAGTGCTGCAAAGAACAAGAGGGTGCCCCACTCATTGTGCTCCAGCAGGGGCCCCCTCTCTGTGTCTGCCAGCAGCACCAGTGTCATGAATCCAAGGTTTGCAATCCAGAGAGCGTCAAATGCAGCGTGCACAGTGCGTGCGTGCAGCGTGCACAGTGCGTGCGTGCAGTGTCCACAATGCGTGCGTGCAGCGTGCACAATGCGGGCGTGCAGCGTGCACAATGCGTGCGTGCAGCGTGCACAATGCGTACGTGCAGTGTGCACAATGCGTGCGTGCAGTGTGCACAATGCGGGCGTGCAGCGTGCACAATGCGGGCGTGCAGTGTGCACAGTGCGTGCGTGCAGTGTGCACAGTGCGTGCGTGCAGTTTGCACAATGCGGGCGTGCAGCGTGCACAATGCGGGCGTGCAGCGTACACAATGCGTGCGTGCACTGTGCACAGTGCGTGCGTGCAGTTTGCACAATGCGGTCGTGCAGCGTGCACAATGCGTGCGTGCACACTACAAACATTTTCATCAAGCCCCGATTTCCCATTTGGTTGCGTTAACGCCACCCTGCAATCGACGCTGCCGTACCCATTCGCCCAAATATCAAAAAAGCTGTCACAATGGTTGCCATGATAGCAACCACTGCCGCCATCGCTTTTCCTAGGGATGAAAAGTTGGAATGTGTTGTGAGAGGCGGTGAGGGACTCACTTACCGCCATGCCAGCGACCGCACATCACAGGGGGTAGGTACCGAGGGTGGCAGAAACTGGATTCCTGCTTGCACAAACAAAATCCAAAAAACACTCAGACGCACAGACTGATCACTGTATTCTGTCATGTGTTGCGGCCATGCAACATTTTCTCGTGAAATGGAATCCCTGCATGCGGTGGCACCATGTATTCCTACTGCCTTGATGACCAATGCGCAATGCCACAACGTACCGCTTCAATGATGGTAACCACAACATATCCAATCCACTCAATGAGTGCAAGCTTTTCGAGACCGTGCATGAGCACAAAGAGTGCTGCAAAGAACAAGAGGGTGCCCCATTCAACGTGCTCCAACAGGGGCTCCCTCTCTGTGTCTGCCAGCAGCACCAGTGTCATGAATCCAAGGATTGCAATCCAGAGAGCGTCAAATGCAGCTTCGGCACATTCTTGATGTTACTGATTCCCATGAAACAGTACCCTTGTAACCAGGTTGCAAAATAATGCGGTACATGCACATGTTGTATGTTGGACACGCGGCACCTTGAACAGGAGGGGGAGGAACGCCGCCAAGGCCTCTTGCATCCTCAATACCAAGGCGTCATCCGGCCTCAACGCCTCAACGGCGGCATATGAACCGACGGCAACATGTGTCGGCGACTGGCCCTGTGTGATGCACAGAAGGGGATGCAAAGCTCATCAGCATGTCTGTCACAATGCCGTCTTTCGCAATGAACAGACTTCAACTTTCCCTTTGCGCCAGCGCTCATTCGGGCCGGAGTGCTCACAGTGGGTCGGTTTTTAGAGGATGACTTGAACGAGTGTCTTCGCCCCCACGTGGCACCCTATTTATCGCAAAGCGATCGCAGAATTTGCTGCATCTGCAGTCTGGAACGCGCCGTTCCAGCATGCCTTGCATCGAGTCCACGCTACAAAAAAAATGGGTTAAGAGGCGATGGCCAAGACAATAAGATGCGCGCAGTGTGCACAATGCGTGCGTGCAGTGTGCACCGTGCGTGCGTGCATACTTCTTGTACTCGAGGACAGGTTTGGCTTCCTTAACCCATCCCTAAAACCCTTTCCCTTCTCTCTCCATTTCAAGGTCGTGCAGGGCCCCTTGGCTGGCGTCGTTCATGGCATCATTTCGGAATGCTTGGATACACACCCGCCCTGTGCCCCGAAGCCCCCCCAACATGCACAAAGCATGCACAGGGCACGCACAACGCATGCATGCCCCACCTCTGCGGCGTGTGTGCAGCGTGCACAGTGTGTGCGTGCAGTGTGCACAGTGCAAAACGCAATGCCAAAGGCACGAGCAAAAGCTCCACAGTGTCAAAAAGACATAATCTGAGTCGGGAACCGACAAACAGCGAAGGTGTTCTGTGACCCTGACCCAGAGATTTTCGCTGAAACTCTTAGCAGACAGGAGGCACTAATATTGTGACACACTGATATTGTGCGTGCGTGCGTGCATGCAGTGTGCACAATGCGTGCGCGCAGTGTGCACAGTTGGTGCGTGCGTGCAACATGGGATGTGCACGGGGCACACAGTGCATACCATCAAGAGCCGAGGCGTGATACGTTGCTACTTTCTGTTTTCTCTTGATGCGTTGGCCGCAAGCTCCAACATCTCATTGCTCAGGAACTCCAACACAGCAGCCACATGCACAGTTGCTCCCTTGCCAACACTGGAAGAGTACCGCCAATTTGCGGGATAGACAACATTGCTTCGAGAATAGAAGTGGAGCATCATGCATCATGCATCATGGATTGCAACCGCAGCAGAATTATCAACCACCACAACGGCAAGCCAAATCACCACTTGAATGGAGAGATGGGACAGGCGGGCAAAAAATGACCGACACAACTGTGATATTTCCTCTGCGATATTTCAACTATGATATTTCAAGCATGGACCCACAAGCTCCCTAACGGTTGCTTCTGTCCTCCACCACTGGGTCGAATTTAAGCATTCCCATACAATTCACCCAACATACCATCAATATGCAAATGCAAATGTGTGTGCAGGCATGGAGTTATCTTGTTGGGTTCCACAAATCACTCAGGTTGGTAATCACGACGAAATCACAACAAAATCACTCTAATCCACATTCTCTGGCTTCAAAAGTGCAAATATGGCTATTCAGGGGCACTTTTTGCACCCTCCGAAAGATTATCGTGAGTAAAAGGCATGTAGGGTCACAATTTGTTGCTTGGCAAGCCTAACCGAGCTCTAGGAAAAAATTTCATCAATGCCAAATCACACGAAAGCACAGCGACAGCAATGAAATCAACCATTGTGGGTTCAAAAGTGCAAATATAGCTGTTTGGGAGATTGTTGCCACCAAGTGTTTCTAGGACATTGCCTAAGCCGGCTCTTTGGGTTGCCATGCAACGCGCTTTGCAATGCACATTGGAACATTCCACTGAGTGCGTGTGGTGTGTGTTGTGTGTGTGATATTTCATCCCCCCATAACGAAACACATGACATCGGCAGACATCCAATTTGAAACTGGATGAAATTTGTCCCATACCTCGTTAGGTCACAAACATGATATGAGTGCGATGTGGGCAATGAAGCAATGGCAGCGCAAACACAAAGCCAGGCAATGTTCCCAAACTGCCTCATCTACGTCAGCATAGGAGCCATTGGTTAGCCCTGTGGGTTGTACCAAAGGGAAATCACATTTCGTTGCCATGCATGCTCGCAATTCACTATTCCCTCACTGTCTTTTGACCATTCGTTCACCCTTAGTTCACTGTCTTTTCACCCTTTGCTCACCCTACCTAGGAAGGCGTAATACACAGGACAAGCCTCCTCTTGGCACAAAAAGCACGCAACAAGGGCATGAAGGCAGTGAGACAATCTTTGTATATTAGAATATGTGGTGTGGAGCAATGTCATGTTCGATCACCGTCTTTTCACCCTTCGCTCACCCTACCTCGGAAGGCGTAATACACAGGAAATACCTCCTCTTGGCCCACAAAGCACGCAACAATGGCATGAAGGCAGTGAGACAATCTTTGTATATGATTATATGTGGTGTGGAAAAACGTCACGTATGACAAGAAATTTGCAATACTTGTCCACCGTGGATATGGACCACAAAAGGTGCAAAAATGGGCCGAAAACACCTCAAATCTACATTGTTCACCCCACTCCTGTGCACATAGTATCATATTTCATTTATTACCTAGCATTCAAATACTTATAATACCATCTTATGCCCCAAACATGTGTGTGGACGGTGATAGGTGATCAAAACCCTACCTATGAACCATATGGATATGGAGCACAAATGGTGCGGAAACGGGCCAAAAACACCTCAAAACTACATTGTTCATCCCATGCTTGTGCCCGTAGTATCATATTTCTTTTCTTACCCAGCAGTCAAATACTTACAATACCATCCTATGCCCCAAACATGTGTGTGGACGGTGATGGGTGATCAAAACCCTACCTATGAACCATATGGATATGGAGCGCAAGAAGGGCAAAAACGGGCAAAAAACACCTCAAATCTACATCGTTCATCACATTCTTATGCCCGTAGTATCATAGTTTATGTACTTCTTATCATTCAAATGCATACAATACCAACCCAAGCCCCAAACATGTGTGTGGACGTGTAACCGCTGCATAGTGGTTGATCTTTCTTGTGATTGCGAAGCCTGTAGCCTTGATGCCCCAGGGGTCGTAACGCCCGACACTGCCCCTGATATCTCTGAACCCAACTGACCCTCTTCAGACCCATTTCCAGCCTCTTGGAGCGACATATGCGAAGCACTTGTAAGTCCTTTGAACTCCATGGTGAGATATGAAGAGTACGAAAACCCGGTCTACAAAAATGGAGCAGACATAGAATCTCAATGCGCATTCATCGCACATAATGACACAACGTGAAATCATTCGAAATAATTTAAATAAATCCGATTGGGAAATCACGAAAGACAAATGCGACTCGACGCGCGCTCACAAGCGACATCTGGCGGCGAACGGAAAACATGAAATGAAGCGGAAAATTTACTGCACTAATGTACATCTGAGAATCATTGAAATTCTGATCACATCAGTGTATAATTGAGTGCTGTCACTGCTGCCGTTACACTCCCCCTCTGAAAACATACGCCAGTATGTCAGGCTGGGTCAAGTGAAGTGAACGAAACGGCGAAAGTGACCAAAAACTGACAAATCTATGCCAAAATGTGTGAAATTGAGCTGAATTGAGCAAAATTGTGCTGAGATCTGTGCTTCGCGATGGCCATCGACTTGAATGAAACGCATAGGTACCTTAGGGCACACAGAGAGAGCTTCGTTCAAGCTCCAAAATTCGAAAATTGAAAGTCTGAGTGAAGAATGTACATGATGATCCATGATCCATGATTCATGATGAAATCAGGATCTGACATCCCACTGCCAGAAAACAGAAAACGAGCGTCGCCATGTCGTCGAGCGTCAAAAAAATAGGGTATCCCTTCATGGAGTCCAAGATATGTGAAACTGGCTGGTGTCATTTGCAGTCGTGAGACCAGATGCCAGATTATGGTACAAAATGTGCCTGAATTGGGACCAAAATCAGTGAATCGCCCACGGATGGAGGGTGGCGAAGTCCACAGAAAGCCAAAATAGGTCCAATTCAATGTCGATAGACACTGTGTGTAGTGTTGAACGGAAATCCAATTCTCATTCATAGCCAATCCAGGTCAAATCCTCATGATGATGATGATCCCCATGATGGAAATCCAATCATTTAAAGTAATGATAGCCAAGAAAACGCAGTGAGTAATTACCACACTGTCAGTATTGTTCCCAGGGCTTCATGTTTAATCCAGTATGAGCCAGAAGGGGTAATTGACTCGTTATAGTCCCAGAATGTATAAGCATCCAATGCTTGGTACTGGGAATTTGCCAAAATTGAGCTGATTCTGAGGGGGATTCCAACACAATCCACAGATGAACAGCGAGTCGACACAAGTAAGAACACCATCGCCGTCACTTGGTCTATATAAGCCCTTTGACAGTGGTCAATTGGAAAACAAACCAACTGTCTCAATGTAAGAGCTGATGGAAATCACATTCTGAGCAGATCCGTCAAACACATGAAACGGATCAGACTCAGTCATGTGCCAGAATCTCTGTAATGAGCACGAGCTCGAACGAGTCCTTCCCAAGGCGAGTAGAGGGGCCCAGTCGACAGCAAAAGGCGATAGTGTCGTCGTGGTTGAGGATAAAGGCCTTTCGGATCTTCGGATTGGAATCATCTGAGATGAAGCACATGATTCACATGATGGCCATGATGGGAATGATGGATGGAATGACCAGGATGACCCTAGAATGTCCCATCATCTGTTCGTCGAACCACATAGACAATGTGTCTGGACTGTTATGTCCCCATGCCAAGGGTATATGTCGACCGTAAACCTCTTCGAAAGTTCCGGCGACCCAAATTCTGATCAGATCTTGTCAGGGATGGATGATGCCACGATTGGAGCTTCTTCTTGTGCTTGTAAGTCTTCCTTGGTGACACAATCCTTGATCAGCGAGAGCTCTTTGTCAATCTCAGGGTGTTTCTTCAGGAACTTGATGAAAGTATCCGTATACCCATGGATAAAGCTTGAAGCTGGCTCCCATTTGTCTTCTTCTGGACCGAATCCTTTCCATCTGCACAGAAAGTACCACTTGTTTCGAGCATTCTTCTTGTAATCAAGAATCTTCTCCAGCTCAAAACTGCTTGTGACCATCTTCCTGTCGCTCAGGTATTTCGAAGTCCAATAGAGAGGCTTGAACTTTCCTTTGGGGCAGGGTACTTCGGCTATCAAACAATCTCGATGTACTTCTTGATGCCTGCCTGGCTCAATCTCAATGTTGAATGTAGTCTCACTTAGTTGACTCTTGACTTGGAATGGGCCATCCCACAAAGGTAACAATTTGTTGTCGTCCTTCAGGGTCTCGTCTGACTTACGAAGCCAAACTTGCTGGCCTTTCTCGAAGGGTTTTCCTTGCGTTCTTGACTTATTTTTGAAATTCAACCAATCTGCTTGACTTTCGACTTTGGCTTGGATCCACTTGGACTCTAGATCCCTGATCCTCTCAAACCATTGCGAGGCGTCGTAGCACTGCCTTGGATGATGCATCACTGGTCCTGGACCCATCTTCTCGCGACCAAAAACCAGCTCATTCGGACTTAATCCAGTGTAATTCTTGGTACGATGGTATCTTCTCAAGACACAGTAAATTGTCTCCAACCAATTGTAGTCTTTCTCAGTCGCCAGGAATTGTCTCAGAATGGAGATAAGAATTCTTCCAGCGCGTTCAGCAGGGAGAGCTCGATGGTCGTAGACTCTGGCACGAAGGTGATGAACTCCCAATTGGGCACACATGTTCTCCCACCAAGTCCCAATGAACTCTTTCCCACTGTCCGTCAGAATTTCAATGGGCACATCCCAGTTACTCATCCACTGACTTGCAGTCCACTTGGCAGCCATTTCAGAGGTGAGATGCTTCGTGTTGCAAGGGAGGACTTGGATGTAGCCACTGTGGCGGTCTTGAATTAACAAAACCCCATCGATAGGCTTCCTCGTGTAGAGATATTCCTCTTGGATTTGTCCCAACTCGAAGACATCAGCCGTCACCTTGTCGAACAACCTCTCAGGAATTGGTAATCCCTTCAGTAGTCCTTCTGCCTTTTGATTCTTGGGGATGGTCGCCTGACATTGCTTGCATCCTTTGGCAACTCGTTCACAGGCACCCTTGAGGTCCCTTGTGTACACTCTGTGGCGTAGCTCCTGTTCCAGCACACGAGAATGTGTGTGGGCTGTCTCATTCCGATGCCAATGTTTGACATATTGGTCAATCAGACAGTCAGGAACACAAATCCGTCCTTGCCAAAATAACTTGTCGCCTTGGATTTTGAAATCAGACGTCTCTTCAGAGTCGTAAGGCTTGTCCCCTTTCAACTTGTGGTATACAGACCCAAAGAACATGTCGTCCTTGTACTTCCTCGTCCAATCCACATGGAGGAAGGAAGTTTCCTTGTCCTTTTACTGTGGAGGGAGCGTGGATTTCGCTTTGGAACTCGTCGTAGAAAACACATTCAGGAGTGGCAGCGACGACTCAGAGTCAGAGTTAACCCTGTCAGTCTGATCTGCCTTGGTAATCTCCTTGCATCTGACCAAATCCACCTTCATCCGATTTTTAATCGAACATTGGAGACAATGTTTCTTGATCAGTGCTTGTTCCTCCTTGTCGAACTCGATCACTTCAGCTTTATCTGTCGCTGTCTCAAGAAGACTCACTTCAGAGTAAGCCTCTGAGGCTGGGTACGCCCAGCGACTCAGGGCGTCCGCCACTGTATTGTAGCGACCCGGAATGTAAGTCACATGGAGGTCAAATCTGCTGAGAGTTTCATGCCAACGGCCTCTTCTCCCAGCTGGTCCACGAGGGGTATCCACATGTCCTGTCCTCCAGCTCTCCAGTGACTTGTGGTCAGTCAATACCTCAACGCGATGGCCCAAGATCCAACCCTCATAGCGCCGTAAGGCACAAAGGATTGCGTAGGCTTCTTGTTCCCTTGGACTCCAATTTCGCTGCCTTGTTGTAAGCTTGCGAGACCAGAAAGCCAGAGGATGATGGTGACCTTCGTCGTCGACTTGTTCGATCGTAGCACCAATGGCGTAACGACTGGCGTCTGTACGAATATAAAAAGGTCTTCCATCCAACCACGGAGTCTTTAATGTAACCACATTTGCCAGTGCTTCCTTGAGACCAGTAAAGGCTTCTTCACATTCTGGCGTCCACTTGAGCTTGACTTGAGATCCCTTCTTTCCTTCTATTTTGCCAACCTTGAGTAACTCTGTCAATGGACCAGAGAACTTGGCGTAGAGAGGAAGGAACTCGTGGTAATAATTGCAGCAGCCTAAAAAGGCACGAAGCTGCGTGATGGTTTTAGGCCTTTCCCAGAGCTGCAGGGCAGCCATTTTTCCTGGGGCTGGTCTTCTTGTCCCATCTTCCAAGACAGAGCCACAAAATTCCACACTCTGGAGGAACATCTTGCCCTTCTTGGGTCCACACACGAGCTTCTCTTGTCCAAGGACTTCGAGAACGTTTCGAACTTGTTCTTCGTGCAACTTCAGGCACTCATCAAAGTTTTTTCCCAACGGCGTGGCAATCAGAAGGTCGTCAATGTAGATGCTGCAGAATTCTTGTAAATCCAGAGACTTGTGCTTCTGAAAAAAAAAAGTCTCCATCATCTTCTGGAACATCGACGGCGCATTCTTCAGACCCATCGACAGTACAGTCCACTGGACAGTGCCACAGGGCGTGCACATTGCCGTCAAATGCCTATCCTCCTTTCGAAGGGGCATCTGATGAAAGCCATGGCGCAAATCCAACACAGTAAAGAGCTTGCCTTTGGCTCTTGCGGCGATCTCCTTCTCAATCAAAGGAAGAGGATGCGCGTCTGGTACTGTGGGGGCGTTCAGGGCTCTGTAATCCACCACTAGACGCCAAGCATCTATGCTGGATTGGTCAGCAGGTGGGGGTTTTGGCACAGTAAATGGTGCTGAACACCACTCAGAACTCATGCAGCCCTCCAACCAACCGAACTCATAGAGATTGCGCTCAATAATCTTTCGCAGGGCATCTGCTTTGGTGCCGTGGAGATGGAATGGACGTTGTTTGTGCACCTTTGAGCCTTCGATTATGTCAATCTTGGCTTCCCAATTTTCACATCGAATTGGGGGGTTTTTCCACAACTTCCCACTCAGCACATCATCTTCATAATCTTCGAACACTGCGTCCCTTCTTGCAGATATCTTGTCTCCGTCGACCTGATTCCCACATTTAATCACCGACATTATGTCCACCAATTTGCGAATTGTTGGTCGTGGTCTCATGTTGTTGGCCACTTCATTCCAAACTTCTTCGTCGCATTGCTGGCGGATGAAGCCCACCTGAGCTCGCTCCTCCGTGGGATCCCACCAATGAAAGGGGTCCACGAATGTCTTGAAGGGATGGTCGGACGAATTCAGCTTCATTCCCGTCAATTCAGGCGAGATTCTTGGAGATTTGTCTTCATTCTTGCTTGAAATCTTGACTTTTTTGGCTTGATTCTTGTCTGATGGGGACGAATTGTAATGGATGGAGGCGTTCTCTTGAGGGACGCTGATTGTCCTTCCCTCCTTCCGCGACGTTACGTCGGGATTCCGCTCTCGATCGTCTTCATCCACCTCAATTTCGTCGATTCTTGAGGAATTTGAGATAACCTCTTCTGTTCCCCTTTCACTGCCATCTTGCCAATAATCTCCCAGATTCCCGTCAACTAAGCAGGCCAACGTGCTCCACGAACGCTGTGGCAAAGGCTTGCCATTGTCTTCACAATACAGCTTTACTCCCTTGTGAGGTAGCTCGACAATGTCGATTGAAATGTCCATAATGTCCTTGAACCACTCTTGTCTTGGCCAATTGGGGACAATTAAAATCGCCTTTGCGCCGGATTGCTTCAGCTTCTGCACCACACGAGGAAAAACGTCGAAGGGCGGATTGATCCAAAGAGGTTCAGACCAGTCCTCACTCCAGGCATCGTCGTAGAACTTCGGAAATCTTTTATTCTTTTTGTTTGCAAAGGCATCAACTTCAGGACGAAAATTGTGGTTCTTTTCGAAATAATCCACCAGAATGTCCCGCCATTTGTCGACTACACGATAGCAAACTGACTTCCACTTCTTGCTGTTCAACGAATCCACCTTTCCTTCGTCGAAATCTCCTTGATTCCTTGTCCATTCCTGCCCATCTTGCTGAAAATGCAGCTTGTTTCTCTCCTTGAATTGGTGGATACTCTTGGTATATGGGTGCAGATAATACAGTTCGGACGGGTCGTTGGTCGACGGATCTTGGAGGAAGCACGTCCTGTGTCCCATGGGCGACACACGGTGAGCGTGAAGCCATGGTTGACCCAACAATAAATCGTACTTTATGCTGGCTTCATAGAATTTTCCAGCAAACCACTCCTCAGTGACCGTCTCTTCCACACTCCAGACTGATTGTTTCACCAATCTGACCGCCAATTCTGCTTCTCTGTCGCCAACGTCAAAGCGATGTCCGCTGACTCCCTCCAGCTGGACGGGGGTGGAGGACATCTTCGTCTCATCCTCCTGCAGAAAGCCTTTCCTCACCAGATTGACCTCTGAACCATTGTCAATCAGACATCTGGCAAGTTTAACCTTACCATCTGTCGATCTGACCTGGATCCAGCAGACAAACTGGCGCTGCTTGCCTCGCCGGACAGCGCTGAGGACCCAGGCAGGGTACAGGAGGCCGGAGGAGCGCGCCAGCCGGTCCCAGCAGCGTCCATCCACCGCCCCAACCACCCTGATGGGTTTTGTCTCCTGCCACTCAACCCCAGTGTTGGGATTTGGGTCAAGTTGGCTTCCCTATTGCCATTCTTCTTCTTCGTTCGGCTGTACGTCCTGTACTTGTCCTTCGTCAACCCATTCTTTTCCTGCTTCGACAGCATTCACTCCTTTTCCACGTCCACGACCACCAAATGATTTTCCACCACCACCTTTCTTACCTTTGTTGTTTGAGGTGTTGGAATTGGGGTTGGATTCGTTGGATCTACCCTTGCCTCGACCTCCAGTATCCTTGTTGTTGCCGAAGGTCTTGTTCGCTGGCGTCTCCGCGTACAGGGGGTTGCCATTCACCTTGGAATCATCTTGATTCCCGGACTTTTGTTGTCCTTTTCCACCTTTTTGACCAAATTTTCCACCAGATTTTCCACCAGCATCGGTCCATCTTGAGTCGCTTGGATCTCCGCCTTGCTGCGAGTAACCTTTTGGTGTCCAGTCTCTGTTCTTCCCTTTGGACTGCCCTTTACCCTTTCCCCTTCCATGCTGGTCAGCATCTCGTGCTCCATCCTGCTGGGGATTTTTGGGAGAATTTCCCTTTCCATCCATTTTGGACTGAATTGTCTTGAGATCTGAGGGCGTCCACCTGTGATCTGCGGTTGTGTGAGTCGCCGCTCGACCTTCTTTTCCAAGGGCAATGCACACAGAGCATCCCTTCTCACCAACGGCGTTGACCTTGCCTCCGAAGCCATGTGCATCCTGGGACTTCTGGCGTTCCAAGTTTGCATACTTTTCAAGTTGGTCCCAGATCTGCTCGACTCCATACGAGAAGATCCACGGTCGTACCCTCAAAACTGTTCCCTTATACTTCACTTTTCCATCCACCATGCTGCAGAAAAAGTCCGACTGTTCAGAATCGTGGAAACCTACTCTCCATCTGCCCTCACGAATAGTGATGTCCTTCAATCCAGTAGCACTGATAGAGTGCAGTAACTCACGAACTGCCATTTTCCCCATAGTTTCTGGCAATCCTCGGACTTCAACCCAGTTGCCCAGAACTTTTTGGTCCGCCTGAGAGTCCCTGATCTTCTGCTTGGTCTCCGGCATGAGCTTGCTCAGGAGGATCTTCTTCATTTCGCCTTCAGAAAGTCCTTCTCCAGAGTTCTCCGCCTCTTGCA
Source organism: Eutreptiella sp. 'Long Island Sound 2002' (assembly GCA_964036045.1). NCBI lineage: Eukaryota > Euglenozoa > Euglenophyceae > Eutreptiales > Eutreptiaceae > Eutreptiella > Eutreptiella sp. 'Long Island Sound 2002'. Next base: position 104,725,867 of record OZ038380.1, read on the forward strand.
CCAAAAACTCCCAATCTTGCCTTGCAATTTGAATCTCCTCCAGAAATAATTTCTTGACCGCCCTGAAGTTCTCCAGACGGTTCCTGTAATGATCTTCAGGTAGTCGAGACCCTTTCTTCTTGAGACTGCGATACAACTCCTCATAACTCAGGGGATTTCCTTGATTTTGCCTTTCCACATAAAGGTTATAAGTACTCTCCCTGTGTTTGCCCTTCAAGCAGTCCATCAGCACAAGGATCCAGAGCTCCTTGTCCAGTTTCTCCGTCTGCAGCCACACCATGAACTGCCTCTCGAAGGACGCCCAGTAATTTGGGTGCCCTGAGAACTTCGGCTGCTTCATTACTGACCCTCTCAGCCTCATGTGCAAAGGGTTCAGCAAGTGGTTCAGGTTGAAGTTGGTGGCTGTGCCGACCGGATTGACGAAAACTGGATTGACTGCGGCGCCTCCCATGGCCTGTGCCTGCGCAATTGCGGCCGCCAGCAACGCCTGGTCCACAGTAGGCTGCACGAACGGCGTCTGCGGTGCTTGATGCAGCCTCATCTCCTTCAATTTTATCTGCTTTTCTTTGATTTTGGCCTCGTTTTCTTTCTGCTGCCGGTCCTTCTTCTTTAAAGCCATAGATCGCTCCTTCACGGTGGTCCTTGCTTCTCCATCAATATCCGCAACAGTAGCAACCGACAGTACAGACCTCTCCGACGAAGATTCTCCTCCTTCAGTACCCAGATTGAACCCAATAGGACTTGTGAATCCAGTAGAGGGGATACCAGAAATTCCAGTAAAAGCTGGGATGTGACCAGTAAAAGCTGGGGGTGCTGGAGAATGTGGAACACCGTAAGGCGTGGATGTGGGTGCAGCTGAGGAGGTAGGTGCTGGGTGGCTTGCCATCGTAGGCGCTGGTTCAGTGAGCCCAGTAGTGCTCAGATTTTGTACCAGATCTGTAAGCTTCTCCAACTTCTGTTCCATCTCCTTCCACTTGCTGTCATCATCCCTCTTTTTCTCCTTGGCGGCCTTCTTCAGCTCCTTCACCCTGTTCTCCAGCGACGAAATCTGTCTTCGACAGGAGCAGTCCTTGGCGCACTCGCCACAGGAAGGGCATCTCGTCCCTTTTCCCTTGCTTCTGACTTCATCAACCCAGCTGTCAACACTGGAGTTGGCGTCAGGAAGCTTGGACAGTTGCTCCCTGGAGAGGTGAGAATGTGTCGAATCACACCTCATTTCGTCGACCTCTTCGTCGTGTGGACCCCAGGCGCCCGACGGACCAGCGTGCGAATGCACATTCTGCCGTCTGTCCTCGGCGATGATGGCCATCTGCACCATCACGGCGGCCTGGTGGTCGGACTGGTCCAGCAGTTCTTCCCAATCCTTTTGCTCCTGCAGCTGGGCGTCGAATCTCGACCGGCCGCTGTCCCTGAGGAACTGGCACGACGCCCGGAACCAGTCCCTCAGGCGGCCACGATAGCCCGCCTCCGCCAGCAGCCAATTCTGCCTGTGCAGGAATTCCTCATTCCAGATCTGCTGGAAGTGGTTTTCCCAGTAATCACCACTAATTCCAGTACCAGACTGCTCTCCTTCGCTGCTGCTGTCTTCTAGATCAGGCAAAGCTTGAGAGAGGGAACCAGATTCACTCGAGGAGGGAGATTCTCGACCGGGTTTAAGGTTGGGTGGGGCGTTCATACAGCAATCAGCACAAGTATGTACACCAGGCCAATGTTTATGGCCACAGTAAGGGCACTCTGATGGTTGATCTTCGGCTTGCTGGAAGATGCCACGAATGTAACCTCAGGGGGAACACGCAGTGACCCAGAAAGAGTAATAGCCCCGCTAAAGTCCGACGATCTCAGAGTATCAGTGGAGATTCCAGAAGCAGAGTCATGATTTCCTCTGCTACCATGTAACCGCTGCATAGTGGTTGATCTTTCTTGTGATTGCGAAGCCTGTAGCCTTGATGCCCCAGGGGTCGTAACGCCCGACACTGCCCCTGATATCTCCGAACACAACTGACCCTCTTCAGACCCATATCCAGCCTCTTGGAGCGACATATGCGAAGCACTTGTAAGTCCTTTGAACTCCATGGTGAGATATGAAGAGTACGAAAACCCGGTCTACAAAAATGGAGCAGACATAGAATCTCAATGCGCATTCATCGCACATAATGACACAACGTGAAATCATTCGAAATAATTTAAATAAATCCGATTGAGAAATCACGAAAGACAAATGCGACTCGACGCGCGCTCACAAGCGACATCTGGCGGCGAACGGAAAACATGAAATGAAGCGGAAAATTTACTGCACTAATGTACATCTGAGAATCATTGAAATTCTGATCACATCAGTGTATAATTGAGTGCTGTCACTGCTGCCGTTACAGGACGGTGATAGGTGATCAAAACCCTACCTATGAACCAGATGGATATGGAGCACAAATGGTGCAAAAACGGGCCAAAAACACCTCAAACCCACATTGTTCATCCCATGCTTGTGCCCGTAGTATCATATTTCTTTTCTTACCCAGCATTCAAATGCTTACAATACAATCCTATGCCCCAAACATGTGTGTGGACGGTGATAGGTGATCAAAACCCTACCTATGAACCACATGGATATGCAGCGCAAAAGGTGCAAAAACGGGCCAAAAACAGCTGAAATCTACATCGCTCATCCCATTCTTATGCCCGTAGTATCATAGTTTATGTAGTTCCTATCATTCAAATGCATACAATACCAACCCAAGCCCCAAACATGTGTCTGGACGGTGATAGGTGATCAAAACCCGACCTATGAACCATATGGATATTGGACCACAAACGGTGCAAAATAGGGCCAAAAACACCTCACATCTTCATCGTTCATCCCATTCCTATGCACATACTATCATATTACATGTAGCACCTATGATACAAATGCTTACAATAACAACCTAAGCCCCAAACATGTGTGTGTACGGTGATAGGCACGCAAAAGCCCACCTATGAACCATATGGAACTGGACTGCAAAACGGTGCAAAATAGGGCCACAAATACCTCAAATGTTCATCGTTCATCCCATTCTTATGCACATAGTACCATATGTGATGTAGTTCTTATCATTCAAATGCATACAATACCAACGCAAGCCCCAAACATGTGTGTGGACGGTGATAGGTGATCAAAACCCTACCTATGAACCATATGGATATTGGACCACAAACGGTGCAAAATAGGGCCAAAAACACCTCAAATGTTCATCGTTCATCCCATTCTTATGCACATAGTATCATTTTTTATGTAGTTCTTATCATTCAAATGCATACAATACCAACCCAAGCCCGAAACATGTGTGTGGACGGTGATAGGTGATCAAAACCCTACCTATGAACCATATGGATATTCGGGCCCCATGGTGCATGAGAAAGGGATGGATAGCCTAGAATAAAGGCAAAAAATCGCTTGTCATCTAGGCTTCTACCAATGGTGATGACAATTCGTTCATATATCACCTCTATACCACCTCTTCCAGCCCTGTAAGGCCCTCTACATGGCCTCCATAGAACCTAAAACGATGAAAAAGAATGGTTTTTGGCGAGAAAAGTGCGAATTTCTCAAAGTCTGTGCCTGCCAATCTGGGTTTTTTTAGGTCAGCAGCAAGGTATTGATCTCGGGACACGCTCATGCCTTTACTTTGCTTCCAACTGCGTAAAAAAGTGAACTTTTTGGCGATTTTCTATTGCGCACGGCGGTTGGGAATCTGAAACTCGCGTACGCGGCAGTTGTTGACAGTTGATCTGCGGCTCCAGCTCCAGCGACAGCATGATTTTGTTAAAATTTTGACAAAACGCAAATACAACAGTACTACTGTGTACAGTTTGATATCGCCGTTCTGAAAATACATGACTTTGAATTTTCGGAAAAAACAGCTGCTAAAATCATAGGTGAGTTAGGGCCACATGTACCCTCCTTTGGGCGGCAGCTCTCGGGGCTACCCAGCCGTGTGGAGTACCTCTCACCACAAGGGGTATTGCTCCCGCTTGTCTACGGTACGACCGCCTCACCCTTGTGGTTTGAGTTGCGGGGCCACTCTGCCTGGCAGGTGACCCCCTCCTGGACTGTGTACCGGCTCGCCTGTCACCGGTTGCTTCCATGGCTCCGGGTGACGTTTGCCATGGTCCCCGATGCAGCCTGGCTGGGCTTGGACCAGTGGCCTTGGAGTACCGCTCCTGCTCCTGACCCGGTGGGTCGGCCGGGTCGCCCCGGTGTGTCAAACCCATGGGTCCTTGGTTCTTTCCTGTCCCTCGGCCACCCTATGTGTGCGCGGTGTCCCGGGCCTCTTGGCTCCTGTTCACCGGTGTGCTCGCGTGGTTTGTTGTGTTGTGTCTGCGGTGTCCTGGGCCACTTGGCTCCTGTTCACCAGCGTGCCCGCTCGGTGTGGTGTGTTGTGTGTGCGGTGTCCCGGGCCCCTCGGCTCCCGGTCACCGGTGTACCCGCTGGGTGTGTTGTGTTGCGTGTGCGGTGTCCTAGGCCACTTGGCTCCTGTTCGCCGGTGCGCCTGCTCCGTGTGTTGCTTTGCGTGCGCGGTGTCCCGGGTCACTTGGCTCCTGTTCACCGGTGTGCCTGCTCTGTCTTTTGTTTTGTTTGTGCGATGTTCTGGGCCACTTGGCTCCTGTTCACCGGTGTGCCCGCGTGGTTTGTTGTGTTGTGTCTGCGGTGTCCTGGGCCACTTGGCTCCTGTTCACCGGTGTGTCCGCTCAGTGTGTTATGTTGCGTGTGTGGCGTCCTAGGCCTCTAGGCCCCTGTTCACCGGTGTGCCTGCCCTGTCTTTTGTTTTGTTTGTGCGGTGTCCTGGGCCACTTGGCTCCTGTTCACCGGTGTGCCCGCTCGGCGTGCTGTTTTGTGTATGCGGTGTCCTGGGCCTCTTGGCTCCTGTTCACCGGTGTGTTCGCTCGGTGAGTTATGTTGCGTGTGTGGCGTCCTGGGCCCCTTGGCCCCCGCTCACCGGTGTTCCCGCTGGGTGTGTTGTGTTCCGTGTGCGGTGTCCTGGGCAACTTGGCTCCTGTTCACCGGTGCGCTCGCTCGGTGTGTTGCTTTGTGTGCGCGGTGTCCCGGGCTACTTGGCTCCTGTTCACCGATGTGCCTGCTCTGTCTTTTGTTTTGTTTGTGCGGTGTCCTGGGCCACTTGGCTCCTGTTCACCGGTGTGCCCGCTCGGCGTGCTGTTTTGTGTGTGCGGTGTCCTGGGCCTCTTGGCTCCTTTTCACCGGTGTGTCCGCTCGGTGAGTTATGTTGCGTGTGTGGCGTCCTGGGCCCCTTGGCTCCCACTCAACGGTGTGCCCGCTGGGTGTGTTGTGTTCCGTGTGCGGTGTCCTGGGCTACTTGGCTCCTGTTCACCGGTGCGCTCGCTCGGTGTGTTGCTTTGCGTGCGCGGTGTCCCGGGCTACTTGGCTCCTGTTCACCGATGTGCCTGCTCTGTCTTTTGTTTTGTTTGTGCGGTGTCCTGGGCCACTTGGCTCCTGTTCAGCGGTGTGCCCGCTCGGCTTGCTGTTTTGGGTGTGTGGTGTCCTGGGCCTCTTGGCTCCTGTTCATGGGTGTGCCAGGCTGTGGTGTCCCGTCCCTTTGTTGCCATCGGTGCACGCGCGTGTGCGGTGTCCCCGCCCTCGTGGCGCCCGTTCATCGGTGTGCGCGCTGTGTGCGGTGCGGATGTGCCATTGGTCGTTGTGTCCCTCTTCTTCCCCCACTAATTTTCGTTTTTTTTTTGAAATGGAAAAAAAGAAAAAACAGGGGCGCCGGTACACTGCAAGCACAGGCACGGGCAGCTGGTGCGGCGGTGCAATAGTGTTGTGTCCTCTGGCGTGTGTTGTCGGTGCTTTGGCGGCGGTTGCACCCCGGGGGTGCGGCTCGCGCGTCCTGATGTACACGGGTATGGGCCAGGCTGGGTTTGGTTAGGTGTCTCTTTGCCTCTGGTGCTGGCTGGTTAGGCGGCTGTGTGGGCTGTGGGTGTGGGCTGTGGCAACGTTGTTCCCTCGGCGGGCCTCGTTAGGAGTCAAGGGTCAGCGGTTTCGGGGTGTGGCTCGGGTTTGATTTGTGTCGGAGCTTTGGCTCGGTTAGGCGGTTGTGACAGTTGTGGGCCTGGGTTCGGTGCCCTTGGGCGTAGTGGTGCCCGTTGTCGTGTGCGTTGGCATCCTTCAGCTTCCGGTTTGTTAGGTGACTTCTGGGCGGGGCCTGACGTGGCGCCCCGCGGCGGTGGTTTGCTGAGTAACTGGGTTAGGTGGCGGCGCCGCTGGCCAGGGGGTCAGGCGCGTCGTGCTTTGTGGCGCGCAGGGCTCCTGGGCTGCTGTGGGTGCCGCCGGTGTCGTTGCGCTGACGCTTGTTGGGTGGTGAGGGGGTGTGTGTGTGCGGGGCTGGGCTTTGCGTGATGTCCCACAGGCGGATGCTGTCTCGCTGTGTCTCCTAGAGGGTCTCCCGCAGGCGCCTGAGGACATACGGGTGGTCGTGGGGCGCGGAGAGGTTGCGGGGGTGAACTCCCAGGGGGTGGAGATCATCGGCCAGCATGGCTTCCCATGCGACCTGCGGCATCCGGCCCCCCGCCGGCCGGAGGCGGCAGTTCTCCACCGACCCCTTGCGGGGCCAGTGGACCAGGCCCTCGAGGGAGGGCTCTGCCCGGGCCCACTTTCGCAGCTCCCAGAGCTGGGTGTGGGTCCAGCGCTGCCACCACTGCCCATTGGCGGGGCCGCGGTCTTGGGCAGAGGAGTGGACGTGGGTGGGCGTGACGGGGTCGTGGGGACTGGTGACGGTGGCGGGCCCGGGGGATTCCTCGTACTCCTGTGCCGTGGGGGTGCGAGGGGAGTGGGGGCGCGAGCAGATGTGGACTCGCGGGTGTGCGCGCAAGGTCTCCGCCTCGGGGTTGGGTGGGGACTCGCGGCGGCGGCGGTAGCGGGGCATGCACTGTATATGGGCTGACATTGAGGGTTGGTAGGGGGGCGGGGACGCTGCTGGCGGATCCTGGCGTCGTTCTGGTCGGGGGCGGTCCGTGGGCGTGGGGTGCGCGCTTTGAGAGGTTGCGGGACGAGTTGCGTCGCGCTTCCGCCGCGGCGCGCTCCGCCATGAAGGTGGTGGCGGTGACGTCGCTGACGGTGGGGGGGCGCCGTGCTGGGCGCTGCTGTCTCCGGGCCTGGGATGGCTGGGGCTGAATGTCATAGAGGACGTCCTCAGGGGGTCGGGCTCGCGCTGCCGTCGTGGCGCCGGGCTTTGGCTTGGGCTTGGGTTTGGCTGCGGGTTGCGGCTGCGGCGCGCCGACGGGTTTCGGCGGCTGCGTGGCGGCGGTCTTGGGTTTCGGCCGGGCTGCGGGCGCGGGCCTCGTCGGGGCGTGTGCCTTGGCGGTGGCGGGGTTGCTCGCGGTGGGGACGGGTTTGGGAGCCCGTTTGGGAGGTTTCCCCCGCGGTCTGGGGGGTGGCGTGCTGGATGAGGACGTGGTGCTGGTAGTGGTGGATGAGGTGGTTGTGGTGTCGGAGGATGTGGAGTCGGAGGCGAGAAGAGAGGGCCGTGGGGGACGGCAGAGGGCCAGGGGCTGCGGAGGCGGGCATAGGATGCTGGGTCCTGCGAGTAGTGAGAAGGAGGGTGCGGTTTCGGGCAGCGGGTGTGTGCGCGCGCTTTCCCTGGTGACCTGTGCGTGCTGGTGCCGGTGTAGGTGCATGTGGCGCTGTGCTGGCCTTGTCGTGGCTGCGCGGGCACGTGGGTTATCCGGGGGGTGTCCATATCTTCTCCAGGACGTGTGGGTGCGTTTGCTGGAGGTAGTCGAGGGTGCGGAAGAAGCATCGCTGGATGCCGGGAATGTCCTCCTCCGTGAGGTGAGGGTAGTCTTTTGGTGGGAATGTGGGGGCCCGGCCACAGCAGCGCCATGAGGCAGGCTGCCACCATGTATGGGCAGAGCTGTAGGGTGGTGGGGCTTGGGGGGTGTGGGTCCCCTGCGGTATGGAGGGGCCTCCCTCTGCTGGCGGCGCAGCGAGACCTCCCACAGCCACCAGTCTGTGGGGATCCCCCAGGTCCGCTCGGTCCACTTCGCAAGGCAATACATTGCCCTACCAAGGCCCTGGTTGCCGCTGCGGATAGAGAGCAGCGTGTCCAGGGACTTGCGTTCCCACGTGCCCGGGATGTGGGGGTCGTCCGGCTCGTCCTCCCTGGCGTACGTGTTGAGGCCTGGGCTGTTTGTGGGGGGGGCGTAGGCGGCGGGCAGGAGGGGGTCGGTGCCGTGCACCACCCAGTGGCCAGCCGGTGCGTGGTAGTGGATGGTGGAGAGGGTGTAGTGCAGATTGTGCATGAGGGTCATGTACGTGGAGGGGGCTGGCTGCGGGATGTCCCCCGGGACGTGGTGCCTGAAGTTGCTCAGGGAGGCTATCTGGGCCACCGATGTTTCCCGCTCCCACTCTTTAGTGTTGCTGGGGGTGGCGCTGGGTGGGGGATGGGCCATGTTGGGCTCGCGGTAGCGGGTGCGGCCCTGGGTGTCCTCCCGCTCCGGCACGGGGTCTCCGACTAGGTGTCGCCCCCAGTGGATGGGGGACACCCAGATTCGGTTCCCCGGGGGAGGGGGGGCTCTCGGCGTCTGGGGTGGCGAGTGGGGGGCGGTCGTGTCGGGCGACCTGGAGGAAGGCGTCGAAGAGGAAGTCTCGGACGCCTTCCCCGAGGGTGGCCGCCTGGACCAGGGTGATCGCCCGGATGCGCTGGGTGGTGCCGGAGGTGTGGAGGCGCAGCACCTCCTGGTCCCCGAGTCCCCGGAGGTGCTGCCGTACCGCTGCGGGGTTGTGCAGGGCGTAGGGTTCGGCTGGTGCGGCGGCTGGTGGTGCGGGGTGTGATGGGTGGGGTGGTCTGGGCTGTGGGGGGGTGGGGTCTGGTGATGGGGTTTCTTGTGGCGGTCGTGGGAGGGGGGACTGGCGGTGGTCTGTGTCGGCGGGGGCATCAACATCAATTGGTTGGTGAGGCTGCCGCGTGTTGCGTCTGTGGCCTGGTCCCGGCGGGGGGGCGGGGGGGGGGGGTGGTGTGGGGGTGGCACTGTTGGTGGTGGGGGGGGCGGGGGTGGGTGTTGTGCTGGCTGGGGGTCTGGGCGTCCCTGTGGGTCGTGTGGGTGTTGCGTGTGTGCGCCGTGCGGTCCTTGCGGCCCCTGGCTGGTTGTGGTTATGAGGTGTGGGTGAGAGGCGGCCGCATGGGCGTCCGGGTGGGGCTGTGGTCCGTATGTAATGGGTGGCTGCTGGTGGATGGTGCTCGCTGGTATGGGGTGTGGATGGGGGGGCTGCTGGTGGTGGTGGGGTGCTCCTACTAGGCCCTGGTGTTGTTCGCGTGCGTGCGCGGCTCCTTGCGGGTCCATGGGGGTGTACCGTGGCTCGTGTGTCGTGGGCTGGTGTAGTTGGGGCGGCGGGTGGTGCTGGACCGCGTGGTGGTGGTGTTGAGGGTGTGCTGGTTGTGTGTGGTACCCCGGCGTTGGTGGGTGTGGTCGTAGGGGCTGGTGGTGGTGGTATACGTGATGGTGTGGTGGGGTGATGTGTGCCGTGTGGGGTGGGCGGTTTGTGGGGCCCGGCTGTGCTTGGGCGTGGTGGCGATGCAGCTGGTGGGAGTCACCGTAGTATTGGGGCATCAGGGGGTAGGCGCTGGGGGGGACGGGCGCGTGGTGGTGGTGTTGGTGGTGCCATGTCCCCTGGCTCTGCGCGTATGGTGGTCCTCGCATGGTGTGGACGTGTGTGGGCGGTGGTGGCTGGCTTGGCTGCAGGGTTGGGATGCTGCGGTACGGTGGTGGTGGTGGGCGCTGGTGGGGGCGGTGCTGTTGGTGTGCCACGGGGGTCTGGGCGTGGGTTGGTGCGGTGTGGCTGGACCCGGGCCCTGGTCGGGGTGTCGCGCCCTGCTGGCGGGCGCGCTGGCGGGCCCCCCGACCTGTTTTGGTCTTCTTTGCCTGGTGGGTGCCGGGGGCGGCTGAACCCCCTGTCCCCGTGGGGGCGACGGGGAGCGGGCGTGCCAGCGGTGCGCCTCTTGGAGGCGCGTCTTGAGGCCTCTGACGTAGGCGCGCTGGTCCGTGAGGCCCATCCGCGTGGCGGTGGCCTCGTCGGGGGCGGCCAGTTGGGCGTCCCAAAAGGACGCCCAGCCCTCCGGGGCCTTCAGCTGCGTGGGGTGGGGGTGGTGTGCCGGGTAGAGGAGTGCGCTGAGTGGGTAAGGTGTTCCTTTCCGTCGGCCAAGGGCTGTGTTGAATCGGCGGCAAGTAATTCGAAGGTAGGCTGCTATCTCCTCTGGTGCCGTGTCCGCCCACGCTTCTGGCGTCAGGGCTGCTGCTTGGGGGGCCAGGAACTGTGGGTCTGGGAGGTGTAGGTCACGGTGGTGGAGGTATAGGGCGAGGAGGACGTGGCGGGCCGCCACGTTCAAGCCGCCCCCGCTGTGGCGTAAGGGTGGGCTGTGGGGGGGCAGGGGTGTGCTGCCCGTGGCCACGGCTATGGTTCATGCGTGGTCCGCCGCGTCCGCCACGTAGTACCCTCCCAGGTGGTCCCGGAGGGTGTCGGTGAGTGGCCCGAAGAAGCTGGGGTGGCTGGCGGGGGGGGGGGGTGCGGCTGGGGCCGCGGGCCACTCGCGGTGGTCGGGGTTGAGGTCCGCGCAGTGGGGGCAGTGGGTGAGGCGGTGCGCGGCTCCCAGGCAGACCCGGTGGTGTGGGTTGCAGGGCAGGGCCGTCTGTCGTAGCCGCTGGTTTACGCAGAGGGGACATGCAGTGGCTGGCGGTTGGTGGTACCTGTGGACGGACGGTGGCGTAGGGGGATGGGGGCTGGCGGCGCGCGCATGCTGATGGGCGTGTGTGCGGTGCCTGTGGTGCCCCTGTGTGCCGTGCCAGTGTTGTGCTCGGTCGATGGTGTGGGTCCCGTGTTGGTATGTCATGGGGTAGGTTCTCATGGTTGGTAGAACAGGAGTTTGAGGAGGTGGGCTTGGTCTGTTTGGGGCAGGGTTGCTGCATGCTGCAGGTACTTCTGGGTGCGGTATGTGGGCTGCTCCGCTGTCTTGGCAACAGCCGTCTGTTGCATGTGTGCCGCCGTGACCTCGGGGTCCTCGGCGTGGTTGCGTAGCAAGGTGTAGACGGCAGTGGGGACGAGTCCCCTGCGGACCGCCTCGAGTACCTCCATCTGCTTGAGGACGGTGTCGAGTTGCTCGGTCGCCGGGGACTGCGCCAGCCATCCGGCGTGCTGTGCGATGGTGTGGGTTGGGTTCCAGTCTGTGAGGGTGTCCAGTCCTCTGTACAGGGGGCACACCTTGAAGTGGTCCCAGATTTCTTCTTCCGCGTGGCCACAGATGCATTTGGTGTATCCTGCGGCGACGTGGACGGAGCGGCGCGCGTACGATCGGTGGTATCGGGTGAGGAGGCGAAGCTGTTCGAGGGCGAGTTGGAGTCGAGGTTTTTGTAGGTGTGCTGGGAGGCTATCCGGGCGCAGGGCGGAGTAGTGGAGGGAGTTGTGGACTGAGTCTTCGAGGCGTCGGAGGAGTTCGGTGTTCGCTGGGTCGCCCAGTGCGGTGGCCAGCTGCTGGATCGGTGTGGGGTAGTGGTACTGCTTGTCTCGATCTGTGTACGGCGTGTCGTCGGGTATCCATTGGGGGGGCTGTGTGGCCGAGGGTATCGGGGGCAGATGCTGCAGGTGGCTGTGGTGTGGGCTGTCCAGCCGTACGTGTTCGAGCCCTGGGGTGTGGCTGGTGCTCTGGTGTTTGGCCTGCGTGTCTGCGCGTCTATTGCCGTATGCGTAGCGGTGTGACTCCTGTTTGACGATGTGTAGGGCGTCCTGGGGTTGCATGCCCCTGAAGGCCATCCATAGCCCCAACGCTTGTGTGGTGAGGCCGGACTCGAGTGCCTTGTGGAGGAACAGGTACGCAAGGCGCCTGGTGAGGTGCATGTCGACCGTGGCGTCCACGACTACCTAGATGTTGCGGGGCCGGATCGTTGTGGGTGGTGGTGTGGCGGTGACGGCGTCTGCCAGGGTGCGCAGTTCGCCGTGGGAGGACGCCCCAAAGATGGTGGTCCCGGTGTGGTGTTCCACGTGGAGGCCGTCCTCGTGCCGGGTGATGCGCACGGAGGCACAACCGACCGTGGGTGTGCGTTGCTAGGTGCCGGATGCGTCAGTGAAGTAGATGATGTGGGTGTCGCTGGGTATGGGTAGGCGGGCAATCGCTGTGGGGTGACAGACGTAGACGGGGTTCCCTTGGGCGGTTCTGGTGGTGATTTGCGTGGGTTGCAGTAGCAGCGCTGCATAGACGCCTATCCCCTGGGTGATGATGGCCTGGGCTTGTGGGGTGAGGCGGAGGAGGCCCCTGTCTGGGCGCCCCTTAATGATATTTGCGTACATCAGGTGGAAGAGGTATCCCGTATTGGGCCGGAACTTCTGGCACGTGATGGTCTGTCGCCGCTCCTTGTCATCTTTTTCGCCGCGGAGGGTGGGGCATTTGTGCTGTAGGGGGCGCATGGGTGCCTCCTTAGGTCCTGCGCGGTGTGGGTCGCAGCGGTCGTACTCTATGGCCACGCTGTCCGGGCCTGCCCGCTCGTTGGTGAACGTCCATGTTGCCGTGGGTGTTCCGGTCCAGGCTACGTGCGCCGGGTGGTCTGGCGGTACCGTGTGAGACCAGGGGGAGAGCCATGCCTGCTGGTCGGCGGTGGCGGCGGCGGTGGGGGTGTGGTAGTGGGTAGAGATGAGGTGCAGCAGGGGCCACGGAGTGTCGAGGGCTGCCGGGCCGCAGTGCCAGCACGTGCGTGGTATGCCCTGGTCACTGTGTCTGACTGGTGCTACATCGGTCTCCAGTGCGTTGTTTTTAGGGATGGAGCAGGGGGCATGGTGGCGCTGGACAGTGCGGGTAGCATGTTTGTGGCCGTTTGGTGCTATTAGCAGGATGGTGGGTGGTACCCAGCCTTGGGCTGACGGGGTGGGCTCCTGCTGCGTCGTGCTGCTGTCGTTGGGGGTCTCGTGCTTGCTCGAGCGGGGCCGGGGGTGCTGGCGCTGGAAGGCCTTGTACGCCGTGTCGATGTCCTTGGGCCCCCGCATGTCGTGCCCTGCCTTCGTAGCACATGCGCGGAGGTACGCTTGGAAGACGCGGCGTGCTGGCCACTGTGGGTCCGAAAGAAACGGGGCGTGCCGGGCGTCGCACTGGGCCAGGATCCTCATCTGTGTTGGGGGTGATATACACTATGGTGATGGTGGCCCTGACGAGGCGCAGGGTGTCCACCTCGCCTGCCGGGTGTCGGTAGATGTCTGTGTGCGTCGCCACGAGTGGCCACTGTTGATCGCAGTGGTGGTTTGTCAGGATGGCGTGCGTGTGGTGCGGTAGGAGGAGTTGTAGCTGGGCCCAGATGCCAGTGCCCACGGAGGTGGAGACGCCGTGTTGCACCAGTTTCCACCGGGGGCAGGTGTTGCGGGCCATTTGCGCTTCTTTTATGCGTATGGCTGCCGCTTCGCGAACTTCAGGCTGGTGGTTGTGTGTCACCCTGTGTAGGAGGTGCGCTGCGTGTTTGGCATACGCCATGTCGACCAGGGCGCCTGTATTGTCTCCGTAGTAGCGCCAGTGGGCCATCATGGCCTCCTTGGGGAAGAACGTGGGCCAGCCTCCGTGTTGCGCCCATGCCTTCGTCACCTGCTGTCGAGTGTGGCGTAGGGCGTCTTGGGGGTGCGGGAGGTGCAGGGCTTGGTACCCGATGGCCGCGTTTAGCACCGCTTCCATGAAGTACGCCAGGCCCTGCGTAGACAGGAGGTCCCCCCTGGCAATTTGGGGTAGCCGGGGGAGGCGCTCTTCCAGAATGCTTATGAGTGTGATGTGGTGGTGCCGCGTGGCCTGTGTGACTCCCAGGTGGACTGTGGTGTCCTCCAGGTGTAGGGGTTCGCCTTTCCGGATGTGGGGGCTGGGGGTCCTGACGTCGGCCAGCCCGACTGATTTGCGGGGGTGCACTAGGAGCTGGTGGGCGTCCAAGTAGGGTGTGGTGCGTTGGAGAATGGCGGACGCTTGCTCCGTGGTCGTTGGTAGCCCTGCGTTCTCAGGGTCGCGGTGGCGGGTGGCCGTAGTTGGGAGGGTGTGGTCCGCGAAGTTGATGAGGGGGGACCGTAGCGGGTATGGGGCGTACCCCGGGTATACCCGTGCTAGCTCGAATGCCAGTGGCAGGGTGACGAGGAGGTAGAGGGAGGGGCCCTCGGCGCCACCCTGGGGGACCCCGCTGTCTGTGCCGGTCCAGGGGTGAGGCCTGCGGCTATGATGACGGCGTAGAGCCGGGTCTGGATGTACCCGGTCATGAAGGATAGGAATGGGAGGCCCATGGCATCCCATACCTCCGTGAAGAGCCGGTGTGGGGCGTGGGGGAACGCGCCTTGGATATCGAGGGAGGCGACAATCATCTCGTAGGGGTTCATGTCCAGTGCGGTGTCCTGGAGGAAGATGGCCTCATGGGGGGACCTGCCGGCCATGGCTCCCCACATGCTGGCGGGCACGTGGGCGAAGACCACCGGCGCGATGCGGCCCAGGATGAGCATCCACACCAGCTTGACTTCGGTGGTGGCGCAGACTATGGGCCGCCAGTTCCCCGGCTGCGCCCACTTGCCCTTCTTGTAGAGGGGGTGGACCAGGTTGGCCCACTCAGGGGGGATGGGCGTGGCACCCGTGACGATGTCCGGCAGGCGGGCTGCCAGGCGGCGTTTGACGGGCAGGGTGAGGCGTTGGTACGCTTCGGCCAGTAAACCGTCGACGCCGGGCACGACCCCCTCTTTCAGGCGGTCTAGGGCGCGTTGCAGTTCTGAGATGCTGAAGGGGTCGTGTTCGATGGCGCGCCGCTTTTCCCGGTTGAAGACCCTGGGCACATGCTCGCGGATGGTGCTTCTGGTGTGGGGGTCGAGCTCGGGGAGGGCATCCCCGTGTTGTGCCTGGAAGCTGTCCAGGACTGCCTGGAGGACCGCGTCAGGGTCATTGGTGAGGCCCCCCTCGGGGGTGCGCACCGCGTGGATGCGGCTGACGTACCGCAGGGACTTGTACGGCGTGGTGTTTCTGCCGTATCTTTCGCGTTCCTGGGCTGCGGCTGCTATGCGGTGGGCGTGCCATTCCTGGAGTTGGTGGCGGCGGGTGGTGAGGAGCGCACGGAGGTGGGCGTCCCAGTCTCGTGCCTCCGGTGTGCTGGGGCGTAGCAGGGTGGCGAGTTCCTCTTTCGTGGTCCAGATGTCATGCACGAGCTGTTGGAGGGTGAGGTCCGGTGGTGCTCCCGTGTGGCTGGTGTCGCGCTCCATGACGCATGCTTGTGCCGCCCGGCGCATGGCGGTGGTGAGTGTTGGCGCATCCGGGCGGCGCAGGATGGCGTGTAGGGCCCTGTTATACCTGTGCCAGGCGCCGTGGCTGTCCTCGGCCGGGAACTGCAGTGTGGGTGGGAGGGTGTCGTCTGGCAGGGTGGCCACAAGCCGGGGTAGGTTGGGGATGATGAGGTCGATGTAGAGGTGTCGGTGGCCCGTGCCTGTGGGCGGGAGGACCCCGTAGGTTGCCTCATGGACGCGCACCGTGGTTGGGTCCCCGTAGTACGTGTCGATGCGGGAGGGGTGGGTGCCGGCTTCGTGGGGGTAATGGGAGGGTGTGCCGGTGAGTCCTGCCGTGAGGTAGGTGAGGCCCAGATGATGCATGGCGTCCCTGACGGCTCTGTCGGTGGCTGTGGGTCTGCTGGTGCGGTCGTCGTTGGTTGGGGCGGCGTTTAGGTCGCCTATGATGATGGTGGGTGCCAGAAGGGGGAGGCGGCGGTACGCCAGGCTCAGGGTGTCCAGGAAGTCCTTGGTCTCCTCCCCGAGTCGGACGTGCTTGAGTAGCACGTTTAGCTGCCATCCGGGCCCCACGCACTCGTACGCTCCAAGGCGACCATCCACTGCGAGGTCGGGGTGGGCATGCACCGTGACCAACGTCTTGTGGTAGAGGGGCAGCCCCTGTTGCCAGTGGACGTGATATTTGTTCCCCTCCGGGTCCAGGATCGGTGCCGGTTTGGGCTGGTCCTCTCTGCGGAGGGCTTGATCCAGGAATCCCAGGAGGTCTGCACCTTGGGGGTGTGGCCCGGGCATGGCTAGCAGTGTGGCGGCCTTGGTGGAGTCGTAGGTGACCGCATGCTCGTTGAGGATGTTGATGCGGGCGTGGGCATCCGCAGGTGCCGGCTTCTGGGGACCGGTAGTTGTGGGGGCCGGCCGTGTCCGGCCCGGGCCCCGTCAGGCGTCAAGGAGGTTGATGACGCCCTGAGCTGCGGGTGCCTTGCCGTTCCGCTTCTGGGACTGGGGTAGGGGCCATGCATTGTGGACTCGTGTACTCGGTGCCAGTGAGGTGCTCCGTGTCGGGGGTGCACAGCTGCATGGGGACCATCTCACGACCGTTTTGGTCTCCTGGGTATGCAGCGTATCAGCCTGGCTATCCTATGCCAGCACCGGAGTATGCAATCCTGAGTGCGCTAAGGAGAGGCCCTGAGTCGTGCGGGAGCAAGAGTAGGGGATCGAGGGGATCGTCCAATCGTTCCTTGACCAGGTCTGAACTGAGAGAAGCCCTACGTGGAGCGACTGCTGACCTGGCTGGGGACATTACCCAAGAGAACAGGGACAAGCTAGACCCCCTGATCCCGCCCCAAGGGTCACCTACGACCCTGGCAGCCTCTCCCGATCGCCTGCAGGCTAACCAACTGGTGGCTGCACTGCGCCACACTCTTGCAGGACTGAGGAGCCGGCCTATGCCTACGCCTGCAGTGGTGCCCAGCGGCACCTTTGTACCGAGGACACCCAGCCGCGATACAGCCACGTGGCTAACTCCACCAGAGCAGAGCTGGACCAGCTTGGACTTACAGCCTTGAGGGCTATGGTCGACGTTGAGCCTTATGGCTCCAGCGACCTACGCGGCGACCCCTCTGACGATGAGCTGCCTTCCCTTACGTCAGCCTCCCCTTCAGACGATGATGACCCTGAGGACCCCGACTATCCGAGGGAAAAGAAGAGGAAGAAGAAAGAGAAGACCCGACGTCATCGTTCTCGGGATGCCGAAGCGGTTGCCACTTCGAAGATCGTGGTCAACCTACTGGAGTTCACCGGGAAGGACCTATCCGGGTTTCCCGAGCACTTTGGGCGCTTCCTGAGGATGACCGGCCAGACCCATGCCAGTGGCAGGGTCAGATGCGATCTGCCTTTGCAATGTTGCAAGACAAAATACCTGGAAAAGCAGGTAAAACAGATAGTGACAAAGTCCGCCACCTGCCACCTTCGCCGAGGTTCTGGTGGCCCTGGAGAGCCAGTACCCCTCCTACGAGACAGACCTCTCCATCAGGACGGAGATACAGAACCTGGGAATGCTACCCAACAACCCCAAGGCGGCCCGCATCACAGATTTGCTCACAGACCTGGACCACTGGGTGGGGCGGCTGACCCCAGGGTCTTACTGCAGCGACGAGCTGCTGTTCTGGCTCATGGCCAAGATCCCTACCTCCGTGTGGGATGAATGCCGAGCAACGGCCGAGGGGAAGGCAAGGAGCCTCACCTACGATGACTTGTCTGTCCTGCTCCTGCAGCTGGCGCTGGAGAAGGAGGGCGACCAGCATCTGGATGCCTACCGTCCTGGAGGAGGAGGCTCAGGGAGCCATGGCAAAGGGTACCAGGGACCCAGACCTGGACAGGGGACTACCCCCAAAACACGCCCGTATCATGGGCAATGTCCAGGAGCTCTTCTGGTGTGACGCCAGAGACGAGCATGGTCACCTGCAGCACGTCCCCAACTGCGATCAGCGCGATTGCTTCGTGGTCCAGGGGAAGAAGCAGGAGACCAACACCGGCAGCAAGCCTAAGATGCCGGATCCCTACAGGTGTACTATCACATGTGCCTTTTGTCGGAAGCGCAAGCACTATGAGGATGAGTGCTACCATAAGCAATGCCTGTCGGCGAAGCTCAAGGGCGAGGATCCTGGCAAGGGCTCTGGCAAGGGCGGTGGCAAGGACAAGAACGACTCTTGCAAAGGCAAGTCAAAAGGCCGTGGGAAAGGCCAAGACAAGAGCCAAGGTGGACGAGGAGGAGGCGCTGACCGCCAGAAAGAGAAAAAACCCCTGCTTTTTCCCAACAAAAGCAGAAAACCAAACAGGAAAACCACTCTGCTTTTTCTCCAAGACAGAAGCAGTTAAAAACAAAAAAGAACACACTGCTCACAAGCAGGCAGGTGCAAAGCAAAACAGAAATTGCAAAACTGAGTAAACCAGAGTTCCCTCAGAGTATAAAGCAGGGTGTATCCAACCACTGCTCATTGCAGATCCAAAAAAGTATCTACAACGAAAAGGAAAGCAAAGGCACATGTCAGTGCCAGCAAACAAGGCGCTTGGCGCCTAGACAGGGGCCAGACAGGGCCTCGTTGTACATCTCAAATGTACATGCCAGAGAATGTAAATCAGATTCGGGCATACATTAAGCCCAACAGGTGATACACTGTGCAAGGCACAGGGGTTGGCAAAACCCAGTGCTCGCAGCACCAAACTTTGATGAAACACACCACTTCAAGCGCTCGACATACGCGCAGGGTGACAGAGCGCTCTCAGCGCTCAAAAACTTAAAGGAAAGGGTTGTACTCGTTTGTGGGGGCCAAGCATTGACCCGAGGCTGAACGTGGTGGACACCTCCTCTTCAATGAAGTAGTCCTTTCACTTGAATACCCGACCATTGAACTTATAGCTTCCAAGAAAAACGCAGCAGCCCTGCGGCGCTGTACAGCTCGTCCTCCTCTTCGGCCGCGCTCCCTCACGCGTTCGGGTACATTCCGCTTTGCTGTGTTTGAAGCGTCCCCGTGGTTTGGTTCTTCTTCGCTCGCCTGAGCTCTTGGTTTCGGTCCGGCGACGTCATTCATGGAACTGCTTCGCGCTACCCATTTCTCCTGGGCTGGTGGGTTTCGTCTCGTTTCCAACTCCTCTGCTCGGCGCTCATTTCATTTCTCCTTGGTTGGACTGCGCAGAGAGGTTGGTGTTAAAAGTGTCAGTATCCTTTTTAACTCGGACAGTGACTTCTCTACGGCCGTAAGTGTACCTGAATGGTCTGGTATTGGTGTCGCATCAGTGAACTCTTTTCGACTTTTTGGCGTCGAGCCTGACTTCCTCACTTTGTTTGGCGGTGCTCTCGTCTCCTTTACGCAATACTTGTCTGTATTTTTTGTGTCACACGTCTTTGGCTTCTTCCTCATTACGGTTGCGGCCAATTTCGACTGCGCGGCGAAGGTAGAGAAAGGCTGCTGGAAGCGATAGCCAAAATTTGCGTAGAGGCGTGCCGACAGGTTCTCTTGCTCATACCTCAACCTTTTTCGAATTTTGAACTCTTCACTGACCAACTCGTTGAACTGCACGTCAAACTCTTGTTCTTTTTCGCCTTTTGTCACTCCGGTTGTTCCAAACCCTTCAACAGTTTCCAGTTTGGCTGGGACTGAACGTGGCGGAGATGGTGCAGGCCTTCAGGGAGCTGGCGGTGGTCTTGACGGCGCTTGGTTGCCTAAGCAAAGTTGTATTGACAGCGGCCGTAACCCATCAGGGTTATTTCGTGGCGTCGGGGTTGTGGATCTGCAGTACTCTTGAGTCATCATCTTGGAATGGTTACGATCTTCTGGAAAAAACCCCTCCGTGGTTTTTTTGTTGTGTGCTGACTTGAATATTGGCCGCTCCAACACCAAGTCCTCCAATGATACCCCAAGACACATGGCGATACAAATCAATTCAACTTCAGTTTTGATCTCGATCACAGTGCATAGTACTGAGATCGTAACGATCCGAAAGCACACTGAAACAATGTACATTACGTGCATCCACAATCAATGCATGTCGCAAAACAATTACATTCCTACAAAATCTGATGTTTTTATAATGGAACAAAGCTTCATAAAAGCTATTTGGGTGCACAAACCCGTGCGCGCGCATTCTCTGCAGTGCCCAAAAAGGCTGCATCTGCACTGCCACGCTAAACAGCATAATATATGGGTTTATGTAACATACATGTGTCAGTACAGCCAAGTACTGAGCACGATACCTTAATGAAAAAATAGCAATAGACATAACGAACCGAATCCTACAGCAAACACAGGATTTCAGGCTTGTCCTCACCTTTACAGTTAACAAGAACCAGGACAAGTCCGCAGGCAACCCCAACCCTAATCCAGGCGGGAACTCCGAGCCCTCTGGAGGACAGTCTGGTTCCGGGCCGACCACACGCTCGCAGACTCAGTGCCAACAAGAGCAAGGGGCCAAGCCAGGACATGAAGTTGGTGACAGTGGCCAAACTAAGAAGAGAACCCGCTTCATGCGGATGGCCCGCAAATTGTGGAACAAGGGGTTTGAGGTGACATGTTTCGCTGGGTTCTGACGGGGACGCTCCGGTGGGGCCCTGGACTTGGTGTTCCGGGTACGTATCCGACTTGGGGGAAATGAATACCTGGGGTTACTGGATACCGGAGCCACTATATCTATAGTGGCTAAGAAAATTTTACCTCGTGGGACCTACATGAACACCATGCCTACCGCGCCAATCCGGATCAGGGATGGACAATGTGGTGCACTGCTGCGGGGATTGTGAAGTGGAGGTGCCTCTGGCCTCCCGACCTATAGCCCATCGGTTCTATGCGATGGACACCGAGGCCTTCGACTTTGTACTGGGTACCGACTTCTTCGTACAGCACACCCAGATAAAATCCCTAACGCTGCAAGCCCCCTACCTCCTCTACGTGGACCATGGTGATGGTAGGGAGTCCCTGCCACTAGAGCAGTCTGAATACAACTCGAGCTACCTGATGGTATCGAAGGAGGAGCTTTCAAACATGATGGCGGCCTGCACAACTGAGGACTATCAACTACCGGGTGAAGTCCTGGACCAAGGTCTGAAGGAGTTGGGTTACTCCAGAGAAGACCTGAGCGTGGAGTTGTTCGCCAGTGACAAGCAACATGTCTTGGACCTCTACTGCAGCAAGGGAAAAAACCGCTGCTACAAATTTTACTGGCCCTCTTTCGGGTTGGCCTACGGGAACCCCCGGTTCAGTGAACTGGGGAAGGTCTTGACCAAGGTGGCCCTGGAACGTTCCTGTATGGTCTTGTGTTCCCCCGATCGGGGAGCCCATGGGGGCTATGAGTACTGGCGAACCCTCCTGGACAGGCTGACTATCACCTCTGTCCAGTTACCTGATGAAGCTTTCTACGTGCCTCTGGGCCGCAAGACACCCATCGGGAAACCTGGATGGGAAGTACGCTCAGCGTGGTGGACGGTAGTCTCACCTCTATCCCTTGGGAGCACCTGGACTGAACCCTGGTCCAGACTATCCAAAGCGAGAGCGATGGACTCGCCCTGGGGGACCCGAAGGATCAACTACGACCTCAAGATGCTATTCAGGCTATTGCAGGGAGAGATGAGTCCGTGGTGACTAACAACAATGCCCCCAACTCTCCCTGCCATGTATCTATTCCTGATGGAGTCCCTGAGTGTGGACCTTCCGAGCTACCCAGCTCTATTCACTCTGATGACAAAACTGAGCATGACGCCTTCTTCGTGCAGACCTGTGTGGAGGAAGTGGAGAACGCCGAGAACGTCGCCACACTAAAACCGCTACTCTCCATGAGGGGAGAAGAGCCCTTGGACAAGGAGATGGACCCCTGATCCAGGCTGAGGGAGTACCTGGACTACAAGAGGAGATTGGTGGCAAAAAAATCAATGCTACGCTAAGCCGACCCGCAGCTCATGGCCACTGAAGCAAGGGTGTATGGGAGACCTCTCCCAACTGAAGGAGGAGCTCGAACAAAAGATCACCACCTGGCAAAGGGAGGTGGATCTCAAGCTCATGAAGAGTGTGTGGGGTGCCCATCTGAGGACCCCAGAGGAGGATGAACTCCCAGCAGAATGTGTATGTGAACCCCCTTGAGCATGCCTATGTTGCCATCGTCTGCCGGAGATGGTTGAACGAGACCTTACTATGCCTCCCAAGGGTTGAAGGATACTACCAAGGACGAAGGGCGAGTGGAGGATCACTTCCCGGCGTCTATTACCGAGGGGGCAAGCAACTTACACTCTGACAAGGACATGGAGGACAAGATCAAACTATTGGACCCGCGGGTACAGAAGCTTATAAGGACCTATCTGGAGGTGTTCGGGGAACTACCACCCCCAGGCTCATGTGACAAGCTGCTACAGATGGACCTTAAGCTGAAACCCGAGTTCGTGGGCCATAAGATCCGGAGGAGACCCTACCCGGCTCCTAAAGAGCAGGCCGATGAGATTGAGCGACAGATACAAGAGTGTATCGACGCCGGACTAGTCCTGGAGTACAGGGACGGGGACTACCCCCAACACAGCAGCCCCTGTTTCCTGTTGGCAAAACCTTGGTCTACAGCCAAGCGGCTGGTGGTGGACTATGGAGAGCTGAACAAGAAGACATTGAACCCTCAGGGTCCATTCCTAACATGAAGTCTACCCTTGAGAAGATTGCCTCTTGTCGCTACAAGACCAAGATGAACAAAAGAAGCGGATTCTGGCAGGTGGACCTGACGCCCAATGCCCAGGAGCTTCTCGCCTTTATGACCCCTCAAAGAAGGGTGTTCAAGTGGAAGGTCATGCCCTTTGGCGTGGCCAACGCACCCGCTCTATTGCAAGAGCTGATGAATAAAATCCTGTCCATACTACGGCGAAGGGCGGGGTGCAAGAACTCATATCCCGTGGGGCCCGGATGGAGGCGCACATCGAAGATGTATGCCTAGGGACCAATACCTTGGATGATCATCTAATCCTCTTGGGTGAGTTCTTTGCGGTCTGCCAGGAGAATAACACACCACTCAAGCTGGAGAAGTGTGAGTTCATGCAGGAGGCCATGCAGTACCTGGGGTTCGGAATTGGCCATGGGTGGTGGACCCCCGCGCTCTCAAAAGCAAAGCCCTTGATGGATGCTAAGGTACGGCATGAAGACCCCAAGAAAGGACTTTACAATGTACGTAGTTTCATTGGGGCCTGCAACTTCTACCGCGGCCATATCAAGAACTTCACCTACACCGTCGCCATCCTAACAGATTTGATCAAGAAGAGTACCACATGGCGCTGGGGCCAACAAGAGCAACAAGCGTTTGACAAGCTCGAAAACAAGGTGGTCAGCGCTAAGTGCTTTGGCGTGCCTAGAGCACAAGGGCAGATGATCCTGGTGACCGACGCCAGCAATGTGGGCGGTGGTGGAACGTTGTTCCAATGGCAGGCACTAGAGAAGGAGGAGTTCGACTCGGCCATTAGCGAATGGGGGACAGATGGACTGAACCGAGATGGTACCCACAAGCACAGCTACCCTGACGACAAGTGGGTCCTAGTACCCCTTGGTCACTGGAACTGGAAATGGAACCAGGCACGGGGTAACTACTGCACCTATGCGCAGGAATTGCTAGCGGGTATCCTGGTGCTATCCTCTCAGGCACGCCTGTTGGGGAGTAACCCTGTGGTATGGTTGTGCGACCAAGAGCCAGTTTGCACCTTCCAGAAGTGTCCCCCACCTGAGAAGGCCAAGCTACAGCGCTGGTGGACCTACCTTAGCCAACGACCGCTGACAGTGCACCATATCCAGGGAGTCAAGAACGAATGTGCGCACTACATCAGCCGCAAACAGCTTCGACGACCTGATTGGTGCAAGGTCAGAAGCGCTAGCCAAGGAGGCGTTCAGCCGTATGGATGTACACCGGGACCTCAACATGACGATGATCCGACCCCTAGATGGACTTCAACAAGCTGAGTACCTGAAGGAGTTCAGAGATATCTATAAGCGCCTGGAGAAGCGCCTGGAACCCCTCCCGGTCAACCAAGAGCAGTGGAAGAGGGACAAGAGCTACCTCTGGCAGGAGGACCGAATAGTGGTACCCGTTGACAGAGTCCCAGCGCTAGATGAAGTGGACCCTTGAGTCCAGTGGTCATGTGGGTGCTGACCGTACCCTGAGGCTATTCAAGCAGTGGTTCCACACTACGTGGTGTGACGACCAACTGTGTAAGACCCTCCAGCCTATCGTGCACAAGTGCCTGTGTAGGTCCTGCAAATCTGTGAAAATCAGGGACAGGGTTCTCTACTCGACCCTG
The DNA here is from genome assembly GCA_964036045.1 of Eutreptiella sp. 'Long Island Sound 2002'. Classification (NCBI taxonomy): domain Eukaryota; phylum Euglenozoa; class Euglenophyceae; order Eutreptiales; family Eutreptiaceae; genus Eutreptiella; species Eutreptiella sp. 'Long Island Sound 2002'. The sequence continues at coordinate 104,749,923 of OZ038380.1, forward strand.
CCCATCCCTCACTGTGCTAACAGTCGCTCTATGTGGACTACACGGAGATGCCAAGGTTTGGGGGCTACGATGTTGCCCTGGTGGTAACCTGTGGGCTGACCAGGCTTACCCTGGTGTTCCCATCTACCAAGCACATAACGGAGAGGGGACTATCAAGACACTCCTCGAAGAGTGGTTTTGTGTCTATGGGGCGCCCAAAGAGATCAATTCTGATTGGGACGTACGTGTACACTCTCCCACCGGCTGGTACAAGAGGTTCCTGAGATCCCTCAATGTTTAAGTGTCCACAGGGATCCCCTACTCTCATACGAGCAACCCCCTATGTGAACGACAGAATCGTGTCCTCAAGGAGAACGTAAGGATATGGTGCAAGACAGATCGCACCAGAGACTGGGTGAGACTACTCCCCGTCATATCCTTGATGATGAACTCCCAAGGGATTTGGGCGACTGGCTACTCGCCCCATGAGCCATTCCTAGGGCGCCCGGCGTGGTTGCTACATGCTCCCTATCGAGAGGAAACCCATTCTACTGTGGGCAACTGGGTCAAGGAGCAACAAGCGAAAGTGGACAAGGCCAAGGCTATGCTACAGAGAGTCAGGGACCAAAAGTGGAACAAGAAGAACAAGCACCGGGGGCCCGCCTCCTACCAAGAGGGGGACTGGGTGTTGGTGCACCGCAGTCGGCTACCCGCCTGGCCACGCGGTACCAGCGATGACCCCTACTTCGGGCCCTACAAGATTGCCTCAGTGGATGGACACCGTATCACGGTGAGGTGTTCTCCTCGGCTAGAGGGGTGCCTGGTGTGCGCTGGTCAGCATCTAAAGCGCTACTACGATCCTGAGGACCTGTGTGGGGAGGAGTGGGAGCTGAGTGACGAGGAAATCGCCGCTCTGGACCTACAGGGCGCTGCCAGCCCTATGGAAGTTGAAGGGGAACTTCCCGACATGGACGCCGAGGGAATGGATAAGGAGCGCTTCTATCTTGTGAAGTCTATACTACGCCACCGCTACCGCCAGGGTTGGCGCTTCCTCACCCTCTGGGAAGGGTTTGGAGTCATAGAGGCCACCTGGGAGCTCGTCTCAGCGTTTGTACTACCTGAGGGACGCCTAAACTCAGTTCTGGTAGACTACCTGTCCCAGAACAACCTTGGAGAGTTGCTGAGGCTCGCTGAGACGCTTGCCTCAAAGACTAAAGCTACGGATTGAACCCTACCCTTACCTGTCAAAGTGTGTGAGTGAGTGTGCTATGCGTGAGGTCCCGGGAGCGAGCTGCAGAAATTGTGTCCTAATTATACCCAAGTCTGCATCCTTGCTGAACCCGGCAGATTGTCTTATCCGGTGCCACGGGGTACCCCCCTGGGTCTCTCCGCCCCTAAGCGCCTAGTTTCTGTGATGGCACAAAACCTCTGGGGAATACCCAGCACATGAGTCCAGGTATTTGTTTCCTACCTACCTGCCTACTACAGGGGAGGGTAGGCCAAAAGCTTTGAGGTATGAAAACGCCTGTTTGCTACGATGGCCAAAACTTGGACTAACCACTGCCACTGCCCACCAAAAACCTGATGAAATTTCAGGAAACAGGCGGGACAGTGACACACACACTACAGGTCCCACACTCACTATAGTCGCACCAGCCATCGATCGATGAGCGGGCTCTGAGGCCCAAGCCCTCACCCCGGCTTGCCACTCCTACACACACACGCTACTTGAGGTTGTTGACGAGGATGTCAAAGGCCCTAGAGGCCTGCGTATGAAAGGGACGAGAGATCACAGTGCTACTAAGCGACTGTGGCCTAACAAAGACGCAACAAAGTGTTTCCCTGTTAGGGCTTAGGGGGAAGGAGTGCTCAGGTTGCGTGCACAGCGTGGATGTTGAAGGTGTCGGACTGCGCTCGCCACTCCTGGCTGAATCGCAGTTTGTTGTTTGTGTGCTCAGCGCAGCATAGTTTAGCACGGCTTGTGACTGCACCAATTCAGTCTGACCTGCACATCTGTAAAGCAAAGGCCAATGACTGGGTTTCAAGACGTAGAAAACAAGACAGCCTCCACGTATTATACGCTTCTCAGGCTGTGCTATAATACGCTGTTCTTGAACCCCAGTACAGGCAAGCAAGGTTAAGGAACTCCACCCGTTCTCTTAAAGAACGTAGGGTCCAGCCCCTGAGTAACCTAAACAAGGGTTTTACCGTGCGTACCACGTGTGGCCTACCCTTTAATGTGTCATATGCATGCACGGTCATGCACGAGGATGTCAATCACCTTAGTCAGCCTCTTTTTTTCCTACCAATCTATACGACAATCACGAACTCCACCAGGTAGTGGTCCCTCCTGGGCTTACCTACCTTACCTACCGCTGGAGAGCAAAGCAAGGGAAAGGAGAAAGCGAGACACAAGCAAGGCAAGCGTTTATGCACTCGTGTGTATGTTCTAATCACCCGATCCCACCTTCCAATCATCTGGAATCTTTCCAATCTAGCCCTCTATCGTTTGTTAGCGCTGCTACACGTCTCGTACACGGAGACATCAGACAAGCAGTGTGCATGCTGCATACGAAGCGAACACACACTTGTGGTCTATACCTGTTTCATTGAATTCTTTTTGAGATTTTGAATTCTTGAATCTTGGATTCTTTCTGTCAGCGAGGGTCAAATCCCGACGTCTATTGGGTTATGTGTGTCTCGTCATTTCTGTCATTCCATGGGACATACATTTATAATCTTATTATTTTTGTGTTTACCGGCGCCGAATTAGGATGCGCTCCGGCGCGCGGCCTTTTTCTGCTTGTGAATTTCTTGATTTGGAAAATCAAGAGATGACCACAATTTTTATAAAAATGTGCATCTGATGCACCATGGGATTCTGTTGAGGTATGTGCTTTCAGAAACGTTCTAGGCCGTCATTTGACAGACTTTGGTGTTGCGCTTCGCGTTTTGCGTGGATTCGTCCCCCATCCTCTCATCTTCTGTTGTACAGATATCCTCGAGAAGCGTCGCTGGATAGGCCGCTGTTGGGGCCGTAAAGCAGCATCAGGAGACAGAACCAGAACCCAAGACCCCAACAAGGGGCAATTTAATTTTTTCTGTCGCCCCCTCGCCCTAAGACCAGGACAGGTGCCGCCAGCAGGTTCCAAGAGGCTCAGAGCTAACGCCCTATGAGAGTCAAGCGTTGGGTTGTGTCGCGCTGCAGCTTGGAGGGAAGGATCCATATGCATATGGTGTTTGTATACCCAAATCCAATCCAACCAAGACTCAGAAACCCCTGCAGCGCCAAGAGCGCTGAGCTTTCTGCAGGTAATTGTCACCACAAATGCAGCAAAAGGCGCTGGCCATGGTAAAGCGCTCTTTTCCAGTGCAAGGGAGGCTATAGGTATTTTAAAGTGCATGTGGAAACCAAGGAAAGTCCAAGAAAAATTCCCATTTTCCTGAAATGCGACAGTGTTTGCCACCACAGCACAAGGGGGGGTAAGAAAAAGTGCTTTTCTATTCCTTTAGAGTAGACTTTAGTTATATTAGAGATGATCTGAGTAGTCCTGCATTTTTATCTTAGTATTGGCCTGACCAAAATGGGTAATAACACATTTTGACCTATAGAACCAAACACTAAACCAGGATGTTGTGTGGACCCCTTAATCCCCAAGCAATGTGAACTAAAACATCATTTTCTGACTGACTGAGGCACTGACATACTGAGTTAGAGCCTATAGACTTATCTATGTTTTGTCATGAATGCTCAGCTATCCTAGTGGTCTGCACCCTAGGGGGCTGTGGCACCTCTTTTTGAGAGGTCCTGGGTCCGATTCCCAGTCATACTAGCTAAGTAGGAATATCCCATGTGACATGGTAGTGACCTCAGCGCCACAAGCCATGCCAGCTCAGCAGCTATGGGACCCAGAAAAAAGAATGCACATCTCAGGATAACACTATATGGAGTGTGAGCCCTTGGGGCAGTTTTCCAATCAGTTTTTCTCAATCATGTAAAATATTTTGATACAAGTTGCATTGATTGTCTATTGCTGTAGTCTATGGTTGATATCCTTATTATCTAACTCTTTTCTGACTGCGGCTTTTCATGCTTTGATCCTGTTGGACTTCTACTTGCTCGTCTCTGGCTTGGGTTATCCTGTATTGGTTGTATTTCATCAACAAAACATTTTCTCAATCACAAACAAGCAGCAGGAACCCTACACCAGCAGCAAGCAGCATGAGAGGCACAACAAGAGCTGAAAGACTCATGAAAACGTTCTCTCCCCTCTATCGCAACAACTGACTTTGGTTTTTTCCTGGTATGGAACTGTGCGGTGAGGCATCAACAAAAGAAAGGTGCCAGGCCTCCTCTATCAAATCACCAACCCATCTCTTGCCTCTGCCGCGATTGCCTTTTCAACGCTGCAACGCGTCCTTTCATTGTTGCGCAGACAGAGAAAAAACACAAACAGCAATCACTCGCCCTCGTCTCCATGTTTAGCCCTTCCCACAATTCTGCTGTGGTCTGTGACGGCGGTTCCTTCCCAGCAGACATCGCGGAATACGCCAGTTGCCATTGCCACTGTTTTCCCGAGGTCCGACACTTTGCGCAGGGGCGTTGTCACTGAGAAAAATCAAATTGCGCAAAGAGATCTTCCTAAATATCGCTGTCGGAAAAAGTTTCTTGCTTGAAACATGAACCTGTCACACAATTTTCGCGCGATCAATTATCCAATGATTCGCTGGTCGCATGCACCATTTTCCGTTTACTGTAACTGTCTGCTGGGCCCACGTTTAACTGGTGTAATCTAATTGCGGTACCCAGTTGCGGCGCGCTACCATTGCTTTTGGGCAGTGAAGTCAGCGGTGAGCACAGTATGAAAGCTAGAGATGCGGGCGGGACCTGTAGGGCCGGCCATGCGGCAGCGCCGCATCAAAGGGAATGTACATGCTGTGTAGGTGGTGGATCTGTCCATTTTCTGCTTCTAGGCGCGTTCTTGACCTCCATTGCGCGAGGCCTCGCGCAATCATCACCAAACATTTAATGTTTCTCATGCATCATTCCATGCGCGAGGCCTCGCGCATGAAACTACAGTTTCTTCCGGAAAATTTATGCTTTAAACGATCCAGAGGTGCAGTGATATCGAAATTTATTTATTGAGAGATCCATTTCTATCACTCAATCCTGATAATGATACAAGATTGCGTGTATAAAGACGTCAAGTTTCTCTTTTCGGACAACCTGCCTAATGCACTGCGCTGTAGTACATTAATCTGACACAAATGATCGCCTTTGCGAGAGGCCTGGCACAAAGAATGGACGCAGAACAATCCTCTTCCGTCGATGACCCAAGAGATGTATCACTTCAACAACAATATTTATTTCATGGCAATGATGTTCGACGTGCCACACATATCAATCAAAATAATTATTATTTGGTGTATTCCGAAACCTGTCTTTTTGCTACCTTTTCTGTTGTTTTTGACCCTGCAACTTGAGCCGCCTAAGTCCTATATATCCTGGGACGCAGACCCCTTGTACAGGAACCCGCTCCCCGCGGGGCTGAGATGGAGGCACACATCGATGACGTGAGCCTAAGTACTAATACCCAGGAGGATCATATCCTCCTCCTACAAGAGTTTTTCACTGTCTGTCAGGGGACCAATCTCCGCATCAAACTCGAGAAATGTGACTTCATGCGGGAGGAGATGGAGTATCTAGGTTTGGACGTTGGGTATGGCTGGTGGAAAGCAGCCGCATGTAAGATGCAACCCCTGCAGGACATGCAGATACGTGACGAGCCTAAGAAGGAGCTGCATGATGTTTTGAGTTTCATTGGCGCCTGCAATTTTTACAGACGCCATATACACAATGATACGTATTAATCAGCCCCCTTGACTGACCTTAGGAAAAAACCAACCCTTGGCGATTGACCGACAAGGAAGAGGCCTTTTTCCAGGAGTTGAAGAAGAACTGCCTGGGGGTTCCCCGCCCTAAGGGCAAAAAAATACTCGTCACAGATGCCTGTGATGTAGGGGGGGGGGGTACCCTATACCAGTGGCAGGAGCTTAACCCCGCTGAGTTGTCTCACTGCCAGTTTCAAACTTCAGGTCTGAACCGCGATGGTACTCAGAAGCATGACCACCCTACCAATGAGTGGTGTCTAGTGCCTCTTGGGCACTGGAACTGGAAGTGGAATCAAGCACGATCCAACTACAGTACCTACGACCAGCAGCTCCTGGCTGGGATGCTCGTGCTTCCTTCCCAGTCCCGTCTTTGTAGGAGGTCAACACACTTGCACAGCACTGAACTCAAGACGCAATTCTCCAAATCCAAAGATCGTGATTGTCGATGATTGTTAATTGCAGCGAAGGCCTGTTGATAGGGCCTCACATGACAATGCTGCAAAAAAGAAAATCAGCATAACTTTACAATCATTCTCATCAGACAATAAATCACAACATTTCCTATTGCGCGCATCTGCGACACTCATCTCTGCATTTCCGCATCATTTCGGCACCTGGCCTCTGCACACCTGCACTTCTCTGCCAGGACCATTGCACGGGCGTGCACATGGCCGAAACGTTTCATAGGGGTGCAGAGCCAGGGCCACACACATGGCTGAGCCAACTCAGCATCCAATCAAGGGATATCATACTACATTCAGGGCCATATCAAGGACAACAGCACCATTTCCATGCACTGTACACCCTACTTACATGCCACCTCGGCTGTGGGTCGTGCTGGCGCCACTACAATGCATTAACTACAATGTCACAACCAAACAGCAGGGCACTGAGGGCTCCCTGACCTGTTTATTGCCCCACCAGAGCAAGGACCACACTGACCTGAGTGGTATGCCATTTGCTAGGCAAAATCTGAAACTGAAGAAAAAACATGCAGCTCCCCAAAACGCATCAATAACCCAAAACTGGGCTGACTGGCTGTCACCATGGCAAATGAGAAAGTTAACCTCAGGGGTCCACAGACTGGGGGTCAGAAGTTTTACTAGTCCTCCCCTACCCACTGAGTTTACCCGCAGAAACAACTGCGCGGTGATTAGAAAACCATGCAAAGAACAAAAAAGAAAACTGAGAAGCAAAATACAAAGACCAAGACACACACATGCCAAACATCCACAACAAGAGAAATCTGTTTTCTACACCAAAACATATTTCAGAACCCATGGGAAAAACTCAGAGGGCGCAAACAGTAACACAACAACTTGATGTGTGTCGTTATCAAGTACTGAGTAGCGGCGAAACCTGAGATAACGTACAGACCCGAATTAACCTGTTACCAGAGAAATACTTCTGAGTTCACTTGGATTCTGTCACCTGTGCACCCATTTCAGTTCCACCTGCAGGGGAAGCGGGGGGCTAGTGCATATCCACAGAACAGCAAGACCACAAAACAAAGCGAAAAACGAAGGCAACAACGAAACAAAAGCAAGGACAAATATCAGCGTGTGCATACAAACACAAGGCACCACGCTCGAAGCGAAACAAAGACACTGGACAACATTCGTAATTTGACATCAAATCAGATTCAAATCAGAATGCACCTTCCCAAGATGACAAAACAAGTGTACACAACATACCAATAAGGGAAGCGAAACAACCGAACGTGGAACAATGAACACTACGGAAAACTCCTATGCGTAGCGCTACTTCATGGCACTCACACAGTTGACAAACACAACGAGCGAAGGTCTCGCAAGAGGAACGAAACGACACAAAACCACAGGAAAACACAGAGCAGACACACACATAAAGAGGTGTGCGTTGTGTTGTAACCAAAGTCTTTTCTGAACAATGAACTTCTCCCGACACATGTAACCTACAAAGCAAACGAGGGGCAGTCAGAGCAGCAAAAAAAAACGGCTCACTGCAACAAGAGCTGTAAAAAAAACCACCGCAAAGAGTACCGAAGAGACAAACTCAGACAGGCACACACCTGGTAGGGCGTGCGTTGTCTGACTTGACAGCTGACTCTCAAGATGAGTTGAGGTCCTGAAAACAAAAGAAGACCTCACAAAAATACAACCGATCCTGAGCTGGGTAAGCACAACAGCAACAGACAGATCAACAACAACGGCGAACGTCGAAAAAACAAGGGCAACACACCAAAAGCAACGTTGCTACTCAATGGTGCGACACAGGAGCATGCTGCTTCTCTGATTGCACCAAAGGAGCAGAGCTACTCATTACACACACCCCAAGTTTATCTCTCACCAGTCACATTCTTGAACTTCTGCCCTCTCCCACGTGTCCCTCTGCTGCGTGGCGCTACCCCGCGCTCTTGGTTCAGCGCCGTCGTAACCATCTTCACATCCTGGCGCTCAGCCCAGGATCTCCCAGGCGCGTTCACTGGCAGACTATCAGTCTTGAACAGGTACTTGTACAACACTTCAACTGCCAGCGGAGCAGGCCTCGTTGTCCACAGGGTCTCAGGCAGCGGCAGTATCAACAAGTCATCGTCCACTTCACTGTTGCCGCAAACAACAAGCAGAGAAGGAAAGCGTAAACAGGCTTGCTCGGATTCTATGGTAGCTCGGTTCCAGATTTTGTCACGCTGAACTTCTTCCAGTCGCGGCACTTCTCTGGACAATTGACCGCCATCCCAGACGAGAGGTCCAAAGATCTTCCCCAGCTCGGTACTTGCCACGAATCGGTCGTTCATGAACACATCAAAGCAAGCGCTGCGCTCAGACTGGAGGTAGTCTGTCAAAATCATTTTCGACCTCCTGTTACGTCTAAGGCCCCAACAGGTGCGAAGCACTTGCCAAACGCTGCAATTGTAGGAGGTCAACACACTTGCACAGCACTAAACTCAAGACGCAATTCTCCAAATCCAAAGATCGTGATTGTCGATGATTGTTAATTGCAGCGAAGGCCTGTTGATAGGGCCTCACATGACAATGCTGCAAAACAGAAAATCAGCATAATTTTACAATCATTCTCATCAGACAATAAATCACAACATTTCCTATTGCGCGCATCTGCGACACTCATCTCTGCATTTCCGCATCATTTCCGCACCTGGCCTCTGCACACCTGCAGTCTGCTTTGCAGTAACCCCATCGCCTGGCTCTGTGACCAAGAGCCTGTGAAAATGTTTCAGAAGGGTCATCCTCCCCGAAAAGTGGAACTAAAGTGATGGTGGACCTACCTCAGTCAGTTCACCATATACAGGGTATAAAGAACGGGATGGCTGACTATATATCTCGTAACAACTTTGACGCCCTCTTAGGTGAGAGCTCGGAGGCTTGGTCAAAGAGGGGTTAAAGCGCACGGAGGTCCAGCTGGACCTATCCATGCGCACTGCAGATGTACTGGTGGGCTGGAGTCTGAGAGACTACCATGCTGAGTACAAATGTGTACTCAACTCCCTCAGTGATGGCCTAGAGGCACACCTGATATACCGCGACCGTTGGTATAACGATAACCAATATCTGTATTATGAAGACCGTATAGTTGTGCCTGAGGCACGACTGGATGGTTGCCTAAAGTGGGCCCATTTGAGTTCTGGGCACACGGGGTGCAACCGGTCTGTTGCCGTTTATCCTGCCGACTAACATGTGTAGAGTTACTTGCCCGTTTCCAGCCCATAGTCGACTCCTGTGGCTGTCACGCCAGCAAACAGAGCGACTCACGTGACCGGAGACTGGTCTCCAGTCTGCCTATCCCCTACTGTGCTAATTCTCTGTTGTACCTGGATTTCATCCACGGTCTGCCTAAGTTTGGTGGTTATCAGAGTTTTTTGGCTGTCACCTGTGGCCTGACCCGTTTCACCCGTGCGTTCCCCTGCAAAAAAAGGATCACAGGGGAACAAACTGTGAAAATGTTGGTTCAACAATGGTTCGAACAGTATGTGGCACCTAAGGAGGTGCACTCTGACGAGAACGTACGTATCCGGAATTATACTGGATGGTACAAACGGGTATTGGATGCGCGGAAGGTCCATGTAACCACAGATGTACCCTACACTCACACTTGTAACCCCCTGTGCGAGAGACAGAATCGTGTGTTGGAGCAGAACCTGAGGATTCTGATGGAACAGGAACGTACCAAAGATTGGGTACGCCTGTTACCCTGGGCTGTCCTAACCATGATCTGTCAGGAGAGTTCTTCAATTGGCTACACCACCCACGAACTGTTCTGTGGAGGGCGTCCTGTGTGGTTCTTCCAAACCCCTTTTCCAGAGGACTACAAGAGCCCCAAAGGGGACTGGCTGGAGCATAGGTAAGACCTGGCTAACCTGGCTAGAGCTAACCTGAAACACGTTCGAGAACGTGAGTTGACCAGCCAAAACCGTACGAGACGTCCTGCAGCCTTCAAGGTAGGGGAGTTTGTGCTTGTACACCACTCGCGACTGCCCACGGCCCCCCCCACTGTCGGCAGGACCCTTACTTTGCGCCTTACCGTATTATGCAGATAGATGCATCCAAGTTCCATGTGAGGTGCAGTCCCCGGCTAGGTGGAGAGCTACTCTGTGCATCTAAACAGCTGAGACATTACCAATCGCCGGACGAACTGTCCTGAGACGAGTGGCGTCCGTCTGACAGAGAGGTCGAGGGCATCGACCTAGAGAACACTGCCAACCCTGAGGAGGTAGACGAACTCGAAGAAATAACTGTCCATGAGATGGCAGTTGATGGCTACTACGTGGTTGAAGGTATTGCACGCCACGAGTATAAACAGCGCTGGAAATGGATACGGGTTATCTGGGGCAATTTGGGAACCCATGTCCGCCTTTATACAACCAGAGTGGTGTATGAACCCCATCTTTCGTTCCTAACTCCTTGAGAACAACGAGGGACAGCTACCAACCCGTGCTGAGACTGTGTCGCAGTGTAAGAAGAAAAACTAATCTTGATGTGCCTATCTATCTATTGTGCCTAACCGAACCGAGGAGGTTGCAAACTTCAGGAGGCTGTGGTATACCCCAGACATCCCCTCCTTCCGTTGGGAGTCTCCTTCGGGCCACTCCTGCAGGAGTCTCTGCTCTCCCCGGAGGTACACATCCCCCGAACGAAGGGACAAGCAACACTGAGGGTTTTGAGAACACTACCAGGCCGATTATCTTGTTTGCAGCCGAATGGTCGGTGCATCCTATTGCCCCAGCCTCCCACCGCACATTCATCGCGCAGTGTAGTACCAAGAACGCGCCCACGCGCTGGACTATGTACCCGTGGGGTCGATTCAGTCCGGGGTGCCCACCTCCATACCACCACCTCAACTGCGGGTCACCTGAAATTGCCAGCCTACGTGAAAAAATTCTTCCCTGATTGGGACTCACAGTTGAGGCCCTTTGATCGCAACCCCCTCTGTTTTCAAACCTCCAAAGGGCGGTGAGCACTGTTGTGCTGACAGAAAGACCTAATTAGTGTGCCCTGCAGTCCATCGCCTGTGGTTACCAGCGTGAACTAGGAGGCTGCTTTTCAGGTTTGTAGCCACCAAGCGAGTGTGAGCCTTGTTGACCACGTGTTGCATGAAGTATGCCCTAATGTTATGACCTTGTGGAGCGGTGGCTTTCTAGTCCAGGGTGGAATGACAAGCAAGGTGCTGTGAAGCAAGGTGTGTCCACCCTCCTTGCAGACAAGCGTGCCCACAGTTAGGACCCGTAACTGGTCCAGACCAAAGGAGTTCTACCCTTCTTGGCGGTGTAGCCATTCTCCCAAGTGTGCTACCTATGTATGTGTGTGTCTCACTTCACTCCCCGGCGTGGCTCCCTCTCGGGCTTCGCTGATGTTGGACCGAAGGTCCTAGTCAGGTACTATTACCACTCCTATGGCTTCGAATTTCTGTGCCGGCACCTATCCCATTTTTCTCAAGGCCAAAAACTAACATACTCCCCTGCCCACGAGGAAAACCCCCTTGAGCAGGAGACATCACTACACTACACTCACCAATGCCAGCACCAGCCTTTGATGGCAGGGTGAGCACAGCCGCACTCAGTCCCTGCAGGCTTGCTGACCCTAACCCCTACACAGGCTACTGGGTGGCCGTGGCAAGGAATTCACGAGCCCTGTTGGCTTCCCTGTGAAATTGCAAGCAAACACGGTGCCGCTGGGCAACTGTGGCCTGCCAGGGACACCCTCCGGGGTTTTTCTGACAGGGCTTGGAGGGAGAGGTGCACTAATGGAGCGCACAGCGTGTAGTAAGGGTTGTACTCGAAGAAATTGTCCAGTAACCCACTTTGGTTGCGTAATCTGCGCCCTTGTTAGCTCTGGCGAAGAATGGGAAGTCGCGGAAGGCAACTGCTGCTGCACCACTTCACCCTTTTCCCTTTCCCACCTGAGAGCAGAGGCGGATGAAGGACAGTTAGCGGCTGAAGAACCTAACCAACCTCGCTGTACTATACAGGTATTAGGTTGAAAAAAAATGCGCTGTCCTCTAACCGTCGTGCAAGCAAGCGAGGTTAAGGACTCTGCCCGTTCTGTTTTTGAACATGGGGTGGAGCCTGGGGTAGCCTAAACAAGGCTTATACCGTGTGCAGAGCGCGTGGCCTACAGCCCTTTAATGCATCATGTGTATGCAGGGAAGAGAGACGAACAAGGACATTTTTTTCCTAACATTAACCCAACTTATCCAATCACCACGAAGCTCAAGCAAAGGAGTTGAGTTCCCCTTAGGCTTACTTACCTTACTCACCAGGAATCATTTGTATGACGAAGGACATCGTACGTGAGGGCAACCCTAAGCCTTTAAACAACTCCATGGCGAGTTATAAACCACCCTAAGCGACTACAGCATCGTCCGTGTCATGCATGCACTTCCAATCTTGCTTCATACAGGACAAAGAGAGGTAATGGCGAGCAACTGCACAACCCTATGTTAGCGCAGCGGCAAGGCAAGCAAGAGCAAGCACTATCCTTTTTGACCTGTTAAGAGAAGGGAAGGGCGGATGCATGCACAGGGAAAGCACCACGACGTGTGGATGCCTAGATTAGGCACATGCATTGCAAGCACAGCACATACTCTAACCCTACGTGCGTGCACCTAGGATTTTATGGGGTCCAAAAATCCCAAAACCAGCTACAGTCAGAAATACTACTTTTTTTGTCAAATTATACCATAAAGAGCATACTTTCCGGAGTTAGCTCCCCCCCCCACCCTCCCAATTGGAAATTTCCTAGCCCCTAGATCGACAATGCAGGCTTGATTCCATCTAAAATCGGCCGTATCCGAGAAATATGACATTCACCACCTAGTTGCGAATAGCAGCTTTTGTATAGCTCAAACCATACATGTTTGTTTTTGGCAAGAGATATGACTTTTTGGTGATGGGAGGTCCAAACACTCGATAACTTGCTCCAAAACTTTGCAAAACACCTTCTTCTGAGTCACCACACTCAAAATGGGGTATGGGTCCCTACAACTGACCACTCATGCCCCAGAAATGCTGTTTTAGGCCAAAAAATGGGCATTGTTTGGGCCAAAAAGCGGTTTTTTGGTGATGGTGGCTCCAGAACCCTTTATCATTTCCTCCAAAACACTGCAAAACGCGTTTTCTTGAGTCCAGAATCCTCAAGATAGGGTATGGGGCCCTACAACTGACCACTCAGGCCCCAAAAACGCTGTTTTAGGCTACAGAATGGCATTTTTTGGCCATTTTGCGGCAAAAAATGCGGTTTTTTTTAGTGATGGCGGCTCAGAAACACTCAACAACTTGCTTCAAAACCTTGCAAAACACGCTTTTCTGACTCCAGCACCCTCAAAATAGGGTATGGGGCCCTACAACTGCCCACTTAGGCCCCAAGAACACTGCTTAATGCAAAAAAAGGCATTTTTTGTCCATTTTGGGGCAAAAAATGCGGTTTTTTGGTGATGGCCGCTCCAAAACAATCGATAACTTGCTCCAAAACCTTGCAAAACCTTTTTTTTTGAGTCCAGCCCCCTCAAAATAGGGTGTGGAGCCCTACAAATGACCACTCAGGCCCCAAACACACTGCTTCAGGCCAAAAAAAAAATGGCATTTTTTGGTCATTTTTGGGCCAAAAATGCGGTTTTTTGGTGATGGCGGCTCCAAGAAAACTTGATTACTTGCTTCAAAACTTTGCAAAACAGTTTTTTGTGAGTCCAGCACCCTCAAAATAGGGTGGGGGGCCCTACAACTGACCACTCACGCCCCAAAAACACTGTTTTAGGCCAAAAAAAGTCTCTCTCTGGCCATTTTTGGGCAAAAAATGCGGTTGTTTGGTGATGGCGGCTCCAAACCACTAGATAACCTGCTCCAGAACTTCCAAAACACGTTTTCTCGAGTACAACATCCTCAAAATAGGGTGGGGAGCCCTACAACTGACCACCCAGGCCCCAGAAACACTGTTTTAGGCAAAAAAATGGCTTTTTTTTGCCATTCTTGGGCAAAAAATGCGGTTTTTTTGGTGATGGCGGCTCCGAAAAACTCGATAACTCGCTCCAAAACCTTGCAAAACACGTTTCTTTGAGTCCAGTGTTTTGGCACCTTCCGGATTATTGTCTTGGGTAAAGGGCAGGCACGGGCACAAATCATTGCTTGCCTAGCCTCACAGGGCACTAGGGACAAACTTGATAAATTTGAAATTTCGTGACACCACAAGGACAACATCGAAATGACCGTTTTTGGCCCGAAAGTGGCAAAAATGGGCAAAAATGGTTATATCTTGGGTTTATCTGGACATCCGGTAATGCAATTGACGTGATTCCAATACAGCAACTAGAAAACGTCAGATTTTACCGATTGCGCTATCTAAATTGGGGCAGATGCGCACATATTTGGCACAAATCACCAAAACCTCGGCAAAATTGGGTTGCGGCGGGCCGTGAATCGCGATCGCGGCAGTTTCTGAACGGTTCAGTTACGGGTCTCCGGTACGTCATAAAATCCTAGGTGGCTGCGTGCTCCATTTCTTTCATTCCTGTTTCGACCTGTGCAGAGCAAGGGAAGTGAATGCCCAGACCCCCAACGAACGCAGCGGTGGCAACCCTAGCGTTTCAACGAAACTAACAACACGAACGCAATGGATGCGTGTGACATGACACTAACATACCTGAGAAGCGGGTTATCCACCTGGTCTGTTGTGGGGTTGATTGTTAAATACTTTTTCCTAAGGTTTATAACATTTTTGGTGCAACTGTGCAAAAAACTCTTTTAAAAACTTTTAAAAACATGGCCCATACCTTCTTATCCAGGAGTCCTTTTTGCTTCCGCACCTCTTTCGGTTAGTGCGCTTCTGTTAAGGTAAAATGACCAGTTTTCAGTCCAGTGACCAGTTGTGGGTCCAGTTGTTCCATTTTTTCAAAATAGACAGAAAAACGACACGAAAACCTTGCCTCTTTGTTTGCAAAATGTTTCTTGGCCCTGCAAAATGTTTTCTTTCCATTTTCATACAAAAACCTTGCTTTTTGTTGTTTTTGAAATATGTTGTTTGGCCCTGCATGATGTTTTCCTTGCCCTTCTTACCTTGCCCTGAAGCACCCACGCACTGAGACAAGCTACAAGGCTGCAAAACTGTGTCCCAGTCTTTTTGTTTCTCTGGAATTGTCGTGTTGAGGAACACACTTCCCTTACACTTGTCCTTAAGAGCTTGAGCAATATGACACATAGACTGTGGGAAAAAAGTCTCCATCGGAGTTGGAACTGTGTTCCACATCCTGGGGGGGGAGGGCTGGGGGTTCTGGGTCTGCATGCGCCACTGCACTGTCGTCTGGGGGGGGGTCCTGCCGTGCCCTCTTTGCCCTTGGTTGTTGGTGCTGTGGCAAGGCCCGAGGCCTTACACGTCCTGCTTGGCGCCTTGCTGCAGGCCTCTCCTTGTTCCACTCCTGTTCTTTCTCATAATTGGCCGCAGCTTCTCTGAAAGACTGGGAAGTGACAAAACCACCAAGCCTCATGTTCCATGGGTCATGCCCAGTCGCCATGTTGATTGCTCGACTAGTGGCTTGGCACTGGAAATCTACCTTCTGAACTCTCTGGGGAGATGCTTCAAGTGAGGGTAGCACAGCTTCAGCAGCAGGTTCTGCAGCAGGTTCTGCAGCAGATGGAGGCGGTGCTTGATCGGCCAGACGACACGGATCCAAGCTGGCAAGAAAACTTTCCGGGAAGAATGGAGCGATGCCTGCCCTCCTAAACCCACTCATGATGACACTAGGGGTGACACACTGCATCCAAGACTCAGTGACAAATTTCACAAACAGAGAGGGTGTGATGCTCTTGCCTCTGTTCTTCGCGCGCCAGTCGCACTGTCTTCTTTTCTGCGCTGCCTTGAAAGGCTTAAAAAGACTCAGGTCCAGAGGTTGGACCACATCAGTCAAGTGGCTGGGGAGCGCCACAAGGTGCACTGCTAACTTTACAGCCTCCTCAATGATGGCTCTTGTTAAATGGGTTTTGCTACCATCCAAAATGAGGGATACAGCCTTATGGGGGTTTGCGGTTGGGCTGGTGAGGGAGGCAAACTCCCTCAGCCACTCGATAAAAATGTCCTCTGAGGACCAGCCTGTTTTGGTGGCTTTCACTGAGAAAGGGCAAGCCTCATGCTGAAACATGTCCCCTCTGGTCAGCGCACTAGGCCACAACAGAGCAGGACGAACATAGAAGCCATCAGCGCGTACACATGCCACCAGGGTCGCGTGGCGTCTGTCGTAGCCTCTCCTCCTAGCGCAAGTTTTAGTACCTCTTAGGACATACACTTTAAGGCTGCCTGTGTCGAAGTCAATGAACATGCCTGACTCGTCTTCATTGAACACATACTGTGGGTCGTACCCCACTTTGGCGAGCGCTGGACTCAGGGACTCATAAACCAGGTTGTCCACTCATCCTTCGTCAGCTTCCTGTCGAGGCGCACACTCTCAGCATGCTGCGCAAGGCGACCAGACACCTCAGGGTGGCGACGAAGCAAGAGGCGCCACCACTTGTCCATACTCTTGAGCGTCAGCATCGTCGACGGCCTGTCATCTGTTCGCACGCTGTCATTGTACATCCCGGTTGCCTCGCTGATGATGTTGTCCCTTGTGGGTGGCCTTCCTTGCTCGCGCTCTCGCTCCAACCATTCAACCAGCGCGCTCTCGTCCACCAAAGGCTTGGGCCCTCTGCGCTTGGGCTGCAAGGTGTCTCCCACACTGCAGACACAGAAGATGAAGATGGCCGACAGCAATGCAAGGTTAGATCGCAGATGACGAACAGAACAGAGACAAGTCCGTGCTCCGTGCTGTGGTGTACCTGTGGCGATCAACAGCGCGCTGTACAACTGAGCGGCTGACGGCGTGCTCCCCTGATGCTTGTCGCTGGCTCATCTGTCCAGCAATGGCAGCGGCGGCGGCCTTGGTAACCTCACAGGCTTCCTTGGGAAGCGGGTAGATGCAGCACGGGGCGGCCTTGGGGCGTCGCGGCTTCCTTTGCTTCTGCTCAGGCCTTCGAAACCTCCTTTGCACCCTTGAGGTGACCTCCATGAGCCAGGCCTTGGCACGACCCTTCGCCGCCCGCATCTAAATAGTTAAATAAATGGAATCCATTTTAAAAACAAAGAAAGAGGCACTAATTGTTAATAAAAGCGTGCAAATCAGCGTAACACATCTCTTCTTCCCTGGCCCTGCTTCGGTCACCACCTCAAATCCGGTGCGATTCCGGTGCCCGGCAGAATTGAGATTTCCCCAGCCAATAATGAAATGCAAGTGAGGATGGATTTAAAATCAAAACTTTCATTGTTGATCTACCTACATGACCAAATTTACAATCAGACAGTAATCGCAGCCGCCAGGCCCAATGCTAAATCTTTCGCCTCATAACTGGTCATTTTACCTTACCCTTGTCTGCGACCTAAGGTTTTGGACCAAAAATGACGATTTCCAACGTCATTCCGTCACGTTTCAGCAACTTGACGTTTTAAATAGCTACTCCTCTTGCTAAACCACAGGATTCAGTCTCTGTTGGTTACAATTTCCATTTCTTTCAGCCCCTGGAATGTTGTGCCCTCCATCTGGAGTATTGCTCCGCCCTTGCCATTGGTGAGGACATTTACTAAAATGCTGATTATACAGCGATCACCGTCCGCATTAGGGCGTTCGACTGCACCCTAGTGGGCAAGCATGTGTGCTCTAGGGAGTCCGGGTTCAAACCCCACTACCCCCAAATATTTACCAAAGGCTTTCGCCGCACGCTGCCGATTTTTGAGGAATGCCACATCGAAGGGACATCATTCTCGGTACATTACACTGTTTTTCAAGGGTACTTGCAGTGTGGTAAGCTTCTTTAAGCTCATGCGAGTGTCATTGGCTGGTTTAAACAATATTCTGACATAATGTTCTGCCAATTTGCGCCTTTTTCCTTGGCCCTACTAGCCTGATCAACTAGTACCCCAGAGGGGAGTAAGAGAAAGTCACTGCCATGTCTTACCCCTTTTTGGTCGCGCGCGCTGCGCCCTGTTGCGATATCGAAAAAAAAGAAAGGTAAAACGGAACGAGAAAACTTTTCAAATAGCTCAACTATAAGCTAATTAACATACAAAACGGCTAGGCAAAAAAGCGCGCAGCGAAACGTGTTAAAAACTGACCGAATGTTTTTCAACCTTATATAGGTTAATAGTTAACGCCGTAAGAACCGTTACCCTATCAAGAACATAACGCCGTGCATCTCGTTAACACGCCGAATACACACTTAAAACCGTGTCGCGAGCAAAGCGTAAAGCTCAAGAAACAGTTTCTAACACTCCCCGCCCCTGCACTTCCTCTCTTTCGCCCTCATTTTTTCTCCATGTACCTTCTCCTCCCATCCGTGCCCCACCCTCGAAACACTTTTGCCTCCTTTTCCCTGAAGGCGGCAATTACGTGGCCAAAGAGAGCCGCAACAAGAAGTCGGTGGGGACCTGGTCGCTGTACATGTACAAACAAGTGAAGCAAGTGCACTGTGACTCCAGGATTAGCAACAAAGCGGCGAGCGACGACACCAGTCTCATCAACGACGTGATCCACGAACAAAGAAACGGGCGTGGGGTATCACAGGGTAGTCATCAATGTGGTTTCCGCATGCCGACAGGGAGCTAAGGGGCAACACAGCACACAGACGCCACCACCGGGCAAAAAACAGCACGGACAACCAGCAGCACAACACGGCAAAGCACGGCGCCGCACGACAGGCCACAGGAGGGCAAAGCGAGCACAAACAGCACCGCAAAACAACAGCAGAGCACGACAGCACAGCACCAACCCACAACACAGCACCACAGGACACGACACAGGGAAGCAGGGCACCACAGCAAACCGCACAGAGCACAGGGAAGCAGGCGACGCGGCCAGACAGGGACACCGACACCGAAATACGCTACCAGAAGACAACCACGGGCCACCAGACCCAGCATCGCACCACAGAATACCAAAGGAAACAGCACGGACACACAGCAACGCACCACAGAACCAGGCGCCAGCAACAGCACGCACCACATGAATAGCACAACGCAAGCGCACCAGCACAGCGCAGCACAGCACCGCACAGGGCCGTGAGGACAGGGAAGGCACAGTACGACACCCCAGGACACACACAGCACACACCACAGCGCGAAACAACAGCAAGCACCAAAACGCCAAGACAAAACACACACAGCACAGAGCACACAGCGCGATGGAACACCGCAAAACACAGCGCCGCATAGCACAGGATTCCAGGGCGACAGCCAGCGACAGAGGGCATGGCACTACAAGCAGCGGCATCCAACGAGCGAAACAAACCAACACAGCACACAACACCACAACACCGGGCGGCACAATGCGCAGCAGCGCGGCAGAGCACCACACCCAGGGACACACAGCACAGCATAGCACACAGCAACGCAGACCAAAACCAGACAGCAAAGCACACCGCGAACGACCCAATCGGACGGCACGATACGCAGCAACAATCAACAGCACAGCACAACACACAAACGCCCCAACAGACACCGCACAGCTCGCACCAGCCCACAACACAGCAAGGCGAGGCACCACAGCACAACACGCAGCACAAAACACGGCAACACGGCACCACAAAACATCGGACGGAAGGGCAGCGCAGCGCGGCAACACCAGACAGCTCAAGGCACCACGCGCGCACCGGGGGGGGGGGGGGGGATGGCAGTAGAGGGCGAGGAACGCTGACGAGCGCGAAGCAAGAAGGCAGGAGCAAAGCATCGTAGAAAAAAAACGGAGCACCGAGCGACGAAGCACGGAAGACACAAAAGGGGGTGGGGGGGCAACCAGAAGGGAGCAGCCAGGGGCAAGGCGGGAAACAAAAAATCAGTGAAAGCACACGGAGAGCCGAGCAGAGGCAGACCAACAAAGCAAACAAGAGGAGGGGGGGGGGGGGCAGCAGACGGCGAGAACCGCTAACGAGCGCCAAGCACGCATGCGGGAGCAAAGCAGCGGAGGAGGAAAAAAAACCACGGAGCACCGAGTGGCAGCGATGAAAACTGCGAGACACAGAAGGGGGGGGGGGCAGCAACCACAAGGAAGCAGCCAACGGCCAGGCAGGAAACACAAAGACAGCGAGGGCACATGGTGAGCCAAGTAGCAGGAGACCAACAAAACAAACAAGAGGAGGGGGGGGGGCACAAAAAGCCGGGGAAAAAAAGGGGGGAAAAGGGGAAGGGGGGGGGGCGGAAAAGAAGGGCTGGAGGACAAAAGCAGCGAAGAAAAAAAGAGAAAAGAGAAAAAAAAAGAAGAAAAAAATTCAGAGGGGGGAGCGGGGGCGGGGACCACACAGCCCCAAGGCCCAGGGCACCAGAGGCCGGAAACCAGAGAAAGCAAGAGACAACGAGGGCGCACAACGAAAGAAAAGAAAAACAAGAGGGGGGGGGGGGTAATGGAACACACAGCGCCAAGGCCAAAGGCACCTGGGGGAGGAAACCAGATAAAGCAAAAGACATCAGGGGCGCGCAAAGGGAACAACAGAAAAAAAAACCAACAAAGAGAAGAAAGAAGGCAAACAAAAGAAGAAGAAAGGGGCAGGCCTGGCCCGGAGGGGGCCGAGCAAAGCAGAAACACAAAGCGGCCTAAAGAAAGGTGCGGCGCATCAAAACGCAGTTCACCACCTAGACGTGGACTGCACCTGACATGGGTTCTGGATCCATCTCTCCTGATGATACGATAGGGCTTAAAATGAGGGTCCTGTAGGCAGTTGCGGGGCCAGGAGGGTGGGTGTGAATGGTGAACCAAGACAAGGTCACCAACCTTGAAACTGGCGGGTCGCCGTAGGCGATTTCGTCACGTTCGCGGATATGTCTCAGGTTAGTCCCAGCCTGGTTAGCCTAAGACTGCTTGTGTTCCAGCCAATCCCCAACCGGGGTCTTGAAGTCCTCAGAAAAGGTAGTTTGGAAGAACGAAGCAGGTCGTCCTCCATGAAACAGCTCGTGAGGGGTGAAAGCTGTAGAAGAGCTCATCTGAGAGTTCATGGTCAGCACTGCCCAGGGCACTAGGCGTACCCAATCTTTGGTACGTTCCTGTTTCATCGGGATTCTTAGGTTCTGTTCCACCTCACGGTTTTGTCTCTCGCAAAGAGGATTAGGTGTGTGGGTATAGGGCACAACTGTGGTTACCTCAACGTTGAGGGCACCCAACACTCCTTTGTGGCATCCTGTGTCACTGCTGATGCTTACATCCTCATCAGAGTGCACCTGTTTAGGTGCTCTGTATGGTTCGAACCATTATTCGACCAACGTTTTCACAGTCTGCTCACCTGTCATTTTCTTATTGCAAGGGGACACACGGGTGAAGCGGGACAGGCCATAGGTGACCACTAGGCAACTACCATAGCCGCTGAAGCGAGGTAGGCTGTCGATGAAATCCACATAGAGAAGAGAATCAGTACAATAGGGTACGGGTAGGCTGGAAATCAGTCCCCTATCCCTACTATCGCTCTGCTTGGTGGCATGACGGCCATGTAACGGCAGCAAGGACAGCACTCAATTTATACATCAATGTGATCAGAATTTCAATGATTCTCAGATGTACATTAGTGCAGTAAATTTTCCGCTCGTTTTCATGTTTTCTCTTCGCCGCCAGATGTCGCCTGTGAGCGCGCGTCGAGTCGCATTTGTCTTTCGGGATTTCCCAATCGGATTTATTTGAATTATTTCGAATGATTTCACGTTGAGTCCTTATGTGCGATGGATGCACAATGAGATTCTATGTCTGCTCCATTTCTGTAGACCGGGTTTTTCTGACTATTCATATTCCACCATGGAGTTCAATGGGCTTACAAGTGCTTCGCATATGTCTCTCCCAGACGCTGGATATGGGTCTGAAGAGGGTCAGTTGGGTTCAGAGATATCAGGGGCAGTGTCGGGCGTTACGAACCCTGGGGCATCAAGGCTACAGGCTTCGCAATTACAAGAAAGATCCGCCACTATGCAGCGGTTACATGGTAGCAGAGGAAATCATGACTCTGCTTCTGGAATCTCCACGGACACCTTGAGATCATCGGACTTTAGCGGGGCTATCACTCGTACTGGGTCACTGTGTGTTCCCCCTGAGGTTACATTCGTGGCTTCTCCCCAGCAGACCGAGGATCAGCCTTCAGAGTGTCCTTACTGTGGCCATAGACATTGGCCTGGAGTTCATACTTGTGCTGTTTGATTGTATGAACGCCCCACCCAACCTTAAACCCGGTCGAGAATATCCCTCCTCAAGTGAATCTGGTTCCAGCTCTCACGCTCTACCTGATCTTGAAGACAGCCGCAGCGAAGGAGAGCAGTCTAATACTGGAATTAGTGGTGATTACTGGGAAAACCACTTCTAGGAAATCTGTTATCAGGAATTCTTGCACCGCCAAAATTGGCTACTGGCGGAGGCAGGCTATCGAGGCCGTCTGAGGGACTGGTTCAGGGCGTTGTGCCAGTTCATCAGGGACAGTGGCCGCCTGCGATTCGACGCCACATTGCAGGAACAAGAGAATTGGGAGGAGCTGATGGACCAGTTCGACCACCAGGCTGCCGTGATGGTTCAGATGGCCATCATTGCCGAGGAGAGACGCCAGAATGTGCATCCGCACGCTGGTGCATCGGGCGCCTGGGGTCCGAACGACGAAGAGGTCGACAAAATGTGGTGTGATTCGACACATTCTCACCTATCCAGGGAGCAATTGTCCAAGCTTCCCAACTCGAACTCAAGTGTTGATACTTGGGTTCATGAGGTAAGAAGCAAAGGAAAAGGGACTGGATGTCCGTCCTGTGGTGAGTGTGCCGAGGACTGCTCCTGTCGGCGCCAGATTTTGTCGCTGGAAGACAGGGTGAAGGAGCTGAAGAAGGCCGCCAAGGAGAAAAAGAGGGATGACGACAGCAAGGGGAAGGAGATGGAGCAAAAGCTGGAGAAGTTGACCAATCTGGTACAAAATCTGAGCACTACTGGGCTCACTGGACCAGCGCCTACAATGGCAAGTCACCCAGCACCTACCTCCTCAGCTGCACCTGCATCCACGCCTTACGGCGTTCCACATTCTCCGGCATCCCCAGCTTTTACTGGTTCACACCCAGCTTTGACTGGAAATTCTGGTATTCCCCCTACTGGATTTACAAGTCCTATTGGGTTTCATCTGGGTACAGAAGGAGGAGAATCTTCGTCAGGAAGGTCTGTACTGTCTGTAAGTACTGTTGGAGATATTGATGGAAAAGCAAAGACCACCGTGAAGGAGAGATCAATGGCCTTGAAGAAGAAGGACAAAGAAAAGAAGGAAAACGAAGCCAAAATCAAAGAAAAACAGAAGAAATTGAAGGAGATGAGGCTTCATCAAGCACAATCAAAGCCGTTTGTACAGCCCACGGTGGACCAGGCATTGCTGGCGGCCACAATTGCTCAAGCACAGGCAATGGGAGGCGCCGCCGTCAACCCAGTTTTTGTCAATCCGGTTGGCACGTCCACACGTTCCAACCTGAACCACCTCCTCAATCCTTTGCACATGAGGCTTAGAGGTTCGGTGATGAAGCAGCCTAAGTTCTCAGGGCACCCAAATTACTGGGCGTCCTTCGAAAGGCAGTTCATGGTCTGGTTGCAGACGGAGAAACTGGACAAGGAACTCTGGATTCTCGGGTTGATGGACTGTTTGACTGGCAAACTCAGGGAAAGTACATATAATCTTTATGTGGAAAGGCAGAATTAAGGGGATCCGGTGACTTATGAAGAGCTGAGGCGAAGTCTCAAACAGAAAGGCTCTCGGCTCCCTGAAGATCATTACAGGACCCGTCCTGAGAACTTCAGGGCGATCAAGAAATTATTTCTTGAAGGGATCCAAATAGCAAGGCAGGATTGGGAGTTTGTGGTGCAGGAGGCGGAGAACTCGGGCGAAGGCCTTTCTGAAGGCGAGATGAAGAAGATCCTCCTGAGCAAGCTCACGCCGGAGACCAAGCAGAAGATCAGGGAGTCCCAGGCGGACCAAAAAGTCCTGGGCAACTTGGTTGAAGTCCGAGGATTGCCGAAGACTATGGGAAAAATCGCAGTTCGTGAGTTTCTACACTCTATCAGTGCTACGGGATTGAAAGACATCACCATTCGTGAGGGCAGATGGAGAGTTGGTTTCCATGATTCTGAACAGTCAGAGTTTTTCTGTAGCATGGTGGATGGAAAAGTGAAGTATAAGGGGACAGTTTTGAAAGTGCGGCCGTGGATCTTCTCGTATGGAGTCGAGCAGATCTGGGACCAACTTGAAAAGTATGCAAACTTAGAACGCCAGAAGTCACAGGATTGACAAGGCTTCGGAGGCAAGGTCGGTGCCGTTGGTGAGAAGGGATGCTCCGTGTGCATTGCCCTTGGAAAGGAAGGTCGGGCAGGACTCACACGACCGCAGATCATAGGTGGACGCCCTCAGATCTCAAGACAATTCAGTCCAAAATGGATCGAAAGGGAAATTCTCCCAAAAAACCCAAGCAGGATGGAGCACGAGATGCTGACCAGCATGGAAGGGGAAAGGGTAAAGGGCAGTCCAAAGGAAAGAACAGGGATTGGACACCAAAAGATTACTCGCAGCAAGGCGGAGATCCAAGCCGCTCAAGATGGACCGATGCTGGTGGAAAATCTTGTGGATAATCTGGCGAAAAGAGTGGAAAGGGACAAGGAAAGTCCGGGAATCAAGAGGATTCCAAGGTGAATGGCAACCCCCTGTATACGGAGACGCCAGCAAACAAGACCTTCGGCAGCAACAAGGATACTGGAGGTCGAGGCACGGGCAGATCCAACGAATCCAACCCCAATTCCAACACCTCCAACAACAAAGGCCAAGGAGGTAAGAAAGGTGGTGATGGAGAGTCATTTGGTGGTTGTGGACGTTGAAAAGGAGTCAATGCCGTTGAAGCAGGGGAGGAATGGGTTGACGAAGGACAAGTACAGGACGTGCAGCCGAACGTCGAAGAAGAATGGCAATAGGGAAGCCAACTTGACCCAATTCCCAACACTGGGGTTGAGTGGCAGGAAACAAAGCCCATCAGGGTAGTTGGGGCGGTGGTTGGACGCTGCTGGGATCGGCTGGCGCGTTCCTCCGGCCTCCTTTACCCTGCCTGGGTCCTCAGCGCTGTCCGGCGGGGCAAGCAGCGCCAGTTTGTCTGCTGGATCCAGGTCAGGACGACAGATGGTAAGGTTAAACTTGCGAAATGTCTGATTGACAATGGTTCAGAGGTCAATCTGGTGAGGAGAGGCTTTCTGCAGGAGGACGAGGCGAGGATGTCCTCGACACCTGTCCAGCCGGAGGGAGTGAGCAGACATCGCCTTGAAGGTGGCGACAGAGAGGCAGAGTTGGCGGTCAGATTGGTGAAACAATCTGTCTGGAGCGTGGAGGAGACAGTGACGGAGGAGTGGTTTTCTGGAAAATTCTATGAAGCCACCATAAAGTATGATTTATTCTTGGGTCAACCATGGCTTCACGCTCACCATGTGTCGCCCATGGGACACAGGACATGCTTCCTCCAGGATCCGTCGACGAGCGACCCGTCCGACCTGTATTATCTGCACCCATACACCAAGAGTATACACCAATTCAAGGAGCGAAATAAGCTGCATATTCAGCAAGATGGGCAGGAATGGACAGGGAATCAAGAAGAATTCGACGAAGGAAAGGTGGAATCATTGAACTGCAAGAAGTGGAAGTCAGTTTGCTATCGTGTAGTCGACAAATGGCGGGACATTCTGGTGGATTACTTCGAAAAGAACCACAATTCTCGTCCGCAAGTTGATGCCCTTGCAAACAGCAGAAATGAAAGATTTCGAGAGTTCTATGACGACGCCTGGAGTGAGGACTGGTCTGAACCTTTATGGATCAATCCGCGGTTCGACGTTTTTCCTCGTGTGGTGCAGAAGCTGAAGCAATCCGGCGCAAAGGCAATTTTAATTGTCCCCAACTGGCCAAAACAATCTTGGTTCAAGGTCATTTGGACATTTCAATCGACATTGTCGAGCTACCTCACAAGGGAGTGAAGCTGTATTGCGAAGACAATGGCAAGCCTTTGCCACAGCGTTCGTGGAGCACGTTGGCGTGCTTAGTTGACGGGAATCTGGGAGATTATTGGCAAGATAACAGTGAAATGGGAACAGAAGAGGTCATCCCAAATTCCTCAAGAATCGAGGAAATTGAGGTGGATCAAGACGATCGAGAGCGGAATCCCGACATATCGTCGCGGAAGGAGGGAAGGACAATCGGCGTCCCTCAAGAGAACGCCTCCATCCATTCCAATTCGTCCCCATCAGACAAGAATCAAGCCAAAAATGTCAAGATTTCAAGCAAGAATGACGACAGATTTCCAAGATTTTGACCTGAATTGACAGGAATGCAGCTGAATTCGTCCGACCATCCCTTCAAGACATTTGTGGAACCCCTTAATTGGTGGGATCCCACAGAGGAGCGAGCTCAGGTGAGCTTCATCCGCCAACAATGCGACGAAGAAGTTTGGAATGAAGTGGCCAAGAATATGAGACCACGACCAACAATTCGCAAATTGGTGGACATAATGTCGGTGATTGAATGTGGGAATCAGGTCGACAGAGACAGGATATCTGCAAGAAGGGACGCAGTGTTCGAAGATTATAAAGATGACGTGCTGAGTGGGAAGTTGTGGAAAAACCCCCCAATTCGATGTGAAAATGGGGAAGCCAAGATTGAGATAATCCAAGGCTCAAAGGTGCACAAACAACGTCCATTCTACCTTCACGGCACCAAAGCAGATGCCCTGCGAATGATTATTGAGCGCAATCTCTATGAGTTCGGTTGGTTGGAGGGCTGCATGAGTTCTGAGTGCTGTTCAGCACCATTTACTGTGCCAAAACCCCCACCTGCTGACCAATTCAGCATAGATGCTTGGCGTCTAGTGGTGGATTACAGAGCTCTGAATGCCGCCACGGTACCTGACGCGCATCCCCTTCCTTTAACCGAGAAGGAGATCGCCGCGAGAGCCAAAGGTAAGCTCTTTACTGTGTTGGATTTGCGCCATGGCTTTCACCAAATGCCACTTCGAAAGGACGATAGGCATTTGACGGCAGTGTGCACGCCCTGTGGCACTGTCCAGTGGACTGTACTGCCGATGGGCCTGAAGAATGCGCCGTCAATGTTCCAGAAGATGATGGAGAATATTTTCGTTCAGAAGCACAAGTCTCTGGATTTACAAGAATTCTGCAGCATCTACATTAACGACCTTCTGATTGCCACGTTGTTGGGAAAAAAATTTGATGAGTGCCTGAAGTTGCACGAAGAACAAGTCCGCAAAGTTCTCGAAGTCCTTCGACAAGAGAAGCTCGTGTGTGGACCCAAGTAGGGCAAAATGTTCCTCCAGAGCGTGGAGTTTTGTGGCTCTGTCCTGGAAGATGGGACAAGAGGACCAGCCCCAGGGAAAATGGCTGCCCTGCAGCTATGGGAAAGGCCTAAAACCATCACGCAGCTTCGTGCCTTTTTAGGCTGCTGCAATTATTACCACGAGTTCCTTCCCCTCTACGCCAAGTTCTCTGGTCCATTGACAGAGTTTCTCAAGGTTGGCAAAATCGAAGGAAAGAAGGGATCTCAAGTCAAGCTCAAGTGGACGCCAGAATGTGAAGAGGCCTTTACTGGTCTCAAGGAAGCACTGGCAAATGTGGTTACATTAAAGACTCCGTGGTTGGATGGAAGACCTTTTTATATTCGTAGAGACGCCAGTCGTTACGCCATCGGTGCTACGATCAAACAAGTCGATGACGAAGGTCACCAGCATCCTCTGGCTTTCTGGTCTCGCAAGCTTACATCAAGACAGCGAAATTGGAGTCCAAGGGAACCAGAAGCCTACACAAACCTTTGTGCCTTACGGCGTTGTGAAGGTTGGATAATGGGCCATCGCGTTGAGGTACTGACTGACCACAAGTCACTGGAGAGCTGGAGGACAGAACATGTGGATACCCCTGGTGGACCAGCTGGGAGGAGAGGCCGTTGGCATGAAACTCTCAGCAGATTTTGACCTCCACGTGACTTACATTCCAGGGCGCTGCAATACAGTGGCGGACGCCCTGAGTCGCTGGGCCTACCCAGCCTCAGAGGCTTACTCTGAAGTGAGTTTTCATGGGACAGCGACGGAAAAGGCCGAAGTGATTGAGTTTGATAAGGAGAAACAAGCACTGATCAAGAAACATTGTCTTCAATGTTCGATTAAGAATCAGATGAAGGTTGAATTGGTCAGATGCAAGGAGATTACCAAGGCAGATCAGACTGAAAGGGTTACCTCTGACTCTGAGTCGTCGCTGCCACTCCTTAATGTGTTTCCAGTGACAAGACCCAAGGCGAAATCCACGCTCCCTCCACAACAAAAGGACAAGGAAACTTCCTTCCTCTATGTGCATTGGACAAAGATGTACAAGGAGGACAGGTTCTTTGGGTCTGTATACCACAAGTTGAAAGGGGACAAGCCTTACGACTCTGAGGAGACTTCTGATTTCAAAATCCAAGGCGACAAGTTATTTCGGCAAGCACGGATTTGTGTTCCTGATTGTCTAATTGACCAATATGTCAAACATTGGCATCGAAATGAGACATCCCACGGACACTCCCGTGTTCTGGAGCAGGAGCTACGACACAGAGTGTACACAAGGGACCTCAAGAGTTCCTGTGAACGAGTTGCCAAAGCATGCAAGCAATGTCAGGCGAACATCCCCAAGAATCAAAAGGCAGAAGGACTACTGAAGGTATTACCAATTCCTGAGAGGTTGTTCGGCAAGGTGACGGCGGATGTCTTCGAGTTGGGACAAATCCAAGAGGAATGTCTCTACACGGGGAAGCCCATTGATAGGGTTTTGTTAATTCAAGACCGCCACAGTGGCTACATCCAGGTCCTCTCTTGCAACACGAAGCATCTCACCTCTGAAATGGCTGCCAAGTGGACTGCAAGTCAGTGGATGAGTAACTGGGATGTCCCCAGTGAAATTCTGACAGACAGTGGGAAGGAATTCATTGGGACTTGGTGGGAGAACATGTGTGCTCTATTGAGAGTTCATCATCTTCATGCCCGAGTCTACGACCATCGAGCCCTCCCTGCTGAACGCGCTGGAACAAATCTTATCAACATTCTGAGAAAACTCCTGGCGACTGAAAAAGACTACAATTGGTTGGAGACAATTTACTGTGTCTTAAGGAGATACCGTCGGACCAAGAACTACACTGGATTAAGTCTGAATGAGCTTGTTTTTGGTCGTGAGAAAATGGGTCCAGGCCCAGTGATGTATCGTCCAAGGCAGTGCTACGACACCTCACAATTGTTTGAGAGGATCAAGGATTTAGAGTCCAAGTGGATCCAAGCCAAAGTGGAGAGTCAAGCAGATTGGTTGAAATTCAAAAATCAGTCGAGAACACAAGGAAAACCCTTCGAGAAAGGCCAGCAAGTTTGGCTTCGTAAGTCAGACGAGACCCTGAAGGACGACAACGAATTTTTACCTTTGTGGGAAGGCCCATTCCAAGTCAGTGGTCAACTAAGTGAGACTACATTCAACCTTGAAATTGAACCGGGCAGACATCTCGAAGTACATCGGGAACGTTTGAAGGCCGAAGTACCCTGCCCCAAAGGAAGGTTCAAGCCTCTCTATTGGACTTCAAAGTACCTGAGCAACAGGAAGATGGTCACCAGCAGTTTCGAGTTGGAGAAGATCCTTGATTACAAGAAAAATACTCGAAACAAGTGGTACTTTCTGTGCAGATGGAAAGGATTTGGTCCAGAAGAAGACAAATGGGAGCCAGCTTCAATCTTTATCCATGGATATACGGACACTTTCATCACGTTCCTGAAGAAGCACCCTGAGATTGACCGTGAGCTCTCGCTGATCAAAGATTTTGTCACCAAGGAAGACTTACAAGCACAAGAAGAAGCTCCAATCATGGCAGAATCCATTCGAGACAAGATCTGATCAGAATTTAAATCGCCGAAACTTTCGAAAAGATTTACGGTCTACATATACCCTTGGCATTGGGACAAAACAGTCCTGGCGCATCGTCTATGTGGTTCGATGAACAGATGATGGGACATTCTGGGGTCATCCTGGTCATCATGTACATCATTCTCATCATGGTCATCATGTGAATCATGTGCTTCATTGTAGATGATTCCCATCGGAAGCTCCGAAAGGCCTTTATCCTCAACCACGACGACACTCTCGTGTTTTGCTGTCGGCTGGGCCCCTCTACTCGCCTTGGGAACGACTCGTTCGAGTTCGTGCTCATTTCAGAGATTCTGGCACATGACTAAGTTTGATGCAGTTCATGTGTTTGACGGATCTGCTGGGAATGTTATTTCAATCTGCTCTTACATTGAGACTGTTGGTTTGTTTCCCAATCGACCGCTGTCAAAGGGCTTATTAGGACCAAGTGAGGACAATGGTGTTCTTACTTGTGTCGACTCGCTGTTCATCTGTGGATTGTGTTGGAATCCCCCTCAGAATCAGCTCAATTTTGGCAAATTCCTGGTACCAAGCATTGGATGCTTCTACATTCTGGGACTATAATGAGTCAATTACCTCTTCTGGCTCATACTGGATTAGACATGAAGCTCTGGAGACAATACTGACAGTGTGGTGATCACGCACTGGGTTTTCTTGGCTATCATTACTTACATGATTGAATTTCCATCATCATGGGAATCATCATCATCATGAGGATTTGACCTGGATTGGCTATGAATGAGAACTGGATTTCCGTTCGGCACAACACACAGTATCTATCGACAATGAATCGGACCTATATTGGCTTGCTGCAGACTTCACAGTCTTCAATCTGTGTGCGATCCACTGATTTTGGTCTCAATTCAGTCACATTTTGTGCCATAATCTGGCATCTGGTCTCATGACTGCAAATGACACCGACCAGTTTCACATATCTTGGACTCCATGAAGGGATACCCTATTTTTTGGACGCTCGACGACATGGCGACACTCGTTTTCTGTTTTCTGGCAGTGGAATGTGAGATCCTGATTTCATCGTGGATCATGGATCTTGATCATGCATGTACATTCTTCACTCAGACTTTCAATTTGCGATCTTTCGAGCTTGATGGAAGCTATTTCTGTGTGCCCTAAGGTACTTATGCGTTTCATTCAAGTCGATGGCCATCGCAAAACACAGATCTCAGCACAATTTTGCTCAATTCAGCTCATTTTCTTGCATTTTGTCACAGATTAGTCGGTTTTTGGTCACTTTTGCCGTGTCTTTCACTTCACTTGACCCAGCCTGACATACTGGCGTATGTTTTCAGAGGAGGAGTGTAACGGCAGCAGTGACAGCACTCAATTTATACATCAATGTGATCAGAATTTCAATGATTCTCAGATGTACATTAGTGCAGTAAATTTTCCGCTTGTTTTCATGTTTTCCGTTCGCCGCCAGATGTCGCCTGTGAGCGCACGTCGAGTCGCATTTGTCTTTCGTGATTTCCCAATCGGATTTATTTAAATTATTCGAATGATTTCACGTTGACTCATTATGTGCGATGGATGCACAATGAGATTCTATGTCTGCTCCATTCTTGTAGACCAGGTTTTTCTGACTATTCATATTCTCCCATGGAGTTCAATGGGCTTACGAGTACTTCGCATATGTCGCTCTCAGAGGCTGGATATGGGTCTGAAGAGGGTCAGTTGGGTTCGGAGATATCAGGGGCAGTGTCGGGCGTTAGGACCCCTGGGGCATCAAGGCTACAGGCTTCGCAATTACAAGAAAGATCCGCCACTATGCAGCGGTTACAAGCCACAAGCATCAACAATGGTCTGCATTTGGGACCTCCGTTCAGTCAGGGTTAGACCAGAGTAGAAACACTCAAGAAAGAAGTCCACTGAGCGATTAGCGCCAGTGTGACCTGCCCTGGGATGGGACCACTGTAGACACCTATCGAGTCGTGCCTCAGGCACGACTATACGGTCCTGGTAGAAGAGGTACTGGTTATTTTCATACCACTGGTGGCCGTCAATGACACGGGGTTCGAGACCAGTGCTGACGGTCTGGAGAATTTCTTTACGTTCTGACTGATAGTCAGTGAGGCTCCATCCCTCAAGGATTTCTGCAGTCCGCATAGACAGGTCAAGCTGGACATCCATACGCTGGAAAGCCTCTGTGGCGAGTGCCTCAGAACTCTCACCAATAAGCGCATCGAAGTTGTTGCGTGATGTGTAGTCAGACAGTTCATTTTTTATACCAGGGATATGATGGACTGTCAGCCTGAGCTGGCTCAGGTAAGTCCACCACCATTTTAGTTTCGCTTTCGCCGGGATTGGGCCCTTCTGAAAGGACTTCACCGGTTCCTGGTCACAGAGCCAGACAATAGGGTTAGATCCCAATAGTCCGGACTGTGATGGGAGCACCAACATACCGGTCAGGAGCTCCTGGTCGTAGGTGCTGTAATTAGACCGTGCCTGGTTCCATTTCCACTTCCATTTTCCCAGTGGTACAAGTCGCCACTCACTGGAAGGACAGTCGTGCTTCACGGAGCCATCACGGTTCAGTCCACTGGTGCGATAATGGCAATGGGTTAGTTCAGCTGGGTTAAGCTCCTGTCATTGGTATATCGTTCAAGCCCCCCCTACATCACTGGCATCAGTGATCAGCACTATCTCGCCCTTAGGGGAGGGTACACCCCGGCAGTTGGCGGAGGCAATTTTCTTCTTCAACTCCTGGAAACACTCCTCCTCCCTGGCGGTCCACCTCCAGGGAGTAGTTTTCTTGATTGGGTCAGTGAGTGGGGCAAAAGAGTAGGTAAAATTGCGGATGTGTTGCCTAGTGAAGTTGCAGGCGCGCACAAAAATCCTGACGTTGTGTAGACCCTTCTTAGGGTCATCACGAATCTGCATGTCCTGTAGGGGCTGCATCTTAGACGCCGCTGGTTTCAAGCAGCCATACCCCACATCGAAACCCAAATACTCCATCTCCTCTTTCATGAACTCGCATTTTTGGAGTTTGATTCGAAGATGCTTTTCCTGACAAGAAATGAAAATATCACGGAGGAGAAGGACATGGTCCTCTTGGATATTGGTACCCAAACTCACTTCATCGATGTTAGCCTCCATTTCTGCTCCTCGGGAAATCAACTCCTGTACTAGAGGTCTGCACCTCAGTATGTGCAAACCTTTGTTCATCAGTTCTTGGAAGAGTGCTGGGGCATTACCCACCCCAAAAGGCATGACCTTCAATTTAAACACAGGACCCTTAAGGGTTATAAAGGCCAGCAGTTCCTGAGGTGCGGCAGTTAGGTCAACCTGCCAGAAACAACTGCGTTTGTCCATTTTGGTTTTGTACCGGCATTTGGCAATACGCTCCAGGGTGTTCTCCAAGTTGAGAATGCTCCAGGAGTGGTTTTGGGTTTTGTTGTTGACCTCACCATAGTCAACAACCAGTCGTAGGGCAGTCCACCCAGGTTTAGCAACCAGGAGGAAGGGACTGCAGTGGTGGGGGTAGTCCCCCTTCTTATATTCTTCAACGAGGCCACTATCAATACATTCCTTGATCTGGCGCTCGATTTCTTCGACCTGTTCCTGAGGAGCGGGATGGGGACGACACCTCACTCGCATCTTCTCAAATTCAGGTTTCAGTTTCAGGTCCATTTGGACCACTTTTTTACAAGACAGGGGAGGCGGCAGGGCGCCGAACACCTCCTCACAGGTTAGGAGCAGTTTCTTCAGTCGGGGGTCAAGGTTCAAACTCTCGATTATCTGCAGGAAATCCTCCTCAGCATGGAGGTTGCTCTTACCATGCCCTCTTTCTTTCTCCCGATCAGCCGTTTCGGCAGGTACTTGGCCGTCATCCCACTCAGGAAAACATTGTTGCCCATAGTGCAGAGAATACATTAGGGGTATCTCAGGGTCAGGTAGCGTGTAGGAATTATCGTCCTCCTGATACCAGATGGAGGTACTGTAACCGTTTCTGACACTAAATACTCTCGGCCCTCAGTTGCAACAGCCGTCGGAGTTCCTGAGTGTCATGCTCCGACAGTGGCATGTTATTAGAAGCAGGCCGCTCTAGAGCATCATGACTCTGAGCCACGGGTTCACCTGAGCAAGTATGCTGCATGTGCAGCACAGGTTTCCGAACAGTTGAAGTTGGTTCTGAGGCTGACCCTAGGTCCTAGGTCCTCCAGCAACAGCTGGGCGAGGAGAGCACTTTGTTTGAGTTCAACACAGCTGGGATCAACATGATGGGGAGAGCTGGCGATTTCAGACAGTTGGTCGTGAGCATCCTCCTTCACAGCAGCAGGTTCCAGAGCGCCATCAGGGGATTCCCGCCCTGTAAGTGTGGCAGAAAGGTGCTCAGAAGATCGTGTTTTAAGATCAAAAAGGGTCAAGCCACGATTTTCCGGCGGTGACCTTTTTCAGTGGCACCTGGTCCAGATCACACAGGGGTACAGGGTTGAGGAATCCATGTACAATGGATGAGACACTGGCCCATTCAGGGGCCTGCATTGCTGTGTCTGAATCCTCAGGCACATAGATGGGACTGTCGGGGAGCTACACTCTTCCCACAGTCATTTGGTCCACCACCCGGCGCCAATACGTGTGTTCACCTGAACAACCCCAGTCAGGGGTGAACATGACAATTCTTCCTCCCTCATGAGCGCTTTTGATTAGAAGGTTCGCGAGCAGGGAGAAGGGATGGTTAGCATACACGAGGCCCATTGCTTTCCAAAACAAGAGGAAAGCGTTATTCAAATGTTTCGAGCAATACAACTGCATGATGTGCTGTTGTTGACTCGCGAACAATTCCACCTGGATCCCATCCAGGGATACTGACGCGTTCCCGTGGGTGGCCGGCCACGGGACGCTGCGGGACACGCGCAAGTGAGCAGGCAGGCAAAGCACTACGCTCACAGGGGCATCAATGCGCTCATGGCATGTGACAAAGCGTTTCAGAATCCTTGCCACTCTGCAAAGAGGGAACAAAAGTATGTACAACAACACATCAGGATATGTACACATGGGGTTAAGACTGGACTGGGGTAAGGGCATCAAGGGACAATAGACACTCAGTCCCAACTCATATCCCAATCTCAGGTCCGACCCTCTCAGTGGCTGGTTGGGGCGGGGGCTCAAACACAACCCATGCCCTGCACAGTCCGGACCCTGAGACCCTGCCAATAGGGGGGGTGTGCCGCCCAGCCACAGGCGAGTTCCTGGGAACCAAGTACCTCCAAGGCCAACCGACAGTGGTACCCCATGCTCCCTTCACAGCGGGTCCCAACTAGTCTCTGAGCCAGAGATATGGCCCCGCCATTATTACCCAGGAGTTGGTAGCTGAAAATGGGCTGTTTCAGCCCAAACTGGAATTAGCTCAAAAATCTCCAAAATTGACCTCTCGTCCGGACCCGCCAGAGGTAGGGACGAGGCAACTGACCCTATGCCCTTTGAGTACGAACCCCCTGGAGCCTTCACCCAACTTGGTTCCCTCTGAGGTCCCGGCATCAGGGCAACACGGATGAGTCAAGTGGGGTCATGATGCCAAAATCACCAAAATGGGCGTCATTCCCACGCGTGGCTCGCCCGGCCAAGGTAAGGCCAATGGCACACAGGGTAGGATGCAGGACCTAGGACTCATATCTGAGTGTACAACTTGGATTTAGGTCCGGGCTCGCTATGGGCTTAGAGATATGGGGCCGCCAATTGACCACACGGAAGGGGGAAATTGGGGTCCCAAAATTGGGTCATTTTGGCTGTTTCAAATGAGCCAAAATTTGGTGTGCTCTCAATAGTATATCTCCACGCCGGCTTGGAGATCGGATCCGCCATTCCATACGCGATCCACCGGGAGTCCAAATAAGACTCTCATGCCCTTGGCTTTCAAAGATCCCCATGCCACTTGGCGTGGTGACGATCCCAATTGGGTCCACAATTGCCAAAAATGGCAAAATTGCCCACACTCACTTTGGGCTAGCGCCTTAACGAAGGTGGCTCCGCTTCGCCCACGTGGTGTGTGGACCATGGGGACCATTACCCTTAACACCCATGTCATATATGGTCCATTGGTCCATGCGTCCGGCGTGCACGAGGGTTAGAACATAGCGCACGGCGGGCAGCAAAAGTGGAAAATTGCTCAAAATGGCCAAAAATGCGCACACTCATGGGTGGGGCAAAAAAAGCACATGTCCGACTTGGACCGGAGTGTGCCATGGGATTGGTATCAAGTCATGTGTGTCCAACATATCTTTTGGGCGTCGCCCAACTCCTCCGGTTTTGGGAATGGCAGGGTCGCCAAGTGAGCCCATGATTTGGGATAGTCCCAAATTGCCAACATGGCGGCCACGGTGTGCCAAGCCCAAGAGGAGTTATTCGCCGGGTCTAAGATATGTTGGGCACCGAAGTATGTACCCCCATATCATACTTGAGTCATGATGTCAATTGAGCGCAACGTTGAGATACACGGTGGCCACTTGACATCATGACGGGCCAAAAACGGCAAAATTGGCACAAAGACACACAAAAGTGCATTGAAAGGTGCACAATTATATTATAATACCTTCGGCATGGATCGTGCAATTAACTAATCCTTCTAAACACAATGTCTTGACACCAATGACCTTCGATCCCACATATGTGCTCCACTTGGGGCGCCTTGAAAGGTTACGAACGCTACTTCCCAAGTGGGCACATGAAAATATGGAAAATTGCAAAATACACACCTTGTTCCCATTGCATCGCTTCGGGATCACCACACAAGCTTCCCTTCACGAAGGTTAGGCTTGCAATTGATCGTGGGGAGTACGGAGAAGGGGCTTACACAATCTGAGGGCCATTGGCGGGTTTGGCTTGGAGCAATGGACCCGCCAAATGGGCACGCAACACAACACATGGCACATACCACATATTGCCCAAAAAGGTAGCTCCCCCCACGATATGTCATGCCCCTCCAAGGGCATAACTTTGTGTCAATCGCTCATAGGAACTCAAGGAGAGTTCCTATGCAACACCAACACTTGCGCGCTACACTCGAAAATTATCTTAACGCACGCAATGTCATGGCCAAAGAGTTATAACGCACACTCTACCCTCTTGACGGTGATCCATTACACTAGCGCGCACGTGTGGAAACGCAAGGCATATGATGCTTCCTAAATTACGTCGGGAGTATTGTGAATACATCCCACGTTTTCTTATCGTCATTGCTCGCAAGCGGCACGAGATATGACCCTCACAGGTGGCCTCACGAATCAACTTTGTTTTGCCCGTATCTCTAAGACAAATGGAGGGCAAGATAAAAGGAAAGTTGATTCGTGCATGGGGAAGCACGTAGGTCCACTCGAAGGAGGTCAAATCAAGTGCGGGGGTGTCGAAGTCGAAAATCTGATTTCGACATCCTGAAAAATTCGGATTAAGGTTGCGAGTATTAATTATGAAAATTGCGGAAGCGTCCATGCAGTTCCTGAAGGCTTTGGAGCCTTCGTGACGGATTGCGTTAAAATTTCCATTATAAACAGTTAAACTGGCGGTTACGGTAAAGTCGCGATCCAACCGCCAGCAGTCAAAACAGTGAGTATCAGAACGGAAGCATAAAAATTGACGGAAACAATATGAAAATAAAACCCTGTTGATTCCTGATATTCTGATACACAAATCTCCGCTGGCGGTGCATCGGTTGCCGATGCGGGGCTTTACGGCACGGAACGGAGCGTCAACGGGCGTCTTCCCTTCCGTACATGGGGTTAGTGGACCGGAGACCGGTTGTATGCCGTAACCTGGCCATGGGGTTCTGGGTACCGCTTCACCCCCCTCCTTAGAGCAAACCCTGGGGGGGGCTCGATAACATCCATGCATGGCAGCGGGTACCCAGGACCATATCCTGAAGGGGGGGTGTCACATCCTCACTTGAGGCTGATTCAGGCTAGGCTGTCAAATCACAGTAAGACACAGTAAGATAGGTATGATGCCGTAAAAGCTCGTAGCACATGTATAGTATCCAGTATCAATGTCCCGGGTCCTGGCGGCGATTGTTCGGCATCCAAAGGACCCGTTAACCCATACCAGGCGCACCGGGTGCCGGCTGCTACGGTCACCACCACAGTGGCAGTGGCATACACGGCCAACATAGGCGACACACGACGACCGAGGTGGTCCCACAAGTCGAGAGCGACCACAAAGATCCATCAGGCTACCCCAAGCTTCCCAAGGCCCGGCGACTGGGGAGAGTCCCCACGGGTCCTTCCTCGGGCGCACCATGTCCATATCCATACGACGCGAGTCCAGAGTGCCATAGTCGAACTCCTTAAGAACCCCAGATCTTAAGGGAACTCCTCCTTAAGGGATCGGGCATCAAGGCCGTCTTTTCCCTCGCCCTACTGCCACGAAGGCCATACATGAGGGAGTTCTCATGCAGTGTGGGCGGAGGCGTCGACTCCTCAAACCACCAGTTTCCCAGGCAGACTGACCGAGGTCAGGAGCACCGGAGGCCGCCATCCGAATGCAAGTGCGTCTGCGAATCGGTAGGCTCACACTGGGACTGACAGTAGCGGACCGCTGGGAGTGTAGTCAGGCAACTGGGC
This sequence comes from Eutreptiella sp. 'Long Island Sound 2002', assembly GCA_964036045.1. NCBI lineage: Eukaryota > Euglenozoa > Euglenophyceae > Eutreptiales > Eutreptiaceae > Eutreptiella > Eutreptiella sp. 'Long Island Sound 2002'. The sequence continues at coordinate 104,788,823 of OZ038380.1, forward strand.
TTCCCGCCTGGCGCCATCAGGATCTCCACACATCACAGCGAATAGGGCAACACGGTATCACGGGCACTCGAACAGTAGAATCTGTATTCGGGTACTGGTCCAGGCTGGACCAGGCTGTATGAACATGTACACGGCGACTCAAGGCGCCTTCGTATTCGATCAGTGAAAAACAGTCCACACTCCGGTGATGGGCTGAAGACAGCAACATACAGATGCACATATCCTGGAGGGCAGAAAAGCAAAACAAGCGGGGTAAATAGGCGTGTAAACACACTCTGAACAGAGCGCCAAACCACGCCACGGTCAGGATAAGGCATATGCAGGAGGGTGGACAGGAAAACGCCTGAGTTCAGGCCATATATAGTCTCGAGACACACGTCGTCTGGTCTGGATCCCGCAAATGCCATGGGACCAGACCACACACCAAAAATCGCAATGCCGATGACAGCAGCATCCGTTGCGCAACGTCGTATGGGCTTCAAGGCCCCAAGAGCTCAGAAATATGAAGGTCAGTTGCCCTACCTGGTTTCCCAAGGATTCAGCAGGGGGGGTGAGTGACGAATAGAAGAAGAGAGGGGCCATCCTCCTCTGGATTCAGCAGGGGGGGGTATATGGCCACTCTGATGGCAGGTCACCGGAAGATGAGAGAGAGCAAGCAAGTGAGGGACGATCCGTCGGCCTCACAAGCGCCTCAAAGCACATCAGGGGAGAGCTCAGGGCGCTGATCAGGCACCCCTGGCTGCAATCGCCCGGGTGAGTGCTGCCAAGTCCGAGACGTGGATCTTGGTCTTGTGCTTGCGGATGTACTCCATGAAGGGAGTATTGACCCGCGGCACGAACGAGGAGACGGGTTCCCAGGTATCGTGGGACGGCCCATAGCCTCGCCAACGAACCTTGAACTCCAGACCTCCGGGTGCCGAGGCTTTCGGACGCTGAGCCAGGATCTTCTCGACAGTATAGTCGTCCTGCTCAGCATAGTCGTCGTCCGAATCGGCCTCAGGTGCGGCATAGCTCAGGGACACATGTTGGCCACGGAGGTCGGGTTCCGGCACACGGAGTGGACTCTCGTGGCGCTCCCGGAACTGTCCGTGACCCACCTTGATGCGGTAGGTGTCCTCACCAATCCTGCGGACCACCTCGCCGGGTGTGAACCAGGTCTTGGTGCGGTGGGTGCCCATAGGGCGGGGTCTGATCACCCACACCGGGTCTCCCACCCTGAACTTCTGCGCTGTCGAGCTTGGGGCGGACTTCTGACGCTCAGCATGCTCCTTCTCGAGCTGCTGGCGGATGTCCCGCGCCGTTTGCTCTTGCCGCGCGAAGAATTCCTTGGCATCCATAGCCATGCCATCACCAGACAAGGGAAGTCCCCGACCCAGGGGGTCCCTGCCGAATAGAATCTGGTGAGGGGACAAACCGCCCGGTGTGGGGGTGTCATGATGGGCCTTCAGAGCAGGCCACATCTCCTCAAACCAGTTCCGCCGTGGATTGGTGATGTGGATCTTGCGCAGCTTCTCGAACAGCTGCCGTCCAGCCACTTCAGCACGGCCGTTAGACCGGCTGAGATAGGCGACGCTCTTGGCATGTCGTATTCCCATGAGGGAACACATAGCCTTGAACCAGCCACCAGTAAACTGGGGCCCTCGGTCACTGCAAATGGTGCGGGGGATGTCAAAGACAGTCAGCCAATGACGAATCATCATGACTGCCACTTCCTTGGCAAGCAACCCCTTTTTGCGTGCCGGAACGGCTACAACGTAGCCGCTGTGGCCGTCCACACAGAGAACCACACAGTCAAAGGTCTCCTTGCCAATGTGCACTTCGGGCATGGGGAAGACGTCCATGGCCACGCTCTCCATGGGCTGGTCAGGAACCGGGGTCCATTGGGGTTCCCCCTTGACGTTCCGGTTATCGGGATTGCAGGCCTGACAGACCGAGCAACCCTTCCTGACCTTCTTGATGGCGGTGTAGAGAACGATATGGTCGATCTCGAACCGACGCTGCATGTCAAGGGCTTGCTTCTTGACCCCTGGGTGCAGCATGTGGTGGTGCCAAGCTTCACACAGCTCGAGCACCCGGGACTCTGGTACTAGCAGCTTACCATTCCGGTAGAGCTTGCCATCTTCCCCAGTCAGCCCCTTTGGCCACTTCTGCCCGTCGTCAGGGTCGGTCACAGCCCTATACTCGGCCGCAAAGGCCTCAGACTTGGCGTAGTCGTCGGTCCAGTCGTCCTGGAGGCAAGACTCCGGGAAGAGGTGCTTGTTAGACTCAGCTCCCTCAGGGGCGAGTACTCTGACCGCTCTGCTCACCCTCGTTGCGAGGGGGGCATCCGCAGCCATGACGACGAAGCATTTTGCACCCTCCTCCTCTATCAGGCGCTCCATCTCGATGATCCTCTTGGCTTCAGCGGTCTCAGCCTCATCGCCATGGGCAGAGATGTCCGTCATGCCCTTGCTGGCGGGATAGGCCCACCTACTGAGACAGTCCGCCACGGTGTTATCCTTTCCAGGAATATAAACAACCGTAAGGTCGAACTTGGCCAAGGTCTCATGCCATCTTGCCCGTCGGGAGGCAGGACCTGAGGGGGTGTCCACGTGCTCCTTGTGCCACGACTGCAGACTCTGATGGTCGGTGCAGACGGTGACGGGATGGAGGGCTATGTACCCAGCCCATTTCCTGAGGGCCATGACGATGGCATACGCCTCCTTTTCACGGGGCGTCCACGTCCGTCTCTGGCCTTCCGCCAGGACTCGGCTCCAGAAGGCCACGGGCACGTGCCTCCCGTCGTCAAGCACTTGCTCCAACACAGCGCCAATGGCGTAGTCGGAAGCGTCGGTGCGCAGGACGAACCCTCGGTCGGGATCCACGAGGTGCAGACCCACTGCGGATAGCAGCGCCTGCTTCATCCCCTCAAAGGCACGGTCGGACTCAGCTGTCCAGACCAGAGCCTTCTCCGACCCCTTCTTGGTCTCCTCTCAGTTGCCCTTGAGCATGGTCGTCATGGGGGCTGCATACTCGGCATACATCTTGATATACCCCGAGTAGTAGTTGCAGAACCCCAGATACGCCCGTAGCTCAGAGACCGTTTTGGGCTTTTCCCAGTGCTCAATCAAAGCCACCTTGCCAGGTATGGGCTTTCGCTGCCCGTTCCCGACTACGTGGCCAGCAAAGACCACCCCGCTTACCGCAATGGTGGCCTTGTCACTGCTGCCCGTGAGTTTGTGCCGAACCAGAAGGTCCAGCACCCGAGTGACGTCCCTCTCATGTGCCTCCAGGAGCTCCTCGTAGCTCATACTGGGGTCCCCGGACGCGATGATCACGTCGTCCACGAAGGGGTCCGCACAGTCGCGCACCGGCTCAAGCAGGTTCTCCAGCATCCGCTGAAAAGCCGCATTGCCGTTGGTAACGCCCATAGGCATCACCTTCCACTGGAGAGGTCCAATTGGGGTGCTCATGGCTGTGCAGGCACGGGACTCCTCGGCGAGAGGCATCTGATGATAACCGTGTTTCAGGTCAATCACCGTGAAGATCCTCCGCCGGTGTTGCTTTTGCAGCATGTCCTCAATGAGGGGCAGCGTATAGCTGTCGTGCTGCGTTTGGGCGTTCAGGCCGCGGTACTCGACCACGAGCCGCCACTCACCGGCCACCTTCTTGGGGACGATGAAGCACGGAGAGGCCCATTCGGAGTGGCACGGCTCGAGCCAGCCTCTCTGGATGAAGTCACGGAGGATCTTCTCCATGGCCTCTTTCCTCTCGCCCCTCAGGGCAAACTCCCGGTGCCGATACACACGGGGGTCCTGCCTCAGTCGTATCTTGGCGTCTCCATACGGTCCACGCACCGGTGGCGGAAACACAGGCTTTCCGCTGAAGAAGGTATCACCATACTTCTGCTTCAGCCTGGCCCTCAACGCCTGGATCTTGGGGCAGTCATCGGACTCCGCCTTGGCTTTTCCGGGCACTTGAACCACGGAGCTTACTTGAGGGGTAGCGACCCCGCTCGCTTTCGGCTCAGGTGGTCCTCCCAGGTGGCCCAAAGGGCCATCTCTGGTCTTGCCTCGGAACAGATCGCCGTAGGTGGGTGGGTTACCGCCAGGCGGCTCGTCTTGGCTGGACATGTGATCCAGCACCCTCTGTACGAAGGTATTCCCGTCATAGGAACCGGAGACGATTGAGTCCACTTCCCACCAGTCTTTGTCCTGGCCTTTGCCCTCACGCTGGTTTCCCCAGTCGTGAAGGGGCTGAACCATATACCCCTGAACCAGATCCCACTCCTCTTCAGTGAGGGGGTCTTCCGAATCCGATTCTTCGATGTCAACAGGGGGAACCGCAAAGCATTGCCGCCAGGGCTCTGCTATGATGCGGTTGACACACACGAAGTCCGTGGCGTCGGCCTGATCAAGGCCCCCATCCACATAGTGGAATTCCGTTGGCCATCTCTGGGGTGGCATGGGCTGTCCCTTAGCGTCCTGATAGACACTCTCTCCAGCCGGTAGGACGACCTTGTTTAAGGTCATGTTGGTCAATGAGGCTACCCAATGTCGGGTACTTTCCTCCTCGGTGCATCCCATAGGAACAACCAGCACTGCCTTGGAGCGGTCCTTGCGAATCTTCGCTATCGCTCTTGGAATGTCCCAACGGGGGCAATGGATCCACATCAATCCCTGATGCGGACCCCAGTGCTTCTTCCACGCGGAGTCCTGGCCGCTCCAGTACTTCTCACATACCCGAAGATGGGCGGATGTTCCTGAAGAGAACGCATCCAGGGCCAGATCCGACGCTCCCAGGTCCGCGACCACTCGGTTCGCCACTTCGGGCCTTACGCCGTACTCCTGGTTTGCTGGCCCAGTGGGCTCAGTGTCCAGCGCGGCCACTTCGAGCTGATTGCGTTTGGGGTGGATCCATTGGCATTCCACATGGTGCTCAGGTGACGAAAGCCACAAGAGCTGGTCGTCCTGGTACAGGGTCATGGAGGCCTGGGCCGGGAGAACGCCGGAGTCCGTCTCCATCATGAAGTCGTACCCAACGATCATGTCCCAGTCCATCTCGGCCTCGTAGAAGCGACCGTGCAGGAGGATTTCCTTGCCGAGGTCTGGGCGACTCAGCTCACGATGGTTCACGAACTGCAGCCCGATGGCCGCTTCCTTCGTGCCTCCCACCATGTACTGACCGTTCGCCACCTTCAGCCTGACAGGCTTCCGACTGTCGATCAGACACTCTGATGGAAGCAGGCCAGCCTTGACCAAGCTGACTTGAGCTCCCGTGTCGACCAACACGTCGAAAACCTTTTCCACTTCCCCGCATAGGGCACGGACCTTAAGATGCAACTGCCGCTCGCGACCGACACGGCGCACGGCGTGCAAACTCAGGATCTCCGGCCGTTCCAGAAGCTCAACAAGCGACTGGTGCAGGTCGTGGACAATGGGCTCAGGCTGCCCATCTGCAGCATCCAGCTGCGGTCCGGGTGATCCTCCGATACTCTCGGATAGATCCAGTAGTACATCAAACACATTCTTGGTCGCGAAGGACGGACGGGTGCAAGGGTTCGTGCCTTCACTTGCCCTCACCCCGCCTCCGCGACTGGGTGCCGGACCGGGCCTTCTGCCCGCGGCAGTCCCCTTGTGCTTATCGACTCCCGACTGGGATGGTTTGGCGCTTCCCACGTCACCATCCTGCGACCGCCCTAGCTGGGGCCCCTGGCTGCAGGGGCTCCGCCAGGGGGCGTCGGTTGTGGAAGAGGGGGTGTTCTCCTCGGCCTCAACGTCGTTGACGCCCTTCTTCCTCCTCTCACTACGAGCAGGCTTCTTGTCCTTGTCCTTGTTCTGGTTGTTCTGGTTGTTCTCCTTGTTCTTGTTGTCCGACCTGGGGACCCAGTTCCTCTTGATCTCCTGGATCTCCTTGGCCAACTCGGTCCCCTGCGACACCAGCTTGGAGAGCTCGTCCCTGTCCACCTCCACCTTGGCTTCCCGGATACCCGCGGGCGCACGCTTCTTCGACCCATGCGCCTTCTTGTAAGCCTCCGTGTCGGCCTTGTGGACGGGGCATGTTCGGTGGTCATGGTTGAAGCCCCGCTTCCTCCCATAACACACGAAACAGCCCTGAGGGTGAGCTCGTATGAACTCCCCAAAGGACAGCGGGGGGTCGCCAATGCGGCGAGGGTCCCTCTTCTCCTGCTTCCTCCAACCTTGCTGCAGGGGCTTCCAGTTTCCCGGCTTGCTCCCCGCGCTAAGGTTCTTGGCCACGAAGGCACACACGGCCACTTCGGCGGGCTCATCGTCGTTGTCATCGTCGACGAGAGTCTCATCGCCGCCGGCTCCCGCTGGGTCCATGGCAGCTTCCCCGCCAGGTCCCTCGCCAACGTAGTTGACGTCGCGGTCGCCGGGCCTCAACCCGCGGGTGTGGTGGAGGTTTCGGTACTCCTTGAGTACTTCCTCGCCAACCCACTCCAGGATCTCGTCGCAGCTCATCCGCGCCGGGATGGGCTGCAGACGGATGGTCTGGCCGCTCAACTCACACTCGTCAAGGCGCCACATCGCGGTCTTCTCGCGATCGCCCGAGACGGTGATGAGAAGAGCGTTCCGCAGGGAGTGCCGTTTGACATCCCGGGCCACGTTCTTCTTCGCCCAAGCCACCACGTTCGAGTGATACTCTTTGGGGAGCATCATCTTGACCGTGTGGTTGGACTTGGCCCTCTTGGATTCCTCCTTGGTGACCCTCTTGATCCATGCTTCCGGCAGCATGGAGAGCAGGCGAGCCTGCTCGTCACCCTCGTTCCAATCCTCCACGTTGCGGCGGAAGAGGGTGTACTTCCCTCGGAAGTCCCGCCAATCTCGTAGGCGGATCTCCCGTCCATCATGCTCAAGTTTGATGGACTTCCAGCGCTTGGCAGCCACCTGCGGAGCGTCCACCCGCTCCTGCTCGTTGAGCCACTTCTTGGCTTCCTTGAGGGTCTTGATTCTCCCCTCCTTGGTTGCCACGAAGTATAGCTCGCTGAGCACTTCCGGCAGGCGGTACCTGAACCGTTTGAAGACGTATCTCTCCGCATCTGCGGGAGGCAGGTCTTCAGTGACGGTCAGCCCCCAATCGTCCAGCTTTTCCAAGAAGCGGTCGAGGTTGAGGGGGTTGCCGTCGTACATGGGGGGCTTGATGTCCTTCAAGTCTTCCCACACGGCGGCATCCGCGGCCTTAGAGACCATGAATGCCGGCCGCGAGGTCGACCGAGGTTCCCATCGGCCTCGCCCACGGACTCCCACAGCCGCCACGTCCATCTCCTCCATGGAACCCCTGTGGCTACGCCGCGGTTCCTCCACGTACGCTGAACCAAAATGTTCACGCCGTACTGCTTCCATGTACGCATCCTCATCACGGCGCCGGCGGCTGAGTTCAGCAGCCTCCCGTCGTACACCACGCGGCGGGCTGATGTTGAACTCCTCCAGGTCCAGATCCAGGTCCTCACCTTCACCGACATCCCATTCCACGTCTCCTCTGGGGACCTCATCCCTGAGTCCACCATAACGTCCACCAGCGATGGGGATTGGCTCCGGGGCTGGTGCGGGGCGTCGGGGGCGTACCAGTGTCCGCGGTGGAGCACGGCGGTTGCGGTACTCCGCGCTGAGCCACTCATCACGCCATTCCTCACTGCCACTGCGGGGCGGCACGCGCTCGTTGCGGCGGCCCGCGCTGTGGTGAGAGGGGGCGGTGAGAGAGGGGGCACTGGCGCTGGGGTGACTCCTGGGGGCTCCGCCGGGGGCGTGGGGTCTGCCTGGACCTGGTCCCGGTCCCCAGCCGTCGTCCGACGAGCCAGACTCCAGGGGTGGGTGGTCGCTGCCGACGCTCCCACGGGCTTCCAGCGTGTCCAGCCTCTCCTGCAGGCCGCTGACGACGTTGGTCAGCGACTTGGTCTCGGCCCTGGCGATGTCCAGCTCCTTCTGCGCGCGCGCGGCGACCGTGGAGATGCGAGCCATCTCGCCCTTGCCCGTGTCTACCTCCAGCTCGAGCAACTGGACTCTCCTGTGGAGGTAGACAATCCACCGCCAGGTGGTATCCGGGTCGCCGCTCCCTGGTGGGTCGTCGGGGTCCCCGGGGGGTCCTCCAGGAGGGCCTCCGCCGGGTCTGCCCGGTCCAGGGGGTCCTCCCCCGCCCGGTGGTCTGCCTCCAGGGGGTCCACTTGGTGGGCGTCCTCCAGGGGGTCCTGATGGTCCTCCGCCAGGGGGTCCCGGTGGGTCTCCGCCGGGTCGCCTCGGTGGGTCCGAGGATGGGCGCTTCCTCGTGATGCCGAAGTTCATGTCGTCATCCTCGTCCATGTCGCCCCACCTGGGCGTCTCGGTCACGGAGGACTCCGAGCTCCGGTAGGGAGGAGGGAGATCCTCATCCTCACCTTCCGGTTCCATGGGGACGTCTCCGCCGCCTCCGCCCGTCCAAGCCACCACTTGGCGATGTCGGCGGCCTCGTTCATCCCCGTCACTGGCGGTGAAGAAGGGGTCACTGTCATGGGGGTGTCCACCCGCTGGCCTCCGCGGCCTCTCGGGGGTCTTCCCCTTGCCCTTCCTCCGTCGATGGGCGGTGGTGCCACTGCTCCCACTGCTGCCCGTGTCCGCCTCATCCAGCGTCATCCTGGAGGAGGCGTCCCCTTCGAAAAGCTTTCGAAGGGTCCCCACTCGTGATCCTCCCGGGGGAGTCTCGCGGCGGAGTTTGGCCTCTGCCTCCTCCATTGCGGCGGCGGTGGCTGCGGCAGCTCGCGCTTCGGCTTCTTCCCGAGCACGAGCCGCCTCGGCTTCCCGGGCCTGCTGCAGCCGCGCCTTCTGCGCTTCCAACGCTGCCAGCTCCGCCTCCGTCTTGGCCTTCTCCTCAGCGACCTTCCGTCGCGCGGCCTCGATGGCTTCCCTCTTGGCGGCGTCCTCCTGGGCCTTAGCCGTTGCTTCGGCGTGGGCCCTTTCCTCCGCCTCCTTCTTTGCCCTCTCTTGGGCAAGCGCCTCTTCCAGCGCCTTCACCTCGGCCTCCTTGCAGGCAATGGCCTCCTGCGTCCGGCGGGCTTCCTCGTCGGTTGCCCTGATCCGGGCAGCCACTGCCTCATGGGCGGCCGCAGCCGTGAGACCGGCCGCGATGGCTGCCACTTTCGAGGCGTGGTAATCCATGCCTCTGCCCCACTCGGTGGCCTCCTCATGGGCGATGCCGACGGCGCCCTCCACGGCAGCGTTCTGCTGCGTGGCCCGTTGCCGGGCAACCCGAAGGTTGCAGGGCGCCCCACAGACGCGCTCACAGGCGCGCGCCACGTCCCTTTGGGCGGGAGCGGCGCTGCTGCTGGAGCTGGCCTGGTCGGCTGGCATCCTCCCGCGGTGGGCTGACTCCACGTCGCTGCTGGGGCCTGCTGGGGCCTGTTGGGGCCTCAGGAGCAGCTGACAGGGCTTGGCCCTGGTCTGCTTGGCGACTTCCATGAAGTCACCAAGGGTGGCGTGGCCGGGGTGATGACCACCATTGGCCCGTTGGGGACTGGGGGCTGGGGTTCCGCCCTTGGCGCCTTGGGCGGCTTCGGCGGCCAGGGACTCCTGGTACTCCCGCCACTTCCGGTCCCGCTTCTTGTCCCCGGCGGACCGCTTCTCCTTTGCCGGAGACGCGCTGCTGCTGCCCTGCAGCCTGCGCTCGCTCCCCGGCTCCGGGAACTTCCTCTCGATCATGTCCCACAGGGAGACATTGATCGAGGCGCCCGACGGGTAGGCGTTGGGGTCCTCGTCCTCCTCGATCCCGTCGGGGCGCAGCCCTTCGCCGGGCCTGTCCGGCCGGGTCCAGGTCCGCCAGCGCTTGCGGCGGAAGCGCCACTCGTAGCCTTCCGCCCGCAGCCACTCCTCCACTGCCCGCAGGCGGTCCTCCCCCATGTCCTCGCGGAGCTCCAAGCTCCCGGGCATGCCGCCTTCACACTGGGGGTGGCTGTGGCGGTAGTGCTGGTCCCAAACCAACCCACGCAGCAGGCGTGCCGCATGGGGGTGGGGCCGCGGCCATAACCTACCCGTATCCTGCCAGTTTACCATGGCAGCGGTGGCGTAGTTGGTCTTGAGGTCCTTGGTATGCACTCGCTCAACTCAACGAACTGGTTGTGGTTGTTGAGGCGGGTGCTGCAGCACTGGATTGGAAGTGCGGCTGGTGCTGGTCAGCCGGTGGTTGTGGAGGTGGTTGACGCGGCCTTGCTGGTCGGCCGATGGGACTCCGGGTCAGCCGATGGGGCTGATGCAGGAGTCCTGGTCTGTGCACTTCTTTCACGGTTGCTGCGCGGTCAGGGCGATGCTCTGGAAGGCGCTGCTGGCTCCGTGACGAACTCGGCGCTGTCGCTGGGTGGCGCTGCGAGCCGCTGCGCTGCGCTGCGAGCCGCTGCGCTGCGCTGCGAGCTGCGAGCTGCGCCGCGCTGCTCGGGGTTGGTGGCCCCGAGTGGCACGCGAGGGTTGGGTAACCCCGCGGCGGTGAAACGCTTTTGACGCTTTCCCGTGGGGGGCCGGCCACGGGACGCTGCGGGACACGCGCAAGTGAGCAGGCAGGCAAAGCACTACGCTCACAGGGGCATCAATGCGCTCATGTCATGTGACAAAGCGTTTCAGAATCCTTGCCACTCTGCAAAGAGGGAACAAAAGTATGTACAACAACACATCAGGATATGTACACATGGGGTTGAGACTGGACTGGGGTAAGGGCATCAAGGGACAATAGACACTCAGTCCCAACTCATATCCCAATCCCAGGTCCGACCCTCTCAGTGGCTGGTGGGGGCGGGGGCTCAAACACAACCCATGCCCTGCACAGTCCGGACCCTGAAACCCTGCCAATAGGGGGGGTGTCCCGCCCAGCCACAGGCGAGTTTTTCGGAACCAAGTGACTCCAAGGCCAACCGACAGTGGCTCCCCATGATCCTCCAACAGCGGGTCCCAACTCCTCTCTGAGCCAGAGGGATGGCCCCGCCATTATCACCCAGGAGTTGGTAGCTGAAAATGGGCTGTTTCAGCCCAAACTGGAATTAGCTCAAAAATCTCCAAAATTGACCTCTCGTCCGGACCCGCCAGAGGTAGAGACGAGGCAACTGACCCTATGCCCTTCGGGTACGAACTCCCTGGAGCCTTCACCCAACCTGGTTCCCTCTGAGATCCCGGCATCAGGGCAACACGGATAAGTCAAGTGGGGTCATGATGCCAAAATCACCAAAATGGGCGTCATTCCCATGCGTGGCTCGCCCGGCCAAGGTAAGGCCAATGGCTCACAGGGTAGGAGGCAGGACCTAGGAATCATATCTGAGTGTACAACTTGGATTTAGGTCCGGGCTCGCTATGGGCTTAGAGATGTGGGGCCGCCAATTGACCACACGGAAGGGGGAAATTGGGGTCCCAAAATTGGGTCATTTTGGCTGTTTGAAATGAGCCAAAACTCGGTGTGCTCCCAATAGTATATCTCCACGCCGGCTTGGAGATCGGATCCGCCATTCCATACGCGATCCACCCGGAGTCCAACAAAGACTCCCATGCCCTTGGCTCTCAAAGATCCCCATGCCACTTGGCGTGGTGACGATCCCAATTAGGTCCACAATTGCCAAAAATGGCAAAATTGCCCACACTCACTTTGGGCTAGCGCCTTAACGAAGGTGGCTCCGCTTCGCCCACGTGGTGTGTGGACCATGGGGACCATTACCCATAACACCCATGTCATATATGGTCCACTGGTCCATGCGTCCGGCGTGCACGAGGGTTAGAACATAGCGCACGGCGGGTAGCAAAAGTGGAAAATTGCTCAAAATGGCCAAAAATGCGCACACTCATGGGTGGGGCAAAAAAAGCACATGTCCGACTTGGACCGGAGTGTGCCATGGGATTGGTATCCAGTCATGTGTGTCCAACATATCTTTTGGGCGTCGCCCAACTCCTCCGGTTTTGGGAATGGCAGGGTCGCCAAGTGAGCCCATGATTTGGGATAGTCCCAAATCGCCAACATGGCGGCCACGGTGTGCCAAGCCCAAGAGGAGTTATTCGCCGGGTCCAAGATATGTTGGGCACCGAAGTATGTACCCCGATATCATACTTGGGTCATGATGTCAATTGAGCGCAACGTTGAGATACACGGTCGCCACTTGACATCATGACGGGCCAAAAACGGCAAAATTGGCACAAAGACACACAAAAGTGCATTGAAAGGTGCACAATTATATTATAATACCTTCAGCATGGATCGTGCAATTAACTAATCCTTCTAAACACAATGTCTTGACACCAATGACCTTCGATCCCACATATGTGCTCCACTTGGGGCGCCTTGAAAGGTTACGAACGCTACTTCCCAAGTGGGCACATGAAAATATGGAAAATTGCAAAATACACACCTTGTTCCCAACGCATCGCTTCGGGATCACCACACAAGCTTCCCTTCACGAAGGTTAGGCTCGCAATTGATTGTGGGGAGTACGGAGAAGGGGCTTACACAATATGAGGTCCATTGGCGGGTTCGGCTTGGAGCAATGGACCCGCCAAATGGGCACGCAACACAACACATGGCACATACCACATATTGCCCAAAAAGGTAGCTCCCCCCACGATATGTCATGCCCCTTCCAAGGGCATAACTTTGTGTCAATCGCTCATAGGAACTCAAGAAGAGTTCCTATGCAACACCAACACTTGCGCGCTACACTCGAAAGTTATCTTAACGCACGCAATGTCATGGCCAAAGAGTTATAACGCAAACTCTACCCTCTTGACCATGATCCATTACACTAGCGCGCACGTGTGGAAACGCAAGGCATATGATGCTTCCTAAATTACGTCGGGAGTATTGTGAATACATCCCACGTTTCCTTATCGTCATTGCTCGCAAGCGGCACGAGATATGACCCTCACAAGTGGCCTCACGAATCAACTTTGTTTTGCCCGTATCTCTAAGACAAATGGAGGGCAAGATAAAAGGAAAGTTGATTCGTGCATAGGGAAGCACGTAGGTCCACTTGAAGGAGGTCAAATCAAGTGCGGGGATGTCGAAGTTGAAAATCTGATTTCGACATCCTGAAAAATTCGGATTAAGGTTGCGAGTATTAATTATGAAAATTGCGGAAGCGTCCATGCAGTTCCTGAAGGCTTTGGAGCCTTGGTGACGGATTGCGTTAAAATTTCCATTATAAACAGTTAAACTGGCGGTTACGGTAAAGTCGCGATCCAACCGCCAGCAGTCAAAACAGTGAGTATCAGAACGGAAGCATAAAAATTGACGGAAACAATATGAAAAAAAAACCCTGTTGATTCCTGATATTCTGATACACAAATCTCCGCTGGCGGTGCATCGGTTGCCGATGCGGGGCTTTACGGCACGGAATGGAGCGTCAACGGGCGTCCTCCCTTCCGTACATGGGGTTAGTGGACCGGAGACCGGTTGTATGCCGTAACCTGGCCATGGGGTTCTGGGTACCGCTTCAATACTTGCAGAGCTGCCAGTCCATTTTCAAGAACGTGACTGGCCAATTGGTAGTTTTCAGTACGATAGTTAGTCTTTGCTGCGTAGCGCAGCCCAGACTCTTTTCGTCCTGACAGCGCCAAAGGTACGGAGAAGAGTCAACTGCCAAAGTGGCAGTGTAGAGAATTGCGGCGTTGGAGAGACAACATTTTTAGCTGGGGGTTTCTTTGTAGGAAGTTGGTGCCAAAGACGATGTCAAAGGCGTCTGTGTCCTACACACTGCAGTGTTGGGTGACAGTTTCGTCGCCAAGACAAATAGTCACATTGACACCCCCGAAGGAACGGATGGTACGCCGGTCCCCTACTCTTATGGGCTCTGTCTTAGTTTTCTGGAAAGTCTTTAGCCGGCGCCTGGCCACTAGAGAGAATGTTGCGCCGGTGTCAAGTACTGCACGAAAAGCTTGATGCCCGGTTTTCACCAGGATCCAGAAAACCAAGTCCTCCTCTTCACAGTCGCCCCCCTACTCCTGAGCAGCGAATTTCACATCGACCCCTGCAGCCATGAGGGACTCGGCCATCCAGGCCAGTCATCTCTTCTTGGAGTTAGACCCCTCAGGGGAGGCGTTATCCCCTTGTGGGCGCTTCTTGGGGTCAACATCGGCAGGAGAGGGGGAAACGGCGGGCGCTGACGAGCGCCTCCGGGTGTTAGGGGTTCCACCCTTGCCACCCCCCTTGCTTCCTCCTTTACCACCCTTGTCCCCATAATGGGGAGCTCTGGAGGGTGTTCGGGCTTTCTGGCGTTTAGCCTCTTGCCGTTTGTGCTTGTCGAGCTCACGTTTTTCTTATGTGACATTCGTCCTCGTAGTGACCACATTTGCCACAGTACCTACAGGTGATGGTACACGCGAAGTGATCTTGATGGGTCACTGTTTTCCCACATTTTGTGTGCAGCTGTTCTTTCCGTTGCAGCACACAAGCACTGCAATGGTCGCAGTCAGGGGCATGACAGGGTCCTCCCTTGTCATTGATAGGCTTACAGTAGAAGAGTGGGGGTGTACCTGTTTCAGATTGAACCTCACTCATGGCAAGCTGGTAACCCCCCCCTTTACGACCACCCTTGTTGGTGTTAGTGGGATCTTTAGGCCCTTTCCCTTGGCCACGTTCAGGGGTAGGGGTGCCACCTCGACCCAGGTGTCTGTTGAGGAACCTCCCCATATTGGAGTCATTCTCCCACTCAAGAGCCAGCTCAATGAGGAGGTCCGTAAGGTCATCGTGCGTGTGGGTCCGACTCTTCGTTTCTGAGGTGGTGCGGCAATCGTCCTACGTACGTGTAGGGATTTTACTTAAGAGCCACAGGTGGGGTTCTGTGGGTCCATAGGAACCAATGTTCATTTGTGAGAACAGATACTCCAGGTCACACACATATTCAGATACTCCTGCAGAGGAGGAATATTCAGGGAGCATAGGGACCTCCTCAATCTGTGTGTGTACACTGAGGTCTGTTTCATACACTGGGAAGGTTTTCTCCAGTCTTTGGAGAACCTCGGCCCATGTAGAACGGGTTTTCACAATCTGCTTTACCTGTTTTTGCAAAAGTTTTTTTATGCATGAGTTTTTCAAGAGAGAACATTTAGTGGCCATATCCACATGAAATTGGCCGGTAAGCAAAGGAAAACTCGGCAACTTCTTCTGCCCATTCGGGGAGGTTTTACGGGTCGAACTCCGGCAACTCCAGCTGGATGTTCGCCTGGGCAATTGGTTTGCCACTCTTCCCACCCCCTAGAGTTAGGCTTGAAGGGGGGGATGGTGCGCCAGCGAGAGGTGCCAGAGCTGTTAGCACCTTTTTCTCAGTCCTTGTCACGGGCACGTCCTGTAGCTCAGCGACGGGGCCTGTTCTGGCATGGAGATGATGCTTTCCTCCAACCCGGGGGCGACACTGGGCGGCTGCGCGGGGCACGCGGAGGCTGGCTGAGGACTGGGCGCATTGTGCCTGCCGCTGGCCACGGCCGAGGCACGGGGCTGAGCTCGCTCCACGTCGTACCCGTTCGGGGCCCCGCGATGGGGTTGTCCCTGGCAGATCTCTCCGTCCTTCGGTCTTGGGCGGTGCGCGCTGCGGTGGTTTGCCATGTGTTGACTTGGTCGATGAGTCGTCCGGTTTCCGGTACCGTCCGTTTCTCAACGGCGGACTCGGCCGGTGCACCGTGGCTCTTTCGTGTGGACGCAGACACCTCCCCTTTCGGGTCGGAGGAGGCAACGCCCAGGTCCCGTGCGTGTGTGCGTCTGCCCGCTCCTCTTGGCCGGGTCGGGCGGGCCGGCCTCCCGGGCATGTCTTGGTGTGCCTCACCCTTCCTCTGGCCGTTTTGTTTTGCTGCTTTGCTCGGCCCGCTCAGGGCTGGGGTTGCCCTTGTTGTCTTCTTGTGTTTTTTTTGGTTGTCTGCGCCCCTGCAGTCTCCGGCTTTTCGTGCTCCCCGGCCCGGGGTTCCCTTGGCCTTGGCGCTCTCGTTTTCTTCTACCTCCGCCCCCCCGTCCACGCCCCGCCGTTTTTTTGTTTTTTTTTTGGTCCACCGCTTCTTTGGTTTTTTTTTGGGTTTTTCTCCTTTTTTTCTGCCTCCAACCCCCCCGCGGCGCCCCTTTCCTTTGCTGTGGCTTTTCGTTCTTATTTTTTTTCGGGTGTTTTTTCTTCTATTGTGGTGGGGGGGCGGGGGGTTGTCCTTGCTCCTTCGTGCATCCTTGTGTTCCCCGGCCCCCGCTGCTGTGTGTCCGCTGGGGTAGTTGTTGTGCTGTCTGTGTGCTGTTGTTTGCGCGCTGGGGTGTTTGGCCTTGCTCCCGCGTGGTGCCGTGCTGCTGCGTGGTCCCCGGTGTTCTCCTTGTCTTTTGGCCGTGCTTCGCTGCGTTCCTTGGTGTGTGCCTCGCTTGTGCCCCCCCCCCCCTCCTCCGCCCCTGCCTTTGTTCTTGGTGTTGAGTGGTCGCCTTTGTGCTCTCGTGTTGTTGTGCTGTGTGTGCGCCCTCTTACCTTTGTCCTCTTCGGCTCTGCTGGGTGCTGCTCCGCCTCCGTGTTGTGTTGCCTCTGCTGGCCGTGCACCGTGGTGTCTTGCGGTGCCCCGGCGTGCTGCGTAATGTGGCGTGCCCCCCCTGCCCCCCCCCCGGGCCGTCGCTTTTGGGGTTTTTTTTGTGCGGTGCCGTCTTGCCGTTGTCTTAGTTTGCGCACTGGTGTGTTGTGTGGTGCTTGTGTCGTGGGATGCTGCTGCGCCCGTGGGTGCTGTTGTTGTTGTGCGGTGTCTTGTGTCTTGTTCTTTGGTGCCTCTGTCTTGTGTGGGGTGTTTTGTGTGGTCCACGGCGCTCTTCGTGGTTGCGCTGTGCTGTCCAGGTTTTGTGGTGCTGTGCTGTTCGGTGTGCTGCCTTGCTGTGTTGTCGTGGGTCGCACCGTTTCTGCCGGTGTCGTGCGAGGGCCCTGCTGCGCCGTGTTGTTTGGTGCAATGCTGCATTGTGTGTGGTGCTGTCGTGTGTTGTTGCGCATTCTGGTGTGTTCTCTTGAGCTGTGTGGTGTCGTCGGGCGTTGTGTCGTCTGGTGTCCCGCTGTGCCGTGTTGCGTCCTGCTCGTTTTGCTGTGCTGTTCGCCCCCCCCCCCCCCCCTCTGCTGCTGCCCTTGCCGTGCTCTGCGTCCTGTCCTGTTTCACTGTGTCCTGCTGCGCTTGTGGTGCTGTGTGGCGCTCGGCCGGTGCTCTCACATCCTGCTGTCCGTTTTGCTCTATGCCCTCGCCTGCCCTGGTGCGGTGGTGTGTTGTTGTGTGCTGTGCTGTTTCTTTTGACGTTCTGTGGTGTCGTTGCCCTGCTGTGTGATGCGGTGCCCCTTGGTGCCCTGGTGAGGTTTGCGGTGTTCTTCTGTGCTGTGCTGGTGTTGTGGTGGCTTGCTGTTTCGTGTGTCGCTGTGCTGTGCTGTCTTTGGCTGCTCGGTTTCTGCTTGTGCCTTGCGGTGTCCTGCGGCGCCGTGCTGTGTGGTGTGTGTTTCCGTGTCTTTGGCACCGTTGTGTGTTGTTGCGCGCTGTTGCGCTTTCTTTGTGGCTGTCTGTTGTCCTGGTGCGCTGTGTTGTCTGGTCCTTCGCTGTGCCCTGCTGCATTGGTCTGGTTTTGTCATTTTGGCCTGCCCTACTCCCCCCCCCTGCTGCTGCCCTTGTTGTCTGGCTGTGTGCTGCGTCCTGTCGTTTTTCGCTGTGTCCTGCTGTGGGTGTGGTCCTGTGCTGCGCTGCGCTAGTGCTCTTGTTCTTGCCTTTCTTTTTGTTCTGTGCTGTTGCCGTTGCCTGTTGCCGTGGTGCGTTGTTGCGCACTGTGCTGTTGCTTTGGTTGTTCTGTGGTGCGGTGCTGTTGCCCTGTTGTGTGGCGTGATGTGTCTTGGTGCCCTGGTGCCCGGTGCTGTGCCCTGTGGTGCTGCGCTGCTTCGCGCCGCTGTGCTGCTTGGGTCTGCTCTGCTTTTCCTTTTCTGTTTGTGATTTGTTTCCTTTTTTTTTCCATTAAAGACCTCTGCTGTTTGTTTCGACCATTGCTTTGTGGCTTGTAAAAAAAAAGAAAAACTGAAAAATTTAAAATGTTTGTTGAAAGAAGGAAAATTAGACACAACCCCTCACGCACCACTCCAGCGTGCAGCAAGACCATGGCTGCCAACTTACGTGTTGCTGGCCGTAGATGGCGAAGGCGTCGTGTATGTTGAAGTACTTGTAATTGCAAGGGGTTAACCACATTTCCCCGGTGGCCGCTCGCCTAAGCTGACACAACGAGGAGGGGGGGGGAACGGGAAAGGGAAGGGAGGTACATGGAAAAGGGAGAAGAAGGAGGAACGAGGTGCAGTGACGTGGCGAGTTAGGAGAAAATTGTTTTCGAGGTTTACGTGCTGCGCACGTCGGCTTTTCTTTACGCCTATGGCTGGTTAGACAAGGAGAAATACGGCGTTATGGTCGTACGAGGTTTAGCTTGCTTACGCCGTTGACTATTCGCCTATTTGCGGGCATAAATATTACAGTCGCGTTTTTACACGTTTCATAGCGCACTATTTTTGCCTAAGCGTTTCCCATGCTAACTAGGTTTATTTTCAGCCAGTTAGAACATTTTTCGTCATATTTTACCTATATTTCTATTTCATTCTGGCACAGGACGCCAGAGCGCGCAACAAGGCTGACAATGCACCCAACACAAAGGCGGGAGTGAGCCACATGCAACTGCCAGCCATCAAGCATGCGGACACACAGCTGCAACATCGTACCCAACTGTACACACAGGGAGCGCAGCACGCCCCGGACGACCAACGAACCTAATACCACCTGATCATACTCTACCAATCCGTCAAGCCAGCAGATCAACGCGCAACCCGTGGACCAGGAGGGGCCCTGATGGCAGACACGCGTTACACCACATCACACATTGCGACACACCAGCCCATGGCACGGGCGCCCCTAAACCCACTGGCCCCAGCTCGCTGTCTACACGTTCCTCAGGATGTCCACCGGCAAGGCCCCGCGCCTAGGCGGACCGGGCGAACCGTGCACCATTTGCTACGAACCAGGGGGGCCTCGGCCATGACCTTGGCTGTGGCGGCACCGAGATGCGGCACTGGTTTTGCAGCCAATGCGTGGTCAAGCTGCACCAGTGTCCAATCTGCAGGCAACGGCACCCCCTGTGCACAAGACCGGCCCCGGGGGAAACCCAAGACGAAGACCTCACGCTGGCCACAATCAGGATGCTGGCCACCCAGAACATCTGTGGCCCCCACGACCACATTGGCAGCGGGGACAGCCCAGATGTCGAGTGGCTGCAGACGCTGGAGGTTCGCCGACCCGCCCCTACTTCCGGCAGGCGCGCTGGCAGGTACCAGCAGGCGACAACTCCACCAACCACGCCCCGGACCAAGAGGCCTACGACACGGTGCCGCGGGACAGCCCATTCCTCCCCGGCGGGCTGCGGAGCATCTGGGACCCGACTTGCGTTCAGCTAGCTGGTCGGGATGGTGAGTGGGCCATGGGGCCTGCCCAAAACACCCACGGCCATGAGTTGGGAGACCTCGTCTGGCAAAGTGGAGGCCTGTGCCCCTACACCATTGACAGGGTCATGGCAGCATGGTTGACATGTAGACCAATCTCCGTGGCCGAATGGCTACAACCTGTGGTCGAACGGGCGAATCAACTGCCCGTCCCCCCACCACACCCGGGGACCTCTGGAAATGCGGACGTGGCCCCGGCAGCCAAAAGCGTGGCAGCACCGCCACACTACGGGTCCAGCTCCACCACCCCCAGCCGACCAGGGGAGTCCGATGAGGGCGCGCCCCGTTTGCGAGAACAGTACGCTCCATACCCCAGCTCGTCCAGTGCGTCCATCTGGGCCCAACCGAGGCTGCGGAGCACAGCTGGGGCCATGGCGGCTCTCAAACCATCACGGGGCCGGCCAACCGAGCGCCTGGCAGGAACGTGCAGCCAAACGAGCAGCAGGTCGCTACTTATCAACGCCACAACATCACCCGTGCTCCACCAGTGCACCAGCACAGGGCGCAACAACGCAGGGACCGACGGACAAGACCGCAACCCCGCCCACCCACAAGAGTAGGGCACCGGAGGAGCACCATCAAGACAACTCACACACGACCCAACACACCATCCACCGCCACCTCGGATGTTCAGCTACGATGCATACCCGTGAAATGCCGGCTCTGGTCAAACCCCGATGATGTATGCCCAGCGATCCCAAGCACCAGGCCAGTCAGCTGATCAGACCACCTGCAGCCTGGGAACGCCAAGACAGCTACACAGGACTGCACACACCACAGCGTGCACCCTGGGCCCGCCAACCCGCCGCACCATGGCCAAGAGCCCGGGGGTACAAGAGGACCCACGATCCGGGTGCAGTCCCATTTACCCTGCCCTTCGGGTGGAGCACTCCGTTGCGAGAGCTGAGTATCAATGCCACGAAGAGGTGTGGGCCGCCACACCGAAATGCTCCCAGGCGCGGCGACGTGAGGCCCATCGTGCGGGTACACCCCAAACAACGCCGCGACAGACCAGCGCATTGCGCCGCAAGGCGTGCACATCCCCACAGCCCGGATGCTAGGCCCCTCCCTGCCCGGCCGTGCACAGCACCCATGCGTGGGCTGACGGGAGCCCGACGATCCACGCACTCATATGCCCGCCGGCACCGCCGGCGATGCTAAGGAATGCTACATCCGATGGCCGTCTGTACAAGTGACCTTCAGGAAGGCTATCCACCGGCAGAGAGTAAACAGGGCCAGGTAGGCCAGGGAAATGGGGGCCGCAGGCCCCTGCAGGGCCGCGGACCAGAACAATACCGGCCAAGCGTAATTGAAGGCCCTAAGGACCAAGGATGCCCACACGACCCAGTCAGAAATGCACGGTACACTTGCACAGGCACAAGGGGGGCACTAAGCGACGTGAGAGAGCAACGAAACCGGGGCTACGGGGGCAGGGAGGGGCACGCCGAGGAACGCAAAACACCGCGCACACCAGATTGCCCAGGACTCCCACAGATAGCAAGGGAGGCACCGCCAACGGTGTTGTACATACGCTGCAAACAGGTGAGGACAGGGGCCCGCCGATGCCTGCAGAAATCAGATGCAGCGAGATATGGAGTTGTGCATGCGGAGAGGGCATGGGGGCGAGGGCAGGCTACTCGGTAATTCCTTGGCGGGGCCGACCACGGCCGGCGGCAGCCCGGTGACCTACAGGGGCCACTACTAAAGGTCCGTAGGACCGGCCCCTGCCATCGTGCGGGCTCTACCGACTATTCCCAACCTTTCCACCTTTCTCCCCGTGACACCCATTGTCCTAGATCTCATTAATGCTTCCATTGTTTCCAATCACCAATTTCCAAATTTCAAAAATGTCCCACAAACACACCCCTTGGCAACCCTTGGCAACGGAGATCCAAATATGTGATCCACCAATTCAAACTTAGGGAAGTGTTGAGGACGGAGACACTTGGATCCATCAATACATCAACGTCATGGAGAAGGGAACAAATAATGACAATATCGGGCAAAGTAGTTGAGAGGTAGAAATGGAGATGAAGCCCTGGAATAACATATGCGATTATCGAAGACAATGTTGCATCCCTACTCCAGGACTCGATTTATAGGCCGAGCACAATCCAACTATGCGTTCTGTTATGGACGTATGACGGCATGCCCTAACGATCCTGATACAACGGCTTGAGAAGACTGATTGGTTCACAAATGATCATGCACAACACAATGACATCGATACGGTCCATTAGTTGTATGGCAACACAGAAAGAAAAGCATATAAAACACAATGGCATTATTGGGTTCCTCGCAAAGCGCCGGCGGACATGGGGCAACCTTACCTTTGCCCACAAGACGGTAAAATGGAGTAAACAAAATGGGTTCCAAACATAAGGAATGTTCTCACCGTTGATCAACCATGACCCGATGGCCTCCATGAACACAAAGAGCGGTATGGCCACATACATGACTTGCCCACCCTCGTGAGTCACCAATGCGCACATATGAAACCTTTCCACCAAGGATCACTAAATATGAGTCCGCAGAGTGATTAATGGCAAAGACTACTTGTCACCTGGCATGTCTGACATATATATTGTCATGATCGCAATGCTTTGGTACTCCACATCGGACACCGGGTGCCCGTCACTCAGCAATATCATACACCATGTCCAGCAAGTGAATAGGCTTGGCGGGTTTACTTGCTGCCTGCAGGGAAACATCAAGAAGGGCCAGCTCACGGAACCTCACATGTTTAGTGTATGCTACATACCAAATGCTGGGCTCCCCTCTTTAGAGTGTTGCGAACGTCCTCGTTGAGCAACGCACCCACCACAACGCCAACAAAGCACAGCAGACAGGGCGCCAAATACACCGACCGATGCGCGACAAAGACAGCAACCTCCAGCCCCTCAGCCGGTGGAGGGTACACTTCATACAGGAAGACCACGGGGACGATCGAAGAGGCACGGAAGTGAAAATCGCACACGCCCTGGCGCTTACGCACCTCAACCACACCCTCCCCATCTCAAATATGCTCGTCACCTACGGCGAAGCACGGAAGTCCACGTACAGATTGCTGGCCGACACCTAAGGCACAGCGTACACGGTATACACCTCGGCACTATACGGGGACCTGCCAGCCCCCATTTGGCACCCGGACCCGTCCTGGGACCAACCCCTCCATGGGAGGTGTGTGCCCCGTCAAGGCATCAAATCCATGGGAAGCAGCACTACCGGTACCCACGCCGTCCCCCCCCAAATATCATTAACTACGCTCTCGCAAACGCCAGGATGCCCCTCATCGACACGGGATGTCCAAGCCCAGATGACACCACCCACCGCAGAACGTGGGGCACCATCAGAAGGGCCCTGCACCACAACATCGACCGAGACCAAGCCACCTGGACAACCAAGGCTCCGTCACCATCAGCGTGGGGGGGTGGCTGAACACACTGAACCCCCAAGAACTGCGCAGGGTGGCGGGGCCCTACATACTATACACCGTGCCCCACGGCATGGATGACCACTGACCGGGGCCCCGGCCCGGGGACCCCCCCTCCGGGCACCCCTGCCCCTACAGGCTATTCCAGCCATTACCCCCACAGCCCGCCCCGCTCCCAGGTATCTACCTAAACACGGTAACACACGTCAAAGGAGTGTACCTCACAGCGGGAGACACCAGGGGCCAAGCCGTCCCCCTCGATCAGGTGCACCACATGGCCATGGGGCAACAACTACCCAACACCGACAGACCACGGCACCCGTTGGCGAGATCCGAACGCCCCGGGCCCCAACAGGGCTGTGCTACACCTCACCATGAAACACATGGCCAAACTCCCGACCACCCTGGCGGGATAAAAACACTTTATCATGGAAGGCCTAACGGACGATATCATCCCCCTAGCGACCAACACCCTGGCAGCCACCATGGACGCCTGGGACGATGCCGTGGGACACCCCACGGCACGTAAGGACAGGGTGCAGGATACAGAAGACACCCTGATACCGGACCTTGTGAACCATCTGGTGAATCTAACCAGCCCCCCAGAGCAGCACAACCGAAAACCCGAAGGTCCGAAGGTCACTGATTGGATAACCTTTTTGTACAAGCCTTCAGATGCCCCCACAGTGACACCAACGTGCCACCAACAGACCTTGTGGATAGGACAATGGAACGCCACGGGCACAACAGACAGAGTCCACACATTCACACCGGAAACGAAGACAGCAACCCCACTGGCACTGGAGGACCGTTTTAACGACTCGACCCACCACACCAACCACCCCCGGGCGCACTTGTTGGCCCTCAAGACGGCTAAGCACTGGACGGTGGATGCCCCAGCCACAGACACCACCCCGCCCGCAACGTGGCTCATACTCACTCGCAACCTGGCAGCCTACATAAGAAAACACAGGACATCATGGGTGGAACGCTGGATGTCTCGGCCCACAAACACGGAACAAACCCTCAAACTGCGCACCAGCAGCCTACAAGAACACGCGAACCAACTTCGAGGTAGGCACCGACCCCGTGAGGGACAAGGACCGGCATACAGCATCTTTCTAAACCGCAACGCGCCGAAGCCAGCCTCCAAGCCGGCGCCAGAAGGTTTGAGGTTTGAGGTTTGATTTTGCGGGTACTAGACGCCTTTGGGCCCAGGGATGCCACCTGGTCGGGCCTGGTGATATCCTCCCCACGGGGTCCTAGTGGGGGGCCCTCCAAGACGCACCTCCTGCCTGGTGGCAGAGTCCCCCGGGTTCACAGGGCTCGGAGCCCCGTCCCTCCTCGGCTTCCCCTTTGCGCCACTCCCCGGTCAGTGCGTCAATTTGCAGCCGTGGCTGCGGGCGCTTACCCACCGCGTCGCCCCCCTAATGCGTGGTCGCCCGGGGTGCCGGCGCTGCGGGGCCCGTGCTACTGGCTTGTCGCCAGTGGGAACCCCGTGGGCTGGAGCGGAGGCTGCCTAGCCCTGGGGCTGGTGCGTGGCGCTATGCGCCACTACTGCCTTGGCAGGTGCAGTGCCATGGTCGTGTGTGTGCGGCGCTTGCGGCCGGTTCGGGGGGGTCTGGGCCGGTGCCGGGTGTTGTGTCTTCCCTGTTTCCCCCTGCCCGCCCCGCATCTCCTGCGCTGTGTGTGGCGGGCCGTCCTGTCTGGGTGTCCCTTATCCTCGCTCGCTGGTACGCATTCCATGCGGTCTGTGCGTTCCGCGGGCTCGGTCCGGTTGCCCTTCTGGTTTTCCCCGCGTGTCCTTTGTGTGTGTGTGCCCTCGCGCTCTCGCGGCGTCCGCGCCCCCCCCCCCTCCCTGGGCTGGTGTGGCGCGCGCACCTCGCGCGGTACGCTGCTTGGCGCTGGGAGGGCCGTTTCACTCGGGTCCGTGCCCCTCAGCGTGTCCGGCCTCGGTCCCGTGCTCCGTTTGGCTTGCTTTGGGGGGGGGCGGCCCGGTCCCGTTTCCCCCTACCTGGCTTGGGGCTGCGCGCTCCCCGTGGGGTGGGTGCGCGCGTGGGGACCCATCACCAACCCCACCGCGCGCGCTCTTGCGAGCTGGCCTTGCGCGCTGGCTTGGCGCGCTGTAGGGGCGGCACAAGGGCGCCCGGGGTGGGCGCCTCTTGCCTGGGTGCGGGGCGCCCCCGGTCGGGCGCACTCCCACCCCCGACCAGTCTTCCTTTTGGGCATGCAGCCGGACCGACTACCCACTGGCTGTGAGTCCGGGGGGTGCAGGCGCGGGGACCTGTCACCAACCCCACAGCGTGCGCTCTCGCGAGCTGGCTTTGCGCGCTGTCAGGGCGGCTTGAAGGTGCCCGGGGGGGGCGCCTCTTGCCTGGGTGTGCGGCGCCCGGGGTCGGGCGCTCTCCCAGCCCCGACCACTCGCCCTTTCGGGCGTGCGGCCGGGGCTCACTACCCTGTGGCTGTGGGTGCGGGGAGTGCGGGCGTGGAGACCCGTCGACAACCCCACAGAGTGCGCTCTTGCGAGCTGGCTTTGCGCGCTGTGGCGGCGGCATGATGGTGTCTTGGGGGGGCGCTTCCTGCCTGGGTGTGGGGCGTGCGGGCTCGGGCGCTCTCCCACCCCCAACCACTCGTCCGTTCGGGCGTGCGGCCGGGGCCCACTACCCACTGGCTGTAGGTGCGGGGGCCTGCAGGCACGGGGACCCGTCACCAACCCCACCGCGCGCGCTCTTCCGAGCTGGCTTTGCGCGCTGTTGGGGCGGCATGAGGGTGCCCGGGGGGGGCGCCTCTTGCCTGGGTGTGGGGCATCCGGGGACGGGCGCTCTCCCATCCCCGACCCCTCGTCCGTTCGGGCGTGCGGCCGGGGCCCACTACCCACTGGCTGTGGGTGCGGGGGGTGCGGGCGTGGGGACCTGTCACCAACCCCACAGCGCGCACTCTTGCGAGCTGGCTTTGCGCGCCATGGGGCCGGCATGAGGGTGCCCGGGGGGGGCGCCTCCTGCCTGGCTGTGGGGCGTCCCGGGTCGGGCGCTCACCCACCCCCGACCACTCGTCCTTTCGGGCGTGCGGCCGGGGCCCACTACTCACTGGCTGTGGGTGCGGGGGGTGCGGGTATGGGGACCCGTCACCAACCCCACAGCGCGCGCTCTTGCGAGCTGGATTTGCGCGCTGTTGGGGCGGCATGAGGGTTTACGGGGGGGGCGCCTCTTGCCTGGGTGTGGGGCGTCCGGGGACGGGCGCTCTCCCACCCCCAACCTCTCGTCCGTTCAGGCGTGCGGCCGGGGCCCACTACCCACTGGCTGTGGGTGCGGGGAGTGCGGGTGTGGGGACCCGTCACCAACCGGCAGAACAACCGCGGCCCGAGCTGAGGCCTCGTCAAGGGGGCGGCGGTCCTCTCGTCCCGCCGAGCCAAACGGCCCAGGCCGGAGCGGGAAGCGGCCCCAGTGCCACCGCCGCCCGAGCCACAGCCGAAGCCGAAGGCCCAGGCTTGCCCATTCTTCACGGAGGCGGAACGTGCCACATGCCACGCTCAAAGGACAACCGAAGCAATTTGTATGTTTCCGGGGCAAGATCCAGGGCAGACTGGCCACTCCCAGCCAACATGGCAACCTGCAGCTGAAGATCAAATGGCAGGCGCTCCCGGAGTGGGGCGAGGAGGCAGAAACCTCCGACCTCGAACTCTGGGACGACAGGCAGTTCCCCGAGTGCCCGGTACAGCTCCGCACAGCCGCCAACCAAGTACCGCCGAGCACGGTCTGGACAGGTGACGTGCCAAAGGCATGGCTGGAGGAGCCGAATGTACCCGAGGAGCAACGGGTGGCGACAGCGATCAACCTCAAACTGTGCCTGGGACAATGACTACTACCACGCCGCGCAAGGGGCCCCCCAGGGGCCACCAAGGCGCACACACACGAAGTCACCAATGCGCTCGTCACTCTCATGTCCGTCAACGAACGAGGCGCCCTGTACGACGCGGCCAAAGGTCCGGACCTGCAAGACGTGCCTGTCATGGCAGGGTGCGACCCAGCAGCAACAGGCCTTAAAAGCCCATGCAGCCCACCCCAGCCTAACCCCCATCCTCACCAGGACAGGACACCAATACCGCACCAGGGCGGTCAAGGGAGTGCCCATATCCCACAAAGGTGAGGTCCAAGTACACGACCAACACCACCTGGGCCTAGAAGGCCGCCTGGTAGCATATGAACTGGTCGGCCCAAAGTGGCAGCTGAATGTCATCAACGTACATGTCCCCTTTCGGGACCCCACGGAGACATTCAGCGATCACCTCATGGAGGCCTACCGGCAACTTGCCACAACCTGCTGTCCAAGGTAACCAGACATCGGCCCCTGGAAGTACAAATCAAGGTACTCCAAGTACCCCCGGCCTCCAAGGAAGACATGGACCACGAAGAACAACCAGCAATTAGACCACCAGACGAGCACGAAACAGACAGATCGATGGCATATTACCACACGGTGCAGCGCATCCTGGGCCAAAAAGACGAGACAGTCCTGAACCTTGCCATGCAACAAGCGGCCAAGGCATGCGGCCTCCACGGTAAACAGCGGTGCGCACAGGACAACGTCACCCCGCATCAAGACCTACGATACCTGGTTACAGCCATATGGCCCGACAAGCGGGCACTACATACAGCAGTACACCCTCATGACCCGCAAGCCCAGCATGACGCCCAGGACATTGCCGCATGGCTGGCCACCACACGCCGGCAACTCAGGGAGTGGCACGTCCGCCAGGCAAAGGAGCTACCACAAGAACAGCAACGCTACTTCAAAAATCCCCTAACCATACAAGTCCTTAAAACACGTGGACAAAGTCCTGGGAGAGACAGGTCACCGAGGCATCAAGGCGGTAGGCCTGCAAGACGGCGCAGTAACCATCGATCCCAAAGTGGTCCTGGAGGAAGTCCTCAACAGCTTGCAACGCGGACAAAACACCGAGGACGAGGAGTTATCAGCGTACACGGAGTAATTGATATCGCATTTGCCGAAACTCTACAACCAAACACAGGGATGAGACATGCACGGAACCCCGTTCACCATTCGGGAACTCGATGAAGTGCGGTACAAACTACAACCGGGAAAAACCCCGGGGGTGGACACACTCTCGGCGGAACTATACCACAGGCTCCCATTAAACCTAAAAAGACACTTGGCCGTGCGCCTGTGGGATATCGCCATCAGGAAAACAAACGTACCACCCGACTGGGCGAGCCTGGTACTCCCGCTGTATAAGAAAGGCGACTGGGCAAACCCAGACAACTGGAGACCCATAGTATGCGCCACCACGGAAGCCAAACTCATATGGATGCTCATCCTCAAACGGGTGGCCCCGGCAGTATATCGAGCTATACCGCCCACAATGTGGGGAGCCATACCTGGTAGGTTGCCGTTGGAGGCCATATTTTGCAAAATGCCGTGGTAGACATGGACCCGATCAGCCCCATCATCACGTCCCGGGATGTCAAGGGGGCCTTTACCAACAACCCGCACCGCCTTCTACGGGCTGTCTGCAAACACATGGAACTCCCCTTCCATGGTTTCCTACAAGTGTACCTTGCCACGCCCATGTATGCAGTGAAAACCGATGTGGGCACCATCCCATGGGTCCATTCCACCACGGAAGTACCGCAAGGGGGTGCGGAAGGCCCATTCCTCTTCCTACTCGTCTCCCTCCTGCTGGCATTTTACATCGGGCGCACATACCCGGACGTGGCACCATACCCCCTACGGACCACGCTCCTTGCATTTGCGGACGACATGGCAGTGGTGACCGCCACCGCCCGTCCACCCCTGTCAACCACCGCGGACACCACCAGGGCCAGAAACGTACTCCACGCTGTCACCAACTATCTGGAGGGCAATCAGCTACTGGTGCACAACGTCAAATCCGCCACCATGGTTTACAATGCACCACCGCCACCCCTCCGCCCCTCCGCCCATGAACCCAGTAAGCACAGCCACCTACCAGGGGGTCCAACAAGCGGCCACTGCGAGCGGGGTTACCCTACCACCAAACCTGATACGGCGGCTAACGCGGACACTAGTCGTAGCGCGCATCGTGGCACTGTCCACCCAGGCCCTGGTGTACTTCCTACAAACCGTGCTCAACGCAGCTAAAGGCTGCACCTAAGGCACCGCCAACAAATGACACAGGCAGCCAGTACTACGGTACGGCAAGCGCGGACCATCCAAGGCCACCGGCCCGCGCCACTAGCCGCGGTGGTACGCGCGGCGTCGCCACCAAACTGTGGGGACAACACGGATCACCTCGTCAACAACACGTACACAGCTCACACCGCGATGCACCTGCATCGTCTCATGCACAATCATGAGCCAGAGGTGAGGGAGGTCTTCACGCTGACACTGCGAGAGGCCCAGTACCATCGCAACACCTGCCCCCAGTACATACTTCACAAGCGGGGCCTCCCCACCAAGGTAGGGGCCCGCACATGGAACCAATTACAACTCCTGCTACCCCACCAACAACATGTCATCCAAACGAACCATCCGTGCAGGGAGACCGGACCTGTGGCGATCCTACACACCGATGTGGGTGGAGGGCCAACGGGAAGCACCAGCACTCTGGACCTGGGGGGAACCACCCTACCCCTCGTACGCGTCACCCCGAGCCAGATGCAGGCCCTCCAGCGTCCCCTTCCTACAGCACCCAGGGGTGGCCCAAGAAGTCGGTCCTGCAAAGTCACATGCGCAACGCAGCCACACAAACCGGACACCCACAGTCGACTGATGGGGAAGTACGTGAGGCATAAAACCTGTTTTGGAGCACGCACAAGCAGCAACTACCACAGGCCCTGCCACACGGGAACCAGGCCCACCACCAGCCGCTGGAACAAGTGGAGTATGTACCAAGCGCCACAGTGCCAGCGATACTCCTCCTCTCACCCAACGGACTCAAAACCACTTTGCGACCTGGCCGAGCGCGCGGCAACTGGTGGATGCCACCACCACCCACGGCTGTCGCAGGACAAGCTGACAGGCACCCCCACCACTTGCTGGAGATCTGAGCCCCAAGCACTAGCCACCCCATGGCCCCTCCCCCAGCTACTGGCGCGCTACAACCACATACCAATGGCCCACGCTGCCCAGGAACATCAGCGGTTGCTGGGCACACACACTTTGAACGGGCCTCAGCGGAGGACACGGCCACAGTGGCGCGGGACCCAGCGCCGCGGCGGAATGGATATTCCACTGGGGAACTTGGGACACCAAGCACCCAGCCATTACCTTCCCGGTGCTGGCCAAACACCGCAGCACCACACTGTAAAATGAAGTAAACAACATCGGTTCCAAACGTAAGGAATGTTCTCACCGTTGATCAACCATGACCCCATTGCCTCCATGAACACAAAGAACGGTATGGCCACATACATAACTTGCCCACCCTCGTGAGTCCCAAATGTGCGCATATGAAGGCTTTGCAGCGAGGATCACTAAATATGAGTCAGGAGAGTGACCAATCTCAAAGACTACTTGTCACCTGGCATGTGTGCCATATATTGTCATGATCGCAATGCTTCGGTACTCCACATTGGACACCGGGTGCCCGTCACTCAGCAATATCATACCCCATGTCCAGCAAGTGAATAGGCTTGGCGGGTTTACTTGCTGCCTGCATAAAAGACATCAAGAAGGGCCGGCACACCAAATCTCACATGTTCAGTGTATGCTACATATCAATTGCTGGGCGCTTCACGGTTGGAGGGTCACAAACGTCCTCGTCGAGCAACCCATTCACCACAACGCAGACAAATCACAGCAGACAGGGCGCCCAATACACCGACCGATACGCGACAAAGACAAGCGCGGACCATCCACGGCCACCGGCCCGCGCCACTAGCCGCGGTGGTACGCGCGGCGTCGCCACCAAACTGTGGGGACAACACGGATCACCTCGTCAACAACACGTACACAGCTCACACCGCGATGCACCTGCATTGTCTCATTCACAATCATGAGCCGGAGGTGAGGGAGGTCTTCACGCTGACACTGCGAGAGGCCCAGTACCATCACAACACCTGCCCCCAGTACATACTTCACAAGCGGGGCCTCCCCACCAAGGTAGGGGCCAGCATATGGAACCACTTACAACTCCTGCTACCCCACCAACAACATGTCATCCAAACGAACCATCCGTGCAGGGAGACCGGACCTGTGGCGATCCTACACAGCGATGTGGGTGGAGGGCCAACGGGAAGCACCAGCACTCTGGACCTGGGGGGGACCACCCTACCCCTCGTACGCGTCACCCCGGGCCAGATGCAGGCCCTCCAGCGAGTGGGTACACACCACGTCCCCTTCCTACAGCACCCAGGGGTGGCCCAAGAAGTCGGTCCTGCAAAGTCACATGCGCAACGCAGCCACACAAACCGGACACCCACAGTCGACTGATGGGGAAGTACGTGAGGCATAAAACCTGTTTTGGAGCACGCACAAGCAGCAACTACCACAGGCCCCGCCACACGGGAACCAGGCCCACCACCAGCCGCTGGAACAAGTGGAGTATGTACCAAGCGCCACAGTGCCAGCGGTACTCCTCCTGTCACCCAACGGACTCAAAACCACTTTGCGACCTGGCCGAGCGCGCGGCAACTGGTTGATGCTACCACCACCGACGGCACGCACCTTCTGTCCCCCACGGCTGTCGCAGGACAAGCTGACAGGCACCCCCACCACTTGCTGGAGATGTGAGCCCCAAGCACTAGGCACCCCATGGCCCCTCCCCCAGCTACTGGCGCGCTACAACCACATACGAATGGCCCACGCTGCCCAGGAACATCAGTGGTTGCTGGGCACACACACTTTGAACGGGCCTCAGCGGAGGACACGGCCACAGTGGCGCGGGACCCAGCGCCGCAGCGGAATGGATATTCCACTGGGGAACTTGGGACACCAAGCACCCAGCCATTACCTTCCCGGTGCTGGTCAAACACCGCAGCAACACACTGTAAAATGAAGTAAACAACATCGGTTCCAAACGTAAGGAATGTTCTCACCGTTGATCAACCATGACCCCATTGCCTCCATGAACACAAAGAACGGTATGGCCACATACATAACTTGCCCACCCTCGTGAGTCCCAAATGTGCGCATATGAAAGCTTTGCAGCGAGGATCACTAAATATGAGTCGGGAGAGTGACCAATCTCAAAGACTACTTGTCACCTGGCATGTGTGCCATATACATTGTCATGATCGCAATGCTTCGGTACTCCACATCGGACACCGGGTGCCCGTCACTCAGCAATATTATACCCCATCTCCAGCAAGTGAATAGGCTTGGCGGGTTTACTTGCTGCCTGCATAAAAGACATCAAGAAGGGCCGGCACACCAAATCTCACATGTTCAGTGTATGCTACATATCAATTGCTGGGCGCCCCACGGTTGGAGGGTCACAAACGTCCTCCTCGAGCAACGCATTCACCACGACGCACACAAATCACAGCAGACAGGGCGCCAAATACACCGACCGATACGCGACAAAGACGCAAACCTCCAGCCCCACAGCCCGTGGATGGTACACATCATATTGGAAGACCACGGGGACGATCGGAGAGGCACGGAAGTGCAAATGGCACACGCCCTGGCGCTTACGCACCTCAACCACACCCTCCCCAGCTCAAATATGCTCGTCACCTACGGCGAAGCACGAAAGTCCAGGTACAGATTGCTGGCCAACACTGAAGGCACAGTGTACACGGTATACACCTGGGCACGATACGGGGACCTGCCAGCCTCGCTTTGGCACCAGACCTGTCCTGGCACCAACCCCTCCATGGGAGGTGTGTGCCCCGTCAAGGGGAGCAGCACTACCGGTACCAACGGCAATTCGCCGCCGCCCCCCAACATCATTAACTCCGCTCTCGCAAACGCCACAATGCCTCCCCATCGACACGGGATGCCCCAACCCAGATGACACCACCCACCGCAGAAGGTGAGGCACTATCAGAAGGGCTGTGCACCATGACATCGACCGAGACCAAGCCACCTGGATTGACCAAGGCTCCGTCACCATCAGCCTGGGGGGGTGGTTGAACACCCTGAACCCCCAAAAACTGCGCAGAGTGGCGGGGCCCTACATACTATACCCCGTGCCCCTCGGCATGGATGACCACTGCCCGGGGCCCCGGCCCGGGGACCCCCCCTCCGGGCACACCTGCCCCCACACCCTATTCCAGCCATTACCCCCACAGCCCGCCCCGCTCCCAGGTATCTACCTAAACACGGTAACAGGCGCCAAAAGAATGTACCTCACGACAGGAGACACCCGGGGCCAAGCCGTCCCCCTCGATCTGGTGCACCACATGGCCATGGGGCGACAACTACCCAACACCGACAAACCACGGCAACCGTTGGCAAGACGTGGCGCACGCGACCCGAGGACCGCGGACCTGAACGCCCCGGGCCCCGTCAGGGCGCTGCTACACCTCACCATGAAACACACGGCCAAACCCCCGACCACCCTGGCGGGATAAAAACACTTTATTGTCGAAGGCCTAACGGATGATATCATCATCCTAGCGACCAACACCCTGGCTGCCACCACCGACGCCTAGGAGGATGCCGTGGGACACCCCACGGCACGTAAGGACAGGGTGCAGGATGAGGAAGACACGGTGACACCGGACCTTGTGAACCATCTCGTGAACCTAACCAGCCCACCAGAGCAGCACAACCGAAAAACCGTAGGTCCAAAGGTCACTGATTGGACGACCTTTTTTTACAAGCCCACAGATGCCCCCACGGTGACAGGAACGATCCACCAACACACCTTGTGGGTAGCACAATGGAACGCCACGGGTACAACGGACAGAGTCCACACATTCACACCAGAAACAAAGACAGCAACCCCACTGGCACTGGGGGACCGTTTTAACCACTGCACACCAACCACCCCCGAGCGCACCGGTTGGCCCTCAAGATGGTTATGCACTGGACGGTGGATGCCCGAGCCACAGACAACACGCTGCCCGCGACGTTGCCCACACTCATTCGCAACCTGGCAGCCTACATAAGAAAACACGGGACATCACGGGCGGAACGCTGGATGTCCTGGCTCACAAACACGGAACGAACCCTCAAACTTCGCACCACGAGCCTACAAGAACACGCGAACCAACTTCGAGGTATGCGCCGACCCCGTGAGGGACAAGGACCGGCATACAGCATCTTTCAAAACCGCAACGCGCCGAAGCCAGCCCCCAAGCCGGCGCAAGAACAACCCCGGCCAAAGCCGAGGCCTCGTCAAGGGGGAGCGGGCATCTCGGCCCCCCAGGGCAAACGGCCCAAGCCGGAATGGAAAGCAGCCCCAGTGCCACCGCCGCCTGATCCACAGCCGAAGCCAAAGGCCCAGGCGTGACCATTCTTCACGGCGGCGGACCGTGCCGCCATGCACCCCGAATGGCCAGACGGAGCAGAAGTACAAGGGGTGTTCGGGGCCAGGGTCAAAGGACAGACGAAGCAATTTGTATGGTTCCGGGGCAAGATACAGGGCAGACTGGCCACTCCCGGCCAACATGGCAGCCTGCAGCTGAAGATCAAATGGCAGGCGCTCCCGGAGTGGGGCGAGAAGGCGGAAACCTCCGACCTCGAACTCTGGGACGACAGGCAGTTCCCGGAGTGCCCGGTATAACTCCACACACCCGCCAACCATCTACTGCCGGGCACCGTCTGGACGGGTGAGGTTCCACAGGCATGGCTGGAGGAGCCGAATGTACCCGAGGAGCAACAGGTTGCGACAGCAATTAACCTCAAACTACGCCTGGGACAATGACTACTACCTCGCTACGCAGGGGGCCCCCCAGGGGCCACCAAGGCGCACACGCACAAAGTCACCAATGCGCTCGTCACTCTCATGTCCCTTAACGAACCAGACGCCCTGTACGACGCGGCCAAAAGTCCAGACCTGCAAGACGTGCCTGTCATGGCGAGGTGCGACCCAGACGCCATGGTGTGGCAGGAACAGGCCCTCAAAGCCGAGGCTGCCCACCCCAGCCTAACCCCCATCCCGACCAGGGCAGGACACCAATACCGCATAGCATGGGTCAAGGGAGTGCCCATATCCCACAAAGGTGAGGTCCAAGTACACGTCCACCACCACCTGGGCGTAGAAGGCTGCCTGGCAGCATATGAACTGGTCGGCCCAAAGTGGCAGCTGAATGTCATCATCGTACATGTCCCCTTTGGAGACGCCACGGAGGCATTCCTTGATCACCTCATGGAGGCCTACCAGGAACTTGCAATGATGGGGCCGACTGTCATCATAGGAGACTTCACGGGGACACAGCCGTGCAAATGGCCATGCAGCACATGGGCCTGCAGGACCTCACAGCCTCTCTACAAGGCCAGCACTCACATCCACCAGCGCAACCTGGCTCGGCAGATTCCCGTATCAACCTCTGCTACGCGGACTCGGCACACGTCAAGGTAGCACGCGCGCCATACCACGAGCTGCCGTCCAAGGTAACCGGACATTGGCCCCTGGAGGTACAAATCAAGGTACTTCAAGTACCCCCGGCCCCCACCTAAGATGGGGACCAGAAGAACAACCACCCATTAGACCACCAGACGAGCACAACGCACACAGATGGATGGCGTAATACGGCACGGTGCAGCGCATTCTGGATCAACAAGACGGGACGGAGCTGAACCATGCGACAAGCGGCCAAGGCGTTCGGCCTCCACGGAAAACACCAGTGCGCACAGGACGACACAATCCCGCATCAAGACCTACGATACCTGGTTACAGCCATATGGCGCGACAAGCGGGCACTACATACAGCAGTACACTCTCATGACCCGCAAGCCCAGCATGATGCCCAGGACATTGCCGCATGGCTTGCCACCACACGCCGGCAACTCAGGGAGTCGCACGTCCACCGGGCAAATAAGCCAGCACAAGAACAGCAACGCTACCTTTGAAACCCCTAACGGTACAAGTCCTTAAAACACGTGGACAAAGTCCTGGGAGAAACAGGCCACCGGGGCATCAAGGCAGTACGCCTGCAAGACAGCACAGTAACCAAGGATCCCAAAGTGGTCCTGGAGGAAGTGGTCAACAGCTTCCAACGCCAACACAACACCAAGGACGAGGAGTTATCAGCGTACACGGAGGAAATGATATCGCATCTGCCGAAACTCTACAACCGAACACAGCGACGAGACATGGACTGAACCCCGTTCACGCTTTAGGAACTCGATTAGTTGCTGTACAGTCTACAACCGGGAAACATTTTGATGTTGGACAGACTCCCGGCCGAACTGTACCGCAGGCACCCACTCCAACTAAATAGACACTTGGCCGCGCGCCTGTGCGATACCGCCATGGGGAAAACAAACGTACCACCCGACTGGGCAAACCTGGTACTCCCGCTGTGTAAGAAAGGCGGCTGGGCGAACCCAGACAACTGTAGACCCATAGTATGCGCCACCACGGAAGCCAAACTCATATGGATGCTCATCCTCAAACTGGTGGCCCCGGCAGTATACCAAGCTATACCTCACACAATGTGGGGAGCCATACCGGGTAGGTCGCCGTTGCAGGCCATATTTATGCAACACGCCGTGGTAGACTCGGACCCGATCAGCCTCATCATCACGTCCCGGGATGTCAAGGGGGCCTTTTCCAACACCCTGCACCGCCTCCTACGTGCTGTCTGGAAACACATGGGACTCACCTTCCAGGGTTTCCTACAAGTGTATCTTCCCACCCGCATGTATGCAGTAAAAACCGATGTGGGCACCACCCCATGGGTCCAACCTGCCAATGGAGTCCCGCAAGGGGATGCGGAAGGCCCATTCCTCTTCCTACTTGTCACCCTCCCGCTGGCATTTTACATCGGGCGCACATACCCGGACGTGGCACCATACCCCCTACGGACCACGCTCTTGGCATTTGCAGACGACATGGCAGTGGTGACCGCCACCGCCCGTCAACCCCTGTCAACTACCCAGGACACCACCAGGGCCACCAACATACTCCACACTGTCACCAACTATCTGGAGGGCAACCAGCTACTGGTGCACAACGTCAAATCTGCCACCATGGTGTACAACGCACCACTGCCGCCCCTCCGCCCCGGGGACCCGCCCATGAACCCAGTAAGCACGGCCACCTACCTGGGGGTCCAACAAGCGGCCACCGCCAGCAGGGTCACCCTACCACCAAACCTGATACGGCAGCTGACGCGGACACTAGTCATAGCGCGCATCGTTGCACTCACCACCCAGGCCCTGGTGTACTTCCTACAAGCCGTGCTCAACGCAGCTATAGGGTTCCAGGCCTTGCGACAAAGCACCCCCAACAAATGCTACAGGCGGCTGCTACCACGGTATGGCAAGCGTGGACCATCCACGGCCACCGGCCCACGCCACTACCCGCGGCGGTACGCGCGGCTTCGTTACCATCTTACGGAGACCACACCGATCACCTCGTCAACAATGCGTACACAGCTCACACCGCGACCCAACTGCACCGTCTCATGCACAATCATGAGCCGGAGGTGAGGGAAGTCTTCCAGCTGACACTGCAAGAGGCCCAGTACCATCGCAACACGTGCCCCCCGTACATACCCCACCAGCGGAGCCTCCCCACCAAGGTAGGGGCCAGTATATGGGACCACCTACAACTCCTGCTAACCCACCACCAGAATGTCATCCAAATGAACCATTTGTGCAGGGAGACCGGACCTGTGGCGGTCCTACACACCGATGTGGGTACAGGGCCAACGGGAGGCACCACCTGGACCTGGTGGGCACCATCCTACACCTCATACGAGTCACCTCGAACCAGTTGCGGGCCCTTCAGCGAGTGGGCACACACCACGTCCCCTTCCTACAGCACCCAGGGTGGCCCAAGAAGTCGGTCCTGGAAAGTCACATGCGCAACGCAGCCACACAAGACGGACACCCACAGCCGACAGATAGGGAGTTACGTGTGGCATACAACCTGTTTTGGAGCACGCACAAGCGGCCACTACCACAGGCCCAACCACGCGGGAACCAGGCCCACCAGCAGCCGCCAGAAAAGTTGGAGTATGTACCAAGCGCGACAGTGCCAGCGGTACTCCCCCTGGCACCCAACGGACTCAAAACCACTTTGCGACCTGGCAGAGTGCACGGCAATTTGTGGATGCTACCACCGCCAACAGCACGCACCTTCTGTCCGCCACCGCTGTCGCATAACAAGCTGACGGGCACCCCCACCACTTTCTGGAGATGTGGGCCCCAAGCACTAGCCACCCCATGGCCCCTCCCCCAGATACTGGCGCGCTACCACCACATACCAACGGCCCACGCTACCCAGGAACATCACCGGTGGCTGCACACACACTTTGAAGGGGCCTCAGCGAAGGACACGACCACAGTGGCGTGGGGCCCCGGCGCCGCGGCGTGAATGGAGATTCCACCGGGGAACGTGGGACACCAAGCACCCAGCCATTATCTTTCCGGTGCTCGCCAAACACGGCAGCACCACACCGGAGGCCCCCGCCTACCCGGTTAAACACTGCTGCTCCCAAGTCCAGGACTGGCAGACAGTCGAATGGACCACATTCCACCAACCAAAAGCGTACCTGCTCCAATATGTGTACGGCTACCTCACACAAAGCCACCAAAGGGACGGCGACTATGTACGCATGAATCCAGCGGCAGCCGAGATCATCTGCCAGGGAGTAGGCGTCCACGCTACCCGAAGACTCCAACCGGCCACCACCACGCCCTGGGCCACCACGGAACAGGGAGCGCGCGTCCACGCCTACCTGCCAATGACGCCATGCCACCTGCCATGCCCAGACGACCGCAACACCCTTATTTTTGCAGAAGCCTCCGGCACCATGAGCCTCACCCCAGCGGTTGGGGGGGCAGCTTTGGAGTTGCAGACAGACGCGACAGGCTGACTGCACCAACGCCACCTCACAGTGGCCACCATCTTCGGGGCCTCCTTTCACGGGGAACTGAGGACACTGGCCATCATCCTGGAAGCCGCCAATGACACCTACCAACGACCGCGAGACCACGCGCACCATGTGTGGGTCGTAGTAGACGCGGCGGTAGACTTCCACATCATCCAAAGACCGGCCCGGCAGCCACTGCACAAGGCGACTGACTCCAGCCTAGGCACCCAGACCCTACACCTCTAGGCCGCTTTATGACGCCTCCCCAAACATGTCGTCTTACACCTCCTCAAACAAGAGTTGCATCGGTACAGCCTCGGCAACGGACACATAGACTTACACGCCCATAACCAGCTTGCCGAGCATATGCGGAACGGCGAGCACCAACCGCTACAGGACCACACACGCACGCACCTCCAACACCTACCGCCGATCTCACACCCCGGGGAACCACCAGCCTGGGTACCAGACGACGGGATCTACAACGACACAGAACAGGCATACGACTACCTGCAACCCATCGACACCATAGCGCACATCCGAGGCAGCCAGGCCGAGAACACCCTCATGAACCACCTCCAACATAAACTGCAGACCGCGTTATACTTCTCAGCTCTTGACGACGTGCCCAACTCTTGCTTGAACAACTGCCCCTCCTAGACAGGGTGGCACGCTGGTATGGCCGACGGGGAATAGACATACCCCCGGAATACACAATATGCCCCTGCCATTTCCAATCTGCCAGACAGTTGGAGCCCCTTCAGCACCATGAACCTCAAAACTACCGCACCACTATCGTCACCGTCACCATCCGCCTCCCGTTCATTTTTGGCTGGCTGGTGGGGGACGCAGAGTGGGCCATCGGGGTCGTGCACGGCGCCCATGCCGACGAATCGGGGGATTTCTGCCACCGCAGCGGGGCCCTGATCGAGGGGGCGCCCGAGAGGCTGATGGCAGCCTATCTCACCTGGCAGAGCATACCCCTCCCCCGCAGCCTTGCGGCATTGGCATGGCGCGCCCAACAGCCGCAGGTCCCACCGCCGCGGCCGGGCACGTACGGCAATGCGGCGGTTGCCAGGATAATGGCCGGAGGTGCCCGGCAACACAGCTCTTCCTCGTCAACCCGGAAGACCGCGACCATCACCATCCTTGCGCCCCGATCGCATGCCACAGCAGCAACCAGGGCCACAAATGTGCGCGCACCACCGGGGGTCAACGCGCCACAAAGCCCAACGGCCTCCACATTCTCCAGCCCATCCACCTCCGGCCCCCATGCAACCGTCATCTCACCACACCGACCGCAGGCCACCGACGCGACGCGGACTACGGGCGTTTCGGCACCACCGAGGGCCGGCACGCCACAGAGCTGCCGACAAGAACGTGCATCCAAACGGGCGGCGCGACGACACAGGCCACAACACCACGCAGCCACAGCGATCCAGGAGCACCGCGCGTCACCTGCCGGGAGGGGAGCCGTGTGCAGCCCGCAGAATACGGCGGCAGTAGGGACCCGGCCCGAGAAACTCCTTGGCACGGCACACCCGCAGATGAGCCCAGCTCCAGGCCCCACACGCGACCCAGCTCCACAACCCCAAACGCCACACAACGCGTCCCCATGCGGCCGCCAGGCAGCGGCGAAAAAGGCCCGGCCAGAGCCCGGTGCACACCACTGCACACCAATCCTGCCAACAGAGGGCCCCAGAGGGGCGCGGACCAAAGGCCCCCCCACACAGACCCGTACCGCTACCCTGACCGACAGCACCAACGCCCGGCCCCTCAGCACCGTACGCCCCCACGCCCACAACCCGGCCGAGAGCCCCAGTCCCCAGGATCCGGCGACACCAAGCGCATCAGCCCCGAGGTGCCATCTGCCGTCCCCGGCACAAGCCAAGCCGCATCCCCACGGCACAACGACCCACCAGCCGGGCCGGCAGTACGGCCCACAGAAACGCCATCTCGCAGTCGCCCGGCCCCCAACTCGGGCCCGGACCCAGACCCGGACCCGACGCGCGCCACCGTCCCGGCTGACACCCCGCGGTCCGCCTATCCGAAAGGCCAGGCAGGGCCGACGCACGTGCCGGAAGGCCACAGCTGAGAGGAAGCATAACAGGCGGGCGCCGCAGCCACCACGCCCGCACCGCCCGCCCAGCCACAAAGCAGGGAGCCCACGGTGGACGCCACGGAGGAAATGAGGGGACCCGCACAGCGGACAGAAGCGCCACTGCCAGCGGCGGACCTACCCGCCCGGGGACCATCCTAAACGGAGATACCCAGCAGGGGGGCGCACAAGCCAGAAAACCAGCGTGCCAGCCCGCCGGACATGGCGGCAAGCGGAAGCGACGAGGCATCAGACGCTGGCCAACCTGGTACGGACCTGATGAACCAGTGCCAGACGCCGAACATGCCGTTGGCCTCCCCCCAACAACCGCCCACGGGGGGCGACCAGCGGGTCGCGCGGACGCCGCCCCCTTCACGACCCTGGCGCGTCACATTGACGCAAGCCTGCCAGGGAAGGCGCCATCACAGGGCCAACCTGGCGCCCGCGCGAAGTCAGAAGCCCCGGAAACCACACCTGACCCGTTCGAGCGCGCAACCGACAGGGAAAGGTCGCCCGGCGGGCACAACCACGACGAGCACCACACCGCTATCGAGCCCACCGGCCAGCCAGGGGGAACACCACGTACTTGGGGCGGGGGCATCTGGACTACGCGCCCTCGGAAGGCAACGCCCGCCACCCCAGCGCCCACGCGGAACAGGCGGCGGCCCAAGATTCAGGCCTATGGCTCGACAGGCTCACGACAGGGGAGCAGCTCGCCCTGGCCGTCAGCATCCAATGGCTGCTTACTTCGCGGTCCCGCCGGCTCGGGGAGGGAACCCGCACCAGGGCAGACATCACCTTCGGCCATCGGACGGGGCACACGCCCCCCGCCACCATGGATCACCCCGGCCAGTGGCACTATGTGGCCACCCGGCTCATGGCGCATATCGGGGCCTACAGCCCGGACGAAATGAACGAGCCACACTGGCAGTGGCACCAACGCGCAGCCCTGCGCATCTGTACAGCCATGCAAACGCACAGCATCTGGGTCATCCCTGGATCTCCCAGCTACCAGGGGTACGCCTCAAGCCACCCGCGACCACAGTCTCAAGAGGTCCCAGGGCTCCCCAGGGCAGGCGGCATGCTGTAACTCCCAACGACGCCACCAGGGGCCACCACCCGGGTTTGGTTCCCCCTCTGGCACGTACAGAAGCCCCCTCCGACCCGCGGAGGGACCAAGGCAGTCCTCACACCCAATGCATGCAAAGCGGCACGCCGGAG
Organism: Eutreptiella sp. 'Long Island Sound 2002'; assembly: GCA_964036045.1. NCBI lineage: Eukaryota > Euglenozoa > Euglenophyceae > Eutreptiales > Eutreptiaceae > Eutreptiella > Eutreptiella sp. 'Long Island Sound 2002'. The sequence continues at coordinate 104,830,939 of OZ038380.1, forward strand.
CGGCACCAGGAGACAACGAGACCTGGCCGCCCCCGGCGCCGCAGCCGCACGCCGCCTCCCGCAGCAAGGCAAGTCGTCTTGCAGGAGGATATGGACAGAGGCCATGGAGGTCCGAACGACCTCAACGCCCAACAAAAATCATCTGCCACCGATCCCCGACGCCGGTCGAGAAGGCCCCGCACCGAACGGGCGCACATCCCCACCATTCCCACGCCAGCCGAGCGAGAGCGACAAGCAGCGCTTCAAACGGACCCCCACCAGAGCAGGAGACCGAACGTCCAGCTTGTCTGCCGCCTCCCACCCAGGGTCGGTGGCCGGCCCGATGCATGGGGGACAGCATGCCGCGGACACACGGCCAAGGTGACCCGCGGCCCACCAAAGGCCTGCACAAGGGGTGGGGGGACAACCCCCCAACGAGCCCCCACGCAAGCGGGGCGCGGTGACACCGGTCCCGGACACGGGCACCCGCCATCAAACCAACTGGGCCCGTACACCACGGGGTTCCCCATGCCAGCTGCAACACAGCCAAACCGCCGGGGTGCGGAGGACGCACCCTGACAACGGGAGCACGACGCGAGCAGCCGGGGTGGAGACGAAAAAATGACAGAGAGCTCCGGCCCTCAGAATTCCGGTGACTCACTCCCCACCGCCGCGGCCTGTTTGATGCCCCAACAACGGGAGCCTTCCACGGGGAACGTGCCTGGGGGACACCCTTGAACCACCCCAGGACACCCCTCCTTGACTGGCGCCACACCGGACCAGGACCGGAAGACCATGCCCCCCCCACCCCCCAGGGCACCGCAACACAGGAACACGGACCCCTTTGATGACGCGGAACTGGGGGCGCTCTACAGCATCGACGCCACCGCACCCTCGAGCGGGCTGGTGGCAGCACTCTGGGGACATGTCCAGGACGTCAACCTGAACAGGGTCTCCGCCATGGTCCTCCTGCTGCACGCCGCAACAACCGACATCTTTGTGCGGCAGCTCCAGACGCTCATCACCCCCGGGACACAGATCACGGACGACCTTGTTGACGCGTGGATCTGGTGGTTCAACACCCACCAGCCGGACCAGGGAGGCATATGGGTCCCACATCTGGGCGGGGCACACACGCTCATAGCGCCACTGACGGATCCCAGGCCCACGCCCAGCATCGGAGGCCGGAAACGGGCCGCCCCGCCACCGGGGACCCAAACCCTTAACATCCCACGTACAAAGACCTGGCAGAATGGGAAAGCAGGACAGCTTGCGATGGAGGGGCGCAAACCCAAGAGCATGGTCGAGCGGTACCCGGAGCAGCGCCCCAACCACGCGAAGGTGACCCCAGCACCATCGCCATGATCGTGTTGGAAAGTCGCCACTACTACCAAGTGCGGATCCCCCCGCACCCCCAGCAGCGCCACCGGAGCCTGCAGGCCATTGAGTCCATGCTTCCGGCGAACGCAGCCCTGCCGGACGGCCCCAGACCCCCTGCCCAACAACCAGCCCCGAGACCCCGTAACGGCCATCGTGTGGGGGGCAGCCGGCACCTGGCACCCAGACCATGTGCTCTACTGCCTCTGGCTGTGGGCGCAACGCCGCTGACCACACACCAGGGACTGGACGGCAATGTGGTTGTTCCACCTGGACGGCCGGCAGCAGCTGGAGGCCATCCCCCAGCATGAGAGAACGGCGGATGACCCCCACAGCGACCAACCTGTGCCCCGTTTTCGCGATCCACCAAAACCGGGCGCTGGCGATGGGCGGGAAGCTGCAGCCCGCCATCCGCACTGAGACGGAAGCCCAGGCGGCACAAGCGGCCCTTGTGCACGAGATCCTCAGTGCCCTTCGCAGAGCCCTCGTACGGTGCGTGGGAAACCCCCCAGGGCCCTGAACCACCACGAGCCAAAACTGGGAACACACCCCCATGAACACGCGCCGCGACACCCTCGGGACCGCCCCGCCCCGCCCAACGCAGCAAACGCATTCCCTGCCCACTCGGCAGGTCACCAGCAGTGCAACGACGACACAAGGGCCGCGCACACGCGGCGCAAATCCCACACCGCCCACCCGCAGATGAGGAGACGACACAGCAACCCCGGGATCACCTCGTCTCCCCGGAGGCCCCGACGATGGACATCAGACCTGCAGCTGTCGGACAGGCGGTAAACTGCAACAACCCCAGGCAAGCCCACCTTGCCCAAGAGGACCCCCTCGTACAACCTGACAACGCGCGAACGCCCAACACACTCCACCAACGGCTGTCTGTCTGGCGCGCCAGCGAGAGAGGCGTCCAACTGCCCGGCTCATGCAGCGGACACCAAACGAATGCATGCTAGCCTTCGCAGCCCTACGACCTATGATGTCGAGCACGAACACTGACCGGACGAACCCAACGAACCCCAATGAATTCCTCCCACATGCCCCGGGCGGGGGCCAAGGGATACGTGCGCCACTGGAGCCGACGCGCACCTCCTCGGAGTAAGTTAAACGCCAAGGCACCAGGTCGCAGGACAGCAACAACGGCGCCGCTGGGGCGGCTTCAGCACATGTAACCTGCGAGAATAGTGTGAGGGACACATTCTCCGCAGCCCACAAAGCTAACAGCGTCAGGGAGCGAGAGGGGGGGGGCTCGACACTGACCAGCATTCCTTTTTCCTCCTGACCCCTACCAGGAACACGCAAGGGGCAAAGAGCTCACTGCGCGGGACCCACAAGCCCGCCGGCTCCTGCCGGCGAACACGGGAGTGTTGCGGCGAGCCCAGCCCGCCACGTCAGACGGGACGCCCCGACACCATAGCACGAGCCAGGCCACTCTAACCTCCGGAAACTGCACTGAGGCACCGACACACACACCACCGGACCCGCAAGACACAAGCACGAGCACGGCACCACCGAGCAAGCGCAGCACCCTGGGGCTCCCATGGGGAGCACAGATATGCACCGAGGGGGACTGAAGGGGCCTTGCCACCGACAGGGGTGTGCATATGATCCGTACAAGCGAAGCTGAAAGGACAGCCAAAGGGCACTGCGAAATACCAGATGAGATTGTGCGTGTAACGATGCCTCCAGGGCGGGACAGGGCATGTGGTACCGAATTTCAAAATTTTCCTCAGCGGTCGTACCAATTGTCACTACTTTTCTCCCCCTGAGGACACGCTCCACCATGAGGGGGCGACGTACCGTCAAAACGTACCATACCGGCCGGACGCAACTGAAACAACCCGCACCGACCCTACACGGCCACCAAGGCCCCACCCATCCGACGGCAGGACAAGCCGACCATTGGGCGGCGAAGACGACGGCGTACCAACCAAAGTACTGGCAACAATACAACAACCACACGCGCGGACGTCCCGAAATCGGGCAAACCACGAGAAGGAAAAATACGCCCAATGGGAAACAAATGACGTAGGGCACAGCTACAACGACCAGACACAGCCACTGGGGCCCATACAGAACACCACACAACCCCTGACGGGCCGACAACTGGCGGCCACGACACCGGCGAAACAACACCACGCAGCGGGCGCGCCCCGGTCGCATCACATGCACCACACCGGACAGGCCGGCCACCGCAAACCTCAGAAGAAACCGAGAAGACGGCAAAGACAACGTCCGGCTACACCGGCGCGGGCTGCAACGCAATCAACCCCACAACGCACAGGCCGACCATAAGGCGGCTGACACAACTGGGTACCGACCAAACTGCTGCAGAAAAACGACCCGACAATGAACAGACCGCACGCAAGCCAGTCAACACATGACCGGCCAGGCATGCAAGGGTCGAAACGGGATCGGCGTCCGACAGATTGGCGACAACATGCTGCGCCACGCCCGCCGGCGAGCATACCCACAAACGCACCACAACCCCGGGATTTCACCATTCGACAACCGACCAACCAACCAAAACGACCTACTTTGAACCCCCAGCCCCGAGGCCACAACGACTCACTATAACGGGCTGCGCACACATCCTGTACACGACACCCTAGGAAGCGACAGCGCCGGCAGCAGCAGAAAGAACCAAACGATGAACAAGCTGACCATAAGGCGGCTGACACACCCAAGCACCAACCAAACAGCTGCGGCAACAACGACGCGACCATAAACATGGCACACGCAAGCCAGCCAACATCAAACCAGCCGGACATGCAAGGGTCAATACGGGAACGTCGTCCCATGGGTTGGTGACACCACGGAGAGCAAGGCCTGCTGACGACCATACCCACAGACGGGACAGCACACCGCAACTCTACCATTACACAACCAACGAACCTACGGCAACGAACTGCTTTAAACCCCCGGCCCCCGGAAAAGCGCAAGCTCGACCGAGCTAGGAGGCGTGAGTGTGCGCCACGGCATGTGAGTCCCGTAGCACGTGCTTCTTCAAGTCGCCTCAGACCTACTGAAAACCAACCCAGATGGAGGTGCGTGCAGGACAGGGCCTATGGCCTGGCTGCAGGCCCCTGGGCCCCGGAATCGGGAGGTTGATGAGGATGTGCGATGCGACCCTCCCTCACGTATTATCCACCCAAAGGAGAGGAATGTAAGACTTCGGTCGAATCCGCCGTAGGGTACTCCTCGCGGCAACCGCGCCCTTCCCCCATCTGGGCGAGCCGCTTTTGGGGGGCACGTGCAGTAGGGCCGTGGGTGGGTGAGCAAAAGCCCCTTGGTAAGACCCCCCTGCGCGGCACCCCCGGTCCCGAGATGACCTACCTACCTACCTAGAGTGTCGCGAACCAAATGCATGAGTAGAGAAGCCAACACACAACATATGTCTCCCGCCCTCACATCCTCTGACATCCCACTCCGTCTCATCACTTGGTGCTTAATTGCATGGGTCCTGATCGCATAGGCAAACACAATCATCATGTGCATTAGAAAACATCCACACATGAACAAGTGAAATCCATATTCCCTATTTGCATGTTCGTGTGACACGGAGCCAATTCAATGCATGCTACTAGGAGAGAGAATGGGTAAGAGCATTGGATAAGTAGATGCCCCGGGTCACATGACGAGACCTAGACCCGGCCTGCAGAGTGAGTGAACAAAGAGAGGTATGCCGGGTCCAATGAGAGCATATCCACGTGATATTGTTCCATCCCAAACAGAAGTAGTCCTGCCTCGAAGAGAGATTGTCACGGCCCATTCTAGACATTGAGGGAGACGGTCCCGCCCCAATCCATGCCCGGAGAGAGAACCTAACCAATCCATGGCCCGGGAGGAAGAGCCTAACCAATCCATGGCCCAGGAGAGAACCTCACGCAAACGAAATATGTAGAGCATGCATATGGAGGGAGAGTTTCGCCTAGCCATTACTCACGAGAGCATTCATGCACACTGAGTGAGAATCCCCAACCTTGACCAACGACTGTCCCTATATCCAATTGCCAAATTAAGTAAACTGATGCCCTATTGCTTGCTGCCAAGAGAAGGATAGTGGATCACCAACCATGTTTGACCAATGATATGAATTCACCGAAAGCGACCGAAGTAAGACAGCGCATGAGAGGTTAACAACCAGGGCATCAGTGCAATTCTGCACGTTTAGCATGTTCACCCATTGCACGTCCACACAACATGTTCAACACACACAGGAGTTAAGAGGTAGAAATGGAGATGAAGCCCTGGAATAAGATATGCGATTATCGAAGACAATGTTACATCCCTACTGCAAGAGTCGTTTTATAGACCGTGCACACTCGGGCTATGCGTTCCGTTATGGACGTATGACACCATGCCCAAAAGATCGCGATACAACGGCTGGACAAGACTCATTGGTTCACGAATACGCATGCACGACGCAATGACATCCATATGGTCCATTAGGTGTATGGCAACACAGAAAGAAAAGCATATAAAACACAATGGCATTATTGGGTTCCTCGCGAAGCTTGGGCGCAGACTTACCTTTGCCCACAAGACGGTAAAATGGAGCAAATAACATGGATTCCAAACATAAGGAGTGTTCTCACCCTTGATCAACCATGACCCCATGGCCTCCATGAACACAAAGAACGGTAGGGCCACATACATCACTTGCCCAACCTCGCACAAAGGCACGATGCCGTGTCACGCGACCTGGGTGCTGTTGCCAGAACGAAATAAAAAGATAAGTAACAGACGACAGAAAAACTTTCTAAATAGCTGAAAAAAAAGCTAATTAGCATAAGAACCGCTTAGGCCAAAAAGCGCGCTGCGAAACGAGTCAAAACGCGACGGAAAATGTTTAGACGTTGAATAGGTGAATAGTTGAGGCCGTAAGCACCGTAATGCTCCTAGGAGCACAGCGCTGTCCCCCTCGTCGTCTAACTAAACATAGGCGCAAAGAAAAACGCGTCGCGAGCAGCGCGTAAAACTCGAAAACGTTTCGTAGCTCGCCACGACCCCTCGCGTCCCACCCTCTCGCCTTCTTCTTATTCTTCTCCATGTACCTCCCTCCCCACCCTTGTACCCAAAGCTTCCCTTGCCCTGCAGCTCAGGCGGCCGCCCTGAAGGAAAGCAGTACACCCCTAACAATGAACGCAAACAGCTTTGACAACAACCAGCTCAAGTACCAGCCCACGAACACCAAAGCATGGACGCCATCAATGGGTAACACATAAGTCAGCACAAAGTACATGGTCTTGTTGCTCGCGGGAGTGTTGGGTAGTGTATGATTTTATTATCTTTCAGAAAAAAAAAATTTTACGTGTTTTGCAGCGGGTTTAAAGGAAAAAAGCAACAGCAATCACACACAGCACCGCAAAAAGACACCGGAACACGACAGCACAGCACCACAGGACACAACACAGGGGAGCAAGGCGCCACAGTAAGCAGATCGACCACAGAAACGTACACCAGGACACACACAGCAGAAAGCGCAGCGGCAGAAAACAAACAACAGGCACAGGCAACGACGCAAACAGACAGCAGAGCACGACAGCAAACCGCCACACGACAGCACAGCACCACAGAACACAACACAGGGGAGCAGAGCACCAAGACACACCACTCCAAACCACAGGGCGGCGAGCCACTTGGCGAGACAGAGACAGCACCACCGGAACACGACACCAGGAACAACCAGGAGACAACAGAGGACTGCCAGCCCAACAGCACACAACCAAACACAACAGGCAGCAACACACAACACCAGCCGGCATCAGAGGGGCGAGAGAGCACAGCCCAGCAACACGGCACCACAAGGCGACACAGCACCACAGAACACGGCACGCCACAACAAGACACCACAACACAGCAGAGCAACACCACCACACCAAAGAACGCCAAGGGAGACACCATAACACACAGCAACACAACATAGCACAAGGCAGCAACAACAGCGCAGACCAAACCGGCACCGAACAGCACGAGGCGCAGCGCAACACAGCACCGCTCACACAGGAAAAGGACACGAACCAACACCACCAGCAAAGGAAAACGGACAGCAGGGCACCATAGCTGTTACCACACGGCAACCCAGCACAAGGGACACAGCACGGGAGAGCGGGGCACCACCACAAGCCACAGCACACAGCAGGGCACGCGGCAAGGCGGGAGCACCAGCGACAGCACACGCCAGCAAAAAAAAACACCAGGCAACCAAACCCCTCAACGAGCACCCGGCAACCACAGGCAACAGCACACAGCACCAGCCAGTTGGAACAAAACAGCACGGCACAACCAGTAAAACACGACGCAGACAGCAGGACAGCGCACGACAGGCGGCACACCAGAGCAACGCAGCACCGCGGCCCAGGACAGAACACAGCCACGGGCCATGACAAGGGGCCAGGCAACGGCAAGAGGGACCAGCAGCACCAAGCAAGAACGGAGCCCAGCACAAGCACGCCACACAGCACTGGGTAAAACACAGAACAGACCACAACACCGCAACATGACAGGCAACGACAGGCACAGACAGGGAACAACCAGGAAGCACCAAACGACACAGCGCAAGCGCAAACCGGCCCCCGCCGGGGCACAATGCGCACAGCAACACACACCACCACAGCCCACAGCCCAGGACACACAAACCAGCCAAAGCACAAGCGGCACACGAAGGCAAAAAAAAAGGCAGAAACGGAAAAAGAAACAACCAAAAAACAGAGGCATCACAAAAGAAAAAAAAGAAGGAGGGAGGGTGAAGGAAGGAAAAAAATAAGAGGGTTGCCGGGGGGGAGGACCACAGGCCAAGGCCCACGGAACCCCTGGCCGGAAACCAAGGAGCGGCAGAGACAAGAGAGTGGAGGAGGAGAGGAAAAAAAGGGGGGGAGGGGAGGAGGAGGGACGAGCAGGAGGAAGGAAAGACGCCATGGCCCAAGGCACCCCGGGCCGGAAAAACACGGAACGCCGGAGACAACGGTGGTGCAAGAAGGAAAAGGAAAAAAAAATCTGAACAACAACCACAAACACGGCAACCACAGCCCCGAGGGGGCCCTACAAAGTAAGAGCGGACCAAGACCGGCCAGAGGCAAGAGTGAGGTGCACGAAAACACGCCCGGGAGGCCGCCCTGCCCGAGCTGGCCAAGAGGAGCACACACACGCACACACGCACGGGACCAGGGTGTACCGTCCTCCCGCCCGAAAGGGGCGGTGTCGGCGTCCACACGAAACAGCCCTGGTGCACCAGCCGCGGCCCCCGTCCCAAGACAGGCCGTAGGGAAAACCGGACGCGTCAGTGACCGGGTCCACACACGCAAACCAGCACAGCGCACGCAGCCCAAGACCGACGCCGGAGGGACCCGCCAGGGACAACCCCATCGCGGGCCCCCGAACAGGTACGACGCGGAGCGAGCCCAGCGCCCCTGCTTTGGCGGGGGCCAGCGGCAGGCACCAAGAGCCCGGTTCTCGGCCGGCCAGCCCAGTAAGTCCGGGATGGGGAAAGGCACCACGGCGTTGAGGATGCCGACCGGAGCACCGAGAGCGACTGGACCGGATGAGGCGTGGCGGTTCCCCGCCAGTACTGGCTGGGGTCCGCTGGTTGTGGTGGTGGGAGGACTCTCGCCAGTCCTGGCTGAGGGCCGTGGGTGCGGTTCCACGCCACTCCTGGCTGGGGTCCGCTGGTTGTGGTGTTGGGTCCCTCGCCAATCCTTGCAGAGGGCCCTTGCTGCCGCTACCACCCACTCCTGGCTGGGGTCCGCTGGTTGTTGGTGGTCCCGCCAATCATGACTGAGGGCCCTGGTGGCAGTTCCCCGCAATTTCTGGCTGGGGTCCGCTACTGGTGGTGGTGGGTGGTCCCTCGCCAATCCTGGCTGAGGGACCTGGGGGCGGTTCCCCGCCAATCTTGGCGGCGGTCCGCTGGTTGTGCTGATGGGTGCTCCCTCGCCAATCCTGGCCGAGGGTCGTGGGTCTTGTTCCCGGCCACTCCTTGTTGGGGTCCACTGGTTGTGGTGGTGGTTGGTCCCTCGCCAATCCTGGCTGAGGGCCGTGGTTGCGTTTCCCCGCCACTCCTGGCTCGGATCCGCTGGTTGTGGGTGGTCCCCCACCAATCCTGGCTGAGGGCCGACAGCGCTGTTCCCCGCCATTCCTGGGTGGGGTCTGTTGTCGGTGCTCGTGGGTTGTGGGTGGTCCCTAGCCAGTCCTGGCTGAGGGCCGGCCCTGGGTGCCCCGCCATTCCTAACTGGGGTCTGCCACTGGTGGTGGTGGGTGTTGTTTACGGTGTGGGGTGGTGGTCCCTTGTTGGTCTGTGTTGGTGTGCTGTGTCTGTTGGGTGTGTGGTGTGTGTGCGCTCTTGTGGGTGTCGTGTACTTGGCGTGTTGTGGTCTTGGTGGGGCCCCCGCCAGTCCAGGCTGTTGGCCTTGGGCGCAGTTGTTCTCCGCCATTCCTGCCTCGGGTCTGGTGGTGATGGTGGTGGTCGGGGGTCCCCTGCCAATCCTGGCTGACGGCCCTGGTGCAGTTCCCAGTCATTTCTGGCTGGGGTCCGCTGCTGGTGGTGGTACGTGGTCCTTCGCCAATCCTGGCTGAGGGCCATGTGTGTGGTTCCCCGCGACTCCTGGCTGGGGTCGGCTGGTTGTGGGGGGGGGTGATCCCTCTCCAATCCTGGCTGAGGGCCCTGGGTGCGGTTCCCCGCCGCTCCTGGCTGGGGTCCGCTAGTTGTGGACGGTTGTACGCGAATCCCGGCTGGTGGCCCTGGTGGAAGTTCCCCGCCATTCCTGGCTAGGGTCCGCTGCTGGTGGTGGTGGGTGGTCCCTCGCCAATCTTGGCTGAGGGCTGTCGGTGCGGTTCCCCGCCAGTCCTGGCTGCGGTGCACTGGTTGTTGTGGTGGGTGGACCCTCACCAATCCTGGCTGAGGGCCGTGGGTGCGGTTCCCCGCCACTCCTGGCTGGGGTCCGCTGGATGTTGTGGTGCGTCTCTCGCCCATCCTGGCTGAGGGCCCTGGGTGCGGTTCCCCGCCACTCCTGCCTAGGGTCCGCTTGTTCTGGGTGGTGCCTCGCCAATCCTGGCTCGGGGCCCTGGTGGCAGGTACCCGCCATTCATGGTTGGTCGCAGCTGCTGCTGGTGGTGGGTGGTCCCTCGCCAATCCTGGCTGAGGGCCCTGGGGGCGGTTCCCCGCCACTCCTGGCGCGGGTCCGCTGGTTGTTGTGGTGGCTGGTCCCTCGCCAATCCTAGCTGAGGGTCATGGGTGTGGTTCCCCACCACTCCTGGCTGAGGTCTTAAAGAAGGTCCCTACCAGGACCGGCCCCCGCTGTGCCCCTTCCGCCTGTAATCCCTGCTGATTTGCTCCTGATCAATGCTTGCATTTCTCAAAGTCCCGGGTCCAAAATCCAAAAATGTAGAAAATCGAAAATACAATCCTCCTTCAACCCTGAACAGCAATCAGATCCCACAAATGCAGCAAAAACCCGATTCACAATCCAATCCACGATGCGAGCTTCCGTTCAGCACACCGGTCTTCCCACGGTGGCGGGCATGTACAAGAATTGCACCAAGGAAGAAAGCCCTGAAATTAGCATATGAACACAAATAAAGCAAAATTGGGGAAGGAGGTAAACAGACAAATTCACAACCATTAACCCCTCATTCCCTGGAGTCAAGCCCTTCCCCTGACTCACCACCATATTGCCCTGAACCAGGTCAAATGAGATAGCTGAATGCCATATGTCACAAGTCACTACATGAACCCCAAAAATGTGTTCACTCCCAAGCCTCTAAATCCTAGCCCAATAGGGGAGGTGGCGTGTCATGGCCTAGAGTAGCACTCAGGACCATGCCCTACCCTGACATAATCTTGGTTGGACTTGGGGTCCTATGGCCTCGGAGATATGCCCCATGAGTTTGAACTCATAACATGCCAAAAAACTGCCAATTCACACCATATTGGCCATATATCAAATATTTGCTCAAAAATGAAGTTACCACTTATCCGAAAGCTCAAAGCATGCATGGAATCGAAGTCTAGTATTCATGGAGGATAGAGACCAAAGATCAATGCCCATGTACATCCCCACTTTACCCTCGAAACCCCTTCAGATATGGGCGCCACGCACTGCCCAAGTCAGCCCATGATCTTGAGACCAATTCTTGTGATCCTTCGTGCGCCGAGCCAAATGGAGTACGCGATCCGGCATATGGTGGTGTTCAACTCCAAAGCATATGCCAACATATGAACAACATATCAGGGTTCGACTCTCCATAGGCTTCTTGCTGTTCACCGACCAGGTAAATACACAAAACGCAAAAATGAGCAAAAATTGAGGTCAAAAACATGAAAATATGACCAAATACAAAGTTGTCATGATAGTATATCTCTATGCTCACCCATGATATCCGCTCATGGTTCAATACACAAATGATTGGAACCATTTGCAAACAATTCCCCCACTTGGCTCCCCAATCGGGCGCATGGAGATACCTTCGCCACCGGTATCTACATGCCCCATGAAAATGGGAGTGCACTCATGGATCTCTTTGCCAAACATACCATGAGCAATACATACGCGGTAGACTTGGTCTAGCGCTTTGAATTCCACAATTGAGACATGGGCAAGACCCTTGTCACGTATGGCTCCCCATCTCTTCGGCCACACGAAGATATATAACATGGGCGTGAGCATATCAAGACATATACCATGCATATAAAACATACCCTCAAAAGTGGCTCCCACCATGATATGCCATGTCCTTCCATGGACATAACTTCACGTTAAAAATGCGTAGGAACCCAATGAAAGTATCTTTGCAACCCCAACACTCATGCGGTACACTCGAAAGTCGCATTAAAATATTCGGTTGCACGGTCCAAGAGTTATATATCACTTTATACCCTCTTGACCATTATCCCTTGCTACACCAGGCATGTGTACACACCAAAGGCGTTTGATGCTTCCTAAATTAAGTTGAGACCAAGGCGCTTGCAACGCAACTTTCCTTATTCTCTTTCCTCACATTCGCTCGTAGATATGGCTCTTCAAAGTGGTCCCACGCTTCACTTTTGTTTCCCTTATATCTCCAAGTCAAATGGGTGGCAAGTACAAGGGAAACCTGATTCGGGCATTGGGAAAAGAGTATGACCACTCGAAGAAGACCAAATCAAGTGCGGCGATGTCGAAGTCGAAAATCCGATTTCGACATCGCGAAAAATTCCGATTAAAATTTCGAGTGCATATTTAGAAAATTGCGGAAGCAACGAACCCTTTACTGATGAAATCTGACCCTTCATCGGGATTTCCGCCAAAATATCTGGAAATAACAGTTAACCAATCGGTTAACGCAAAATCGCGAGCCAACTGACAGTCGCCGATACATTGACCATCAGAACGAAAGGCTGAAAAATTACGGAAACATTATGATAATAAAACCCTGTTGATTCCTGATATTCTGATATATAGATCTCCGCTGGCGGTGCCTCGGTACTGCATATGGCCGCTCATAGCCGGAATGGCCAAACCTATCACACTATCACATCGGGTTAGATCAGGTGGATGGGAGAGTATGATATCAGCCAATGGCGGCTTGCCGGCACATAGATACACACCCCAAGTGACCCAAAGATGGCCACGGGGGTCCGAACCGGCTTCACCCCCCTTCTCAGAGCGTTGTTACCGCTCGGAAGTCATTGAAGAGAGGACAGGAGGACCCCAATGGGCTCCAACCCCCCCCTCCATGTCCCAAGGACACATGGAGGCCCCACACACGTCGTAGGCGTCCCCCATGCCCCAAGGGAGGGGTGAGGACACTGAAAATCGGTGCCCTACGCCATATCCGGTCTCCTCTTGATCTACAACATGGACCAGAGGGATCAAAGATAGAGAAACGTCGTCGGTCGACCTAAATAAGTATACCACAATGAAATATATATGTGAAGGTCGAGTGAAGGGGGTATATGGCCAATCAAGGCCCAAAAATCCCCGGATGAACGCCCTCACCCGTCTCCTCAATCACAGGAACAAACAAAATGCCAAGGGGGATCCATTACGGTGCTACAGCAGCAACCAAATGGACCAACACGTCCTTGACATCCAAAGAAATTTTCTTTTTCTTCAGGTAGTCCATCCAGACCGTGGTGTACCTCGGCACAAAACTGCTCGGAGGCTCCCACGAACCCCTGGATGCAGCGAATCCCTTCCAACGGACTTTATAAGGCCTACCCCCAGGGCGTCCCCGGGTCCGGCTTGTCCGCCAGGATCTTCTCAGCGGTGAAGTCGTCGTCCTCACCCTCGTCGTCCGAGTCCACATCGCCGGCCGTGAACTCAAAGGTGACGGGACGTCCGCTGGGGTCTGGTGCTCGGGGACGAAGCTGGGTATGGTCGCGGTCCAGGATCTTGTTATCCCCCACACAAACCGCATACACATCCTGCCCGACCTTCCGAACGATTACCCCCGGCACATACCAAGATGCCTGCCGATGCCTGGACAGGACATCCTTGTCGTGCCGCTCCACCCACACGGTGTCTTGGAGAGCATACTTCTGGACTTTTCCCTGCTTGAAGTACTTGGCCCTCTTGTCATGCTCGTCCTGTAGTGCCTTGCACACCTTGGCCGCCGTGTCGTCCGCCTCAGCCATCATGGCGTTCGCATCCCGGGCCACTTTGCCATGGTTCAACCACGGGAGAGTGCGTGACACTCGATCCCGTAGGAACAGGATGCGATGGGGCGACAGTCCAGTGGGCCCCGGAAGGTCGTGATACGCTTGGGGCACTCTCCACAGCGAACTGTACCAGTTCCGGCCCGGTTCGTCGATGTGCAGCTGGCGGAACTTGTCGAACATCTGCCGCCCGGCAACCTCAGCACGGCCATTTGACCGGCTGTGGTACGCCACGGTCTTGGCGTGCCGAATACCCATCTGCTTGCACATCGTCTTGAACCACGTCCCCACGAATTGACTGCCCCGATCGCTGCAGATGACAGCCGGGACATCAAAAATCGTCAGCCAATGCCTGATCATGGCATTAGCGACGGTCTTGGCCTGCAGCCCCACTCCATGCTTGTCCTTCTTGTCCTTCTTCTTGGACTTCTTGCCAGGGACCGCCACGATATACCCACTGTGCCTATCCCCCGCCAGGATGACACAGTCGTAAGTCTCTCCTTCCACGGTGACCTCAGGCATGGCGAATACATCCATGGCCACGGACCGCATAGGGGCCTCCGGTATAGCCGTGTACACCGGGTTGCCCGCTGTGGAGTGGTTGGGGCTCTTCGTGGCCCGACACACGGCACAGTCGCTGCAGTACCTGTCCAGGATGGCGTAGTACCCCAGAGGGAACTTGAAACACCACTCCAGGTCCTGCTCCCTCTTGTCTCGGCCAGGGTGCATGAGCTGGGCGTTGTGCCAATGGTCAATGAGCTCCTCCACTCGGTTTTGGGGCACCAGCAGCTTGTCCTTGAGGAACAACTTGTCGCCATCCTCGGTCAAGCCCTCGGGCCATTCGTCGTCCGACGGGGCGCTCACGGCATTCCAGTACTTGCTCCAGTGCTCGGATGCCGCATAGTCATCCGATCAGTCCTCTGTGAGCACCGACCTGACTAGCTCTACAGGGGCCACCATCCATTGCTCGAGGGTTTCCTCTCGAACACGGGCACCCCGGAACTTGGCCAGGTCCGTACGGTTTGCCATCACCACAAAGCACTTGACCCCCTCTTGCTCCATGGCCTTCTCCATCTCGATGATGCGCTTGGCCTGCTCGGTCTCCTCAGCGTCACCATGGCTGGATATGTCCATCCACGCCTTGCCCGCGGGGTAGGCCCAGCGACTGAGGCAATCTGCCACAGTGTTGTCCTTCCCCGGGACGTACACGACGCTGAGGTCGAACTTGGCGAACGTCTCGTGCCATCGGGCCCTCCTAGCCGCTGGTCCTGAGGGGGTGTCGACATGCTCCTTGTGCCAGCTCTGTAGGGACTGGTGGTCCGTGCAAACCACCACCGGCTGCAGTCCGATGTGGCCAGACCACTTCCTGAGCGCACATACAATGGCGTATGTCTCCTTCTCCCTCACGGTCCATGTTCGGCGTTGGCCCTCGGCCAGAGTCCTGCTCCAAAACGCCACGGGAACATGAGTCCCGTCGTCCCGGACTTGCTCGAGGACTGCCCCCACGGCATAGTCCGAGGCGTCTGTCCGTAGCACGAATCCTTTGTCCGGGTCCACCAGGAACAGCCCCAACTGCCCCAGGAGTCGGTCCTTCAGGAGGTTGAGCGCATCCTCAGCCTCAGGGATCCAGGCAAGCTTCTTCTTGCTCCCCTTCCGGCCATCAAACTTGCCCACTTGCAGCATCTTGTGCAGCGGCCCCGACAGTTCTGCATACATCCGGACATAGCCCGAATAGTAGTTGCAGAACCCCATGAAGGACCGGAGTTCGCTGATGGTCTTGGGCTTCTCCCAGTGGTGCAGGGACGCCAGCTTCCCAGGCATGGGACGGCGTTGCCCGTGACCAACCACGTGACCCGCGAACTCCACTTCCTTCACGAAGAGTGAGGCTTTAGTGGGCTTGCACACCATGTTGTGCTTGTCCAACTCGCTGAGCACACGGCGCAGATCCTTCTCATGCGCATCGATGAGCTCGTCCCCAGTCATGTTCTCCGTGCCGGACCCGATGATGATGTCATCCACGAAGGGATCGGCACAGTCCCGGACTGGACCGAGTAGGTCCTCCATCATGCGCTGGAAAGCGGCGTTGCCGTTCTTGGCGCCCATTGGCACCACTTTCCACTGCATGGGCCCCAGCAGCGTCGACATTGCCGTGCAGGGCCTGGAGTCCGGGTGTAGCGGCAACTGGTGATAGCCATGTTTCAGGTCTAACACCGTGAAGATCCGCTTTTTCTGCTGCTTCTGGAGGATGGTGTCGATCAGCGGCAACGAGTACGAGTCGTGCTCGGTCTGCTCGTTCAATCCCCTGTAGTCCACCACCAACCTCCACTCGCCCTTCTCCTTCTTGGGCACAATGAAGGCTGGGCTGGCCCACTCACTGTCGGAGGGTTCGATCCAGCCCCGCTCAATGAACTCGGCCAATAGCTTCTTCATGGCCTCTGCCTGATCGCCCTGAAGTTGGTACTCCCGGTGACGATAGATCTTCGGGTTCGGCTTCAGCTTGATCCTCGCTGTACCAAACCTTCCACGATCTGGAGGGTTCTTGTTGGCGACGCCACTGAATAGCCGCGGATAGGCCTTGATCAGCCTCTCTTTCAGCTCGGCGACCTTCGGGCTCTCCCGGGCCTCTTCAGCCGCTTGCTTCGGTATCGATACAACCGACCGCACTGCGGTATAGGCCTCTTCTGGGTCCGAGTCCGACTTCTCCTCGTCCGATATGCCGTGTTCATCGTCGTGGGGCGCGCTTCCCACCGATAATCTTCGAAAATTTGCGGCCTCGGGCTGGTGCTCGTTGCTACTGGTTCCCACTCTTGGAAAACCCCACGTTGGTGGGTCCGACCCAACCGGACCATCGTATTGGTCCGCGATGTGATCCATGACCCTCGCCACGAACTCATCCTTCTCGTACTTGCCGGTGACCAACATCTTGTCATCCCACCAATGCGGAGATGTGATCATGGCCCGCCTCTTCTTGGCCGCCACACGGTCGTGCATCTCCATCCGCATGTAGTTGACGACTTCGTCGATCTCGGCGTGGGACAGGACGTCAATGCCATCAATTGGCTGATCCGTCCCCTCCTTGGGCTCAAACATGACCTTCATGGGCACCGCCTCCACCCTACAGATGAATGCTTCATCACCCGTGGGCTGGGCTTGCCCCCCATCCACCAGGAAAGCCTTGGTACCCCACGCTTGACCCGGGGAGAGCATTGATACACCCTTGGCGTCGATGAACAACTCCTCCTCTGGCCTGAATGCCATCTCGTTCAGGGTGATGGAGTCCAGCGTCGTTTTGAGACCCTCCAGCGGACATGGGGTGGATCCTATGCCGGTTATGACCAGGATCCCCTTCGCCCTATCCGCGATGATCTTCTCCACCGTACGTCTGGTATTGTCCAGGGAGCCATGCCAATACATGGGCCCCCACTTCTTCAAACCCCAGTGCCTGTGCCAGGCTGAGTCTCCTCGATGCCAATGCCTCCTACACTTCCGCAGAAGTGGGGCATCCCGGGAAGCGAAGACGTCCGTCTCGGGCGCTTCGGCTCCCAGCGTCTGGATCATCCTGTCGTACACCTGTGGCGCCATTCCATATTCCGTGAGCTGAACTCCGCGGTCTTCTCTGGACTTGGCCACCACAGCTTGCACTGCTCGGACGATCCGGTGCTCTTCCTCAGCATTCCATTGGGATGATCCGCATGCATAGTCCGTGGACAGCCATGTGAGGCATTCATCATCCTCCCGGACCAGCGTTGCACGATGGGGAAGGGCTCCAATGGCATTGGCCACCATGAAGTCATACCCCATGATCATATCCCAATCGGTAATGTCGGCCACATAGAAGTTCCCGGATAGAGTGCTTCTCTTTGCCTGATCAGGGCGGTTCAAGCGCTCATGCTCCCAGAATTCCATACTGATAGTGGCCTCATGGGTGCCACCACCCATAATCTCTCCGTTGGCGACCTTCAGGCGGATCGGTCTCCGGCTGGGCTGCAGGAATTCCTCCTTGAACAACCCACTCCGGACCAGGCTCACCTGGGCACCCGTATCCACCAACACATCCACCACCTTCTCCTCTCGTCCGCACCGTACTCGCACTTTCAAGTGCAACTGCTGCTCGTCGCCATGACGTGTATGGACGACTCTCACGGCATGCAACTCTAGCACGTCCGGGTGCATCAGGACTTCAAGGGTATGGTCACGGATGGTGTAGATCTTTGGTTGGTCCTGCCCGTCCACGGGGCTCTCCGTGGTCGCTCCTTCCTTCTTGCCATGTCCCGTACCCACATGTACTTCCCTTGGCAGGGCGCTCCAGGGGTTGGGAGTGGCGAAACTCAGTGGTTTTGGCTCTTCTGGAGCCTTCTTCGGCACCCGATGTGCCTTCGCTTTCTCTGGGATTCCACTGATTTTCGGAAGAGAGACCTCCGAGGTCCCACTCCCGTGGGGGCTCCTCTAGACTTTGCTTCCCGCAGCCCCTTCCGGCTGCGATCCGCCAGGACTTTGTCCTCCACGTTGCTGGGCTTTGAGTTCCTCCAACGTCCTCAACATGTCCTCAGCAACTTCCTCGATCGACCTCACTCGTCGGTCTTGACCAGGTCCACCACCATAGCCTCTTCCTCCGCCTTTTCCTTGGCCTTTGCCTTGGCCTTTTCCCCCGTCTCCGCCCTTCGCCTTCCAATCGGAAATCCGCTGCTCCTTGGGCTTCTTCTCGGGGTGGGCGGCGAAGTAGGCTTTCTTGTCCGCCTCATACACCTTGCACTGACGGTGGTCATGTGCATGGTTGTTTCCCTTGCCATAACAGACCCAGCACCCGTCGTGCTGAGACCTGTACTCCCGGAACGAGAGCGGTGGGTTCCCGATCCTCCTTGGCGCTCTGCTCTTATTGGGTCCCACCTGGCTCCATCTGGAATGATCCTGCCCATGGTTCCTCACGTTGTGCGCCACAAACGCGAAGAAGTGGGCCTCTTCATGATCCTCCCGGGACCCGGTCCAGTGGTCTTGGCCACCTCCACTAGCATCCTCCGCGGAGTTGGCCGTGTCCTCCTGGATCTCCCGATGATGGCGGTCTTCTCGGTGGCCTCATTGTCCATGACCATGTCGATCCTGCACGTGGGCCTGGTTCTTCGCATTGAGCTTCAACTCCACCGTGATGTACTTCACGATCTCGTCAAGGCTCATGCGGGCGAAGATGACTTGCATCCTCAGCGGCTCCCCGCGCCCCCACTCCACGTTGTTGAGGCGCAGCAACCTTTGCCCCATGGAGTCTCCAAACACCTCCACGTACACGGCGTTCTTCAGTCCCAACATCCGGTTGGGTTCGCCCAGGTTCCTCCTCAAGAACTCCATGATACCCGCATGGGTATCCTCCGCCGCCATGATCCTCACCGCCACCCGCTTCTTGGCGCGCTTCTTCTCCTCGTCCTCCACTCTCCTCCTCCAGTTGCCGGGGAGGACGGCCTTCAGGAGGTGGCGGATCTCGCTGGCCTCGTTCCAGTCCTCCACCAGCTTGAGGCATCTGCGATACTTCCGCAGATACCGGTTCCACTCCCGGACCCGCAACTCATCGCGGTCCAGCGGCAGCGGGATGGACCACAAGTCCTCCACCTTCTGGTTAGGAGCGCCCACCCGCTCCTCATCCTCCAACCACTGGAGGCAGGCCTGCTCCGTACGGATCAATCCTTCCCGGATCTGATCCCGCAGCTCCTCCTTCAGGTCCTGCGCCAGCCGGTTTGGGAATGTCCGACATACCCACTTGTCCCGCGGCGCTCCCCGCATCTCGCCGACGACCTCCTCGGCGAAGTCCTCCCAGTCCAGGTTGAAGTCATCCAGGTTGGAGGGGTTGCCATCGTAGTAGGGGATTTTGATTCCCCTGAGGTCGTCAATCCTGATGGCGTCTCCGACGTCTCCAGCCACCACTCCACCAAGACGGATACCACCGGTGGCCGGGGGGTGTGAGTACACTCCCCGTACATCCCTCTCCTCCATGGAGTGCGGTCCAGTTGGGCCTGAACCCATGGGTTTTGGAATGCGGGAAGGATTTGCTCCATCGGCCGTCCATATCCCCGTATTGGGGTCCTTCGCCCACAGGTTTCCGCCTGGATGACCTCGACCATGTCCGTCGGCGCTTCCCACGGTTCGCCCCTGCATGGTCTTGCTCTCGATCTTCTCTTCCGCATAAACTACCATATTCGTCGTGATCGGTACATCCTGGGCGGCATGGTACATCTGTACCGTCAGGCTCCTCGGGTCCGTGGTTACGTGCCCTTCCCGCATGGAGCGAGCCGGTGCCGTGTGTTCCCCGAGCATTGTGGATTCGCTGAACATGGGAACAAACGGCAGCGCACCCGGGTCAACACGCGGAGGCGCGTATGGTGCCTCTGCAGGGCCGCCCATGGGTTTCTCCATGGCGCTCCTGAGGGTCTTAACCCGCTCCACCAGCTCTACCGCGCGGCCGGCTTTGCCGGGAGCTCCGGACCCGAGGCGAGGGGCTGTAGCTCCTCTAGCCTTTTCAGGCGTCCCGACATGTCCTCCACCAGGTGGAGGAGGCTGTCCACCACTAGAAAAGTTTATAGTGTTTTCAGCACTGTGTTTTTGCTTCTCCTGCTGCTTGCTGTTGCTGTAGGGTTTCCTGCTGCTTGTTTTGGATGAAGAAAACCTTTTGTTTGCAGAAAAAGAGTCAATAGAGTCAATCCAGGATAACCCAAGCCAGAAGTATGCAAGGAGAAGAGGATTCAGGATCAAAGCATGAAGGGCTGCAGTGTAAACAGTGAAAGATGATTGGATATTCACAGAAACTGCAACTCAGGTTACAAATGAATGCATATTCACAAAGATAGCTGAAATGATTTTGGAAAAGAGTTAGAAAACTGTCCCATGGTCACTCTCTCTCCATAGTGCCATCTCAGGAGATGTGCACTCTTTGTTTTGGGTCCCATATGTGCTGAGGTGGCATGGTATGTGGCAATGAGGTCACTGCCATGTCACATGGGATCTTCCTACTTAGCTAGGCTGACCGGGAATTGAACCAAGGACCTCTCAAAAAGAGGTGCCTAGCCCCCTAGGGTGCATACCACTAGGACAGATAAGTATTCATGGAAAAACATAGATAAATTCATAGGCTCTACCTTAGGTATGTCAGTGCTCAGTCAACTCAGGAAAAGATGAATAGCTTCACATTGAAAGGGGCTTAAGGGGTCCACTCCATATCCTGATTGGGTGTTTGGTTCCATAGGTCAAAATGTGTTATCACCACTTTTGGTGGGACCAATACTAAGATAAAAATGCATGGATGCTCAGTGCATCTCTAATACAACTAGAGTATGCCTCAAAGCAATGGAAAAGCACTTTTTCTTACTCCCCCCTTGTGCTCTGGTGGCCACCACTGTCGCATTTTAGGAAAAAGGGAATTTTTCTTGGCCTTTCCTTGGTTTCCACATCTACTTTAAAATACCTATAGGTTCCCTCACACTGAAAAATGGGCGCTCACCATGGCTGGCACTCTTTTGCTGCTCTGTTTGTACAGTTTCCTACAGAAGACTCAGCGCTCATGGCGCCGCCGGGGCTCCTGTGGCTTGGTTGGGTTAGTATGGGAGCATGCCAAAGATGTGCATATGCATCCCTCCCTCCAAGACGCAGCGTCGACACAAACCCAACGCAAGACACAATATACACACTCGCATGGGTTCTCGTAAACCTGCTGGCGACCTGTGACCTGTCTTAGGGCGAAGGGAGTCTCAAAATAAATTAATTTGCCCCTTGCTGGGGTCTTGGTTCTGCTCAGTCTCCCCAGGCACCTGCGTTTCGGCCCGAACACGGCCTACTCAGCGAGGCTGCGCGTGGGTATCTGCAGAGGCAGGAATGGGAGAATTATGGACGAATCCACGCAAAAACGAAGCGACGACACCAAAGTCCGTCAAATGACGGCGTAGAATTTTTCTGAAACGACACACCTGAGCAGAATCCAATTGTGCATCAGAAGCACATTTTTTTAGAAATTATAGTCATCTCTGGATTTTTGAAATCCGGAAATTCATACGCATAAAATGGCGGCGCGCAGGAGCGGCTCCTAGCGAAGCGCCGGAAAATGGAGAAATAATGGAATTATAAACGTATGTCTCACGTAGTCTTGAAAATGACGAGACACACATTAACAAATAAACATACAGATTCCACCCACACTAATAGAAGCTTCAAAAATTCACGAATTCGAAAATGAACGAAAAGACTTCGATGAATCAGGTATAAACTACAGGTATGCTCGTCTCGTATGCCGCATACACATTGCTCGTCTCGTGTCTCCGTGAACGAGCCTCGTAGCAGCGCAAACAACGATAGGACGCGATAGAGGAATTGATTAGAAAGATTGCAGATGATTAGCGGTCAGATCAGGGTGATTAGACATACACACAAGTGCATTGCAACGTTCTTCGCGTGCGCCCCTCACTTGCTCTCTCTCTCAGCGGTAGGTAAGGTGAGTAAGCCCAGGCGGGGCCACCCCCTGGTGGAGTCGTGATTGTGATCAAGATGGGCAGGTTTGCCCTACACCTTCGCGCATGCTCGTGCATTCACACACGCATTAAAGGGTAGGCCACGCGAAGTGCGCACGGTAAACCTTGTTTAGGCTACCCAGGGGCTCCTCGGTACGTTCTTTAAGAGAACCTGAGGAGTCCCTTAACGCTTGTTTGCTTGACAGGATAGCTGGTCTTCCAGCGTGTTTGCGGACAGTGTATTATAGGTCACACTGAGAAGGGTATAATACCTGGAGTGTGGCTTGGTTCCTCCGCCGCAAACCCCCTTTCATTTGCCTTTGTTTTGCAGGTGGGCAGGTAGGGTGATTGGTGCAGCAGCCCTTTTTTATGCCCTGCTAAACAAGGGCGCAGATCACACAAACAAGTAACTCCGCTCCGCCTGTGGCAGAGCAGGGAGTCCGGGGTAGGTAGGTAGGTAGGTGCACTCGGTCGTGGAGAGGCGCCCCATGGTTCCCCCTGGCGTCGCCCCTGTGACGAACAGGAAGAGGCTTCGCGCGTGAAGAGGGGAGGCGGCTTACTTCCCGCTAGACCTGACTGTTGGCCCCCAACAAAGCGGCCCCGGGCAACGCCGGGAGGGCTGATTGCCGCCAGCGTGACATGCTTGTCTCGCCGGGAGGGTGTGCCCCCGTGCTTGCGCACGTCCCCTCCTTTGGGCGGAACCCTAGGGGTTCACCGGACTTCCTGGCGTATCCCGTTCCCAAGGCGTGCATGCACGTTCTTGGTACTAGGGTTCCGAGGCGCTTGGGTGTCGCACGCTCCGCCTCGAGTCCCAAAGCAGCGCAGGCCTTAGGATGCAGCCTTACCCCCGGTCTCCGGATCTCGTTTGGCCGGGTCACCTGCATGGCACGGGCTGCCTCAGTGCCCGGGCTGTGGGCACTGGGTTTCCTACTGTTGTGTGGCGTTTGTGTTTGGGTCCGGTTGGCGGTTGGGTGTGGGTTTTGTTAACCCCGCCAGTCCTGGCTGGGGTCTTGGGTGGGTGTGTTTAGGTACGGTTTGTGGTGTTGTCCCTCTAGTGTCGGCTGTTTGTGGTGTTCGTGGTTGGGCGTCGGTTTGGGCCTGCTTTTGGGACGTGTGTGGTTTCGTGGGCGCCCCGCTTGCCCCCCGCCGTTTCCGGTTCCGGCGTGCGGTGTGGGCGTGTGTGCTGGGCTTGGGTCTCGCCTGTGCCCAGCCCTTCTTGGCTGAGTTGTCGGGGTGTGTTTTTTGCGCTTTGGTTTTTCCTTCTCTTTTTTTTTTTTTTTCCGGGCTTTGTGGTCCCTGTCCCTCCATTCCCTTTCTTTCGGGCTGGGCTGGTGGCTCTCTTTTTTTTCTTTTTTCGTGTCCCTTTTCCCCGTGGTCGCTGTTACTGGCTTGGTGTTGCCGGTTTTGGGTGGGTGGTCCCCCTGTGCCTCTGTGGGGGTCCTGTCTTCGGTGCCTTCTGGGGGGGGGCTTGGCCGCCTGTGGTGGTGTTGGCGGGCGGTTTGGCGGCTGTGGGCTGTTTTCGTGCCTTTTCCCCCTCCCCCCTCCTTTTTTTTGGGGGGGGGGGGCTTGCCTGTTCCTCCCTCTGCCTTCCCTGGGCTGGCGCACGCACTGGCCTGCATTCAGTGTTGTCTTCCGGGCTGCTGTCTTCAGTTGCGTTCTGTGTGGCCCCGTTCCGGCCCCATGGGTCGGGTGGGCTTATGTACACGGTGGGCTCGGCGCCCCTTCTTGCTGGGTTAGGTCCTGACTCTGCCGGCTGGTGGGCAGGTAGGGTGATTGGTGCAGCAGCCCTTTTTTATGCCCTGCTAAACAAGGGCGGAGATCACACAAACAAGTAACTCCGCTCCGCCTGTGGCAGAGCAGGGAGTCCGACTTCATCGACATCTGCGCCTTGCACGCGAGAGCACTCCTTTCCTCCAAGCCCTAGCAGGGGAAACGCGTTGTGGCGTCCCCTGTTAGGCCACAGTTGCTTAGCAGCGCTGTGTTCTCTTGTCATTTCACAGGAGGGTCGCTAGGACCCACAACACCTTTGACTTCGCAACGCCCAGTAGAGTGTGCGTGTAGGAGTGGTAGTCCTGAGTGGGGGCTTGAGCCAGTTGCCCCAGTGCTCGCCCACAAGGATGGTTGCACTGTAGGGTGTGTAGGACCTGTAGTGCGTGTGTCACTGTCCCACCCGTTTCCTGCAATTTTAGCAGGGTTGGTCGGCTGTGGCAGTGGTTAGGTCAGTGTTTTGGCCACATAGCAAAACGGCGTTTTCAAGCCTTCATAGCTTTTGGCCACCCCTCCCTGTAGTAGACAGATAGGTAGGGAAAACAATACCTGGATTAGTACGCTGGGTATTCCCCAAAGGTTTTGCGCCAGCACAGAAATTGGGCGCTGAGGGGAGGGGAGACCCGGGGCGTACCCCGTGGCATCAATAAGCCAACCCTCCAGGTTTAGCAAGGGCGCAGACTTGGGTATAATTAGGACACCACTTCTGCTGCTTGCTCTCAGGACCTTAGGACTAGCACACTCACACATACGCCTTGGCAGGTAAAGGTAAGGTTCAGTCCCTAGCTTTAGTCTTGGAGGCAAGCGTCTCAGCGAGCCTCAGCAACTCACCAAGGTTGTTCTGGGACAAGTAGTCAACCAGAACTGAGTTTAGGCGTCCCTCAGGTAGAACAAATGCAGGGAAAGGCTCCCAGGTGGCCTCCTCGACTCCAAACCCTTCCCAGAGGGTGAGGAAGCGCCAACCCTGGCGATAGCGGTGGCGTAGGACAGACTTCACCAGGTAGAAGCCTTTCTTAGCCATCTCCTCGGCGTTCATGTCGGGGAGTTCACCTTCAACTTCCATAGGGTTAGCAGCCCCTTGTAGGTCCAGAGCGGCGATTTCCTCGTCGTTCAGCTCCCACTCCTCCCCACAGAGGTCTTCAGGATCGTAGTAGCGCTTCAGTTGTTGAGCAGCACACACCAGGGTCCCCCCTAGTCGGGGAGAACACCGCACAGTGATACGGTGACCATCCACAGATAGAATCTTGTACAGCCCGAAGTATGGGTCATCGCTGGTAGAGCGTGGCCAGGCGGGTAGTCGACTGTGGTGCACCAGCACCCAGTCCCCCTCTTGGTAGGTGGCCGGTACTCGGTGCTTGTTCTTCTTGTTCCACTGACGCTCCCTCACTCTCTGGAGCATAGCCTTGGCCTTGTCCACCTTCGCTTGTTGCTCTTGGACCCACTCACCCGCAGAAGAATGGGTGTCCTCTGGATAGGGGGCATGTAGGAACCATGCCGGGCGCCCCAGGAATAGCTCATGGGGCGAGTAGCCAGTCGCTGAACTCTCTTGGGAGTTCATCATCAAGGATATGACGGGGAGTAGTCTCACCCAGTCTCTGGTGCGTTCAGTTTTGCACCATATCCTGACGTTCTCCTTCAGGACACGGATCTGTCGCTCACATAGGGGGTTGCTCGTGTGAGAGTAGGGAATCCCCGTAGACACCTGGACATTGAGGGATCTCAGGACCCTCTTGTACCAGCCAGTATCTGAGCGTACTCGCACGTCCTCATCGGAGTTGATCTCCTTGGGCGCCCCATAGACACAAAACCACTCCTCCAGGAGTATCTTGATAGTCTCCTCCCCGGTAATGTGCTTGGTACATGGGAACACCCTGGTAAACCTGGTCAACCCACAGGTTACCACGGGGGCGAAGTCATAGCCCCCGAACTTCGGCATCTCCGTGTAGTCCACGTATAGAACACTGTTAGCA
The DNA here is from genome assembly GCA_964036045.1 of Eutreptiella sp. 'Long Island Sound 2002'. Taxonomy (NCBI): domain Eukaryota; phylum Euglenozoa; class Euglenophyceae; order Eutreptiales; family Eutreptiaceae; genus Eutreptiella; species Eutreptiella sp. 'Long Island Sound 2002'. The sequence continues at coordinate 104,857,152 of OZ038380.1, forward strand.
CAGTGAGGGATGGGCAGGGTCCAGTAGAGACCTCTGTCCCTGATATCCCCTGGTTTACAGGACCTGCACGGGCACTTGTCCACGATAGGCTGGAGGGTTTTCCGCAGTTGGTCGTCAGTCCACGTAGTGTGGAACCACTGCTTGAACAGCCTCAGGGTACGGTCAGCACCCACATGACCGCTGGACTCATGGGTCCACTTCAGCAGCGCTGGGACTCGGTCACTAGGCACCACGATGCGGTCCTCGTGCCAGAGGTAGCTCTTGTCCCTCTTCCACTGGTCCTGGTTGACGAGGAGGGGTTCAAGGCGTTTCTCCAGGCGCTTGTAGATATCCCCAAACTCCTTCAGGTACTCCGATTGTTGGAGTCCATCCAGGGGGCGTATCATGGTCATGTTCAGGTCCAGGTGTACGTCCATACGGCTGAACGCCTCCTTAGCCAGCGCTTCAGACCGGGCACCAATCAGGGCGTCGAAGTTGTTGCGGCTGATGTAGTCGGCACACTCGTTCTTCACTCCCTGGATATGGTGTACCGTCAGCCGTAGTTGACTGAGGTAGGTCCACCAGCGCCGTAGCTTGGCCTTCTCAGGTGGGGGGCCCTTCTGGAAACTGCGGACCGGTTCTTGGTCGCATAGCCAGACCACAGGGTTACTCCCCAACAGTCGTGCTTGTGAGGATAGCACCAGCATACCCGCGAGCAATTCCTGCTCATAGGTGGAGTAGTTCCCCCTGGCCTGGTTCCACTTCCAGTTCCAGTGGCCCAGAGGTACTAGGACCCACTTGTCGTCAGGGTAGCTGTGCTTGAGGGTTCCATCTCGGTTGAGACCTTCAGTCCCCCATTGGGAAATGGCCGAGTCGAACTCCTCCTTCTCTAGTGCTTGCCATTGGAACAACGTTCCACCACCGCCCACATTGCTGGCGTCGGTCACCAGGATAATCCCTCCTTGTGCCCTAGGCACGCCCAAGCACTTAGCGTTGGCTACCTTGTCTTTGAGCTCGTCAAACGCTTGTTGCTCTTGTGGGCCCCAGCGCCAAGTAGTACTCTTCTTGATCAAGTCCGTCAGAACGGCGCTGGTATAAGTGAAGTTCTTGATGTGGCGGCGATAGAAGTTGCACGCCCCAATGAAACTGCGTACATCATGAAGTCCTTTCTTGGGGTCTTCGTGTCGTACCTTGGCATCCATCAGGGGTTTGGCCTTAGAGGCCGCTGGGGTCCACCACCCATAGCCAACGTCAAACCCCAAGTACTGCATGGTCTCCTGCATGAACTCACACTTCTCCAGCTTGAGTCGAGTGTGGTTCTCCTGGCAAACCGCAAAGAACTCACCCAAAAGGATTAGGTGATCCTCCTGGGTATTGGTACCGAGGCATACATCGTCGATATGAGCCTCCATCTGGGCACCACAGGATATGAGCTCCTGCACCTTAGGTCTCCTTCGTAGGATGGCCAAACGGCATGACCTTCCACTTGAACACCCTCCCCTGAGGGGTGATCAAGGCCAATAGTTCCTGTGCGTTGGGCGTCAGGTCCACTTGCCAGAATCCGCTTCGCTTGTCCATCTTGGTCTTGTAGCGGCAGGAGGCTATCTTCTCCAGGGTAGACTCCATATTGGGAATGGACCCTGAGTGGTTCAACGTCTTCTTGTTCAGCTCTCCATAGTCCACTACCAGCCGTTTGGCTGTAGACCCAGGTTTAGCCACCAGGAGACAGGGGCTGCAGTGTAGGGGGTAGTCCCCCTCCTTGTACTCCAGTACTAGGCCAGCGTCGATACATTCTTGTATCTGTCGCTCAATCTCATCAGCCTGCTCCTTAGGAGCTGGATAGGGTCTCCTCCGGATCTTGTGACCCACGAACTCGGGTTTCAGCTTGAGGTCCATCTGTACCAGCTTGTCACATGAGGCTGGAGGGGGTAGTTCTCCGAACACCTCCAGATAGGTCCTTATCAGCTTCTGTACCCGCGGGTCCAATACCTTGATCTTGTCCTCCATGTCCTCGTAGGAGTGTAAGTTGCTTGCCCCCTGAATAGACGCCGGGAGGTGGTCCTCCACCGACTCTTCGCCCGTGGTAGTATCCTTCAGCCCTTGGTAGGCATATAGAAGGTCTTGTTCAACCATCTCCGGTGGACGATGGCAACATAGGCACGCTCGAGGGGGTTCAAATACACATTCCTCCGAGAGGTCGTCCTCCTCTGGGGTCCTCACATGGGCGCCCCACACGCTCTTCATGAGCTTGAGATCTACCCCCCTTTGCCAGGTGGTGATCTTCTGTTCGAGGTCCTCCTTCAATTGGGATAGGTCTCCCATACGTCCTTGCTTCAGTGGCCACGAGCTGCGGGTAGGCTTCACGTAGCATAGCTTTTTTGCCACCAACTTCCTCTTGGAATCCACATACTCCCTGAGCCTGGATCGAGGGTCCAGCTCCTCGTCCACGGGGTCTTCCACCCTCATGGAGAGTACGGGTTTTAGTGTGGCGACGTACTCGGCGTTCTCCACTTCCTCCACACAGGTCTGCACGAAGAAGGCGTCGTGCTCAGTTTTGTCTTCTGAGTGGATAGAGCTAGGTAGCTCAGATAGTCCACACTCAGAGACTCCATCAGGAACAGGTACATGACAGAGAGAGTTGGGGGCGTTGGTGTCAGTCACGACGTACTCATCTCCTCCGGGTGTAGTTTCAACAGCATCTTGAGGTCGTAGTCGATCCTTCAAGTCACCCAAGGCGAGTCAATCGCTTTCTCGCTGTATAGCCTGGACCAGAGTCGGGTCCAGATCCTCCCAGGGAATGGAGGTAAGACCTCCGTCCACCACGCTTAGCATACTCCCCCATCCGGGCTTCCCAATGGGCGTCTTGCGTCCCAGAGGCACGTAGATGGCCTCATCAGGTAACCGCACAGAGCTGATAGTCAGCTTGTCAAGGAGGGTTCGCCAGTACTCTTTGCCCCCATGGGCTCCCCAATCGGGGGAACACAGGACCATACGGGAACGTTCCAAGGCCACCTTGGTCAGCACCTTCCCCAGTTCACTGAACCTGGGGTTCCCGTAGGCCATCCCGAAAGAGGGCCAGTAAAATTTGTAGCTGCCGTTCTTCCCCTTGCTGCAGTATAGGTCCAGTACATGCTGCTTGTCACTGGCGAACAGCTCCACACTTAGGTCTTCTCGAGAGTAACCCAGCCCCTTCAGACCTTGGTCTAGGACTTCCCCCAATAGTTGATAGTCCTCAGTTTTGGAGGCCGCCATCATGTTCGAGGGCTCCTCCTTCGATAGTCTCAGGTAACTCGAGGTATGTTCGGACTGCTCCAGTGGCACAGACTCTCTGCCACTGCCGTGGTCCACGTACAGGAGGTAGGGCGCTTGCAGCGTCAGGGATTGTATCTGGGAGTGCTGCACGAAGAAGTCAGTACCCAGTACAAAGTCGAAGGCCTCAGTGTCCATCACATAGAACCGATGGGCGATAGTTGGAGAGCCCATAGGTACCTCCACTTCACAGTCCCCGCAGCTGTGCACCACATGTCCATCCCCCATGCGTATAGCGGCGGTGGTCATGGTGTTCTTCAGGCTCCCATAAGGTAACATTTTCTTGGCCACTATAGATATTGTGGCGCCAGTATCCAGTACCCCCAGGTATTCACCTCCCCCTAGTCGGATACGTACCCAAAACACCAGGTCTTGGGTGCCACCAGAGCGTCCCTGTCAGAACTCCGCGGGACAGGTCACCTCGAACCCCTTGTTCCGCAATTTGCGGGCCATCCTCATGAAACGGCTCCTCTTCTTAGCGTTGCCGTCATCACGACCTTCATGCTCACGCTTGGCTCCTTGTTCTTGCTGGGCCTGCGTCTGTGAGCGTGTGGTAGGACCAGACGGCCCTCCAGAGGGCTCGGGGTTCCCCCCTGGATTAGGGTTGGGGTTGCCTCCGTTCTTGTCCTTGTTCTTGTTGTCGGGCTGGCGGTTAGCGCCTCCTCCTCGTCCACCTTGACCCTTGTCTTGACCACCTTGACCACGTCCTTTCGACTTGACCTTGCCGGTGTCGTTGCCTTTGGCCTTGCCTCCACCTTTGCCTGAGCCTTTGCAAGGATCTTCCCCCCCAAGCTTCGCCGATAGGCGTTGCTTATGGTAGCACTCATCCTCGTAGTGCTTCCGCTTACCGCAGAATGCACACGTGATGGTGCAGCGGTAATGATCCGGCAGCTTCGCTTTGGCGCCGGTGTTCTTTTCCTGCTGCTTCCCCTGGACGACGATGCAGTCTCGCTGCTCGCAGTCAGAGGCGTGCTGCAGGTGGCCCTGCTCATCTCTGGCATCACACCAGAATAGATCCTTCACATTCTCCATTAGACGGGCGTGGGCGTGTTTGGGGGTAGTCCCCTGCCCAGGTCGGGACCCTTGGTACCCTTTGCCTCCAGAACCTCCACCACCAGGACGATAGTTGTTCAAGTGCTGGTCGCTCTCCTTCTCCAGCGCCATCTCCAGGAGCAGCACGCATAGATCCTCGTAGCGGAGGGATCTAGCCTTGCGCTCAGCCGTCAAACGGCACTCGTCCCATAGCTCTGGGGGGAGCTTGGCGCACAACGGGAACAGCAGGTCGTCGCTGCTGTAGGAACCGGGCGTCAGTCGTCCAGCCCAGTGATCCAGGTCAGCCAACAGCTCGGAGACCCTGCCAGGTTTGGGGTTGTTGGGCAGCACGGGCAGGTTCTGGATCTCGGCCCTGATGGAGAGGTCCGTTTCGTAGGTTGGGTACTGCCTCTCCACATCGGCAAAGGTGGCAGGGTTAGTTACGATCTGCCTGACCTGCTTCTCCAGGTACTTGGTCTTGCAGCACTGCAGGAGCAGATCGCACTTCACTCGCCCACTCGCGTGGGTTTGGCCGGTCGGCCGGAGAAACCGGCCAAAGTTCTCACCGAACTCGCTGAGGTCCTTGCCTGTGAACTCAGGCAGGTTCACCACTATCTTGGAGGTGGCAATAGCCTTCGCCTCCTGAGCTCGGCGTCCTTCAGGGCGTCGGGTCTTCTTCTTCTTCTTCTTCTTCTTCTTACCCTTGGGGTCCTCGGGGTCCTCAGGGTCATCGTCATCTGAGGGCGAAGAAGAATCCATCGACGGCGGCTCCTCATCAGAGGGGTCTCCGCCAAGATCACTAGAGCCATAAGGCTCTACGTCCACCATACCCCTTAAGGCTGTCAGCCCCAGCTGGTCCAGCTCGGCCCTCGTCGAGTTCGTCACGTGGCTGTAGGGCGGCTGGGCCGTTCTCGGGACGAAGGGACTTCTCGGTATTGCTGCAGGAGTCGGCATCGGTCAGCTCCTCAGGCTCCCCAGGGTATTTGTCAACCCTGCCGCCAGGTGGTTAGCCTGTACTCGGTGGGGTGACATTCCCACCGTCGTAGGTGACGCATGGGACGGGATCATCAAGGGCTCCAGTTTCTCCCTGATCTCTTGCGTGAGGTCGCCCACGATTTTTGAAGTGGCTCCTCGGAGCACCTCGTTGATCTCCGACCGCGTCAGGGACCTGTTGGAGGATCTTCCCGATCCTCTACTCCTGCCACCCAGAGATTCGGGTCCTCTCCTCAACCCACTCAAGGGTGCATACCCAGGTGCATACCCAGGAGCATACCCAGGAACATCCACATAGGTTTTCACCAGCGTGTAGTGGATGGGGATAATCAGCTGCATACCATCGCGGCGCAGCGCTGGAAGCCACAGGCTCACTGGCAGTAGTTGCCTCATGGAGCGCAGTGGTAGGTGGGCCCATACCCTAGGCGGGGTAGGGAGGCATGCCAGTAAAGCCTGTGCCCTCTGCCATAGGCGGGTTGGTTGAGGAAGTGGATGTTGCAGCGGCTGGGAGTGTGGTGGTTAAAGGAGAGGGTGATGCGTGGAGGCCAGAAGCGCTTGGTGCGCCTTCGAAGGTAGGGTCATGCGTCGGGTCTTGCCCTTGTTCCTCTCCTTCGTCTGCTCCTTCTCCAGCATCCTTCTCGCTCTCGTTCTCTCTTCTCCTCTTCACAGGCTGAGGCTGAGAGACCACTTCTTCGACAGACAGGGCCCCGAAGGCCGTCTGAAGCCCATCCAGGGAGTCCTCAGCCGGGTGCACTGGCCCATGTAAGGGCTCCGCCGAAGGTACAGTGCCAGGTGCCGGCCTTGCCGGTGCCTCAGGCGCTGGCGCCGTCTTCACGTCGGCGTCCTCCTTTCCTGGATCCATCTTCGTTCACCCTTCTGCTTATTTTTGCCCGTACTCGGCGCACTGGATGTACGGCACGGGGTTGCTGCCGGTGCGCAGAGACAGGCTGCCTCTGCTACCAGAAACGTTTATAGTGTTTTCAGCACTGTGTTTTTGCTTCTCCTGCTGCTTGCTGTTGCTGTAGGGTTTCCTGCTGCTTGTTTTGGATGAAGAAAACTATTTGTTTGCAGAAATAGAGTCAATAGAGTCAATCCAGGATAACCCAAGCCAGAGGTATGCAAGGAGAAGAGGATTCAGGATCAACGCATGAAGGGCTGCAGTGTAAACAGTGAAAGATGATTGGATATTCAGAGAAACTGCAACTCAGGTTACAAATGAATGCATATTCACAAAGATAGCTGAAATGTTTTTGGAAAAGAGTTAGAAAACTGTCCCATGGTCACTCTCTCTCCATAGTGCCATCTCAGGAGATGTGCACTCTTTGTTTTGGGTCCCATATGTGCTGAGGTGGCATGGTATGTGGCGATGAGGTCACCGCCATGTCACATGGGATCTTCCTACTTAGCTAGGCTGACCGGGAATTGAACCCAGGACCTCTCAAAAAGAGGTGCCTAGCCCCCTAGGGTGCATACCACTAGGGCAGATAAGTATTCATGGAAAAACATAGATAAATTCATAGGCTCTACCTTGGGTATGTCAGTGCTCAGTCAAGTCAGGAAAAGATGAATAGCTTCACATTGAAAGGGGCTTAAGGGGTCCACTCCATATCCTGATTGGGTGTTTGGTTCCATAGGTCAAAATGTGTTATCACCACTTTTGGTGGGACCAATACTAAGATAAAAATGCATGGATGCTCAGTGCATCTCTAATACAACTAGAGTATGCCTCAAAGCAATGGAAAAGCACTTTTTCTTACTCCACTCGCTGCTGCTTCTCCAGGGCCAGCTCCAGATTCTCCCCGTACCGGTCCCGTTCCGCTCGCAGCTCCTCCATGTCTTTCTCCGCGGCCGACTGGTCGTCCAGGATTCCCGCGACGTCCTCTTCTAGACCGTCCTTGGCGTTGTCCAGGCGGTCAAGGTGATGCACGATGGCGTCCATCCCCATCTTCGGGTACTTGCCCATGAGGAAGGACACGTGCTCGCAGTGGCACGCAGCGTGCTTTCCGCCGGATTCAGCGCATCCCCCGGTTCCCGGCACCTCAGACTCATCGCCCATGGGCGTGTTGCCTATGGCGTCCGTCTCTGGTCCCGTGTGCCGGGGCACAGGTGCCGTCCGGGCCCTGGCTGGCCTCTCCAAGCCCTCGGCGTCGTGCTTCAGGGCGGGCTCGGGGGCCGTATGCGACCTGGCGATCGGCGCGGGCGTCTCCGACTCCGAAGGTGGCTCGTAGGCTGTCCGATAGCCCTCGGAGTGCCCCTCGGATTCCCACAGCCTGACCGGGCTGGGGTCCGTGTCCATAGCCCCGGCGTCCCTTGCCGCGGACCTGGGTGACCCGCGCTTCCGGTAGCGCCGGGCCCGTCCTCCACTGCTGCCTGAATGGCAAGCCTCATCAGAGTCCTCCGCGGCGGATCGGAGGTTGCATGCCTTTCGGCAGCGACGCTCACACATGGAGACCAGGTCCTCCATGTCACGTCCTCCTCTTCCCGAATGTCGTACTTCTCTTCGGGCTTCAACTTCCGGAGTTCGCCATGTTCTCGAACGTCGCGGTTCTTCTATGGCTCCAATCTCCGGCGTGGTCTCCACCGAGTCCACAATACGCACCCGGGGCGTACTTGGGCAGGGCTCATAAGGGCCCAAGTCCCCGGGTCGGCGGTAGGTAGGGGCAGCAGGTACACCTCTGCTACCATAAAGAAGGTCCCTACCAGGACCGGCCCCCGCTGTGCCCCTTCCGCCTGTAATCCCTGCTGATTTGCTCCTGATCAATGCTTGCATTTCTCAAAGTCCCGGGTCCAAAATCCAAAAATATAGAAAATCGAAAATACAATCCTCCTTCAACCCTGAACAGCAATCAGATCCCACATATGCAGCAATAACCCGATTCACAATCCAATCCACGATGCGGGCTTCCGTTCAGCACACCGGTCTTCCCACGGTGGCGGGCATGTACAAGAATTGCACCAAGGAAGAAAGCCCTGAAATTAGCATATGAACACAAATAAAGCAAAATTGGGGAAAGAGGTAAACAGACAAATTCACAACCATTAACCCCTCATTCCCTGGACTCAAGCCCTTCCCTTGACTCACCAACATATTGCCCTGAACCAGGTCAAATGAGATGGCTGAATGCCATATGTCACAAGTCACTACATGAACCCCAAAAATGTGTTCACTCCCAAGCCTCTAAATCCTAGCCCAATGAGGGGAGTGGCGTGTCATGGCTTAGAGTGGCACTCGGGACCATGCCCTACCCTGACATAACCTTGGTTGGACTTGGAGTCGAATGGGCTTGGAGATATGCCCCATGAGTTTGAACTCATAACATGCCAAAAAACTGCCAATTCACACCATATTGGCCATATATCAAATATTTGCTCAAAATTGAAGTTACCACTTATCTGAAAGCTCGGAGCATGCATGGAATCAAAGTCTAGTATTCATGGAGGACAGAGACCAAAGATCAATGCCCATGTACATCCCCACTTTACCCTCGAAACCCCTTCAGATATGGGCGCCACGCACTGCCCAAGTCAGCCCATGATCTACAGACCGATTCTTGTGATCCTTCGTGCGCCGAGCCAAATGAAGTACGCGATCCGGCATATGGTGGTGTTCAACTCCAAAGCATATGCCAACATATGAACAACATACCATGGTTCGACTCTCCATGGGGTTCTTGCTGTTTACCGACCAGGTAAGTACACAAAACGCAAAAATGAGCAAAAATTGAGGTCAAAAACATGAAAATATGACCAAATACAAAGTTGTCATGATAGTATATCTCTATGCTCACCCATGATATCCGCTCATGGTTCAATACACAAATGATTGCAACCATTTGCGAACAATTCCCCCACTTGGCTCCCCAATCGGGCACATGGAGATACCTTCGCCACCCATATCTACATGCCCCATGAAAATGGGAGTGCACTCATGGATCTCTTTGCCAAACATACCATGAGCAATACATACGCGGTAGACTTGGTCTAGCACTTTGAATTCCACAATTGAGACATGGGCAAAACCCTTGTCACGTATGGCTCCCCATCTCTTCGGCCACACGAAGATATATAACATGGGCGTGAGCATATCAAGACATATACCATGCATATAAAACATACCCTCAAAAGTGGCTCCCACCATGATATGCCATGTCCCTCCATGGACATAACTTCACGTTAAAAATGCGTAGGAACCCAAGGAAAGTATCTATGCAACCCCAACACTCATGCGGTACACTCGAAAGTCGCATTAAAATATTCGGTTGCACGGTCCAAGAGTTATATATCACTTTATACCCTCTTGACCATTATCCCTTGCTACAGCAGGCATGTGTACACACCAAAGGCGTTTGATGCTTCCTAAATTAAGTTGAGACCAAGGCGCTTGCAACGCAAATTTTCTTTATTCTCTCTCCTCACACTCGCTCGTAGATATGGCTCTTCAAAGTGGTCCCACGCTTCACTTTTGTTTCCCTTATATCTCCAAGTCAAATGGGTGGCAAGTACAAGGGAAACCTGATTCGGGCATAGGGAAAAGAGTATGACCACTCGAAGAAGACCAAATCAAGTGCGGTGATATCGAAGTCGAAAATCCGATTTCGACATCGCGAAAAATTCCGATTAAAATTTCGAGTGCATATTTAGAAAATTGCAGAAGCAACGAACCCTTTACTCATGAAATCTGACCCTTCATCGGGATTTCCGCCAAAATATCTGGAAATAACAGTTAACCAATCGGTTAACGCAAAATCGCGAGCCAACTGACAGTCGCCGATACATTGACCATCAGAAGGAAAGGCTGAAAAATTACGGAAACATTATGATAATAAAACCCTGTTGATTCCTGATATTCTGATATATAGATCTCCGCTGGCGGTGCCTCGGTACTGCATATGGCCGCTCATAGCCGGAATGGCCAAACCTATCACACTATCACATCGGGTTAGATCAGGTGGATGGGAGAGTATGATATCAGCCAATGGCGGCTTGCCGGCACATAGATACACACCCCAAGTGACCCAAAGATGGCCACGGGGGTCCGAGCCGGCTTCAGTCTGCTGGTTGTGGTGGTGGCTGGTCCCTCGCAAATCTTGGCCGAGGGCCGTGCATGCAGTTCCCCGCCACTCCTGGCTGGGGTCCGCTGGTTGTGGGTGGTCCTCCGCCAATCCTGGCTCAGGGCAGACGTCGCTGTTCCCCGCCATTCCTGGCTGGGGTCTGCTGTCTGTGCTCGTGGGTTGTGGGTGGTCTCTCGCCAACCCTGGCTGAGGGCCGGCTCTGGGCGCCCCGCCATTCCTGGCTGAGGGCCCCGGGGGCAGTTCTCCGCCATTCCTGGCTGGGGCCTGCCCATGGTGGTGCTGGGTGTTGTTTTTGGTGTGGGGCGGTGGTCCCTGGATTGTGTGTGTTCATGTGTTGTGTGTGTTGGGTGTGTGGTGTGTGTGTGTGTTCTTGTGGGTGTGGTGTACTAGGCGTGTTGTGGTCTTGGTGGGCCCCCCGCCAGTCCTGGCTGTTGGCCTTGGGCGCAGTTGTTCCCCGCCATTCCAGGCTGGGGTCTGGTGGTGGTAGTGGTGCTGGGTGGTCTGCCGCCAATCCTGGTTGAGGGCCCCGGGGGCAGTTCCCCGCCATTCCTGGCTGGGGCCTGCTTGTTGCGCTGGTGTTGCGGCCAGTGTGCGCTTGGTGTGTGTCGTGTGTGTTTGTGGCGTAAGGCGTGTTTGTTCGTGTGGTGTGGCGTGTGTGCTGGCGGGCTCCCGGTGGGGGCGATTCCTCGCCACTCCTGGTTGAGGGCCCTGGCTGTGGTTCTCCGCCATTGCTGGCTGTGGTCTGGTGGTGGTGGTGATGGTTGGTTGTCCCCCGGCAGTCCTGGGTGAGGGCCTCGGGGGCACTGCCCGGCCATTCCTGGCCAGGGCCTGCTTGCTGCGCTCCTGTTGCTGCCGTTGTGGGCTTTGTGTGTCTCATGTGTGTTTGTCGCGTGTAGCGTGTTTGTTCGTGTGGTGTGGCGTGTGTGTCTGTGTGGGTCGCGGGTGCAGTTTCCCGCCACTCCTGGCTGGCACATGCTGCTGGCTCCGGTGGTTGGTACCTCGCCATTCCTGGCTGAGGGCTTTTCTTGCGGTTCCCCGTTATTTCAGGCTGGGGCTTGCCGTTGGTGGTGGGTGGTCCCCGACCAATCCTGGCTGAGGGCCTCGGGGCAGTTCCCCGCCATTGCTGACTGGGATCTGCTTGTGACTGTGGTGTTGTTGCCGGTGTGTGTGCGTGGGTCGTGCTCCGTGTGTGTTTGTTGTGTGCGGCGTGTGTGTTTGTGTGCTGTGGTGTGTGTGTCTATGTGGGTTGCGTGTGTGTCGCGGGTGCAGTTCCCCGCCATTCCTTGCTGGGGTCTGCTGCTGGCTTCGGTGGTTGGTTCCTCGCCATTTCTGGCTGAGGGCCTTTGCTGTTTTTCCCCGCCACTGCTTGCCGGGGTCTACCGCCAGCGGTGGTGGGCTGTGTGCCGTGTATGTTCGTTGTGTGTGGCGTGCGCGCTCGTGTGTTGTGGTGTGTGGTGTGTTGTATGTCGTACCTCCTGTGGCGCGCTTGGTGCTTGTGTTTGCGCGGTGTGGGTCCCTGTGCCGCGGTGTCGTGTGCATTTGTTGGTGTGTTGTGTTGTGTCGTTGGTGGTCCCTCACGTTCCCCGTGGCCCTGGTGTATGTGTGTGTGTGTGTTGTGTTTTGCCGTGTGTTGGTATGGGTGGTGTGTGGGATTTGTGTGCGCTTGGCCTGCGGCGTGTGTGTGTGTGTGTGTGTGTGGTGTGTCGGTTCAGGTGTGCGGGTTTCGGGGTATGTCATACCTGTTTACGTTAATGTTGTCGGCCGACATGGTCACGATAAAAGGTTGAAAAAAAAGTCTTGTAAATGTGTAGCGTTTGGTTGTGGGAGGGGCGGGCGCTCCGGCTTTTACCCCTGTCCCCTACCTTCGTTCGGTGTTTGTCCCCTTTGCCTTTGCTTTGCCTCTCAGTGGTACCTGCGGATTTTAGAGGTGCGGAGGGGTGTGGTGCTACCTGTTACGCGGTTGTTCGTTCGGCGTTGTGTTTGGCCCTACCCCCTTCTGGCTGTTTTTTCTCGGTGGTACGTATCACGCGGCTTGCCGATGCCGTACGATGACATACCTCACGGTCATACCTTGTGTATTTCCCCAATAGAGAGCGTGTGCACAGCGAAGGGGCTCGGTGGGTGTGCCGGGGTGCGGGTGGCGGTGGAGGCCGTGGTTCGACCCGCATTTTGCCGTGTGTGCCGTTGTGTGTTTTTTTTCGTTATACCTCTCCCCCTTTTTTTTCCCATACCATGGTGTTTTTTTGCCGCTATCTCGGGGCGAACATGACCTTCGCATACCTATTTAGTTCCTTTGTTTGCCATACCATGCTTCTTCTCGTCTTGGGCCGGATACGGTCCTCGTGTACCTGTAGAGCGTGCGAAGTGCCTTTTGGTTGGGTGGTGGTTGGGTAGGATTGCGAGGCGTTGCAACTTACGTTGCCCTTCTTTGTTCTTCCCTCCTCCAGGTTTTTATTTTTACATACCACACGTGGGCTCTTGTTATTCTGTTTGCGTGCCCCGCCGGCTTTCTACTATCATCTAACAAGAAAAGGGTGAACGAATGGGATCCGTTCCTTACCGCGTGATTTACCCTTCGTACTCCCTTCCCTCGAATTTTTTTCCGTTGTGCGCTTCGCTTGGACATACCTTGTCTTCTTTTATGCTTGTGGTTCATGTTTGTGGTCGTGTTTGGTTGTTTGGATTCGCGCGATTGCATTGCATCCTTACCTTTGCTTGCGCTTTGGTATTGGTGCGGGCTCCTATGGACACGTGGCGGGGGGGTGGCGCGGCATACGTATGCATGCATCATGCATGATGCTTCCGGTTCTTTGGTTGTTTGTTTTTGTGCGTGGTGTTCTCCCTTCGGCGCCCCTCCTTCGTAACATACTTGGTTCACACACCTGTGTATATGTAGCCGGGCCGGCGTGGGATGCATACGCGGGTTCGGTTGCTTTGCCTTTCTTTACTTGCATGTCTCTCTCTTTGCCTCCTTTCCCTCGTAACATACTTAGTTCACATACCGTCTTTCCCCGTGGTCTGTGGCCCTCGGCGTTTGGTCATTTGTGGTTCATGTGCGTTGGTTTTACGCTTGCTTTCATTATTTGCGGTTTTTTTCCTCTTTTTTTTTCTACGCACACAAGTCGCCTAGCACCTACGGCACGAAGTTTGCTAGATGTTTTCGGGCACGCAACATCCAACTTTGCTGTTGTTGTGGCCCCCTTGTTCTTCATTTTCTGTGAGTGCCCTCTGGTTTTTGACCTCACCAAACAGCGGCGTAAAGGTTTTTGGGGTGTTTCTGAGGTCTGATTGAAAAGAGGCAACCCGTCGAAGGGGGCAGGGATGTCCAGTTCAACATTCTTGCCCTTGTTGAGCACTTCGAGAACTTCGTATGGACCACACCAAACAACGTCAAATTTTCCTCTCTGTCGATACTTAGGTACATTCTTTGGCAAGCATGGTGCACACAGAATGGAAGGTACGTTCAGCTCTATGCATGTGGTATCTCAAGGTGGAAGTTTCGTGTGTATGAGATGTCATTCTAGGTAAATCCAACGGAAAATGGGGCGTGTGTTCCTCATCAACCTCCAAGGGCGAGAGTCGAAGGCTGTTGGACCTTAGGTTGTTGTACTGGATTTCGGCAAAGAAGAGGTCAACTTCCCATTGGTTGTTACTGAAGACTCCGTGTCTTTGCACCTCCGAGTGACGGCAGGGCAGGTGTAGGGCAGAGCGGAGCAGGGGACACATGCAGGGCGCGCGTGAGCAGCGACAAGCGCGGCACGAGAGGCAAACAGGGGAAAAAGCAGGCGAACCCGGGCGGCAGGGCCGCTCGGGGAGAGGGGGTTGCAGGGGGCGAACGACCCAACATCTGTGCACCACATCGCGCGCAGAGAGACGCCGTGCCTATGACCAGCATTGAGCCGTACTGGCCGCCCCGCCCCACCATCAGGGAACTGATGGAGGACAAGCGGGCTGGGGTGGACGACGGGGGAATCCCCCCAAGAAGGTACCTGGGGAGGCTGCCCAAGTCGGCGTACAGGACGGAGGAGAGGGTGGAGGCGAGAGGCGTATGAGGGTGCGCGAGATACAGCCCTGGCGTGCGGAGGAGCAGCAGAGAGCACACGGAGCAGGAGAGCAACGGTAAGAGGGCGGGCAAGAGACAGGCGACGCGGGAAGGGCGAGGAGGGGAGAGGAGACAGGGAAGAGAGGAGAGAGACGCCAGGGAGGGGCCCCGGCCTGGCTTGGCCGGGGACCGCCAAGGAGCACGCCCCGCGTGGGCGAGAGGACCAGAGACGAACACCGGAGCCGTGACCAGATGACCAGTGCATTGATGACGTGCATGCATGCAAGAAGGAGGGTAAAAAAAGAAGAAAAAAACGACGAAACAGGGACAGGAATCCACAGGACAGGACGAACAGAGGGAAAGGGGGGGGGGGCGACCCGAAAAGGAAAAGGTAAAGAAAAAAACCCAAACCGCACCGCTGAGGGCTCACAGCACAGAACAAGCAGCCAGCAGGAGAACGGGTGGGAGCAATCGGTGCACGGGGGAGGAAAAAGGGGCCGCAGGCTGGTGACACAGGGTAGCAAGCAGCAAGGTGGAGAAACACAAAGGCTGCAGGCAGCCAGGTGGGGTAGAGACACGGGTAACCGGATGGGAAACGAGAGCGGGACCAGAAGGAAGGACACCCAGCAGGTCCAGTAGAAGATGGACCTCCCAAACACAAGGGGGCGGAATAGGAGCAGCCCGTGCAAGGCGCACGAAATGGTCCCCGGATGGATGAGGATTCAGTGGGCCCGCGCCACAGGGTTGCTGGCGGCCCGCTGGGGTATAAACAGGGGATGAGGGATGGGACAAGGGGATGGGACCAGTAAGAGAGTTTGGCAAGGGCCTCAGAGCAGCCCCAGGGGAGCGGGAAATCACGGGACTCCGGGAATGGGCCGTGTTGGGTGACGGGATGTGGCAAGGGGAAAGGGGACATCGCGGGGTTGCGAACCAGGGAACGAGGGGTGACAGATAGCGCCAAGCAGCAGCCCCACGGGATCAGGAAACCAGTCGCCATGGAGTGGTGAGCCATGGACCAACCATGGAGAGCCTGGCGACGGGAAGTCGGGAAAATGCCCTGAACTCCAGGACGGCCGTGAGGTGTCCGCAGGGGTGAGGGTTGACCCTCAGGCCCCCGGATCCATGCTCTGCGTACACGTAGGTTCACGCGTGAGCGGGACCTAGGGGAAACGTGGAAAGGGTCGCCCCCTAGCCTGCGGCCGCGGATGGAGGACAACCAAGTGCATCCGGGAGCGGAGTAGGTACTGCAGTCTGTGAGGGATGGGGAGTACCGGAATGTGGCTGAGAGCAAATCTGCGCTGTCAAAGACGGCTATCCACAGGAAACCCGCCTGCAGGCACCCACAAGGCTGTGCTAGCGGGGGATGGCCGGAGGATGCTTCAACGGGTGGCCGGAAGGAGCTGAGACCGTGAGGGCAGCGACTGAAGGAAACCTACCGCCGGTCGTGCCCGAAGGTAACCTGGTTGAACGTCTCAGTCCTGAGGCGAGACAGGGGTCACCAGGAGAACTGATGGAGGAGAGCTCTCCTTCCCGCCAGCGGCGGCCACCATGTAAAACAAACAAGGGGAAGACAGATGAGGCTGCTGACGTGGCCGCCCATACTACTACTACTACTACTCCGTGTCTTTGCAGACGCTGAAGAACCGATTGGTTGGATCGCTCGGCCAGGCCACTGTCTCAAGGCCGGTAGGCCACTGGTTGATGTGTCTCAATCTTGAAGCGATGCGCCCATTCCTTCCACGCCTGAGACTCCAACAGGTTGTCCCAATCAGAGATCATTTGTGGAGGACATCCTTTGAGTTGGATCACTTCTGGAAGCAACAAGTAGATGAGATCAGGGGTCGTTATGTCCTTGCGACAGGGGATGAGAATGCCACGCTTCAGAAATCAGGCGACCACAGTCATAGTAGCCTCATCACCTCTCCTGGTTGGGGGCAGTCCGGCGACGCAATCAACAGGTAGGCTGTGCCATTTAGTGTCGGGCACCAGTAGGCGCTTGGGCTGTCTGGCAGTGTTGACATGTCGTGATTTAGCCGCTTGGCACACGTCACAACTCAGGATGTACCGCCCCACGTAGTGTCGAGGGTGGGAACAGACATAGTCACGTTTGATCAGAGCTATATATCCCGAATGGCCGTAGAACTCAGACTCCTGATACATGGCCATGATAGATGTCACAAGCATTCAGGGTTGTACGAGAACGCGCTTGCCCACTGTCGACAGCTGCAAGTAATTTGGTGTGTCGGAGTTGATGCTGTGCCACTCGGCTTCAAATGGTGATCCTACAGGTGTGCCTTGTGCGTGGATCATCCCAATGCGCCGCCACCGACACTGCTGGCGAAGTACAATCCTTTGATTCGTAATGTCGGTGCACTCTGCGGTCCCTGCCCTTTGACTCGAAGGTTATGGCGTGTTTCGATTAACTTTTGGTAAGGGTACCGGTTGTAGCGTGCCGTCTCGATGACGTCAACGGCGGATCAACTTCATCAATGTAGGGGCATATCGAAGTTCTTTGCCAAAGGTAACTCGAAGGCAGTGGTCCATGTCCACTTTGAGAAGGTCATCAGGGTGGACTGACTGGTCTGGTATATCATTGCCAGCGTTGTCGAGGCAACTTGCCGGTTCATGTAGATCCTTGGTCGCCACCTCATCACATGGCAGCGAGTCCAGTTCCACCTACTTTTTGGCTGCTTCAGGTCTAGCGGGATGTAAGTCGCCTCCCCTCTTCAAGGGCGGAGCCTCATCCTGTTCGTCACAGCGGCAACGCCAGCCGGAACAATGGGGCGCCTCTCCGTGACTGAGTGCACCTACCTACCCACATAGTTACCTACCTCCACAGCTGCTTCAGGGTCGAATTGGTGTGCGGGGCCAGCGTCAGTGACGGCATCAACATCCTTCCCCACGGAACGTCCACTTCAGAGCGATATGTACAGATGGCCGTATGGCTGCAGCCACACCTCATCGTTTGAGAATGCATCTTGGAGTACATGCAGGACCTCGTCAACAGGTTCTTCTTCAGGCGAAACCCACTATTCTACCAACGGTACCACAAAGGGTGGTGTGTGTGTGGCATCCTTGATTTCCATCAACTGTCTAGACGTCAGGCAGAACCATGCATCTGTTGCTGGGTTTTCGAGACGAGGAACATACCACAACCTGAAGTTGTACTCCTCGAGGAACTGCGACCAACGCGCTTGTTGTGGCATCAATGGTTGAGGGCACGTTTTGAGATAACGAAGGCTTTCATGGTCGGTATGTAGGTGAACTTGTTGTGGCCCTTCAAGGACATGAAACCACTGCTACAGAGCTGGCACAATAGGCAACAGTTCCTGTTCTCGGATGAGGTATCGAGTTTCTGCAGATTGCATCTTGCGTGACATAAATGGAATAGTTCGAAGATGTCCTTTGTACTTCCCGTGGTTACATCCTTGTGCTGGCGCAGCCCCCATGCAGAGCTTTGAGGTATCAGTGTATAGATGGTACGGCTGTTAAGGGTCGATAGCCCTCAGATGTGTCGCGTGTATTGTTGCTTGCTTCAGTTTGTCGAAGGCGGCTTGGTGCACGGCTGTCCACTGGCATTCGAAGTCAGCCTCGAACATAGCGGTGAGAGCAGCTGCTGCAGCCTGGAATCCTTCGACAAAATGCTGATAGAATCCACAGAAACCGATAGATTGTCGAACTCAATGGACAGTGGTGGCAGGAGGCCAACCTCAGATGACCTTGATCTTCTCCGGGTCCCTGTGTACTTTATCTTTGTCTATGATGTATCAGCAAAGGTTACCTGTGATTGAAAGAAGGTCGACTTATCGATGCAGGGAAACAACTGGTGATGTTGTCAAAACTTCTGTACCAGGTCAAGGTGCTGTTGATATTCCTCGTCATTCTTGGAGAAGGTGGAGATGCTGTTGATATACACCCACACAAAAATTCCCAAGTGATCTTGAGGAACATCATTGACAACCCGTTGGAACATCCATGGTGCCTGGCAGAGGCCGAAAGGCATAGCGACCCATTGGAAGGCTCAAAACTGTGTATGGAAGGCAGTTTTTTCAATATCTTTGTCATGGATTCGAATTGGGTGGAACCCACGTACAGAGTCGCTCTTTGCAAAGACCGTACAGCCCCCTAGCATGCTCAATATGGAGTTGATCGACGGTAAATGGTATCAATCTCGAATTCTTCGCGCGTTCAAAGCTCGGTGGTCAACACACATACGCCACTTCCCATTTGCTTTTCTCACTAGCAGGCAACCCGCTCCGTAGGGGTCAAATTCCGCCAGATCGGTGTAGCTTGTCCAGTTGACATAAAAGTACATGGAATTGGCTCGGGTCAATCTTATAAGAATGTAACCATTGGGGCTTGTTGTTTGTGTCAAGGCGTATTCGATGGTCCCTTCCAGGTCAATTTGGAGGTAATTTGCCAAACTCAGCTCGTTCCCGGTCGTCGACCCTCGCCCATTTGTGTATTCGAGTACGCAAGTTGCGCCGAACTTGATCCGGTCCACTGTCCTCATCTGTCTTGCCTTGCAAGCTGTGCATTTGGTCGACCTGCACTTCTGGTCAAGGCATGCAGCACAGAGACACCTCGTCACCGTTGGGATCAGCTCGACAGAACTCACGTCTAAGCTTCGGCAACCAGATTTACTCGATTTGCATATCGCTGCACTCCTTATCCGTGACTCCATCTTCCATGTCGCAGTCATTGACGGTGTCAGCATCACTCCTGTTGTGTGTCGACGAATATCGGACAGCAGGTTCTCTGGCAGATGATGCAGGGCTTCCAGCTGGGCCCACTCTCAACGTACTGCATGGAAGTGTTCAAAGGAGGTTAAACTTCGAAGCTGCTTGAAACTGTAACCGGGTGGAATCTCTGGATCCATCGAAGGACAATTGGTACGAAGTCGATTCGTGTCATTCGTCCGCATGCCACTCCTTCCAGTTGACAGTCGGGCTATACCTGCCAAACCATGGTAACCCAAGCACCGCGTCCGGCAGAATCTCACGGACCTTAGGGTGGTGTCGAAATACATACATTTCCCAACTCGAACATAAGCTCTCGTGTAGTATCGTACTTCAACTTGCACACCTCGGTCAGTCATGACGTGTCCTGGGTGTGTGAGTTTGTAGAGGGGAAGTTGTGCCCTCTTTGCCATTTGCATCGACATGAAATCACTTGTTGGTCCACATTGGAGTAAAGCATGTACTCCTGAGTGTGAACAGTTGTGTCGATGCGCAGAAAGGCGTCCTCGAACCATGAACAAAGTCGGACATTCAGGTTTCGGTTGACTCGACGTTGACACCTCCAAGTGTCGAACTTTTATCGGGTTCGGTACTGGTGGTGGAGTACAAGTCTTCTCGAGGATGTCCGCAACCAGGTCTTCAAAAGTGCCTCTTAGGCCGTGGTATATCATTCCCTACTCTTGGAAGGTGATCGAAATTGCCCTTTACTGTTTCGGCTGTGGGTTCTCCGAGGTGTTCCTAACCTTGATCCTCGAACATCTCTTCCTCTGAATTGTGCTCAATTCCTCTGGCAATCTCCGGCTAGATGTCCTTGCTCGCCACA
The DNA here is from genome assembly GCA_964036045.1 of Eutreptiella sp. 'Long Island Sound 2002'. NCBI lineage: Eukaryota > Euglenozoa > Euglenophyceae > Eutreptiales > Eutreptiaceae > Eutreptiella > Eutreptiella sp. 'Long Island Sound 2002'. The sequence continues at coordinate 104,877,141 of OZ038380.1, forward strand.
GTCGTAGCAACGTCGGGTTTCTCGATTGTCATCACCATTCGGTCAACCACCTCTGAGTTCCCCAATCTACGCATGTAATTCTTCTCGAAGCTTGGCAATGGTATGGAGGTTCATTGGTTCAGGTCTGGTCGAAGGCATTAGGGCTGCACTCTGGTTCGGCACGGGGTTGATGTGGGGTGTCGGCATGGGGTTCAAAGGAAATATTGTTGGATTCGAAATTGGAGGAACTGTATTAGGTCGGGGTCTCGATGGTGCAGCACCCTCAGTGTCTCCCAGGGGCCTTCAACCGTTCTGAGCATCTTTGAGTCGCTAACCAGCCGCCCTGCACGACTCGGTAATGGTTTTCACAAGCGTTTCGGAGCCAAATGGTGTCCCTGAGCGCCACTCTGAGGGAACCCCAACAATGTATTGTTGGCGCGCAGCGTCATTGGACAAACTTTCGATGAGTTGAAGGTTAACGAGGTAGCCTTTTTGGGGGTCACCAACGGTAAACTTCAACTCAATGACAAAGGTTCGAAATTTGGGCACGTGGTCGGCATGTCGAGGAACCTCATTTTCCTTCAGTGTCAGCAGTCGAGACAAGTACCCTGGCTCGTGTGATATACAGTCGAAACGCTGTCCCAATACTCGCATCAGTTCATACCAGTTGTCTTGTACTTGTTTTGTCAGACTGTGGCAGTAATCGATAGCGTCATCTTCGAGAAGGAATGGCAGGACAGTGACTTGATCATTGGCAGAGTTGATATCGGACAAAACAAACACTCGCATAAGGTCTTCCTTCGGGGTTTGAAATCCCTCTGATCCTTGTTTGCCAGTAAAATTGTGGAACCAACTTGCGTAAACGTTTTACCCCGCGGCCCTGGATCTCGGATGCTGGAGCACAGGAAGGTGGTTGTGGAGGTGCTTGCTGTGGTCGGAACTGTGGTGGTGATTGCAGCAGGCAGCTCGAAGATGGTTGTGAGGCAGGTGGTTGTAGGTGAGGATCTTGTCGTGGACACTGGAATCGTTGGAATTGCTGCTGCTGATTGGAAGAATCGCGTGGGAAGGACTGCATAAACTCTTGGAGAATGATACAGTTTCTAGAACGTTCATCTTCTAGTCCCTGCAGTCAGCTCTCAAGTCGCCTTGAACGTGTCAAAGTGGCGGCAGCATCAACTGAGGCGGACACAGCTTTCCTTGTTGCGTTCTCTGTCGATAACGGTAGAACATCGATGTTGTGTTGTTCGAAATCATCACTTTGCTGTTCCGTGCTGTGCGGTGGGTCAGTCCCACTCTTGGTTCGGCATGGGGTGGTGCCGGCGCTGCTCAGACTGGTGGCTTTGCTGTGTGGGTCGCTGCCCCGGGTCGTGTGGCCGGCTGGCGGCTGATAGGCGTGGTTATGCTTGGATTGGCTCGCTGAGTCGCTGCTGCGGATGGTCTGGGTGTGCCGTTCGGTCCGATGGGTCAGGTGGGTGTCCATGGGGTTGCCCTCCCTAGGTCCCGTGCGCTTTCTTAGGCCCTGTCCCTAGGGGTGTACCGAGGTCTGTGGGTTGGGCTGGCGTGGCCGCCTCGGCTTTGCTGGTTCCCCTCCCTTCTTGTCTCCTTGCCTCCGTGTCATCCGCGAAATCTTTGGTGCCTCGGCCGCGTCCCCTTTCGCTCCGATGCCCGTGCTCTTGTGTCCGTGTGGTGGCCCTTACGGTGGAAAGTGGCCGGGGTCATCGCCTGGCGGTTAGGGTGCAGCGGCAGGTTCTCGCTGGTCCCTTGCGTGCGTTTGACCCGGTGTGGCTCGCCTGCTGTTGGTTCTGGGCTTCAGTGGCGCTTCGTGGTGAGTGTGTGCCTCGAGGGTGGTCTGTCGAGCTTTCCGGTGTCCCGTTCCCGGTCCAGTTGTTTCCTGGGGGTCTCGCGCCGTTGACTGAATTGGGGGGGGGGTTGTCGGTCCCTCCGGTGTTTTGTGTCCCTCCTATGACCATCCTCGCGTCCTCCCACTTCCGTATCCCTGCCCTGTCCTGCTCCCAGTGTTGGTGGCCCTCCGTGATTCCCTGCCCTGGTGTTCTGTTGCCTGCAGTGCCCTGTTCTCGTGGGTGCGTGCCCCTCACCTGGTGCCTTTCCCCGCCTTCTTCTTCCGGGCCTTCCCTTTGCGTTTTCCCTTCCTGGTGCCCTGGTGTTGGGGTGGTGGCGAAGTGTGTGGGGCGCCGATGGCCCATGCACGGGGGTTGGCTGTCTGGAGCCATCGGCGGAGGGTTTCGGGGGTGTAAGGGGGGCGGAGGCCCTGAACTGCGTCCCGGAGAATTTCCCCATGCCCTGGGTGGTATGGCGGCCTCAGGGGAGGTCTGGTTGGGGTTGGCGGGGTTGCAGGTGAGGATTTCCTCGAAGGTGTGGGTCATGTGCACCCCCTCACGCCTTCCCCATCATCAAGCCCACTCTACCTAGCGTCGGAGCTCCCGCAGAGCGGGGGCTCACCAGTAGGCGAGGTCGGCGGGGGGCAGGGGGGAGGGGGCTCTGAGCTGCAGGTCCTGGAGCGGCAGTGGCGGGGGCTGGGGGTGGGGGACGCTTACTGGTGGCGCGGGGAACGGGAAGCATGGCGCCGTTTCTGGGGAGAGGGGGATGCGGCCATGATACGGTGGTGGCGGACGTGGTGGCGCTCGGGTGAAAGGGAGCGGCGATGGCGGGGTTTCGGGATGGGGCACGTGTACCGATGGCGCGGGAAGCGGGAAGCGTGGCGCCATTCGGTGGGGGAGGGGGATGGGGACATTGGACGGTGGTGGCGCACGTGGCCGCGCTCGGGGGAGCGGGAGCGGCGGGAGCGGGGCCCTGGGGAGTTGTGTCGGCGTCTCGGGGAGCAGGAGCGGTGCGAGTGGGGCCTGGGGGCAAGTGAGGCACGGTGGCGTCGAGGGAGGCAAGAGAGCCGTGGGCGGGAGTGTTGTGCAGGGGAGAAGAAAGAGCGCTGCCGTTTGTCGGAGCGGGCTCCTCCGTGGGACGAGTCGGGCCATTTGGGAGGCGTCAGTGGCGCCTGGGGTGCCTGGCGCGGTGGTGGTGGGTATTGGGGGGGGGGCGGTCCCGTGCTCTCCACGGACCTGCCGCGTCGAGGTGTTGTGCTGGTCGAGGGGGGTGTGGCGGCGGTAAGGTTCGGAATTGGTTTCATGCGGAATAACCGATTCTTTTCAATTATTTCAATAAAAATAACCAATTATTCCAATTATATGACATAAAAATAATCGGTCATTTTCGATTGTTGTCTCCACACAGTATATTTATTGCCAAAAAGCTGTGAATGTTTACCTACGGGATAGTTAACAGTAAAATAGAGGTGAAAGACATGCTAAACAGTTGACTATTATCCCAAATTGCCTGTATATTGGCAAAATCCTCTGATTTCTGATAAGAAACATTTCATGGTGTATCAATGAAATATTTCTTTTTCACACATAACTTGTTTGATTAATTGCTTTATACTAGTTTTGGAAAATAAACAGTTTTACCAATTGTTTGTCACATTAGACCCAAGTCATCCAATTAATCTGATTATCAGATTAATTGGTAAAAGCAATTAAGTACCTTAGGCGTCAGCGGCGACAGGTGGTACGAGTCCTTTTGGTGTGGGGGGGTTTTCCCGGGTGGGGGTGGGGTTGGGGGGGTTGGGCTCCTCCGGCTTGGACGTGGTGGCTGGGCGGATATGGCTCTTGGTAGGGAGGGGGGGTCCCTCGTAGTAGGTTGGGTAGTGGGGTGGAGCGCCCCGTGGGTGGTGTGGCCATCCCTGGTGGTGGTGGTACTCGTGTACGCGGGGTTGTGGGCCGGTGGGGTAAGGTGTTGGGCAGTGGTGGTGGTGGTTGGGGTAGTGTTGGGGGTGGTGGTGGGGTAGTGGTGGTGGTGGGGGTACTGTTGGGGGTGGAAGTGGTGGTGGTGGTGGGGGTGTTGGTGGTGGTGGTGGTTGTTGTGGTTGAGTTGGTGGTGCTGGTTGTGCTGGGTGCATGCCCCCATGATCCCCTGGCGGTCCGGTGGGACATGGTGGTTGGGCATCGTTTGCAGCCCTTAGGGCCGCATGGCTTTATGGATAGCTGGGGCGAGTTTGGGGCTGGGCTTGGCGGAGACCGCGGTGGAGGGGTTCTTGTCCCCGGATTGGTGTGGCCGGCGGTGGTTGGGGTTTGTGGGGGATGGATGTTTGGGCGTTTGGAGATGGGGATGTGGCTGAGGGTTTGGATGGGGTCGTGCTGTGTGGCTGCCTCCGTGGTGGCGGTCCGTGCTTGGGGCAGGGGGGCGTGGGATGCGGTGGGGGTGTGATCATGGTGGCGGGGGCGCTTCTGGCGCTGTCGCCCCTTTTTGTAGCTGCTTGGGGTGCGTGTCCTGGTGCTGGTGGTGTTGGTGGTGCTTGTTGTGTTGTGGTGGACGGTGCTGTTGTTGGCATTGGGGTTCGGGCTATGAATTGGGTTCGGGATTTGGCCTGCGAACCGGCTCGAGGTGGAAGAGCACCTGATCCTGGAGATGTAGGGGGACCGGTGCCGGCTAGGATTATTGTTGCCGGGGCGCCGGGGTCGCCCGCGTGGTGTTTGGCTGGCCCCCGGCGGGCGGGTTCGCAGCTGCGGCTTTGGCTTTGGCCGTGGCCTTGTGGTTTTCTCAATTGTCATGACAATTCCGTCGATCACCGCTGCGTTCACCAATGTACGCATGTAATTCTTCTCGAAGCTTGGCAATGGTATGGAGGTTCATTGGTTCAGGTCTGGTCGAAAGCATTGAAGCTGCACTCCGAGTCGGCATGGGGTTGATGTGGGGTGTCCGCATGGGGTTCGAAGGAAAAATTGTCGGAGTCGAAGTCGGAGGAACTGTATTGGGTCGGGGTCTTCAAGTTGCAGCACCCTCAGCGTCTCCCGTGGGCCCTCAACCGTTCTGAGCTTCTTTGAGTCGGTAACCAGCTACCCTGTACGCCTGCGCAATGGTTTTCACAAGCCTGTCGAAGCCAAATGGTGTCCCTGAGCGCCACTCAAAGCGAACCTCAACAATGTATTGTCGGCGCACAGCATCATTGGACAAACCTTCCAAGGATTGAGAGTTCATGAGGTACCCCATCTGGAGGTCACCAACGGTAACCTTCAACTTAATGACGAAGGTCCAAAATTCGGGCAGGTAGTCGGCATGCTGGGGAACCTCATTTTCCTTCAGCGCCAGCATTCGAGACAAGTACCCTGGCTCGTGGGATATACAATGGAAACGTTGTCCCAATACTCGCATCCGTTCATACCAGTTGTCTTATACTTGTCTCGTCAGACTGTGGTAGTAATTGATAGCGTCATCTTCGAGAAGGAATGGCAGGACAGTGACTTGATCATTTACAGAGCTAATATCGGACAAAACGAACGCTCGCATAACGTCTTCTTTCGCGGTTTGAAATCCTTGTGATCCTGGTTTGCCAGTAAATTGTCGAACCAACTTGCGTAAGCGTTCTACCCGGCGGCCCTGGATCTCGCATGCGGGAGCAAAGGAAGGTGGATGTGGAGGTGCTTGCTGTGGTTGGAACTGTGATGAGTGGTTGCAGCGGGTAGCTCGAAGATGGTTGTGAGTCAGGTGGTTTTGGCTGAGGATCTTGTCGTGGAGACTGAAATCGTTGGACTTGCTTTTGCTGATTGGAAGAATCGCGTTGGAAGCACTGCATAAACTCTTGCAGAATGATGCAGGTCTTAGAAAGTACATCTTCTAGTCGTTGCAGTCCGCTCTCGGGTCGCATTGAACGTGTCAAAGTGGCGGCAGCATCACCTGAGGCAGAAGCAGCTGTCCTTGTTGCATTCTCTGTCGATAACTGTAGAACATCCATGTTCTGTTGTTTGAAATCATCTTAAGGCACCAACTTGTTCAGGGGCTGGCGTCGCCGAAACATCGATCTTGTGTTGGTGAATTTTGAGTTTAGCCTGTAGGTCCACGCACTTTGCTTGAAGTTCGGTAAAAGCAGCGGGTAAGGTGCAACGATCATGAAATATGCAGGGGAACCACTGGCCTTCTCGAGTTGTGATGCGCACAGCGATCAAATAGTCTGGCGAATTTGAGAGCTCTTGGTGCAACGGTGAGTCAGATTGAAGCAGGCAATCTCAAATAAAATGCAGTATAGCGGCTTCATCAAATTTTTTTTCTATTTTGAACCTAATTCAAGTCGAAATAATCAAAGACGGCGTCCAAGATTGAAACGTAGGAAGATGACGATGATGATCCCCCGCCACCCAACTGGCTACCACTTGTTGTGGATCGACTTTTTGGGTTGCCTTGTTTCTCGAAAATTGTCCCCTTTGACAAAACTCGGCAACCTTGCGGTGGATCGTTAAGCAGGCCACCAAATGCACAATTCACAGACACTTACCCTGTCCAGAAAATATGGAAATGGCATACGCTGTTTCATTCACAGCTGCTGGCATCTGGAAGCTTCATATTTGCATCTGCAGTCTACAGTGCGCGGTTGCGTGTTCACGCACTCGCTCTGCTGCTGCTGCTCGAGACCATGACAAGTGCAGCACCTCACGTTGGGGTCTGACGGACGGATAGCTCAACAAAGTCATTTTGAGGACATGGGGGCGTTGGTCCATGGGATGCGAGGCACTACCACTGCCTTTACCGCATTTTGACAATAGTGGGAAACCTGCAATCGGGGTTTGACGTGTCAATAGTTGAGGAAATACATTTTGAGGACATGGGGGCAGTGGGAAAACGGAGTGTCAAGTAACCCATAGCCTTAAATGCAAATTAAAAACTGTTAAAAACCTAAAATTTGCGTTTTAGAGGATAATATTTCAAGAAATGCATCTCGAAGGACATGGCGGCAGTGGGGAATGGAGTGTGAGGTAATATCATAGCCTGTAATGCAGTTTCAGAAGAATGCGCCATCTGAGTAAGTAAGTAAGTAGGTAGGTAAGGGCCCAGGAACGCAGACTCATCTAACATTCCCTTCGTGGTTTTACATGGTGGCAGCCTCTGGCAGGAAGGGGAGCTCTCCACCATGGGTTCTTCTCAGGTCTCACCTCACGGCCAAGAACTTCAACCAGGTTCCCTTGGGGCCTGACCGGCGGTAGGTTCCCTTCAGGCGGTGCCCTCTTGGATGCCCCCTCGACTCCCCTTTCCAAGGTTCCTCGAGCCTACCTCCCTCCAGTGTGTTTGTGGCGTGTGGCGTGTGTGTTCGTGTGGTGTGGTGCGTGTGTCTGTGTGCGTCGCGGGTGCGGTTCCCCACCATTCCTGGCTGGGGTATGCTGCTCGCTCCGGTGGTTGGTACCTCGCCATTCCTGTCTGAGGGCGTTTGGTGCGGTTGCCCGCCATTCCTGGGCGGGGCTTACCGTCGGTGGTGGGTAGTCTTCCACCAATCCTGGCTGAGGGCCTCGGGGCAGTTCCCTGCCATTGCTGACTGGGATCTGCTTGCGGCGGTGGTGTTGTTGCCGGTGTGTGTGGCTGGGTCGTGCTCCGTGTGTGTTTGCGGTGTGCGGCGTGTGTGTTTGTGTGCTGTGGTGTGTGTGTCTGTCTGGGTTGCGCATGGGTCGCGGGTACAGGTCCCTGCCATTCCTGGCTTGGATCTGCTGCTGACTTCGGTGGTTTGTCCCTCGCCATTTCTGGTAGAGGGCTTTTGGTGTTGCTCCCCGCCACTCCTTGCTGGGGTCTACCGCTGGCGATGGTGGGTTATGTGGTGTGTGTGTTTGTTGTGTGTGGCGTGCGCGCTCATGTGCTGTCCTGTGTGATGTGTTGTTGGTGGTACCTCCTGTGGCGCGCTCAGTGCTTGTGTTTGCGCAGCCTGCATCCCTCCACCGCGGTGTCGTGTGCATTTGCTGGTGTGTTGTGTTGTGTTGTGGGTTTGAGGCTTGAGGGTTGATTTTGCGAGTACTAGACGCCTTTCAGCCCCAGGGGGGCCACCTGGTTGGGCCAGATAATATCCTCCCCACCGGGTCCTAGTAGAGGGCCCTTCATGACGCACCTCCTGCCTGGTGGCAGAGTCCCCCGGGTTCACAGGGCTCCGAGCACCGTCCCTCCCCGGCTTCCCCATTTTGCCACTCCCCGGTCAGTGCATCACTTAGCAGCCGTGACTGCGGGCGCTGACCTACCGCGCCGCCCCCCTAATGCGTGGTCGCCCGGGGTGCTGGCGCCGCCGGGCCCGTGCTACTGGCTTGTCGCCAGTGGAACCCCCCTGGGCTGGCGCGGAGGCTGCCTAGCCGTGGGGCTGTTGCGTGGCGCAGTGCGCCACTACTGCCTTGGCGGGTGCAGTGCCCTGGTCGTCTGTGCGCGGCGCTCGCAGCCCGTTCGGGGGGGTTGGGGCCGGTGCCGGGTGTTTTGTCTTCCCCGTTTTTCCCTCGCCGCCCCGCGTTTCTTGCGCTGTGTGTGGCGGGCCGTCCCGTCCAGGTGTGCCTTATCCTCACTCGCTGGTACGCCATTCCATGCGGTCGGTGCGTTCCGCGGGCTCGGTCCGGTTGCCCTTCTGGTTTTTCCCGCGTGTACTTTGTGTGTGTTCGCTTGCGCTCTCGCAGCGTCCGCGCCCACACACCCCTCCCCGGGTTGGTGTGGCGCGCGCACCTCGCGCGGTGGCGCCGCTGGGCGCTGGTAGGGCCGTTCCACGGCGTCCATGCCCCTCCGCGTGTCCTGCCTCGGTCCCGTGTCCCGTTTGGCTTGCTTGGGGGGGGCTGGGCGGCCCTTTCCCGTTTCCTCCTTGGCTTGGGGCTGCGCACTCCCTGTGGGGTGCGTGCGGGTGTGGGGACCCGTCACCAACCCCACCGCGCGCGCTCTTGCTAGCGGGCTTTGCGCTGCCGTGGTGTCGTGTGCATTCGTTTGTGTGTTGTGTTGTGGGTGGTGGTCCCTCCCCTTCCCCGTGGCCCTGGTGTGTGTGTGGGTGTTTCTGTTGTGTTTCGCCCTGCGTTGGTGTGGGTGCTGTGTGTGGTTTGTGTGCGCTGGGCCTGCGGCGTGTGTGTGTGTGTGTGCGCGGTGTGTGGGTTCAGGTGTGCGCGTTTCGGGGTATGTCATACCTTTTTCTGTTCATGTTGTCGGCCGACATGGTCCCGATAAAAGGTTGAAAATAAAGTCTTGTTAATGTGTAGCATTTGGTTGGGTGGGCTGCGGGCGTTTTTGCTTTTATCCCTGTCCCTTACCTTCTTTCGGTGTTTGTCCCCTTTGCCTTTGCTTTGCCTCTCGGTGGTACCTGCAGATTTTAGAGGTGCGGAGGGATGTGGTGCTACCAGTTACTCGGTTGTTCGTTTGGCGTTGTGTTTTGCCCTACCCGCTTTTGGCTTTTTTTTTAACGGTGGTAAGTATCACCCGGCTTGCCAATGCCGTACCATAACATACCTCACGGTCATACCTTGTGTATTTCCCCTATAGAGAGCGTGTGCACAGCGAAGGGGCCCGGTGGGTGTTCCGGGCAGCGGGTGGCGGTGGAGGCCGTGGTTCGGCGTGCGTTGTGCCGTGTGTGCCGTTGTGTGTTTTTTTTTGTTATACCTCTCCCCCTTTTTTTTTCTCCATACCATGGTTTTTTCTTGCCGCTGCCCTGGGGCGAACACGGCCTTCCCATACCTATTTACTTTTTTTGTTAGCCGTACAATGCTTCTTCTCGTCTAGGGCCAGATATGGTCGCCATCTACCTGTAGAGCGTGCAACGGGCGTTTTGGTTGGGTGGTGGTTGGGTGGGATTGCGTGGCGTCGCAACTTACCTTGCCCTTCCTTGTTTGTCCCTCCTCCAGGTTTTTTTTTTCCATACCACACGTGGGCTCTTGTTTTTCTGTTTGCGTGCCTCGCCAGCTTACCTACTATCATCTAGGAAGAAATGGGTGAACGAATGGGATCGGTTTCTTGCCGCGGGGTTTAGCCTTCGTATCCCCTTCCCTCGGTTTTTTTTCTGTTGTGCGCTTCGCCTGGCCATACGGTGTCTTCTTTTATGCTTGTGGTTCATGGTTGTGGTTGTGTTTGGTTGTTTGGTTTTGGCCGGTTGCATTGCATCCATACCTTTGCTTGCGCTTCGATATTGCTGCTGGCTCCTATGGACACGTGGCGGGGGTCGGCGCGGCAAGTAAGAAAAAGTGTTTTTCCAATGCTTTGAGGCATACTCTAGTTGTATGAGAGATGCACTGAGCACACAGTCATTTCTATCTTAGTATTGGCCCAACCAAAAGTGGTGATAACACATTTTGACCTATGGAACCAAACACCAATCAGGATATGGAGTGGACCCCTTAATCCCCTATGAATGTGAGGCAATTCATCTTTTCCTGAGTCGACTGAGAAGTGACATATCCAGCACAGAGCCTATGAATTTATCTATTTTTTCTCATGAATTCTTAGCTGTCCTTGTGGTATGCACCCTAGGGGGCTGGGCACCTCTTTTTGAGAGGTCCTGGGTTCAATTCCCGGTCAGCCTAGCTAAGTAGGAAGATCCCATGTGACATGGCAGTGACCTCATCGCCACATGCCCTGCCACCTCAGCACATATGGGACCCAAAACAAAGAGTGCACATCTCCTGAGATGGCACTATGGAGAGTGAGTGATCATGGGGCAGTTTTCCAACTTTTTTTCCAAAACATTTCAGCTATCTTTGTGAATATGCAATCAGATATGCCTTGAGTTGCGGTTTCTGTGAATACTCTTTCATCTTTCACTGTTTACACTGCAGCCCTTCATGCTTTGATCCTGATTCTCTTCTACGTGCTTATCTCTGGCTTGGGGTATCCTGGATTGATTGTATTTCAGCAACTAAAACATTTTCATCTTCAAAAACAAGCAGCAGGAAACCCTACACCAGCAGCAAGCAGCAGCAGAGGCACAAACACAGTGTTGAAACCACTAAAAAACCTTCTGGTAGCAAGAGGCAGACTGTCTCTGCGTACCGGCAGCAACCCCGTGCCGTACAACCAGTGCGCCGAGATCAGTCACATATAAGCAGAAGGGCGAACGAAGATGGATACAAAAAAAGAGGACACCGACATGAAGACAGCGCCTGAGGCACCAGCAAGGCCAGCACCTGGTGAACCTGGACCTGGACCTAGCGCTGTACCTTCGGAGCCCTTACATGGGCCTGTGGACGTGGCGGAGGACTCATTGGAAGGACTGCAGTCGGCCTTCCGGGCCCTCTCGGTCGGGGAGGTGGTCACTCATCCTGTGAACAGAAAGAGAGAGAGCGAGAAGGATGCTGGAGAAGGCATAGCAGACGAAGGAGAAGACCAAGGGCAAGACTTGACGAATGAACCTACCTTCAAAGGCGCACCAAGCGTTTCTGGCCTCCACGCATCACCCTCTCCTATAACCACCACACTCCCGATTCCAGAACCAGCCGCTGCAACATCAACACCCATAACCAACCCGCCTATGGCAGAGGGCACAGGGTTTACTGGTATGCCTCCCTACCCTGCCTATGGTATGGGCCCACCTACCACTGCGTTCCCTGAGGCAACTACTGCCAGTGAGCCGGTGGCCTCCAATTCTGCGCCGCGATGGTGTGCGGCTGACTATCACCATCCTCTACCCGCTACGGGAACCTTTGTGGATGTTCCTGGTTATGCAACCTTGAGTGGGTTGAGGAGAGGACCTGAGTCTCTTGCAGGCAGGAGTAGAGGATCGGGGAGATCCTCCAACAGGTCCCTGACGCGGTCGGAGATCAACGAGGTGCTCCGAGGAGCCACCTCTAGAATTGTGGGCGAACTCACTCAAGAGATTCGTGAGAAACTGGAGCCCCTGATGATACCGCCACAAGCGTCACCTACCACGGTGGGAGTGTCACCCCATCAAGTACAGGCCAACCACCTGGTGGCAGAGCTGACAAACACCCTGGGGAGCCTGAGGATCCGACCAATGCCGGCCCCTGCAGCGATACCGAGAAGTCCTTTCGTACCGAGAACGGCCTAGCCGCCCTACAGCCACGTGACGAACTCTACGGGAGCCGAGCTGGACCGGCTGGGGCTCACAGCCTTGAGGGCAATGGTGGACGTGGAGCCTTATGGCTCTAGTGATCTAGGCGGAAACCCCTCCGATGATGAGCCGCCGTCTATGACTTCTGCTTCGCCCTCGGAGGACGATGACCCGGGGGACCCTGAGAACCCAAGTGCGAAGAAGAAGAAGAAGAAGAGGAAGACCCGACGCCCTGAGGGACGCAGGTCTCAGGAGGCGAAGGCTATTGCCACCTCCAAGATCGTGGTGAACCTGCCTGAGTTCACAGGCAAGGATCTCAGCGAGTTGGCTGAGAATTTTTGCCGGTTTCTCCGATTGACCGGCCAAACCCACGCTAGTGGACGGGTCAAGTGCGATCTGCTCCTGCAGTGCTGCAAGACCAAGTACCTGGAGAAGCAGGTCAGGCAGATCGTGACTAACTCCGCAACCTTTGCCGATGTGTTTGTTGCCTTGGAGAGGCAGTACCCGACCTACGAAACCGACCTCTCCATCAGGGCCGAGATCCAGAACCTGCCTGTGCTGCCCAACAACCCCAAACCTGGCAGCGTTTTCTGAGCTGTTGGCTGACCTGGATCACTGGGCTGGACGATTGACGCCCGCTTCCTACAGCAGCGACGACCTGCTGTTCTGGTTGGTGGCTAAGCTCCCTCGAAAGCTGTGGGACGAGTGCCGTTCGACAGCAGAGCGCAAGGCTAGATCCCTCGGCTACGAGGATCTATGCGTGCTACTCCTGGCGCTGGCACTGGAGACGGGGAGCGACCAGCACCTGAACAACTACCGCCCTGGAGGAGGAGGATCTGGAGGCCATGGCAAAGGGTACCAAGGATCCCGACCTGGGCAGGGGACTACCACCAAACACGCCCACGCCCGTATCATGGAGAACGTCAAGGAGCTCTTCTGGTGTGATGCCAGAAACGAGCAGGGCCACCTGCAGCACGCCCCTGACTGCGAGCAGCGAGACTGCTTCGTAGTCCAGGGGAAGCAGCAGTAGAAGAACCCCGGCGCTAAAGCGAAGCTGCCGGATCATTACAGGTGCACCATCATGTGTGCTTTCTGTGGGAAGAGGAAGCACTACGAGGATGAGTGCTACCATAAGCAACGCCTATCGGCGAAGCTTAAAGGTGAAGATCCTGGCAAAGGCTCAGGCAAAGGTGGAGGCAAAGGCAAAGGCAACGACTCCGGGAAGGGCAGGTCGAAAGGACGTGGACAAGGGCAAGAAAAGACTCAAGGTGGACGAGGAGGAGGCGCTAACCGCCAGCCAGACAAGGACAACAAGAACACGGACAAGAACGGAGGCAACCCCAACCCTAATCCAGGGGGGAACTCCGAGCCCTCTGGAGGGCAGTCTGGTTTTACCACACGCTCACAGACGCAGGAACAGAAAGAACAAGGGGCCAAGCGGGAGCACGAAGGTGGTGATGACGGCAACGCTAAGAAGAGAGGCCGTTTCATGAGGATGGCCCGCAAATTGCGCAACAAGGGGTTCAAGGTAACCTGTCCCGCGGAGTTCGGACAGGGACGCTCCGGTGGCACCCAATACCTGGTGTTTTGGGTACGTATCTGACTAGGGGGACGTGAATACCTGGGGGTATTGGATACTGGCGCCACAATATATACAGTGGCCAAGAAAACTTTACCTTGTGGGAGCCTCAAGAAGACCATGACCACCGCGGCTATACGAATGGGGGATGGAGATGTGGTGCACAGCTGCGGGGACTGTGAAGTGGAGGTACCTATGGGCTCCCGGACTATCGCCCATCGGTTCTATGTGATGGACACTGAGGCCTTCGACTTTGTATTGGGGACTGACTTCTTCGTGCAGCACTCCCAGATATATTCCCTGACGCTGCAAGCGCCCTACCTCCTCTACGTTGACCACGGCAGTGGCAGAGAGTCTGTGCCACTGGAGCAGTCAGAACATACCTCGAGTTACCTGAGGCTATCGAAGGAGGAGCCCTCGAACATGATGGCGGCCTCCAAAACTGAGGACTATCAACTATTGGGGGAAGTCCTAGACCAAGGTCTGAAGGAGTTGGGTTACTCTAGAGAAGATCTGAGCGTGGAGTTGTTCGCCAGCGACAAGCAGCATGTACTGGACCTTTACTGTAGCAAGGGGAAGAACTCCAGCTACAAATTTTACTGGCCCTCTTTCGGGATGGCATACGGGAACCCCAGGTTCAGTGAACTGGGGAAGGTCCTGACCAAGGTGGCCTTGGAACGTTCCCGTATGGTCCTGTGTTACCCTGATTGGGGAGTACTGGCGAAACCTCCTGGACAGGCTGACTATCAGCTCTGTTCGGTTACCTGATGAGGCCATCTACGTGCCTCTGGGGCGTAAGACGCCTATTGGGAAACCTGGATGGGGAAGTATGCTCAGCGTGGTGTACAGAAGTCTTACCTCCATTCCCTGGGAGGAGCTGGACCCGACTCTGGTCCAGGCTATACAACGAGAAAGCGATGGACTCGCCTTGGGTGACTTGAAGGATCTAATACGACCTCAAGATGCTATTGAGACTATACCCGGAGGAGATGAGTACGTCGTGACTGACACCAACGCCCCCAAATCTCCCTGTCATGTACCTGTTCCTGATGGAGTCTCTGAGTGTGGACTATCTGAGCTACCTAGCTCCATCCACTCAGATGACGAAACTGAGCACGACGCCTTCTTCGTGCAGACCTGTGTGGAGGAGCCCGAGAACGCCGAGTACGTCGCCCCACTGAAGCCCCTACTCTCCATGAGGGTGGAAGACCCCGTGGACGAAGAGCTGGACCCTCAATCCAGGCTAAGGGAGTATGTGGACTCCAAGAGGAAGTTGGTGGCGAAAGAGCTATGCTACGCTGATCCTACCCGCAGCTCATGGCCACTGAAGCAAGGACGTATGGGAGATCTATCCCAACTGAAGGAGGACCTCAAACAGAAGATCGCCACCTGGCAAAGGGAGGTAGATCTTAAGCTCAGGAAGAGCGTGTGGGGCGCCCATGTGAGGGGCCCAGAGGAGGAGGACCTCTCGGAGGAATGTGTATGTGAACCCCCTCGAGCGTGCCTATGTTGCCATCGTCCACCGGAGATGGTTGAACAAGACCTTCTATATGCCTACCAAGGGTTGAAGGACACTACCAAGGGCGAAGAGTCGGTGGAGGGTCACCTCCCGACGTCTATTACGCAGGGGGCAAGCAACTTACACTCTGACGAGGACATCGAGGACAAGATCAAGCTATTAGACCCGCGGGTACAGAAGCTGATAAGGACCTATCTGGAGGTGTTCGGAGAATTACCCCCTCCAGCCTCATGTGACAAGCTGGTACAGATGGACCTCAAGCTGAAACCCGAGTTTGTGGGTCACAAGATCCGGAGGAGACCCCATCCAGCTCCTAAAGAGCAGGCGGACGAGATTGAGCGACAGATACAAGAATGTATCGACGCTGGCCTAGTCCTGGAGTACAAGGACGGGGACTACCCCCTACACTGCAGCCCCTGTTTCCTGGTGCCTAAACCTGGGTCTACAGCCAAACGGCTGGTGGTGGACTACAGAGAGCTGGACAAGAAAACGCAGAATTACTCAGGGTCCATTCCTAATATGGAGTCTACCCTTGAGAAGATAGCCTCCTGTCGCTACAAGACCAAGATGGACAAGAGGAGCGGATTCTGGGAGGTGGACCTGGCGCCCAACGCACAGGAACTACTGGCCTTCATCACCCCTCAGGGGAGGGTGTTCAAGTGGAAGATCATGCCATTTGGCGTGGCCAACGCACCCGCTCTATTCCAAGAGCTGATGAACAAGATCTTGTCCATCACACGAAGGAGACCTAAGGTGCAGGAACTTATATCCCGTGGGGCCCAGATGGATGCTCACATCGATGATGTATGCCTCGGGACCAATACCCAGGAGGATCACCTAATCCTCTTGGGTGAGTTCTTTGCGGTCTGCCAGGAGAACCACACACGACTCAAGCTGGAGAAGTGTGAGTTCATGCAGGAGACCATGCAGTACCTGGGGTCTGACGTTGGCTATGGGTGGCCGACCCCAGCGGCCTCTAAGGCCAAACCCCTGATGGATGCTAAGGTAGGACACGAAGACCCCAAGAAAAGACTTCATGATGTACGCAGTTCCATTGGGGCGTGCAACTTCTATCGCCGCCATATCAAAAACTTCATCCACACCAGCGCCATTCTGACGGACTTGATCAAGAAGAGTACTACTTGGCGCTGGGGCCCACAAGAGCAACAAGCGTTTGACGAACTCAAAGACAAGGTGGTGAACGCTAAGTGCTTTGGCGTGCCCAGGGCACATGGGAGATTATCCTGGTGACCTTTGCCAGCAATGTGGGCGGTGGTGCAACGTTGTTCCAATGGCAAGCACTAGAGAAGGAGGAGTTCGACTCGGCCATTTCCCAATGGGGGACGGAAGGTCTCAACCGAGATGGAACCCTCAAGCACAGCTACCCTGACGACAAGTGGGTCCCAGTACCTCTGGGCCACGGGAACTGGAAGTGGAACCAGGCCAGGCAGAACTACTCCACCTATGAGCAGGAATTGCTCGCGGGGATGCTTGTGCTATCCTCACAAGCACGACTGTTGGGGAGTAACCCTGTGGTCTGGCTGTGCGACCAAGAACCGGTGCGCAGTTTCCAGAAGGGTCCCCCACCTGAGAAGGCCAAGCTACGGCGCTGGTGGACCTACCTCAGTCAACTACGGCTGACGGTACACCATATCCAGGGAGTGAAGAACGAGTGTGCAGACTACATCAGCCGCAACAACTTCGACGCCCTGATTGGTGCCCGGTCGGAAGCGCTGGCTAAGGAGGCGTTCAGCTGTATGGACGTCCACTTGGACCTCAACATGACGATGATACGCCCCCTGGATGGACTCCAACAATCGGAGTACCTGAATGAGTTTGGGGATATCTAGAAGCGCCTGGAGAAACGCCTTGAACCCCTCCTGGTCAACCAAGACCAGTGGAAGAGGGACAAGAGCTACCTCTGGCACGAGGACCGCATCGTGGTGCCTAGTGACAGAGTCTCAGCGCTGCTGAAGTGGACCCATGAGTCCAGCGGTCATGTGGGTGCTGACCGTACCCTGAGGCTGTTCAAGCAGTGGTTCCACACTACGTGGACTGACGAGCAACTGCGGAAAAGCCTCCAGCCTATCGTGGACAAGTGCCCGTGCAGGTCCTGCAAACCAGGGGATATCAGGGACAGAGGTCTCTACTCGACCCTGCCCATCCATCACTGTGCTAACAGTGTTCTATACGTGGACTACTTCGCCCTCGTGGTAACCTGTGGGTTGACGAGGTTTACCAAGGTGTTCCCATGTACCAAGCACATTACCGGGGAGGAGACTATCAAGATACTCCTGGAGGAGTGGTTTTGTGTCTATGGGGCGCCCAAGGAGATCAACTCCGATGAGGACGTACGAGTACGCTCAGATACCGGTTGGTACAAGAGGGTCCTGAGATCCCTCAATGTCCAGGTGTCTACGGGGATTACCTACTAGCACACGAGCAACCCCCTATGTGAGCGACAGATCCGTGTCCTGAAGGAGAATGTACGGATATGGTGCAAAACTCAACGCACCAGAGACTCGGTGAGACTACTGCCCGTCATATCCTTGGTGATTAACTCCCAAGAGAGTTCAGCTACTGGCTACTCGCCCCATGAGCTATTCCTGGGGCGCCCGGCATGGTTCCTACATGCCCCCTATCCAGAAGACACCCATTCTTCTGTGGGTGAATGGGTCCAAGAGCAACAAGGGAAGGTGGACAACGCCAAGGCTATGCTCCAGAGAGTGAGGGAGCGTCAGTGGAACAAGAAGAACAAGCACCGAGTACCAGCCACCTACCAAGAGGGGGACTGGGTGCTGTTCCACCACAGTCGACTACTCGCCTGGCCATGCTCTACCAGCGATGACCCATACTTCGGGCTGTAGAAGATTCTATCAGTGGATGGACACCGTATCACCGTGCGGTGTTCTCCCCGTCTAGGGGGGACCCTGGTGTGCGCTGCTCAACACCTGAAGCGCTACTATGATCCTGAAGACCTCTGTGGGGAGGAGTGGGAGCTGAACGACGAGGAAATTGCCGCCCTAGGCCTGCAAGGGGCTGCCAACCCTATGGAAGTTGAAGGGGAACTCCCCGACATGAACGCCGAGGAGATGGCTAAGGAGGGCTTCTACCTGGTGATGTCTGTCCTACGCCACCGCTATCGCCAGGGTTGGCGCTTCCTCACCCTCTGGGAAGGGTTTCGAGTCGAAGAGGCCACCTGGGAGCCCTTCTCTGCGTTTGTTCTACCTGAGGGACGCCTAAACTCAGTTCTGGTTGACTACTTGTCCCAGAACAACATTGGTGAGTTGCTGAGGCTCGCTGAGACGCTTGCCTCCAAGACTAAAGCTAGGGACTGAACCTTACCCCTAAGTGTGCTACGTATGTCTGTGTGTGTCTCACTTCTCTCCCGGGCGTGGCTCCCGGAGACCAGGGTTTCCTGATGTCGGAACAAAGGTCCTAGTCAGGTACTGGTACCACTCCTATGGCGCCCAATTTCTGTGCTGGCGCCTATCCTTGGGGGAAGACGGCAAACGCCCTACCTACTAGAGGGGAGGGGTGGCCAAGTGTGCTAAGGGTTCTATCAGTGGATGGACACCGTATCACCGTGCGGTGTTCTCCCCGTCTAGGGGGGACCCTGGTGTGCGCTGCTCAACACCTGAAGCGCTACTATGATCCTGAAGACCTCTGTGGGGAGGAGTGGGAGCTGAACGACGAGGAAATTGCCGCCCTAGGCCTGCAAGGGGCTGCCAACCCTATGGAAGTTGAAGGGGAACTCCCCGACATGAACGCCGAGGAGATGGCTAAGGAGGGCTTCTACCTGGTGATGTCTGTCCTACGCCACCGCTATCGCCAGGGTTGGCGCTTCCTCACCCTCTGGGAAGGGTTTCGAGTCGAAGAGGCCACCTGGGAGCCCTTCTCTGCGTTTGTTCTACCTGAGGGACGCCTAAACTCAGTTCTGGTTGACTACTTGTCCCAGAACAACATTGGTGAGTTGCTGAGGCTCGCTGAGACGCTTGCCTCCAAGACTAAAGCTAGGGACTGAACCTTACCCCTAAGTGTGCTACGTATGTCTGTGTGTGTCTCACTTCTCTCCCGGGCGTGGCTCCCGGAGACCAGGGTTTGCTGATGTCGGAACAAAGGTCCTAGTCAGGTACTGGTACCACTCCTATGGCGCCCAATTTCTGTGCTGGCGCCTATCCTTGGGGGAAGACGGCAAACGCCCTACCTACTAGAGGGGAGGGGTGGCCAAGTGTGCTAAGGGCATTAAAAATGCCCATTTTTGCTAATGGCCAAAAGCTAACGCACTCCCCTGTCCACGAGGAAAAGCGCGCGGGACAGGAGACACCACTACACTAGACACCCTACGTACAGTGGCACCATCCTGGTGGCCGAGCACTCCTGCAACTGGCTCAAGCCCCCACTCAGGACTACCACTCCTACACGCACTCTCTACTGAGTGGTGTTGAAGATCAAGTCGTGAGTCCTAATGACCCTCCTGTGAAGAAGGCAAGAGAACACAGCGCTGCTAAGCAACTGTGGCCTAACAGGGGTCGCCACAACGCGTTTCCCCTGCTAGGGCTTGGAGGGAAGAGGTGCTCTTGATGCGTGCACAGCGTGTATGTCCGTGGAGTCGAAACCCTCGCCACTCCTGGCGGAGGTGCAGTCAATTGTTTGTGTGATCAGCGCCCTTGTTTAGCAGGGCAAGAAAAAAATGGTATGCTGCTGCACCAATCACCCTACCTGCCCACCTGTAAAGGAAAGGCAAATGAAGGGGTGTTTGCGGCAGAGGAACCAAGCCACACTCCACGTATTATACCCTTCTCAGTGTGACCTGTAATACACTGTCCGCAAACACGCCCTGTCAAGCAAGCAAGCGTTAAGAGACTCCTCAGGTTCTCTTAAAGAACGTACCGAGGAGCCCCTGGGTAACCTAAACAAGGTTTACCGTGCGCATTTCGCGTGGCCTACCCCTTAATGCGTCTGTGAATGCACGAGCATGCACGAGTGGACGGGTTGTCTTGGGCAAACCTGCCCATCTGAACCCCAATCAGGGACTCCACCAGGGGGTGGCCCCACCTGGGCTTACCTACCTTACCTACCGCTGGAGAGTGAAGCAAGGTGAGGAGAAAAAAGAGGCGCAAGCGAAAAACGTCGCTATGCACTTGTGTGTATGTCTAATCACCCTGATCTGACCTCTAATCATCTGCAATCTTTCTAATCTAGCCCTCTATCGTTTGTTAGCGCAGCTACAACACTCGTTCACGGAGACACGAGACGAGCAATGTGCATGCTGCATACAAGTTTATACCTGATTCATTGAAGTCTTTTTGTTGATTTTGGAATTCTTGAATTTTTGATTCTTCTATCAGTGTGGGTGGAATTTGTATGTTTATTTATTAATGTGTGTCTCGTCACTTTCCAGTCTACGTGAGACATACGTTTATAATCTCATTATTTGTGCATTTTCCGGCGCTTCGCTAAGAGCCGCTCCTGCGCGCCGCCTTTTTATGCGTAGGAATTTCTTGATTTAAAAATCGAGAGATGACTATAATTTTTGTAAAAATGTGCTTCTGACGCACAATTGGATTCTGCTCAGGTGTGTTGTCTCAGAAAAAATTCTAGGCCGTCATTTGACGGATTTAGGTGTTGTCGCTTCGCGTTTGCGTGGATTCGTCCGTAATTCTCCGATTCTTGTCTCTGCAGATACCCTCGCGAAAGCGTCGCTGAGTAGGCCGCTTTCTTGGCCGAGAAGCAGCAACCAGGAGACTGAGCAGAGTTCAAGACCCGATCAAGGGGCAATTTACTTTTTTTAACGACTCTCTTCGCCCTAAGACAGGTCACAGTTCGCCAGCAGGTTTACGAGAACCCATGCGAGTGTGTATATTGTGTCTTGCGTTGGGTTTATGTTGCGCTGCGTCTTGGAGGGAGGGATGCACATGCACATGTTTTGGCATGCTCCCAAACTAACCCAACCAAGCCACAGGAACCCCGGCAGCGCCATGAGCGCTGATCTTTCTGTAGGAAATCTCACGAACAAAGCAGCAAAAAGGCGCCATCCATGGTGAGCGCCCATTTTTTTTGTGTCAGGGAAGCTATAGGTATTTTAAAGTAGATGTGGAAACCAAGGAAAGGCCAAGAAAAAATCCCTTTTTCCTGAAAATGCGACAGTGGTGGCCACCACAGCACAAGGGGGGAGTAAGAAAAAGTGCCTTTCCAATGCTTTGAGGCATACCCTAGTTGTATTAGAGATGCACTGAGCACACAGGCATTTCTATCTTAGTTTTGGCCCAACCAAAAGTGGTGATAACACATTTTGACCTATGGAACCAAGCACCAATGAGGATATGGAGTGGACCCCTTAATCCCCTATCAATATGAGGCAATTCATGTTTTCCTGAGTCGACTGAGAACTGACATATCCAGGGCAGAGCCTATGAATTTATCTATGTTTTCTCATGAATTCTTACCTGTCCTAGTGGTATGCACCCTGGGGGGCTGGGCACCTCTTTTCGAGAGGTCCTTGGTTCAATTCCCGGTCAGCCTAGCTAAGTAGGAAGATCCCATGTGACATGGCAGTGACCTCATCGCCACATGCCCTGCCACCTCAGCACATATGGGACCCAAAACAAAGAGTGCACATCTCCTGAGATGGCACTATGGAGAGTGAGTGACCATGGGGCAGTTTTCCAACTCTTTTTCCAAAACATTTCAGCTATCTTTGTGAATATGCAATCAGAGGTGCCTTGAGTTGCAGTTTCTGTGAATATTCTAACATCTTTCACTGTTTGGACGGGCAAGAAAGGGAAAGGGCAGGCAGGGACGACGGGGGCTGTACACGTGAAGGGACACCTGGCAGGAAAGGGGGGAAAAGGGATCGGATGGGGGCGACAGTGGCCGCAGCCCCAACGCTTGTTCAGGCAGCCGCCGCCGAGGTCGCCCCCAGGGGTCAGTGCGGCGGTGAGGGCGGAGGAGGAGAGGGAGGCGCGCCGCCAGCAGGCGGCGCGGTACGAGGCGCTGGCGCACGTGGAGCACCAGCGCCGTCGCCGCCAGCCCCCAGGGCAAGGGCCGGACACCATCTACCAGTTGGAGATGGAGCCGGGGAGGACGGGGATAAGGGGGGGGCAGGCGGAGCAGGGCAGCGCAGCGGTGCAGAGCAGTGGTGCGGAACAGGTAGAGGCCGGCAGGGGCAAGCAGGGGAAAGGGGCGGGGCAACAAGGGCTACAGGGGAAGGGACAAGGGAAGGCGGGACTCCACGGAGTAGGCGGCAAGGGACGCGGGGCGATGGGGTAACAAGGCAAGGGGCAAAGGAAAGGGGTTGGCCTTGGGTACATGGGCTCGCCAGTGTTCCCAGGGGCGGGATTGGGATGGTGGGGAGGTGTAATCCCGCCAGGCGTCCCACCAATTGTCCCACCGTTCCCGCCGCCGCCATACCCGGCGATGGGGATGATGTACCCGCCCCTGCCCATGTACCCGGGCATGCAGCCACAGGCGCACATGCAACAGCACCAGCAGGCTGGAGGGACAGCTTGGGGAGCGCAGGAAGGGAAGGGAGAGGAGCACAGGAGGGCGTGGGAGAGGTTCGGGGAGGCGGGGAGGAGCCTGCGGGAGAGGGAGGCCAGCGACAGGGGTGAGGTGGGCGGAACGGAGGAGGGGAGGACGGAGGGGACCGTCAGGCCGCAGGGAGGGGAAGCACAGGCAGTGGAGGAGCCGCAGAGGGCAGAGGCGGACCTTCGGAGGAGGCAGGAGGGAGATGAGAGGGCGGAGAGGGAGGGAGGACGACAAGAGGAGGGTAGGGGGCGGGGGGATACCCCGCTGGTGCCGTTCCGACGGCCGACTATCCCACCGGAGCAAGAGGGAGAGATGCAGGAGGGGGCATGGAGGCGGATCAGGGGGGAGGCGGCGGGGCTGGCGGACAGGGACAGGGCGGTGGCGGCGCGGGAGCGCAGGGTGCGGGAGGAGGAGGAGGCGGTGGCCCGGGGGGCCCGCTGGGTCCTCCTGGATCCGGGAGGGGACACCCCCTCCACGGACGTGGAGGGACAGTCGCCGTCCAGGAAAAGGGCCAGAAAGGAGGACGAGGAGGCAGGGCGGGAAAGGGGGAAGCGGCGCAGGGGGGAGGAGCGAGGGGCAGGGGAGGCGGAGGGGGCACCGCGGCCGGCCAGCCCCAGTCCGGAGCCGACGCCGACAGACTGGGACTCGGAGTCCCCACCGCCGCGGCAGTATGCGCCGGGGCGGAGGAGACCCGGGACGGTCGCGTGGTGGGCAGAGGGGGACGTGGCGGAGCTGGCCCGCTACGTGAAGTGGGCGGGGAAGACGAGGGGAAGGCGGGATAAGAGGGGGCCCTGCCCCTCCAGTGACCTCGTCGGCAGGGCGGGGAGGCCCGGGGAAAGGGGGCCGGAGTGGAAGAGTGGCGGTGGAGGAGGATGCTGGGGGCGGCGCTCCCGGGGGTGTGCCTGGACTGTCCCTAGGAGAAGGGGAAGAAGCAACAAATTCTTCCTCAAAGCCTCATGGTTTTCCACTTTCATTTTTAAATGGGTCAACGGACTTTACTGTTGCAAAGGTTACAAGCCTCACTTCATCCTCAACAAACACTTATGTCCCAAATGCAACACCCATCACCCCCTCGATCCCATCACATTCATCACCACATGCTCCTCAACCACCCACCTACGCCAATTACTCTTCAACACCTGGACCCAACCCTTTAAAACCCCGATTCTCTCCTGGTGGACCACCGCGACCTCAGGTGACAAACGAAATTTTATCCGCACCCTAATCCCCAACTCACTTAGCAACCTTCTTCGCACCCCTCCTCAGAACTCCTCTTACCACCAACACGCCAAAAACTTGGACCTCGCTTTCAAGCAAAGACAAAAACAATTACAAAAAGCTATCTACGACATCAAACAATGGCTTCATGACAACCCCATTCCCAACATCCAGTCCATTCCAGCCTCATCCCCCCACAACCCCTGGAACGAACATCTCTCTATCTACAGCACATCTTCCACTCATCCATGTCCTCTCACATTCCCCAAACCCACTAACAACCAGTCACACAACAAGCATCCACATAAAAGACGACCCACAGCCCTCTCCACAAAGCACAGCAAACCCGCTGCACTTCAACTTCATGTTTACAACTCTGAGCTTCATCCTCAAATAACAAACTATATCCCTCCTCCACAACAACATCCGTCAAGCAACACACAATAACCGCACTCAAATCCAGAGACAACCCCCCCCCCACCATGAACCCACTCTCCCCACATCCAGACTCACTCCAACTGCACCAACTGCTACCACAGACTCCAGCCACCTTCCGCAGCATCAACCCCCCCCCCCCCCCTCACCACTTTCATCCTCAACCATCACCACCACCATTCTGCAAACATTACAGCCTAAGCAACCACCGACCCTCGCCAGTCACTCACCCCACATCACTGTACCATCACTGCACTGACACACACATCACTGCACTTCACAGCACTTCACCACTCACCTTCACACTCTGCACAATGCACTGGAGGATCTGTATTTTACGAGTGACCTTCGATCTTTTGCTCCTGTTTCTTAGCCTTCTTTTGCTTCTTTCCTTTTCGTTCAGGCATCGGCAGCGGAAGCAATCGAGCAAAGCAGAGCAGAATTTTCCACATGGGCATTGTATTTTAGTTAATTCTTCAGGCCAGATACAGGTTAAGACTGCACCAGTCTTACTGCAGCCCAATCTGCTCAAGCTACACTGCTCTGATTTTTTTCTGCACGCCCTGTTGGTGTTTGCTGTTTGTTCCCTTTTCCTTTTCCCCCAGGAATCATATATCTCTTTTTCTGCATGTTTTCTCTCGTCCCCTAGGGGTCATCTATCTCTATGCACCCGCCTACATCACTGCCATAGCATCTGCAGGCCCCATGACTCACTTCAGCCCTCTGCTGCATAATTTTGCAGTGTTTTCACCCTAAGTAAGTCTGTAAATACCTGCAGCTGTCCGTCGGTGAACTTCGGCTCGCCATGAACGCTTGCTATGCCCGTGGTCAGGCCGCTTCAGTGCATTGTCTTCGGCGGGGGACCGCCATGCCCAAAAAAAAAAAAAAAGGGGGGGGGGAAGAAGCCCAGGGTTCAGATGCTGCGAGAGGGACGGTACGGTGGCGACGCGTAGGGCCGGGCAGGGACAGGGGCGGGGGGCGCTAGGGGCACGGGGCCGGGGGCGTGCGGAGGGACGGGCAGATGTGATGCGGGGAGGCGGACGCTGGGGGTCAGCGGAGGTGGAGGAGGGTGAGGAGGGGATGTGACGGACAGGAGGAGGGGAGGAGGGGAGCAGAGAGGTGCAGGTGCGCGGAGGATGACAGGGACACAGCTGACAGTGGCGGGGGATGTGGTGATGGAGGGCGCGGACGAGAGCCCCAAGCGGAGTGCACAGGACCAGCGGCGGGGGAGAGGGGAGAAGGGGCGGCGGAGTACGGGGGCGCAAGCGAGTGCTGAGGAGGCAACCGGGCAGTGGGACGCGCGACGTATCATGGGTACGGCGGACATAGTGGGGCAGAAAGGACAGCAGACGGGAAGCAGTATCGTGGTACGGTGACGAAGCGGAGCGCGAGGTCGTGACAGGCGAGAACGGCCGGCGAAGGCGTGGAGCAGCGCGGCGCCAGGGCTCGGACTTGCAGCTCTCTGCTTGGCAGGAAGGTGCTGCGTTGAAGACAATGAGCTAACGTGCTTCATGCTCAGAGGGGTTGACCACGCCAGGCCTTGGTGGCCGGACTCCACAATGCGACTGCAGCGGCGGGAATTCGGCAAGCGTCTCCAGCACATGGGGGGTACAGGGCCACAGACCTGACCACAGATACACCCGGCCCCCACCTACTCCGCCAGGCCACCCTGTATGCACCAGCGCACACACAGACTGCACATGCAGGCGCCCCCCCCTGTGTGGCTGTATGTTGACCTCCAAAAAAGCCAGTACCCAGTGGGGTTTTAAATCCTAAGGACCTAAATAACCCAGGGCAGGTGGCAGCGGCCCACAAGAGTGACTCTGACCGCCCCACCCCCAACGACCGGGTGACCCGGAAACACAGGTGTGTGGCCAGCGCAAGCGAGCATGCCAGTGCAAAGGAGGAAGCCAAAGTGGGACACATCAATCGCTACGCCCCAACCTCAGTCCAAAGGCGACAATGCCCTGAACCCTGTAGAAGCAGCCCGACTCTTACCCCATCCAGGGACGAGGGAAGGGACGAACTGCGAAGCACTGTCTGCGTGACACGGACAATCATGGAACTGAGTAGGCGATGAGGGTGGTGAGGCAGGCGCGGCTGGAGCACAGTCGCGGGTACACACCTGACCAATTGAGCCCCCCCCCCCCCCCCCCCCCCCCCCCACACAGGGCGCCAGGCAGCCAGGAGGGGGTGAGAGGCGGGGACTGAGGGAGCACCCAGGGGAAAGGGTAGGGGCGGGAGGGTGGGGCAGGGGTAGGGCACACGAGTGGCACACACGAGTGACAGCGATGCAAGGGCGGGGAGGGCAGACGTGCAGGCAGGGTCGACTGCGAGAAGGAGAATGGGAGGGGGGACAGGCGAGAGAGGGGGCGCAGGGCAGCGGGACCAGGGTAACACGAAGAAGAGCAGAGGTCACCCGCAGGGCGCGCGGACACACAAGAAGGGCGCAAAGAGGAGGCAGGGCGCGGGAGCTGGGGAGCACAGGGGGCCAAGGAGGGCGCAAAGGAACACAATGTCTCTCACAGAGAAGCACCACGCCGATGACCCGCATAGAGCCGTACCGGCCGCCCCGCCGGACCATCAGGGAACTGACAGAGGGGCGGCCGGCGGGAGAGGACGACGGGGGAGTCCCCCAGAAGGGGTGTCTGGGGAGGCCGCCCAGGTCGGCCTACAGGTCAGACGACAGGACGGAGGCCCTGAGGCACGTGAGGGCGCGCCAGATACAGCCTAGGCGCGGAGACGACCAGCGGCGAGCACACGGAGCAGGGGAACAACACTAAGAGGGCGGGCAGGAGACAGAGGGGAGGGGAGGGTAGAGAGGGGAGAGAGCAGATACTTGTACAGCAACGCGGGCTGAATGGCTGGGTCGCCCGGCATGGCCGGGGACCGCCAGGGGCAACACCACAGGATGGCGGAGGGACTGCACGTGAGCACCAAACAGAAACGAGATGGCGAGGCAGTAATGTTGTGCGTGCATGCTGGGAGGAGGGAACCAAGCGGAAAAAAAAAACAGGAGGCGAAAAAAAAGGGGGAAACAAACGCGGACAACACCACAAGGAGGCGGGACAGAAAACGACGAGTGGCTAGGGCCACGCGACGGCCCCAGGTGAAGGGGACAGCTAGGGAGAGGGCACAGGAGAGAGGGGCGGGGGAGGGAGGGGAGCGACCCGTGCTAGGCGCACGAAACGGTCCCTGGATGGATGAGGATCCAGTGGGCCCGCGCCACAGGGTTGCTGGCGGCCCGGTGGGGTATAAACACAGGATGAGGGATGGGATGGGGCCGCAAGACAGCCCGGCGGGTTAGGCCAGGGCAGCGGCACAGGGGAAAGGGACGGGGGCGGGAAGGGAGCGACCCGTGCTAGGCGCACGAAATGGTCCCTGGAAGGAAGAGGCCCCAGTGGGCCAGCGCCACAGGGTAGCAGGCGACCCGGTGGGGTATAAACACGGGATGCAGGGACAAGGGGACGGAGCGGGGAAGGGCGTGTGGCTAGGGCAGCACAGCGGCCCGAAGGGGTAGGGAGTCCATGGGACGCTGGGAACGGGCCGGTGCCGGGAAGAGGCAGCGGGGAATGGGACATGGGAAGGGCAGGGAGACAGAAAGCGCCAAGCAACAGCCCCATGGGATTGGGAAACCAGTCGCCATGAAGTGGTGAACAATGGGCCAACCATGGGGAACCTTGCCACGGGAAGTCGGGAAAATGCCCTGAACTCCGAGACGGCCGTGAGGTGTCCGCAGGGGTGAGGGTTGACCTTGAGATCCCCGGGTCAATGGCCTGAGTACACGTAGGTTCACGCGTGAGCGGGACCAGGGGGAACATGGAAAGGGTTGCCCCCTGGCCTCCAGCCGTGGATGGACAAAAACCAAGTGCATCCGGGAGCCGAGTGGGTACTCGAGCCCGTGAGGGATGGGGAGTGGTGGAATGTGGTTCACAGAGAGAAATGCTCCGCTGTCGCCGAGGGCTATCCACAGGAAACCCGCGTGCAGGTGCCCAAAAGGCTGTGCTAGGGGAGGAAGGCCGGTGGATCCTTCAAAGGGTGACCAGAAGGAGCTGAAACCGTGAGGGCAGCGACTGAAGGGAGCCTACCACCGGTCATGCCCCCAGGGAACCTGGTTGAAGTTCTCGGCCGTGAGGTGAGACAGGGGTCGACGGGGGAATTGATGGTGGAGAGGACTCCTTCCCGCCAGAGGCGTCCACCATGTAAAACAAACAAGGAGGAGTCAGATGAGGCTGCGGACGCGGCCGCCCTTACTTACTTACTTACTGTCTTGAGTTGCAGTTTCTGTGAATACTCTTTCATCTTTCACTGTTTACACTGCAGCCCTTCATGCTTTGATCCCGATTCTCTTCTACTTGCTTATCTCTGGCTTGGGCTATCCCGGATTGATTGTATTTCAGCAATTAAAACATTTTCATCTTCAAAAACAAGCAGCAGGAAACCCTACACCAGCAGCAAGCAGCAGGAGAGGCACAAACACAGTGTTGAAAGCACTATAAGACTTTCTCGGCATGTTTATGCATGCGTGATGCATGATGCTTGTGGTTGTTTTGTTGTTTGTTTTTGTGTGTGGTATTACCCCTTTGGCGCCCCTCCTGCGTAACATACTTGGTTCACACACCTGTGTATATGTAGCGGGGCTGGGGTGGGATGCATACGCGGGGTCAGTTGCTTTGCCTTTCTTCACTTGCATGTCTCTCTCCCTTTGGCTCCTTTTCCTCGTAACATACTTGGTTCACATACCGCTTTTCCCCGGGGTCCTTGGTCCTCGGCGTTTGGTCATTTGTGGCTCATGTGCGTTGGTTCCACGCTTGCTCTCATTATTTTCCGTTTTTTGCCTCTCCTACTTTTTCTGCGCACACAAGACGCCTAGCACCTACGGCAAGCAGTTTGCTAGATGTTTTCGGGCACGCAACGTTCAATTTCGCTGTTGTTGTGGCCCCGTTGTTGTTCATTTTCTGTCAGTATCCTACGGTTTTTGACGTCACCAAACAGCGGCGTAAAAATTCTTGGGGGGTTTCTGAGGTCCAAAAGAACATTTTTTCCATTTATTTTTGCTGGCTGTGCGCCTTCTTCTTGGTTTTCTATTTGTCTCCGCTGTGATCGCGCGCGACCAAGAGCCGCAGTTTCAGTCGTTTCCCGCATTGCCGTTGGGGTCCTCCTCTTCATGTGGGTCCAACCACTCTTCGCGCGAGTTGAGCCATTCTTCTGATTCAGATTATGACCCGTCATCAGGCTCACAAGGGTCTTTGAGTTGCTGTGGAACATATTCAGCATCGTCCGGGCGATGGCGCCCTGGTATCTTATAGAGTCTGAAGTTAATGTCGGTCAGGGGTCCCTCCTTCTGTAGTCGACACTAGGGCAGGCATGTTGGTGAAGGCTTGTTCAAGTATCGCTAGGCCAGTCGTGCCTCCAGACATTATAACTTGACCACTCGGTGCAATCCCGGCAAATGTTTCTCGGGGAGACACACCCTCGGCCTGAAGCTCGGAGCTCCTTTGCCTACTTCTTTGCCTACTTTGCCTTTCCAGCTGCTCGCATATGCTGATCGACTATAGCTGGGCTGGACAAACATCGATGCAACTGAGGTCAATCTGCAGCTGGGCTGGACTGAGGTCGATATGACGTTGCTGTCGCCCATCCTGACGGCATCAATGAAGTCGGCCGCTGATGCGCAAGAACGTGGGGGTCAGGAGGAAGTCTGGGATGCTCCGTTGACGGTGCTGTGGGTCGAACGTGTCTCTGAGGGTCCAGTGGTTGATCTGGATACAGCAATGAGTTTTAAAATTTTGAGCTGTGAAGGAGGTGAAGTCACTCACGCTGGGGCCGAAGAAACTCGACATACACTGGTTCCTCATCTAGAGCTTTACTCCATTCCTAAGACCACGTGTCATCATCCCACTCACATCCGTACAACACTGTTCCGCCCTTTCTGGACCCTACTCGACGTCCAGCGAAAATCTTAACAAGTCGAGCAGAAGCTCCAGTGTTGACAGGTGGCATCATAACCTCCCACACCGGCTGTCCTCTCGACAGATGCAAGGCTTTATGCTGTCATGATTCAAGACACCCAACCCGTCGAAGGGGGCAGGGATGTCCGGTTCAACATTCTTGCTCTTGTTGAGCACTTCGAGAACTTCGTATGGACTACACCAAACAACGTCCAATTTCCCTTTCTGTCGATACTTGGGTACCAGCACCCACCATTGAGCCCTCACCTCAGGCACTAGAACGTGGCGGTCCATTTGTAGGACCACATGCATTCCGCGTCGACATTCAGTGGCCAGCATGGCGCACACAGAATGGAAGGTACGTTCAGCTCTATGCATGTGATATCTCAAGGTGGAACTTCCTTTTGCATGAGATGTAACTCTAGGGAGTTCCAACGGAAAAATGGGGCGTGTGTCCCTCATCAACCTCCAACGGCGACAGTTGAAGACTGTTGGATGTTAGGTTTTTGAACTGGCTTTCGGCGAAGAAGAGGTCAACTTCCCATTCGTTGTTGCTGAAGACTCCGCATCTTTGCAGACGCTGAAGAATCGATTGGTTGGATCGCCCCGCCAGGCCATTGCCTGGAGGCCGCTGGGCGGCTGGTTGATGCATCTCAATCTTCAAGCGATGCGCCCATTCCTTCCACGCCTGACACTTTAACAGGTTGTCTCCATCAGAAATCATTTGTCGAGGACATCCTTTGAGTTAGATCACTTCTCGAAGCAACAAGTAGACGAGATCATCGGCCGTCATGTCCTTGCGACAAAGGATGAACATGCCACGCTTCGAAAATCAGGCGACCACAGTCATAGTAGCCCTATGACCTCTCGTGGTTGGGGTAGTCCAGAGACGCAATCACCAGGTACGCTGCGCCATTTAGTGTCAGGCACCGTAAGGCGCTTGCGCTGTCTGGCAGTGTTGACATGTCGTGATTTAGCCGCTTGGCACACGTCACAACTCAGCATGTAGCGCCCCACGTAGTGTCAAACGTGGGAACAGACGTAGTCACGTTTGATCAAAGCTATGGTTGGAAGTGCTGCCGAATGGCCGCAGAATTGAGACTCGTGGTACATGGCCAAGATGGATGTCATGAGCATTTGGGGTACAAGAACCAGCTTGCCCACTGTCGACAGATGCAAGAACCCACCCTCGGCAAAGGGTAATTTGGTGTCTCGCAGTTGATTCTGTGCCGTAGGGTCTCAAATGGCGATCTCATAGATGAGCCTTGTGCGTGGATCCTCCCGATGCGCCGCCACCGACCCTGCTGACGACTTCCGATCCTTGGATTGGTAATGTCGCTGCACTCTGTGGTGCGTGCCCTTTGGACTCGAAGGTTATGATGTGTTTCGATTAACGTTTTATAAGGGTACCGGTTGTACCGTGCCGTCTCGATGACGTCAGCGACGGTTCAACTTCATCAATGTTGGCGCATATCGAAGTTGTCTGCGGAGGTAACTCGAGGGCGGTGGTCCATGTCCACTTTGGGAAGGTCATCAGGGTCAACTGACTGGTCTGGTATCTCATTGCCAGCGTTGTCGAGGCGTCTTGCCGGTTCATGTAGATCCTCGGTTGCCACCTCATCAATTGGCGACGATTCTAGTTCCTCCGACTCGTCGGCTGCTTCAGGTCCAGCGGGATGAAATTTGCCTCCCCTCTTCAAGCGCGGAGCCTCATCCTGTTCGTCACAGCGGCAACGCCAGCAGGAACCATGGGGTGTCTCTCCAGGACGGAGTGCACCTACCTACCTACCTACATACCTGCCCTACCTACCTCGTCGACTGCTTCAGGGTCGAACTGGGGTGCTGGGCCAGCGTCAGTGACGGCATCAAAATCCTTCCCCACGGAACGTCCACTTCAGAGCGATACGTACAGATGGCTGTATGGCTGCAGCCACACCTCATCGTGTGAGAATGCATCTTCGAGTACATGCAGGACCTTGTCAACAGATTCTCCTTTAGGTGAAACCCAGTTTTCTACCAAGGGTACCACAAAGGGTCACGTGTGTGTGGCATTCTGGATGTCCATCAATTGTCTAGACATCAGGCGGAAACATGCATCTGCTGCTGGGTTTCGGAGACCAGGAACATACCACAACCTGAGTGGTAGTGCTCGAGGAACTGCGACCAACGCGCTTGATGTGGCGTAGATGGTCGAGGGCACGTTTTGAGATAACGGAGGCTTTTGTGATCGGTATGTAGGTGAAACTGTTATGGCCCTCCAAGGACATGAAACCACTGCTTCAGAGCTAGCACAATAGGCAGCAGTTCCTGTTCTCCGATTGGGTATCCAGTTACTGCAGATTGCATCTTGCGTGACATAAATGGAATAGTTTGAAGATGTCCTTTGTACTTCCCGTGGTGACATACTTGTGCCGGCGCAGCCCCCACGGAATGCTGCGGGGTATCGGTGTATAGATGGTACGGCTGTTGAGGGTCGATAGCACTCAGATGTGTCGCGCTTATCATTCCTTGCTTCACTTTGTCGAAGGCGGCTTGGTGCACGGCTGTCCACTGCCATTCGAAGTCAGCCTCGAACATAGCGCTGAGAGCAGCTGCTACAGCCTTGAATCCTTCGACAAAATGCCGATAGAATCTACAGAGACCGATAAATTGTCGAACTTCATGGACTGTGGTCGGAGCAGGCCAACCTCAGATGACCTTGATCTTCTCGGGGTCCATGTGTACTTTGTCTTTGTCTATGATGTATAACCACAAAGGTTACCTGTTAATGAAAGAAGGTGGACTTATCGATGCAGGGAAACAACTGGTGTTGTTGTAATAACTGGTGTACCAGGTCAAGGTGCTGTTGATGTTCCTCGTCATTCTTGGAGAAGGTGGGGATGTTCTTGAGATACACCCACACAAAAATTCCCAAGTGATCTCGAAGAGCATCATTGACAACGTGTTGGAAGATCCATGGTGCCTGGCAGAGGCCGAAAGGCATAGCGACCCATTGGCAGGCTCAAAACTGTGTATGGAAGGCAGTTGCTTCGATATCTTTGTCGTGGATTGGAGCCGGGTGGAACCCACTCACAAGGTCGCTCTTTGAAAATACCGTAGAGCCCCCCAGCATGCTCAATATGGACTTGATGGACGGTAAATGGTAGCAATCTCGAAAGCTTCGCGTGTTCAAAGCTCGGTAGTCGAAGCACATACGGCACTTCCCATTTCCACTTCTCATTAGCAGGCAACCCGCTCCGTAGGGGTCAAATTCCGCCACATCGTTGTAGCTTGTCCAGAGGACATCAAAGCTCATGGAATTGGCTCGGGTCCATCTGATAAGAATTTAACCATTGAGGGTTGTCGTTTGTGTCAAGGCGTATTCGATGGTCTCCTCCAGGTCAAGTTGGAGGTAATTTGCCAAACTCAGCTCGTTCCCGGTCGTAGATCCTCGCCCATTTGTGTATTCGAGTACGCAATTTACGCCCTACTTGATTCAGTCCACTGTCCTCGTCTGTCTTGCCTTGCAAGCTGTGCATTTGGTGGACAGGCACTTCTGGTTGAGGCATGCAGCACAGAAACACTTCGTCACCGGTGAGATCAGCTCGACAGATCTCCTGTTTAAGCTTCAGCAACCAGATGTACTCGATTAGCATATCCCTGCACTCCTCATCGGTGATTCCATCTTCCATGTCGAAGTCATTGAGGGTGTCAGCATCACTCCTGCTTTGTGTCGACGAATATAGGTCAGCATGTTCTTCCGCAGGTGACAGAGGGCTTCCAGCGGGGCCCACTTACAACGTACTGGATGAGAGTGTTCAAAGGAGGTCCAACTTCGAAGCTGCTTGAAACTGTAACCGGATGGAATCTCTGGATCCATCGAAGGACAATCGGTACGAAGTCGATCTGTGTTGTACGTCCACATGCCACTCCTTCCAGTTGACAGTCGTGTTATAGCTTCCAAGCCATGGTAACCAAAGCACCACATCCAGCAAAATATCAAGGACCTTGGTGTCGAAATACAAATTTTCCAACTCGAACATAAGCTCTCATGTAGTATCTTACTTCACCTTGCACACCTCCGTCAGCCATGCCCTGTGTGAGTTTGTAGAGGGGAAGTCGTGCCCTCTTTGCTGTTTGCATCGACACGAAACCACTGGTCGCTCCACGTTCAAGTAAAGCATGTACTCCTGAGTGTGAAGTTGTCTCGACGCGCAGAAAGGCGTCCTCGAACCATGAACAAAGTCGGACATTCAGGTTCGGTTGACTCGAAGTTGACACCTCCAATTGTGAAAACTTCTTCGGGTTTGGTATGGCTGGTGGAGTGCAACTCTTGTCCAGGACATCCGCCACCAGGTCTTCAAAAGAGCCACTTGGGTCGTCGTATGTCGCTCTTTACTCTTGGAGGGTGATTGAAATTACCCTATACTGTCTAGGCTGTGCTCTCTCCAAGGTGTTCCTAACCTGGATCCTCGAACATCTCTTCCTCTGAATTGTGCTCGATTCTTCAGGCAATCTCCGGCTAGATGCCCTTGCTCGCCACAGTAGTAGCAACGTCGGGTTTCTCGATTATCATGACGATTCGGTCGAGCACCTCTACGTTCCACACTGTACACATGTAATTCTTCTCGAGGCTTGGCAATGGTATGGAGGTTCATTGGTTGAGATCTGGTCGAAGGCATGGGGGCTGCACTCCAAGTCGGCATGGGGTTGATGTGGGGTGTCGGCATGGGGTTCGAAGGAAATATTGTGGGAGTCGAAGTCGAAGGAACTGTATTGGGTCAGGGTCTCGAAAGTGCAGCACCCTGAGTGTCTCCCATGGGCCTTCAACCATTCTGAGCTTCTTTGAGTCGGTAACCAGCTGCCCTGTACGCCTCCGCAATGGTTTTCACAAGCGTGTTGAACCCAAATGGTGTCCCTGAGCGCAACTCTGAGGGAACCTGAACATTGTATTGTCGGCGCACAGCATCATTCGGCAAACCTTCGATGAATTGAGAGTTAACGAGGTACCCCATCTGGAGGTCACTGACGGTAACGTTGAACTTAATGACGATTGTTCGAAATTTGGGCACGTAGTCGGCATGTCGATGAACCTCATTTTCCTTCAGCGTCAGCATTCGAGGCAAGTACCCTTGCTCTTGTCATATACAATCGAAACATTGTCCGAATACTCGCATAAGTTCGAACCAGTTGTCTTGTACTTGTTTCGTAAGACTGTGGTAGTAGTTGATAGCGTCATCTTCGAGAAGGAATGGCAGGACAGTGACTTGATTATTGGCAGAGTTGATATCGGACAAAATGAACGCTCACATAAGGTCTTCTTTCGCCCTTTGAAATCCTTCTGATCCTGGTTTGCCAGTAAATTGTCGAACCAACTTGCTTAAGCGTTCTACCTGGCGGCCCTGGATCTCGCACGCTGGAGCAAAGCAAGGTGGTTGTGGACGTGCTTGCTGTGGTGGGAACTGTGATGGTGGTTGCAGCGGGTAGGTCGAAGATGGTTGTGAGTCAGGTGGTTGTGGGTGAGGATCTTGTCGTGCAGACTGGAATCGTTGGAATTGCTGCAGGTGGGTGGAGGAATTGCGTTGGAAGGACTGCATAAACTCTTGGAGAATGATACAGTTCTTAGAAAGTTCATCTTCTAGTCGTTGCGGTCCGCTCTCAAGTCGCATTGAATGTGTCAAAGTTGCGGCAGCATCAGCTGAGGCAGACGCAGCTGTGCTTGTTGCGTTCTCTGTCAAGAACTGTAGAACATTGATGTTCTGTTGTTTGAAATGATCTTAACGCACCAAGGTAGGTAAGTACGTAGATAGGTAGGTAGGTAGGTAGGTAGGTGCTCTCGGTCGTGGAGAGGCGCCCCATATGTTTTTTTTTCGTTATACCCCTCCCTCTTTCCTTTTCCATACCATGGTGTTTTTGTGCCGCTGCCTTGGGGCGAACACGGCCTTCCCATACCTATTTAGGTTTGTTGTTTGCCGTACCATGCTTCTTCCTTGTCTTGGGCCGGATACGGTCCTCATGTACCCGTAGAGCGTGTGAAGGGCGTTTTGGTTGGGTGGTGGTTGGGTGGGATTGCGTGGCGTTGTAACTTACCTTGCCCCTCCTTCTTTTTCCCTCCTCCAGGTTTTTATTTTTCCATACCACACGTGGGCTCTTGTTTTTTCGTTTGCGTGCCTCGCTGGCTTTCCTACTATCATCTAGAAAGAAATGGGTGAACGAATGGGATCAGTTCCTTGCCGCAGGGTTTACCCTTCCTACCGCCTTCCCTCTTTTTTCTTTCCGTTGTGTGCTTCGCTTGGCCATACCATGTCTTCTTTTATGCTTGTGGTTCATGTTTGTGGTCGTGTTTGGTTGTTTGGTTTCGGCCAGTTGCATTGCATCCATACCTTTGCTTGTGGTTCGGTATTGGTGCTGGCTCCTATGGACACGTGGCGGGGGCCGGCGCGGCATGTTTATGCATTCCTGATGCATGATGCTTGTGGTTAATTCGTTGTTTGTTTTTGTGTCCGTATTGGCCCTTTGGCGCCCCTCCTTCGTAACATACTTGGTTCACACACCTGTGTATGTGTAGCGGGGGTGGCGTGGGATGCATACGCGGGGTCGGTTCCTTTGCCTTTCTTTGCTTGCATGTCTCTTTCCCTTTGGCTCCTATCCCTCGTAACATACTTGGTTCACATACCGTTTTTCCCCGTAGTCCGTGGTCCTCGGCGTTTGGTCATTTGTGGTTCATGTGCGTTGGTTCCACGCTTACTTTCATTATTTTCAGTTTTTTGCCTCTCCTTTTTTTTCTACGCGCACAGGTCGCCTAGCACCTACGGCACGCAGTTTGCTAGATATTTTCGGGCACGCAACGTTCAATTTCGCTGTTGTTGTGGCCCCATTGTTCTTCATTTTCTGTCAATGCACTCTGGTTTTTGACGTCACCAAACAGGGGCGTAAAACTTTTTGAGGGGTTTCTGAGGTCCGAAAAAACGTTTTTTCCATTTATTTTTGCTGGCCATGCGCCTTTTTGTTGGTTTTCTATTTTTCTACGCTGTGATCGCGCGCGACCAAGAGCCGCAGTTTCAGTCTGATCCCGCATAGCTGTCGGGGTCCTCCTCCTCATGTGGGACCAACCACTCTTGGCGCGAGTTGAGCCATTCTTCTGATTCAGATTGGGACCCGTCATCAGGCTCACAAGGGTCTTTGAGTTGCTGTGGAACGAATTCAGCGTCGTCCGGGCGATGGCGCCCTGGTATCTTATAGAGTCTGAAGTTAATGTCGGTCAGGGGTCCTCCCTCTGTAGTCGACACTGGGGCAGGCATGTTGGTGAAGGCTTGTTCGAGTATCGCTAGGCCAGTCGTGCCTCCAGACATGATAACTTGACCACTCGGTGCAATCCCGGCAAACGTTTCTCGGGGCGACACACCTTCGGCCTGAATCCTCGAGCTCCTTTGCCTACTTCTTTGCCTACTTTGCCTTTCCAGCTGCTCGCATACGCTGATCGACTATAGCTCGGCTGGACAAACATCGATGCAACTGAGGTCAATCTGCAGCTCGGCTGGACTGAGGTCGATGTGACGTTGCCGTCGCCCATCCTGACGGCATCAATGAAGTCGGCCGCTGATGCGCAAGAAGGTGGAGGTCCAGAGGAAGTCTGGGATGCTCCGCTGACGGAGCTGTGGGTCAAACGTGTCTCTGAGGGTCCAGTGGTTGATGTGGATACACCAGTAGTTTTCAAAATGTTGAGCTGTGAAGGAGGTGAAGTCACTCACGCTGGGGCCGAAGAAACTCGACATACACTGGTTCCTCATCTAGAGCGCTACCCCATTCCTAAGACCACGTGTCATCATCCCACTCACATCCGTACAACACTGTTCCGCCCTTTCTGGACCCTACTCGACGTCCAGCCAGATTCCCAACAAGTCGAGCAGAAGCTCCAGTGTTGACAGGTGGCATCATAAACTCCCTCACTGGCTGTCTTCTCGACAGATGTAAGGCTTTATGCTGTCACGATTGAAAACACAAAACCCCTCGAAGGGGGCAGGGATGTCCAGTTCAACAGTCTTGCTCTTGTTGAGCACTCCGAGAACTTCGTATGGACCACACCAAACAACGTCCAATTTCCCTTTCTGTCGATACTTGGGTACCAGCACCCACCATTGAGCCCTCACCTCAGGCACTGGAACGTGGCGGTCCATTTGTAGGACCACATGCATTCTGCGTCGACATTCAGTGGCAAGCTTGGCGCAAACAGAATGGAAGGTATGTTCAGCTCTATGCATGTAATATCTCAAGGTGGAAGTTTCTTTTGCATGAGATGTAATTCTAGGGAAATCCAACGGAAAAATGGGGCGTGTGTCCCTCATCAACCTCCAACGGCGACAGTCGAAGACTGTTGGATGTTAGGTTTCTGAACTGGATTTCGGCGAAGAAGAGGTCAACTTCCCATTCGTTGTTGCTGAAGACTCCGCGTCTTTGCAGACGCTGAAGAATCGATTGGTTGGATCGCCCCGCCAGGCCATTGCCTCGGGGCCGGTAGGCCGCTGGTTGATGCATCTCAATCTTCAAGCGATGCGCCCATTCCTTCCACGCCTGACACTTCAACAGGTTGTCTCGATCAGAGATCATTTGTCGGGGACATCCTTCGAGTTGGATCACTTCTCGAAGCAACAAGTAGACGAGATCATTGGCCTTCATGTCCTTGCGACAAGGGATGAACATGCCACGCTTCGAAAATCAGGCGACCACAGTCATAGTAGCTCTATGACCTCTCGTGGTTGGGGGCAGTCCAGAGACGCAATCACCAGGTACGCTGCGCCATTTAGTGTCAGGCACTGTTAGGCGCTTGGGCTACCTGGCAGTGTTAACATGTCGTGATTTAGCCGCTTGCCACACGTCACAACTCAGGATGTAGCGCCCCACGTAGTGTCAAACGTGGGAACAGATGTAGTCACGTTTGATCAGAGCTATGGTTCCAAGTGCTCCCGAAAGGCCGTAGAACTCAGACTCGTGGTACATGGCCACGATGGATGTCACAAGCATTCAGAGTACAAGAACGCGCTTGCCCCCTGTAGACAGATGCAAGAACCCATCCTGGGCAAAGGGTAATTTGGTGTCTCGGAGTTGATGTTGTGCCGTAGGGCTTCGAATGGCGATCCCATAGATGTGCCTTGTGCGTGCATCCTCCCGATGCGCCGCCACCGACCCTGCTGACGAAGTCCAATCCTTGGATTGGTAATGTCGCTGCACTCTGTGGTGCGTGCCCTTTGGACTCGAAGGTTATGATGTGTTTCGATCAACGTTTGGTAAGGGTACGGGTTGTAGCGTGCTGTCTCGATGACGTCAGCGACAGTTGAACTTCATCAATGTCGGGGCATATCGAAGTTCTTTGCCAAAGGTAACGCGAAGGTGGTGGTCCATGTCCACTTTGGGAAGGTCATCAGGGTCAGCTGACTGGTCTGGTATCTCATTGCCAGCGTCGTCGAGGCGTCTTGCCGGTTCGTGTAGATCTTCAATTGCCACCTCATGAATCGCCAACCATTCTAGTTCCTCCGACTCGTCAGCTGCTTCAGGTCTAGCGGGATGTAACTCGCCTCCCCTCTTCAAGCGCGGAGCCTCCTCCTGTTCGTCACAGCGGCAACGCCAGGAGGAACCATGGGGTGTCTCTCCAGGACCGACTGCACCTACCTACCTACCTACTTACCTACCTACCTACCTCGTCGGCTGCTTGGGGGTCGAATTGGTGTGCTGGGCCAGCGTCAGTGACGGCATCAAAATCCTTCCCCACGGAACGTCCACTTCAGAGTGATACGTACAGACGGCCGTATTGCTGCAACCACACCTCATCCTGTGAGAATGCATCTTTGAGTACACGCAGGACCTTGTCAACAGATTCTCCTTTAGGTGAAACCCAGTTTTCTACCAAGGGTACCGCAGAAGGTCACGTGTGTGTGGCATTCTGGATGTCCATCAATTGTCTAGACGTCAGGCGGAAACATGCATCTGCTGCTGGGTTTCGGAGACCAGGAACATACCACAACCTGAGTTGTACTCCTCCAGGAACTGCGACCAACGCGCTTGCTGTGGCGTCAATGGTCGAGGGCACGTTGTGAGATAACGAAGGCTTTTGTGATCGGTATGTAGGTGAACTTGTGATGGTCCTCCAAGGACATGAAACCACTGCTTCAGAGCTAGCACAATAGGCAACAGTTCCTGTTCTCCGATGGGGTATCGAGTTTCTGCAGATTGCATCTTGCGTGACATAAATAAAATATATTGAAGATGCCCTTTGTACTTCCCGTGGTTACATACTTGTGCCGGCACAGGCCCGAAGCAATGCGGCGGGGTATCGGTGTATAGATGGTACGGCTGTTGAGGGTCGATAGCACTCAGATGTGTCGCGCTTATCATTCCTTGCTTCAGTTTGTCGAAGGCGGCTTGGTGCACGGCTGTCCACTGCCATTCCAAGTCAGCCTCGAACATAGCGCTGAGAGCAGCTGCTACAGCCTGGATTCCTTCGGCAAAATGCTGATAGAATCTACAGAGAACGATAAAATTGTCGAACGTCATGGACTGTGGTGGGAGCAGGCCAACCTCAGATGACCTTGATCTTCTCGGAGTCCATGTGCACTTTGTTCTTGTCTCTGATGTATCAGCAAAGGTTACCTGTTATTGAAAGAAGGCCGACTTATCGATGCAGGGAAACAACTGGTGTTGTCGTAATAACTCGTGTACCAGGTCAAGGTGCTGTTGATGTTCCTCGTCATTCTTGGAGAAGGTGGGGATGTTTTTGATATACACCCACACAAAAATTCCTAAGTGATCTCAAAGAACATCATTGACAACCTGTTGGAACATGGATGGTGCCTGGCAGAGGCCGAAAGGCATAGCAACCCATTGGAAGGCTCAAAACTGTGTATGGAAGGCAGTTGCTTCGATATCTTTGTCGTGGATTGGAATTGAGTGGAA
The DNA here is from genome assembly GCA_964036045.1 of Eutreptiella sp. 'Long Island Sound 2002'. NCBI lineage: Eukaryota > Euglenozoa > Euglenophyceae > Eutreptiales > Eutreptiaceae > Eutreptiella > Eutreptiella sp. 'Long Island Sound 2002'. The sequence goes on from OZ038380.1 coordinate 104,918,120, forward strand.
CCCACTCACAAGGTCGCTCTTTGAAAAGACCGTAGAGCCCCTCAGCATGCTCAATATGGACTTGATGGACGGTAAATGGTGGCAATCTCGAAAGCTTCGCGTGTTCAAAGATCGGTAGTCGACGCACATACGGCACTCCCCATTTCCTTTTCTCATTAGCAGGCAACCCGCTCCGTAGGGTTCGAATTCCGCCAGATCGGTGTAGCTTGTCCAGAGGACATCAAAGCTCATGGAATTGGCTCGGGTCGATCTTATAAGAATGTAACCATTGGGGGTTGTCGTTTGTGTCAGGGCGTATTTGATGGTCTCCTCTAGGTCAAGTTGGAGGTAATTCGCCAAACTCAGCTCGTTCCCGGTCGTACCTCCTCGCCAATTTGTGTATTCAAGTACGCAATTTACGCCCTACTTGATACAGTCCACTGTCCTCGTGTGTCGTGCCTTGCAAGCTGTGCATTTGGTCGACCGGCACTTCTGGTCGAGGCATGCAGCAAAGAAACACTTCGTCACCGGTGAGATCAGCTCGACAGATCTCCCGTTTAATCTTCGGCAACCAGATGTACTCGATTAGCATATCGCTGCACTCCTCATCGGTGATTCCATCTTCCATGTTGAAGTCATTGAGGGTGTCAGCATCACTCTTGTTGTGTGTCGACGAATATAGGTCAGCATGTTCTTCCGCAGGTAATGCAGGGCTTCCAGCAGGGCCCATTTTTGACGTCCTGGGTGAGAGTGTTCAAAGGAGGTCCAACTTCGAAGCTGCTTGAACCTTTAACCAGGTGGAATCTCTGGATCCATGGGAGGACAATCGGTACGAAGTCGATGTGTGTTGTACGTCCGCATGCCACTCCTTCCAGTTGACAGTCAGGTTATAGCTTCCAAGCCATGGTAACCAAAGCACCACGTCCAGCAAAGTCCCAATGACCTTGGTGTCGAAATACAACCTTTTCAACTCGAACATAAGCTCTCGTGTAGTATCCTACTTCAACTTGCACACCTCCGTCAGTCATGCCCTGTGTCAGTTTGTAGAGGGGAAGTCGTGCCCTCGTTGCTGTTTGCATCGACATGAAATCACTTGTCGCTCCACGTTCAAAAAAAGCATGTACTCCTGAGTGTGAAGAGTTACCTCGACGCGCAGAAAGGCGTCCTCGAACAATGAACAAAGTTGGACATTCAGGTTCGGTTGACTCGAAGTTGACACCTCCAATTGTCGAATTTTCTTCGGGTTTGGTATGGCTGGTGGAGTCCAACTCTTGTCCAGGACATCCGCCAGCAGGTCTTCAAAGGTGCCTCTTAGGTCGTGGTAAGTCGCTCTTTACTCTTGGAGGGTGATCGAAATTGCCCTTTACTGTCTAGGCTGTGCTCTCTCCAAGGTGTTCCTAACCTGGATCCTCGAACATCCCTTCCTCTGAATTGTGCTCGATTCTCCGGCTAGATGCCCTTGCTCGCCACAGTAGTAGCAACGTCGGGTTTCTCGATTATCATGACGATTCGGTCGAGCACCTCTACGTTCCCCAATCTACACATGTAATTCTTCTCGAGACTTGGCAATGGTATGGAGGTTCATTGGTTCAGATCTGGTCGAAGGCATTGGGGCTGCACTCCAAGTCGGCATGGGGTTGATGCGGGGTGTCGGCATGGGGTTCGAAGGAAATATTGTGGGAGTCAAAGTCGGAGGAGCTGTATTGGGTCGGGGTCTCGAAAGTGCAGCACTCTCAGTGTCTCCCATGGACCTTCAAGCGCTCTGAGCTTCTTTGAGTTGGCAACCAGCTGTCCTGTACGCCTCGGCAATGGTTTTCACAAGCGTGTCGAAGCCAAATGGTGTCCCTGAGGGCAACTCCGAGGGAACCTGAACAATGTATTGTCGGCGCACAGCATCATTTGACAAACCTTCGACGAATTAAGAGGTAACGACGTACCCCATCTGAAGGAGACCGACGGTAACCTTGGACTTAATGACGATGGTTCGAAATTTGGGCACGTAGTCGGCATGTCGAGAAACCTCATTCTCCTTCAGCACCAGCATTCGAGGCAAGTACCCTTGCTCTTGTCATATACAATCGAAACGTTGTCCCAACACTCGCATCAGTTTATACCAGTTGTTTTGTACTTGTTTCGTAAGACTGTGGTAGTAATCGATAGCGTCATCTTCTAGAGGGAATGGCAGGACAGTGCCTTGATCATTGGCAGAGTTGATATCGGACAAAACGAACGCTCCCATAAGGTCTTCTTTTGCGGTTTGAACTCCTTCTGATCCTTGTTTGCCAGTAAATTGTCGAACCAACTTGCGTAAGCGTTCTACCCGGCGGCCGTGCATCTCGGACGCTGGAGCAAAGGAAGGTGGTTGTGGAGGTTCTTGCTGTGGTGGGAACCTTGGTGGTGGTTGCAGCGGGTAGGTCGGGGATGGTTGTGAGTCAGGTGGCTGTGGGTGAGAATCTTGTCCGGGAGACTGGAATCGTTGGAATTGCTGCTGGTGGTTGGGAGAATTGCGTTGGAAGCACTGCATAAACTCTTGGAAAATGATACAGTTCTTAGAAATTTCATCTTCTAGTCGTTGCAGTCCGCTCTGAAGTCGCATTGAATGTGTCAAAGTTGCGGCAGCATCAGCTGAGGCGGACGCAGCTGTCCTTGTTGCGTTCTCTGTCGATAACTGTAGAACATGGATGCTTTGTTGTTTGAAATCATCTTAACGCACCAAGGTAGGTAGGTAGGTAGGTAGGTAGGTAAGTACGTAGGTAGGTAGGTAGGTGCTCTCGGTCGTGGAGAGGCGCCCCGTGTTTCCCCCTGGCGTTGCCCCTGTGACCGACAGGAAGAGGCGCCACGTGTGAAGAGGGGAAGCGGCCTACATCCCCCTAGACCTGACCGCTGGCCCCCAACTAAGCGGCTCGGGCAACACCGGGACGGCTGGTTGCCGCCAGCCTGGCGTACTTGTCACGCCGCGAGGGTGTGCCCCCGTGCTTGCGCACGTCTCCTCCTTTGCTGGGAACCCTAGGGGTTCACCAGACTTCCTCGCGTATCCCGTTCCCAAGGCATGCATGCATGTTCTTGGTACTTGGGTTCTGAGGTGCTTGGGTGTCACACGTTCCGCCTCGAGTCCCAAAGCAGCGCAGGCCTTAGGATGCAGCCTTACCCCCCAGGCTCCGGGTCTGGTTTGGCCGGGTTACCTGCATGGCACGGGCTGCGTCAGTGCCTGGGCTATGGACACTGGGTTTCCTACCGTTGTGTGGCGCGCGCGCTTGGTTTTGAGGTTCGCCCTTCCCTGGCTCCTCCTGATTTGGGTCAGAGGTTTGGTACGTGTCCGGGTTTGGGTTTCTGCCTGTCTGCTTCCTGCCTTGGTCAGGGCTTGCGCTGTGTGCGGGTGGATGCAGGCTGCGCCTGGTTTGCGCCTGCTCGGTTGGAGTTCGGCGTGCGTGTGTTTGGCGGGTATGAGAGTAGGGGCGTCGCTCCTTTCCCTCCTTTCTCGGCTGGGGGCTCTGGTGTGTGCTCGGGGGTGTGTTTGGACGTTGCCCCCCCCTTCTTGGTCGGGTTCGCGGGTGGTGCGCGTGGGTTGGGGTTTCGTTTGCAGCCTGCCAGTCTGGCCCTGGCCGTGTGGCGCGTGGTCCTGTCTGGGTTTTCCTTGACCCCCGCCCGTGGGGTTTTGGTTCCCTGGCTGGGATGTGTAGTTGCCTTGTGTGGGGCGGGCGGTCCCTCAACGGTCCCGGGGGCCTGTTTCGTCCGGTGTGTCGGTCCTTCTTCGACCTGGGTGGTTGTCCGTCCGTGCGCCTCTCCCGAGGGGCGGTGCCGTCTGCAATGGGGGGTTGCGTGGGGGTCGCCGTGGGCGCCGGTTTCCCCCCCCCTTGTTCTTTTTTTTTCCGGGCTTTCCGATGGGGAACCTTCTGTTGGTCGTGGGTGGTTGGTGTCGCCTGTCTCCGGCCGTGCCCCCCCTCCCCTTCGTATGACTTTTTTTTTCCGTCCCCGTGGCCGGTGATCTGCCTCTTTCCCGGCGGGGGTGTGTGCCGGCTTGTGCCGAGTGTCTCTTCCTCTACACTTTCAGCAGCTGCTTGGTCCACGTGGGCCGCTTTGTCTGGCTCGGCGTCGTCAGGCTGGGCGGAGTGGTCTTTCGGTGTCCTTTTATTGGGTCTTGTGGGCGTCGCCCACGGTGTTGCCAGGCGGAGAGGGGGGTTTTCCGCCTCAGTGTTGGGGGTGCGTGGCTTTGCGGTTGTGTTGCTGTCCCTCCCGCTTTCCTCCGTTCCCCCTGCGTGACAGGTGTGCGTTCGTAGTTTGGGATGGGCCGTTCGGCTGTTTCCTTTTCGTCGGTGGGTGGGATTTCCCCGCTTCCCTGTTGTGTTGGTGTTTTTTTGGGAAGGAGGGGTTCTGTTCCTCCGTTTGCAGTCGCTGAGCACTGGTTGGTGAGCTGGCTGGTTAACTGGCTTGCCATTCGTGCTGCGGGTGGACGCAGGCCGTGGCCCGGCTTCCGTGCACCTTTTGGTTTGTGTACACTTTTCGGTTGGTGGCCCCTTTTGGTGGGGCCAGGCTCGGGTTCCGCGGGCTGGACGGTTGCGCCAGCCAGTTTCGTGGGGTCATGGGTCAGGGAGGGCGGGCGGTGGGTGGGGCAACCCTTTCAGGTGCCCAACGTCCCCCCTGCGCTGTGGCGTCGGCTTGGTGCTGGCGGGTTTAACTTTCCGGTGGTGGTTTGTGCTGGCTGGCCGCTGCGGGTGGGGGGCGGGGGTTGTGTCAGGTTTTTCCTTGTATTCCCGAGTCTCGGGCATGACAGGGTGTTGCTGCTCTCTGGAGCTTACCTGACAGAGCTGTAGCAGTACTCCAGACGTCAGTGTTGGGGGGTTCGTACCGCCGGGTGTGTGGTGGCTTTTAGCCTGTACGTGGCGGACCGGTGTGGTAGTGTCCCACTGTTGGAGGTGTGTTTCTTCCCTCCCCGGGGTGTGAGGGGGGGGGGGGTCGGGTTAGGCTGACGCTTAGTGTTCCTTGCCCTGGTGCCGTGGTGTGCTTTGGTGTGCCGTGTTGTGCTGTGCCCTGTTTTGCTGTGCCGCGAGGCACAGTTCCGCGCTGTGCTGTTCTGCTCTCCGCTCTGCTGTGCCGTGCCGTGCCGTGTCGTGTTGTGTGGCGCATTGCTGTGCTGTGGCGGGCTGCGTTTTGCCGTGCTGCGCCGCGCCGCGTCATGCGGTGCTGTGCCGTGCTGCAGGGTGGTGTGGTGTGCTGTGCTGCGGTGTGGCGTGCTGCGTTGCGTTGTGTCGTGTTATGCTGTGCTTTGCTGTGCCATGCTGTGCGGTGGGTCAGTCGTACTGACGCGGAATGGGCTGTCCCCCATCCGCCACTGATGTTTTCAGAGAATTGCGTCCACCAGCGTCGTCGCCGCGACTGTCGCGACGGCCTCCACGCGCAGCAAAAGACGTAATTCCACGTGGATCAAGGATAATTTAATCGAGTGAAGCGTGATTCCTGTTGTGGATTTTTTATAATAAAAGGAGCTGGTAAGCAGGTAAAGGTAGGGATACCAATGCGTTGGTGCTTCGACTGCAGGTTCGACGAGATCCGTCGCATTGGTATCAGGCGATGTCAGCGCTGCACGCCTTTGGCGCTGCGTATCGTGTAGAGTAACAGTTTGTCTGTGGTCTGCTTTGCAGGCTTGTTTTTTGCTCCAGGCGGGCATGCAAAGCTCGCAGATTTTATTGTAAGCCAACGCGAGCCGTGCGCCAAGCAGCGGGCATCAGTGGCGCTCACTGTAGTTACGAGCTGCAGTATCGCGGCTGCCCAGGCCATGAAGAAGGCCCTTCCTCGCAGTCCCCTTCCGCTATAGGCGCTGGCTGCATCGTGAAGGGATAAGAAAAGAGCTCTGCTCCAAAATGACTCCGTTGGATGTGAACACGATGAATCACATTGACGGGGTCTGCGCCTTTTGTGCTGTCGCTGCTACTGTTGGTATGTTGCTGCTGCTGGTGCGGGTCTTCAAGCAGGAGTTTTGAGAAACCAAGCAGGAGTTTCGAGAAACCAAGCAGGAGTTTTGAGTCCTGAAGGTGTTCAAAATCAAGCGGCAAAGGCAAAAAAGGCACAAGCAGGAAAAAGCTCGGTGGTGTGGCGCTGTAGAAGGCAACGTGTTCAAAGGTTTTTCTTGCGCTGTTACAAGAAGGATTTCGGGGAAAAAAGGTCGCGTACCCGCTACCGCTTCAAAAGAAATCTGAGCTGCGTCCGTATTCAAGACGCCATTTGCAACAGCGACCGAGAACGAGCCGAAAGGGAACGGACGAAGCAGGCCGAGACGCCCTCAAGTGCAGCAGAGCCGGGGACCACGTGACGGCTCTGAGGGATGTATTGGAGCGGCTGCTCCATTGGCTGCTCCCCGCCGACTTGAAGTCCTGCGACTCAGCAAAGCGTCTCCCAACAAGGAAGCTGCGTGCGGGATGGCGTACGCAATCCTCTTAAGGAGGGAGGTGACGCGGAATGGGCTGTCCCCCATCCGCCACTGATGTTTTCAGAGAAATGCGTCCACCAGCGTCGTCGCCGCGACTGTCGCGACGGCCTCCACGCGCAGCAAAAGACGTAATTCCACGTGGATCAAGGATAATTTAATCGAGTGAAGCGTGGTTCCTGTTGTGGATTTTTTATAATAAAAGGAGCTGGTAAGCAGGTAAAGGTAGGGATACCAATGCGTTAGTGCTTCGACTGCAGGTTTGACGAGATCCGTCGCATTGGTATCAGGCGATGTCAGCGCTGCACGCCTTTGGCGCTGCGTATCGTGTAGAGTAACAGTTTGTCTGTGGTCTGGTTTGCAGGGTTGTTTTTTGCTCCAGGCGGGCATGCAAAGCTCGCAGATTTATTTGTAAGCCAACGCGAGCCGCGCGCCAAGCAGCGGGCATCGGTGGCCCTCACTGTAGTTACGAGCTGCAGTATCGCGGCTGCCCAGGCCATGAAGAAGGCCCTTCCTCGCAGCCCCCTTCCGCTATAGGCGCTGGCTGCATCGTGAAGGGATAAGAAAAGAGCTCTGCTCCAAAATGACTCCGTTGGATGTGAACAAGATGAATCACATTGACAGGGTCTACGCCTTTTGTGCTGTCGCTGCTACTGTTGGTATGTTGCTGCTGCTGGTGCGGGTCTTCAAGCAGGAGTTTTGAGAAACCAAGCAGGAGGTTCGAGAAACCAAGCAGGAGTTTTGAGTCCTGAAGGTGTTCAAAATCAAGCGGCAAAGGCAAAGAAGGCACAAGCAGGAAAAAGCTCGGTGGTGTGGCGCTGTAGAAGGCAACGTGTTCAAAGGTTTTTCTTGCGCTGTTACAAGAAGGATTTCGGGGAAAAATGGTCGCGTACCCGGTACCGCTTCAGTACTCTTGGTTCGGCGTGGCGTGGTGCCGGCACTGGTCAGACTGGTGGCTTTGCTCTGTGGGTTGCTGCCTCGAGTCATTTGGCCGGCTGGCGGCTAGTGGGCGTGGTTTGGCTTCGAGTTGCTTGCTGGGTTGGTGCTGCGGGGGGTCTGCGCGTGCCGTCGGGTCTGTTGGGTTACGTGGGTGTCCGTGGGGTTGCCCTCCCTTGGTCTCGTGCCCTCTCTGGGTCCCTATCCCTAGGGGTGTACCCGGGTCTGTGGGGTGAGGTGGCGTAGCCTACTCGGCTTTGCTGGCTGCCCTCCCTCCTTGTCTCCGTGCCTCCGTGTCATCCCCCACTTGTTGGTGCCTCAGCCGCGTCCTCTTTGCCTCCGGTGCCTGTGCCCTTGTGTCTGTTTGGTGGCTTGGGCGGTAGAAAGTGGCCGGGGTCGTTGCCTGGCGGTTAGGGTGCAGTGGCAGGTTTTCCGTGGTCCCTTGTGTGGGTGCGACCCGCTGTGGCTCGCGCGCTGTTGGTTCTGGGCGGCAGTGGCGTGTCGTGGTGGGCGTGTGCCTCGGCGGTGCTCTGTCACGTGTCCTGGTGTCCCGGTCCCGGTCCCGGTGTCCCCTGGGGGTCTCGTGGTGTTGACTGGATGTGGGAGGGTGGGGCGGTGTCGGTCCCTCCGCCGTGGTGTGTCCCTCCTCCGACCATCCTGGCGTCCACCCCCTTCTGTATCCCTGCCCTGTCCTGCTCCCAGTGTTGGTAGCCCTCCGGTGATTCCCTGCCCCCGTGTTGTGTTGCCTGCAGTGTCCTGTTCTCGTGGGTGCGTGCCTGTCACCTGGGGCCTTTCCCCTCCTTCTTGCCGCGGGCCTTCCCTTTGCCCTTTCCCTTCCCGGTGCCCTGGTGCTGGGGTGGTGGCGAGGTACGTGGGGCGCCGATGGACCATACCCGGGGGTGGGCTGTCTGGAGCCATCGGCGGAGGGTTTCGGGGGTGTAAGATGGGGCGGAGTCTCTGAACTGCATCAGAGAGAAGGGTTCCCCAGGTCCCTGGCGGCATGGCGGCCTCAGGGCCGGTCTCGTTGGGGTTGGCGGGGCAGCAGGCAAGGATCTTCTCGAAGGTGTGGGTCATGTGCACCCCCTCACGCCTTCCCCATCCCCTGGCCCACTCCAAGCGTTGGAGCTCCCGCAGAGCGGGGGTTGACCAATAGGCGAGGTCAGTGGGGGTCAGGGGGGGGGGGGTGCTCCGGGCTGGAGGTCCAGGAGCGGCAGCAGGAGCTGGGGGTGAGGGGACGCGTACAGGCCGCGCGGGAAACGGGAAGTGGGCTGCCGTTCGTTGGGGGAGGGGGATGCAGCCATGGGACTGCGGTGGCAGACGTGGTGGCGCTCGGGGGTGTGGGAGTGGCGGTGACGGGATTTGGGGTTGAGGCAAGTGTGGAGCCGTTCCTTGGGGAGGGGGAAGGGGACATGGGGCGGCGCTGGCATACGTGCTCGCGCTCAGGAGAGCGGGAGTGGCGGGGCCGGGGCCCTGGGGAGTTCTGGCGGCGTCTCGGGGCGCGACAGCGGTGCGAGTGGGGCCTCCCGGCGGGTGAGGTGCCGTAGCGTCGTGCTAAACGGGACAGCCGTGGGCGGGAGTGTCGTGCAGAGGGGGTGCGGGAGCGCTGCCGTTTGCGGGAGAAGGCTCCTTCGTGGGGCGAGTGGGGCCATTTGGGAGGCGTCGGTGGCGCCTGGGGTGCCTGGCGCGGTGGTGGTGGGTATTGGGGAAGGGCAGTCCTGCGCTCTCCATGGACCTGCCGCATAAGGGTGTTGTGCTGGGCGAGGTGGGTGTTGCGTTGTCAGAATTGGTTTCATGCAAAAATAACCGATTCTTTTCAATTATATCTATAAAAATAACCAATTATTCCGATTATATGGCATAAAAATAATCGCTCATTTTCGATTATTGTCTCTACAAAATGCAGTTATTGCCAGAAAGCTGTGAACCTTCACCTACGGGATAGTAAACAGGAAAAAAGCGGTGAAAGACATGCTAAACCTGTGACTTTTATCCCAAATTGCCTGTAATTTCGCAAAGTCCTTTGCTCTTTGATAAGAAACATTTCATTGTGTATCAGCGAAATATTCCTTTTTCATACATAACTTGTCCGATTAATTGCTTTATTCCAGTTTGCAAAAAAATCAGTTTTACCGATTGTTTGTCACATTAGAGCCAATTCATCCAATTAATCCTAGTATCCGATTAATTGGTAAAACTGATTCCAAACCTTAGGCGGCGGCGGCGGCAGGTGGTACGGGTCCTTTGGGTGTAAGGGGAATTGTCCTGGTTGGGGGTGGGGTGGGTGGGGTTGGGCTCCTCCGGCTTGGACATGGTGGCCGGGCAGATATGGCTCTTGGTAGGGAGGGAGGGTCCCTGGTGGTAGGTTGGGTAGTGGGGTGGAGCGCCCCGTGGGTGTTGTGGCCATTCCAGGTGGTGGTGGTACTCGTCTACGGGCGGTTGTGGGCCGCTGGAATAGGATGGTGGGCAGTGGTGGTGGTGGTGGGGGTAGTGCCCGAGGTGATGGTGGCGGTAGTGGTGGTGGTTGTGCTGTGGGCACGCCCCCAGGATCCCCTGGTGTTCCGTTGGGACATGGCGGTTGGGCATCGTTTGCAGCCCTACGGGCTGCATGGCTTGGTGGATAGCGGGGGCGGGTTTGGGGCTGGGCTTGGCAAAGAGCGCGGTGGAGGGGTCCCACGTCCCCGGGTTGGTCTGGCCTGCGGTGGCGTCGGTTTGTGGGGGATCGATGGTTGGGTGTTTGGAGACTGGGATGTGGCTCCGGGTTTGGACGGGGTCGTGCTGTGTGGCTGCCTCCGTGGTGGCAGTCCGTGCTTGGGGCAGGGGGGCGCGGGATGCTGTGGGGGTGGGGTCGTGGTTGCGGGGGCGCTTCTGGCGCTGTTGCCCCTTGTCTGGCTGCTTGGGGTGCGTGTGCTGGTGCTGGTGGTGTTGGTGGTGCTCGTGGTGTTGTGGTGGGCTCTGCTGTTGTTCGCATTGGGGTTCCGGCTGTTGTTTGGGTTCGGGCTTTGGCTTGGGAACCGGCTCGAGGTGGGAGAGGACCTCATCCTAGAGATGTGGGGGGAGCGGTGCCGGGCGGTGTTGTTGTTGCCGGGGTGCTGGGGTGGCCCGCGTGGTGGTCTGGGGGCCTCTGGCGGGCGGGTCCGCGACTGCGGCTATGGCTGTAGCCGTGGTCTTGTGGGTTTCTCGATTGTCATGGCAATTCAGTCGGTCACCTCTTCGTTCACCAATGTACCCATGTAATTATTCTCAAGGCTTGCGCTGGTATGGAGATTCATTGGTTCAGGTCTGGTCGAAAGCATTGGAGCTGCACTTCGAGTGGGCATGGGGCTGATGTGGGGTGTCGGCATGGGGTTCGAAGGAAATATTGGTTGGAGTCCAAGTTCGAGCAACTGTATTGGGTCGGGGTCTCGAAAGTGCAGCACTCTCAGTGTCTCCTATGGGCCTTCAACCGTTCTGAGCTTCTCTGAGTCGGTAACCAGCTGCCCTGTACGCCTCAACAATGGTTTTCCCAAGCGTGTCAAAGCCAAATGGTTTCCCTGAGCGCCACTCCGAGGGAACCTCAACAATGTATTGTCGGCGCACAGCATGATTCGACAAACCTTCAATGAATTGAAATATAACGAGGTACCCAATCTGGAGGTCACCAGCGGTAACCTTCAACTTACTGACGATGGTTGCAAAATTCGGGCAAGTAGGCGGCATGTCCAGGAACCTCATTTTCCTTCAGGGTCAGCATTCGAGACAAGTACCCTTGCTCGTGTGATATACAATCGAAATTTTGTCCCAATACTCGCATCAGTTCATACCAGTTGTCTTGTACTTGTTTCCTCAGACTGTGGTAGTAATTGATAGCGTCACCTGCGAGAAGGAATGGCAGGACAGTGACTTGATCATTGGCAGAGTTGATATCGGACAAAACGAACGCTCGCATAAGGCCTTCTTTCAAGGTTTGAAATCCTTCTGATCCTGGTTTGCCAGTAAAATTGTCGAACCACCTTGCTTAAGCGTTCTACCTGGCGGCCCTGGATCTCGGACGCTGGAGCAAAGGACTGCGTAAACTCTTGGAGAATGATACAGTTCTTAGAAAGTTCATCTTCTAGTCGTTGCAGTCTGCTCTCAAGTCGCATTGAACGTGTCAAAGTGGCGGCAGCATCAGCTGAGGCGGACGCAGCTGTCCTTGTTGCGTTCTTTGTCGATAACTGTCGAACATCGATGTTCTGTTGTTTGAAATCATCTTAACGCGCCAACTTGTTCAGGGGCTGGCGTCCCCCAAAACATCCATCTTCTGTTGGTGAACTTGGAATTTAGCCTGTAGGTCCACGCACTTTACTTGAAGTTCGGTAACAGCGGCTGGTAAACTGCAACGATCATGAAATATGCAGGGGAACCACTCGGCTTCTCGAATTGCGATACGCCCAGCGATGAATTGTTCTAGCAAATTTGAGACCTCTTGGTGCAACGGTGAGTCAGATTGAAACAGGCAATCTTGAATAAAATGCAGTATAGCGGCTTCATCAAATTTACTCTCTATTTTGAAACTAATTCAAGTCCAAAATAATCAAAGACGGCGTGCAAGATTGGAAAGTAGGTAGTTTACGATAATGATCTTCCGCTACCTAACTGGCTACCACTTTTTGTGGATCGACTTTTGGGGTTGACTTGTTTCTCGAAAATTGTCCCGTTTAACAAAACTCGGCAACCTTGCGGCGGATCGTTAAGCAGGCCACCAAATGCACAATTCAAAGACACATACCCTGTCCAAAACATATCAAAATAGCATACACCATTTCAATCACAGCTGCTGGCATCTGGATGCTTCATATTTGCATCTGCAATCTACAGTGCGCGATTGGGCGTTCACGCACTCGCTGTGCTGCTGCTGCTCAAAGCCATGACAAGTGGAGCACCTAACCTTGGGGTCTGAGGGGTAGAGAGCTCAACGACGTCATTTTGACGACATGGGGGCGTTGGACCATGGGATGCGAGGCACTACTACTACCTTCAACGCATTTTGACAATGGTCTGAAACCTACCAGTGGGCTTTGACGTGCCAATAGTTGAGGAAATACATTTTGAGGACATAGAGGCAGTGCAAAAACGGAGTGTCAAGTAACCCATAGCCTTAAATGCAAATTGAAAACTCTTAAAAACCCAAAATTTGCGTTTAAGAGGTTAATATGTCAAGAAATGCATCTTGAAGCACATGGTGGCAGTGGGGAATGGGATGTGAGGTAATGTCATAGCCTGTAATGCAGTTTCAGAAGAATGTGCCATGTGAGTAAGTAAGTAGGAAGGTAGGTAAGGGCGGCCACGAACGCAGACTCATCTAACATCCCCTTCGTGATTTTACATGGTGGCTGCCTCTGGCAGGATGGGAAGCTCTCCACCATGAGCTCCCCTCAGATCTAAGCTCACGGCCGAGAACTTCAACCAGGTTCCCTTGGGGCCTGACCGGCGGTAGGTTCCCTTCAGGCGGTGCCCTCTTGGGTGCCCCCTCCACTCCCCTTTCCAAGGTTCCTCACCCTACCTCCCCCCCGCACAGGCTTTTTGGTGCCTGCAGGCAGGTTCCCTGTGGATAGACGTCGCCGACAGGGCACCACTTCTATCAACCACATACCACCACTCCCCATAGCTCACGGGTTGGAATACTAACTGGGCCCTCAGATGTACTCGGTTGTCGCCCAACCGGGGCTGGAGGCCGGGGGGCGACCGTCTCCATGGTCCCGGGGTTCCGCTCACGCGCGAACCAATGCGTACTCAGGCCATTGAACCGGGGGCCTCGCGTTCAACCCTCGGCTGTGCCGACACATCACGCCATCCCAGTGTCCAGGATATTTTCCCAACTTCCCGCGGTTAGGCTCCCCATGGGTGGCCCATGGTTCACCTCTCTATGGCAACTGGCTTCTCAATCCCACGGAGCAGGTACTTGGCGTATTTGATCGTCCATGTTTCCATAACTTGATCAGATCGCAACCCTGTGATTCCCCGTTCCCCTTTGGCACATCCCATCCCTGGCCAAGTCCCCTTGTCCCGTTCCATGACCTGCTTAGCGTGTTTATACCCTACCGGGCCGCCAGCAACCCTGTGGCTTAGGCAAGGAGAACCGTTTTGTGCCCAATGCATAGGTTGTTCCTACTCGCAACCCTTCGTTCGCACCTCAGCTCTCACACTGCGGGTTCGCCTTGCTACCCTTCTGGTACCATAGCTACGCCACCACATGCTGGCTGGTTCCCCGTTTTGGGCCGGGGTCACGACTGGCTCCTACTTCGCCCTTTTTTGTATGCTAGTGATGGAGACGCAACGACCGGTCTCTCCTCCCCCCCTGTTTGCACTCTCGAATGCATCAACGCGCTCCGCCGCTCGGCGCAGAGGCTATATTTTCTTCGTCTCAGCCTCTGTTGGCCTCGGTCTTCTTCGCCTTGGTGGTCCACGCCTTTTTGCCTTGCTTGATGGTTCCCCGTCCTCATGTGCCCTATATCCATGGCCTCCTTGTTGTGTTTCTACCGCACCGGTCCGTCATCAAACCTGTGGTGTAGGCCCAGAGGACTGTTTTGTGTCCAACGCATGGGTTGCTCCTACGTCGTTCCTGTTGGACCCCGGTGATGGGGACACTACCATGTTTTTCTGCTCCTCCGCCTTAATCTCTTCGCGGTGCCTTCTTGTGCGACGCCGTTTGCTGCAATGTTGATTAGTGCAGGATTGACCCCCTTGCGGGCCCTGGCATCAGTTGGTTGGTCCTACCATGGTGCATGGTCGCCCCACCCCCCCTACATTTTCGCTCTGCTCCCGGGATGCTCTGATCTGGCATCTGCGTGCCACTGTTCCTTTTTGTTCGGCCCCTATCCCCAGATGATCCAATCCTGGGGGCGGCGGCACCTCTTTCTGTCCCTAGGGTGCCTCAGTCCCGGGCGTGTTGCTGTCCACCTAGGACAATCCCATCCGGGCGGCCGCTGCTACTCTCTGGCTGATCTAGTCCAAAGGCTCCTGGTGTGCGTTTGAGACCCCTTGCAATGGAATGCAGTGCCGGGGCCCTGGCATCACTTGGATGGTCCAATCCAGTTGCATCGTCCTTCGGCTCCTCCTTCTTTTTCGCTCTCCTCCCCAGATGCCCCAACCCGGTGCCTTTCTGCTGGTCCTTCTTCTCGTTCCGCCCGCACCCGGGGGCCATCCAGTCCAGGTGGTGTCCGGTTCTCCTTCTTTCCCCAGGATGCTGCAGTCCAGGGCCTGTTGCTCTCCACCCCGGAAATTGTAGTCCAGGGTTCCGGCGGTATTCCCTAGATGATGCAGTCCAGCACCTTCTAGTGTGTGTTCGGTGTCCTACAGGTTGATGCTGTCCCGAGCCCCTGGCATCAATTGGATGGTCTGATTATACTGAATTGTCCTTCGGCTGCTCCTACTTTGTAGCTTTCATCCTCAGCTGGTCCACTCTGGCGCCCTCCTGCTGCTCCTCCTCCTCCTTCGGCCACTGTCCTCGGATGATGCAGTCATCCGTACTGTGGTGGCGCTGTAAGTGCGGCTAACCCCCATCTGGGCAGATTTTCACAGATCTGCCCGGGGCCCGGTGAAGATTGAATCCATGGGTGAGAGTCATTGTGCACGCCCCAAGGACAGCGTGATCATTCAGCGGAATTTCCCGAAGACCTACCCGACCCACCAGCCCGAGCGGCACGCCCAAGCCCCCACAGCACGGACCCAGCGAGCCACCCACACCTAACCGCACCCCCCAACCACCAGCCAGCCACACTCCGGCCCGCACTCTGCACCACGACACGGGCCAGGCTGACCTCCACTGACCCACCGCGGCACCACGCGAGACCACGGCACACCGCACCACAGCGCGCCACAGTGCAACGCACCACAGCACGACGCGACGCGACGCGGCACAGAGCGGCACAGCACGACACAACTGACCCTAACCTGAGGGACTAACCGAAGCCAGCCACCGCACAACCTGGAAGGCGCCCCGCCAGCACGCCACACACCAGCACCGCAGGCCACACACAGGGCCACAGCGCGCCAGGCGACAACGGTGGCAGACCACCCAGAAGATTACAGCCGGTACCGCAGAGGGGAAAGGACACGAACAACCCCAGCCCCCTAACCCAAAACCACAAGCACCCGCCTGGCGCAGCCGCCCAGCCGGCAGAACCAAGACCAAACCCGGCAAGAAGGGGCGCCGAGCCCACCGTGTACATAGCCCACCCGACCCATGGGGCCGGAACGCGGCCACACAGAACGCAACTGAAGACAGCAGCCCGGAAGACAACACTGAATGCAGGCCAGTGCGTGCGCCAGCCCAGGGAAGGCAGAGGGAGAAACAGGCAAGCCCCCCCCCGAAAAAAAAAACAAAAAGGAGGGGGGAGGGGGAAAAGGCACGAAAACAGCCCACAGCCGCCAAACCGCCCACCAACACCACCACAGGTGGCCAAACCCCCCCCCAGAAGGCACCGAAGACAGGACCCCCACAGAGGCACAGGGGGACCACCCACCCAAAACCGGCAACACCAAGCCAGTAACAGCGGCCCACGGGGAAAAGGGACACGGAAACGAAAAAAAAAAAAAAAAGGAGAGCCACCAGCCCAGCCCGAAAGAAAAAGGATGGAGGGACAGGGGGCACAAAGCCCGGAAAAAAAAAAAAAAAAAACAAAAGAAAAAAAAAAGCGCAAAAAACACACCCCGACAACCCAGCCATGAAGGGCTGGGCACAACCGAGACCCGGGCCCAACACACACGCCCACACCGCACGCCGGAACCGGAAACGGCGGGGGGCAAGCGGGGCGCCCACGAAACCACACACGTCCCAAAAGCAGGCCGAAATCGAAGCCCAACCACGAACACCACAAACAGCCGACACTAGAGGGACAACGCCACAAACCGTGCCCAAACACGGCCACCCCAGACCCCAGCCAGGACTGGCGGGGTTAACAAAACCCACACCCAACCGCCAACCGGACCCCAACACAAACGCCGCACAACGGTAGGAAACCCTGTGCCCACAGCCCGGGCACTGAGGCAGCCCGTGCCATGCAGGTGACCCGGCCAAACGAGATCCGGAGACCGGGGGTAAGGCTGCATCCTAAGGCCTTCGCTGCCTTGGGACTCGAGGCGGAGCGTGCGACACCCAAGCACCTCGGAACCCTTTCGGCTGGTCCTTCTTCTCGTTCCGCCCGCACCCGCGGGCCATCCAGTCCAGGTGGTGTCCGGTTCTCCTTCTTTCCCCAGGATGCTGCAGTCCAGGGCCTGTTGCTCTCCACCCCGGAAATTGTAGTCCAGGGTGCGGGTGGTATTCCCTAGATGATGCAGTCCAGCACCTTCTAGTGTGTGTTCGGTGTCCTACAGGTTGATGCTGTCCCGAGCCCCTGGCATCAATTGGATGGTCTGATTATACTGAATTGTCCTTCAGCTGCTCCTTCTTTGTAGCTTTCATCATCAGCTGGTCCACTCTGGCGCCCTCCTGCTGCTCCTCCTCCTCCTTCGGCCACTGTCCACGGATGATGCAGTCATCCGTACTGCGGTGGCGCTGTAAGTGCGGCTAACCCCCATCTGCCCAGATTTTCACAGATCTGCCCGAGATTAGCTACATTTTGGCCGCTTTACATACTTCGGCGCTACCACCAAACCCCAGACCATTCCCAGGGGCTGAACTATATAATTCTGACGTGCCTGATTCAGTGCCGCTGTCCATTCATTGTAAATTTGCCGCGTTCGAATGATTTACCCAGAATCGCAATTTGCCGCTGGTGCGCGTGCGCGACCCAAATCGGCCATACTTTTTTTCCAAATCGGATTTATATAAGTCTTTTCAGACAGATTGGGGCACTCAGATGTATTCATGTTCGGCCGCATTAATTTTCTTCATAGACAGGGATTTTTCTCTGGGTAATATGAGCATGGACTTGTCTAGTGTTCTCGCTGCCCTCTCATGCCCAGTGGTCCCCTTGGTCACCGGAACCATCATTCTGGTGGCATCCCCGCAGGGCTGCATCCCAACCCTGGCCGGCCCTGAGCCCTCCGGCCCCCTCAATTACCCGGGACAGCACTTAAATGGTAGCAGAGGCTACCTGAATATTGTTTCCGCGGGACCCACTCCTTCGCTAGGCCCTCTGGGCACTCAAATGGAAGCAGTAGAAACTCCGGAAGTGACGTGCTCGCTCCCTCTGTGCTGCGCAACGGAAGCTGTACGAGGAGTCCCCTGCAGCAGTGCCCAGTGTTCCAGGAGAATGTCCATCGGCTGTCAAGGAGGCCAACAATGTCAAGATCCCAGTCGAAATCAGCCGCCGGATGGCTGGAAACAACCACTCCTTGTCGACGGCGAGCTCATTACAAGCTTGGCGGCATCATCATCCCACAATCCATCACGCCGTTGGAGAGATTCGAGGTCTATCTCATGGACTTCGAGATCGGTGGATCAGGTGAGGTGCCTGACCCAACACGCCCTGAACAATGGGTTCCTTGGAAACCCAGGGTACCCCCGGAAGTCGCCTACAATTATGAAACTGGCTGTTGGCTGTTGCAGGAGCGTGTTCGACGCGGGGAAGAGTAAGAGTTTGATTTTGTACTGGAGTATTTTCATTTAGTTCGAGATGAAATCTGCGACCGGTTTTATTGGTCGTGCGAGGAAAATCAGCTCAGAAATGCATTCCATCAGGTATGGAAGGCAACGCCCTTCCCCATGGAGAAGACCCGGGAGGCTGGTCGCGGGCCCTCCGCGCCTCATTCTGCCTATTCCGGCCGAGATGCTGCGGTTGAATTGCCTGCAGCGGTCGATGAAGGTATTTTGGAAGCTGCAAATCAGGCCGGTCTACAGATCAGGGCCGAAGGAGCACCGAAGGTGGACTCCTGGTTAAAATCAACAGGCCTATGCGGCCCTGCAGTCTGTCCAGCACCCGCAGGGCACAGAGTGTACTGCCCTGTTGACTGCCCTTGTCGTACCCAGCGAGATTCTGGGCTTCAGGAGCTCAAGGATCAAATGCAATTAATTGTACATCCGTTGGAGATATAAAATATTTTCAAGAAACATATGCGGTCCGAGGACGCTTCATCGGTAGGAAACAAAACGGAGCCATCGGAGGAAGCTTCAGATACTTTTTCCATTGCTCCTTCGGTGGACTCTAAGACCACCAAAGCACAGATCAGCAGGGAAAAACTTAAAGAAAGGGTTGAAATCTCTCGTTCTGAGAGTAGGACGGAGAAGGCCAGGGAAAAGGTACAGAATGCTAAGCGAACTGCCTCCCGTACTACCCCCGGTGCTGCTGATTCCAACGCCCTCGCTCAGCTTTTGATCGCTAAGACCCTCGCCGGAGCTGGTGTGGCTAATGATGCCGCAAAGGTGTCTGCCATTACAGCCGGTGTTGGGCTGGAATCTCTTCTGAACCCTACCTCGCTGAGACTTCGCCAGGTTGCCAAGCAACCGAACTACAATGGGAACCCCAGACGTTGGCCTCAGTTCCGACGAGAGTTCAAGCTGTGGGTTAAAACCCAAAAGCTTCATGAGGATCAGTACCTGACGGCCCTCTTGGACTTTCTTGAGTCACGGCCAGCCAACACTTGGCCTCTGACATGGAGTGATCGCGAAGGACAAGTTTCCCCCTTACTTTGATGAGGTGTGGGAACAGCTGGAGATACGTAGATCCCGACTGCCGGAGGATCATTACCACCAGATGCTGAAGAATTTCCCCTCATTTTTGCGATCAATCCTCCATGAGGTTCATGATAAGAAGCAGTGTTTCTGGAATCTGGTTGAGGAGGCTGATCATTTGGGTGAAACGTTCTCCAACTCTGAGTTGAAACGATTATTTTTTGATAAGGTCCCCTCTGAAACTGCCGCCACCCTTCGGAACAAACAGTCCGAAGAAAAGGTCAAGACCTGGTGGGCGGAGGTGGATGGCTCCGATGCCTCCGCCAATAAATTTTCAGTTCGGGAAGCACTTCAAAAGTGTCCCCCCACGACGGTTTCGAAGGTGCAATTCACTGAAAACACGTGGAAAATCAAGTTTCATGAACATGAGGATCGGGACTTGTTTGTCCAAGTCCTCAAGAGGGGAGTAAGCTTTCATGGGCAGCGCCTTAAGGCAAGAAACTGGGAAGAGGTTGAGCGCCTCGCTGATGCCGCCAACAAAAATTACCATGAGGGCCTTGGGGGTGGTAGGATTTCCCAGCCAAACACCCAAGACGGCGCCAATAGGAGCAACAAAAAGGTGAATGACACAAAAGATGTCCAGCAGGAGTGCGGCATTTTCCTAATGCTCGGTTCTATGAACCAAGCGAAGTCAGATCCTACAGAGAATCACTGGTGGTCAGCCCACGATCACAAGATTTTTGCAGAAAATGTCAGTAATCCCCCTCAGAATTCAGACAGAAATGCCCAACAGGTGCATGGACAGAAGGCTGGAAAACGAAATCAGACTCCCTCCGGTGGATCCCAAAACCCTGGCGGCCCAAGAGGTTCCCAAAGCACAGAAAATCGGACTCCGTCTGGCTCCAGTGGGCAGCCCGGTGGACAGAAAAATACATAATGGCACCCCCTGTGGCGGAAATCGGAATCTTCCAATTCGGCGGAAACAAAGGAAATGCCCAAGAATCCCAGGGCAAGGGTACAGAAAACCAGTCTGGGGCCTCCTCTTCAGGCAAGGTCTCCGGTGCAGATCAGGTGTCAGATGCAGACCGAGATTACGTCGAAGAAGCCTTGAATCCAGCAGATGATCCACTTCATGAGGAGTGGATTGATGAATCCGGCTGCATCCACCACGTTGAGGTTGCCGCTGGAGGTCAGAACTCCCTAGGGGAGCCACGAAAATCTCCCCTCCCCAGGGGATTTTAGGCATGACGCCCGGATATCTTCTCGACCCTTGCTCGATGTTGGGTCTCCTGTGTCCTTTCCCCTCGATCTGGCAACGGATCCTTCTGCTGCAGTGGACGACATTTGGTGTACATTCCAAGCACGGGGCCCGACAGTTCGTCACAAAGCTGTGGGTTTCTGATTGCAAAGGCAATTTCCACCTCGCCACTTGCTTGTGTGACAATGCATCGGAGGAAATCTTTAATCCAATTCTTTCTTACCCGACGACTGCATGTTTGATTCCCCTCATCCCGTTACCCTGGAGGGAGTTTCTGGACACTCTCTCTTAGGCGGACAAGGCGGTTGTTATATATCAACCCATTTGGTCGCTCAGGACCTTTGGGATGCCGGCAAGGTTGAAGAAGTTGTCCTTAATGATGACTACTTCTATCGTGCCGAAATTAAGGATGACCTTTACTTGGGTCATACTTGGCTTCGCAAGATTAGGGTGGCGCCCGTGGGTCATTGGCTTTGTTTTTTGCTGGGGTCAGGTACCTTGGACAGTCCTTAATTTCGTTGTTTTGCACGCCGGGTTTAGAAGTGCAGAAGAATTTTTGCAGCAAAAGGTTACTCCACAATTTGGAGAAGATGTCACCATTGCCGACGTGAATGGGAGTGTTGAGTACTCCCGGGAGCTAGAATGTCTTCGTAGCAGCTCTCAGCCACGACGCCCTTCGCGCTGGCACTCTTCATCCTACAGAGTTGTCGATGAATGGCGCGATGCTATTTGTGAGTTTTTTATGAGCACCATTCTTCTACCCCAAAGTACGATGCTTTTGCTAATTGTGAGAACAAACGTTTTGATAGTTACTTTCGCGACGCTTGGACCCAAAAATGGGACAAAGCGTTATTGATGAATCCTCCGTTTCACTTAATCCAGCAGGTCATCCACAAAATCAAACACGATAAAACCCAGGCGATTTTGGTTGTACCCTTGTGGGACGACAAGCCGTTGTTTCAGGAATTGCAGGACATTTGTGTAGACTACAACCAACTCCCGAGGAGAACTAAACTGTACGCCAGGGAGGACACAGGTCCCCTGCGACAGCGCTCCTGGAGTTCGCTCGCATTCCTGGTGGATGGAGGGCTTCCTGACTCTGATTCCGCTGATTCTGGGACTGATTCTTGTGTTGGGTCAGAATCTGAGGTTGAGCGTAGTACTGGTGATGAATGTATTTTTTCGAATTTTTCTTAGTCAGATGCAGAAGGTGATCTGTCCTCAAATGGATCCGCCTCGTCCCCCTCTTCCCTAACACGATCGACATCGAAAAGAATCTTCAGTGCACAGGCGAAGAAGAATTTTAAAAAGCGCCGCAAATTCGGAGTTCTTTACGAAAAACATTGTGTGGAAGCTTTCAATGATCCTTTCGAGGAGCTGCATCACGAAGATGATTTTTGGAATGCTGGCACTCGACCCCACTACCTTCAGGAGGCAGTTGATACGGACCTTTTTCGAGACATGTGTAAGAAGATTCTTCCTGCTAAGGCGGAGGAGATTGCCAGAGGTTTTTCGACAGTAATTCCTGGCGATAAGGTGGACACTGAGTTGTGTTCCAGGAATACAGGAAAAGATTTTCGAAGAACGGAAGGATACAACCCTTTCCGGCGAGTTAGTTCAAACCCCCCCTGTCCGTGGTCAGCTCGTTGAAGCCTTCATCGACCTTCATGAGGGGTACAAGGCGAAGACACAGCGCCCCTCTGAGTACCACGGACAAAAACATGAGATTCTCAGTAAAATATTCAAAAGAAATCTCAGGGAATTTGGTTGGCTTGAGGGTTGTATGACGAGCGAATGGTGCTGTTCACCATTTACAGTTCTAAATCTGCCACCTGCAGAACGAAACACCATAGACGATTGGCGAATGGTTGCTGATTTTCGCAATCTTAACGCTGAAACCAAGGCGGATTTGCACCCTCTTCCCCTTATTTAGGAAGAAATCGGCAAGAGGGCTAGAGGTCGCTTGTTTTCTGTGCTGGATCTCCGTCACGGCTTTCAACAAATACCGTTGAGGAAGGACAGCCGGCCCCTAACTTGTATGTGCACCCCATGTGGCCTGGTCCAGTGGACGGTTATGCCCATGGGACTGAAGAATGCGCCCTCATTTTTTCAGAGAATGATGGCACAGGTGCTTTTTACGGCTCATCCTGAGCTCCGTGCATTCGTCAGTGTGTACATAGATCATATAATCATCGCGACCGAAGCGGAGGGACTGAGCAAAGAAGAGCTGGGGGCCCTAGATGAAAAACAGCTGAACCAGGTAATGGACATTCTTGATGCCAATCAGCTGATTTGTGGGCCGAAGAAGGGAAAATTGTTTTTAAAATCTGTCGAATTTTGTGCTTCTCTTCTGGAGACTGGTACACGCCGACCCAGTCCAGGGTAGCTCATCGCTATTCAGAAGTGGAAGTGCCCTGACACTATTATGGAATTGAGAGGATTCCTGGGTTGTTGCAATTTTTACCACACATTTGTGACGAATTATGCCAAATTTGCCGCCCCCCTCACTGAATTACTGAACGTAGGGCGAGATGCAGGCACGGCGGGTTCAAAGGTGTGTGTCAAGTGGACCACTGAATGCGAGGAAGCCTTCCATCACTTAAAGGCGGCCCTCTTTGAAGTCGCCAGGTTGCATGTGCCGAGATTCGACAAACCATTCTACATAAGAACCGACACATCCAGGTACGCGATCGGAGCCTTCTTTGAACAGGTTGATGAAGCCACCGCCGAACATTACCCTCCTGCATTTTGGTCTCTGAAGCTAGCCCCACACCAAATGCAATGGTCACCGCGTGAGCAAGAAACGTACGCCATAATCTGCGCTCTGAGAAAGTACCAATCGTGGGTTGGCACCAATCCAGTCGAGGTCCTGACGGATCATCGGTCTCTTGAATATCAGGCCACCGAAAACATTGATACGGTTTCGGGCCCAGCTGGTCAACGGGCCAGATGGCACGAGTTTCTCAGTCTGTTTGACCTCCATGTGTCCTTTTTACCTGGAAAACACAACACGGTAGCAGATGCTCTGAGGCTATGGACTTACCCCGCTTCGGAGGGGCTGCAAAGTACCAACAACCATGGTACGGTGCAGGACCGCCACGTTGTAATCGAGTGGGATCAGGAAGAAGGAAAGCTCATTCGAAGTGAATGCATGCAATGCTCTGTTAAACAGCATGCATTACCCTGTCATGACATTAAGGCCTTCTCAGATCTGGCACATGCTCATGAAATTATCACCAAAAGAAAGATTTCCTTGATTAATGCCCTAATAGTTTTGATGAAATCCTGCAGGTTTTGGTGTTGAAATACAGAACCAAAGAAGCACGTAGAGCAACAACGGAATGTGGATCGAATTGATGAATAGTTTTGAAATCCAGTGTATCACAGAAGGGCTGCAGATAGACAAACCAGGCTTAACTACAAACATTCAAAAATTGGAGAAAACAAATGATTTATATACGAAAACTGGCATGACTCTGGACTCCATGTTAGCATCAAGCACTTCATTTGCACTCTTTTGGATGAAATGGAGTTGGTTACGAATGTGGGGCAAAGGAGTTAGGCCAGACACAGAATATGACTTGGCCAAGCAACTGAATACAGAAACAGTTAAAAGGCAGAATTACAATTAGTGGTAGTATCAATTGAGTATAGGGGTCTTGAGGTTGGGGACCACTAGGCTTAACTAACAGGGCCTTAGGCATGAAGTGCCTACTTTTTTTCGGTAGAGCCTCCATAAAGGGAGATACCTCCGCGCAGTTGAGTGGTAGCGGTGAACTTCATGTGGGGCTAGGGTTATAACCCTAGTTACTTTGAGAACGTGTACTTTAAGCTCTAAAAGAAAGACAAAACTAATTATATTAGTCTCAGCATCAACAAAAGGGTTTTAGGAGGGGCTTGGCCTGGACTAAGTCCTCCAAGAAAGACATGGCTGTGACTTTTTCTTACTCCCCCCTGGAGTACTAGTTGATCAGGCTAGTAGGACCAAGGAAAAAGGCTCGAACTTCCCCACAATTACATCAGAAAATGCATTCCACCAGCCAACGACATTCCCATCAGTTCATAGCACCCTATCACACTGTAGGTACCCTTGAAAAACAGTGTAATGTACCGTGTATGATGTCCCTTTCGATTGGGGATTCCTCAAAAGGCGCCAGCGTACGGCGGAAGCCTTTGTTAAACATTAGGGAGTAGTGGGGTGTGAACCTAGGACTCCCTCCCTAGAACACACATGCTTGCCCACTAGGGTACAGTCGAACGCTCTAATGCGGACGGCGATCGCTGTATAAGCAGCGTTTTATTAAACGTCCTGACCAAGGGCCAGGGCGGAGCAATACTCCCAATGGAGGGCACAATACTCCAGCAGCTGAAGAAAATAGAAAATGGAACCAACAGGGAGTGAATCCCATGGTTTAGCGAAAAGAGTAGCGATTTAAGAAGTCAAATCGCTAAAAGTTGACGAAACGATGTTAGAAATTGTCATTTGTAGACTAAAACCTAAAGCCGAAGACAAGCGCAACAGGAGCGCACTCTCAAAAAGAGTTGCGCAAGCGTAATCCGCTCCTGAAAGAGAAGGTATGAGCCGTGGTTTTTGAGGTTTTTAAAAGGAGTTTTTGCACAGTTGCACCAAAAGCTTTATAAACTTTAGGAAAAAGTATTGAACAGAACACCACACAACAGAGCAGGTGGACAGCCGACCTGTCAGGTATGTTAGTGTCATGTCACACACATGCATTGCATTTGTGGTCGTTGTGTCATTAAAACGCTAGGGTGGTCACTGTTGCGTTCGTTGGGGGTTCGGGTGTTCATCTCCTTCGCTCTGCACAGGTCAAAACGGAAATGAAAGGTATGTGACATGAATGGAGCACGCAGCAAGCACGTAGCGTTAGTGTAGGCGCTGTGACCGCGATACATGTGCCTAATCTAGGCATTCACACGTTGTGGCGCTTTCTCTGTGCTCCAATCCACCATTCCCCTCTCTTCACACGTCAGAAAGGAAAGTGCTTGCTCGTGCTCGTGTTGCTGTAGCACTATAGGGTTGCTTAAAACGCTTAGGCTTGTTTTGCGCTGTGCAGTTGCTCGCCATTCCCTTCCTTCTTCTGCAGGAAGCAAGGTCAGAGGCGCTTGCATGACACACGATGCATTCATCAATTAGGGTTGCTTATAACCCGCCGTAGGGTTGTTTAAACGCTTAGGGTTGTCCTTACTTTCGTGTTCCCTTCGGCATTCACATAGTACGTGGTGAGTAAGGTAGGTAAGCCGAAAGGAGGAGCTCACCTCCTGGTTGAGTCACGCGCTGCTTGGTTGTTGTGAGTTGAATTGGGAAAAACAATGGTTGTGAATCGTCTCCCTTCCCTGCATACGCACAATGCATTAAGGGGATGTAGGCCAAGCGCTGTGCACGCGGTATAACCCTTGTGTA
The DNA here is from genome assembly GCA_964036045.1 of Eutreptiella sp. 'Long Island Sound 2002'. Taxonomy (NCBI): domain Eukaryota; phylum Euglenozoa; class Euglenophyceae; order Eutreptiales; family Eutreptiaceae; genus Eutreptiella; species Eutreptiella sp. 'Long Island Sound 2002'. The sequence continues at coordinate 104,943,708 of OZ038380.1, forward strand.
GGCTACTCAGGGCTCCGTCCTACGTTCTTTAAGAGAACGGGCGGAGTCCTTAAGTTTGCTTGCTTGCAGCCTGGTTAGAGGACAGCGTATTATAGGTCAGCCCGAGAAGCGTATAATATCCGGAGGCTGCCTTGGTTCCTCAGCCGCTAACCAGGTCTCATCCGCCTCTGTTTACAGGTGGGCAAGGTCAGGGTGATTGGTGCAGCAGCAGCTGGCTTCGGCAACTTTGGATTTTTCTGCCCAAGCTAAAAAGGGAGCAGATCACACAAACAAATTGGGTCAGAGAACAACTTCTTCATGGACAACCGTTACTACACGCTGTGCACACGGCACTCAGTCCCTCTAAGCCCTGTCAGGAAAACGCGCGAGGGCGTCCCTGGCCGGGCACAGTTGCCTAGCGGCGCTGTGTTCTCTTTTTATTTCACAAGAGGGCCAATAGAGCTGAAGCCCTCTTTGTCATGGCCACCCAGTAGCGTGTGTAGGGGTTAGGGTCAGTAGGCCTGGCAGGGACTGAGTGCGGTTGTGCTCACCCTGCCTTCGAAGGCAGCTGCTGGTGTTAGAGTGTGTTTTGTAGTGGTTTCTCCTGTCCCGCGTGCCTTTCGTCGTGGGCAGGGGAGTGCGTTAGCTTTTGGCCTTCAGAAAAATCGGTGTTTTGCATGCCCTTAGCACACTTGGCCACCCCTGCCCTGGTGATGTCGATGGTGAGGCTGCTGCAGGTGAGGCAACGGGTGATCGCCGCTTGTGATGCCGATCGTGAGGGTGATGTAAATGATGCCAGGTTCCTGGGAACGGTGATGGCGACATTGACGCATCAGGACCGCTTCTTGGACTGCTTGAAGATTGCGGCATCGAGGTTGATGATGGTGATGGTGAGGGTGCTGCAAGTGATGCAACCAGGATGCTGTGGCTGATAATGCCGATGGTGAGGCTGCTGTAGGTGATGCACTGGGTTATGGTGCCGCTGATGCTTTCGATGGTGAGGGTGCTGCAGGTGATGCACCGGCCAATGGTGCCGTTGGTGATGGCGATAGTGAGGGTGCTGCAGGTGGTGAAACGGTGATGCTGCCGCTGGTGATGCCGATGTTGAGGGTGCTGCAGGTGATGCACCGGGTGATGATGAGGCCCATGATGCGGATGGTGATGGTGCTGTAGGTGATGCAACTGTTGTCGGTGCTGCTGATGATGCCGATGGTGACGCCAATTGTGAGGGTGCTCCAGGTGATGTAGCGGGTGGTGGTGTGGCTGGTGATGCCGATTGTGGGGGTGCTGCAGGTTATGCAACGTGCGATGGTGCCGTTCTTGATGCCAATGGTGAGGGTGCTGCAGGCGACGCAACGGGCGCTGTTGAGGCTGGTATTGCCAATGCTGAGCGTGCTGCAGGTGATGCAATGGTTGACGATGCTGCTGGCGATGCCGTTGGTAACGGTGCTGCACCAGATGCAACGGGTGATGGCGAGGCTCGTAATGCCGATTGTGCGGGTGCTCCCGGTGATGCAACGAGTGACGGTGCCGCTGGTGATGCCGATGATGAGGGTTCTGCAGGTGAGGCAACGGGTGATGGTGCCACTGGTGGTGCCAATGGTGACGGTGCTGCAGGTGATGCAACGCGTGATGGTTCCGTTGATGATGCAGATGGTGGGGGTGCTGCATGTGATGCCGGGGTTCCTGGGGATCCTGATGGGGACATCGACGCGTCAGGACCGCTCTGTGGACTGCTGAAAGATCCTGGCAACGAGAAGAGCGAGAGATGATGCAACGGGTGATGCTGCCGCTGGTGTTACGGATAGTGAGGGTGCTGCAGGTGATGCACCGGGTGATGGTGCCGCTCGTGATGCCGATGTTGAAGGTGCAGCAGGTTATGCACCGGCTGATGGTGCCGCTGGAGATGCCGATGGTGAGGGTGCTGTAAGTGATGCATCGGGTGATGATGTCCCTGGTGATACCAATGGTGAGGGTGCTGCAGGTGATGCAACGAGTGATGATGCCTCTGGTGATGCCAATGGTGAGGGTGCCGCCGGTGACGCAATGGGTGATGGTGCCACTGGTGCTGCCGATAGTTGCGGTGCTGCACGTGATGCAATGGGTGATGATGCCACTGGTGATGCCGATGGTGAGGGTGTTGCAGATGATGCAACGCGTGATGGTGCCGCTGGCGAGGCCGATGGTGACACTGCTGCTGGTAATGTAACGGGTGATGGTGGGGCTGGTAATGCCGATGGTGAGGGTGCTGTAGGTGATGCACCGCGTGATGGTGAGGCTGATGATGCCGCTGGTTAGGGTGCTGTAGGTGATGAACTGGGTGATGGTGCCGCGGGTGATGCCGACGGTGAGGCTGCTGCAGGTGATGCTATGAGTGATGGTGCCGCTGGTGATGCTGATGGAGGGACTGCTGCGGGTGATGCAACGGGTGGTCGTGTTGCTGGTCGGGCTGATGGTGCGGGTGCTGCAGCTCAGGCAACAGGTGATGGTGCCGCTGATGGTGCCGATGGTGAGGGTGCTGCAGGAAATGCAACGGATGACGGAGCCGCTGATGATGCAGATGATGGAGGTGCTGCAGCTGATGCCACATTTCCTGGGAATGGTGATTTGGACATCGACACATGAGGACCGCTCCTTGGACTGCTGGAAGACCCCGGCAAAAGGAACAGCATCGAGGTCTGTGGTGGTGATGGTGAGGGTGCTGTAGGTGATGCACCGGGTGATGGTGAGGCTGATGATGCCGATGATGAGGGTGCTTGAAGGTGATGCACTTGATGCCCTGAGTGATGGTGCCGCTGTTTTTGCCAATTGTGAGTGTACTGTAGGTGACGCACTGGGTGATGGTGAGGCTGGTGATGCCGATGGTGAGGGTGGTGCAGGTGATGCAACGGCTGAGGGTGCCTCTAGTGATGTCCATGGTGAGGACGCTGTAGGTGATGCATCCGGTGATGGTGCCGCTGGTGATGCCGATGGTGAGGGTGTTATGGTTAATGTACCGGGTGCTGGTGCCGCTGGTGATGCCAATGTTGACGGTGCTGCAGGTGATGCACCGGGTGATGGCGCCGCTGGTGATGCCAACGGTGAGGGTGCTGAAGGTGATAAAACGGGTGATGGCCCCGTGGTGTTGCCGATGGTGAAGGTGCTGCAGGTGATGCATCGGTTGACGGTACCGTTGTTCTTGCCGATGCCGAGGGTGCCGCACGTGATGCACCGGGTGACGGCGCCACTGGTAATGCCGATGGTGAGGGTGCTTCAGGTGATGGACTGGGTGATGGTGCCGCTGATGATGCCAATGGTGAGGGTGCCGCAGGTGATGCAACGGGTGTTGGTGCCGCTGGTGATGCTAACGGTGAGGGTGCTGCAGGTGATGTTATGGTTGATGGTTTCGCTGGTGATGACGATGGTGAGGGTGCTGCAGGTGATGTTTCTGGGTGCGGGTCCGCGCTTGGGCGGTGGTTGGCCTGTTCTGCGCGTGGGCAGTTGCCATTCCTGGCTGGAGGCCTCCCGGGCGTTGCTGTCCAGTTGGCCCGCCGCTCTTCGCGGTGTTTGTTGTCTCCCGTGTTGGGGCGGCTCCTTGACAATCCTGGCAGAGGGTCTTTGGTGCCGTTGCCCGTGTTTCCTAGGTGGGGTCTGTCGTTGGGGTCGGTGGTTGATTCGTCGCCATTCCTGGCTGAGGGTTGGCCGCTGGTTTCCACAGGGGTGGGTGGGGGGTTCCCCGCATTGTGTGTGTTTGTGGCGCGGGTGGGTGCGCGTGGTGCTCATGCTTTTGTGGCCGCCATCCCACTTGACCCTCCTCTCCCACGTAACGGGTCCGCGAGGGGCCGGGCAAAGGGGCCAGCCAAACACGCGGAGCCCGCGGCCGAACTGATGACCACGGGGGTGTTGTCGAACAGCGCACGCCACCAGATCCGGGCGCTGGCGCTGGGCAATTGACGGCAACCCGCCGTCCGCACTGAGGCGAAGACCCGGGCGGCACGCCCAGCCCTTGTGCACGCAAACTTCAGTAACCTCCACGGCGCCCCGGTGCGACGCATGGGACGCCCCCCCAGGACCCTGAGCCGCGCCTGGCCACAGGTCTTACCGCAACGACCCAGTGGCACACAGCCGCGCAACACACCCCAGCAACACCTGACGGTCCGACAAACCGACAAGACGGACGTCAACCTGCCCAACACATGCAACAGATGCCCGGAGAGTGGAGGCCAGCCTTCGCAACCCGTGGTGTCAAGCACGCACGGAAACTTCACGACTTCCTCCTACAACCCCCCGGGCGAGGGCCATGCTTCTCTGACCCCGCGACCCACCTGCAGCAGGGAACGGGGCGGCGCCACGCCCGGACCCGTCCTCCCGCCTCACCCTCCTCTCCCGCGAGCCGGATCCACAAGAGTCCGGGCAAAGGGCCCGGCCAAATGGGCGGAACCCGCGGCCGGGCCGATAACCACAAGAATGTTAACGAACCACCAGCCAGAGTATTACCGTCCAGGGCGAGCATCCGGAGATAAGTGCACCGCGGGGACGAGCGTGCACCTCCTCCGGGGAGTTGAGCGCCTGGGACGCGTAAGGTTACAACACGTATAACCTATGCGAATGGTACGAGGGGCACACTCACCGCAGACAGTTAACAGTGTCCATGAGAGGGAGGGGGGCTGCGACACTGCCCGGTACTCCTGTCCTCCACAACCCTACCCGGGGCATGCGGGGGGCCACAAGCTCACCACACGGGGCCGCGCCGACCCCCCTGCCAACAGGCACGGGTGTGTTACGCCGAGCCAAACCCGCCACGTCGGACGGAGCGTCCCGACACCACAGCACAAGCCGAACCACCCTAACCATCCTAGCCACCACACCCAGCACCGTGACACAGACACGCCACCCGAATGACCCGCAATGCACGACACGAGAAGGCGCACGGCAGACAGACAGGCACGAGCACGAGCACAGCACCACCGAGCTGGAACAACACCCTGGGGCTCCCATGGGGAGCACAGGGACACACCGAGGGAAACCGACGGGGCCTTGCCACCGACGGGGGGTGTACATATGAGTGGCACAAGCGAAACTGGAAGTACCGCTACGGAGCACCACGAAATACCGGATAATGGATTGTGCATGCAACACTGCCAGGGCGGGGCAGGGAACAGGGCACCGACAGGGGAAAGGACTTTTTACAGCGGTCCGACCACTTGTCATGGCTCTTATCCCCCGCGGCGGGCGGGCGGCGCACAGTACAAACGTACCGTGCCGGCCCCACACACCTGGCACCGACCAACATCACTACAAGCGGAACACCTGCACACAACAAAACCGACTTCGCGAACGCCCACTGCGACGAAAAGGAACAAACGCCGAACAAACCAACTAAGAGGCGACTAACACCACCACACACCGCCAGAACCACTACAGCAGACGCAACGTGACCGTGAACAGACCGCGCGCACACCGACCAGCGCCAAGCTGGCCGGGCGTGCATGGGCCGGTGCGAGAGCGACCTCCAACGAGCTAGCGACACTGTAGCGAGCCGCGCCCCCCGACCAACATGGCCACAAAAACAGAGGAACACTGTGACTCTACCGCTGCGGACGCGGCCCACGAACGTTCCCAAGCTACACTACACGACACTTGTACACACCGAGACGCAACAAACCGACGCAGACACAAACGTGCTGGCTAAACCGGCAGGATTCGACGATAAGACCACCGGCAGCAGCGCAACAGAACCCACACGAACCCAGCCGGGCATGAGGCGGCCACGACAACCGCGCACCAACCACACCACAGCTGCAGCCACCACTTGACCGTAAACAGACCACACGCAAGCCGGCCAACGCCGAATCAGCCAGGCGTGCACGGGTCGAAACAGAAACGGCGCCCAACGGGTTGGCAGCACCGTGGTGCGCCACGCCCACCGACGACCGTACCCACGAACACAGCAGAACACCGCAACGCTGCCAATACAAACGCGACCAACCAACGGTAACAAACTACACAACACTACACTTGGACAAACCACGACGCCACTGACCAGCACCGACACTGACATGCCGGCTGCATAAACAACATGCGGCGGAACGACCACCGGCAGCAGCGCAACAGAACCCACGCAAACCAAGCCGACCATGAGGCGGCCAAGACGACTGCGAACCAACAACACCGCAGCTGCAGCCGCCACTTGACCGTAAACAGACCACTAGCAAGCCGGCCAACACCAGACCAGGCAGGCGTGCACGGGTCGAAACGGGAACGGCGTCCAAAGGGTTGGTGACGACCGGTGACGACCGCGCCCGCCGACGACCATGCCCACGAACAAAACTTGGCTCTACCATCACGCAACCGACCAACCTACATTAACAAACTACACCGCAACCGTACCATACGACCGACCAACCGGCCACAACGACCTACTTCGAACGCCCGGCCCCCCGGGAGAGCGCAAACTCGACCGAGTCAGGAGGTGTGAGTGTGCGCCACGGCATGCGAGTCCCGTAGCACGTGCTTCTTCAAGTCGCCTCACACCTACTGAAAACCAACCCAGGTGGGGGTGCCTGCAGGACAGGGCCTTTGGCCTGGCTCCCGGCCCCTGGGCCCATGAATCCGGAGGTTGATGAGGATGTGCATGGGACCCTCCCCCACTTATCATCCGCCCGAAGGAGAGGAATGTGAGACTTTGGTCGAACATGGGTTACCTCTCTGGGCAGAACCTGCTGTAGGGTACTGCTCGCGGCGACCGCGCCCTTCCCCCATTCTGGGGGAGCCGCTTTGTGGGGGCACGTGCAGTAGGGCCGTGGGTGGGTGAGCAAAAGCCCCTTGGTAAGTCCCCGCTGCGGGGCAACCCCAGTCCCGAGTCGACCTACCTACCTACCTACATGCTTTCGTGTTTTTTGTGTGTTTGTGGCGCCTGTGTTGGTGCTGGTGTGGGTGTGGTGTCTTTGTATCCTCCGCTTGCGCTCGTGTGTGGGCGCGTGTGCGTGTGGTGTGTCAGCAGTGTCATTGGTTGCCTGCCCCCTCCCCTTCCGTCTAGGGCTTGCGGCAGGTGTGGGCGCTTAACCTGTGGTTGGTCCCTCGCCATCCCTGGCTGGTCTCCTCTGTGGTGCCCTCCGTGTTTGTGTTAGTGTGGTTGTGACGGGTGTGTGTTGTGAGTGGGCCCCCGCCAGTCCTGGCTGAAGGCCCTGGGTGCAGTTCCCCGCCCTCCCTGACGGGGGTCTCCCGTCGATGCTTTTAGGTGTTCCCTCGCCAATCCTGGCTGAGGGCCGTGGTGGCAGTTCCGCGCCATTCCTGGCTGGGGTCAGCTGCTGGTGGTGGTGGGTGGTCCCTCGGCAATCCTGGCTGAGGGCCCTTGATGTGGTTCCCTGCCACTCCTGGCTGGGGTCCGCTGGTTGTGGTGGTGGCTGGTCCCTCGCAAATCCTGGCTACGGGCCATGGTTGCGGTTTCACGCCAGTCTTGGCTGGGGTCCGCTGGTTGTGGTGGTGAATCAACCCTCGCCAGTCCTGGCTGAGGGCCGTGGGTGCGGTTCCTGGCCATTCCTGGCTGAGGTCCGCTGGTTGTGGTGGTGGGTCCCTCACCAATCCTGGCTGAGGGCCCTGGCTGCGGTTCCCAGCCACTCCTGGCTGGGGTCCGCTGGTTGTGGGTGGTCCTTCGCCAATCATGGCTGAGGGCCCTGGTGGCGGTTCCCCGCCTTTCCCGGCTGGGGTTCGCTACAGATGGTGGTGGGTGGTCCCTCGCCGATCCTGGCTGAGGGCCCTGCGGGCGGTTCCCCGCCACTCTTGGCGGGGGTCCGCTGGTTGTGGTGATGGGTGCTCCCTCGGCAATCCTGGCCGAGGGTCGTGGGTCTGGTTCCCCGCCACCCCTGGGTGAGGTCCGCTGGGTGTGGTAGTGGTTGGTCACTCGCCAATCCTGGCTGAGGGCCGTGGTTGCGGTTTCCCCGCCATTCCTGACTGGGGTCCACTGGTTGTGGGTAGTGACTCGCCGATCCTGGCTGAGGGCCGACGGCGCTTTTCCCCGCCATTCCTGGCCCGGGTCTGCTGGTGGTGCTCGTTGGTTGGTAGTGGTCCTTAGCCAATCCTGGCTGAGGGCCTGCCCTGGGCGCCCTGCCATTCCTGGCTGGGGTCTGCCACTGGTGGTGGTGGGTGTTCTTTGCGGTGCGGGGCGGTGGTCCCTGGTTCGTCTGTGTTGGTGTGTTGTAAGTGTTGGGTGCGTGGTGTGTGTGTTCTCTTGTGGGTGTGGTGTACTGGGCGTGTTGTGGTCTTTGTGGGGCCCCCGGCAGTCCTGGCTGTTGGCCTTGGGCGCAGTTGTTTTCCCCCATTCCTTGCTGGGGGCCTGGTGGTGATGCCGGTGGTGGCTGGTCCCCTGCCAATCCTGGCTGAGGGCCCTGATGCAGTCCCCCGCCATTTCTGGCTGGGGTCCGCTGCCTGTGGTGGCAGGTGGTGCCTCGCCAATCCTGGCTGAGGGCTGTGGCTGTGGTTCCCCCCGACTCCTGGCTGGGGTCGGCTGGTTCTGATGGTCGGTGGTCCCTCGCCGATCCTGGCTGAGGGCCCTGCATGCGGTTCCCCGCCACTCCTGGCTGGGGTCTGCTGGTTGTGGACGGTCCTTCGCCAATCCTCGTTGGGGGCCCCGGTGGCAGTTCCCCGCCATTCCTGGCTGGGGTCCGCTGCTGGTTGTGGTGGGTGGTCCCTCCCCAATCTTGTCTGAGGGCCGTGGGTGCGGTTCTTCGCCAGTCCTGGCTTGGCTCCACTGGTTGTTGTGGTGTGTGGATTCTCACCAATCCTGGTTGAGGGCAGTGGGTGCGGATCCCCACCACTCCTGGCTGGGGTTTGCTGATTGTTGCGTTCCTCGCCAATCCTGGCTGAGGGCCCTTGGTGCGGTTCCCCGCCACTCCTGGCTAGGGTTCGCTGGTTCTGGGTGGTGCCTCACCAATCCTGGCTGGGGGCCCTCGTGGCAGTTCCCCGCCATTCTTGGTTGGGGGCAGCTGCTGGTGGTGGTGGATGGTCCCTCGCCAATCCTGGCTGAGGGCCCCTGGGGGCGGTTCTCCGCCACTCTTCGCGCGGGTCTGCTGGTTCTGCTGGTGGCTGGTCCCTCGCCAATCCTGGCTGAGGGTCGTTGGTGCGGTTCCCCGCCAGTCCTGGCTGGGATCCGCTGGTTGTGGTGGTGGATGGTCCCTCGCCAATTCTGGCTGAGGGCGGTGGGTGCGGTTCCCCGCCACTCCTGGCTGGGGTCCGCTGGTTGTGGGTGGTCTCCCGCCTATCCTGGCTCAGGGCAGACGGCGCTGTTCCCCGCCATTCCTGGCTGGGGTCTGCTGTCGGTGCTCGTGGGTTGTCGGTGGTCCCTCGCCAATCCTGGCTGAGGCTGGGCCCTGGGCGTCGTGCCATTCGTGGCTGGGGCCTGCCACTGGTGGTGTTGGGTGTTGTTTTTGGTGTGGGGCGGTGGTGCGTGGTTCGTGTGTGTTCATGTGTTGTGTGTGTTGGGTGCCTGACGTGTGTATGTTCTTGTGCCCGTGGTGTACTGGGCGTGTTGTGGTCTTGTTGGGGCCCCCGCCAGTCCTGTTGGGTCCTGTTGGGTAAGGGACACCCGGACAGGACGGCCCGCCACGCGCAGCGCGGAACACGCGGGGCGGGAAGGGGGAAACGAGAGAGACACAACACCAGGTACAGGCCCGAACCCCCCGAACCGGCCGTGAGCGCCGCGCACACACAGACGGGGCACTGCACCCGCCATGGCAGTAGTGGCGCACAGCGCCACGCCCCTACCCCTAGGCTAGGCAGCCTCTGCGCCAGCCCAAGGGGGTCCCACTGGCGACAAGCCAGTAGCACGGGCCTGGCGGCGCCGGCTCCCCGGGCGACCACGCATTAGGGGGGCGACGCAGTGGGTAAGCGCCCGCAGCCACGGCTGCGAATTGATGCACTGACCGGGGAGTGGCGAAACGGGGAAGCCGGGGAAGGACGGGAGTCCGAGCCCTGTGAACCCGGGGGACTCCGCCAACAGGCAGGAGGTGCGTCTTGGAGGGCCCCCGACTAGGACCCGGTGGGGAGGATGTCACATGGCCCGACCAGGTGGCCCCCCGGGGCGGAAAGGCGTCTAGTACCCGCCAAATCAAACCCCAAACCCCAAACCTCCTGACTGTTGGGCTTGGGCGCAGTTTTTTTTCCTCGCCGTTCCTGGCTGGGGTCCGGTGGTGGTGTTGGTGGTCGGTGGTCCCCCGCCAATCCTGGCTGAGGGCCCCGGGGGCAGATCTCCGCCATTCCTGGCTGGGGCCTGCTTGTGGCGCTGCTGTTGCGGCCCATGTGCGCTTGAGGTGTGTCGTGTGTGTTTGTGGCGTGAGGCGTGTTTGTTCGTGTGGTGTGGCATGTGTGTCTGTGTGCTGGCGGGCTGACGGTGGGGCTGGTTCCTCGCCACTCCTGGCTGAGGGCCCTGGCTGTGGTTTCCGGCCATTCCTGGCTTGGGTCTGGTGGTGGTGGTTGTGGTGGGTGGTCCCCCGCCAATCCTGGCTGAGGGCCCTGGGGGCAGTTCCCGGCCATTCCTGGCTGAAGCCTGCTTGCTGCGGTGGTGTTGCCGCCAGTGTGGGCTTTGGGTGTGTCGTGTATGTTTGTGGTGTGTGGCGTGTGTGTTCGTGTGGTGTGGTGTGTGTGTCTGTGTGAGTCGCCAGTGCAGTTCCCCGCCAATCCTGGCTGCGGTATGCTGCCGGCTCCGGTGGTCGGTACCTCGCCATTCCTGGCTGAGGGCTTTTGTTGCGGTTCCCCGCTTTTCCTGGCTGGGGCTTGCCGTTGGTGGTGGGTGGTCCCCCACCAATCTTGGCTGAGGGCCCCGGGGCAGTTCCCCGCCATTCTTGACGGGCATCTGCTTGTGGCAGTGGTGTTGTTGACGGTGTGTGTAGGTGGGTCGTGCTCCGTTTGTGTTTGTGGTTTGCGGCGTGCGTGTCCGTGTGCGGTGGTGTGTGTGTCTGTGTGGGTCGCGTGTGTGTCGCGGGTGCAGGTCCCCGCCATTCCTGGCTGTGGTCTGCTGCTGGCTTCGGTGGTTGGTCCCTGGCCATTCCTGGCTGAGGGCTTTTGGTGTCAGTCCCCGCCACTGCTTGCCGGGGTCTACCGCTGGCGGTGGTGGGTTGTGTGCCGTGTGTGTTCGTTGTGTGTGGCGTGCGCGCTCGTGTTTTGTGGTGTGTGGTGTGTTGTATGTGGTACCTCCTGTGACCTGCTCGGTGCTTGTGTTTGCGCGGCGTGGGTCCCTCCACCGCAGGCTCGTGTGCATTAGTTGGTGTGTTGTGTTGTGGGTGGTGGTCTTTCACCTTCCCCGTGGCCCTGGTGTGTGTGTGTATGTGTGTTGTTGTGTTTTGCGGTGTGTTTGTATGGATGGTGTGTGGGGGTTGTGTGCGCAGGGCCTGCGGCGTGTGTGTGTGTGTGTGTCCGTGTGCGTGTGTGGGTTCAGGTGTACTGGTTTCAGGGTATCTCATACCTTTTTTTGTTTATGTTGTCATCCGACATGGTCACGATAAAAGGTTACAAATTCATTCCTGTAAATATGTAGCGTTTGGTTTGGTGGGGGGCGGGCGTTCCCCCTGTCCCTTACCTTCGTTCGGTGTTTGTCCCCTTTGCCTTTGCTTCCCCTCTCGGTGGTGCATGCGGATTTTAGAGGTGCCGAGGGGTGTGGTGCTACTAGTTACGCGGTTGTTCGATCAGCGTTGTGTTTGGCCCTACCCTTTTTTGGCTGTTTTTTCTCGTTGGTAAGTATCACGCGCCTTGCTAATGCCGTACGATAACATACCTCACGGTCATACCTTGTGTATTTCCCCTATAGAGAGCGTGTGCACAGCGAAGGGGCTGGGTGGGTGTGCCGGGCGGCAAACCGCAGTGGGGGCCGTGGTTCCACGTGCGTTGTGCCCTGTGTTCCGTTGTGTGTTTTTTTTCGTCATACCTCTCCCCCTTTTTTTTTCCATACTATGGTGCTTTCTTGCCGCTGCCTCGGGGCGAACATGGCCTTCCCATACCTATTTAGTTTTGTTGTTTGCCGTACCATGCTGCTTTCTTGTCTTGGGCCAGATACGGTCTTCATGTACCTGTAGAGCGTGCGAAGGGCCTTTTGGTTGGGTGGTGGTTGGGTAGGATTGCGTGGCGCCGCAACTTACCTTGCCCTTCCTTGTTCGTCCCTCTTCCAGGTTCTTATTTTTCCATACCACACGTGGGCTCTTGTTTTTCCGTTTGGGTGAGCGAATGGGATCTGTTTCTTGCCGCGGGGTTTACCCTTCGTACTCCCTTCCTTCGGTTTTTTTTCCGTTGTGCGCTTCGCTTGGACATACCTTGTTTTCTTTCATGCTTGTGGTTCATGTTGGTGGTCGTATTTGGTTGTTCGGATTCGCGCGATTGCATTGCATCCATACCTTTGCTTGCGCTTTGGTATTGGTGCTGGCTCCTATGGACACGTGGCGGGGGCGTGGCGCGGCATGTGTATGCATGCATGATGCATGATGCTTGTGGTTGTTTGGTTTTTTGTTTTTGTGCGTGGTGTTCTCCCTTCGGTGCCCCTCCTTCTTAACATACTTGGTTGACACACCTGTGTATATGTAGCGGGGCCGGCGTGGGATGCATAAACCGGTTCTGTTGCTTTGCCTTCCTTTGCTTGCCTGTCCCTCTCTCTTTGGCTCCTTTCCCTCGTAACATACTTGGTTCACATACTGTTTTTCCCCGTGGTCCGTGGTCCTCGCCGTTTGGTCATTTGTGGTTCATGTGCGTTCGTTTCACCCTTGCTGTCATTTTTTTCTGTTATTTGCCTCTCTTTTTTTTTCTACGCGCACAAGTCGCCTAGCACCTACGGCACGCAGTTTGCTAGACGTTTTCGGGCACGCGACGTTCAACTTCGCTGTTTTTGTGGCCCCCTTGTTCTTCATTTTCTGTGACTCCCCTATGGTTTTTGACCTCACCAAACAGCGGCGTAAAAAACTTTTTGGGGGTTTCTGAGGTCCGAAAAAAACTTTTTCTCCATTTATTTTTGCTCGCTGTGCGCCTTTCTCTTGGTGTTTTTTTTTGTCTCCGCTGTGATCGCGCGCAACCAAGAGCCGCAGTTTCAGTCGTATCCCGCATAGCTGTTGTGGTCTTCCTCCTCATGTGGGTCCAACCACTCTTTGCGCGAGTTGAGCCATTCTTCTGATTCAGATTGGGACCCGTCATCAAGCTCACAAGGGTCTTTGAGTTGCTGTGAAACATATTCAGTGTCGTCCGGGCAATGCCACCCTGGTATCTTATAGAGTCTGAAGTTGATGTCGGTCAGGGGTCGTCCCTCCGTAGACGACACTAGGGCAGGCATGTTTGTGAGGGCTTGTTCTAGTATCGGTAGGCCAGTCGTGCCTCAGGACATGATAGCTTGACCACTTGGTGCCATCCCGGCAAATGTTCCTCAGGGCAACGCACTATAGGGCCTGAAGCTCGAACCTCCTGTGCCTACTTCTTTGCCTACGTTGCCTTTCCAGCTGCTCGCATATGCTGATCGACTATAGCTTGGCTGCACAAACATCGCTGCAACTGAGGTCAATCTGCAGCTCAGCTGCACTGAGGTCAGTCTGATGTTGCCGTCGCCCATCCTGTCGACATCAATGAAGTCTGCTGCTCATGCGCGAGAAGGTGGAGGTCGGGAGGAAGTCTGGAAAGCTCAGTTGACGGAGCTGTGGGTTTGAACGTGTCTCTGAGGGTCCAGTGGATGATCTGCATACAGCAATGAGTATTCAAAAATTTTAGCTGTGAAGGAGGTGAAGTTACTCACGCTGGGGCCGAAGAAACTCGAGATACACTGGTTCCTTATCTAGAGCTTTACTCCATTCCTAAGACCACGTGTCATCATCCTACTCACATCGGCACATCTAATCACCTAATCACCTAATGACCAGAAGCTTAGCAAGTTGAGCAGAACCTCCAGTATTGACAGGTGGCATCATAAAATCCCACACTGGCGGTCCTCTCGACGGATGTAAGTGTTTATGCTGTTGCGATTGAAGACACGCAACCCGTCGAAGGGGGCAGGGATGTCCAGTTCAAGAATCTTGCCCTTTTTGAGCACTTCGAGAACTTCGTATGGACCACACCAAACAACGTCCAATTTCCCTTTCTGTCGCTACTTGGGTACCAGCACCCACCGTTGAGCCCTCACCTCAGGCACTGGACCGTGCCGGTTTATTTGTAGGACCACATGCATTTGGCGTCGACATTCCGTGGCAAGCATGGCGCACACAGAATGGAAGGTACGCTCAGCTTTATGCATGTGTATCTCAAGGTGGAAGATTCGTGTGTATGAGATGTCATTCTAGGGAAATCCAACCGAAAATGGGGCGTGCGTTCCTCATCAACCTCCAAGGCGGACAGTCGAAGACTGTTGGACGTTAGGCTGTTGAACTGGATTTCGGCGGAGAACAGGTCAACTATCCATTGACTGATGCTGAAGACTCCGTGTCTTTGCACCTCCGAGTGACGGCAGGGCAGGGGTAGCGCAGAGGGGAGGAGGGGACAGATGCAGGGCGCGCCTGAGCAGCGACGAGCGCAGCACGAGAGGCAAACAGGGGAAAAGGCAGTCCAACCCAGGGGCACAGGGCCAAGCGTTGAGAGGGGGACACAGGGAGCCAACAGCGGCACATAGTTGCAGGACATCGCGCACAGAGAGACGCCATGCCAATGACCGGCATTGAGCCGTACCGGCCGCCCCGCCCCACCATCAGGGAACTGATGGAGGGGAGGCCGGCGGGTGTGGACGACGGGGGAATCTCCCCAAAGGGGTACCAGGGCACGCCGCGCAAGATACAGCCCTGGCGTGCGGAGGAGCAGCGGAGAGCACACGGAGCAAGAGAGCAACAGTACGAGGACGGGCAAGAGACAGGCGACGCGGGAAGTGCGGGGAGGAGAGAGGAGAGAGGGAAGAGAAGAGAGAGACGCGAGGTAGAGGCGCCCACCTGGCTTGGCCGGGGACCGCCAAGGGGCACGCCTTGCGTGGGCGAGAGAAACACAGACGCGAACAACGGAGCCGTGACCTGATGACCAGTGCATTGATGAGGTGTGTGCATGCAGGGAGGAGGGTAAAAGAAGAAGAAAAAAAACGACACAACAGGGACGGGAATCCACAGGACAGGACGCACAGAGGGAAAGGGGGGGGGAGGCGACCCGAAGAAAAATAAGGAAGAAAACCCACAATGCACCGCTGAGGGCACACAGCACAGAATAGGCAGCCAGCGGGAGAACGGTTAGGAGCCATCGGTGCACGGGGCAGGAAAAAGGGGCCGCAGGCAGGTGACACA
Organism: Eutreptiella sp. 'Long Island Sound 2002'; assembly: GCA_964036045.1. NCBI lineage: Eukaryota > Euglenozoa > Euglenophyceae > Eutreptiales > Eutreptiaceae > Eutreptiella > Eutreptiella sp. 'Long Island Sound 2002'. Next base: position 104,958,941 of record OZ038380.1, read on the forward strand.
GGGTAGCAAGCAGCAAGGTGGAGAAAGCACAAAGGGTGCAGGCGGCGTGGTGGGGTATAGGCACGGGTAACGGGATGGCAAAGGGGGGCAGGACAAGGAGGAAGGACCCCCAACAGGTCCAGTAGGAATCAAAACCACCCAAACACAAGGGGGTGGGATAGGAGCGACCCCTGCAAGGCGCACGAAACGGTCCTCGGATGGATGAGGATCCAGTGGGCCCGCGCCAATGGGTTGCTGGCGGTATGGTGGGGTATAAACACGGGATGAGGGATGGGACAAGGGGACGGGATCAGGAAGAGAGTGTGGCAAAGGCCTGAGAACAGCAGCAGGAGAGCAGAAAATCACGGGACGTGGGGAATGGGCCGTGTTCGGTGACGGGATGTGGCAAGGGGGAAGGGGACATCACCGGGGTCGTGAACCACGGGTTCAGGGGTGACAGATAGCGCCAAGCAGCAGCCCCATGAAATCGGGAAACGGGTCGCCATGGAGTGCTGAGCCATGGGCCAACAATGGGAAGCCTGGCCACGGGAAGTCGAAAAAAATGCTCTGAACTCCGAGACGGCCGTGAGGTGTCCTCAGGGGTGAAGGTTGGCCCTCAGGCCCCCGGGTCAATGGCCTGAGTACACGTAGGTTCACGCGTGAGCAGGACCTAGGTGAAACGTGGAAAGGGTCGCCCCCTAGCCTTCAGCCGGGGATGGGCGACAACCAAGTGCATCCGGGCGCCGAGTAGGTACTAGAGCCCGTGAGCGATGGGGAGTGGTGGAATGTGGCTGAGAGCAAAGCTGCGCTGTCCACCACGGCTATCCACAAGAAACCCGCCTGCAGGCACCCACGAGGCTGTGCTAAGGGGGGAAGGATGATGCTTCAAAGGGTGGCCAGAAGGAGCTGAGACCGTGAGGGCAGCGACTGAAGGAAACCTACCGCGGGTCGTGCCCGAAGGTAACCTGGTTGAACGTCTCAGCCGTGAGGCGAGACAGGGGTCACCAAGGGAACTGATGGTGGAGAGCTCTCCTTCCCGCCAGCGGCGGCCACCATGTAAAACAAACAAGGGGAAGGCAGATGAGGCTGCAGACGCGGCCGCCCATACTACTACTACTACTACTCCGTGTCTTTGCAGACGCTGAAGAACCGATTGGTTGGATCCCTCGGCCAGGCCATTGCCTCAAGGCCGGTAGGCCACTGGTTGATGCATCTCAATCTTGAAGCGATGTGCCCATTCCTTCCACGCTTGAGACTCCAACAGGTTGTCTCGATCAGAGATCATTTGTCGAGGATATCCTTTGAGTCGGTTGATCACTTCTCGAAGCAACAAGTAGATGAGATCATCGGCCGTGATGTCCTTGCGACAGGCGATGAGAATGCCACGCTTCAGAAATCAGGCGACCACAGTCATAGTAGCCTCATCACCTCCCGTGGTTGGGGGCAGTCCAAAGACACAAACAACAGGTAGGCTGTGCCATTTAGTGTCGGGCACCGGTAGGCGCTTGGGCTGTCTGGCAGTGTTGACATGTTGTGATTTAGCCGCTTGGCACACGTCACAACTCAGGATGTAGCGCCACACGTAGTGTCAAACGTGGGAACAGACAGAGTGACGTTTGATCAAAGCTATGGTTCGAGGTGCTGCCGAATGGCCGTAGAACTCAGACTCATGGTACATGGCCACGATGGATGTCACAAACATTCGTTGTACAAGAACGCGCTTGCCCACTGTCAACAGATGCAAGAACCCACCCTGGCCAAAGGGTAAAATGGTGTCTCGGAGTTGATGTTGTGCCACAGGGCTTCTTGTGCGTGAGTCCTTACAATGCGCCGCCGCCGAGACTGCTGACAATGACCAATCCTTGGATTGGTAATTTTGGTGCACTCTGCGGTGCGTGCCCTTTGGACTTGAAGTTTATGATGTGTTTCGATTAACGTTTGGTAAGGGTACCGGTTGTAGCGTGCCGTCTCGATGACGTGAACAACGGATCAACTTCATCAATGTAGGGGCATGTCGAAGGTCTTTGCCAAAGGTAACTCGAAGGCGGTGGTCCATGTCCACTTTGGGAAGGTCATCAGGGTCAACTGACTTGTCTGGTATCTCATTGCCAGCGTCGTCGAGGCGTCTTGCCGGTTCGTGTAGATCCTCGGTCGCACCTCATCAATTGGCAACGGATCCAGTTCCTCCGACTCGTCGGCTGCTTCAGGTATAGCGGGATGTAAGTCGCCTCCCCTCTTCAAGCGCGGAGCCTCATCCTATTTGTCACAGCGGCAATGCCAGCGGGAACCATGAAGCATCTCTCCATGACTGAGTGCACCTACCTACCTACCTACCTACCTTCCTCGTCGGCTGCTTCAAGGTCAAATTGGGCTGCGCGGCCCGTGTCAGTGACGGCATCAAAATCCTTCCCCACGGAACGTCCACTTCAGAGCCATACGTACAGATGGTTGTATGGCTGCAGCCAAACCTCATTGTGTGAGAATGCATCTTCGAGTACATGCAGGACCTTGTCAAGAGGTTCTCCTTCAGGTGAAATCCAGGTTTCTACCAACGGTACCACAAAAGGTCCCGTGCCTGTGGCATTCTGGATGTCCATCAACTGTCTAGACGTCAGGCGGAAACATGCATCTATTGCTCTGTTTTCGAGACCAGGAACATACCACAACCTGAGGTTGTACTCCTCAAGGAACTGCGAACAACGCTCGTTGTGGCATCCATGGTGGAGGGCACGTTCTGAGATAACAAAGGCTTTCGTGGTTGGTATGTAGGTGAACTTGTTATGGCCCTCCAAGGACATGAAACCACTGCTTCAGAGCTAGCACAATAGGCCACAGTTCCTGTTCTCGGATGAGGTATCGAGCTTCTGCAGATTGCATCTTGCGTGACATAAATGGAATAGTTCGAAGATGTCCTTTGTACTTCCTGTGGTTACATCCTTGTGCTGGCGCAGCCTCCACGCAATACTTCCGGGTATTGGTGTATAGATGGTACAGCTCATGAGGGTCGACAGCACTCAGATGTGTCGCGCCTATCATTGCTTGCTTCAGTTTGTCGAAGGCAGCTTGGTGCACGACTGCCCACTGCCATTCGAAGCCAGCGTCGAACATAGTGGTGAGAGGAGCTGCTACAGCCTGGAATCCTTCGACAAATTGCTGATAGAATGGACAGATACCGATAAATTGTCGAACTCAATGGACTGTGTTGGCAGGAGGCCAACCTCGGATAACCTTGATCTTCTCGGGTTCCATGTGTACTTTATCTTTCTCTATGATGTATCAGCAAAGGTTACCTGTTATTAAAAGAAGGTCGATTTATCGATGCAGGGAAACAACTGGTGTTGTCGTAATAACTCGTGTACCAGGTCAAGGTGCTGTTGATAGTACTCGTCATTCTTAGAGAAGGTGGGGATCTTGTTGATATACACCCACACAAAAATTCCCGAGTGATCTCGAAGAAGGTCATTGAAAACCCGTTGGAACATCCATGGTGCCTGGCAGAGGCCGAAAGGCATAGCGACCCATAAGAAGGCTCGAAACTGTGTATGAAAGGCAGTCTTTTCGATATCTTTGTTGTGGATTGGAATTTGGTGGAACCCACTCACAAGGTCGCTCTTTGAAAAAACCGTACAGCCCCCCAGCATGCTCAATATGGACTTGATCGACGGTAAATGGTATCAACCTCGCAAGCTTCGCACGTTCAAAGCTTGGTGGTCGACGGACATACGCCACTTCCCATTTGCTTTTCTCACTAGCAGGCAACCCGCTCCGCAGGGGTCAAGTTCCGCCAGATCGGTGTAGCTTGTCCAGTTGACATCACAGCTCATGGAATTGGCTCGGCTCCATCTTAAAAGAATGTAACCATCCGGGGTTGTCGCTTGTGTCAAGACGTTTTCGATGGTCTCCTCCAGGTCAATGTGGAGGTAATTCGCCAAACTCAGCTCGCTTCCGGTCGTAGATCGTCGCCCATTTGTGTATTCGAATACGCAACTTGCGTCGAACTTGATCCAGTCCACTGTCCTCATCTGCCTTGCCTTGCAAGCTGTGCATATGTGGACCGGCGCTTCTGGTCGGGGCATGCAGCACAGAAACACCTTGTCACCGGTGAGATCAGCTCGACAGATCTCCCCCTTAAGCTTCGGCAACCAGATTTACTCGATTTGCATGTCGCTGCACTCCTCATCGGTGACTCCATCTTCCCTGTCAAAGTCATTGAGGGTGTCAGCATCACTCCTGTTGTGTGTTGACGAATATCGGTCAGCATTTTCTTTGGCAGGTGATGCAGGGCTTCCAGCCGGGCCCACTTTCAACGTAATGCATGGAAATGTCCAAAGGAGGTCCAACTTCGAAGCTGCCTGAAACTGTAACCCGGTGGAATCTCTGGTTCCATCGATTGACAATCGGTACAAAGTTGATCCGTGTCATTCGTCCACATGCCACTCCTTCCAGTTGACAGTCGGGCCATAGCTGCCAAGCCATGGTAACCCGAGCACCGCGTCCGGCAAAATCTCAAAGCCCTCAAGGTGGTGTCGAAATACAAATTTCCCAACTCGAAAATAAGCTCTCGTGTAGTATCGTACTTCAACTTGCACACCTCGGTCAGTCATGACGTGTCCTGGGTGTGTTAGTTTGTAGAGGGGAAGTCGTGCCCTCTTTGCTGTTTGCATTGACATGAAATCACTTGTTGCTCCACATTGGAGTAACGCATGTACTGCTGAGTGTGAACAGTTGTCTCGACGCGCAGAAAGGCATCCTCAAACCATGAACAAAGTCGGACATTCAGGTTCGATTGACTCGACGTTGACACCTCCAAGTGTCGAATTTTCTGCGGGTTGGTATGGGTGGTGGAGTACAACTCTTGTCGAGGACCTCCGCCACCAGGTCTTCAAAAGTGCCTCATAGGCCGTGGTATGTCGCCCCCTACTCTTGGAGGGTGATCGAAATTGCCCTTTACTGTCTCGGTTGTGCTCTCTCCGAGGTGTTCCTAACCTTGATCCTCGAACATCTCTTCCTCTCAATTGTGCTCGATTCTCCTGGCAATCTCCAGCTAGATGTCCTTGCTCGCCACAGTCGTGGCAACGTCGGGTTTCTCGATTGTCATGACGATTCGGTCAATCACCTCTACGTTCACGAATGTACTCATGTATATCTTCCCGAAGCTCGGCGATGGTATGGAGGTTCATTGGTTCAGGTGTGGTAGAAGGCATTGGGGGTGCACTCCGAGTCAGCATGGGGTTGATGTAGGGTGTCAGCAAGTAGTTCGAAGGAAATATTGTTGGAGTTGAAGTTGGAGGAACTGTAGTGGGTCGGGGTTTTGAAGCTGCAGCACCCTCAGTGTCTCCCATGGGCCTTCAACCGTTCTGACCTTCTTTGAATCGGTAACCATCTGCCCTGTAGGCCTCGGTAATTGTCTTCACACGCGTGTCGAAGCCAATTGGTGTCCCTGAGCACCAATCTGAGGGAACCCCAACAATGTATTGTCGGCGCACAGCATCATTGGACAAACCTTCGATGAATTGAGAGTTAACGAGGTACCCATCTGGAGGTCCGCGACGGTAATCTTCAACTTCATGACAAAGGTTCGAAATTTGGGCACATAGTTGTACAGTTGTACGTTTTACAGTAGTCCGCATGTCGAGGAACCTCTTTTTCCTTCAGCATCAGCAGTGGAGACAAGTACCCTGGCTTGTGTGATATACAATCAAAATGTTGTCCCAATACTCGCATCAGTTCATACCAGTTGGCTTGTACTTGTTTTGTCAGACTGTGGTAGTAATCGATATCATCATCTTCGAGAAGGAATGGCAGGACAGTGACTTGATAATTGGCAGGGTTCATATCGGACAAAACGAACGCTCGCATAAGGTCCTCCTTCGAGGTTTGAAATCCTTCTGATCCTGGTTTGCCAGTAGAATTGTTGAAAGAACTTGCGTAAGCCTTCCTCTGCGGCCCTTGATCTCGGACGCTGGAGCAAAGGAAGGTGGTTGTGCAGGTGCTTGCTGTGGTCGGATCTGTGGTTGTGGTTGCAGCGGGTAGCTCGAAGATGGTTGTGAGTCAGGTGGGTTTGGTCGAGGATCTTGTCGTGGAGACTGGAATCGTTGGAATTGCTGCTGCTGATTAAGAGAATTGCGTTGAAAGGACTGCATAAACTATTGCAGAATGATACAGTTCTTAGAGAGTTCAACTTCTAGTCCTTGCAGTCCGCTCTCAAGTCGCATTGAACGTGTCAAAGTGGCGGCAGCATCAACTGGGGCAGACGCAGCTGTCCTTGTTGCGTTCTCTGTCGATAACTGTAGAACATCGATGTTCTGTTGTTTGAACTCATCTTAACGCACCAGGATAGGTAGGTACGTAGGTAGCTAGGTATGTAGGTAGGTGCTCTGGGTCGTGGAGAGGCGCCCCATGTTTCCCCCTGGCGTTGCCCCTGTGACCGACAGGAAGGGGCTGCGCGGGTGAAGAGGGGAGGCGACTTACATCCCGCTAGACCTGACTGGTGGCCCCCAACTAAGTGGCCCCGGGCAACAGCGGGAGGGCTGGTTGCCGCCAGCGTGACAAGTAACAAGTGACAAGAGGGTGTGCCCCCGTGCTTGCGCACATCCACTCCTTTGGGCAGAACCCTAGGGGCTGACCGGACTTCCTGGCGTATCCCGTTCCCAAGGCATGCATGCATGTTCTTGATACTTGGGTTCCGAGGTGCTTGGGTGTCGCACGCTCCGCTTCGAGTCCAAAAGCAGCGCAGGCCTTAGGATGCAGCCTTACCCACAGGCTCAGGGTCTCGTTTTGCCGGGTCACCCGCATGGCACGGGCTGCCTCAGTGCCCGGGCTATGGACACTGGGTTTCCTACCGTCGTGTGGTGCGCGCGCTTGGTTTTGGGGTTCACCCTCCCCTGGCTCCTCCTGATTTGGGTTTCAGGTTTGGTACGTGTCCCGGTTCGGGTTTCCGCCTGTCTGCTTCCGGCCTCGGTCGGGGCTTGCGGTGTGTGCGGGTGGATGCGAGCTGCGCCTGGTTTGCACCTGCTCGGTAAGGGTTCGGCGTGCGTGTGTTTTGGCACGGGTTGCGGGGCTGCTGGCGGGTATGAAGGTAGGGGCGTCGCTCTGTTCCCTCCCTTCTTGGCTTGGGGCTCTGGTGTGTGCCTCCGTGTGCAATGGGACGTTTCCTGCCCCTTCCTGGTCGGGTTCGCGGGTGGTGCGTGTTGCATTGGGGATCTGTTTGTACTGCAACGGTCTTGCCCTGGCCGTGGGGCGTGTGGTCCTGTCTGGGTTTTCCTTTACGCCCGCCCGTGGGGTTTCTTTTCACCAGCTGGGGTGTGTAGTTGCCACCTGTGGGGCGGGCGGTCCCTCACCTGTCCGGGGGCCTGTCCCGTCCGGTGTGCCGGTCCTTCTTCCACCTGGGTGGTTGTCCGTCCCTGTCTCCCCACGGGGGGTGCCGTCCGCGGTGGGGGGTTGTGTGGGGGTCGCCGTGGGCGGCGAGCCCCCCCCCCTTGTTTTCTTTTCGGGCTCTCTGATGGGGAACCTTTTGTCGGTCGTGGCCGGGGGACTGTCGCTTGGTGGCCTGGTGTTCGGTTTCGCCTGTCCCCGGCCGTGCCCCCCCCCCCTCTTTGTACGCCTTTTTTTATTTCTGGCCCGTGGCTGTCGGTCTGCCTCTTTCCCGGCGGGGGGGGGGGGGGGCGCCGGCCTGTCCGGGGTGTCTCTTCCTCTAGACTTTCGGCGGCTGCGTGATCCTGGTGGGCCGCTTTATCTGACCGGGCGTGGTCAGGCTGGGCGGGGTGGTCTTTCGGTGTCCTATTTGTGGGTGCCGTGGGCGTTGCCCATGGTGTCGCCAGGCGGGGGGGGGGGGTTGTCCGTCTCAGCATTGGGGCTGCGTGGGTTCGCGGTTGTGTGGCTGTCCCTCCCGCTTTCCTGCGTTCCCCCTGGGTTGCGGGTGTGCGTTCGTGGGGTGGGGAGGGCCGTTCGGCCATTTCCCATTCGTCCGTGAGTGGGATTTCCCTGCTTCCCTGTCATGTTCGTGTTTTTTTGGGGAGGGGCGGTCTGCCTGTTTCTCCCTCTGCGGTCCCTGAGCAGGCACTGGTCGATGAACGGGCTGGTTAACTGGCTTGCCGTTCGTGTTGCGGGTGGCCACGGGCCGTGCCCCGCCTTCCGTGCACCTTGTGCCTTATGTACACCCATGGGTTGGTGGCCCGTTTTGTTGGGGCCAGGCTTGGGTTCCGCGGGCTGGGCTGTTGCCCCAGCCGGTTTTGTCGGGTCATGGGTCAAGGGGGGCGGGAGATGCATGGGGCGCTTCTTCGGGGTGCCTAGTGTCCCCCCTCCGCTGTGGCGTCGGCTTGGTGCTGGTGGGTTTAACTTTCCGGTGTGGTTTGTGCTGGCGGGCCGCTGCGGGTGGGGGGCGGGGTTTGTGTCAGGTTTTTCCTGGCGGTTCCCAGTCTCGGGCAAGACAGGGTGTTGCTGCTCTCTGGAGCTCACCCAACAGAGCTGTAGCAGTACTCCAGATGTCAGTGTTGGGGGTTCGTACCGCCGGGCGTATGGTGGCTTTTAGCCTGTACGTGGCGGGCCGGTGTGGTAGTGTCCCACCGTTGTGGGCGTGTTTCTTCCCTCCCCGGGGTGTGAGGGGGGGGGGTGCGGTCAGGTCAGGCTGACGGTTAGTGTTCCTAGCCCTGGTACCGTAGTGTGCTTTCATGTACCCTGTTGTGCTGTGGTGTGTTTTGCTGTGCCGCGGCGCGCCGTTCTGCGCTGTGCTGTGCGGCTCTCTGCTCTGCTGTGCCATGCCGTGCCGTGTCGTGTTGTGTGGTGCATTGGTGTGCTGTTGCGGGCTGCCGTTTGCAGTGCTGCGCCGCGATGGGTTCTGCTGTGCTCTGCCATGTTGGGGGGTGGTGTGGTGTGCTGTGCTGCGCTGTGGCGTGCTGTGTTGCGTTGTGTCCTGTTGTGCTGTGCTTTGCTGTGCCGTGCTGTGCAGTGGGTCAATCGTACTCTTGGTTCGGCGTGGGGTGGTGCTGGCGCTGGTCAGACTGGTGGCTTTGCTGTGTGGGTTGCTGCCTCGGGTCATGTGGCTGGCTGGTGGCTGGTGGGCCTGGTTATGCTTGGAGTGGCTCGCTGGGTCGGTGGTGCGGGGGGTCTGGGCATGCCGTCCGGTCCGATGGGTCAGGTGGGTGTCCGTGGGGTTGCCCTCCGTAGGTCCCGTGCCGTTTGTCAGGCCCTGTCCCTAGGGGTGTACCGACGCCTGTGGGGTGGTGTGGCGTAGCTTCCTCGGCTTTGCTGCTTCCTCTCCCTTCTTGTCTCTTTGCCTCGGTGTCATCCCCCACTCGTTGGTGCCTCGACGGCGTCACTTTCCCTCCAGTGCCCGTGCCCTTGTGTCCGCGTAGTGGCCCCTGCGGTGGAAAGTGGCCGGGGTTGTCGCCTGGCGGTTAGGGTGCAGTGGCAGGTTCTCGGTGGTTCCTTGCGTGGGTGCGACCGGATGTGGCTCGCGCGCTGTCGGTTCTCGGCTGCGGTGGCGCGTTGTGGTGGGCGTGTGCTTCGGGAGATGATCTGTCACGTGTACCGGTGCCCCGGTCCCGGTCACGGTGTCCCCTGGGGGTCTCACGGTGTTGACTGGATGTGGGGGGTTGGGGCGGTGTCGGTCCCTCCGGTGTGGTGTGTCCTTCCTCGCACCATCCTCGCGTCCTCCCCCTTCCGTATCCCCGCCCTGTCCTGCTCCCAGTGTTGGTGGCCCTCCGATGATTTCCTGCCCCGGTGTGGTGTTGCCTGCAGTGCCCTGTTCTCGTGGGTGCGTGCCCGTCACCTGGTGCCTTTCCCCGCCTTCTTGCCGCGGGCCTTCCCGTTGCCCTTTCCCTTCCCGGTGCCCTGGTGTTGAGGTGGTGGCAGGTTCTGTGGGGCGCCGATGGCCCATCTCTGGGGGTGGGCTATCTGGGGCCATCGGCGGAGGGTTTCGGGGTTCAGGGGGGGCGGAGGCCCTGGACTGCGTCAGGGAGAAGGATTACCCATCCCCTTGGCGGCATGGCGGCCTCAGGGGCGGTCTCGTTGGGGTTAGCCGGGTTGCAGGTGAGGATTTTGTCGAAGATGTGGGTCATGTGCATCCCCCCACGCCTTCCCCATCCCCCGGCCCACTCCACCCAGCGTTGGAGCTCCCGCAGAGCCGGGGCTGACCAGTAGGCGAGGTTGGCGGGGGTCAGGGGGGGGGGGCTCTGAGCTGCAGGTCCTGCAGCGGCAGTGGCGGGGGCTGGGGGTGGGGGACGCGTACCGTTGGCGCAGAGAACCGGAAGCATGGCGCCGTTCGTGGGGGGAGGAGGATGCGGCCATGATACGGCGGTGGCGGACGTGTTGGCGCTCGAGGAGTGGGGGCGGCGATGGCGGGTTTCGGGGGTCGGGCACGTGTACCGGTGCCGAGGGGAACGGGAAGTGTGGCGCCGTTCGTGGGGGGAGGGGGATGAGGACATGGGACGGTGGTGGCGCATGTGGCCGCGCTCAGGGGAACGGGAGCGGCGGGAGCGGGGCCTTGGGGAGTTGTCGCGCCGTCTTGGGGAGCGGGAGCTGTGCGAGTGGGGCCTGTGGGCGGCTGAGGCACCGTGACGTTGTGGGAAACGAGAGAGCCGTGGGCGGGAGTGTCGTGCAGGGGGGAAGCAAGAACGCTGCCGTCTGTCAGGGGGGGCTCCTCCGTGGGGCGAGTCACGCCATTTAGGAGGCGTCGGTGGTGCCTAGGGTGCCTGGCCGGTGGTGGTGGGTATTTTTTTGGGGGGGGTCTGTCCCGCGCTCTCCATGGACCTGCCGCGTAGGGGTGTTGTGCTGCGTGAGGTTGGTGTGGCGGGGGTAAGGTTCGGAATTGGTTTCATGCAAAAAAACCGAATGTTTTCAATTATTTCTGTACAAATCACCAATTATTCCGATTATATGACATAAAGATAATCCGGCATTTTCGATTGTTGTCTCTACAAAGTGCAATTATTTCGGAAAAGCCGTGAATGTGTGCCTACGGGATAGTGAACAGGAAAATAGAGGTGAAAGACATGCTAAACCTTTGGTCTTTAGCCCAGATTGCCTGTAATTTTGCAAAAGCCTCTGATGTTTGATCAGAAACATTTCACGCTGTATCAATGAATATTCCTTTTTCATACATAACCTGTTTGATCAATTGCTTTATACCAGTTTTCAAAATAATCAGTTTCACCGATTGTTTGTCACATTAGACCCAATTCATACAATCAATCCGATTATCCGATTAATTGGTAAAACCAATTCCGAACCTTAGGCGGCAGCGGCGGCAGGTCGTACGGGTCCTTTGGGTGTACGGGGGGTTGTCCCAGGTGGGAATGCGGTTGGGGGGGTTGGGCTCCTCCGGGTTGGACGTGCTGGCTTGGCGGATATGGCTCTTGGTAGGGAGGGGGCGTCCCTCGTGGTAGGTTGGGTACTGGGGTGGAGCGCCCCGTGGGTGGTGTGGCCATCCCAGGTGGTGCTGGTACTCGTGTACGGGGGGTGCTGGGCCGGTGGGGCAGGGTGGTGGGCAGTGGTGGTGGTGGGGGGGGTAGTGTTGGGGCTGGTGGTGGCGGTAGTGGTGGTTGTTGGGGTAGTGTTAGGGGTGGTGGTGGTGGTGGTGGTGGTGGGGGTGTTGGTGATGGTGGTGGTAGTTGTGGTGGAGTTGGTGGTGGTAGCTTTGCTGTGGGCGCGCCTCCAGAATCCCCTGGCGGTCCGGTGGGAAATGGTGATTGGGCATCGCTTGCAGCCCTTGGGGCCGCATGGCTTGATGGATAGCGGGGGCATGTTTGGGGCTTGGCTTGGCGGAGACCGCGGTGAAGGGGTCCCACGTCCCCGGGTCGGTCTGGCCGTGGTGGTGGCGGTTTGTGGCGGATGGATGCTGGGGCGTTTGGAGATGGGGATGTGGCTCAGGGTTTGGACAGGGTCGTGCTCTGCGGCTGCCTCCGTGGTGGCAGTCCGTGCTTGTGGCAGGGGGGCGCGGGATGTGGTGGGGGTGTGGTCATGGTGGCGGGGGCGCTTCTGGCGCTATCGCCCCTTTTGTGGCTGCTTGGGGTGTGTGTGCTGGCGGTGGTGGTGTTTGGGGTGCTCGTGGTGTTGTGGTGGGCGCTGCTGTTGTTGGCGTTGGGGTTCCAGCTGTTCTTTGGGTTCGGGCTTTGGCTCGGGAACCGGCTCGAGGTGGAAGAGGACCTCATCCTGGAGATGTGGGGGGAGCGGTGCCGGGCGGCGTTGTTGTTGCTGGGGCGCTGGGGTCTCTCCTGTGGCTGTCGGGTGGCCCCCGGCGGGCGGGTTTGCGGCTGCTGCTTCGGCTGTGGCTGTGGCCTTGTGGGTTTCTCGATTGTCATGACGATTCGGTCAATCACCGCTGCGTTCACCAATGTACGCATGTAATTCTTCTCGAAGCTTTGCAATGGTATGGAGGTTCATTGGTTCAGGTCTGATCGAAGGAGTTGGAGCTGCACTCCAAGTCGGCATGGGGTTGATGTGGGGTGTTGGCATGGGGTTCGAAAGAAATATTGTTGGAGTTGAAGTTGGAGGAACTGTATTGGGTCAGGGTCTCGAAAGTGCAGCGCCCTCAGCGTCTCCCATGGGCCTTCAACCGTTCTGAGCTTCTTGGAGTCAGTAACCAGCCACACTGTACCCCTAGGCAATGGTTTTCACAAGCGTTCCCAGCCAAATGGTGTCCCTGAGCGCCACTCAAAGCGAACCTCAACAATGTATTGTCGGCGCACAGCGTCATTGGACAAACCTTCCATGAATTGAGAGTTCACGAGGTACCCCATCTGGAGGTCACCAACGGTAACCTTCAACTTAATGAAGAACGTTGAATTTCTGGCACGTAGTCGGCATGTCCAGGAACCTCATTTTCCTTCAACGCCAGCATTCGAGACAGGTACCCTGGCTCGTGTGATATACAATCGAAACGTTGTCCTAATACTCGCATCAGTTCATACAGGTTGTCTTGTACTTGTCTCGTCAGACTGTGGTAGTGATCGATAGCGTCATCTTCGAGAAGGAATGGCAGGACAGTGACTTGATCATTGGCAGAGTTGATATCGGACAAAACGAACGCTCGCATAAGGTCTTCTTTCAAAGTTTAAAATCCTTCTGATCCTGGTTTGCCAGTAAAAAGGTCGAACCAACTTGCGTAAGCGTTCTACCCGGCGGCCCTGGATCTCGGATGCTGGAGCAGAGGAAGGTGGATGTGGAGGTGCTTGCTGTGTTGGGAACTGTGATGGTGGTTGCAGCGGGTAGCTCGAAGATGGTTGTGAGTCAGGTGGTTGTGGGTGAGAATCTTGTCGTGGAGACTGGAATCGTTGGATTTGCTGCTGCTGATTGGAAGAATCGCGTTGGAAGGACTGCATAAGCTCTTGCAGAATGATACAGTTCTTAGAAGGTTCATCTTCTAGTATTTGGAGTCCGCTCTCAAGTCGCATTGAACGTGTCAAAGTAGCGGCAGCATCAGCAGAGGCGGACGCAGCTGTACTTGTTGCGTTCTCTGTCGGTAACTGAAGAACATCGATGTTCTTTTGTTTGAAATCATCTTAACGCGCCAACTTGTTCAGGGGCTGGCATCCCCCAAACATACATTTTCTGTTGGTGAATTTCGAGTTTAGCCTGTAGGTCCACGCACTTTGCTTGAAGTTCGGTAACAGCAGCGTGTAAGCTGCAATGATCATGAAATATGCAGGGGAACCACTCGCCTTCTCGAATAGCGATACGCTCAGCGATCAATTGTTCTAGCAAATTGGAGAACTCTTGGTGCAACGGTGAGTCAGATTGAAACAGGCAATCTCAAATAAAATGCAGTATAGCGGCTTTATCAAATTTTCTCTCTATTTTGAACGTAATTCAAGTCGAAATAATCAAAGACGGCGTCCAAGATTGAATCGTAGGAAGTTGACGATGACGATCCCCCGCCACCTAACTGGCTACCACTTTTTGTGGATCGACTTTTGGGGTTGCCTTGTTTCTCGAAAACTGTCTCGCTTAACAAGACTCGGCAACCTTGCGGTGGATCGTTGAGCAGCCCACCAAATGCACAATTCACAGACACATACCCTGTCGAAAACATATCGAAATAGCATACACTATTTCATTCACAGCTGCTGGCATCTGGATGCTTCATATTTGCATCTGCAGTCTACAGTGCGCAATTGCGCGTTCACACACTCGCTATGCTGCTGCTGCTCGAAGCCATGACAAGTGGGGCACCTAACATTGGGGTCTGACGGGTGGATAGCTCAACGAAGTCATTTTGAGGACCTGGGGGCGTTGGACCATGGGATGCGAGGCACTACAACTGCCTTCAACGCATTTTGACAATAGTCCGAAACCTACAATTGGTGTTTGACGTGTCAATAGTTGAGGAAATACATTTTGCGGACATGGGGGCGGTGGGAAAACAGAGTGTCAAGTAACCCATAGCCTTAAATGAAGGTAAAAAACTGTGAAAAACCTAAACTTTGCGTTTAAGAGGTTAATATGTCAAGAAGTGCAACTTGAAGGACATGGTGGCAGTGGGGAACGGGGTGTGAGGTAATGTCATAGCCTGTAATGCAGGTTCAGAAGAATGCGCCATCTGAGTAAGTAGGTAGGTAGGTAGGTAGGGGCGGCCACGAACGCAGACTCATCTAACATCCCCTTCGTGGTTTTACTGAGTGGCTGCCTCTGGCAGGAAGGGGAGCTCTCCACCATGGGTTCCCCTCAGGTATCATCTCATGGCCAAGAACTTTAACCAGGTTCCCTTTGGGCGTGACCGGCGGTAGGTTCCCTTCAGGCGGTGCCCTCTTGGGTGCCCCCTCGACTCCCCTTTTGAAGGTTCCTCCAGCCTACCTCCCTCCAGTGTGTTTGTGGCGTGTGGCGTCTGTGTTCGTGTGGTGTGGTGTGTGTGTCTGTGTGCATCGCGACATTTCCCCCATTCCTGGCTGGGGTATGCTGCTCGCTCCGGTGGTTGGTACCTCGCCATTCCTGGCTGAGGGCCTTTGGTGCGGTTCCCCGCCATTCCTGGCTGGGGCTTACCGTCGGTGGTGGGTGATCTTCCACCAATCCTGGTTGAGGGCCCCGGGGCAGTTCCCCGCCATTGCTGACTGGGATCTGCTTGTGGCGGTGGTGTTGTTGCCGGTGTGTGTGGGTGGGTCGTGCTCCGTGTGTGTTTGCGGTGTGTGGCGTGTGTGTTTATGTGCTGTGCCGTGTGTGTCCGTGTCGGTCGCGTGTGTGTCGCGGGTGCAGGTCCCTGCCATTCCTGGCTGGGGTCTGCTGCTGACTTCGATTGTTGGTCCTTCGCCATTCCTGGCTGAGTGCTTTTCGTGTTGCTCCCCGCCACTCCTTGCCGGGGTCTACCGCTGGCGGCCGTGGGTTGTGTGGTGTGTGTGTTTGTTGTGTGTGGCGTGTGCGCTCATGTTCTCTCCTGTGTGGTGTTTTGTTGTTTGTACCTCCTGTGGCGCGCTTGGTGCCTGTGTTTGCGCACCGTTGGTTACTCCGCCACCGTGTCGTGTGCATTTGCCTCTGTGTTTTTTTGGGGTCTCGGTGGTGGTCCCTCGCCTTCCCCGTGGCCCTGGTGCGTGTGTGTGTTTGTGTGCGTTGTGTTTCGCCGTGTGTTGGTGTGGGTGTTGTGTGGAGTGTGTGTGCGCTGGGCCTGCAGCGTGTGTGTGTTTGTGTGCGGTTTGTCGGTTCAGGTGTGCGCGTTTCGGGGTATGTCACATCTTTTTTTGTTCATGTTGTCGGCGGACATGGTCCCAGTAAAAGGTTGAAAATAAAGTCCTGTAAATGTGTAGCATTTGGTTGGGTGGGGGGCAGGCGTTCCAGCTTTTATCCCTGTCCGTTACCTGCTTTCGGTGTTTGTCCCCTTTGCCTTTGCTTTGCCTCTCGGTGGTACCTGAAGATTTTAGAGGTGTGGAGGGGTGTGGTGCTACCCGTTACGCGGTTGTTCGTTCAGCGTTGTGTTTGGCCCTACCCGCTTTTGGCTGTTTTTTCTCGGTGGTATGTATCACCCGGCTTCCCAATGCCGTACCATAATATACCTCACGGTCATACCTTGTGTATTTCCCCTATAGAGAGCGTGTGCACAGGTGTGGGTGCTGTGTGGAGTGTGTGTGCGCTGGGCCTGCGGCGTGTGTGTGTGTGTGTGCGGTGTGTGGGTTCAGGTGTGCGCGTTTCGGGGTATGTCGCATCTTTTTTTGTTCATGCTGTCGGCGGACATGGTCCCAGTAAAAGGTTGAAAATAAAGCCCTGTAAATGTGCAGCATTTGGTTGGGTGGGGGGCAGGCGTTCCAGCTTTTGTCCCTGTCCGTTACCTGCTTTCGGTGTTTGTCCCGTTTGCCTTTGCTTTGCCTCTCGGTGGTACCTGCAGATTTTAGAGGTGTGGAGGGGTGTGGTGCTACCCGTTACGCGGTTGTTCGTTCAGCGTTGTGTTTGGCCCTACCCGCTTTTGGCTGTTTTATCTCAGTGGTAAGTATCACCCGGCTTGTCAATGCCGTACCATAACATACCTCACGGTCATACCTTGTGTATTTCCCCTATAGAGAGCGTGTGCACAGCGAAGTGGCTGTGTGGGTGTGGCGGGCGGTGGGTGGCGGTGGAGGACGTGGTTCGACGTGCGTTGTGCCGTGTGTGACGTTGTGTGTTTTTTTTCGTTATACCTCTTCCCCTTTTTTTTTCGGTACCATGGTGTTTTCTTGCTGCTGCCTCGGGGCGAACATGGCCTTCCCATACCTATTTGGTTTTGTTGTTTGCCTTGTCTTGCGCCGGATACGGTCTTCATGTACCTGTAGAGCGTGCGAAGGGCGTTTCGGTTGGCTGGTGGTTGGCTGGGATTGTGTGGCGTCGCAACTTACCTTGCCCTTCCGTGTTTGTCCCTCCTCCAGGTTTTTTTTTTCCATACCACACGTCGGCTCTTGTTTGTACGTTTGTCTATCGTCTAGGATGGAATGGGTGAGCGAATCAGATCCGTTTCTTGCCGCGGGGTGTACCCTTCGTACTCCCTTCCCTCGGTTTTTTTTCCGTTGTGCGCTTCGCTTGGCCATACCATGTCTTCTTTTATGCTTGTGGTTCATGTTTGTGGCCGTGTTTGGTGGTTTGGTTTCGGCTGGTTGCATTGCATCCATACCTTTGCTTGCGCTTCGGTATTGGCGCTGGCTCCTATGGACACGTGGCGGGGGGCGGCGCGGCATGTTTATGCATGCATGATGCATGATGCTTGTGGTTGTTTGGTTTGTCTTTTTTGTGTGTGGTATTACCCCTTTGGCGCCCCTCCTTCGCAACATACTTGGTTCACACACCTGTGTATATGTAGCGGGGCTGGTGTGGGATTCATACGCGGGGTCGGTTGCGTTGCCTTTCTTTGCTTGCATGTCTCTCTCCCTTTGGCTGCTTTTCCTCATAACATACTTGGTTCACATACCGTTTTTCCCCGTTGTCCATGGTCCTCAGGGTTTGGTCATTTGTGGTTCATGTCTGTTGGTTTCACGCTTGCTTTTATTATTTTCGGTTTTTCGCGTCTCCTTTTTTTTCAAAACGCACAAGTCGCCTAGCACCTACGGCACGCAGTTTGCTAGATATTTTCGGGCACGCAACGTTCAATTTTGCTGTTTTTGTGGCCCCGTTGTTCTTCATTTTCTGTCAGTGCCCTATGGTTTTTGACGTCACCAGACAGCGGCGTAAAAATGTTTTGGGGGGTTTCTCAGGTCGGAAAAAACGGTTTTTCAATTTATTTTTGCTGGCTGTGCGCCTTTTTCTTGGTTTTTGATTTGTCTCTGCTGTGATCGCGCGCGACCAAGAGCTGCAGTTTCAGTCGTATCCCGCATAGCCGTTGGAGTCCTCCTCCTCATGTGGGTCCAACCACTCTTTGCGCGACTTGAGCCATTCTTCTGATTCAGATTGGGACCCGTCATCAGGCTCGCAAGGGTCTTTGAGTTGCTGTGCAACATATTCAGCGTCGACCGGGCGATGGCCCCCTTGTATCTTACAGAGTCTGAAGTTGATGGCGGTCAGGGGTCCTCCCTTCGTAGTCGACACTAGGGCAGGCATGTTGGTGAAGGCTTGTTCGAGTATCGCTAGGCCAGTCGTAACTCCAGACATGATAATTTGACCACTCGGTGCGATCCCGGCAAATGTTCCTCGGGCCGACACACCTTCCGGCCTGAAGCTCGGAGCTCCTGTGCCTACTTCTTTGCCTACTTTGCCTTTCCAGCTGCTCGCATACACTGATCGACTATAGCTCCGCTGGATAAACATCGATGCAACTGAGGTCAATGTGCAGCTGGGCTGGACTGAGGTCGATGTGACGTTGCCGTCGCCCATCCTGTCGACATCAATGAAGCCGGCCGCTGATGTGCGAGAAGGTGGATGTCAGGAGGAAGTCTGGCATGCTCCGTTGACGGAGCTGTGGGTCGAACGTGTCTCTGACGGTCCAGTGGTTGATCTGGATACAGCAATGATTTTTGAAAATTTTGAGCTGTGAAGGAGGTGAAGTCGCTCAGGCTGGGGCTGAAGAAACTTTACATACTCTGGTTCCTCATCTAGAGCTTTACTTCATTCCTAAGACCACGTGTCATCATCCCACTTACATCGGTACAACACCGTTCCGCCCTTTCTGGACCCTACTCGACGTCCAGCCAGAATCTTAACAAGTCCAGCAGAAGCTCCAGTCGTGATAGGTGGCATCCTAAAATCCCACACTGGCTGTCCCCTCGACGGATGTAAGGCTTTATGCTGTCGCGATTGGAAACACCCAACCCGTCGAAGGGGGCAGGGATGTCCGGTTCAACATTCTTGCTCTTGTTGAGCACTTCGCGAACTTTGTATGGACCACACCAGACAACGTCCAATTTCCCTTTCTGTCGATACTTGAGTACCAGAACCGACCATTGAGCCCTCACCTCAGGCACTGGAACGTGGCGGTCCATTTGTAGGACCACATGCATTTGGCGTCGACATTCAGTGGCAAGCATGGCGCACAGAGAATGGAAGGTACGCTCAGCTTTATACATGTAATATCTCAAGGTGGAAATTTCCTTTGCATGAGATGTAATTCTAGGGAAATCCAACCGAAAAAATTGGGCGTTTGTCCCTCATCAACCTCCAACGGCGACAGTCGAAGACTGTTGGATGTTAGGTTTTTGAACTGGATTTCGGCGAAGAAGAGGTCAACTTCCCATTCATTATTGCTGAAGACTCCGCGTCTTTGCAGACGCTGAAGAATCGATTGGTTGGATCGCTCGGCCAGGCCATTGCCTCGAGGCGGGTAGGCCGCTGGTTGATGCATCTCAATCTTGGAGCGATGCGCCTATTCCTTCCACGCCTGAAACTTTAAGAGGTTGTCTCATTCAGAGATCATTTGTAGAGGACATTCTTTGATTTGGATCACTTCTCTAAGCAACAAGTAAACGAGATCATCGGCTGTCATGTCCTTGCGACAGGGGATGAACATGCCACGCTTCAAAAATGAGGCGACCACAGTCATAGTAGCCTCATGACCTCTCCTGGTCGGGGGCAGTCCAGAGACGCAATCACCAGGTACGCTGCGCCATTTAGTGTCAGGCACCGTTAGGCGCTTGACCTGTCTGGCAGTGTTGGCATGTTGTGATTTCGCCGCTTGGCACACGTCACGACTCAGGATGTAGCGCCCCACGTAGTGTCAAACATGGGAACAGATGTAGTCACGTTTGATCAAAGCTATGGGTCAAAATGCTCCCAAATGGCCGTAGAACTCAGAGTTGTGGTACATGGCCACGATGGATGTCACAAGCATTTGGGGTACAAGAACGCTCTTGCCCAATGTCGACAGATGCAACAAGCGGGCCTGGGCAAAGGGTAATTTGGTGTCTGGAAGTTGATGTTGTGCCGTAGGGCTTGGAATGGCGATCCCATAGATGTGCCTTGTGCGCCGATACTCCCGATGCGCCGCCACCGACCCTGCTGACGACGTCCAATCCTTGGATTGGTAATGTCGCTGCACTCTGCGGTGTGTGCCCTTTGGTCTCGAAGGTTATGATGTGTTTCGATTGACGTTTGGTAAGAGTACCGGTTGTAGCGTGCTGTCTCGATGACGTCAGCGACGGTTCAACTTCATCAATGTTGGGGCATATCGAAGTTCTTTGCCAAAGGTAACTCGAAGGCGGTGGTCCATGTCCACTTTGGGAAGGTCATCAGGGTCAACTGACTGGTCTGGTAGCTCATTGCCAGCGTCGTTGAGGCGTCTTGCAGGTTCGCGTAGATCCTCGGTTGCCACCTCATCAATTGGCAATGATTCTAGTTCCTCCGACTCGTCGGCTGCTTCAGGTCTAGCGGGATGTAAGTCGTCTCCCCTCTTCAAGCGCGGAGCCTCATCGTGTTCGTCACAGCGGCAACGCCAGCAGGAACCATGGGGCCTCTCTCCAGGACCGAGTGGACCTACCTACCTACCTACCCACCTACCTATCAACCTCGTCGGTTGCTTCAGGGTCGAATTACGCTGCTGGGCCAGCGTCAGTGACGGCATTGAAATCCTACCCGACGGAACGTCCACTTCAGAACGATACGTACAGATGGCCGTATGGCTGCAGCAAAACCTCATCTTGTGAAAATGCATCTTCGAGTACATGCAGGACCTTGTCAACAGATTCTCCTTTAGGTGAAGCCCAGTTTTCTACCAAGGGTACCACACAAGGTCACGTGCGTGTGGCATTATGGATGTCCATCAATTATCTAGACGTCAGGCGGAAACATGCATCTGCTGCTGGGGTTTCGAGACCAGGAACATACCACAACCTGAGGTTGTACTCCTCGAGGAACTGCGACCAACGCGCTTGTTGTGGCGTCAATGGTCGAGGGCACGTCTTGAGATAACGAAAGCTTTTGTGATTGGTATGTAGGTGAACTTGTTATGGCCCTCCAAGGACATGAAATCACTGCTTCAGAGCTAGCACAATAGGCAACAGTTCCTGTTCTCGGATGGGGTATCGATTTTCTGCAGATTGCATCTTGCGTGACATAAATGGAATAGTTCAAAGATGTCCTTTGTACTTCCCGTGGTTACATCCTTGTGCCCGCGCAGCCCCCACGCAATGCTTCGGGGTATCGGTGTATAGATGGTACGGCTGTTGAGGGTCGATAGCACTCAGATGTGTTGCGCGTACATTGCTTGCTTCAGTTTGTCGAAGGCGGCTTGGTGCACGGCTGTCCGCTGCCATTCGAAGTCAGCGTCGGACATAGCGCTGAGAGGAGCTGCTACAGCCTGGAGTCCTTCGACAAAACGCTGATGGAATCTACAGAGACCGATAAATTGTCGAACTTCATGGACTGTTGTGGGAGGAGGCCAACCTCGGATGGCCTTGATCTTCTCAGGGTCCATGTGTACTTTATCTCTGTCTATGATGTATCAGCAAAGGTTACCTGTTATTGAAAGAAGGTTGACTAATCGATACAGGGAAACAACTGGTGTTGTTGTAACAACCCGTGTACCAGTTCATAGTGCTGTTGCTGTTCCTCATCATTCTTGGAGAAGGTGGGGATGTTGTTGATATACGGCAACGGAAAAATTCTCAAATGATCTCGAAGAACATCATTGACAATCCGTTGGAACATCTATGGTGCCTGGCAGAGGCCGAAAGGCATAGCGTCCCATAAGAAGGCTCAAAACTGTGTATGGCAGGCAGTTGCTTCGATATCTTGGTCCTGGATTGGAATTGGATGGAACCCACTCACAAGGTCGCTCTTTCAAAAGACCGTAGAGCCCGCCAGCATGCTCAATATGGACTTGATGGACGGTAAATATTATCAATCTTGAAAGCTTCGCGTGTTCAAAGCTCGGTAGTCCACGCACGTACGCCACTTCTCATTTGCTTTTCTCACTAGCAGGCAACCCGCTCCGTAGGGGTCAAATTCCGCCAGATCAGTGTAGCTTGTCCAGAGGACATCAAAGGTCATGGATTCGGCTCGGGTCCATCTTATAGGAATGTAACCATTGAGGGTTGTCGTTTGTGTCAGGGCGTATTCGATGGTCTCCTCCAGGTCAATGTGGAGGTAAGTCGCCAGACTCAGCTCCTAAACGGTCGTAGATCCTCGCCCATTTGTGTATTCGAGTCCGCAATTTACGCCAAACTTGATACAGTCCACTGTCCTCGTCTGTCTTGCCTTGCAAGCTGTGCATTTGGTAGACCGGCACTTCTGGTTGAGGCATGCAGCACAGAAACACTTCGTCGGGGTCGAGATCAGCTCAACAGATCTCCGGTTTAAGCTTCGGCAACCAGATGTACCCGATTAGCATATCCCTGCACTCCTCATCGGTGATTCCATCTTCCATGTCGAAGGCATTGAGGGTGTCAGCATCACTCCTGTTGTGTGTCGGTATATAGGTCAGCATGTTCTTCCGCAGGTGACAGAGGGCTTCCAGCGGGGCCCACTCTCAACGTACTGGATGAGAGTGTTCAAAGGAGGTCCAACTTCGAAGCTGCTTGAAACTATAACCCGATGGAATCTCTGGATCCATCGAAGGACAATCGATGCGAAGTTGATCCGTGTTGTATGTCCGTATGCCACTGCTTCCAGTTGACAGTTGGGTTATAGCTTCCAAGCCATGGTAACCCAAGCACCACGTCCAGCAAAATCTCAAGGACCTTGGTGTCGAAATACAGATTTCCCAACTCGAACATAAGCTCTCGTGTAGTATCGTACTTCAACTTGCACACCTCCGTCAGTCATGCCGTGTATGAGTTTGTAGAGGGGAAGTCGTGCCCTCTTTCCTGTTTGCATCGACATGAAATCACTTGTCGCTCCGCGTTCAAGGGGACCGCTTGCGACTCGCCGCACGCATCTCCCACGCCCCAGAGGCAGCCTGGGAAGCGCTGCACTACGCCCTCTACTGGGCGCAGGGGGCGCCAGAAGGACCCCTCCCTCCGGAGCGCACCCCAGCGTGGACACGCCGCGCCACCCGCTCCACGGCCCACATGCGCCGCCACGGGGCAGGCACCGGGCACCGGCTCCTCACCTGGCCCACGAACTCGCCCGACTCCCTGCAGGAGGCCGAGGAAGTGCTTGGCCTCATGATGAAGCAAGTGTTCCAGCTGGAGGACCCCATCCCCACGTCCAAGCCCGACGTCCCAGCCGCCCGCGAACACCCCGTGTTTGCACCGGGCCACGCACCCGTACAGCAGCCCCAGGGCGCACCTCCCCAACGGGGACAACCCGCTGCCCGGCGCCGCCAAGGTGCGCAGAAGCGCAAGGCCGCCGTAGAGGCCAAACCCGCGCCCAAGCCAAGAGCCAAGTGGAAGAGCTGGACCAAAGAGGAAGCTGCTGCCCTGTATCCCGAATACGCCATCGGTACCCGGGTGCAGCTGCCCTTCCAGTACGACACGGCCGCGGGCCCCTCCAAGTGGATATGGGATGCAGGGGAGGTCAAGCACCGGTACCTCGTCACCGGGGACCACCAGCAGTTCAGGATCCACGTCAAGTGGGACCCGACCACCCCCAACGACAAGAAGGTGGGGCGCACCATCGAACTCTGGCGAGACCGAACCGGTCGTGAGATGGTCCCCATGCAGCCGTGCAACCCCGACACGGAGCACCTCACCGGCACCGAGTACACGGGTGAAGTAAACAATACATGGCCCCTACCCCAGCCCCAGAAGCGGAACCGCAAGGCACCCACAGCTCAGGGCGTCATCGACCTCCTCGACGCCTGACTGGGCCAGGGCCGGACACGGCCCGCCCTTCCAACTACCGGTCCCCAGAAACCGGCACCTGCGGAAGCCCACGCCCGCATCAACATCCTCAACGAGCCTGCCGTCACCTACGACCCCACCAAGGCCGCCACACTGCAAGCCATGCCCGGGCCACACCTGCAAGGCGCAGACCTCCTGGGGTTCCTGGAGCAAGCCCTCCGCAGAGCGGACCAACCCGAACCAGCACCGATCCTGGACCCGGAGGGGAACAAATATCACGCCCACTGGCAACGGGGGGTGCCCCTCTACCACAAGACGTCGGTCACGGTGCATGCCCACCCCGACCTCGGAGTGGTTGGTCGCCTCGGGGCGTACGAGTGCGTGGGGCCCGGATGGCAGCTAAACGTGCTACTCACGCACGTCCCATTCAGGGAGGAGACCAAGGACTTCCTGGACACCCTGAGCCTGGCGTACCGCCGACTCTCCCTCCTGGCACCCACCATCATCGTAGGCGACCTAAACGCCGCCCCCACCAACGACGACAGCACCGGCCCACCCACAGCCACCGACATAGCTGTGCGGGACGTCATGCACCAGCTGGGCCTCACCGACCTCACGGCAGGACTCACCAGCACACCCTCCCATTACCCCCACCAAGCCGGCACCCACCCATCCAGCATCGACACGTGCTACGGGGACCCAACCACGGTGCGCGTCCACGGAGCAGCCTACGGGGACCTCCTGCCCACAGGCACGGGCCACCGACCCCTCTACATCGACCTCATCATCCCCAACCTACCCCCACCCGCGGCCACCCTGCCAGACGACACCCTCCCACCCACACTGCAGTTCCCGGCCGAGGACGACCACGGCGCCTGGCACAGGTATAACAGGGCCCCACACGCCATCCTGCGCCGCCCAGATGCACCGACACTCACCAGTGCCATGCGCCGGGCGGCACAAGCATGCGGCATGGAGCGTGACACCAGCCACACGGGGGCACCACCAGACCTCACCCTCCAACAACTCGTCCATGACATCTGGACCACGAAAGAGGAACTCACCACCCTGCTACGCCCCAGCACACCGGAGGCACGAGACGGGGATGCCCACCTCCGTGCGCTCCTCACCACCCGCCGCCACCAACTCCAGGAATGGTACGCCCACCGCATAGCGGCCGCAGCCCAGGAACGCGAAAGATACGGCAGAAACGACACGCCGTACAAGTCCCTGCGGTACGTCAGCCGCATTCTGGAGGACACGGGGCGCCGTACCATCCACGCAGTGTGCACCCCCGAGGGAGGCCTCACCAATGACCCCGACGCCGTCCTCCAGGCAGTCCTGGACAGCTTCCAGTCACAACAGGGGGACGCCCTCCCCGAGCTCGACCCCCACACCAGAAACACCATCCGCGAGCATGTGCCCAGGGTCTTCAACCGGGAACAGCAGCGCGCCATCGAACACGACCCCTTCAGCATCTCAGAACTGCAACGCGCCCTAGACCGCCTGAAGAAGGGGGTCGTGCCCGGCGTCGACGGTTTGCCGGCCGAAGCGTACCAACGCCTCACCCTGCCCGTCAAACGCCGCCTGGCAGCCCGCCTGTGGGACATCGTCACAGGCGCCACGCTCATTGCCCCTGAGTGGGCCAACCTGGTCCACCTCCTCTACAAAAAGGGGGACTGGGCGCAGCCGGGGAACTGGCGGCCCATAGTCGGTGCCACCACCAAGGTCAAGCTGGTGTGGACGCTCATCCTAGGCCGCATCGCGCCGGCGGTCTTCGCCCACGTGCCCGCCAGCATGTGGGGAGCCATGGCCGGCAGGTCCCCCCACGAGGCCATCTTCCTCCAGGACACCGCACTGGACATGAACCTCTACGAGATGATTATCGCCTCCCTCGATGTCCAAGGCGCGTTTCCCCACGCCCCACACCAGCTCCTCACGGAGGTATGGGATGCCATGGGCCTCCCATTCCTATCCTTCATGACCGGGTACATCTAGACCCGACTCTACGCTGTCATCACACCCCCTGGACCGGCACAGACAGCGGGGTCCCCCAGGGAGGCGCCGAAGGCCCCTTCCTCTACCTCCTCGTCACCCTACCACTGGCATTCGAGGTAGCACGGGTATACCCGGGGTACGCCCCATACCCGCTACGGTCCCCCCTCATCACCTTCGCGGACGACAACCTCCTAATAACGGCCACCCGCCACCGCAACCCTGAGAACGCAGGGCCACCAACGACCACCGAGCAAGCGTCCGCCATTCTCCAACTCACCACAACCTACCTGGACGCCCACCAGCTCCTAGTGCACCCCCGCAAATCGGTCGGGCTGGCAGACGCCAGGACCCCCACCCCCCACATCCGGAAAGGTGAACCCCTACACCTGGAAGACACCACAGTCCACGTGGGAGTCACACATGCCGTGCGGCCATGCAGATGGGGATGCACGACCGTGTGGCGGCCAAGAAGGGGCGGGCCATGGTCACATCTCCGCATTGGTGGGATGACAAGATGTTGGTCAACGGCAAGTACGAGATGGATCAGTTCGTGGCGAGGGTCATGGATCACATCGCGGACCAATATGATGGTCCGGTTGGGTCGGACCCACCGACGTGGGATTTTCCAAGAATGGGGGCCGGTAGTGACAACAACTCGGCTGATGCCGCAAATTTCTGAATATTATCGTTGGGAAGCGGGCCCCATGACGATGAAGACGGCATATCGGACGAGGAGAAGTCGGACTCGGACCCGGAAGAGGCCTATACCGCAGTGCGGTCCGATGTATCGATACCGAAGCAAGCGGCTGAAGAGGCCCAGGAGAACCCGAAGGTCGCCGAGCTGAAGGAGAGGCTGATAAATGCCTATCCGCGGCTATTCAGTGGCGTCGCCAACAAGAATCCTCCAGATCGTGGGAGGTTTGGCACGGCGAGGATCAAGCTGAAGCCAAACCCCAAGATCTATCATCATTGGGAGTACCGACTTCAGGGCGATCGGGCCGAGGCCATGAAGAAGTTGTTGACCGAGTTTATTCAGCGGGGCTGGATCGAACCCTCCGACAGTGAGTGGGCCAGCGCAGCCTTTATCGTGCCCAAGGAAGAGAAGGGCGAGTGGAGGTTGGTGGTTGATTACAGAGGTTTGAACGAGCAAACCCAGCACGACTCGTACTCGCTCCCCGTGATCGACACCATCCTCCAAAAATAACAAAAAAGGCAGATCTTCACGGTGTTAGACCTGAAACACGGCTATCACCAGATGCCGCTACACCCGGACTCCAGGCCCTGCACAGCGATGTCCACGCCGCTGGGGCCCATGCAGTGGTAAGTGGTGCCTTTGGGCGCCAAGAATGGCAACGCCGCTTTCCAGCGCATGATGGAGAACCTAATTGGTCCTGTCCGGGACTGTGTGAACCCCTTTGTGCACGACATCATCATCAGGTCCGGCAAGAAAGACATGACTGAGGACGAGCTCATCGAAGCGCATGAGAAGGATCTGCGCCGAGTGCTCAGCGACGTGGACAAGCACAACATGGTGTGCAAGCCCACCAAAGCCTCACTCTTCGTGAGGGAAGTGGAGTTCGCGGGTCACGTGGTTGGTCACGGGCAACGCCATCCCATGCCTGGGAAGCTGGCGTCCCTGCACCACTGGGAGAAGCCCCAGACCATCAGCGAACTCCGATCCTTCATGGGGTTCTGCAATTACTATTCGGGCTATGTCCAGACTTATGCAGAACTATCGGGCCCACTGCTCAAGATGCTGCAGGTGGGCAAGTTCGATGGCCGGAAGGGGAGCAAGAAGAAGCTTGCCTGGACCCCTGAGGCCAAAGATGCGTTCAGCCGCCTGAAGCAGCGACTCCTGGGGCAGCTGGGGCTATTCCTGGTGGACCCGAACAAAGGATTCGTGCTACGGACGGACGCCTCGGACTATGCTGTGGGGGCAGTCCTCGAGCAGGTCCGGGACGACGGGTAGCACGTACCCATGGCGTTTTGGAGCCAGATCCTGGCCGAGGGCCAACGTCGAACCTGGACCGCGAGGGAGAAGGAGACGTATGCCATTGTTTGTGCGCTCAGGAAGTGGTCTGGCCACATCGGATTACAACCGGTGGTGGTTTCTAAGGACCATCAGTCCTTACAGAGCTGGCACAAGGAGCACGTCGACACCCCCTCGGGACCGGCAACAAGGAGGGCCCGATGGCATGAGATGTTCGCCAAGTTCAACCTCAGCGTCGTATATGTCCCGGGGAAGGACAACACTGTAGCAGATTGCCTCAGTCGATGGGCCTACCCCGCCGGCAAGGCTTGGATGGACATATCCAGCCATGGGGACGCCGAGGAGACCAAGGAGGCCAAGCGCATCATCGAGATGGAGAAGGCCATGGAGCACGAGGGGATCAAGTGCTTTGTGGTGATGGCAAACCGTACAGACCTGGCCAAGTTCCAGGGGCGCCTGAGTCCAAGCTATTCGAGAGGAAACCCTTGAGCAATGGATGGTGGCCCCCGTAGAGCTAGTCAGGTCGGTGCTAACAGAAGACTGGTCGGATGACTATGCGGCATCCGAACACTGGAGCAGGTACTGGAATGCCGTGAGCGCCCCGTCGGACGACGAATGGCCTGAGGGCTTGACCGAGGATGGGGATGAATTATTCCTCAAGGACAAGCTATTGGTCCCTGAGAACCGAATGGAGGAGCTCATTGACCACTGGCACAACGCCCAGCTCATGCATCCTGGTCGGGACAAGATGCAGCAGGATATGGAGTGGCGCTTCAAGTTCCCACCGGGGTACTACGCCATCCTGGACAAGTACTGCAGCGACTGCGCCGTGTGTCGGGCCACGAAAAGCCCCAACCATTCCACAGCGGGCAACCCGGTGTATACGGCTATACCGGAGGCCCCTATGCGGTCCGTGGCCATGGAAGTGTTCGCCATGTCTGAGGTCACCGTGGAAAGAGAGACCTACGACTGTGTCATCCTGGCGGTGGATAGGCACAGCGGGTATATCGTTGCGGTCCCAGGCAAGAAGTCCAAGAAGAAGGACAAGAAGGACAAGCATGGAGTGGGTATGCAGGCCAAGACCGTCGCTAATGCCATGATCAGGCATTGGCAGATGATTTTTGATGTCCCAGCTGTCATCTGCAGCGATCAGGGCAGTCAATTTGTAGGGACGTGGTTCAAGACCATGTGCAAGCACATGGGGATTCAGCACGCCAAGACCGTGGCGTACGACAGCCGGTCGAATGGCCGGGCTGAGGTGGCTTGGCGGTAGATGTTCGAAACGTTGCGCCAGCTGCACATTGACGAACCGGGCGGGAATTGGTATAATTCGCTGTGGAGAGTACTCCAGGCGTACCACGACCTCCCAGGGGCCCATTGGACTGTCGCCTTATCCTATCGTGTTCCTACGGGATCGAGTGTCACGCACTCTCCCGTGGTTGAACCATGGCAAAGTGGCCCGGGATTCGAGACCTATGATGGCTGAGGCGGACGACACGGCGGCCAAAGTGTGCAAAGCACTTCAGTACGAGCATGAGAAGAGGGCCAAGTCTTTCAAGCAGCGAAAAGTCCAGAAGTATGCCCTCAGAGATACCATATGGGTGGAGCGGCACCACAAGGATGTCCTCTCCAGGCATCGGCAGGCGTCTTGGTATGTGCCGGGGGTAATCGTTCGGAAGGTCGGGCAGGATGTGTATGTGGTTCGTGTGGGGGATAACAAGATCCTGGACCGCGACCATACCCAGCTTCGTCCCCGAGCTTCAGACCCCAGCGGACGTCCCGTCACCTTCGAGTTCACAGCCGGCGATGTGGACTCGGATGACCAGGGTGAGGACGACGACTTCACCGCCGAGAAGATCCTGACGGACAAGCCAGACCCGGGGACGCCTGGGGGGCGGCTTTATAAAGTCTGTTGGAAGGGATTTGCCGCATCAAGAGATTCGTGGGAGCCTCCGAGCAGTTTTGTGCCGAGGTATACTACGATCTGGATGGATTATCTAAGGAAAAAGAACATTTCCTTGGATGTAAAGGACGTGTTGGTCCATTTGGTGGCTGCAGCAGCACTGTGATGTATCCGCCTTGGCATTTTTGTTTGTCTCTGTGCTTGGGAGACGGGTGAGGGTGTTCATCCGAGGACGTTTGGGCCTTGATTGGCCATATACCCCCTTCACTCGATCTCCACATATATATTTCATTCTGGTATACGTATTTAGGTCGACCGACGACGTTTCTCTATCTTTGATCCCCTTGGTCCATGTTGTAGCTCAAGAGGAGACCGGATATGGCGGACGGCACCGGTTACGAGGGTCCTCACCCCTCTCTTGGGGCATGGGGGACGCCTACGCCGTATGTGGGGCCTTCATGTGTCCTTGGGACATGGGGGGGGAGGGTTGGAGCCCATTGGGGTCCTCCCGTCCTCTCTTCAATGACTTCTGAGCGGATACAACGCTCTGGGAAGGGGGGTGAAGCCGGTTCGGACCCCCGTGGCCATCTTTGGGTCACTTGGGGTGTGTATCTATTGGCCGGCGAGCCGCCATTGGCTGATATCATACTGTCCCATCCACCTGACCTAACCTGATGTGATAGTGTGATAGGCTTGGCCATTCCAGCTATGAGCGGCCATATTCACAACCGAGGCGCCGCCGGCTGAGATTTATATATCAGAATATCAGGAATCAACAGGGTTTTCTTATCATAATGCTTCCGTAATTTTTCAGCTATCCGTTCTGATTGTCAATGTATCGGCGACTGTCAGTTGGCTCGCGATTTTACGGTAACCGATTGGTTAACTGTTATTTCCGGATATTTTAGCGGAAAACCCGATGAAGGGTCATATTTCATCAGAAAAGGGTTCGTTGCTTCCGGAATTTTCATGTTATACACTCGCAAAATTAATCCGATTTTTTCAGACATTCAGAATCGGATTTTCGATTTCGAGGTCGCCGCACTGGATATGATGAATTTCGAGTGGTCCTACATTTTCCCCAGATCACGAATCAACCTTCCTTTTGTTGTCTCCTCCATTTTTCTTTAAGATATAGGCGAAACAAAATTGATTCGTGAGACCACTTTGAAACATCATATCTGCGGCTCACGGCGACGAATTTCAATTTTGAGATATGGGCTGGAATTGCCTCGGTCTCAACTTAATTTATGGAGCGTCCAACGCCTTTGATGTGTACATATGATCGCTGCGGCAAGGGATAATGGTCAAGACAGTAGAAAGTCATTTATAACTCTTGGACCATGCGACCGAATATTTTAATGCGACTTTTGAGTGTACTACATGAGTGTTGGTGTTGCATAGAAGCGTTTCTTGGGTTCCTACGTATTTTTAACGAGAAGGTATGGCCATGGAGGGTCATGACATACCATGTCGGGGGCCATTTTTGAGCGTATATGTTATATGCATGGTAGGTGCTTCGCTATGCTCACGCCCATGCTGTATATCTCCGTATGTAGGAAGATATGTCCAGTCATACGTGGCAAGGGCTTCGCCCATGTCCTAATGGTGTGCTCCATAGCGCTAGACTAAGTCTACCGCACATATAGTGCATGTGGAAAGGGTTACGAAGCAACCCACAAGCGCCACTATCAATTTTCCCATTTTCATGGTGCGTGTCGTGAGGAGATTCGAAGGAGTCATTATCTGTCCATGTGGGGATTCAAGTGGGGGAACCAGTGGCAAATGGTCCCAAGCAATTGTGTTTTGAACCAAATGTTGATACCATGGGTGAGCAAAGTTATATACTATTGTGATTATCATGAATTTAGCAACATTTGCATGTTTTTGACCTCATTTTATGCTCATTTTTGTATTTTATGTGCTCGACTGGTCGGCTAACAGTAAAGTGCCTAGAGATCTGTGAACTAATGCTTTGGTGTTGCACCTCACCATATGCCAGATCATGTGGTCACTTTGGCGTGGAACACGAGGCCTCACAAAATTAGGTCTCAACTTCGTGAGTTGACTTGTGAAGCATGGCATGTATATATCTGGAGGGGTTTGGGAGCCAATGTTGGGATATTCTTGGGCATGGATCTTTGGTCTATATCACCTTTGTATATTACTTTCCGGTTTGACACATGCATGGAGCATTTGAATACTTGCCGTATGCATGTTTGAGTATATAATTGAATTTTGGGCACTATGGTGTGATTTGCCTAATTTTACTATGTTGTGAGGTCATCTTCATGGGGCAATTCTCCAAGCCCAATCAACTCCAAATCCAACCAAGGTTATGTCAGGGTAGGGCACGGTCTTGAGTGCCACTCTAGGCCATGACACGCCACCTCCCCTATTGGGCTAGGATTTAGAGGCTTGGGGGTGAACACATTTTTGTGGTTTGTGTAGTGACGTTTGACCCATGGCATTTAGCCATCTTATTTGACTTGGTTCAGGGCATCATGTTGGCGAGTCAAGGGAAGGTCTTGAGTCCAGGGAATGAGGGGTCTATGCCTCTGATTGTGTATGTTTCCATCTTTCCCCAATTCTGCTTCATTTGTGTTCATATACCAATTTCAGGGCTTTTTTCATTATTGTATCGGTGCAATTCTATGTACATGCCGGACGCCCGTGTCTCCGTGTGCACCGTGAGACGACCGGCGTGTTGAAAGGAGTTGTTGAGTGTCAACGCGGGACCTCAAACACCCTTGGAAGCCCTCAGTGTGGATTATTTGGATTGGAGCTATTGTACTTCGGAGTTGGTTATTGTAAGGGATAAGGATTTGTGTGAAGGAGCCATATTTTACTATTTTGTGTGGGAAATTGTGCAGGATAGGGCAAGATCATGCAGAACCTGGTGAGAGGCAAGACCATAGGAGTGACAGGAAATGATGGAAGGGGTACATGAGGGGCCGGTTCTGGTAGAGACCTTCTTTTTTCACCACAGTTTAGCAGCGCCTAGTTCCTGGACCATCTTGGCGACCGAACCGCTCACTTCGACGTTGGCCAATGTAGGCGTGTAGTTCTTCTCTGAGCTTGGCAATTGTGTCGATACTCTGGGGCTCTGATAGAGTCGGAGCCATGGGAGCCGCAGCTGGAGTCGGCATAGGACTGACGTGTGGTGTTGGCACATGATTTGAAGGAAACGTTGTAGGAGTCGAAGGTGGCAGAACCATCATATGCAGGGGTCCCGAGACCCCAGCACCCGCGGTATCTGTTGTCATTCTCGACGCGTTCTGTAGCTCTTCGAGCTGATAGCTGGCCGCCATGTAGGCTTCTGCAATGGTGTCCACGAGCGTATCGAAGCAGAATTGTCCTCCAGAACGCCATTTAGAACGGACTTCAACGATGTACTGCCAACTGACGGCGTCGTTTGACAACCCTTCAACAAATTGATGGGTAACGAGGTAGCCCATCTCGAGGCCACTAGTATTGACCTTCGACTTGATGACATAAGTCCAAAATTCCTTCACGTAGTTTGCATGTCGAGGGAACTCACTTTTTCTCAAGGTCAACATTCTTGACAGGTACACTGGCTCATGGGATATGCAATCGAAGCGTTGATCCAACACACGCATGACCTCGAACCAGTCATCTTGTACAACTTTCGTTGAACTATGATAATACTCGACAGCATCGCGTTCGAGGAGGAACGGTATGGTGGTCACCTGATCGACGGGCGAAGTGATATCCAACAGAGCGAGGGCTCGCATAAGGTCTTCCCTCCAAGTTCGAAATTATCCTGCCTCTGGGTTCCCAGAAAAAAATCGAATCAACTTGCGTAGGCGTCCAACACAACGTCCCAGGATCTCGAAAATTTGAGCACCAACATTCATTGCATTCACCGGATTGCCTTGATTCATTGAATTGACTGGATTTATCGACGGATCAAAGGGAGGTGCTTCTAGAGGTGGTTGTTGCGGTGGATAACGTTGAGACGGCTCATTGTTCGACGGTAAATACGGCGGATAGCTAGAAGGAGATGGTTGTGGATGTGGTGGTGTTCAAGAGTGTTGTTGTGGGAACTGGAAGTGACTCGAAGGTTGTTGACTCAAACTTGTGCAAACTCGTTGAGAAGGACATAACATGCGAAAGTTCGTCTTCCAGGCGTCGAAGTTCGCTTACTGCACCTTGTGTTGCATTCTCCGTCGCGGACTGCAAAATGACGATTCTGTGATCAGTTGCCGCAGTGGCATTTGCTGCTGATGTCTGCAACGCATCGATGCGCTGCTCCAATTCCATGACGTTGGCTTGGGTATCTGGAAACTTCTGCAACAAGCTGTGAGGATCACGAGATATGCATGGAAACCGCTTGCTTTCTCAATTTGCGATGCGCTCTGCGATGACTTTCTCTAACGAATTTGAAAACTCGTGATGCAACGGCGAGTCGGATGGAAACAGGCAATCTCTGATGAAATGCAGCATAGCTACGCTGTCGAAAGGTTGTTCCATTTCAAGTTGAAATCAAAGACAGCGTCAAAAATTGTACCGCAGAGTTTGACGATATTGATCTCCCCGCCACATAGCTAGCTACCACTTGTTGTGGTTGACTTGGTAACTGTCCTGTTTCTCGAAAATCCCAAAATACGACAAACCTCTTTCTGCGCACGATCTTGAGGCAGAGCACCATTTCTTACACACTTGACAAATTATCATACAGCACGTTGTTCACACCAACTGGCATCTCAATGCGTCAGATGTATTCACAGACTGCACTGCGATTGCGACTGCGATTGCGACTCGCGCGCTCGCTGCGCCGCTGCTGCTCAAAACCATAATACGGCCGTGAACAGGAGCCAAGTGTCCGAGGACACAGCACAGGCAATAAAACACACCGAGTGTGCACACCGGTGAACAGGAGCCAAGTGGCCCAGACAACCACACACGCAACACCACAAACGGAGCGTGCACACCGCTGAACAGGAGCCCAGTGGCACAGGACACCGCGCACGATACACAACACACAGAGCATGCAGACCAGTGAACAGGAGCCAAGTGGCCCAGGACACGGCACATGCAACACAAGGCACCGAGCGTGCACACCAGTGAACAGGAGCCAAGTGGCCCAGGACACCGCACGCCCAACACAATACACCGAGCGTGGACACCGGTGAATAGGGGCCAAGTGGCCCAGGACACCGCACACGCAATAATATACCACGAGCGTGCACACCGGTGAACAGGAGCCAAGTTACCCAGCACACCGCGCACGCAACACAACACACGGAGCGTGCACACCGGTGAACAGGAGCCAAGTGGCCCATGACACCGCACACGCAACACAACACACCGAGCGTGCACACGGGTGAACAGGAGCCAAGTGGCCCAGAAAACCACATGCGCAACACAATACACAGAGCGTGCACACCGGTGAACAGGAGCCAAGTGGCCCAGGACACAACACACAAAGCACAAAACACCGACCGTGCACACCGGGGAACAGGAGCTGAGCAGCCCAGGACACCGCACACGCAACACAACACACCGAGCGTGCACAGCGGTGAACAGGAGCCAGATGGTCCAGGGCACCGCACAAGATACACAGGAGACCGAGCGTGCACAGCGGTGAACGGGAGCCAAAAGGCCCACGACGCCGCACACGCAACACCACACACGGAACGTGCACACCGATGAACAGGAGCCAACAGGCCCAGAGAAGCGCACACGCAACACAACACACGGAGCGTGCCCACCGGTGAACAAGAGCCAAGTGGCCCAGGATACCGCACACGCAACACAACACACCGAGTGTGCACACCGGTGAGCAGGAGCCAAGTGGCCCAGACAACCACACACACAACACCACAAACGGAGCGTGCACACCGGTGAACAGGAGCCCAGTGGCACAGGACACCGCACAAGATACACAACACACAGAGCATGCAGACCAGTGAACAGGAGCCAAGTGGCCCAGGACACGGCACATGCAACACAAGGCACCGAGCGTGCACACCAGTGAACAGGAGCCAAGTGGCCAAGGACACCGCACGCCCAACACAAAACACCGAGCCTGGACACCGGTGAATAGGGGCCAAGTGGCCCAGGACACCGCACACGCAATAATATACCACGAGCGTGCACACCGGTGAACAGGAGCCAAGTTACCCAGGACATCGCGCACGCAACACAACACACGGAGGGTGCACACCGGTGAACAGGAGCCAAGTGGCCCATGACACCGCACACGCAACACAACACACCGAGCGTGCACACGGGTGAACAGGAGCCAAGTGGCCCAGAAATCCACATGCGCAACACAATACACAGAGCGTGCACACCGGTGAACAGCAGCCAAGTGGCCCAGGACACCACACACACAGCACAAAACACCGACCGTGCTCACTGGGGAACAGGAGCTGAGCGGCCCAGGACACCGCACACGCAACACAACACACCGAGCGTGCACAGCGGTGAACAGGAGCCAGGTGGTCCAGGGCAGCGCACAAGATACACAGGAGACCGAGCGTGCAACAGCGCTGAACAGGAGCCAAATGGCCCACGACGACGCACACGCAACACCACACACGGAACGTGCACACCGATGAACAGGAGCCAAAAGGCCCAGAGAACCGCACACGCAACACAACACACCGAGCTTGCCCACCGGTGAACAAGAGCCAAGTGGCCCAGGATACCGCACACGCAACACAACACACCGAGCGTGCACACTGGTGAACAGGAGCCAAGTGGGCCAGGACACGGCACACGTAACACAACACACCCAGCGTGCACACCGGTGAACAGGAGCCAAGTGGCTCAGGACACCGCACACGTAACACAACACACCGAGTGTGCACCGCGGTGAACAGGAGCCCAGTGGCCAAGGACACCGCACACAGAGCACAACACACTGAGCGTGCACACCGGTGAACAGGAGCCAAGTGGCCCAGGACACAGCACATGCAACACAACACACCGAGCGTGCAGTACGGTGACCAGTAGCCAAGTGGCCAAGGACATCGCACACGCAACACAACACACAGACGGGGCACGCCGGTGGACAGGAGCAAATTGGCCAAGGACACCGCACACAGAGCAAACCAAGGGTACACACCGGTGAACAGGAGCCAGGTGGCCAAGGACATGGCACACACAACACACCGTGCGTGCACACCGGTGCACAGATGGCAAGTGGCCAAGGACACCGCACACGCAACACAACACACAGAGCGGGAACACCGGTGAACAGGAGCGAAGTGGCTGAGGACACCGCACACACAGCAACACACCGGTAAGCAGGAGCCAAGTGGCCACGGACACTGCACACACAACAAAACACGCCCAGCGTGCACACCGGAAAACAGGAGCAAAGTCGCCAGGGACACCGCACACGCAACACAACACACCGAGGGAGCACACCGGTAGACAGGAGCCAAGTGGCCAAGGACACGGCACACAGGGCACATAGAGCGTGCACACTGGTGAACAGGACCCGAGTGGCCAAGGACACAGCACACACAACACACCGAGAGGGCTGGTCAGTTAACAGGAGTTAATTGGCTTGGGCCATCGCACACACAAGAAAACACCCCGAGCGGGCACACCGGTGAAAAGGAGCCAAGTGGCCAGGAACACCGCACACGCAACACAACACACCCAGCGGACATACCGGGACAGGAGCCACGTGGCCAAGGACACCGCACACACAGAACATGGAGCGTGCACACCGGTGAACAGGAGCCAAGTTGCCAAGGACACCACAAACGCAACAGGACACACCAAACGGGCACACCTGTGAACAGAAACCAAGTGGCCAAGGACGCTGCACACACAGCACACAGAGCGGGCCTCCCGGTGAACAAGAACTAAGTGGCGACTGACACGGCGCACGCAACAGAACACAGCGAGCGGGCACACCGGTGAACAGGAGCCAAGTGGTCAAGGCCACGGCACACACAGCACCTCGAGCGGGCAAACCGGTGAACAGGAGCCAAGTGACCAAGGACACCGCACACAGAACACAACACGCGCGTACACTTGTAAACAAGCGCCAAGTGGCCACGGACAACGCACACACATGCGCACCTAGTGCGGGCGAGGGAAGGGAAACAACAAATTAAACCCCATGGGTAGGACACACTGGTGCGATCGAGCCCACCCAGCGGGCCAGCAGCAGGGGCGGTACCCCAAGCTGCTGACCTGAGAGCGGCCAGGCTGCATCGCGGACCATGGCAAACGCTACCCGGAGCCAAGGAAGCAGCCAGGGACAGGAGAGCTGATACACAGTCCAGGAGGGGGTTACCTGCCAAGCAGCGAGGCCCCGCAACTCAAGCCACAGGTGTGAGGCAGACATACCGTAGACGCGCGGGAGCAATACCCCCTGTGGTAAGAGGTAATGACAAAAGGCTGGGCAGCCCCCGAGGGCTGCTGCGCAAAGGACGGGGCATGTGGCCCTATCCATGGACGTTGGTGGGGACACCCTCCCACCTGGGAGACCTCCACTGGGGGGCCGTGACACTGCCCTCCCTAGCACCTGCAGGAGTTGCTTAAGGGGTACCTAAACTAGGGCAGTGGGAGGGACAGGACGTCCCCTTGGTAAGACCTTCTTCCTGCATTGTCAAAGGAGGCACCCCGAGCTCCCGAAGATATCTACCTACGTACCTTTTCCTTGAACCTAATCTTTTTTTCGTCATTGTTCCACCTCATACCATAATCCGAATAATTTCGGTTTAAAATGACTGGATCAGACTCCAAGTCCAAGTCAGCAAACTCATCCCGATAATGGTGCGTCCAATCCTAATAGCGGATTTCGGACTGAGGTCGTATGTTCACCTCGGACACGGCACAAATGAGTAATTCCGACTCAGGCAAATGCAACAAATGGCTCATCCGAGCTTGAAGATACGCTGCATAGCAAAGAATAGTCTCAGTGGACCAATTGGGTGCACATGCATTTACGGAAGCAAGAGATGCAGCAAGCTCGAATTTATCTCCTCGTCCTGTCTGTCCTGAATGTCCTGAGAATTATCCTGGAAACACTGTAGAATGGAGGGGCAAGGTTATGCCCAACTTTGATGAGTACTTAGAGCTTGCAGCCTGGTATATTCAAGCCATTAGATTCGGGCCACCTCGCCCTCTTGTCGCCATACTGTCGCCTCCCTGTCGCCTCCCTGTCGCTGTTTTGGCACTTTCAGCCCCATGTCGCTCCCCTGTCGCTTGCCTGTCGGCTCCCTGTCGCTGTCCCGTCGCTCCCCTGTCGCTCCCCTGTTGCTTCTCTGTCACTTTCCTGTCGCTCTCCTGTCGCTATGCTGTTGCTTCCTGTTGCTTCCTGTTGTTTCCTGTCGCCATACTACTTTTTGCCTGGCGCCTTCCTGTCGCTCTCCTGTCGCTCTCCTGTCGTTCCCCGCTTTCCCTCTCCTGTCGCTCTTTCCTGTTGCCTCCCTGTCGCCCTCCTGTTGCTTGCCTGTCGTCTTCCTGCCGCCTCCCTGTCGCCTCCCTGTCGCCTCCCTGTTGCCTCCCTGTCGCCCAACGTGGTAACCTGTCACTCTCCTGTTGCTTGCCTGTCGCTTGCCGGTCGCTTGCCTGTCCTCTTCCTGCCGCCTCCCTGTCACCTGCCTGTCGCCTCCCTGTCGCCTCCCTGTCGCTCAACCTGGTAACCTGATCCTGGGGTCGTAAACGCGTTGTTGCCGGGCTCCTCTGGAATTCTCGGATAGGCGATAGATCAGTGCAACGAAACCTGTGAGGAAAAATAGGTCCTGATCTTGGGGATAGAAATGGGTCGGCTATCACTGCGGCACACTGATCAAGCAGGTAAGTTGTACACACACAAGGGACTTTTTCTTTCTTGCTCTTATTTGTTTCTAACTTTGTTACTTTTCTCCTCTTCTTGCCAAATTTTCTGTTTATTGTTTATAGTGAGTTCTCGTGAGTTCTTGCTGTCGCGACGAGTTCTTGTTTTCAGGATGTCGGGACCATTTATGATCGGGACAGTTTGCAGTTGAAACTTATCTTTATCTTTATCGTCTGGCTTTCAGTTTCAGGTGGAATCCACCTGCTGAATGTAGTGATTCCATAAAAGATTAAAATTCACCAAATGGTAAAAGTTTATCCATGTAACAATGAAATGACATCTTCATAAGAATCCCAAAAAATCTAGAACATTGGTTCTCATTATCTTTACATATATTTACCTACATAAAAAACCATGTACTTTTTGTGTCACTTGTTGTCCTCCACAAGCCTGTCGCTCTCCTGTCGCATCCCTGTTGCCTTCCTGTTGCCTTCCTGTCGCCTTTCTGCCGCAAAAAAACACCCTGCTGCTCTCCTGTTGCTCTCCTGTCGCTCTCCTGTCGCTCTTCTGTCGCTTTCTCCTGTCGCTTCCCTGTCGCCTCCCTGTCGCCGCTAGCCCTATCGCCCTCCTGTCGTCTTCCTTTCGCTTTCCTGTCGCTTATCCTGTCGCTCTGTCTAGTTTCCCGTTGCTTCCCTGTCGTCTCCCTGTCGCCACCCTGTCGCCGCCCTGTCGCTTCCTTGTTGCCCTCTTGTCGCACCTGTCCTGTCGCCTTCCTGTTGCCTGCCTGTCGCTTCCTGTTGCTTCCCTGCTGCTTTCCTGCCGCTTTCCTGTTGTTTTCCTGTCGCCACCCTGTTGTCTTCCTGTCGCCACCCCGTCGCCTTCCTGTCGCTCCCTGCCGCAATTTGCCG
This sequence comes from Eutreptiella sp. 'Long Island Sound 2002', assembly GCA_964036045.1. NCBI lineage: Eukaryota > Euglenozoa > Euglenophyceae > Eutreptiales > Eutreptiaceae > Eutreptiella > Eutreptiella sp. 'Long Island Sound 2002'. The sequence continues at coordinate 104,999,085 of OZ038380.1, forward strand.
TCGCCTGCCTCGTGTTTCCTGAATCTATTGGAGAATTAAGACAGCCCACTGGGCACTGATGGCATTGGAAAGTCCTGAATCCGACTGCACTTGTTTGTCTCTACCCCGCTGGGTCAAACTTGGGTCTTCTCTTTCCTTGACATCACGTTCCTGCCTCATGACCCCCCTTTGATGGGCATCACTGCCGTGAAACGGGGTGTCTTCCGCCCATCCGGCCGGATACGCCCACCGGGACAACCCATCGGTGACGGTGTTTCCCTTGCCGGGTTTGTACATTACTTCGATTCAGCACTGGCCTAAACATTCATGCAGCCAGCCACGCCTTCCCAAAGGCCCTGAGATGATACAAAGATCTTCTTTGTACCAACTGTTCAAAGACTTGTGGTCCGTGTACACGGTGACTTTCTGCCCGAAATCCACCATTTAAATTTTAACAAGCAAGAGACTAATGCATAAGTCTTTTGCTTGCGGGTGCTCCAAGCTCTTTGTCCCTTCCCATTCTTGCCTTCAAGCTTGCGGCTAAAAAAAAGCGCAGGGGTTCCAATCCCCTTTCAGGGTTTTGTTGTTCCAGGACAGCACCAACTCCATGGTCGCATGCATCGGCATGGATACAATATTCACGGTCGGGTTATGGTATGTACAATTCTCACTCTGCACAGAGTGCTTCCTTCAACTGTACAAAGGCAGAATCTACTTCGGGCGTCCACTGGATACAGTTACGCTCCCTTGTTACCCTACGACATCCCTTACGACCATCTACCCCGGTAACACACTCATATTTACCTTGTAGCGACGTCATCAACGGGGCTGCAATATTGGTAAAATGTCTTACGTAAATTGAATACCAATTTACAACCTTCAAGAAGCCTTTCATCTGCTTTGGGGCTTTAGGCTTGGGCCAATGGTGTACCACATCAACCTTGGAGGGGGCAGGACTACGCATTCCCCCATGCGAAAAGTGCCCACAATACCTGATTTTCCCCATAAAAAGATGACATTTCTAAAGCGGACTCTCGGATGTCATTCCTTCAACTGCTCGATTACCGTAAACACATTTCGAAAGTGGTCTTTGAGGTATGCCTTTGAATCAAGTATTTTGCCCTTACCACAAAGGTTTGGGTTGTGTACCGTGAGTAAATCATCGATGTAAATGAGTGTGTGGGGCTGTAGTGACCTCAAACAATCACTGACCATTCTCCGGAGGGCTTGGGGTCCTACCTTCACCCCCATGGGTAGGAGGCTCCACTCAAATACCTCAAAAGAAGTACAGAAGACTGTGTATTGCCTACTGCACTTGCTTAGAGGCCTTAGGTGAAACCCATCCTCGGGATAGAGGAGGGTCCAGACCTGATTTCGAGCCTTTTTGACGAACAAGTCCTCATCACCGGCAACAGGAACTCGCAGCTGCGCAGTTGCGGATTCACATACCGATAATGAATGACTACTCGGGATTGGTTTGAGCCGAGCGTTGGCACAAGACACCCACGGCTGACCCAATGGGATTGGCTGGGCTCAATGCAGCCCTTTTCTTGAGATTGTCTTATTTTTTTACGGATACCCTCTTCCCTAAGGCCAACTGCACGAATAAGCTTGTCAGCCTTCTGCTTAGCATCCGGGTTGGGCTCCAGGACACAAAGCCCATTGGGACCCGTTTGTCCATGCTCTTTCTCTGACCAATGATTACCTCCTTCCTTGTACACGGTATCTTTGAACCGGTTGTACATCCAATCCCTATAATTGTAGTAAGAAGAAATGACTGCCATGTCTTTCTTTGGGTACTTGATCCACGCCAAGCCCCCCCTAAACCTTGAGATGATGTTGAGACTAACACTTAATCATTTTTATCACTCGTTTGAAGCTTGAAGTATACTTTCTCAAGGTAATTAGGGTTACAACCCTAGCCCACCATGAAGTTCACCCCTACCACTCAACCGAGCGGATGTATCTTACTTCATGGAGGCAAAACCAAAATAAAGTAGGCACTTCTTGCCTAGGCCCTTGTAGGTTAAGCCTAGTGGTCCTCCACCAGAAGACCCCTATACTCAATTGTTTCTATCACTTATTGTGGTTCTACGTTTTAACTGATTCTGAATCCAGTTGCCTGGCCATGCTGGCCAAGCCATATCCTGTGTCTGGCCCAACCTCTTTGCCCCAGATTCCTAACCACCTGCATTGTATCCAAAGGAGTGCACATGAAGCGCATGGTACTATCTTGGGGACCTGAGTCATTTCAGTGTTCACATAAAATCATCTATTTTGTTTATAAAGCATTGGAGCATTGTATTTAGATCAGCATTTGTCTATCTGCAGCCCCTCTTTGTTACACATGTTTTGATTGTGGAAGGACTTATCCTCATTTGATTGATCCGGTGCCTGGACTTGCTCTACTTTATCTTTGTGTTGACTTCATTTTGACTTGGCCGAAATCCCCAACGTTTTTCTAAAACAAATACAAGGAACAAGCACAAGTGTGCGCAAACCAGAAACCTTTTCTGTTAGCAGAGGAAGGCCCTAGAAGACTAAAGCAGAACACGAAGAACACCAAGAAAGAGTTGTTTCCTGAACTGTGAAGATGTCTTTCACACTCATCCCCAAAACAGTGCGGATCCTAAGCACCAAGACAAAGACTGATGATGTGAGAGCTCGACATTCATCTAAAAGTCGTGTACCCCGTGATACTGGTCCTCTAGGAGAACATGCAGAATCAAGAGGGGCGGAAGAAATTACAGAAATATATACACAAGGTGTCCACCGGAGGGCAAGCGCTGAAGCGCCCGGCTCAACGCAGGCAAACCTCGGGCGCCTCGAAGGCAAGGACCCGGTGGCAGCCGCCTTAGCTTCCATCCTGTCCTCCATGCCCCCATCCGAAACTACTCCTACCGCAGGGATCGAAGTGGCCAATGCCAAGGTCAAGGCCTGGAAAACAGCAACAAGGAGAGGAAAGGGGAAGAATGCACCTTTGAGAATGATGTTCGGAGCTACTTGGGGCGAGGAGTCGTTAGACATACCTCACGGCGTAATGGACTGGTCGGCGTCGGCCAAATCATCAGAGTGGGAACCTGATTCGGTCTCTGAAGATCCTACGCCTCCGGAAGAACCGAACGCACATGAATGCCTGAAGCCTGGCCCCAGTCATAGGGCAGTGGCACTCGAACCTACGTGCTTGGATCCAGGTTTGCCCCCACGCATGGCAGCCCCTAAGCTGTGTCTCGATGAGACCATGGACTTGCTTTCCCAGGTCCTGGGTGCAGGCGATGAAGATCCTGATCTGAATGCATGGTCAGCAGCACTCAAGACTAAATTGGGGCTCTCAGATTTGAAGAAGCCCCCACCTACCATGTCCCCTGGTTCGGCACTCTTGACAAGGGATGTGAAGAGCTGCGGAGGCATCCGCAGCTCCCCAATGGACAGTTTTCCTAGCCTTTTCCACCCTCGTGTGAGGACTGTGCCTGTCTGCAGTGTAGGTGACACCACAGAGGCTGAGATGAAAGACTATCGCCTGGCAGCACTGGCCCCACTGGCCAAGGTGTACCCCTCACCCCTTTCAGGTGGAACAGGTGACCAAAGTGTAACAGGTACGGGAACGAAGGCCATCGCAACGGCAAACCTTCAGATCAAACTCCCCGAGTTGGATCTCAAAAGCCTGCCTGAATGGGCTGAGGAGTTTTCCGAGTTTTTGCTCCTCACGGGTCAGCAACATGCTGATGTCCGGACCAAATGCACACTCATCAAAAAGTCATTCAAAAAGAAATTCCTTCAGCGGCAAGTTAAGACCGCTATCAGGAACAGCTGGGGCGACTTCCTGAAAAGACTGGAGCCAATGTATCCAGTCTACGAAACGGACGTGAGTGTCCGAACAGAGATTGAGGAGTTGTCCCCTCTCCCCGAATTCCCCACAGCTGCCCGCATCTCCGAGTTCCTGGCGCAGCTGGAAGAGCTCATGGGGCGTATGAACCCCTCGTCCTATGGGCCTACAGAGCCTCAGCTGTGGTTGGTGGGGAAGATTCCTACAAGAATATCGGAGAACCGCAGAGAGACGTCCCAGAGGGAATCTTGGACGCACTCTTACGATGGCCTGGTCGATCTGTTGATCAAATTGGCCATGGAGAGGGAGATTGAGTCCCACGTGGACAAGTATCTATGCATGCATCTGCGAAGGGAGACCCCTGCTGAGAAGGCTCCTGGAGGGAGGTTGCCTCAACCCTACTGTAACTTTCGGAAGGCCCGTGGTCGGCAACTGGAGCACATGACAGAGACTGCCCCCTCCAAAGGTAAAGGGGCCCCTAATCCTTTCTACTGTCATCCTACGGACGATAAAGGGGGACCCTGCCACGCGCCCGACTGTGATGGGCGAAGTGCATGCATGCTGCAATTGAAGCGCACGCAGAATAACAAAGATGGTTAGGGAGTAAAGCACCAACACCACTTCAGCTGCATGATTACGTGCGGATATTGCGGCAAAAGGAGGCATTATTAAGATGAATGCCACACACAACGCCGCGAATCCGAAAAACTAAAGAAAGCGGAGGATGAACGGCGTAAGAACGCCGGTGAGGCTGGTAAACCCGAAAGGGGGGGGCCTAACCCCGGATGTTTTAAGGGTAAGGGTGGCCCTGGTGGAGGACGAAGGTCCTCAGCCCCCTTCCACTGGTGGAAGAGGAGCACCGTACCCCACAGCTAAGAGTGAGCCGTCGGGTGAAGAACGTCCTGCCCCCTCCAACCCCAGCGCTGGTGGCGCCAACAACAGCAGCGAGAACGCCAAGAAGCGCCGCCTCAACTGGCACTGCCTGGGGGCCGCTGGGGTTGAGGTGAAGTTCCCTGAAGAGGGGGCAGCACCGAGGATGAGGATTTGGTTTTCTGGATCGCCGTGAAAACTGGTGATCAGGTTTACAAAGCTCTCTGAGACGCGGGCGCTAGGCTTTCAATCTTGGCCCTCAGACTGCTGAAACAAGCCAATATCCGGAAAGCCATAAGGGTTCGGGATGGTGATGCGGTAGCGGGTGGGTCCCTCCAGCGCGACCGCAGAAGTCTCCGCAGGCGCAAAATGACCTCAGCAAAGGCGTAATCCCAGATTGAGAAATAAAGGCAGAAACAGCAATTTTTATAGCTAATTTTCACGAATTTCATATTAATTTCGCTATAATTCGTTGTATTGTTAAAAATCCGCCGATTTCCGCCGATTTACGCTGATTGGTACGTATTTTTGCCCCTGTCCACAGGCATGTTTTGAGACATTTGAGGCCTGTGGTAAGCGCCTTAGAAAACTTTAAGCCAGTGCAAAAGGTTTGCATTTTCAGGTGTTTCGCGTGCAAGGGCCGTGGACCCCCCAACCACTTCAAAAGTTTTCTAACACCCCTGGGGTGGGGTTACCGCAGCGCCAGCCTGAGCGGCTCCACCAGCCGCGCGCCGCCAACAACAGCGCCACTCTCAGCGCCCCCAGCCTGAGCGCCACAGCGACAGCGCCACCTTCAGCGCCGCAAGCTTGACGGCGCTACCTGCACCGCCACGAGCCTGCGACCTGCAGTGCCACCAGCCTGCGCTACGCACAGCGCCGCCTGCCTGTGAAGATGAGCAGCTCTTGGAGCCCTGACAGCACCTACGTGCCGCCAAGATCCAAATTCTACGTCTTCAACCGGAGGACGGCCAGTAGCGTCAGCTACCACTCGTCTGACTTCTGCTTCCCTCAGGAGCGCAGCCCAGCGATCCATGGAGATGGTGGTAAATCCCGCCGCCAACCTGCAGCACAACACTTCGCGGACTACGAGGGGCGCCCCTGGGCGCCTCGCCGCAAGTATGTTAATGTGGAAACTGGGGAGCGCCGCAAAGCGCTCGGTGAAGACCGCGGCTACACCAGCCGTGAGAATCGCGGCCACACCAGCCGCAACACGTGGGCCTACGAGCGGAGCCGAACCGGAATCTAACAGAGGAGCCCAACTAAGACCACCGGACTCCAACAAAGGAGCTCAACTAAGACCAACGCCAGGGAGCAAGCCACGCAACAGCGAGACCAAGGACTCACGAAGCGCAACGTGGAGCAGCGAGACCGAGGATTCGCGAAGCGCAGCGTGGAACAGCGAGACCCTGGACTTACACAGCGTGGCGGAGGCCAGAGAGAGCAAGGACTCAGGCACCTGCACGGCGTGCAATGGGAGAACCAAGGGGCCAGAGAGAACAGGGCGCCAGCCGAGCTATCAGCGCGGGCGTTGCATATCCACGACCTACGGTGGGAGACCCAAGACCTACGAAAGAAGAACGAGGACCTACGCTTGCGCCTGCATCAGCTCGAGACGCGCTTGGCGATTTTGGTGACAATAGTGGACAGAATAGACAAAGGGGACGTCCAGTGAACGCTGATCATCCTGAAGACACTCTAGTCGAACCCAGAGGTGGGCATCCAGACACCAGCATCAGGAAGCCGAAGCTGGCGGCGATAAGCTTGCCAGTGTGGGGGAAATAATCCCTGTGCTGGGCACTAAGCCCAATCTTTCGTGTAAGATAATATTTTTATCATGGGAGGTCAGCTGCTGAGCTGACTTTTGTTCGCTGGTGACTGCGCATTGGGTGGTCTGCCTTTCCTGCACTGCACTCTGCACTTGTAGAGTATTGTGCACGGCTGCCAATGCAGCGAACTGAAATGTTGGTGACAGCACAACACAAAAGCAGTGTGATTGCTTTTGCTTGCCTGCCTTTGTGTGCCCTGCAGCCATGCTTGTTTTGATTTTCTATTGGAAAATCTGGCAGTGGTTTTTGCAGAGGTTTTCCTTTTATATAGCAAGTAAACAAACTTTGTTGTTGTCCCATAGGGGCGGGTCACCCAGCGGAGACTTCCTCCAGGGCACTCTAGTGCAGAGTTGCAGGCCTCCTAGAGGGTTGCCACTCTTCTAAGGAGAGGGGTGATGCGGTAGCGAGTGGGTCCCCCCAGCGCGACCGCAGAAGTCTCCGCAGGCGCAAAATGACCTCAGCAAAAGCGTAATCCCAGATTGAGAAATAAAGGCAGAAACAGCAATTGTTATAGCTAATTTTCACGAATTTCATACTAATTTCGCTATAATTCGTTGTGTTGTTAAAATTCTGCCGATTTCTGCCGATTTACGCTGATTTGTACGCATTTTTGCTCCTGTCCACAGGGATGTTTTGATACATTTGAGGCCTGTGGTAAGCGCCTTAGAAAGCTTTAAGGCAGTGCAAAATGTTTGCATTTTCAGGTGTTTCGTGTGCAAGGGCCGTGGAGCCCCCAACCGCTTCAATGGTAGGACCATCCATTCCCTGGGGAAGGTCGATGTGACCGTTCATCTGGGCCATGAGCGGGTGACTCAGCACTGCAAAGTGCTCAACACCGACGCCTTTGACATTGTGTTAGGCACAGATTTTCTGCGCTGTAACCCCGAGGTGAAACTGTTGTATTTGCAACGTCCCTATGCCCTTCACTGCGACTTTGGCAGTGGCATTTTCTCTGTCCCTCTGGAGCTGTCAAAAGGAAAAGAATCTGGTCTACGCTACGTGATCCGGTCTTTTCGAACTGAAAACTATTAGTTGGTGCGGCCTGTCTTAGAAAATGGACTGGCCGCCCTGCAGGTAGACCTGAATGAAGTTCAGGTGGAATTGTTCTGGAGTAAAGAGCAGTATATGATGCAGCTCTATTGCCCCCGGTATCTCAATAACGCCTATCGCTTCTATTAGAGATGGATGGGGCTGTGCTATGCTAACCCCCCATTCTCTCAACTCTGTAAGGTGCTTACCTAAATCGCCCTTGAAGGAGCGAGAGTGATCGTGTGTACCCCCGACTGGGGTACCACAGGGGAACACGCCTATTGGAGACAACTGTTGGACCGTATGACAGTGGGAGGAACTAATCGGTCCAATTCATCCAATCCACATCCCTGAGAAGTCTCAGGAGACCATGCCCGCCCCTAAATGGGGCAGTTTTCTGTTCATCGTGATGGCTCTCTAAACCCGGTACCAGTGAGTGACCTCGACCAGGTGGTACTCAAGGAGTTGATGGCCGAAAACAGAGGGCTTACCGTTCTGCATCTCAAGAAAAGATCCGAGTACTCTTTGGTCACTACTACGAGTAGTGAGTGCCCCGATGAGCGGGACCCTCCAGCAGTCTCCACACCTTTGGCTGATGCTGACGACCGTTTAAGCATTATCGCCAGCTCTATACCCCCGGTTGACCCGGAGGTGCGGACACTGAAGTACAGCGCTTTCCCAGCGCAGGTGCTTATGGATGAGGTGAATCTTGGTGAGTCCACTCATGGCGGGTCCCATGACCACACCGCTTTCTCCACGTAGGCCCTGCAGGTCAGGTACCTGGCGCTAAACCCTCACGCAACAACATGCCCGTTTCTTGGTACAATGTATAGAATCGCCAGCAGGTTGGGTGGGCTAAGTCTGAGGGTATCGAGCGACAAACACGCCCAGACCTCCTCAAGAGGACCGAGAAAATGTCTATATGGTCCCAGGAGGATGATGAAGAGATGACTCTTCCCGATCCTATAGTACCTCTGGTATACTTCCTTCACTAATCCCAGCAGGGTCGCCATACTTGGAGGATGAGCTACCCCCTGAAACAATGGGGCGCATGAAGAAACAGGAAAAAGGGAAGAGCAACCTCCATGCTGAGGAGGATTTCGTTGAGAAAATGGAGAGCATGAACCTAGACACCCGTCTGAGTAAACTCATCCAGAAATACCAGGACGTTATTGGAGCGTTGCCCCCACCCCTGTGTTGCAAAAAACTGGTCCAGATGCACCTCAAACTCAAACCCGAGTTTGAAGGGTTTGTGGTCAGACGGCGTCAATACCCCGTTCCACAAGACCAGATCGCCGAGATCGAATGCCAGATCCAAGAATGCATAGATGCTGGCCTTGTCGAGGAATATAAACACGGGGACTATCCCCGCCATTGTAGCCCTTTTTTTCTAGTTGCCAAACCTGGCTCCACAGCCATGCGCTTGGTCGTTCACTGCGGAGAGGTCAACAAAAATACCCAGAACTACTCAGGGAGTATCCCCAACATGGAGAGCACCATGGAGAAAATCACTAAATGCCGAGTCAAAACTAAGATGGACAAGCACAGTGGCTTCTGACAGGTAGACCTAACCGAGCAGCCCAGGAACTGCTTGCCTTTGTAACCCCTAAGGGCCGTGTCTTCCGCTCAAAGGTCATGCCCTTTGGTGTCGCGAATGCCCCTGCTCTCTTTCAGGAGCTGGTGAACAAAATCCTCTATATCCTGAGACGAAGACCCCTTGTACAGGAATTGGTTTCTCGCGGGGCAGTAATGGAGGCACACGTCAATGACGTGAGCCTGGGTACTAATACCCAGGAGGATCATATCCTCCTCCTACCCGAGTTTTTCACTGTCTGTCAGCAAAACCATGTCCGCATCAAACCCGAGAAATGTGAGTTCATGCGTGAGGAGATGGAGTATCTAGGTGTTGACATTGGGTATGGCTGGTGGAAACCAGTCGCATCTAAGATGCAACCTCTGCAGGACATGCAGACACGTGACAACCCTAACAAGGGTCTGCACGACGTTCAGAGTTTCATTGCCGCTTGCAACTTTTACCGGTGGCATATCCACAATTTCACGTATTCATCAGCGCCCTTGACTAAACTTATAAAAGATACCAACCCCTGGCGGTGGACCGACAAGGAAGAGGCCTGTTTTCAGGAGTTGAAGAAGAAAATCTGCTCTACAAACTGCCTGGGGGTACCCCGCCCTAAGAGCAAAATAATACTCGTTTCAGATGCCTGTGATGTAGCGGGGGGGGGTACCCTATACCAGTGGCAGGAGCTTCACCCCGCTTGTTTTGAAGTTCTATTGGAAAATCTGGCAGTGGTTTTGGCAGAGGTTTTCCTTTTATATAGCAAGTAAACAAACTTTGTTGTTGTCCCATAGGGGCGGGTCACCCAGCGGAGACTTCCTCCAGGGCACTCTAGTGCAGAGGTGCAGGCCTCCTAGAGGGTTGCCACTCTCTTAAGGAGAGGGGTGATGCGGTAGCGAGTGGGTCCCCCCAGCGCAACCGCAGAAGTCTCCGCAGGCGCAAAATGACCTCAGCAAAAGCGTAATCCCAGATTGAGAAATAAAGGCAGAAACAGCAATTGTTATAGCTAATTTTCACGAATTTCATAATAATTTCGCTATAATTCGTTGTGTTGTTAAAATTCTGCCGATTTCTGCCGATTTACGCTGATTTGTACGTATTTTTGCCCCTGTCCACAGGCGTGTTTTGATACATTTGGGGCCTGTGGTGAGCGCCTTAGAAAGCTTTAAGCCAGTGCAGAATGTTTGCATTTTCAGGTGTTTCGCGTGCAAGGGCCGTGGAGCCCCCAACCGCTTCAATGGTAGGACCATCCATTCCCTGGGGAAGGTCGATGTGACCGTTCATCTGGGCCATGAGCGGGTGACTCAGCACTGCAAAGTGCTCAACACCGATGCTTTTGACATTGTGTTAGGCACAGATTTTCTGCGCTGTAACCCCCAGGTGAAACTGTTGTATTTGCAACGTCCCTATGCCCTTCGCTGCGACGTTGGCAGTGGCATTTTTTCTGTCCCTCTGGAGCTGTCAAAAGGAAAAGAATCTGGTCTACGCTACGTGATCCGGTCTTTCCGAACTGAAAACTATTAGTTGGTGCGGCCTGTCTTGGAAAATGGACTGGCCGCCCTGCAGGTAGACCTGAATGAAGTTCAGGTGGAATTGTTCTGGAGTAAAGAGCAGTATATGATGCAGCTCTATTGCCCCCGGTATCTCAATAACGCCTATCGCTTCTATTAGACATGGATGGGGTTGTGCTATGCTAACCCCCCATTCTCTCAACTCTGTAAGGTGCTTACCTAAATCGCCCTTGAAGGAGCGAGAGTGATCGTGTGTACCCCCGACTGGGGTACCACAGGGGAACACGCCTATTGGAGACAACTGTTGGACCGTATGACAGTGGGAGGAACTAATCGGTCCAATTCATCCAATCCACGTCCCTGAGAAGTCTCAGGAGACCATGCCCGCCCCTAAATGGGGCAGTTTCTTGTTCATCGTAGATGGCTCTCTAAACCCGGTACCAGTGAGTGACCTCGACCAGGTGGTACTCAAGGAGTTGATGGCCGAAAACAGAGGGCTTACCGTTCTGGATCTCAAGAAAAGATCCGAGTACTCTTTGGTCACTACTACGAGTAGTGAGTGCCCCGATGAGCGGGAGACTCCAGCAGTCTCCACACCTTTGGCTGATGCTGACGACCGTTTAAGCATTATCGCCAGCTCTATACCCCCGGTTGACCCGGAGGTGCTGACACTGAAGTACAGCGCTTTCCCAGCGCAGGTGCTTATGGATGAGGTGAATCTTGGTGAGTCCACTCATGGCGGGTCCCATGACCACACCGCTTTCTCCACGTAGGCCCTGCAGGTCAGGTACCTGGCGCTAAACCCTCACGCAACAACATGCTCGTTTCTTGGTACAATGTATTGAATCACCAGCAGGTTGGATGGGCTAAGTCTGAGGGTATCGAGCGACAAACACGCCCAGACCTCCTCTAGAGGACCGAGAAAATGTCCCTATGGTCCGAGGAGGATGATGAAGAGATGACTCTTCCCGATCCTAAGGTACCTCTAGTAAGAAAAAGTCACTGCCATGTCTTTCTTGGAGGGCTTGATCCAGGCCAAGCCCCCCTTAAAACCCTTTTGTTGATGCTAAGACAAACTTAAGTGTTTTTATCTCTCTTTTGTTGCCTAAAGTACACTTTCTCAAAGTAACTAGGGTTGTGACCCTAGCCCCCCATGAAGTTCACCCCTACCACTCAACTGAGCAGTGGTACCTTCCTTCATGGAGGATATACGGAAAGAAAACAGGCATTTCATGCTTTAGGCCTTGGAGGTTAAGCCTAGTGGTCTCCCAGCCCAAGACCCCTGTACTCAATTGTTTCTACCACTCATTGTGGTCCTACTTTGTAACTGTTTCTGAATTCAGTTGCTTGGCCAAGTCATTTTCTGTGTGGTCCTGACATCTATGCCCCACATTCCTAACCAGCACCATTTCACCCAAAAGAGTGCACATAAAGTGCCTAATACAGCCTCTGACGCACGATTCAGACCAATTTTCATATAAAATCTTTTGTATTATCCATTTGTGATTGAATCTATGTGTATAAACCTGCTTTGTGTATCTGCAGCCCTTCTGTGTTACACTGGATTCCAAAACCAATCATTGATTCGACCCACATCCTGTTCTTGCTCTACTTGCTGCTTTGGTTTGGGTTTTCAACTACAAAACCTGCAGGACATCATTAAAATATCTAGGGCATAAATCAAGGACAGCTTTCCGGTAGCAGAGACAGTCCCTTGTGACCTTTTGAACCGACCCTGAGAAGAAGTGCAGCACAAAAGCTCAACAACAAATTCATCATGTCCACGTCAAGCGTCAGGACCTGGCCCATCAGAACTGTCCAAGTGCAAATGGGCAGCATGGCCCACCCTATGAGTGAAGCACCTTACCGAGCTCCACAACATCTCAGTGGCGCATCTGGGTCCCAAGGAGATCCAGAACGCAGAAGGGCGGAAGAATATAAAGGCCTTACCACCGAGGCCTTAGCAGCACACGGTGGAGACAGCTTCAGTCACCTCCACAGACGTGTAGCTGCCTCAGTATCCAGATCCAACTGTCCGGCTTCATCCTCAACAGCGATTGAAGGCCCTGAGGAGTATGAGGAACTGAGGAAGAAGATGGATGAGTACATCCTACATGAGGAGTACTACAAATCCATTCGTGGGGAAGATGGAGAGGAGCCATTGGCTGTACATGGATCCAGACCACGTACAGACCTAGGGTCCTACGGGCACTCTGGTCCGCCGTCCGACAGAGCCGAGACTGCATCCCTGCCAAGACGACCAAGACCTGAGTATCCAAGTCCATGTTGTCCAACCCCAAGGGCTCCCGAAGTGGGCCCGACTCGAGGCGAGGAACAACATCATCCAAGGCCAACCTACGGTGCCCTGGATCATACGGCCGAGCTGTTGGCCAAACTCCTGTCTGGATCAGAAGATCCAGATGTGACGGCCCTATCGGAGGCCATTAAGGCTAAACTGGGTATTGCAGAACCCTTACCCAAGCCAGAGTTGCCCTCTCTCTCTCCAGGACTGAGTACCCTCGCCGAAGATCTCAAGAGATCAAGGGTCTCAAGGCTGTTGCCTAAGGTCACCTGCCCCAGCCCCTTTCACCCCCGTGCCAGGACAGTGCCTATGGCTGATCTACAGGACGTACCTGCCACACAGATGGAGAGAAGAGGGCTGTCAGCCCTGGCACCTCTTGCCGGCGTGTCGCCTTCAGGCCTAACTCCGGGGGGTGGGAAGACGGGCAGACCAATTGCCCAGGCGAACATCCAGCTGGAACTCCCGGAGTTCGACCCCAAAAATATGCCCGAATGGGCAGAAGAATTTGCAGAGTTCCTTTTGTTGACTGGCCAATCCCATATGGATGTGGCCACCAAATGTTCACTGCTAAAACGCTCATGCAAAAAGAAATTTTTGAAAAAACAGGTGAAACAGATTGTGAAAACCTGTTCTACCTGGGCAGAGGTACTCCTGAGGTTGGAGAAAACATTCCCAGTCTATGAGACTGACCTCAGCGTACGCACACAGATCGAGGAGCTACCTATGCTCCCTGAGTTTCCATCCGCTGCGCGAATTTCTGAATATGTGTGCGACTTGGAGTACTTGTTTTCGAGGATGAACGTGGGCTCCTACGGAGCCAGTGAGCCCCACCTGTGGCTCATGAGTAAGATCCCCCAACGTACGTGGGATGATTGCTGCTCCACCTCTGAGAGGAAGAGCAGGACCCACTCGTACGATGAACTGGTGGATCTCTTGATTGAGCTAGCTCTTGAGAGAGAGAATTACTCCCACATGGAGAAATTCCTCAAGAAGCATTTGGGACGAGGTGGTACCCATACCCCCGAACGTGGCGAAGGGAAAGGGCATAAAAATCCCACTAACACCAACCAGGGAGGTGGTAAAGGGAGGGGTAACCTACGTGCCATGAATGAGGTTAAACCTGATGCAGGTACACCCCCCCTGTTCTACTGCAGACCTGTCAATGACAAGGGGGGACCTTGTCATGCCTCTGACTGCGATCTCCGCAGTGGCTGTATGCTGCAGATGAAACGTCAGCAGCATACCAAAGATGGGAAAACTGTGACCCATCAGGACCATTTCAGGTGTACCATCACCTGTGGTTACTGTGGCAAACGTCGTCACTACGAGGACGAATGCCACATCAAGAAACACGAGAGTGACAAACTCAAGCGTCAGGAGGCGGAACGCCAGAAGACCCAGACGCCCGCAAAAAATCCCCCGAACGGGGATAAAGTTGGTAAAGGACGTGGCAAGGGGGGTGGCAAAACTGGACCCCCTAACCCCCAGAGGCGCTCATCAGCGCCCGTTGCTACACCCACTCCTGCTGCTACACCCGCTCCTGCCACAGGTGACCCCAAGAAACGCCCCCAAAGGGGATAACGCTACCCCTGAGGGGAATCATTCCAAGAAGAGGCGCTTGGCCTGGATGGCCAAGTCCCTCATGGCTGCAAGGCTGGATGTGAACTTCCCTGATGAGGAATAGGGGGGCGGCTCTGAAGAGGAGGACTTGGTTTTCTGGATCCTCGTGAAAATCGGGGATCAGGTTTTTCGAGCGGTGCTTGATACCGGTGCAACACTTTCCATAGTGGCCCGGCGCCTGCTTAGGACTTTTAAGAAAACTAAGACCGTGGCCATAAGAGTAGGGGATGGGCGTACCATCCATTCCTTGGGGGGGGTCGATGTGACTATATGTCTGGGCTACGAAACCGTGACCCAACACTGCAGAGTGTTGGACACTGACGCCTTTGACATCGTCATTGACACCGACTTTCTACGAAGAAACCCCCAGGTAACACAGCGTCCCTATTCTTTGCACTGCGACTTTGGCAGTGGGCTATTCTCCGTACCTTTGGAGCTGTCAGGACGAAAAGAATCTGGGCTGCGCTACGCAGCCAAGACGAACTATCGTACTGAAAACTACCAATTGGCCCGTCACGTTGTTGAAAATGGACTGGCGGCCCTTCAGGTAAACCTGAATGAGATCCAGGGGGAATTGTTTGCGAGCCAACAACAGCACATCATGCGGTTGTACTGCTCGAAACAACTGAACAATGCTTTCGGTTTCTTCTGAAAAGCAATGGACCTAGCGTATGCTAACCCTCCCTTCTCCCTGCTCGCGAAGGTTCTAACCAAAATCGCTTATGAGGGAGGAAGGGTTGTTATGTGCGCCCCTGACTGGGGTTGCTCTGGTGAACATGCTTACTGGCGCCGTATGCTAGACCGAATGACCGTGGGAAGAGTGCAACTCCCCGACAGCCCCATCTATGTGCCTGAGGACTCAGACACAGCTATGCAGGCCCCTGAGTGGGCCAGTGTCCTGTCTATAGTCGATGGATCTCTCAATCCTGTACCCCTGTGTGATCTAGACCAGGTGTTACTGAAAGAGGTCATGGCGAAAATCGTGGCCTGACCCTTAATGATCTCAAAAGTCGATCTCCTGAGCACCTATCTGCCACACTTACAGGGTGTGAGTCTCCCGAGGACTATCTGGAACCTGCAGCTGTAAAAGAGGATGCTGACGACCAACTGTCTGAGATCGCCAGCACTATTCCCTCTGTTGATCCCAGCTGTGTTGACCTAAAGCATAGTGCTTTCCTAGCCCAGCTGTTGCTAGAGGGGGTAGATCTAGAGTCAACCTCTGAACCCGCTTCCCCTGTTGGGAAGCCAGTGCTACACATGCAGCCTGTGCACACAGGTGAACCCGTGGCCCGGAGTGCTGATGCTCTGGCGCGGCCTGCTGCTAATAACATGCCATTGTCTGAGCATGACACTCACGAACTCCGGCGGCTGTTATACCTGAAGGCCGAAGGTATTGAGCGCCAAGAGCGGCTGCAATACCTCAGACAGACCTGGAAATCCTCCATCTGGTCTGAGGAGGACGATGAGTCCTATACGCTGCCTGATCCTGAGATACCTCTAGTGTATTCTCTACACTATGGGCAGCAATGTCCCCCTGAGTGGGACGATGGTACTGTGCCTGCCCAAACTGCTGATCGGCATAAAAAGAAAGAACATGGAAAAAGCAACCTCCATGCTGAGGAGGATTTCCTTCAGAAACTCGAGAGTCTTAACCTTGACCCCCGCTTGAAGAAACTGCTGATAACCTATGAGGAGGTGTTCGGCGCCTTGCCGCCTCCCCTTTCTTGTAAAAAACTGGTCCAGATGGACCTGAAATTCAAAACAACAGTTTGAAAAGACGCGAGTGAGGCGTCGTCCTTATCCAGCTCCACAGGAACAGGTTGAAGAAATCGGGCGCCAGATCCAAGAATGCATTGATGCTGGCCTCGTTGAAGAGTATAAACACGGGGACTATCCCCATCACTGCAGTCCCTGTTTCCTTGTTGCCAAACCCGGGTCGACTGCACTACGTCTTGTTGTAGACTATGGTGAGGTCAACAAGAAAACCCAGAACCACTCAGGGAGTATTCCTCACATGGAAAACACCCTGGAGCGTATTGCCAAATGCAGGTATAAGACCAAAATGGACAAACGCTCTGGTTTCTGGCAGGTGGACCTAACCGCCGCAGCTCAGGAGCTGTTGGCCTTTATAACCCCTAAGGGCCGTGTCTTCAAGTGGAAGGTTATGCCTTTCGGTGTGGCTAATGCCCCAGCGCTCTTCCAGGAGCTTATGAACAAAATTTTGTACATACTGAGGCGCAGGCCTCCAGTACAAGAGTTGATTTCTCGGGGTGCAGAAATGGAGGCTCACATCGACGACGTGAGTTTGGGCACTAATACCAAAGAGGACCATGTCCTTCTCCTCCGTGAATTTTTCATTGTCTGTCAAGAAAACCATCTCCGAATCAAACTCGAAAAATGTGAGTTTATGAAAGAGGAGATGGAGTATTTGGGTTTCGACGTGGGGTATGGCTGGTGGAAACCAGCCGCGTCTAAGATGCAGCCCCTACAGCACATGCAGATTCGCGATGACACTAAGAAGGATCTACACGATGTGAGGAGTTTTGTGGGCGCCTGTAATTTCTATCGGCGTCACATCCACAATTTTACTTACTCCTCTGCACCCCTCACTGACCTGATCAAGAAAACTACTCCCTGGAGGTGGACCTCCAGAGAGGAAGAGTGTTTCCAGGAGTTGAAGAAGAAGATTGCCTCCTCCAACTGCCTGGGAGTGCCCCGCCCTGAGGGCGAGATAGTCCTGATCACTGATGCCAGTGATGTAGGGGGGGGTGGTACGATCTACCAATGGCAGGAGCTTAACCCCGCTGAACTAACCCACTGCCATTATCGTACTACTGGACTGAACCGTGATGATTCGTTGAAACATGACTATCCTACCAGTGAGTGGCGACTGGTACCACTAGGGCACTGGAATTGGAAATGGAACCAAGCGCGTTCCAACTACAGCACCTATGACCAGGAACTCCTGGCCGGTATGTTGGTGCTATCGTCACAATCCCGAGTCCTGGGATCTAACCCTATTGTCTGCCTGTGTGACCAGGAGCCTGTGAAGTCTTTTCAGAAGGGCCCACCACCAGAAAAAGCAAAGCTAAAACGGTGGTGGACTTACCTGAGCCAGTTCAGGCTGACAGTGCATCATATCCCCGGGATTAAGAATGCACTGTCTGACTATATCTCGCGCAACAACTTCAATGCGCTTATTGGTGAGAGCTCTGAGGCGCTCGCCAAAGAGGCTTTCCAGCGTATGGATGTCCAGCTTGACCTGTCCATGCGCACTGCTGGAATCCTGGAGGGTAGGAGTCTAACCGACTATCAGTCAGAGTATGAAGAAATTCTCCAAACCCTCAGCACTGGTCTCGAACCCCGTAACATTGACGGGCACAAGTGGTATAAAAACAATCAGTACCTCTTCTACGACGACCGAATTGTGGTGCCTGAGGCACGACTGGATGGGTGCCTACAGTGGTCCCATCTCAGTTCTGGTCAAACTGGCGCTAATCGCTCAGTGGACTTCTTCCGTGAGTGTTTCTACTCTAGTCTAACCCTGACTGAACTGAGGTCGCGTATGCAGACCATTGTGAATGCTTGTGGCTGTCATGCCAGCAAGCAGAGCGACAGTAGGGATAGGAGCCTGATCTCCAGCTTACCCATACCCTATTGTGCTAACTCTCTTCTCTACGTGGATTTCATCCACGGCCTACCACGCTTTGGCGGCTATGATAGTTGCCTCGTGGTCACCTGTGGTCTATCTCGCTTCACCCGTGTGTTCCCTTGCAATGAGAAAATCACAGGTGAGCAGGCTGCCAACATGTTGGTCGAACAATGGTTCGAACCCTATGGAGTACCTAGGCAGGTGCACTCTGATGAAGATGTACGCATCCGCAGTGACACTGGGTGGTACAAACGAGTGCTAAGTGCCCTCAACGTGGAGGTAACCACAGGTGTGCCCTATACCCACACGTCTAACCCTCTCTGTGAGAGACAGAACCGTGTGGTGGAGCAAAACTTAAGAATCCTGATGAAACAGGAGCGCACCAAGGACTGGGTACGCCTAGTGCACTGGGCAGTGCTGACCATGAGCTCACAGCGGAGCTCTTCTACGGGTTTCACCCCCCACGAACTGTTCCATGGAGGACGACCTGCTTGGTTCTTCAAAACCCCCTTGCCTGAGGACTTCAAGAGCCCTGTGGGAGATTGGCTCGAACACAAGCAGTCTCTGGCTAAACAGGCTGGTACTAACCTGAGAAACATTCTTGACCGTGAACAGAGCCGACGGAACCGCCTACGGCGACCTGCCAGCTTCAAGGTTGGTGACCTTGTTTTGGTTCACCATTCACGCCTACCCTCCTGGCCACGTAACTGCCTACCGGACCCTTACTTTGGACCCTATCGTATCATCAGGATAGATGGATCCAGGATCCATGTCAGGTGCAGTCCACGTCTGGATGTTGAACTGCTGTGTGCACCTAAGCAGTTGAGGCACTATCACTCCCCTGATGACTTGTCTTGGGATGAGTGGCGCCTCAGCGACAGTGAGGTTGAGCGTATAGACCTAGAGAACGCTGCCAGTCCAGAGAAGGCTGACGAACTCGAAGAGATGACTGCCGATGAGATGGCAGTCGATGGTTACTACGTGGTTGCAGGTATTGCTCGCCACGAGTATAAACAGGGATGGAAATTCCTAACCCTGTGGGATGGCTATGGGTTATCTGAGGCGACCTGGGAACCTATGTCAGCCTTCATACAACCAGATGCGAGTATCAACCCCATCGTCCGCACTTACCTCGTTGAGAACAACGAGGGGCAGCTCCTGACCCGTGCTGAGACTATGTCCCAGCGTAAGAAGCGAAACTAATCTCCCTGTGTCAGCCTACTGACAGGTGCAGTGAGCAATCTTCTGCAGACGTGCCTGTGTATGGGTGTAAGAGCAGTTGTCACAGTTGCCCCGGATTGCATCGCAGGACAGGACCGTTAGCCCCCCGTGACAACCACTCCCTGGCCGAAGGCCATTGGTTTTTTCACAGACTACTGCTTACTGAGCACTGCACTGACCCTGTCCGTGCCCTGCAGACCCATGCCTATGGTTTCCAGCGTCAGCCAGGTGGCCGCTTATCAGGATTGCAGCCACCCAGGGAGTGTGTGCCTTGTTGACCATGTGTTGCATGGGTACTGCCCTAATGTAATGACCTTGGAGAGCCAACGAAGAACGGTGGCTTACTACACCAGGGGGAAATGACAAGCAAGGTGTTATGAGGCAAGGTGTGTCTTCCCTCCTTGGGGACAAGCGAGCCCACAGTTAGGACCCCTGACTGGTCCAGACCCATTGGGTTCTACCCTTCCTTACAGGGTTTACCATACCCCTATGTGTGCTACGTATGTCTGTGTGTGTCTCACTTCTCTCCCCAGCGTGGCTCCCGGAGACCGGGCTTCCCCGACGTCGGACCGAAGGTCCTAATCAGGTACTATTACCACTCCTATGGCGCCCAATTTCTGTGCTGGCGCCTATCCTTGGGGTAAGACGGCAAAAGCCCTACCTACTAGAGGGGAGGGGTGGCCAAGTGTGCTAAGGGCATACAAAACGCCCATTTTTGCTACAGGCCAAAAGCTAACGCACTCCCCTGCCCACGAGGAAAAGCACGCGGGACAGGAGACACCACTACACTAGACTCACTAACGCCAGCACCGGCCTTTGAAGGCAGGCTGAGCACTCATCACTTGCACTCAACTCCTGCAAGGCCTGCTGACCCTGACCCCTACACACGCTACTGGGTGCTGCTGTCGAAGATCACTCAGGTCCTAATGACCCTCCTGTGAAGAAGGCAAGAGAGCACAGCGCTGCTAAGCAACTGTGGCCTAACAGGGGACGCCACAACGCGTTCCCCCTGCTAGGGCTTGGAGGGAAGGGGTGCTCTCGTTGCGTGCACAGCGCAGATGTCATTGAAGTAGAACTGCCCTCGCCAGTCCTGGCTGAGGCACAGTCATTTGATGGGTGATCAGCGCCCCTGTTTTGCTGGGGCAGAAAAATGGATAGCCGCCGAAGGCAGCTGCTGCGTGCACCAATCACCCTGAACCTCTCCCGCCTGTACAACAGAGGCAAATGAAGGGGTGTTTGCGGCGGAGGAACCAAGCCACACTCCACGTATTATACGCTTTTCAGTGTGACCTATAATACACTGTCCGCAAACACGCTGAAGGATCAGCTCCCCTGTCAAGCAAGCAAGCTTTAAGAGACTCCTCAGGTTCTCTTAAAGAACGTACCAAGGAGCCTCTGGGTAACCTAAACAAGGTTTACCGTGCGCAATTCGCGTGGCTTACCCTTTAATGCATCATGTGCAGGCAGGGAAGGGAGGCTTAACCATATCCACACTGACTCAACCAGGAGGTGAGCTCCTCCTGGGCTAACCTACCTTACTCACCATGCATCGTGTGAGTGCCGAATGAAGCGGACACAAAACAAGCCTAAGCGTTTTAAGCAACCCTACTTTAACGCCACGGCCACACACGAACAAACGCTTTCTTTACTTACCTGTGAAGAAGAAAACAAGGGCGAATTTGGGGTACAGGTAAACCGTGACAGCGTGTGAATGCCTCGATTAGGCTTATGCATCGCGAGCACAGCGCATATTCTAACCCTACGTGCGCGCTGCGCGCTCCATTCGCATCGCATACCTTTCATTCCTGTGCAGACCTGTGCAGAGCACGAGGAGGAACACCCGAACCCCCAACGAACACAGCGTTGACAACCCTAACGTTTTGACGAAACAACCAACACGAACACAATGCATGCGTGTGAGATGACACTGACAACCTGAGAGGTGGGTTGTTGACCTGCTCTGTGGTGTGGGTTGAATTTGAAGACTTTTCTCTGAAGTTTATAAAAATTTTGATGCAACTGTGCAAAAATTTCTGTTAGAACTTTAAAAAACTACGGCTCATACATTCTTTTTCAAAAGCCGTTTACGCTTGCGCAACCCTTTTCTTGGAGTCCGCTTCCTTTGCGCTTGTCTGCGACTTTGAGTTATGTGTAAAAATGACGATTTCCCGCCCGGTTTCGTCGATTTTTAACGGTTTCACTTGCTAAATCGCAACCCCTTCCGCTAAACCGCAGGAATCACTCCCTGCTGGTTACATTTTCTATTTTTTCCAGCTCCTGGAGGTTTGTGTCCTCCATTGGGAGTATTGCTCCGCCCTGGCCCTTGGTCAGGACGTATACTAAAACGCTGTTTATACAGCAATGGCCGTCCGCATTAGAGCGTTCGACTGTACTCTAGTGGGCAAGCATATGTGCTCTAGGGAGGGAGTCCTGGGTTCAAACCCCACTACCCCCAAACTTTTACCACAAGTTTTCGTCGCACGCCGGCGACTTTTGAGGAATGCCCCATCGAAGGGACATCATTCACGGTACATTACACTGTTTTTCAAGGATACCTACAGTGTGATAGGCTTCTATGAAGTGATGAGGATGTTTTTGGTAAGTTTAATGCATTTTCTGAGGTAATTTTGGGCATATTTGGGCCTTTTTCCTTGGTCCTAGTACCTTAGCTAACTAGTACTCCAGGGGGGTCCTAAGGTACCTCTAGTAAGAAAAAGTCACTGCCATGTCTTTGTTGGAGGGCTTGATCCAGGCCAAGCCCCCCTTAAAACCCTTTTGTTGATGCTAAGACAAACTTAAGTGTTTTCATCTCTCTTTTGTTGCCTAAAGTACACTTTCTCAAAGTAACTAGGGTTGTGACCCTAGCCCCCCATGAAGTTCACCCCTACCACTCAACTGAGCAGTGGTACCTTCCTTCATGGAGGATATACCGAAAGAAAACAGGCATTTCATGCTTTAGGCCTTGGAGGTTAAGCCTAGTGGTCTCCCACCCCAAGACCCCTATACTCAATTGTTTCTACCACTTATTGTGGTCCCACTTTGTAACTGTTGCTGAATTCAGCTGCTTGGCCAAGTCATTTTCTCTGTGGTCCTGACATCTATGCCCCACATTCCTAACCAGCACCATTTCACCCAAAAGATTGCACATAAAGTGCCTAATACAACCTCTGAGGCACGATTCAGACCAATTTTCATATAAAATCTTTTGTATTATCCATTTGTGATTGAATCTATGTGTATGAACCTGCTTTGTCTATCTGCAGCCTTTCTGTGTTACACTGGATTCCAAAACCAATCATTGATTCGATCCACATCCTGTTCTTGCTCTACTTGCTGCTTTGGTTTGGGTTTTCAACTACAAAACCTGCAGGACATCATCAAAATATCTAGGGCATAAATCAAGGACATCTTTCTCCTCTGGTATACTTCCTTCACTAATCCCAGCAGGGTCGCCATACTGGGAGGATGAGCTACCCCCTGAAACAATGGGGCGCATGAAGAAACAGGAAAAAGGGAAGAGGAACCTCCATGCTCGGGAGGATTTTGTTGAGAAAATGGAGAGCATGAACCTAGACACCCGTCTGAGTAAACTCATCCAGAAATACCAGGACGTTATTGGAGCGGTGCCCCCACCCCTGTGTTGCAAAAAACTGGTCCAGATGGACCTCAAACTCAAACCCGAGTTTGAAGGGTTTGTGGTCAGACGGCGTCAATACCCCGTTCCACAAGACCAGATCGCCGAGATCGAATGCCAGATCCAAGAATGCATAGATGCCCGCCTTGTGGAGGAATATAAACACGGGGACTATCCCCGCCATTGTAGCCCTTTTTTTCTAGTTGCCAAACCTGGCTCCACGGCCATGCGCTTGGTCGTTCACTGCGGAGGGCTCAACAAAAATACCCAGAAATACTCAGGGAGTATCCCCAACATGGAGAACACCATGGAGAAAATCACTAAATGTCGAGTCAAAACTAAGATGGACAAGCACAGTGGCTTCTGACAGGTAGACCTAACCCCAGCAGCCCAGGAACTGCTCGCCTTTGTAACCCCTAAGGGCCGTGTCTTCCGCTCGAAGGTCATGCCCTTTGGTTTCGCGAATGCCCCTGCTCTGTTTCAGGACCTGGTGAACAAAATCCTATATATCCTGAGACGAAGACCCCTTGTACAGGAATTGGTTTCTCGCGGGGCAGTAATGGAGGCACACGTCGATGATGTGAGCCTGGGTACTAATACCCAGGAGGATCATATCCTCCTCCTACCCGAGTTTTTCACTGTCTGTCAGCAAAACCATGTCCGCATCAAACCCGAGAAATGTGGGTTCATGCGTGAGGAGATGGAGTATCTAGGTGTTGACATTGGGTATGGCTGGTGGAAACCAGTCGCATCTAAGATGCAACCTCTGCAGGACATTCAGACACGTGACAACCCTAACAAGGGTGTGCACGACGTTCGGAGTTTCGTTGGCGCTTGCAACTTTTACCGGTGCCATATCCACAATTTCACGTATTCATCACGCCCTTGACTGACCTTATAAAAAAGACCAACCCCTGGTGGTGGACCGACAAGCAAGAGGCCTGTTTCCAGGAGTTGAAGAAGAAAATATGCTCTACAAACTGCCTGGGGGTACCCCGCCCTAAGAGCAAAATAATGCTCGTTTGAGATGCCTGTGATGTAGCGGGGGGGGGGGTACCCTATACCAGTGGCAGGAGCTTAACCCCGTTGAGTTGTCTGACTGCCCGTTTCAAACTTCAGGTCTGAACCGCAATGGTACCCTGAAGCATGACTACCCCGCCAATGAGTGGCGTCTAGTGCCTCTTGGGCACTGGAACTGCAAGTGGAATCAAGCTCGATCCAACTACAGTACCTACGACCAGGAATTCCCGGCTGGGATGCTCGTGCTATCTTTCCAATTCTGTCTGCTTGGCAGTAACCCTATCGTCCGACTCTGTGTCCAACAGCCTGTGGAAACGTTTCAGAAGGGTCCCTCTCCTGAAAAAGCGAAAATAAAGCGATGGTTGACCTCCCTCAGTCAGTTCAGGCTGACTGTCCACCATATACAGGGTACAAAGAACGAGATGGTTGACTATATATGTCGTACCAACTTCGACGCCCTCCTAGGTGAGAGCTCAGAGGCGTTGGCCAAAGAGGCGTTCCAGCGCATGGATGTCTAGCTGGACCTATCCATGAGCACAGCAGGTGTACTGGACGGCTGGAGTCTGAGAGACTACCATGCGGAGTACAGATGAGTGCTCAACTCCCTCAGTGATGGCCTAGAGGCACGCCTGATAGACGGCGACCGTTGGTATAAATATAACCAATATGAAGTCCGTATAGTTGTGCCTGAGACACGACTGGATGGTTGCCTACAGTGGGCCCATCTCAGTTCTGGGCACACAGGTGCAACCGGTCTGTTGACCTTCTTAGGGAGCGTGTCTACTCCCGGCTAACCTGTGTTGAGCTACGCGCTTGTATGCAGGCCATAGTGGACTCCTGTGGCTGTCACGCCAGCAAACAGAGCGACTCAGGTGACCGGTGACTGGTCTCCAGTCTGCCCATCCCCTACTGTGCTAATTCTCTGTTGTACCTGGATTTCATCCATGGTCTGCCTAAGTTTGGTGGTTATGACAGTTGTTTGGTTGTCACCTGTGGCCTGACCCGTGTCACCCGTGCGTACCCCTGTAACAAAAAGATCACAGGGGAACAGACTGTGAAATCTTTGGTTGAACAATGGTTCGAATACTATGGGGCACCTAAGAGGGTGCAGTCGGACGAGGACGTACGTATCCGGAGTGACACCGGATGGTACAAGCGAGTACTGGACGCCCTGAACGTCAATGTAACCGCATGTGTCCCCTACACTCATGCTCTTAACCCTCCTCGCGAGAGACAGAACCATGTGTTGGAGCAGAACCTGAGGATTATGATGAGACAGGAGCGTACCAAAGATTGGGTACGCCTGTTACCCTGGGCTGTCCTAACCATGAACTCTCAGGACAATTCTTCAACTGGCTATACCCCAAACGGACTGTTCCATGGGGGGCGTCCTGTGTGGTTCTTCAAAACCCCTTTTCCAGAGGACTACAAGAGCCCCGTAGGGGACTGCCTGGAGCATAGGCAGGACCTGGCTAACCTGGCTAGAGCTAACCTGAAACAAGTTTGATAACGTGAGGTGACTGGGCGTAACCGCACGAGACGTCCTGCCTCCTTCAAGGTAGGGGACCTTGTGCTGGTACACTACTGGCGATTGCCCACGTGGTCCCAGAACTGTCTGCGGGACCCTTACTTTGGGCCCTACCGCATTATGAAAATAGATGGATCCAGGATCCATGTGAGGTGCAGTCCCCACCTACTTGAAGAGCTGCTTTGTGCACCTGAACAGCTGAGACATTACCACTTACCTGACAAACTGTCCTGAGACGAGTGGCGTTTGTTTGATAGAGAGGTCGAGCGCATCGACCTAGAGAGCGCTACCAACCCTGAGGAGGCAGACGAACCCGGAGAAATGACTGCCGATGAGATGGCAGTTGACAGCTACTACGTGGTTGCAGGTATTGCACGCCAGGAGTATAAACAGGGGTGGAAAATCTCTTACCCTGTGGGACGCATATGGGCTATCTGAGGCAACCTGGGAGCCCGTGTCTGCCTCTATACAGCCAGATGGGAGTATCAACCCCATCTTTCGTTCCTACCTCGGTGAGAACAATGAGGGACAGCTACTAACCCGTGCTGAGACTCTGTCTCAGAAGGAGAAGAAAGGCGAATCTCCCTGTGCCTATCTATTTATTGTGCCTAACCTAACTGAGGAGTTTGCAAGCCTCAGGAGGCGGCGTTATACCCCAGACATCCCCTCCTCTCGTTTGGGAGTCTCCTTCCGGCCACTCCCGCAGGAGTATTGGCTCCCCCCGGAGGTAGACTTCCCCCGCACGAAGACCGACACTGAGGATCGTGGGCACACCACCAGGCCGCTTATGTTGTTTGCAGCCCAATGGTTGGTGCGTCCTATTGCCCCAGCCTCCCACCACACATTCTCCGCGCAGTGCAGTACCAAGAATGCGCCCACGCGCTGGACTAGGTACCTGTGGGGTCGATTCAGTCCGGGATGCCCACCTCAATACGAGCATCTCAACTGCGGGTCACCTGAACACGCTGGCCTACGTTAACAGATCCCCCCCTGACTTGGACTCACAGTTGAGGCCCTTTACCGCGACCCCCTCTGTTTTCTAACCTCCCAAGGGCGGTGAGCAGTGTTGTCCTGACAACTAGACCTGATCAGTGTGTTCCCGGACAGGTTCAGGACTCCGGTAGAGCTCCAGGTTCGGTGATTGTACTAACATCCTCCAGCAATCGGGATCGGTTTTCGAAACACCTGCACATCGGCTGCTTTTGAAGTCCAGTACCTGTCCAGGTTGTGCCCTGCACTCCCATGCCTGTGGTTACCAGCGTGAACCAGGTGGCCGCTTATCAGGTTTGCAGCCAACCAGCGAGTGTATGGCTTGTTGACCACGTGTTGCATAGGATATGCCCTAAAGTACCCGGCTTGGGGAGCGGACGAAGAGCGGTGCTTTCTACTCCAGGGGGGAACGACAAGCAAGATGCTGTGAAGCAAGGCGTGTCCACCCTGCTTGGGGACAAGTGTGCCAACAGTTAAGACCCCTAACTGGTCGAGACCCATGGGGTTCCACCCTTCTTGGCGGTGCTACCATAATCTAATTGTGCTACCTATGTCTGTGTGGGTCTCACTTCACTCCCCGGCGTGGCTCCCTCTCGGGCTTCGCTGATGTCGGACCGAAGGTCCTAGTCCCACTCCTATGGCGCCCAATTTCTGTGCCGGCGCCTATCCTTTGGGAAGGACAGCAAAAGCCCTAGACGAGTGGGGTGGCCAAGTGTGCTGAGGGCATATGAAACGCCGAGACATTTTCTAGAGACCAAAAAAAGCACGCGGAGCAGGAGACACCACTACACTACACTCACTAGTGCAAGCACCAGCCTTCGGAGGCAGGGTGAGCACAGCCGCACTCAGTCCTGGCCAAGCTTGCTGACCCTAACCCCTACACACGCTACTGGGTGGCCATGGCAAGGAACTCACGAGCCTCATCTGCTCCCCTGTAAAATTGCAAGCGAACAGAGCGCCGCTGGGCAATTGTGGCCTGCCAGGGACCCCCTCGCGCGTTTTCTTGAAAGGGCTTTGAGGGAAGAAGCGCTTCATCAGCGTGCAAAACGGGGATTATGATGAAGTCGGACTGTCCCTGCCACTCCTAGCGGAGGCACAGTTTGTTGTTTGTGTGATCTGCGCCCTTTTTAGCATGGAGTCGCCGAAGGCAACAGCTGCTGCACCACTTCACCCTTTTCCCTTTCCCGCCTGAGAAAAAAGACAGATGAAGGACGGTTAGCGGCTGAGAAACCCAACCAACCTCGCTGTATTATACAGATCTTAGGTGGGAAAAGAATACACTGTCCTTTAACCGTCCTGCAAGCAAGCAAGCTTAAGGACTCCGCCCGGTCTCTTATAGAACGTAGGGCGGAGCCCTGGGTAGGCTAAACAAGGGTTATAGCGTGTGCACAGCGTGTGCCCTACAGCATCATGTGTATGCAGGGAAGGGGGGCGAACAACAACTTTTTTTTTCTAACATTAACCCCACATTTATCCAATCATGACAAAACTCAATCAGGACTTGAGCTCCTCCTGGGCTTACGGAACTTACTCACCACGCATCAGGTGTATGCCGAAGGACATCGAACGCAAGGGCAACCCTAAGCGTTTCAACAACCCTAAGGCGAGATATAAAACGCCCTAAGCAATTAATGCATTGTGTGTATCATGCATGGACTTCTCACCTTGCTTCCTACAGGGGAAAGAGAGGGAATGGCCAGCAACTGCACAGCGCAGAACGAAGCCGAAGCGTTTTAAACAGCCCTATATTAACGCTACGGCAAGGCAGGCACGAGCAAGCACTTTCCTTTTTGACCTGTGAAGAAAAGAGAAAAGCGGACGGATGCACAGAGAAAGCGCCACGACGTGTGGATGCCTGGATTAGGCACATGCATCGTGAGCACAGCACATACTCTAACCCTACGTGCGCGCTGCATGCTCCAGTCGTCTAACATACCTTTCATTCCTGTTTTGACCTTTGCAGAGCAAGAGAAGTGAACGCGGAAACCCCCAACAAACGCAGCGGTGACAACCCTAGCGTTTTAACGAAAAAAAACAACACAAACGCAATGCATGCGTGCGACATGACACTAACATACCTGAGAGGCGGGCTGTCCACCTGCTCTGTTGTGTGGCTGCCTGTTAACTACTTTCTCCTGAAGTTTATAAAAAGTTTGGTGCAACTGTGTGAAAATTTCTTTTAGAAACGTTAAAAGGCACGGCCCATACCTTCTTATCTAGGAGCCGTTTACGCTTCCGCACCTCTTTTGGGTGGTGCGCTTCTGTTGCGCTTGTCTGCGACCTAACGTTTTGGACTAAAAATGACGATTTCCAACCTCTTTTCGTCAGTTTTTAGCAATTTGACTTCTTAAACGGCTACCCCTTTTGCTAAACCACAGGATTCACTCCCTGTTGGTTCTATTTCCTTTTTTTTGCAGCTCCTCGAGTTTTGTGCCCTCCATTGGGAGTATCGCTCCGCCCTGGTCCTTGGTCATGACATTTACTAAAATGCTGTTTATACAGCGGTCGCCGTCCGCATTAGGGCGTTCGATTGTACTCTAGTGGGCAAGCATGTGCTCTCTATGGAGGGAATCTTGGGTTCAAACCCCACTACACCCACATTTTTACCAAAGGTCTTCGCCGCACGCTGGCGACATTTGAGGAATGCCCCAGGAACAGAAATCATTCACGGTATATTACACTGTTTTTCAAGGGTAGCTACAGTGTGGTAAGCTTCTCCGAGCTGATGGGAGTGTCATTGGCTGGTTTGGTGCATTGTCTGAGGTAATTTTGGGGATACTGGAGCCTTTTTCCTTGCTCCTACTAGCTTGATCAACTAGTACTCCAGACAGGAGTAAGAACACGTTACTGCCATGTCTTTCCTGGGGTACTTGATCCAGGCCAAGCCCCCCCTAAACCTTGAGAGGATGTTCAAACTAACACTTAATCATTTTCATCAGTCTTTAAAAGCTTGAAGTATACTTTCTCAAAGTAACTACGGTTATAACCCTAGCCCTCCATGAAGTTCACCCCTACCACTCAACTGAGTGGAGGTATCTTCCTACATGGAGGCAAAACCAAAAAAAAGTAGGCACCTCTTGCCTAGGCCCTTGTAGGTTAAGCCTAGTCCAGCACCTCAAGACCCCTATACTCAGTTGTTTCTATCACTTATTGTGGTTCTACGTTTTAACTGATTCTGAATTCAGTTGCTTGGCCATGCTGCCCAAGCCACATCCTGTGTCTCGCCAAACTCTTTTGCCCCAGATTCCTAACCACCTCCATTGTATCCAAAGGAGTGCACATGAAGTGCATGGTACTATCTTGGGGACCTGAGTCATGTCAGTCTTCACATAAAAATATCTATTTTGTTTATAAACCGTTGGAGCATTGTATTTGGATCTACATTTGTCTAGCTGCAGCCCCTCTTTGTTACAGATGTTTTGATTGTGGAAGGACTTATCCTGCTTTGATTAATCTGCTGCCTGGACTTGCTCTACTCTATCTTTGTGTTGACTTCATTTTGACGTTGGGAAAATCGGCACAGTTTTTCTAAAACAAATACAAGGAATAAGCAGACGTGTGAGCAAACCAGAAATCTTTTCTATATTGGCACTGTGGATGTTCAGCATCCGCCTCAATCGAAGAACGCACACACCTATCCCTCGTCCCAAAAATGGTAACTGAATAACCTGAGATACCTGAAAAAGGCAATGAGCGATCATTCCCCATCAAAGACGGAGTTTGAGACTCCTCTGAAGTCAACTCGCTGGGAGGAGCATTTTGTAAGCCTTTACTCCAATCAGAGATCCTGTCCTGAAGTGTGACAGTTTTTCTTGTCGGATGCAGGAATGAGACCTTTGAAATTCGAGGCCCACGCACTTCAGGAAGATCAGAGGAAGGGAACGCATTACCACAATTTTGTTCAATACATACCCTTTGAACCAGTCGGTTCAGAGATTGCTCCTGTTCAGGAGCTCTTAACTCGTGCATGGATTCATTTTCTTGAGACATGACTGTTGGGCAAAGAGGAATGGAATTAAGAATGGAATCATTATCTTGAGACATGACTGCTGAGCGAGGAAGAATAGAGTTTAGAATGCAAACAGGCGGCATGGGTATAAGCCCTCTAGCCGCAGCTGAAACACGCTGGACTTTCCACGCTTTCCAACTCGTCCCTACGGGTCTGCGAGGGGAGGTGACACATGGGGGCGCAGAAGATTTCTTTTTCATTGAGAATCACAAAAATTTATGGACCTTCCTATCGACCGACAACTCTAGGAACCCAGGTAGAGTTGCACAGCAAAATTGACGTTTGCACGCAGTTGCACTAAATTTTTGCCAGTTTCACAGAATTTTACTGCAGTTGCACAGTGCAATCCCTGTGCTAACGCGCTGGCGCTGCCGCCGTGGCTGCTGCCGTCGCTGACGCATTTTAAATTTCACGAGAAATTTACTAGCCATTTGCCAGATTTGCAATGCTTTAGCAAGGAAATGCTATCTCCAAGTGCATTAGAACCACTTACGGTAGTTTTAGCAGCGAGGACGTGATGGATGACCTTGTGGCAGTATTTACCGCAATGGCACAGGGTACCGCCCTATTGGATCGCCTCAATGCACGATTCAATAAGCAAACACGATAGAAGAAACGTGCAAAGGACGCCATTCGGTAGGTTTACACACCTACTGAGGTTGTCTGCCTCATTTCTGAGCTTGAAATCCCAAAGTAAAGGTGATGTTCATTGCAATGTCTCGCTTTTGCGTTATTGATGCATTATGCAACCGCTCTTTGTGGTGTGCAAGTGAGCAATTGCACACTTTGGAAGCCACATCATTCTCATACATCATCTAATGTGGTCATTCACTCCATTCACCATACCTACATACTCTAACTTGCACAATAGGACACCGTATAATGCCACATTGATGAAAATTGTGTGATAATGGCAATGTTACGCTTTCCGCAAACATGTGTGAAAGTAGTTTATTGCACCGTTTGCACACAGTTGCAGTTGTGCAAGTGCCAATATATACATCTTCCCTTGTAGGTACAAGAACCTTATCCTTTGGGTATCCAAGCTTCGCAACGGTGGGAAGGGGCGCCCCCCCGCAAATTGCGAGCACCCCTTTCCATCGTTTGAGGCTTTCAAGATTGCTTGGCGGGAGCTTGGGTGCAAGCAAATCCTAGTCCCAAGCAATTATAATGGAAAGGTAGGTGTCCGTTGGGATCTTGATGAGTTTCTTAAGTGTATGTCAACTCAAGATGATATACTTGATACAATGACATTCCCTCTTTTGGACGGGGAACATCCATATGTTTTGATGGTTCTGGGTGATGGATTCCCTTGCGAACCTCGCCCTATGGTGCAAATTGGCCATTGGGTTTGCCCAAAATGGTCAAAAGGCGCGCACCCTAGCTTATAATTCGACCATCAATCTCGCCCTCACAAGTGAGCACGACATCGATGCTCGAGGTGAAATTTTTTCAAATACTTTGGAGGCAATCCAAGGTATCATAAACACAGGATGGATCCTCATTCGTGAAAAATGGTGTCTTGCCGGAGTCATGTTAGGTGGTGACTCCCCATGGCTCCGGAAAGTGCTAAGAATTTCAGCGTACTTTCGCATTGGTAGTATTTATACTTATGCGGTGTGGTGTGACCTCAAGGGAAAGTGGGAGGACCGGAAGTGGCGGCGTTCACCCAACAGTGGCAAATATTATATGAAGTTTATAAGAAGAGGTTGGATTGTACAAACACCAAAGGACGTGTGACTGAACCCTTGTTACATATAGAGGAACCGTTCAAATTTGTGGTAATATGCATATGGCACGTTGTCATTCGGGTTAGTGACTACCTCACCAAATTCATTAGGAAGAAGTGTAAGGACCTTCCTGTAGCCACTAGGGATCGTGTTCAAGATCATCTCAATTGTGTCAAGACCAAAATTAGTCTCAAGGGGCATGCCTCTCCAGAGGGGAGAGGAGACATGGCTCTTGTTGGCAACCCTGGCGTCATGTTGGCAAGGCGATGAAGCTTGCAAATCATGTCATGTCATCTTTACCTACAGCACTACAAAGTTGGGAGTTCAATTCGAATGTCCTCAATTGTAAATCCATCGTGAAGAAGTTCAAACAAACAATTTGTCCCACCATTCGATCGCCATATTTGTTATGGCTACAATATGACGCTCCCGTGGTTATGAAGAATTTGCATCCGTGGGGTTGCGGTATGTTTAGCGGCGGCATTGTCGAGTCGCTAAAGTACCTCTTCAAGGACCATTTTTTGTGCTGTTCCGCAAGGGGAGGAGGGAAAGGCACACCAACAGAACGCGACACCTGCCTCATGACGAGAGCGCTAGAACGTCTCTTCCTCGCCAAGGAGATGCCTTGATGGCAACGTGCAAATGTTGATTAGGTGTGCCTGTTCATGTTGCATGTCAACTAGTCGCCGATTGGACCGCAATGTGTTTGGACATGTGCATGTGTGTCGTACGCCATACACCAAGCGGGTGCAAGTGTTGTGCAAGGGGTGTGAAACATGTGCAAGTGGGTTGTTGCATTGTGCACCAGCAAGTTGCACACTCCGTTCCCGTCTTTCGTTCCCTAGGGGTTGCGCATGGGAAACCATGGACCCACAACTCCAACAACTCATACAACTATTACAACTGGAGCGTCAAGTCGATCCTCACAAGCAAGTGGGAGCGGGAGTCAAACACTAACTAGTAGTGGGTTTACAACGCCGAAGAAGCCGCAAGTTAATGAGTAACCCAGCAACCCAGGAACCGAGCAACTCTCCCCTCCTCGATTGCAACTCAACTTCCCATGTAAAAGTGATTTGTTGGTGCACCATAGTTGTCACAAGGACGCCCCGCTCGCCGATGAAAGTTTGGAATGGCGCTGGCTTTGCGATGTAATGCCAAAATATTTGTATAGGCGCCCGTTGTTTCATTGGCTCAAGAAGGGCCGGCAAGTCAACCCTTCCGGAATCATCACGTATCCGTGGCAAGGCTCAGCCCTCACCGCCACGTGGTGGAGTGATTGGAAAATCTTGAGGATTTGCCTCCAAGGCTACGCGGAAGCATGCATGGTCTTTAGTGAGGCCGCCTTGTATGCCCTATTCATTGTGTGGCAAAAGGCTGGCTTGGAAGAGGCCATTGCAGCCCAGTGGGTCAGCGGCGCAAACCAAAAAGCCCGTGCGGGCAGCCACAGACATGGCCATGGCCCACAGTCTTTTTTTCAACGATGTCGGATGCGTTTCGGAAGAAGTATATGACGTTCACGCAATGGGGCATATGGCGCCTTACCCTAATCATTATTGGAGGTCGGCGCAACAGTTTTGGGATGCAATAGGCGCACCTTGAATGCTGTTGGCGCAGTGGCACAGTCAGGTGCACCACCAACAACACGGAGTCCTCTAAGTGCGATGGCGCCAACGTACACCCCCGTTGAAAGGATGTGCAACCGGTGTGCAAGGGTATGCAAGTGCTGTGTTGCACACGCTCCAGGTGTCAACAATCGAAGGAGGTGGGTGCAAGCGGCCCATCGTGCAATGAGGGTGATACTTAGCATTCATTTGTTTGTTGGACGTGTATCAGATGCCCAATATAGGCTCCCACACATGAACTTTTTTTTTTCGCTATGGTTTTGCCGAGTGTTTTTGAACGCAATGTTGTTGTGCAAGAACACACTTGCACAGCTTGCACTTGTGCAACCGTCCTTCACAGCTCACGGCGACGGACGTGCCGACCGCCATGTTCGTTTGCGACAAGCATGGTGCCGGTGTCATTGTGAGCGGAGTATGGCCGCCCATCCCAATTGACGAATGGCAGCTCACCATAGATCCAAGAAAGGTGGAGCAATTTACGAGAAAGCCCAAGAAAGATATGAAGGCCGCTCTAGGGGAGTTGGATTGGAGCGTGGAAAGCCCCGATCCAGCGACAAAAACGCAACCACGGGTCCTGTTGGAGAAGGCAGTGCCTCACCTCCCTTCCCCAAGTGAGTTTCCATTGGATTCGGGAATGAAGTTGGAGGAAACGTTTGAGAACGATAGTGAATTGGGCAACCCCATTGTCGGTGAGAGTGATTGGGCACCGACTACACAACAAAAGCCATTGAAGATGCTGAAGCAAGAGAAGCGCACACCCCCTGAGCCACCGCCCGTTCCCCAAGGAGGAAGCCAAAAAGCATCCCACCTGTCGCCGAAGATGATGTTGCCCCAAGCCCAACGGGCATTGAAGGAGCGTGTGGCCAACAACATTAACAAGACCAAGAAGAAGAAAGTTGGAGTTGGGGCGAACTCGACCAAACAGAAGAGACTTGCTGTGGAATTGGATAGCGATACCACGGCCAAAAGTGAGGCATACGAGGCGAAGCCCGCACCGAAGACAAAGAAGGGAGACGGAGGCAAGAGCCTACTACCGAACGCGCCAAGGGAGAAGAAAAACGCAAAGGCGAACGTACCGCCACAACCCCAAGCGCGGCAAGAAAATGAGGGCCGAACCAAGATCAAAAAGAAGAGGAGAGCCCAAACGAAGCAGGTGACCGTGGCACACCACAATGAAATGAGCGGGCCGCACCCAAAAAAGACACATCCGCCGCTCTCGTGTTTACTCGCATTCCATGTTATGTAGCTTGTGCAACTAGTGTGCAACCCTTGTGCAACTTGTGCAAGCACTCACTTTCGGCACGTTGCACAGACTTGCACACCGGTCGCACATCTTACCTTCGTAGGACGTCCCGAGGCAACAGCGGAAGGAGGCCGCGGACAAGCCTGCGGAGGCGTGCAAGAAATTTGGCCTTCCGCCCGGTTGTTGTGTATGATGTGGCTTGCTGGAAGGGCCGACTGGTGGCTACCGACTAGCCGTCGGTGGCAAAAGCCAACCTCAAATAGGCAACAAGAAACCGAAGAAGGGCCAAGAGTTGGTCCGAATAGAAAGATGTCCTTGATGAATGCCCTATAGATTTTGATGAACTCCTGCAGGTTTTTGATGGTGAAATCCCAAAACCAAAGGAGCAAGTAGAGCAAGAACAGGATGTGGATCGAATCAATGAATAGTTTGAAATCCAGTGTAACACAGAAGGACTGCAGATAGACAAAGCAGGTATAAACACAAAGATTCAATCACAAATGGATAATACAAAAGATTTTATGTGAAGGCTGGACTGACTCTAGCCTCCAAGATAGCATCAAGCACTTCATGTGCACCCTTTTGGGTGTAATGGTGCTGGTTAGGAATGTGGGGCATAGGTGTCAGGCCAGACACAGAATATGACTTGGCCAAGCAACTGAATTCAGAAACAGTTAAAAAGGAGAACCACAATAAGTGGTAGAAAGAATTGAGTATAGGGATCCTGGGGTGGGAGACCACTAGGCTTGACCTTCAAGGCCTAAAGCATGAAATGCCTTTTTTCTTTCGGTATATCCTCAATGAAGGAAGATACCTCCGCTCAGTTGAGTGAACTTCATGGGGCAGGCTAGGGTTATAACCCTAGTTACTTTGAGAAAGTGTACTAAAGGCTTCAAAAGAGTGACAAAAATACTTAAGTTAGTCCTAGCATCAACAAGAGGGTTTTGAAGGGGGCTTGGCCTGGATCAAGCCCCCCAAGAAAGACAAGGCAGTGACTTTTCCTTAATCCCCCCTGGTGTACTAGTTAGCTAAGCTAGTAGGACCAAGGAAAAAGGCTCAAAACGTCCCAAATGTACCCCAGAAAATGCATTGAACTTATCAAAAACATTCTCATCAGTTCATAGAAGCCTATCACACTGTAGGTACCTTTGAAAAACAGTGTAATGTACCGTGAATGATGTCCCTTCGATGGGGCATTCTTCAAAAGTCGCCAGCGTGCGACGAAAACTTTTGGTAAAATTTTAGGGGTAGTGGGGTTTGAACCCAGGACTCCCTCCCTAGAGCACACATGCTTGCCCACTAGGGTACAGTCGAACGCTCTAATGCGGACGGCTATCGCTGCATAAACAGCGTTTTAGTAAACGTCCTGACCAAGGGCCAGGGCGGAGAAATACTCCCAATGGAGGACACAAATCTGCAGGAGCTGAAAAAAAAAGAAAATGTAACCAACAGGGAGTGCTTCCTGCGGTTTAGCGAAAGGTGTCGCGATTTAAGAAGTCAAATCGCTAAAAATTGACGAAATCACGCGAGAAATGGTCATTTTTAGACCAAAACTCAAAGTCGCAGACAAGCGCAACGGAAGCGGACTTCAACAACAAGGTTGCGCAAGCAAAAACGGCTTTTGAAAGAGAAGGTATGAGCCGTACTTTTTAAAGGTCTAAAGGAAATTTTTGCACAGTTCCATCAAAATTTTTATAACCTTTAGGGAAAATTATTCAAACTCAGCCCACACCACAGAGCACGTGGACAACCCACCTCTCAGGTATGCCAGTGTCATTTCACACGCATGCATTGCGTTCGTGCTGGTTGCTTCGTCAAAACGTTAGGGTTGTCAACGCTGTGTTCATTGGGGGTTCGGGTTCTCCTCTCTCTTGCTCTGCACAGGTCAAAACAGGAATGAAAGGTATGCGATGCGAATGGAGCGCGCAGCGTGCACGTAGGGTTAGAATATGCCCTGTGCTCGCGATGCACGTGCCTCTTTGAGGCATTCACACGCTGTGGCACTTTCCATGTACCCCAATTGACCCTTGTTCTCTCTTCACAGGTGGGAGAAGAAAGTGCTTGCTCGTGTTTGTTTGCTCGTGTGTAGCCGTAGCGGTAAAGTAGGGTTGCTTAAAACGCATAGGCTTGTTCTGCGCTGTGCAGTGCGCCACTTTCTCTCCTCTATCTGCAGGAAACAAGACAAGGGAAGCGTGCATGACACACAGTGCATTAATAGCTTAGGGTGGTTTATAATTGGCCGTAGGTTTGTTTAAGCGCGTAGGGTTGTTTTGCGCTTGTGTTTTCCTCGGCATTCACATGATGCGTGGTCAGTAAGGTAGGTAAGCCCAGGAGGAGCTCACCTCCTGGTTGAGTCACGCTGAGATTGGTTATGTTGAAAGATCAGTGCATACTTGTGCATGCATATGACGCATTAAAGGGTAGGCCACGCGGAGTGCGCACGGTATAACTCTTGTTTAGGTTACCCAGGGGCTCCACCCTACGTTCTTTAAGAGAACGGATGGAGTTCCTTAAGCTTGCTTGCTTGTACTGAGGTTCACGGACAGCGTATTATAGGGCAGCCTGAGAAGCGTATAACACGTGGAGGCTGTCTTGGTTCCTCAGTCTTGAACCTCAGTCATTGGCCTTTGCTTTACAGGTGGGAAGGTAAGGGCATTTGGTGCAGTCCCTCTTGGCAGCGCTAAAATATGCTGCGCGGATCACAAAAACACATAACTGCAGCTCAACCAGGAGTGGTGAGTGCAGTCTGACTTCACCGCTATCCACGCTGTGCAGGCACGCTGAGCACTCCCTCCCTCCGAGCCCTGACAAGGAAACGCGTAGTGGCGTCCCTGGTAGGCCACAGCCGCTTAGTAGCGCTGTGTTCTCTTGCTTTCTCACAGGAGGGTCAATGGGACCCGAGACCGCATTGACAGCAACACCAAGTAGCGTGTGTAGGTGTTAGGGTCAGCAGGCATGGCAGGAGTTGAGTGCAGGTGATGAGTGCTCACCCTGCCTTCAAAGGCCAGTGCTGGCGTTAGTGAGTGTAGTGTAGTGGTGTCTCCTGTCCCGCGTGCTTTTCCACGTGGGCAGGGGAGTGCATTAGCTTTTGGCCTTTAGCAAAAATGGGCGTTTTGTATGCCCTTAGCACACTTCGCCAGCCCTCCCCTCTAGTAGGTAGGGCTTTTGCTGTCTTCCCCCAAGGATAGGCGCCAGCACAGGTTTGACGTTTGAGGTTTGATTTTGCGGGTATAGGCGCCAGCACAGAAACTGGGCGCCATAGGAGTGGTACTAGTAACTGACTAGGACCTTCGGTCCAACATCAGCGAAGCCCATTGAGTTGGGAGCCACGACCGGGAGAGAAGTGAGACACACACAGACATACGTAGCACACTTAGGGGTACGGTAAACCCAGTAAGGAAGGGTAGAACCCCAAGGGTCTGGACCAGTCAGAGATCCTAACTGTGGGCTCCCTTGTCCCCAAGGAGGGAAGACACACCTTGCCTCATAACACCTTGCTTGTCATTCCCCCCTGGTGTAGTAAGCCACCGTTCTTCGTTGGCTCCCTAAGGTCATTACATCAGGGCAGTTATCATGCAACATATGGTCAACAAGGCATACACTTGCTGGGTGGCTGCAAACCTGATAAGCGGCCACCTGGTCCACGCTGGAAACCATAAGCATGGGTTTGCAGGGCACAGACAGGGTCAGTGCAGTGCTCACTGCACCTGTGAGGTTAGGACACAGTCAGTGGACTGACACAGGGGAATTAGTTTCGCTTTTTACGCTGGGACATAGTCTCAGCACAGGGTAGTAGCTGCCCCTCGTTGTTCTCAACGGGGTAGGAGCGGAAGATGGGGTTGATACTCCCATCTGGGTGTATGAAGGCTGACATAGGTTCCCAGGTCACCTCAGATAAACCATAGCCATCCCACAGGGTTAGGAATTTCCAGCCCTGTTTATACTCGTGGCGAGCAATACCTGCAACCACGTAGTAGCCATCAACCGCCATCTCATCGGCAGTCATCTCTTCGAGTTCGTCAGCCTCCTCTGGACTGGCAGCGTTCTCTAGGTCTATACGCTCGACCTCACTGTCGCTGAGGCGCCACTCATCCCAAGACAAATCGTCAGGGGAGTGATAGTACCTCAACTGTTTAGGTGCACACAGTAGTTCACCACCTTTTTTGCACTGAACGGCGCCTTTTGTGGCTTGCCAGGCCGACAGTAGTTCACCACCTAGACGTGGACTGCACCTGACCTGGATCCTGGATCCATCTATCCTGATGATACCATAGGGTCCAAAATGAGTGTCCTGTAGGCAGTTACGTGGCCAGGAGGGTAGGCGTGAATGGTGAACCAAAACAAGGTCACCAACCTTGAAGCTGGCAGGTCGCCGTAGGCGGTTCCGTCGGTTCAGTTCACGGTCACGAATGTGTCTCAGGTTAGTCCCAGCCTGGTTAGCCATAGACTGCTTGTGTTCCAGCCAATCTCCCACAGGGCTCTTGAAGTCCTCAGGAAAGGGGGTTTTGAAGAAACATGCAGGTCGTCCTCCATGGAACAGTTCGGGGGGGGTGAAACCCGTAGAAGAGCCCCGCTGTGAGTTCATGGTCAGCACTGCCCAGGGCACTAGGCGTACCCAGTCCTTGGTACGCTCCTGTTTCATCAGGATTCTTAAGTTTTGCTCCACCACACGGTTCTGTCTCTCACAGAGAGGGTTAGACGTGTGGGTATAGGGCACACCTGTGGTTACCTCCACGTTGAGGGCACTTAGTACTCGTTTGTACCACCCAGTGTCACTGCGGATGCGTACATCCTCATCAGAGTGCACCTGCCTAGGTACTCCATAGGGTTCGAACCATTGTTCGACCAACATTTTCACAGTCCGCTCACATGTCATTTTCGTATTGCAAGGGAACACACGGGTGACGCGAGATAGGCCACAGGTGACCACTAGGCACCTATCATAGCCGCCGAAGCGTGGTAGGCCGTGGATGAAATCCACGTAGAGAAGAGAGTTAGCACAATAGGGTATGGGTAAGGTGGAGATCATGCCCCTATCCCTACTGTCGCTCTGCCTGCTGGCATGACAGCCACAAGCATCCACAATGGTCTGCATACGCGACCTCAGTTCAGTCAGTGTTAGACTAGAGTAGAAACACTCACGGAAGAAGTCCACTGAGCGATTAGCGCCAGTGTGACCAGAACTGAGATGGGACCAATGTAGGCACCCATCCAGTCGTGCCTCAGGCACCACAATTCGGTCCTCGTAGAAAAGGTACTGATTGTTTTTATACCACTGGTGCCCGTCAATGACACGGGGTTCGAGACCAGTGCTGAGGGTTTGGAGTATTTCTTTATACTCTGACTGATAGTCGGTTAGACTCCAACCCTCCAGGATAACAGCAGTGCGCATGGACAGGTCAAGCTGGACATCCATACGCTGGAAAGCCTCTCTGGCGAGCACCTCAGAGCTCTCACCTATAAGCGCATCGAAGTTGTTGCGCGATATATAGTCAGACAGTTCATTTTTTCTTCCGGGGATATGATGAACTGTCAGCCTGAACTGGCTCAGGTAAGTCCACCACCGCTTTAGTTTTGCTTTCTCTGCCGGTGGGCCCTTCTGAAAAGACTTCACAGGTTCCTGGTCACATAGCCAGACAATAGGGTTAGATCCCAGAGGTGTCGGGATTGTGACGAAAGCACCAACATACCGGCCAGGAGTTCCTGGTCATAGGTGCTGTAATTGGAACGCGCTTGGTTCCATTTCCAATTCCAGTGTCCCAGTCGCACCAGCCGCCACTCACTGGTAGGATAGTCAAGTTTAAACGAACCATGACGGTTCAGTCCACTAGTACGATAATGGCAGTGGATTAGTTCAGCGGGGTTAAGCTCCCGCCATTGGTAGATCATACCACCCCCCCCTACATCACTGGCATCGGTGATCAGGACTATCCCGCCCTTAGGGCGCGGTACTCCCAGGCAGTTGGAGGAGGCAACTTTCTTCTTCAACTCCTGGAAACACTCTTCCTCTCTGGCGGTCCACCTCCAGGGAGTAGTTTTCTTGATTAGGTCAGTGACGGGGGCAGCGGAGTAACCAAAATTGTGGATGTGACGCCGATGGAAATTACAGGCGCCCACAAAACTCCTCACGTCGTGTAGTCCCTTCTTAGTGTCATCGCGAATCTGCATGTCCTGTCGGGGCTGCATCTTAGACGCGGCTGGTTTTCACCAACCATACCCCATGTTGAAACCCAAATATTCCATCTCCTCTTTCATAAACTCACATTTTTCGAGTTTGATTCGGAGATTCTGACAAACAATGAAAATTTCACTGAGGAGAAGGACATGCCCCTCTTGGGTATTAGTACCCAGACTCACGTCGTCGATGTGGGCCTCCATTTCTGCACCCCGAGAAATCAACTCCTGTACTAGAGGCCTGCGCCTCAGTATGTACAAAATTTTGTTCATTAGCTCTTGGAAAAGCGCTGGGGCATTAGCCACCCCGAAAGGCATAACCTTCCACTTAAAGACACGGCCCTTAGGGGTTAGAAAAGCCAGCAGCTCCTGAGCTGCGGCGGTTAGGTCCGCCTGCCAGAAACCAGAGCGTTTGTCCATTTTGGTCTTGTACCTGCATTTGGCAATACGCTCCAGGTTATTTTCCATGTTAGGAATACTCCCTGAGTGGTTCTGGGTTTTCTTGTTGACCTCACCATAGTCAACAACCAGTCGTAGGGCAGTCGACCCTGGTTTGGCCACCAGGAAACAGGGACTGCAGTGATGGGGGTAGTCCCCCTTCTTATATTCTTCAACGAGGCCAGCATCAATACATTTCTGGATCTGGCGCTCGATTTCTTCAACCTGTTCCTGTGGAGCGGGATAGGGACGACGCCTCACTCGCGTCTTTTCAAATTCAGGTTTCAGTTTCAGGTCCATCTGGACCAGTTTTTTACAAGAGAGGGGGGGCGACAAGGCGCCGAATACCTTCTGATAGGTTATCAGCAGTTTCTCCAGTCGGGGGTCAAGGTTAAGACTCTCAAGTTTCTGCAGGAAATCCTCCTCAGCATGGAGGTTGCTCTTTCCATGTTCTTTCTTTTTCTGCCGATCAGCAGTTTCGGCAGGCACAGTACCATCGTCCCACTCAGGGGGACATTGCTGCCCATATTGCAGAGAATACACTAGCGGTATCTCAGGATCAGGCAGCGTATAGGAATCATCGTCCTCCTCAGACCAAGTCGAGGATTTCCAGGTCTGTCTGAGGTATTGCAGCCAATCTTGGCGCTCAATACCTTTGGCCTTCAGGTATAACAGCCGCCGGAGTTCCTGAGTGTCATGCTCAGACAATGGCACGTTATTAGAAGCAGGCCGCGCCAGAGCATCAGCAATCCGGGCCACGGGTTCACCTGTGTGCATAGGCTGCATGTGTAGCACTGGCTTCCCAACAGGGGAAGCGGGCTCAGAGGTTGACTCTAGATCTACCTCCTCCAGCACCAGCTGGGCTAGGAAGGCACTGTGTTTTAGGTCAACACAGCTGGGATCAACAGGAGGAATAGTGCTGGCGATCTCAGACAGTTGGTCGTCAGCATCCTCCTTTACAGCTGCAGGTTCCAGATAGCCATCGGGAGACTCACACCCTGTAAGTGTGGCAGATAGGTGCTCAGGAGATCGATTTTTGAGATCAGAAAAGGTCAGGCCACGATTTTCAGCCATGACCTCTTTCAGTAGCACCTGGTCTAGGTCACACAGGGGTACAGGATTGAGAGATTAATCAACGATGCACAGGAAACTGGCCCACTCATGGGCCTGCATAGCTGTGTCTGAGTCCTCAGGCACATAGATGGGGCCGTCAGGGAGTTGCACTCTTCCCACGGTCATTCGATATAGCATACGGCGCCAGTAAGCATGTTCACCAGAGCAGCCCCAGTCAGGGGTGCACATGACAACCCTTCCTCCCTCATAAGCGATTTTGGTTAGAACCTTCGCGAGCAGGGAGAAGGGAGGGTTAGCATACGCTAAACCCATTATTTTCCAGAATAAACGGAAAGCATTGTTCAATTATTTCGAGCAGTACAACTGCATGATGTGCTGTTGTTGGCTCGCAAACAGTTCAACCTGGATCTCATCCAGGTTTACCTGAAGGGCCGCCAGTCAATTTTCAAGAACGTGACAGGCCAATTGGTAGTTTTCAGTACGATTGTTAGTCTTGGATGCGTAGCACAGCCCAGACTCTTTTCGCCCCGACAGCTCCAGAGGTACGGAGAACAGCCCACTGCCAAAGTCGCAGTGCAC
This sequence comes from Eutreptiella sp. 'Long Island Sound 2002', assembly GCA_964036045.1. NCBI lineage: Eukaryota > Euglenozoa > Euglenophyceae > Eutreptiales > Eutreptiaceae > Eutreptiella > Eutreptiella sp. 'Long Island Sound 2002'. The sequence goes on from OZ038380.1 coordinate 105,042,538, forward strand.
AAAATAGGGGCGCTGGAGAGACAGCTTTTTTTCCTGTGGGTTTCTTCGTAGGAAGTCTGTACCAATAACGATGTCAAAGGCGTCGGTGTCCAGCACTCTGCACTGTTGGGGCACGGTTTTGTCGCCCAGGCATATAGTCACACCAACCCACCCCAAGGAATGGATGGTATGCCCATCCCCCACTCCCATGGCCACGGTGTTAGGTTTCTTGAAAGTCTTCAGCAGGCGCCGCGCCACTATGGAAAGTTTTGCACCGGTGTCAAGCACGGCTCGAAAAACTTGAACCCCTGATTTTCACGGGGATCCAGAAAACCAAGTCCTCCTCTTCGGAGCCGCCCCCCTACTCCTCATCAGGGAACTTGACATCCACCCCTGCAGCTATGAGGGACCTGGCCATCCAGGCCAATTGCCTCTTCTTGGAGCTATTCCCCTCAGGGGTAGCATTATCCCCCTGTAAGCGCTTCTTGGGATCACCTGCGGCCGGAGGGGCCGTAGCAGCAGGAGGGGGTGTAGCAACGGGCGCTGATGAGCGCCTCTGGGGGTTAGGGGGTCCACCTTTGCCACCCCCCTTGCAACCTCTCCTACCACCTTTATCCCCATTCTGAGAGTTTTTGGTGGGTGTTCCGGTCTTCTTGGGTTCAGCCTCCTGCCGCTTGAGTTTATCCCTCTCGCGTTTCTTTATGTGACATTCGTCTTCGTAGTGACGATGTTTGCCACAATAGCCACAGGTGATGGTACACCTGAAATGATCCTGATGGGTCACAGGTTTCCCATCCTTGGTATGCTGCTGTCGCTTCATCTGCAGCATACAGCTACTGCGTTGATCGCAGTCAGGGGCATGACAAGGCGCCCCCTTTGTCATTGACAGGTTTGCAGTAGAACAAAGGGGGTGTACCTGCATCAGGTTTAACCTCATTTATGGCACGTAGGTTACCCCTCCCTTTACCAGCCCCCTGGTTGGTGTTAGTGGGATTTTTAGGCCCTTTCCCTTCGCCACGTTCGGGGGTGGGGGTACCGACCCGACCCAAGTGTTTCTTGAGGAATTTCTCCATGTGGGAGTCATTCTCCTTCTCAAGATCTAGCTCAATCAGCAGGTCCACCAGTTCGTCGTACGAGTGGGTCCGCACTTTCCTCTCAGGGGTAGCGCGGCAGTCATCCCACGTACGTTCGGGGATCTTACTCATGAGCCACAGGTGGGGCTCAGTGGCTCCGTAGGAGCCCATGTTCATCCGTGAAAACAGATACTCCAGGTCGCACACATATTCAGAGATTCGCGCAGCGGAAGGAAACTCAGGGAGCATAGGTAGCCCCTCTATCTGTGTGCGCACACTGAGGTCAGTATAATAGACTGGACCTCTGGAACCTCTGGAACCTCTGCAGTACCTCTACCAAGGTTGAACAGGTTTTCACAATCTGTTTCACCTGTTTTTGCAAAAATTTCTTTTTGCAGGAGCGTTTCAGCAAGGAGCATTTGGTGGCCACATCCACATGGGATTGGCCAGTGAGCAAAAGAAACTCAGCAAATTCTTCTGCCCATTCAGGCAAATCTTTCGGGTCGTACTCCGGCAGTTCCAGCTGGATGTTCGCCTGGGCAATAGGTCTGCCCATCTTCCCAACCCCCTGGGGTTAGGCCAGAAGGAGGGGGATATACGCCGGCAAGAGGTGCCAGGGCTGATAGCCCTCTTTTCTCTGTCTCCGTCACCGGCACGTCCTGTAGTTCAGCGTTAGGGACTGTCCTCGCGCAGGGATGATAAGGGCTGGGGCAAGTAATCTTGGGTAGCAACCTGGACACCCTTGATCTTTTGAGATCATCAGCCAACGTGCTCAACCCTGTGAAGGTGAGAGTAGCGCTGGCTTGGGTAAGGGTTCAGTGATACCCAATTCTGCCTTAACAGCCTCTGAAAGATCTGTCACATCCGGGTCTTCCGATCCGGATAGAAGTTTGGCCAATAGTTCGACCGTACGATCCAGAGCCCCATGGCTGGGCTCTGGGCGAGGTGGATCCATTATCGGCGGGTCTGGATGCCTTGCTCTTGGGTGTTCGTGTACTCTCGGTCGTCTTGGTAGTGATACTGTGTCCGCCATGTCTGTGGATGGCCGAGAATAGAGGAAGGAGCCCATCTCAGTTTGGGGCGGCGACCCGAGGGCATCAAGAGGTAGTTCCCCATCTACTCCTACGGTGGACAGGTGGTACTGTTCGTGGAGCATGAACTCGTCCATCCTCCTTCGTAGGTCCTCTTGTTCTTCAGGACCAACTCCAAGTTCGGAAGAAGACGAAGCTGGACAAGCCAACCGGGCGATCGAAGCTTCGACACGCCTGCGGAGCCTTTGCAGGCTGTCTTCACCATGGGCCGCTAAGGTTTCCATGGTTAATGGGATTGTTCTGGGTGCCCTTCTGTGCTCTGCATCTTCCTGAGACCCAGATGCTGATCTGAGTGGCGGTTGACTGACTGGGTGAGATAGTTGAATTTGTACACTTCTGATCAGCCAGGTTCGGTAGGACATGTTCAGTGTGTTTTTCCTGTGCTTCTGCTCAGAGTTGGTTCGAAAGGTTCTCAGGGTTTGCCTCTGCTACCAGAAAGATGTCCTTGATTAGTGCCCTATAGATTTTGATGAAATCCTGCTGGTTTTTGATGGTGAAATCCCAAAACCAAAGGAGCAAGTAGAGCAAGAACAGGATGTGGATCGAATCAATGAAGAGGTTGAAATCCAGTGTAACACAGAAGGGCTGCAGATAGACAAAGCAGGTATAAACACAAAGATTCAATCACAAATGGATAATACAAACGATTTTATATGAAAACAGGACTGACTCTAGCCTCCAAAATAGCATCAGGCACTTCGTGTGCACTCTTTTGGGTGTAATAGTGCTGGTTAGGACTGTGGGGCATAGGTGCCAGGACAGACACAGAATAGGACTTCACCAAGCAACTGAATTCAGAAACAGTTAAAAGGTAGAACCACAATAAGTGGTAGAAACAATGGAGTATAGGGGTCCTGGGGTGGGAGACCACTAGGCTTAACCTCCAAGGCCTAAAGCATGAAATGCTTAGTTTATTTCGGTATATCCTCCATGAAGGAAGATACCTCCGCTCAGTTGAGTGAACTTCATGGGGCGGGCTAGGGTTATAACCCTAGTTACTTTGAGAAGGTGTACTAAAGGCTTCAAAAGAGTGACAAAAATACTTGAGTTAGTCCTAGCATCAACAAGAGGGTTTTAAAGAGGGCTTGGCCTGGATCAAGCTATCCAAGAAAGGCAAGGCAGTGACGTTTCTTACTCGAATCCCAACGCAATGGGAAGATGATCGAGGAGGTGGCAGCAGACGTCATGTGGTCCGTATGCATCGTCCTGGGAAAGACCTCATTCACAAACGAAGACGACACCGTGCAAGCACTCAAAAAGATGAACGAGGGGCACGAGGACACGGGCGTTGGCAAGGAAGACAATGCGAATGACAAAGTGACGGCAGCCACCAAGGATGAAGAAAAAGAGAAGGTGCCGGATGCCCAGGCCAAGGGTGGTGGTGACGAACCCGATTGGGATGGCAATGCCGAGTCGAGTGGGGCCGGCGACCCTTCACATGGCGTGGGCATGATAGAGCGGAACGGTGACCCTGACGGGGACGCGGGAAAAATGGACGAAGGGGAGTCTGCACCCAAGGCCGATGAGGGACTGGTGTGTACCGACGAAAAAGAAGGCACCAGGAAAGTGCATGAACTCATGAAAGAGGGAGTGAAAGGAGGAGGGGCGAAGCCCACAGAGGATGTCAACGACAATCCCGCCAACCCAATTGACACAAGTCTGGCCGCGGCGCAAGAGGAGAAGAGCGATGAGGCACCCAAGACGAACAGGCCGAACAAGAAGGGTTTGGATTCAACGCAAAAGCTATGGAGCTCGCCACCTCCGCTATGACTAGCCGACACGGTCGTTCAAAAACTACTCATGCAAGGGCTTGAGAAAGCATTGAGAGACATGGCACTCACTATCGGAGGCTCCTCCTTGGGGCCGTTAAGGCATTTCCAAGCGTTCGCAGGGATATTGCAATTTCCGCACGGACCTGCAAAATGGAGCCATTCGTGCGATGTATAAATGAATTTGTGCGAGGAGACCTCCCCCATCTGTAGTACACGAGCATTGCTCTTGTGCATGGCACGGGGGGAGCCCCCACAAACCTTCATAGTCATGGCCCTGACTATTGCGATCTCACCGGTGAAATCACAATTGGTGATTTCGATTGGGGATACCTTCTCACGACGGGTTATTTGGGAGGGGAGGAAGTCAAGGCCCGTGCATGGGCACATTGGGGGGGGCGAGTTGTATGGGGATGCTTGGTCAAGAGCCGGCGTCCTCTTCTATGCATATCATTTGCAGGCATCTACGCGTTTGCGTGGCGAACGCTATGCTATTGTATGCTACACGAGTGCATCGTGGGCACGCTTGACCCCCTCGGTGCGACAGGGAATCCTTGAAATGGGGTTCCATTGTGGTGATGACATGTGATTCCAATGATGGAGGATGCGTCTTTGCTCGTACCATGTGTGATTTGTAGTGCATTGTCCAAATGTGCTCGCATTGAATGGATTCTTCTTTTTTTGTAGTACAGGGGACCTATACTCCTCAATTCTTGAGAGCATATTATGGTTCGCAGAAGCAGCACAACGTACTGCAGTCTGCGAATATACAAATGAAACATCAAGATGCCAGTTGCTGTGAATGAAAATGTGTATGATAGTTCGATATCTTTGAACAGGGCTTTTGTGTTTGAATTGTGGATATGGTTGGATTTGATCCTGCGCAACGTTTGTCGTATTTTGGAGGTTTCGAGGAACAGGACAGCCTCAAAGTCGAACGACAAAGAGTGGTAGCCAGTTAGGTCGCAGGGGATCATTATCATCGACCTCTATTGTACAATCTTCGACGCCGTCTTTGATTATTCTAACTTGAATTGCCTTCGCAACGGAGAGCACCTTGGATGAAGGCGCTATGCTGCATTTTTTGCAGGATTGCGTGTTTAAATCTGACTCTCCGTTGCACCACGAGTTGTTGAATTTGCTAGAAATATTCATCGCTGAGCGTATCGCAAGCCGAGAAAGCGAGTGGTTCCCAAGCATGTTTCACCGTCTCCGCAGTTTGCAATCCGCCGTCAGTGAAGTCCAAGCCAAGCACGTTAAATTCGAACAAAGAATCAATGCCTTGCAAATATCGGCAGGGAACGCTACACCCGCGACTGAGCAAAGAATCGACACTTGCAACTCTCGAAGGAGAACACCACGAGAGCAGCAGCGAGTCAACTGCAACGACTAGAAGATGAGTATTCGAAGAGCTAAATTCTTCTCAAAAAGTTTGCGAACTTTTCGAACCAGGGACAGTCTCCGACTCAACAGCAGCCTTCGAATCAACAGCCACTATTCCAGCACTTCCAGGAAGATGTGCTGGATTAGTGCCCTATAGATTTTGATGAAATCCTGCAGGTTTTTGATGGTGAAATCCCAAAATCAAAGGAGCAAGTAGAGCAAGAACCGGTTGTGGATCGAATCAATGAATAGTTTGAAATCCAGTGTAAGACAGAAGGGCTGCAGATAGACAAAGCAGGTTTAAATACAAAGATTTAATCACAAATGGATCAAAGAAAAGATTTTATATGAAAGCTGGCCTGACTCTAGCCTCCAAATTAGCATCAAGCACTTCATGTGCACTCTTTTGTATTAAATGGAGTTGGTTAGGAACATGGGGCAAAGGAGTTTGGCCAGACAAAGATTATGACTTGGGAAGGCAACTGAATTCAGAAAAAGTTAAAACGTAGCACCACAATAGGTGGTAGAAAGAATTGAGTATAGGGATCTTGGGGTGGGAGACCACTAGGCATAACCTCCAAGGCCTAAAGCATGAAATGCCTATTTTTTTCGGTATATCCTCTATGAAGGAAGATACCTCCGCTCAGTTGAGTGGTAGGGGTGAACTTCATGGGGGGCTAGGGTTATAACCCTAGTTACTCTGAGAAAGTGTACTTAAAGCTTGAAAAGAGAGATAAAAATACTTAAGTTAGTCTTAGCATCAACAAAAGCGGTTTAAGGGGGACTTGGCCTGGATCAAGCCCTCCAAGAAAGACAAAGCAGTGACTTTTTCTTACTTTCCCCTGGAGTACTAGTTGATCAAGCTAGTAGGACCAAGGAAAAAGGCTCAAATATTCCCAAAATTACCTCAGAAAATGCATCAAACGTACCAAGAACATTCTCATCAGTTCGTGGAAGCCTATCACACTGTCGGTACCCTTGAAAAACAGTGTAATGTACCATGAATGATGTCCCTTCAATGGGGCATTCCTCAAAAGTTGCCAGCATGCGACGAAAGCTTTTGGTAAAAAGGTGGGGGTAGCGGGGTTTGAACCCAGGACTCCCTCCCTGGAGCACACATGCTTGCCCACCAGGGTACAGTCGAACGCTCTACTGCGGACGGCCTTAGCTGCATAAACAGCAATTCAGTAAACGTCCTAACCAAGGGCCAGGGCGGGGCAATACTCCCAATGGAGGACGCAAATCTCCAGAAGCTGAAGAAATAGAAGATGAAACCAACAGGGAGTGAATCCTGTGGTTTAGCGAAAGGTGTAGCGATTTAAGAAGTCAAATCGCTAAAAATTGACGAAATAATGCGAGAAATCGTCATTTTTACACTAAAATCTAAGGTCGCAGACAAGCGCAACAGAAGCGAACTTCAAAAACATGGTTGCGCAAGCGTAGACGGCTCAAGAAAGGGAAGGTATGAGCCGTAGTTTTTAAAGTTCTAAAGGAAGTTTTGCACAGTTGCATCAAAATCTTTATAAACGTTAGGGAAAATTATGGAAAATTAACCCACACCACAGAGCAGGTGGACAACCCACCTCTCAGGTATGCCAGTGTCATTTCACACGCATTCATTGCGTTCGTGTTGGTTGCTTTGTCAAAACGCTAGGGTTGTCACCGCTGTGTTCGTTGGGGGTTCGGCTGCTCCTCTCCTTTGCTCTGCACAGGTCAAAACAGGAATGAAAGGTATGCGATGCAAATGGAGGGCGCAGCGCGCACGTAGGGTTAGAATATGCGCTGTGCTCGCGATGCATGTGCCTAATTGAGGCATTCACACACTGTGCCGCTTTCCCTGTGCCCCAATTCACCCTTGTTCTCTCTTCACAGGTAAGAAAAGAAAGTGCTTGCTCGTGTTTGTGTTGCCGTAGCGTTAAATTAGGGTTGCTTAAAACGCTTAGGCTTGTTTTGCGCTGTGCAGTGCGCCACTCTCTCTCCTCTTTCTGCAGGAAACAATACAAGGAAAGCATGCATGACACACAGTGCATTAATCACTTAGGGTGGTTTATAATTTGCCGAAGGTTTGTTTAAGCGCGTAGGGTTGTTTGGTGCTCGTGTTCTCCTCGCCTTTCATACGATGCGTGGTGAGTAAGGTAGGTAAGCCCAGGAGAAGCTCACCTGCTGGCTGAGTCACGCTTTGATTGGTTATGTTGTGTAAGATTAAGTAAGAGCAGGAGGAAATGGAAACGTTGTGCATACCTGTGCATGCATATGACACATCAAAGGGTAGGCCACGGGTATTGCGCACGGTACAACTCTTGTTTAGGCTACCCAGGGGCTCCACCCCACGTTCTTGAACAGAACGGGTGGAGCTCCTTAAGCTTGCTTGCTTGCACCTCGGTTTGAGGACAGCGTATTATAGGGCTACCTCAGAAGCGTATAATACGTGGAGGTAGTCTTGGTTCCTCAGCCGCAAACCCAGGCCATCTGCCTTTGCTTTACAGGTGGGAAGGTAAGGGCGATTGGTGCAGTCCCCTTTGGCAGCGCTAGAGCATGCTGCGCAGATCACACAAACAAATAACTGCAGTGAGTGCACTCCGACTTCATCGCAGCCCACGCTGTGCACGCACACTGAGCACCTCTTGCCTCCAAGCCCTGACAGGGAAACGCATAGTGGCGTCCCTGTTAGGCCACAGTCGCTTAGTAGCACTGTATTCTCTTGCTTTCTTACAGGAGGGTCAATAGGAACCGAGTCTTGATTGACATCAACTCCCAGTAGAGTGTGTAGGTGTTAGGGTCAGCAAGCCTGGCAGGTGTTGAGTGCGTGTGATGAGTGCTCACCCTGCCTTCAAAGGCCGGTGCTGGTGTTAGTGAGTGTAGTGTAGTGGTGTCTCCTGTCCCGCGTGCTTTTCCTCGTGGGCAGGGGAGTGCGTTAGCTTTTGGCCTTTAGCAAAAATGGGCGTTTTGCATGCCCTTAGCACACTTGGCCACCCCTCCCCTCTAGTAGGTGGGGGCTTCTGCCGTCTTCCCCCAAGGATAGTCGCCAGCACAGAAATTGGGCGCCATAGGAGTTGTAATAGTACCTGATTAGGACCTTCGGTGCGACGTCGGGGAAGCCCGGTCTCCGGGAGCCACACCAGGGAGAGAAGTGAGACACACACGGACATACATAGCACACTTAGGGGTATGGTAAACCCTGTAAGGAAGGGTAGAATGCAATGGATCTGGACCAGTCAGGGGTCCTAACTGTGGGCTCGCTTGTCCCCAAGGAGGGAAGACACACCTTGCCTCATAACACCTTGCTTGTCATTCTCCCCTGGTGTAGTAAGCCACCGTTGTTCGTTGGCTCTCCAAGGTCAATCCATTAAGGCAGTCCCCATGTAACACATGGTCAACAAGGCATACACTCGCTGGGTGGCCGCAAACCTGATAAGCGGCCACCTGGCTGACGCTGGAAACCATAGGCATGGGACTGCAGGGCACAGACAGGGTCAGTGCAGTGCTCAGTAAGCAGTGGTCTGTGAAAAACCAATGGCCTTCCGCCAGGGAGTGGTTGTCACGGGGGGCTAACGGTCCTGTCCTGCGATGCAATGCGGGGAAATTGTGACAACTGCTGTTACACCCATACAAAGGCACGTCTGCACAAGAATGCTCACTACACCTGTAAGGTTAGAACACAGTCAGTAGACTGACACAGGGAAATTAGTTTTTCTTTTTACGCTGGGACAGAGTCTCAGCACGGGTTAGTAGCTGCCCCTCGTTGTTGTTAATGAGGTAGGAGCGTAAGATGGGGTTGATACTCCCATCTGGTTGTATGAAGGGTGACATAGGTTCCCAGGTCGCCTCAGATAACCCATAGCCATCCCACAGGGTTACCCTAGGGGCCCGTTTTGACATAAACGTTCAAGTCGCGTACCGAAAACCCAAAAGAATTGTATTTTTGCCAAGCGCAATTTTGGCGCAATGTTGGTTTTTATTGGTGTTTGAGAATCTACTTTTTTACCCTTTCCACCGATGATAGGTTGAGGACACTATAAAGACACATTTTTCTACCTCCCGTCATTGCCGTTTTAAAGGTTGAACACCACCCGGCACCATGGCAATCCCATCCCAGCCGCATCTTAGCAGGCACTGGGCCTCAACATTGGGAGAAGGGACTGCAACGTTGGTGTAAATAACCTCAACTTTGGTGCAACATTGGCAACCTTGGGTGCAACGTTGGCTCAACAATGCTGAGCACTTCAACTTTGATGCAACATTGGCTCGACTTTGTTTTTCTGCAAAAGAGCACACGATTGGTTTATAATTGAAAATTAACAACCTTAACTCCAACGGAGCACGGTTATGGAGATTCAAAGGCAACGGACCTCTCTCTGGGGACGGGGGGGGGGGGTGAGTCTTCCTGAGTTGGTGTTGAGTCATACCATTGGCAATCCCACCCAAGCCGGATCTCCATCACCGCGGTTAGGGAAGTGTAGAGTGCACACACAGTGCGATCAATTTCAAGCTTACAAGCCTCCCAAGATCCCTCTCATTGGGAGGGTGTGTCAATTCATACTTTTTTCCCCTTCTCTCCGGTCACCACGCCAACCACCGGTTGTACACACCCAGGCCCCTCGCGTCCCCATGAGTCGCTCCCGTTCGCACCACACTCCAAGCTTGTCTTCCACAAGACCCATCGGAGTTTGCTTTTGGGTGGCCATCCGTGAGTCTCTCTTGTGAGCCCCCTTTCGATGTCGCCAATTTCACGCTGTTCCGGCACCGTCGTCTCCCGGCGGCCGGGTACCTAAGGACATGTGGCAATGTGCTAAAACAACAAAAAAGAAAAAACCGTTCCAAAAGGCAAAACACAAATCGCATTGAAACATTTACATGTGTGAGTCGTTCGATGTCCCACAACCAATCACACGTGGGGTACCTCCCGACCATCTTCTATTTCAACTATCTCATCCAACGGCTCTTCCTTACCATCATCCGCCGGTGCCTTTTGCGTGGGCACTTCTTGTTGGGTGGGGTTGCTCTATGGAGAGGAGAGTGAGGTGATGAGGGTGCTGGCCATGTCGCATCGATGTTGAGTCGAAGTTGAGGCAGGTGGATGTGCCATGCATCGTAAACAATGCAAATTCATCAAAATTGCACCATGTTGTATCGTTGCCCATACCTTCTTGCTCTTCTCCTTGTGTGCGGTGCGTTCCTCTGTGCGGTGGTTTCGGTCTTGGCGCTCTTGCTCTTTTTTCTTCTCAGCTTCCTTCGCGCGCTTTTGCTCCTCCGCTCTTCTCTTTTCCTTGTCCCGCTCTTTTTCATCCCTCTTTTCCTGCCTTGCCTTCTCGTTGGCCTTGGCTTGGGCAACCATGTCCGCAATCATCTTCTTCGTGTCCGCCACACCGGCGTCCTCTTCCGCGGGGTGTCGGGCCCTTGTGTCCACCCCATGGGACCGGGCGTTCTCCTTTTCCCTCTCAGGATGGCTTGGCTTTTCCTTATGCCGGGACCGGATCCATGTCAAGGCCTCCTGGGTGGGCTTCGTGGGGCCGGCCACGTTGGCTACCGACGCTTTGAGGGTTTGAGGTTGTGCGTTGGTTTGGGGTTGGACTTGGTTGCTTTTGGGTTTGACTTGAAGTTGCGGGACTTGGGGCAAAGGCATTCCTTGGGCATGAGGTGGTTGAGGAAATTGTTGGAGTAGTTGAGAGGTTTGGAGTTGTCGGAGTAGAGCAAGTTGTGGAGGTGAGTCTTGAAGCCGGGTGAACGTGAGGCCGATGAGGAGGGAGGATTGCACGAGGGCGCCCGCCACGGAACTTGCTTGGTTCACCGACCATTGGGCCCATGCCACAGGTTCTTGAGCCTGGCTTGGGAGCGGCCATACACCGCTTTTGGTGACCACCATTACGTCGTGCACATCAAAATGGAAGCAAAGTTGAAGCAATGTTGCATGCAACATTGTTATCACACTCATGCACTACACAAAGGTGCATTCAACATTGGCTAAACATTGTCTAAGTAAGGCCATGTGACCCCAGGAATCCCAAATGGCAGATTGTGGTACTACCTCGTCAAAGAAGTGCCTCCTTTGCTCGGTCGGTTGGGCCACTACATGTTCCTCAACCTCTCGATTTATCTCCTCCTCTTTCACCCTTGGTTCTTCTCTCTTGCCTTTTTTGTGCTTCTTGTCCTTCTCCTTCTTCTCCCTCTTCTCCTTCTTCTCTTTGTTGGGTTGGGGTTGCTTGGGTTCGTGAAAGAGCGTGCGGCCCGAGGTCATACACCCCCCTACTGCCTCAATGCTTGGGTACGTGTTTTCATACCCCCCGGCCTCGGCAACGTCCTGGTCCCACCATCCCCGCGGAAACGCCTCTGAAGCCGGGTCATAGAAGTTGAATTTGGCTTGTGGAGTGCGTCCCCCTTTACCACCGCGCGCACCAGCCATGCACACTTTGCCTAATCCGTATCCCTCGAATGCTCTCAAAATGTAGGCCCAGTCCATTGGGGCGGGCGGATAGACTTTCTGGCATGGTGATACTTTGGTGCTGGGCTTGAGCATCAGCCACGTGGACAAGTTGGAGGCCGTCACCGCCTCGGATGTGTACGGGGGTGGAAGTGTTGCCCCATTCATGTCTGTTTTCGTCTTGAGCCTTTTCCACTTATACAAGATCCTTTGGAACAATGCCCTAAGGGTGATGTCCGCCAACCAGCGGTAGCCCAAGGCCTTGGCGCAGCCACTACCAATGATTGGGGTGTCGGGTTGGGGATGGTGCCCTGCTAGAAGCTCCTCGCTAAGGGGGAAGCAAGAAGAGGGCTTGGAGGGCTGGGACGGGTCGGTGGAAATATTGAAATCGTCATCGTTGTCGTCTTCGGGGACGGCTTGCTCCTTTTGAATCTACAGTACCACAAGGGAGCGATGTGGCGCTACACAGTACAGATACAAAATTGCACGCAACATTCAAAATCGATGCGAAATTGCACGTTACACCTTATAAATTGCAGATGCGATCGACGCGTAAATGAAATTTGCAGCACCAAAATTCAAAATCACCAAAACCGAAAAAAAATGCATTCACAGTGCATACATGGGCTGTTTCAGTGTGAGTCTGCCGGAATAAGCTTCTTAGCCTGCTAAGCTCCTCCGCCGATAGGTCATTGGTCCCAGCCATGGTGGACAACCCTGTCACCGAACACCAGTGGAGTACCACCAGAAAAGGTTGTTTTTTTGCAAAGTAAATCCGTGCCATTTACTAGTTACGTAAGTTTTCCCACTCGGCAAATAACTTTCAGACACACCGACGCGCTTTACTCCGCATCCGCGTGCGCTCAGGAATGGGGATCTCAGTGACGGCAAGGTTGTATGAAAGTTGAGGGGCAAGATTGACTAAGTCCGATAAACCTCGAAACAGGTGTTGTTATGTCGTTCAGGGTTGAAAAACCGGAACGTGTTGAGTGCCTTCAACAGCTCCCGGTCTTGCAAACTACAGGCAACCCGAAGATCACACAGATGAGCGTAGGAGCAGCTGGCCGTGTGGTTTTGGTTGAGCCAAACGCATTGTTGAGCCAAGGTTGAACCGAAGTTGCACAGAAGTTGCACCGAAGTTGCAGCGCACGCCGCTGAACAACGCTGAAGCCAGAGGAACGCCAAACGTACGCCGAAGCAACGCCAAAGCAACGCGGAGGCAACGCTGAAGCAACGCAGAAGCAACGCTCAAGCAACGCCGAAGCAACGAAGCAACGCCGAAGCACCGCGGAACTAATACAAAACAAATGAAGCAATGGGTAAGAGGTAGGTGTGAATTTCCGGCTGGTGGTGCTAAGTTGAATGCAACAGAGGAAACAAAACAAAAACAAATTTGCACAACTCCTCCAGAAAATTGCAGCTCCGTTTTCCAATGTTGGGTGCAACTTTGTATTCGTGGGGCGCCATGCAGGGAGAGCGCAACGCCATGCACACATGCACGCCATGCACGCAAAAGGCACCACAAACAAAAGCCACCACACGCAAAAGGAACCACAAACAAAAGCCACCACACGTTCAGGCCTACCCATCACACTAAGAGTCAGACTCCCCATCTGCATTCACCACTTGAGCAACATGCACCCCTTGTGACTTTGTCTTGCCAAACCACCACAAAAGGCACCACAAACAAAAGCCTCCACACGCAAAAGGCACCACAAACAAAAGCCACCACACGTTCAGGCCTACCCATCACAGTCAGAGTTCAGGCCTACCCATCACAGTAAGAGTCAACGTCCCCATCTGCATTCACCACTTGAGGAACATGCACCTCTTGTGCCTTTGTCTTGTCCAGCCACCGCAAAAGGCACCACAAACAAAAGCCACCACACGCAAAAGGCACCACAAACAAAAGCCATCACACGTTCAGGGCTACCCATCACAGTCAGCGTCGGAGTCCCCATCTGCATGCACCTCTTGAGCAACAGGCACCTCTTGTGCCTTTGTCTTGCCCAACCACCGCAAAAGGCACCACAAACAAAAGCCACCACACGCAAAAGGCACCACAAGCAAAAGCCACCACACGTTCAGCCCTACACATCACAGTCAGAGTCGTTCAGGCCTACCCATCACAGTCAGAGTCAGAGTCGGAGTCCCCATCTGCATTCACCACTTGAGCAACATGCACCTCTTGTGCCTTTGTCTTGCCCAGCGACCGCAAAAGGCACCATCAACAAAGCTAACAAACCACCAGAAACAAACCTAAAAGAGCATATAGGGAAGATGAAACAAAGTTGCAACAAAGTTGCATTAAGCCACATTGGGGGGTAGCGGAACCCTCACAACGTTTCCCAAGTTGTAATGCAACTTTGATGCAAGTTAGAGATTCTCAACAGGAATGCAACTTTGGGTGAAATGCAAATTTGGTTGCATTTTTCAAAATGGCATGCTGTGGTGCACGGCACACCTTTTCTTTGGAATTTGAAGGTCCAAAACCAGTTCGACCGCACGTTGAGGAGAAATTTGGAAGTGGCGCTGCCTACGCGGGGCATGGAGCAGAGTAGCAGCGGGGATAACTCGGTGCACCACACGTTTAACTAGGTTTTTGGCCCGGGGACTACTTCCGAAAAAATCCACAGGTTCCTCGGTGGGAGCCCGGTCTTCCAATCTGCAATAGCAGATTTTGAGACATTTCGGGCCCCTGCTAGGCATTACACTCTTGGAAAGCACAAAAATGCAACAAGTGGGTGGCATTTGAAAACAACGTTTTTCCGACTCATACGATTTTGAATGGTTCGCTAAATTGAGGATGCTTTTAACTAAGTTGAGCTTAACATTGGCTCTTGTACTTTATGTCAAAATGGGCACCTAGGGTAGGAATTTCCAGCCCTGTTTATACTCGTTGCGGGCAATACATGTAACCACGTAGTAACCATCGACTGCAACCTCATCGGCAGTCGTCTCTCCGAGTTGGTCTGCCTCCTCTGGGCCGGCAGCGTTCTCGAGGTCAATAAGCTTGACCTCACTGTCGCTGAGGCGCCACTCATCCCAGGACAAATCGTCAGGGGAGTGATAGTGCCTCAACGTTTTAGGTGCACACGGCAGCTCACCGCCTAGACGTGGACTGCACCTGACATGGATCCTGGATCCATCTATCCTGATGATACGATAGGGTCCAAAATAAGGGTCCAGTAGGCAGTTGCGTGCCCACGACGGTAGGCGTGAATGGTGAACCAAAACAACGTCACCAACCTTGAAGCTGGCAGGTCGCCGTAGGCGGTTTCGCCGGTTCAGTTCACGGTCACGAATGTGTCTCAGGTTAGTCCCAGCCTGGTTAGCCATAGACTGCTTGTGTTCCAGCCAATCTCCCACAGGGCTCTTGAAGTCCTCAGGAAAGGGGGTTTTGAAGAACCATGCAGGTCGTCCTCCATGGAACAGTTCGGGGGGGCTGAAACCCGTAGAGGGGCTCCGCTGTGAGTTCATGGTCAGCACTGCCCAGGGCACTAGGCGTACCCAGGCTTTGGTACGCTCCTGTTTCATCAAGATTCTTACGTTTTGCTCCACCACACGGTTCTGTCTGTCACAAAGAGGACTAGACTTGTGGGTATAGGGCACACCTGTGGTTACCTCCACGTTGAGGGCATTTAGCACTCGTTTGTACCACCCAGTGTCACTGCGGATGCGTACATCTTCATCAGAGTGCACCTGCTTAGGTGCCCCATAGGGTTCGAGCCATTGTTCGACCAACATTTTCACAGTCTGCTCACCTGTGATTGTCTTGTTGCAAGGGAACACACGGGTGAAGCGAGATAGGCGACAGGTGACCACTAGGCAACTATCATAGCCGCCGAAGCGTGGTAGGCCGTGGATGAAATCCACATAGAGAAGAGAGTTAGCACAATAGGGTATGGGTAAGGTGGAAATCGGGCCCCTATCCCTACTGTCGCTCCGCCTGCTGGCTTGACAGCCACAAGCATCCACAATGGTCTGCATACGAGACCTCAGTTCAGTCACGGTTAGACTAGAGTAGAAACACTCACGGAAGAAGTCCACTGCGCGGTTAGCGCCAGTGTGACGAGAACTGAGATGGGACCATTGTAGGCACCCATCCAGTCGTGCCTCAGGGACACCAATACGGTCCTCGTAGAAGAGGTACTTGTTGTGTTTATACCACTAATGTCCGTCAATGACACGGGGTTCGAGACCACTGCTGAGGGTTTGGAGAATTTCTTTATACTCTGACTGATAGTCGGTTAGGCTCCAACCCTCCAGGATTCCAGCAGTGCGCATGGACAAGTCAAGTTGGACATCCAAATGCTGGAAAGCCTCTTTGGCAAGCGCCCCAGAGCTCTCACCTATAAGCGCATCGAAGTTATTGCGCGATATATAGTCAGACAGTTAATTTTTTCTACCGGGGATATGATGAACTGTCAGCTTGAACTGGCTCAGGTAAGTCCACCACCGCTTTAGTTTTGCTTTCTCTGGTGGTGGGCCATTCTGAAAAGACGTCACACGTTCCTGGTCACAGAGTCAGACAATAGGGTTAGATCGCAGGAGTGGGTATTGTGACGAAAGCACTTGGTGCATATTGCGCAGTTTTGGCCTCTTTTTGGGCACCTTCTCGGACATATAGTAGAGTTGAAGGGCACTAAAGGGCTCAGTGACACGGCAAAGTGAAGCCGCATGTGTAGTGTAGCCACCTTTTTCCTTCGTTTGGGCGTTTTGCGCGGGTTTGAGGGCTAGTGTATTCTCTGCACTATGGGCAACAATGCCCCCCGGAGTGGGATGATGGCTCAGTACCTGCCGAAACTGCTGATCGGCAGAAAGAGAAAGAGCATGGTAAGAGCAACCTCCATGCAGAGGAGGATGTGTTGCAGAAAATACAGAGTCTGAAACTTGTGCCCCGACTGAAGGGACTGCTCCTAACCTATGAGGAGGTGTTCGGCGCCCTGCCGCCTCCCTGTCCTGTAAAAAACTGGTCCAGATGGGCCTGAAACTGAAGGCCGAATTTCGGAAGACGCCAGTGAGACGTCGTCCCTACCCCGCTCCTTAGGAACAGATTGAAGAAATCGAGCGCCAGATCCAGGAATGTATTGATGCAGGCCTCGTGGAAGAATATGAGAGGGGGACTACCCACAACACTGCAGTCCCTGTGTCCTGGTTGCTAAACCAGGATCGACTGCCCTGCGATTGGTTGTTGACCATGGTGAGGTCAACAAGAACACCCAAAACCACTCAGGGAGTATTCCTAACATGGAAAACACCCTGGAACGTATTGTCAAATGCCGGTACAAGACCAAAATGGACAAACGCAGTGGTTTCTGGCAGGTAGACGTAACAGCCGCAGTTCAGGAACTGCTGGCTGTTGTAACCCCTAAGGGTCGTGTGTTTCAATGGAAGGTCATGCCTTTTGGGCGGTAGGTGGGAGATGGCCGCTCCTGAGAATCGCCGACCCTGCTCCTCAGGAGCCAGCTCCTCAGGAGCACCGACCCTGGCTCCCCGGGAGCACCGACCCTGGTGGTGCTCCTCAGGAGCACCGACCCTGATAAATGCTCCTCAGGAGCACCGACCCTGTACGAGCTCTAGGGTCGGCGATTCTCAGGAGCGGCGGTTGTCTTGTTAAGCATTTTGCTCCTAAGGAGCCACGGTCATTGCTCCTCAAGAGCTAGGGGCGGGGCTCCTCAGGAGCTAGGGTCAAAGGTTAGCTTGCTCCGCACGAGGAAGGGGTTGGCAAAAAAAAATCGAAATTTGACACTCAACTATGGTCTATGTATGGTGTCTTCCATGATGTATGCATTTACAAGTGGAATGGTTGTCATGAAATTTCATATGCTGGTTTTCCCCAGCGTATGTGCCATGATTGATTACGCTATTATTTTTGACTTTGGACCCGATCTTTCACGAGCTTAGAAAAGGAAAAAAAAAGGCTGTTGAAGCAGAAAACACCACAGCACGGTTCCGCGATTTGTATGACGCGAAGCGCCCTGACTCACGCAGCATGAGAAATTGAATTGTCGTCCCCGGTCAAAGCTGAACCATACACATATTTTCGTTCGTACACGTCCAATTTACTCATCCGTGATTAGAAGCTTTCGCCGTGTTCAAAATTACGCCTGTCCACGATTCGTTGTAAGTGGTTGGTGAACAATGGTTGAAAACGGGATGACCAGATTGCTGGGTAAAGAACTGGTCCCAAGCCGCCACTCTACCGTTGAAATCGAAGACAGTGATGGTCAGTTTCGGAGCATGTATGTTCATTTTCATGCGTACCATTATTATGTGGAGTTGCACGTGCCAGATATTACAACTATTGACTTGGACGCGGACTGGAGGGTAAGGGATATTTGGAAATCACGCTCACCTGCCAGTTAATTTGCAATTTGAAGGGACTTCTCTCTGCTGAACCGCAAGCTGGGAGGCCAAAGGTTTTCAATAGTTATCATGCCTTGTAGTTGTCAAATTTACTTGCAGGCGTCCTGGATAGCTGCTTGTCCTGGATAGCTGCGTAGTCGAGTCAATGAAATTGACGAAACCAAGACGGATCTGGTGTGCCCTGCCCTGGACTGCATTTTCGGAGGGGGAATTTGTAGAGGCCTCAAGCACACAACAGCCGCCTTTGTTTCTCAGAGGAAAAAGAACCAGGATAAGAATAAGAATACCCCCACAACTGTCAAGGAGATAGACGAGAGAATCAGGTGTTCAACTGCAGAGTTTGCGTTCAACCGAGTTGCACGGGGCGCTTTTGTGTCATACTGTGCAAATTGGCGCCTCTCTGTACGAGGACACGATCAGCATGTGGACGAGAGCCGTGGAGGAAGGTCGGATTCTTTGTGGTTGAAGCGCCAGTGCAACGGTCTTTGGTTGACAACAGCTGTACTGCGGACTCGTTGCGATGAGATCTGCTGATGTATGTTGGTGAACGTCAGTATCAGGTAGGTGAAACCAGGAGGAGCACGACAGTCAGAATGAGGCTGGAAAGCTGCACTTCGTGTTTTCAAGCACCGCTTCATTGCGGATCTTTTCCGTCGAATGCTGAGTACGTTGTTGCGCGGACACAACGGTGTTGTTCCACAACACTTAGACTTGTTGCAGTTTGTTGTTCTGCGGATTCTGTTGTCGTTTAGGAGGGGAAGGGACAGCACGTGCTGATTCATGGATTGGGCTATGATGCACTTTTATCGTTGGTGGAAATGATTGCTTGGCTGCGTTGGTTCCCCAGTTTAGCGCTTGTGCTGCACACCGCGTTTATAGTGACTGCATTGGCTAACACACATCAGACCCTGGCCTCGGGCAGGACGCCTCCCAAGTCCCACCGTCGCATGGCATCAGGGCGTTCAAACAGTTGATGGTCACCCGAGGACCAGTTGACCGGTGATGGGACCAGGATCAGGGTATTCCATGCCAAAATGGCATACGCACGGTGCTTTCCTTTCGGGCCCTTTGGACCCACTCAAAGGGAGGGGTACCACTTTTGGACTGCCCTGTGATGGGACGTGATATGTGTTTTTTTTTCCGTTGGGAGAGCCCTGCGTATGAAGTGCTGCCCCCCTTGGGCTTGTCAGCAAGACTACCCCCCCCCCTTTGTATAAGCCACGCCCTTGTCCAAGCAGACCGTATTAATTTGGTACCTAATTTGATTTGGTACAAATGTAGTGCAGCCACACAAGACATGGGTTTGGTGACAAATTTGCCAGCTACATAGAGTCATGGACACATTTGTTGCCCACTTGAACCCACATAGCTCTGATTTTGGGGATATTTGTGCATTACATGCCCCTTTCGTGCACCAGCTCACCATGCAATCTTCTCTTTCTGAACCCAAGCGTCAACGGCCTTGTCCAAGCTACAGTAGGCATAGGGACCGTATTAATTTGGTATTTTGCCATAGCTTATTCAAAGGGGGGGGGGGGGGCTACTGCTTTTGCAGGGGCGGTGACATGACGTGCCCAGTCGCAGGCAGTGTTCTCAAAATCCCGAGGGTGCCGCCCTCTTCCCTTGCCCTCCCACTTGCAGAAGGCCAGCGCGCTGATGCCGCCCAAGACACAGATCTATTCCGCGGGCTGTTCGTGACTCAGAAGTCTGCAGGAAGTGAGGACTCCGCACCAGTTCTCATGTCGTTTCCAGGCGATGCCGCTGAGGTATGCCGCCTGTCTGGTCGCTTGAACTGTCGGCCTTTTCTGTTGTCGTATCCCCAGCACATTGGGGCGGGTGGCTGGGCCCACGCACGCTCTTCGCATGCCGGGCGGCGCCAATGGGCATGTGGTATGTGGTGTTGGGTGCGGCAACCCCCGGCCGTTCCGGTCGCCGGAATTATCGGGAGGTGCCGGAACATTTTGCCAGACCGTTGTGATTCTGCGAGGCTCAATTTTTTGGCGGTGAACACGCTTGCTGCTGCTGTCAACCATTCTCGTCCACTTTGCCTGTTAACAGTTTTGTTCCTCC
Source organism: Eutreptiella sp. 'Long Island Sound 2002' (assembly GCA_964036045.1). Taxonomy (NCBI): domain Eukaryota; phylum Euglenozoa; class Euglenophyceae; order Eutreptiales; family Eutreptiaceae; genus Eutreptiella; species Eutreptiella sp. 'Long Island Sound 2002'. The sequence goes on from OZ038380.1 coordinate 105,062,690, forward strand.
ATCCACTGCCAGAGAGGTTGAAGTGTTGTTTTTGTGGCTCCAAGGGGGCATCCATGACTGATTTCCATGATTTGCACCTCAAGGAGCAGCAATTACTGCAACAAAAATGGGAAGAATGTGTTGACGTCAATGAGGGAAATGTCTGTGATTTGTGTGTCCGTTCTGTCAAACCTAGCAACTTTTTTTGACAACGGGATGGACCTGGACAACGGGACGAGTCATCATCCACTGAGGTTCAACCAGTCAAACCAGTCAAAACAGGCAGACCCGTCAAAAACGTCACAGTGGATGATCGCATTGAGAAATGCGGGAAAATACGGCTTGTACAGTGGGAGCAGTTTTCTGATGTGAGATCCATGTGTGCATTCGTCTTCTTGTGGCAGCCTTTGTTTGTGCATGCAAAAACGATTTTCTGGAGGAGGACAGGTGATCAAATGGGTTCAATTGAAATTGAACCAGCATCCTTCAACCGCTAGTGCAGTGCACATACCAATAGAGGAATGACTGCACCTGCCACACCACTGCCCAAGGCCCATCTAGAGACCGAGGGGTTCAATTTATTTTTGAAAATTGACAGACATTTTGGGTTTCCACATGACTCTAATGACACAGCCATCGGGGCCTGGGAACACGGAGCATGCCAGAACATGGCCAAAAAAAGATTCTTTGTTTCGCCGGAACGTTGTCGCCCGACTGTTGGGGTTTTCTCGCTGGAACGGCAGGGGGATTGGGTGTGGCCACTTTCATTTGCGTAGTGTGCACACGTTTGAAGTATTCGAGCTGCAGACAAAACGAGCCCCCCATGTTTGGGGTCACTGGGGGTGGGGGTGGGGGTGGGGGTTCGCGCACAGAGTGTGCAGAGCTGAGGTTTCCGCTGTGCTGTCTCCGAAACGGCACGTCACACGTGATTGGGCTGCGTGGGATGATGCCACGATCGGTGTAAACGCGTGTGCGACGCCCCTCATCAGAGCCCCCTCGCGTCCACCCGTCCACCCCCTTCACACCTCCGAATGTCCGGTCGGGCGGGCCTGTCTGCCTCGGCGTGTGGGCACTACCTACCCCTCCGCGGTGCCCTGGGGAGCGGCGCCGTGCGCTGTGGCGTCCCCAAAGCGGCATTTTGGTATTTCGGTGTCGGTTGCCCCGCGTTGCCCCCCCCAATCCCCATTCCTGCCGTGGGTATGAACTATGCGATGGTGGGTAACTGACAGCACGTCCCACACGACACGGGGCGTTGCTTTACCCATGGGTTTGGGACGCATCCGGCGCGTCCGAGTCACTGGGGGGCCGTCCCGCCCAGGGCCCCCGACCCAACAACCCCCCGAGCCGGGCATTGGTTTCCCTTGCGCTGCCAAAGTGCCACGGCCCTGGCCTCGGGCAGGACGCCTCCCAAGTCCCACCGTCGCATGGCATCAGGGCGTTCAAACAGTTGATGGTCACCCGAGGACCAGTTGACCGGTGTTGGGACTAGGCCCAGGGTATTCCATGCCAAAATGGCATACGCACAGTGCTTTCCTTTCGGGCCCTTTGGACCCGCTCAAAGGGAGGGGTACCACTTTTGGACTGCCCTGTGATGGGACGTGATCTGTGTTTTTTTCCGTTGGGAGAGCCCTGCGTATGAGGTGCTGCCCCCCTTGGGCTTGTCAGCAAGACTACTGCTTTTGCAAGGGCGGGCGACGCGACGTGCGCCGTCGCAGGCAGTGGTCTCAAAATCCCGAGGCTGCCACCCTCTTCCCTTGCCTCCTGTGGGCAACGCTTATGGGACAATGGGGGCCACCCATTCGGATACCTGCCACCCCCCACCACCACCACCGCCAGGTCTTTTTTTACACAAATGCCACCTACCACCAGAAGCCCCTCGGTCAGCCACACCCACCCCCGCCTTCGGGGCCACGGCCCTGTTTTTCTGTTTGTGTCGACAAGTTGCAACAGAGGGCCCCAGCGTCTTGCACCCTTTTTCAGACAATCGTCGGCGCAGAATTCATGGCGTTCCAGGATTTTGTGCAACATGACCTTGTGAGTACATTGAGTGCTGCAGAGATGGACTTGACGAAGGTGGTTTCGTTTCAGTGAGCAGGGCTTCTCGAAAGGTTGTCTTCTCTTGAGAAAGCATTGAGAAAGTGCAGCTTTGCGTTGAAAATGCTGAGGCACTCACCCACTGCTGTGTGTCCAGGTGCACCATTACATATTCTATTGTGCATAACATGCCTGTGGGCTTCAGCCACCGGACCCTGGCCGGCGTGGTGCCTGTCCATGGTGCGAGTTTGGTTGTTTCCGCTGCATTGCAAGCAACAGAAAACCCCCCTTGAATTGGCCACGTTTGTGAGTACACGAAAGGTGGTATTTCCAGGAATCACATCAAAGGTGCAGTTCTGATCAATATCACGGACTTGGGATATTCTGGGGTGTTTTTTTTGGTTCGGGGGAATAGGAGGTCACGTTGAGTGCTTACCGATATAACTGCATCTTCAAAAGAAGTTGTCCTCAATTTGCCAGGCCGCAACTTGCCAATGGACCCAATTTTGGCCCGGTGATCCAAACTGGGTGTAGCCCCCCATTCAGAGGCGTCTGGTTGGTAATGTTGTGCAAGGCTCACCATGGTAGGATGTGTGTGCGCCCATTTCGTGGCTCTACCTCCCTAGAGCTTGCTGTGAACCATTTGAAAGCCATATTTTCAACCATCTTTGTGCATTTTCCGTCCTGTTTGAGTGCTGGTGGGTGGTAGGGGGCAGGTAAAGATCGCCAAAACAGTTTTCAGGCCAGGGGGCCGGGTGTCAAATCGCGTTGCCGAGGGTATTGCACCGAAGCCTGGTGCGCCTGGCGATTCGGGACACGCCACATGCCCGCCCGCTTGGGTCCCACACCCCAAGGAATTCAACGGGGCATTTTAAACGGTGAGGTGAACGTATCCCCCAGTGAGTTTGGTTGGGAACCCCACACACTGACAGCCCTTTTTGGGGATGGTTGTTCCACAAAGACCTGCACAGCATTGCATGGCGCAACCGGTGTCCCATGCCGTGTATTGGGGGTTTTTGTGGGTGGTGGCGGGCGGGGGGCAAATTTGGTTCGCTGATTGCAATTGCCGTGTGTTGAGCCAGATCTGAGGGTCAAGAGGGCTTTTGCCTTCTATGCAGACCCCTCGGTGATAGCAGGGACCTGTGTCCCGGTACTCCTGGTCAGGCGCCCCCCCCTTATGAGGCCCGACTGGCACAGACTGCTGTGCCTTTTTCAGGCCCCCATAGGTTGGCTGAAACAAGTGGAATGTTTGGACGTTCCCCCACCGAAACCTCGGCGGCTTTGGGCAAGACCTGGGTCATAACCGGTGAATGCATGCACCGACTAGGGACCCGATTGGTGCCAATCCACCACTAGGAGGGTCGTTTAGGCCTTTTGCACCTTGGTCGCCGTCCTTTGGTTTATTAGGGTCGCTCCAAGGCACCATATGTGTTTGCAAATACAATGGAAATGAATTTGTTTTCTATTTTTTCCGGGTCGTACTCACAATGAGAGCCAAAAAAAAAAGCTCGCAATGCAGCAACAAAAAATATCTCTCGCATTATGGGTTTGGGACTTTGGGACTTGACTTGCAACTCGGCGCTTTCACATGTTGTAGTCCATTCTCATACCTTCCCAAACCACCGTCGCTTGGCCTTGAATGTGATCTGGGTGGCTGGCTGTGCACAGTCATGCTCATACACCCAACACATGTTGCTTCCATGTGCTCCTCCTCCTACTGCTCCTCCTCCGCCTCCTCCTCCTGCTCCTCTTCCTGCCCCCCCCTTCGTCAAGCCCCCAGCCTCTCGTGCTTTGGCATCTTCTTCCGCGGTATATTGTGTCTGGACTCGGTCCGGTGGGCCCCATGTGGGGCATGGGCTGCAAGCAGAGGGCGTCACACGGCTGTGGATCAACCCGGCAATCAGTACCTGTGGATGCCGGATGATCTCCTAAGGACTGCTGATCCTGCTGTTCTGTCAAGTGGTTGCTTGTATTTACAGGAAAGGTACCAAACAACTGCCATGTGAAACGCATTGCCCTGCACAGTCAAGCTCACTTGAGCTTGCTCTGGTGCGTCCTCAGGATGGTGGCTTCATTTGAGAGCCCATACGGAGTTGAAAAGGGGGTTGAGGTGTTGGCACTGGTTGAAATGTGTTTTGACGGCATGGGGGCAGTTGAAAAGGGGGTTGGAGGTGTTGGCACTGGGTGAAATGTGTTTTGAGGGCATGGGGGCAGTTCCAAAGGGTGTTTGAGGTGTTGGCAGTGGGTGAAATGTGTTTTGAGGGCATGGGGGCAGTTCCAAAGGGTGTTTGAGGTGTTGGCACTGGGTGAAATGTGTTTTGAGGGCATGGGGGCAGTTGAAAAGGGGGTGAAATGTGTTTTCAGGGCATGGGGGCAGTTGAAAAGGGGGTTTGAGGTGTTGGCACTGGGTGAAATGTGTTTTGAGGGCATGGGGGCAGTTGAAAAGGGGGTTTGAGGTGTTGGCACTGGGTGAAATGTGTTTTGAGGGCATGGGGGCTGTTGAAAAGGGGGTTTGAGGTGTTGGCAGTGGGTGAAATGTGTTTTTGAGGGCATGGGGGCAGTTGAAAAGGGGGTTTGAGGTGTTGGCACTGTGTGAAATGTGTTTTTCGGGCATGGGGGCGGTTGAAAAGAGGGTTTGAGGTGTTGGCACTGGGTGAAATGTGTTTTGAGGGCATGGGGGCAGTTGAAAAGGGGGTTGAGGTGTTGGCACTGGGGTTGGCACTGTGTGAAATGTGTTTTGAGGGCATGGGGGCAGTTGAAAAGGGGGTTCGAGGTGCTGGCATTGGGTAAAATGTGTTTTTGAGGGCATGGGGGCAGTTGAAAAGGGGGTTGAGGTGTTGGCACTGGTTGAAATGTGTTTTGACGGCATGGGGGCAGTTGAAAAGGGGGTTGGAGGTGTTGGCACTGGCTGAAATGTGTTTTGAGGGCATGGGGGCAGTTCCAAAGGGCGTTTGAGGTGTTGGCAGTGGGTGAAATGTGTTTTGAGGGCATAGGGGCAGTTGAAAAGGGGGTTTGAGGTGTTGGCATTGGGTGAAATGTGTTTTTGAGGGCATGGGGGCAGTTGAAAAGGGGGTGTGAGGTGTTGGCACTGGGTGAAATGTGTTTTGAGGGCCTGGGGGCAATTGAAGGGGGTTTGAGGTGTTGGCACTGGGTGAAATGTGTTTTCAGGGCATGGGGGCAGTTGAAAAGGGGGTTTGAGGTGTTGGCACTGGGTGAAATGTGTTTTTGAGGGCATGGGGGCAGTTGAAAAGGGGGTTTGAGGTGTTGGCACTGGGTGAAATGTGTTTTTGAGGGCATGGGGGCAGTTGAAAAGGTGGTGAAACGCGTTTTGAGGGCATGGGGGCAGTTGAAAAGGGGGGTTGAGGTGTTGGCACTGGGTGAAATGTGTTTTGAGGGCATGGGGGCAGTTGAAAAGGGGGTTTGAGGTGTTGGCACTGGGTGAAATGTGTTTTTGAGGGCATGGGGGCAGTTGAAAAGGGGGTGAAATGTGTTTTGAGGGCATGGGGGCAGTTGAAAAGGGGGTTTGAGGTGTTGGCACTGGGTGAAATGTGTTTTGAGGGCATGGGGGCAGTTGAAAAGGGGGTTTGAGGTATTGGCAGTGGGTGAAATGTGTTTTTGAGGGCATGGGGGCAGTTGAAAAGGGGGTTTGAGGTGCTGGCACTGTGTGAAATTTGTTTTTCGGGCATGGGGGCGGTTGAAAAGAGGGTTTGAGGTGTTGGCACTGGGTGAAATGTGTTTTGAGGGCATGGGGGCAGTTGAAAAGGGGGGTTGAGGTGTTGGCACTGGGGTTGGCACTGTGTGAAATGTGTTTTGAGGGCATAGGGGCAGTTGAAAAGGGGGTTCGAGGTGTTGGCATTGGGTAAAATGTGTTTTTGAGGGCATGGGGGCAGTTGAAAAGGGGGTGAAATGTGTTTTGAGGGCATGGGGGCAGTTGAAAAGGGGGTTGAGGTGTTGGCACTGGGTGAAATGTGTTTTGAGGGCATGGGGGCAGTTGAAAAGGGGGTTTGAGGTGTTGGCACTGGGTGAAAGGTGTTTTGAGGACATGGGGGCAGTTGAAAAGGGGGTTTGAGGTGTTGGCACTGGGTGAAATGTGTTTTGAGGGCATGGGGGCAGTTGAAAAGGGGGTTTGAGGTGTTGGCGCTGGGTGAAATGTGTTTTGAGGGCATGGGGGCAGTTGAAAAGGGGGTTTGAGGTGTTGGCACTGGGTGAAATGTGTTTTTGAGGGCATGGGGGCAGTTGAAAAGGGGGTTTGAGGTGTTGGCAGTGGGTGAAATGTGTTTTGATGACATGGGGGCAGTTGAAAAGGGGGTTTGAGGTGTTGGCACTGGGTGAAATGTGTTTTGAGGACATGGGGGCAGTTGAAAAGGGGTTTTGAGGTGTTGGCACTGGGTGAAATGTTTTTTGAGGGCATGGGGGCAGTTGAAAAGGGGGTGAAATGTGTTTTGAGGGCCTGGGGGCAGTTGAAAAGGGGGTTTGAGGTGTTGGCACTGGGTGAAATGTGTTTTGAGGGCATGGGGGCAGTTGAAACGGGGGTTTGAGGTGTTGGCATTGGGTGGAATGTGTTTTTGAGGGCCTGGGCGCAATTGAAAAGGGGGTTTGAGGTGTTGGCATTGGGTAAAATGTGTTTTTGAGGGCATGGGGGCAGTTGAAAAGGGGGTTTGAGGTGTTGGCACTGGGTGAAATGTGTTTTGAGGACATGGGGGCAGTTGAAAAGGGGGTTGAGGTGTTGGCACTGGGTGAAATGTGTTTTTGAGGACATGGGGGCAGTTGAAAAGGGGTGTTGAGGTGTTGGCACTGGGTGAAATGTGTTTTGAGGACATGGGGGCAGTTGAAAAGGGGGTTTGAGGTGTTGGCACTGGGTGAAATGTGTTTTTGAGGGCATGGGGGCAGTTGAAAAGGGGGGTTGAGGTGTTGGCACTGGGTGAAAGGTGTTTTGAGGGCATGGGGGCAGTTGAAAAGGGGATTTGAGGTGTTGGCACTGGGTGAAATGTGTTTTTGAGGGCATGGGGGCAGTTGAAAAGGGGGTTTGAGGTGTTGGCACTGGGTGAAATGTGTTTTGAGGGCATGGGGGCAGTTGAAAAGGGGGTTTGAGGTGTTGGCAGTGGGTGAAATGTGTTTTTGAGGGCATGGGGGCAGTTGAAAAGGGGGTTTGGGGTGTTGCCAATGCGTGAAATGCGTTGTCAGGGCATGGCGGCAGTTGAAAAGGGGGTTTGAGGTGATTGCACTGGGTGAAATGTGTTTTGAGGGCATGGGGGCAGTTGAAAAGGGGGTTTGGGGTGTTGCCAATGCGTGAAATGCGTTGTCAGGGCATGGCGGCAGTTGAAAAGGGGGGTTGAGGTGTTGGCATTGGGTGAAATGTGTTTTGAGGGCATGGGGGCAGTTGAAAAGGGGGTTTGAGGTGTTGGCAGTGGGTGAAATGTGTTTTTGAGGGCATGGGGGCGGTTGAAAAGGGGGTTTGAGGTGTTGGCACTGGGTGAAATGTGTTTTTTGGGCATGGGGGCGGTTGAAAAGGGGGTTTGAGGTGTTGGCACTGGGTGAAATGTGTTTTTGAGGGCATGGGGGCAGTTGAAAAGGGGGTCAAGGTGTTGGCACTGGGGTTGGCACTGGATGAAATGTGTTTTGAGGGCATGGGGGCAGTTGAAAAGGGGGTTTGAGGTGTTGGCACTGTGTGAAATGTGTTTTCAGGGCATGGGGACAGTTGAAAAGGGGGTTTGAGGTGTTGGCATTGGGTGAAATGTGTTTTTGAGGGCATGGGGGCAGTCGAAAAGGGGGTTGGAGGTGTTGGCACTGGCTGAAACGTGTTTTGAGGGCATGGGAGCAGTTGAAAAGGGGTTTTGAGGTGTTGGCACTGGGTGAAATGTGTTTTGAGGGCATGGGGGCAGTTGAAAAGGGGATTTGAGGTGTTGGCAGTGGGTGAAATGTGTTTTGGGGGGCATGGGGGCAGTTGAAAAGGGGGTGAAATGTGTCTTGAGGGCATGGGGGCAGTTGAAAAGGGGGTTTGAGGTGTTGGCACTGGGTGAAATGTGTTGACGGCATGGGGGCAGTTGAAAAGGGGTTTTGAGGTGTTGGCAGTGGGTGAAACGTGTTTTGAGGGCATGGGGGCAGTTGAAAAGGGGGTTTGAGGTGTTGGCACTGGGTGAAATGTGTTTTGAGGGCATGGGGGCAGTTGAAAAGGGGGTTTGAGGTGTTGGCAGTGGGTGAAATTTGTTTTTGAGGGCATGGGGGCGGTTGAAAAGGGGGTTCGAGGTGTTGGCACTGGGTGAAATGTGTTTTTCGGGCATGGGGGCGGTTGAAAAGGGGGTTTGAGGTGTTGGCACTAGGTGAAATGTGTTTTGAGGGCATGGGGGCAGTGGAAAAGGCAGTTGGAGGTGTTGGCAGTGGGTGAAATGTGTTTTGAGGGCCTGGGGGCAGTTGAAAAGGGGGTTTGAGGTGTTGGCACTGGGTGAAATGTGTTTTGAGAGCATGGGGGCAGTTGAAAAGGGGATTTGAGGTGTTGGCACTGGGTGAAATTTTTTTCGGGGGGCATAGGGGCAGTTGAAAAGGGGCTGAAATGTGTCTTGAGGGCATGGGGGCAGTTGAAAAGGGGGTTTGAGGTGTTGGCTCTGGGTGAAATGTGTTTTGACGGCATGGGGGCAGTTGAAAAGGGGGTTTGAGGTGTTTACACTGGGTGCAATGTGTTTTGACGGCATGGGGGCAGTTGAAAAGGGGGTTTGAGGTGTTGGCAGTGGGTGAAATTTGTTTTTGAGGGCATGGGGGCAGTTGAAAAGGGGGTTGGAGGTGTTGGCAGTGGGTGAAATGTGTTTTGAGGGCATGGGGGCAGTTGAAAAGGGGGTTTGAGGTGTTGGCACTGGGTGAAAATTTTTTTGAGGGCATGGGGGCAGTTGAAAAGGGGGTGAAATGTGTTTTGAGGGCATGGGGGCAGTTGAAAAGGGGGTTTGAGGTGTTGGCACTGTGTGAAATGTGTTTTGAGGGCATGGGGGCACTTGAAAAGGGGGTTTGAGGTGTTGGCATTGGGTGAAATGTATTTTTGAGGGCATGGGGGCAGTTGAAAAGGGGGTTTGAGGTGTTTACACTGGGTGAAATGTGTTTTGACGGCATGGGGGCAGTTGAAAAGGGGGTTTGAGGTGTTGGCACTGGGTGAAATGTGTTTTTGAGGGCATTGGGGCAGTTGAAAAGGGGGTTTGAGGTGTTGGCACTGTGTGAAATGTGTTTTTCGGGCATGGGGGCGGTTGAAAAGGGGGTTTGAGGTGTTGGCACTGGGTGAAATGTGTTTTGAGGGCATGGGGGCAGTTGAAAAGGGGGTTTGAGGTGTTTACACTGGGTGAAATGTGTTTTGACGGCATGGGGGCAGTTGAAAAGGGGGTTTGAGGTGTTGGCAGTGGGTGAAATTTGTTTTTGAGGGCATGGGGGCAGTTGAAAAGGGGGTTTGAGGTGTTGGCGCTGGGTGAAATGTCTTTTGAGGGCATGGGGGCAGTTGAAAAGGGGGTTTGAGGTGTTGGCACTGGGTGAAATGTCTTTTGAGGGCATGAGGGCAGTTGAAAAGGGGTTTTGAGGTGTTGGCAGTGGGTGAAATTTTTTTTGTGGGGCATGGGGGCAGTTGAAAAGGGGGTGAAATGTGTCTTGAGGGCATGGGGGCAGTTGAAAAGGGGGTTTGAGGTGTTGGCACTGGGTGAAATGTGTTTTGACGGCATGGGGGCAGTTGAAAAGGGGGTTTGAGGTGTTGGCAGTGGGTGAAATTTGTTTTTGAGGGCATGGGGGCGGTTGAAAAGGGGGTTCGAGGTGTTGGCACTGGGTGAAATGTGTTTTTCGGGCATGGGGGCGGTTGAAAAGGGGGTTTGAGGTGTTGGCACTAGGTGAAATGTGTTTTGAGGGCATGGGGGCAGTGGAAAAGGCAGTTGGAGGTGTTGGCAGTGGGTGAAATGTGTTTTGAGGGCATGGGGGCAGTTGAAAAGGGGGTTTGAGGTGTTGGCACTGGGTGAAATGTGTTTTGAGAGCATGGGGGCAGTTGAAAAGGGGATTTGAGGTGTTGGCACTGGGTGAAATTTTTTTCGGGGGGCATAGGGGCAGTTGAAAAGGGGGTGAAATGTGTCTTAAGGGCATGGGGGCAGTTGAAAAGGGGGTTTGAGGTGTTGGCACTGGGTGAAATGTGTTTTGACGGCATGGGGGCAGTTGAAAAGGGGGTTTGAGGTGTTTACACTGGGTGCAATGTGTTTTGACGGCATGGGGGCAGTTGAAAAGGGGGTTTGAGGTGTTGGCAGTGGGTGAAATTTGTTTTTGAGGGCATGGGGGCAGTTGAAAAGGGGGTTGGAGGTGTTGGCAGTGGGTGAAATGTGTTTTGAGGGCATGGGGGCAGTTGAAAAGGGGGTTTGAGGTGTTGGCACTGGGTGAAAAATTTTTTGAGGGCATGGGGGCAGTTGAAAAGGGGGTGAAATGTGTTTTGAGGGCATGGGGGCAGTTGAAAAGGGGGTTTGAGGTGTTGGCACTGTGTGAAATGTGTTTTGAGGGCATGGGGGCACTTGAAAAGGGGGTTTGAGGTGTTGGCATTGGGTGAAATGTATTTTTGAGGGCATGGGGGCAGTTGAAAAGGGGGTTTGAGGTGTTTACACTGGGTGAAATGTGTTTTGACGGCATGGGGGCAGTTGAAAAGGGGGTTTGAGGTGTTGGCACTGGGTGAAATGTGTTTTTGAGGGCATTGGGGCAGTTGAAAAGGGGGTTTGAGGTGTTGGCACTGTGTGAAATGTGTTTTTCGGGCATGGGGGCGGTTGAAAAGGGGGTTTGAGGTGTTGGCACTGGGTGAAATGTGTTTTGAGGGCATGGGGGCAGTTGAAAAGGGGGTTTGAGGTGTTTACACTGGGTGAAATGTGTTTTGACGGCATGGGGGCAGTTGAAAAGGGGGTTTGAGGTGTTGGCAGTGGGTGAAATTTGTTTTTGAGGGCATGGGGGCAGTTGAAAAGGGGGTTTGAGGTGTTGGCGCTGGGTGAAATGTCTTTTGAGGGCATGGGGGCAGTTGAAAAGGGGGTTTGAGGTGTTGGCACTGGGTGAAATGTCTTTTGAGGGCATGAGGGCAGTTGAAAAGGGGTTTTGAGGTGTTGGCAGTGGGTGAAATTTTTTTTGTGGGGCATGGGGGCAGTTGAAAAGGGGGTGAAATGTGTCTTGAGGGCATGGGGGCAGTTGAAAAGGGGGTTTGAGGTGTTGGCACTGGGTGAAATGTGTTTTGACGGCGTGGGGGCAGTTGAAAAGGGGGTTTGAGGTGTTGGCACTGGGTGAAACCTGTTTTGAGGGCATGGGGGCAGTTGAAAAGGGGGTTTGAGGTGTTTACACTGGGTGAAATGTGTTTTTGAGGGCATGGGGGCAGTTGAAAAGGGGGTTTGAGGTGTTGGCAGTGGGTGAAATGTGTTTTCGAGGGCATGGGGGCAGTTGAAAAGGGGGTTGGAGGTGTTGGCAGTGGGTGAAATGTGTTTTGAGGGCATGGGGGCAGTCGAAAAGGGGGTTGGAGGTGTTCGCACTGGGTGAAATGTGTTTTGAGGGCACGGGGGCAGTTGAAAAGGGGGTTTGAGGTGTTGGCACTGGGTGAAATGTGTTTTGACGGCATGGGGGCAGTTGAAAAGGGGGTTTGAGGTGTTGGCACTGGGTGAAACCTGTTTTGAGGGCATGGGGGCAGTTGAAAAGGGGGTTTGAGGTGTTTACACTGGGTCCAATGTGTTTTTGAGGGCATGGGGGCAGTTGAAAAGGGGGTTTGAGGTGTTGGCGCTGGGTGAAATGTCTTTTGAGGGCATGGGGGCAGTTGAAAAGGGGGTTTGAGGTGTTGGCACTGGGTGCAATGTGTTTTGCGGGCATGGGGGCAGTTGAAAAGGGGATTTGAGGTGTTGGCACTGGGTGAAATGTTTTTTGGGGGGCATGGAGGCAGTTGAAAAGGGGGTGCAATGTGTCTTGAGGGAATGGGGGCAGTTGAAAAGGGGGTTTGAGGTGTTGGCACTGGGTGAAATGTGTTTTGACGGCATGGGGGCAGTTGAAAAGGGGGTTTGAGGTGTTGGAACTGGGTGAAACGTGTTTTGAGGGCATGGGGGCAGTTGAAAAGGGGGTTTGAGGTGTTTACACTGGGTGCAATGTGTTTTCGAGGGCATGGGGGCAGTTGAAAAGGGGGTTGGAGGTGTTGGCAGTGGGTGAAATGTGTTTTGAGGGCATGGGGCCAGTCGAAAAGGGGGTTGGAGGTGTTGGCACTGGGTGAAATGTCTTTTGAGGGCATGGGGGCAGTTGAAAAGGGGGTTTGAGGTGTTGGCACTGGGTGAAATGTGTTTTGAGGGCACGGGGGCAGTTGAAAAGGGGGTTTGAGGTGTTTACACTGGGTGCAATGTGTTTTGACGGCATGGGGGCGGTTGAAAAGGGGGTTCGAGGTGTTGGCACTGTGTGAAATGTGTTTTGAGGGCATGGGGGCAGTTGAAAAGGGGGTTGGAGGTGTTGGCACTGGGTGAAATGTGTTTTGAGGGCATGGGGGCAGTTGAAAAGGGGGTTGGTGGTGTTGGCAGTGGGTGAAATATGTTTTGAGGGCATGGGGGCAGTTGAAAAGGGGGTTTGAGGTGTTGGCACTGGGTGAAATTTTTTTTGAGGGCATGGGGGCAGTTGAAAAGGGGGTTTGAGGTGTTGGCACTGTGTGAAATGTGTTTTGAGGGCATGGGGGCACTTGAAAAGGGGGTTTGAGGTGTTGGCACTGTGTGAAATGTGTTTTGAGGGCATGGGGGCACTTGAAAAGGGGGTTTGAGGTGTTGGCATTGGGTGAAATGTGTTTTTGAGGGCATGGGGGCGGTTGAAAAGGGGGTTTGAGGTGTTGGCACTGTGTGAAATGTGTTTTGAGGGCATGGGGGCAGTTGAAAAGGGGGTTTGAGGTGTTGGCACTGGGTGAAATTTTTTTTGAGGGCATGGGGGCAGTTGAAAAGGGGGTGAAATGTGTTTTGAGGGCATGGGGGCAGTTGAAAAGGGGGTGCAATGTGTTTTGAGGGCATGGGGGCAGTTGAAAAGGGGGTTTGAGGTGTTGGCACTGTGTGAAATGTGTTTTGAGGGCATGGGGGCACTTGAAAAGGGGGTTTGAGGTGTTGGCATTGGGTGAAATGTATTTTTGAGGGCATGGGGGCAGTTGAAAAGGGGGTTTGAGGTGTTTACACTGGGTGAAATGTGTTTTGACGGCATGGGGGCAGTTGAAAAGGGGGTTTGAGGTGTTGGCACTGGGTGAAATGTTTTTTTGAGGGCATGGGGGCAGTTGAAAAGGGGGTTTGATGTGTTGGCACTGTGTGAAATGTGTTTTTCGGGCATGGGGGCGGTTGAAAAGGGGGTTTGAGGTGTTTACACTGGGTGAAATGTGTTTTGACGGCATGGGGGCAGTTGAAAAGGGGGTTTGAGGTGTTGGCGCTGGGTGAAATGTGTTTTTCGGGCATGGGGGTAGTTGAAAAGGGGGTTTGAGGTGTTGGCACTGGGTGAAATGTGTTTTGAGGGCATGGGGGCAGTTGAAAAGGGGATTTGAGGTGTTGGCAGTGGGTGAACTTTGTTTTTGTGGGGCATGGGGGCAGTTGAAAAGGGGGTGAAATGTGTCTTGAGGGCATGGGGGCAGTTGAAAAGGGGGTTTGAGGTGTTGGCACTGGGTGAAATGTGTTTTGACGGCATGGGGGCAGTTGAAAAGGGGGTTTGAGGTGTTGGCACTGGGTGAAACGTGTTTTGAGGGCATGGGGGCAGTTGAAAAGGGGGTTTGAGGTGTTTACACTGGGTGCAATGTGTTTTTGAGGGCATGGGGGCAGTTGAAAAGGGGGTTTGAGGTGTTGGCAGTGGGTGAAATGTGTTTTCGAGAGCATGGGGGAGGTTCAAAAGGGGGTTGGAGGTGTTGGCAGTGGGTGAAATGTGTTTTGAGGGCATGGGGGCAGTCGAAAAGGGGGTTGGAGGTGTTGGCACTGGGTGAAATGTGTTTTGAGGGCATGGGGGCAGTTGAAAAGGGGTTTTGAGGTGTTGGCACTGGGTGAAATGTGTTTTGAGGGCATGGGGGCAGTTGAAAAGGGGATTTGAGGTGTTGGCAGTGGGTGAAATTTTTTTTGGGGGGCATGGGGGCAGTTGAAAAGGGGGTGCAATGTGTAATGAGGGCATGGGGGCAGTTGAAAAGGGGGTGTGAGGTGTTGGCACTGGGTGAAATGTGTTTTGACGGCATGGGGGCAGTTGAAAAGGGGGTTTGAGGTGTTGGCACTGGGTGAAACGTGTTTTGAGGGCATGGGGGCAGTTGAAAAGGGGGTTTGAGGTGTTTACACTGGGTGCAATGTGTTTTCGAGGGCATGGGGGCAGTTGAAGGGGGTTTGAGGTGTTGGCACTGGGTGAAATGTGTTTTGAGGGCATGGGGGCAGTCGAAAAGGGGGTTGGAGGTGTTGGCACTGGGTGAAATGTCTTTTGAGGGCATGGGGGCAGTTGAAAAGGGGGTTTGAGGTGTTGGCACTGGGTGATATGTGTTTTGAGGGCATGGGGGCAGTTGAAAAGGGGGTTTGAGGTGTTTACACTGGGTGCAATGTGTTTTGACGGCATGGGGGCGGTTGAAAAGGGGGTTCGAGGTGTTGGCACTGTGTGAAATGTGTTTTTCGGGCATGGGGGCAGTTGAAAAGGGGGTTTGAGGTGTTGGCAGTGGGTGAAACGTGTTTTGAGGGCATGGGGGCAGTTGAAAAGGGGGTTGGAGGTGTTGGCACTGGGTGAAATGTTTTTAGAGGGCATGGGGGCAGTTGAAAAGGGGGTTGGTGGTGTTGGCAGTGGGTGAAATGTGTTTTGAGGGCACGGGGGCAGTTGAAAAGGGGGTTTGAGGTGTTGGCACTGGGTGAAATTTTTTTGAGGGCATGGGGGCAGTTGAAAAGGGGGTTTGAGGTGTTGGCACTTTGTGAAATGTGTTTGGAGGGCATGGGGGCACTTGAAAAGGGGGTTTGAGGTGTTGGCACTGTGTGAAATGTGTTTTGAGGGCATGGGGGCACTTGAAAAGGGGGTTTGAGGTGTTGGCATTGGGTGAAATGTGTTTTTGAGGGCATGGGGGCGGTTGAAAAGGGGGTTTGAGGTGTTGGCACTGTGTGAAATGTGTTTTGAGGGCATGGGGGCAGTTGAAAAGGGGGTTTGAGGTGTTGGCACTGGGTGAAATTTTTTTTTGAGGGCATGGGGGCAGTTGAAAAGGGGGTGAAATGTGTTTTGAGGGCATGGGGGCAGTTGAAAAGGGGGTGCATTGTGTTTTGAGGGCATGGGGGCAGTTGAAAAGGGGGTTTGAGGTGTTGGCACTGGGTGAAATGTATTTTTGAGGGCATGGGGGCAGTTCAAAAGGGGGTTTGAGGTGTTTACACTGGGTGAAATGTGTTTTGACGGCATGGTGGCAGTTGAAAAGGGGGTTTGAGGTCTTGGCATTGGGTGAAATGTATTTTTGAGGGCATGGGGGCAGTTGAAAAGGGGGTTTGAGGTGTTTACACTGGGTGAAATGTGTTTTGACGGCATGGGGGCAGTTGAAAAGGGGGTTTGAGGTGTTTACACTGGGTGAAATGTGTTTTGACGGCATGGGGGCACTTGAAAAGGGGGTTTGAGGTGTTGGCAGTGGGTGAAATTTGTTTTTGAGGGCATGGGGGTAGTTGAAAAGGGGGTTTGAGGTGTTGGCGCTGGGTGAAATGTGTTTTTCGGGCATGGGGGCAGTTGAAAAGGGGGTTTGAGGTGTTGGCAGTGGTTGCAATGTGTTTTGAGGGCATGGGGGCAGTTGAAAAGGGGATTTGAGGTGTTGGCAGTGGGTGAACTTTGTTTTTGTGGGGGATGGGGGCAGTTGAAAAGGGGGTGAAATGTGTCTTGAGGGCATGGGGGCAGTTGAAAAGGGGGTTTGAGGTGTTGGCACTGGGTGAAATGTGTTTTGACGGCATGGGGGCAGTTGAAAAGGGGGTTTGAGGTGTTGGCACTGGGTGAAACGTGTTTTGAGGGCATGGGGGCAGTTGAAAAGGGGGTTTGAGGTGTTTACACTGGGTGCAATGTGTTTTTGAGGGCATGGGGCTAGTTGAAAAGGGGGTTTGCGGTGTTGGCAGTGGGTGAAATGTGTTTTCGAGGGCATGGGGGCAGTTGAAAAGGGGGTTGGAGGTGTTGGCAGTGGGTGAAATGTGTTTTGAGGGCATGGGGGCAGTCGAAAAGGGGGTTGGAGGTGTTCGCACTGGGTGAAATGTCTTTTGAGGGCATGGGGGCAGTTGAAAAGGGGTTTTGAGGTGTTGGCACTGGGTGAAATGTGTTTTGAGGGGATGGGGGCAGTTGAAAAGGGGGTTTGAGGTGTTGGCACTGGGTGAAATGTCTTTTGAGGGCATGAGGGCAGTTGAAAAGGGGGTTTGAGGTGTTGGCACTGGGTGAAATGTGTTTTGAGGGCATGGGGGCAGTTGAAAAGGGGGTTTGAGGTGTTGGCACTGGGTGAAACGTGTTTTGAGGGCATGGGGGCAGTTGAAAAGGGGGTTTGAGGTGTTTACACTGGGTGCAATGTGTTTTGACGGCATGGGGGCGGTTGAAAAGGGGGTTCGAGGTGTTGGCACTGTGTGAAATGTGTTTTTCGGGCACGGGGGCGGTTGAAAAGGGGGTTTGAGGTGTTGGCACTGGGTGAAATGTGTTTTGAGGGCATGGGGGCAGTTGAAAAGGGGGTTGGAGGTGTTGGCACTGGGTGAAATGTGTTTTGAGGGCATGGGGGCAGTTGAAAAGGGGGTTGGTGGTGTTGGCAGTGGGTGAAATGTGTTTTGAGGGCATGGGGGCAGTTGAAAAGGGGGTTTGAGGTGTTGGCACTGGGTGAAATTTTTTTTGAGGGCATGGGGGCAGTTGAAAAGGGGGTTTGAGGTGTTGGCACTGGGTGAAATGTGTTTTGAGGGCATGGGGGCACTTGAAAAGGGGGTTTGAGGTGTTGGCACTGTGTGAAATGTGTTTTGAGGGCATGGGGGCACTTGAAAAGGGGGTTTGAGGTGTTGGCATTGGGTGAAATGTGTTTTTGAGGGCATGGGGGCGGTTGAAAAGGGGGTTTGAGGTGTTGGCACTGTGTGAAATGTGTTTTGAGGGCATGGGGGCAGTTGAAAAGGGGGTTTGAGGTGTTGGCACTGGGTGAAAATTTTTTTTGAGGGCATGGGGGCAGTTGAAAAGGGGGTGAAATGTGTTTTGAGGGCATGGGGGCAGTTGAAAAGGGGTTTTGAGGTGTTGGCACTGTGTGAAATGTGTTTTGAGGGCATGGGGGCACTTGAAAAGGGGGTTTGAGGTGTTGGCATTGGGTGAAATGTATTTTTGAGGGCATGGGGGCAGTTGAAAAGGGGGTTTGAGGTGTTGGCACTGTGTGAAATGTGTTTCGAGGGCATGGGGGCACTTGAAAAGGGGGTTTGAGGTGTTGGCATTGGGTGAAATGTGTTTTTGAGGGCATGGGGGCAGTTGAAAAGGGGGTTTGAGGTGTTGGCACTGTGTGAAATGTGTTTTGAGGGCATGGGGGCAGTTGAAAAGGGGGTTTGAGGTGTTGGCACTGGGTGAAAATTTTTTTGAGGGCATGGGGGCAGTTGAAAAGGGGGTGAAATGTGTTTTGAGGGCATGGGGGCAGTTGAAAAGGGGTTTTGAGGTGTTGGCACTGTGTGAAATGTGTTTTGAGGGCATGGGGGCACTTGAAAAGGGGGTTTGAGGTGTTGGCATTGGGTGAAATGTATTTTTGAGGGCATGGGGGCAGTTGAAAAGGGGGTTGGAGGTGTTCGCACTGGGTGAAATGTCTTTTGAGGGCATGGGGGCAGTTGAAAAGGGGTTTTGAGGTGTTGGCACTGGGTGAAATGTGTTTTGAGGGCATGGGGGCAGCTGAAAAGGGGATTTGAGGTGTTGGCAGTGGGTGAAATTTTTTTTGGGGGGCATGGGGGCAGTTGAAAAGGGGGTGCAATGTGTAATGAGGGCATGGGGGCAGTTGAAAAGGGGGTTTGAGGTGTTGGCACTGGGTGAAATGTGTTTTGACGGCATGGGGGCAGTTGAAAAGGGGGTTTGAGGTGTTGGCACTGGGTGAAACGTGTTTTGAGGGCATGGGGGCAGTTGAAAAGGGGGTTTGAGGTGTTTACACTGGGTGCAATGTGTTTTCGAGGGCATGGGGGCAGTTGAAGGGGGTTTGAGGTGTTGGCACTGGGTGAAATGTGTTTTGAGGGCATGGGGGCAGTCGAAAAGGGGGTTGGAGGTGTTGGCACTGGGTGAAATGTCTTTTGAGGGCATGGGGGATGTTGAAAAGGGGGTTTGAGGTGTTGGCACTGTGTCGCTCTCGACTTGTGGACCACCTCGGTCGTCGTGTGTCGCCTATGTTGGCCGTGTATGCCACTGCCACTGTGGTGGTGACCGTAGCAGCCGGCACCCGGTGCGCCTGGTATGGGTTAACGGGTCCTTTGGATGCCGAACAATCGCCGCCAGGACCCGGGATTTGAAAAGGGGGTTTGAGGTGTTGGCATTGGGTGAAATGTGTTTTTGAGGGCATGGGGGCGGTTGAAAAGGGGGTTTGAGGTGTTGGCACTGTGTGAAATGTGTTTTGAGGGCATGGGGGCAGTTGAAAAGGGGGTTTGAGGTGTTGGCACTGGGTGAAAATTTTTTTTGCGGGCATGGGGGCAGTTGAAAAGGGGGTGAAATGTGTTTTGAGGGCATGGGGGCAGTTGAAAAGGGGGTGCATTGTGTTTTGAGGGCATGGGGGCAGTTGAAAAGGGGGTTTGAGGTGTTGGCACTGGGTGAAATGTATTTTTGAGGGCATGGGGGCAGTTCAAAAGGGGGTTTGAGGTGTTTACACTGGGTGAAATGTGTTTTGACGGCATGGTGGCAGTTGAAAAGGGGGTTTGAGGTGTTGGCATTGGGTGAAATGTATTTTTGAGGGCATGGGGGCAGTTGAAAAGGGGGTTTGAGGTGTTTACACTGGGTGAAATGTGTTTTGACGGCATGGGGGCATTTGAAAGGGGGTTTGAGGTGTTTACACTGGGTGAAATGTGTTTTGACGGCATGGGGGCAGTTGAAAAGGGGGTTTGAGGTGTTGGCAGTGGGTGAAATTTGTTTTTGAGGGCATGGGGGTAGTTGAAAAGGGGGTTTGAGGTGTTGGCGCTGGGTGAAATGTGTTTTTCGGGCATGGGGGCAGTTGAAAAGGGGGTTTGAGGTGTTGGCACTGGGTGAAATGTGTTTTGAGGGCATGGGGGCAGTTGAAAAGGGGATTTGAGGTGTTGGCAGTGGGTGAACTTTGTTTTTGTGGGGCATGGGGGCAGTTGAAAAGGGGGTGAAATGTGTCTTGAGGGCATGGGGGCAGTTGAAAAGGGGGTTTGAGGTGTTGGCACTGGGTGAAATGTGTTTTGACGGCATGGGGGCAGTTGAAAAGGGGGTTTGAGGTGTTGGCACTGGGTGAAACGTGTTTTGAGGGCATGGGGGCAGTTGAAAAGGGGGTTTGAGGTGTTTACACTGGGTGCAATGTGTTTTTGAGGGCATGGGGGTAGTTGAAAAGGGGGTTTGCGGTGTTGGCAGTGGGTGAAATGTGTTTTCGAGGGCATGGGGGCAGTTGAAAAGGGGGTTGGAGGTGTTGGCAGTGGGTGAAATGTGTTTTGAGGGCATGGGGGCAGTCGAAAAGGGGGTTGGAGGTGTTCGCACTGGGTGAAATGTCTTTTGAGGGCATGGGGGCAGTTGAAAAGGGGTTTTGAGGTGTTGGCACTGGGTGAAATGTGTTTTGAGGGCATGGGGGCAGTTGAAAAGGGGGTTTGAGGTGTTGGCACTGGGTGAAATGTGTTTTTGAGGGCATGGGGGCAGTTGAAAAGGGGTTTGGAGGTGTTCGCACTGGGTGAAATGTGTTTTCGAGGGCATGGGGGCAGTTGAAAAGGGGGTTGGAGGTGTTGGCAGTGGGTGAAATGTGTTTTGAGGGCATGGGGGCAGTCGAAAAGGGGGTTGGAGGTGTTGGCACTGGGTGAAATGTCTTTTGAGGGCATGAGGGCAGTTGAAAAGGGGGTTTGAGGTGTTGGCACTGGGTGAAATGTGTTTTGAGGGCATGGGGGCAGTTGAAAAGGGGGTTTGAGGTGTTGGCACTGGGTGAAACGTGTTTTGAGGGCATGGGGGCAGTTGAAAAGGGGGTTTGAGGTGTTGGCACTGGGTGAAATGTGTTTTTGAGGGCATGGGGGCAGTTGAAAAGGGGGTTTGCGGTGTTGGCAGTGGGTGAAATGTGTTTTCGAGGGCATGGGGGCAGTTGAAAAGGGGGTTGGAGGTGTTGGCAGTGGGTGAAATGTGTTTTGAGGGCATGGGGGCAGTCGAAAAGGGGGTTGGAGGTGTTGGCACTGGGTGAAATGTCTTTTGAGGGCATGAGGGCAGTTGAAAAGGGGGTTTGAGGTGTTGGCACTGGGTGAAATGTGTTTTGAGGGCATGGGGGCAGTTGAAAAGGGGGTTTGAGGTGTTGGCACTGGGTGAAACGTGTTTTGAGGGCATGGGGGCAGTTGAAAAGGGGGTTTGAGGTGTTTACACTGGGTGCAATGTGTTTTGACGGCATGGGGGCGGTTGAAAAGGGGGTTCGAGGTGTTGGCACTGTGTGAAATGTGTTTTTCGGGCACGGGGGCGGTTGAAAAGGGGGTTTGAGGTGTTGGCACTGGGTGAAATGTGTTTTGAGGGCATGGGGGCAGTTGAAAAGGGGGTTGGAGGTGTTGGCACTGGGTGAAATGTGTTTTGAGGGCATGGGGCCAGTTGAAAAGGGGGTTGGTGGTGTTGGCAGTGGGTGAAATGTGTTTTGAGGGCATGGGGGCAGTTGAAAAGGGGGTTTGAGGTGTTGGCACTGGGTGAAATTTTTTTTGAGGGCATGGGGGCAGTTGAAAAGGGGGTTTGAGGTGTTGGCACTGGGTGAAATGTGTTTTGAGGGCATGGGGGCACTTGAAAAGGGGGTTTGAGGTGTTGGCACTGTGTGAAATGTGTTTTGAGGGCATGGGGGCACTTGAAAAGGGGGTTTGAGGTGTTGGCACTGTGTGAAATGTGTTTTTGAGGGCATGGGGGCAGTTGAAAAGGGGTTTTGAGGTGTTGGCACTGTGTGAAATGTGTTTTGAGGGCATGGGGGCACTTGAGAAGGGGGTTTGAGGTGTTGGCATTGGGTGAAATGTATTTTTGAGGGCATGGGGGCAGTTGAAAAGGGGGTTTGAGGTGTTGGCACTGTGTGAAATGTGTTTTGAGGGCATGGGGGCACTTGAAAAGGGGGTTTGAGGTGTTGGCATTGGGTGAAATGTGTTTTTGAGGGCATGGGGGCGGTTGAAAAGGGGGTTTGAGGTGTTGGCACTGGGTGAAAATTTTTTTTGAGGGCATGGGGGCAGTTGAAAAGGGGGTGAAATGTGTTTTGAGGGCATGGGGGCAGTTGAAAAGGGGTTTTGAGGTGTTGGCACTGTGTGAAATGTGTTTTGAGGGCATGGGGGCACTTGAAAAGGGGGTTTGAGGTGTTGGCATTGGGTGAAATGTATTTTTGAGGGCATGGGGGCAGTTGAAAAGGGGGTTGGAGGTGTTCGCACTGGGTGAAATGTCTTTTGAGGGCATGGGGGCAGTTGAAAAGGGGTTTTGAGGTGTTGGCACTGGGTGAAATGTGTTTTGAGGGCATGGGGGCAGTTGAAAAGGGGATTTGAGGTGTTGGCAGTGGGTGAAATTTTTTTTGGGGGGCATGGGGGCAGTTGAAAAGGGGGTGCAATGTGTAATGAGGGCATGGGGGCAGTTGAAAAGGGGGTTTGAGGTGTTGGCACTGGGTGAAATGTGTTTTGACGGCATGGGGGCAGTTGAAAAGGGGGTTTGAGGTGTTGGCACTGGGTGAAACGTGTTTTGAGGGCATGGGGGCAGTTGAAAAGGGGGTTTGAGGTGTTTACACTGGGTGCAATGTGTTTTGACGGCATGGGGGCGGTTGAAAAGGGGGTTCGAGGTGTTGGCACTGTGTGAAATGTGTTTTTCGGGCATGGGGGCAGTTGAAAAGGGGGTTTGAGGTGTTGGCAGTGGGTGAAATGTGTTTTGAGGGCATGGGGGCAGTTGAAAAGGGGGTTGGAGGTGTTGGCACTGGGTGAAATGTGTTTTGAGGGCATGGGGGCAGTTGAAAAGGGGGTTGGTGGTGTTGGCAGTGGGTGAAATGTGTTTTGAGGGCATGGGGGCAGTTGAAAAGGGGGTTTGAGGTGTTGGCACTGTGTGAAATGTGTTTTGAGGGCATGGGGGCACTTGAAAAGGGGGTTTGAGGTGTTGGCACTGTGTGAAATGTGTTTTGAGGGCATGGGGGCACTTGAAAAGGGGGTTTGAGGTGTTGGCATTGGGTGAAATGTGTTTTTGAGGGCATGGGGGCGGTTGAAAAGGGGGTTTGAGGTGTTGGCACTGTGTGAAATGTGTTTTGAGGGCATGGGGGCAGTTGAAAAGGGGGTTTGAGGTGTTGGCACTGGGTGAAATTTTTTTTTGAGGGCATGGGGGCAGTTGAAAAGGGGGTGAAATGTGTTTTGAGGGCATGGGGGCAGTTGAAAAGGGGGTGCATTGTGTTTTGAGGGCATGGGGGCAGTTGAAAAGGGGGTTTGAGGTGTTGGCACTGGGTGAAATGTATTTTTGAGGGCATGGGGGCAGTTCAAAAGGGGGTTTGAGGTGTTTACACTTGGGTGAAATGTGTTTTGACGGCATGGTGGCAGTTGAAAAGGGGGTTTGAGGTGTTGGCATTGGGTGAAATGTATTTTTGAGGGCATGGGGGCAGTTGAAAAGGGGGTTTGAGGTGTTTACACTGGGTGAAATGTGTTTTGACGGCATGGGGGCAGTTGAAAAGGGGGTTTGAGGTGTTTACACTGGGTGAAATGTGTTTTGACGGCATGGGGGCAGTTGAAAAGGGGGTTTGAGGTGTTGGCAGTGGGTGAAATTTGTTTTTGAGGGCATGGGGGTAGTTGAAAAGGGGGTTTGAGGTGTTGGCGCTGGGTGAAATGTGTTTTTCGGGCATGGGGGCAGTTGAAAAGGGGGTTTGAGGTGTTGGCAGTGGTTGCAATGTGTTTTGAGGGCATGGGGGCAATTGAAAAGGGGATTTGAGGTGTTGGCAGTGGGTGAACTTTGTTTTTGTGGGGCATGGGGGCAGTTGAAAAGGGGGTGAAATGTGTCTTGAGGGCATGGGGGCAGTTGAAAAGGGGGTTTGAGGTGTTGGCACTGGGTGAAATGTGTTTTGACGGCATGGGGGCAGTTGAAAAGGGGGTTTGAGGTGTTGGCACTGGGTGAAACGTGTTTTGAGGGCATGGGGGCAGTTGAAAAGGGGGTTTGAGGTGTTTACACTGGGTGCAATGTGTTTTTGAGGGCATGGGGGTAGTTGAAAAGGGGGTTTGCGGTGTTGGCAGTGGGTGAAATGTGTTTTCGAGGGCATGGGGGCAGTTGAAAAGGGGGTTGGAGGTGTTGGCAGTGGGTGAAATGTGTTTTGAGGGCATGGGGGCAGTCGAAAAGGGGGTTGGAGGTGTTCGCACTGGGTGAAATGTCTTTTGAGGGCATGGGGGCAGTTGAAAAGGGGTTTTGAGGTGTTGGCACTGGGTGAAATGTGTTTTGAGGGCATGGGGGCAGTTGAAAAGGGGGTTTGAGGTGTTGGCACTGGGTGAAATGTCTTTTGAGGGCATGAGGGCAGTTGAAAAGGGGGTTTGAGGTGTTGGCACTGGGTGAAATGTGTTTTGAGGGCATGGGGGCAGTTGAAAAGGGGGTTTGAGGTGTTGGCACTGGGTGAAACGTGTTTTGAGGGCATGGGGGCAGTTGAAAAGGGGGTTTGAGGTGTTTACACTGGGTGCAATGTGTTTTGACGGCATGGGGGCGGTTGAAAAGGGGGTTCGAGGTGTTGGCACTGTGTGAAATGTGTTTTTCGGGCACGGGGGCGGTTGAAAAGGGGGTTTGAGGTGTTGGCACTGGGTGAAATTTGTTTTGAGGGCATGGGGGCAGTTGAAAAGGGGGTTGGAGGTGTTGGCACTGGGTGAAATGTGTTTTGAGGGCATGAGGGCAGTCGAAAAGGGGGTTGGTGGTGTTGGCAGTGGGTGAAATGTGTTTTGAGGGCATGGGGGCAGTTGAAAAGGGGGTTTGAGGTGTTGGCACTGGGTGAAATTTTTTTTGAGGGCATGGGGGCAGTTGAAAAGGGGGTTTGAGGTGTTGGCACTGGGTGAAATGTGTTTTGAGGGCATGGGGGCACTTGAAAAGGGGGTTTGAGGTGTTGGCACTGTGTGAAATGTGTTTTGAGGGCATGGGGGCACTTGAAAAGGGGGTTTGAGGTGTTGGCATTGGGTGAAATGTGTTTTTGAGGGCATGGGGGCGGTTGAAAAGGGGGTTTGAGGTGTTGGCACTGTGTGAAATGTGTTTTGAGGGCATGGGGGCAGTTGAAAAGGGGGTTTGAGGTGTGGGCACTGGGTGAAAATTTTTTTTGAGGGCATGGGGGCAGTTGAAAAGGGGGTGAAATGTGTTTTGAGGGCATGGGGGCAGTTGAAAAGGGGTTTTGAGGTGTTGGCACTGTGTGAAATGTGTTTTGAGGGCATGGGGGCACTTGAAAAGGGGGTTTGAGGTGTTGGCATTGGGTGAAATGTATTTTTGAGGGCATGGGGGCAGTGGAAAAGGGGGTTTGAGGTGTTGGCACTGTGTGAAATGTGTTTTGAGGGCATGGGGGCACTTGAAAAGGGGGTTTGAGGTGTTGGCATTGGGTGAAATGTGTTTTTGAGGGCATGGGGGCGGTTGAAAAGGGGGTTTGAGGTGTTGGCACTGTGTGAAATGTGTTTTGAGGGCATGGGGGCAGTTGAAAAGGGGGTTTGAGGTGTTAGCACTGGGTGAAATTTTCTTTTGAGGGCATGGGGGCAGTTGAAAAGGGGGTGAAATGTGTTTTGAGGGCATGGGGGCAGTTGAAAAGGGGTTTTGAGGTGTTGGCACTGTGTGAAATGTGTTTTCAGCGCATGGGGGCACTTGAAAAGGGGGTTTGAGGTGTTGGCATTGGGTGAAATGTATTTTTGAGGGCATGGGGGCAGTTGAAAAGGGGGTTTGAGGTGTTTACACTGGGTGAAATGTGTTTTGACGGCATGGGGGCAGTTGAAAAGGGGGTTTGAGGTGTTGGCACTGGGTGAAATGTGTTTTTGAGGGCATGGGGGCAGTTGAAAAGGGGGTTTGAGGTGTTGGCACTGTGTGAAATGTGTTTTTCGGGCATGGGGGCGGTTGAAAAGGGGGTTTCAGGTGTTTACACTGGGTGAAATGTGTTTTGACGGCATGGGGGCAGTTGAAAAGGGGGTTTGAGGTGTTGGCAGTGGGTGAAATTTGTTTTTGAGGGCATGGGGGCAGTTGAAAAGGGGGTTTGAGGTATTGGCGCTGGGTGAAATGTCTTTTGAGGGCATGGGGGCAGTTGAAAAGGGGGTTTGAGGTGTTGGCACTGGGTGAAATGTGTTTTGAGGGCATGGGGGCAGTTGAAAAGGGGATTTGAGGGGTTGGCAGTGGGTGAACTTTGTTTTTCTGGGGCATGGGGGCAGTTGAAAAGGGGGTGAAATGTGTCTTGAGGGCATGGGGGCAGTTGAAAAGGGGGTTTGAGGTGTTGGCACTGGGTGAAATGTGTTTTGACGGCATGGGGGCAGTTGAAAAGGCGGTTTGAGGTGTTGGCACTGGGTGAAACGTGTTTTGAGGGCATGGGGGCAGTTGAAAAGGGGGTTTGAGGTGTTTACACTGGGTGCAATGTGTTTTTGAGGGCATGGGGGCAGTTGAAAAGGGGGTTTGAGGTGTTGGCACTGGGTGAAATGTGTTTTCGAGGGCATGGGGGCAGTTGAAAAGGGGGTTGGAGGTGTTGGCAGTGGGTGAAATGTGTTTTGAGGTCATGGGGGCAGTTGAAAAGGGGGTTGGAGGTGTTGGCACTGGGTGAAATGTCTTTTGAGGGCATGGGGGCAGTTGAAAAGGGGATTTGAGGTGTTGGCACTGGGTGAAATGTTTTTTGAGGGCATGGGGGCAGTTGAAAAGGGGATTTGAGGTGTTGGCAGTGGGTGAAATGTGTTTTGAGGGGGCATGGGGGCAGTTGAAAAGGGGGTGAAATGTGTCTTGAGGGCATGGGGGCAGTTGAAAAGGGGGTTTGAGGTGTTGGCACTGGGTGAAATGTGTTTTGACGGCATGGGGGCAGTTGAAAAGGGGGTTTGAGGTGTTGCCACTGGGTGAAACGTGTTCTGAGGGCATGGGGGCAGTTGAAAAGGGGGTTTGAGGTGTTTACACTGGGTGCAATGTGTTTTCGAGGGCATGGGGGCAGTTGAAAAGGGGGTTGGAGGTGTTGGCAGTGGGTGAAATGTGTTTTGAGGGCATGGGGGCAGTCGAAAAGGGGGTTGGAGGTGTTGGCACTGGGTGAAATGTTTTTTGAGGGCATGGGGGCAGTTGAAAAGGGGGTTTGAGGTGTTGGCACTGGGTGAAATGTGTTTTGACGGCATGGGGGCAGTTGAAAAGGGGGTTTGAGGTGTTGGCACTGGGTGAAACGTGTTTTGAGGGCATGGGGGCAGTTGAAAAGGGGGTTTGAGGTGTTTACACTGGGTGCAATGTGTTTTGACGGCATGGGGGCGGTTGAAAAGGGGGTTCGAGGTGTTGGCAGTGGGTGAAATGTGTTTTGAGGTCATGGGGGCAGTTGAAAAGGGGGTTTGAGGTGTTGGCAGTGGGTGAAATGTGTTTTTGAGGGCATGGGGGCAGTTGAAAAGGGGGTTGGAGGTGTTGGCACTGGGTGAAATGTGTTTTGAGGGCATGGGGGTAGTTGAAAAGGGGGTTTGAGGTGTTTACACTGGGTGAAATCTGTTTTGAGGGCATGGGGGCTGTTGAAAAGGGGTTTGAGGTGTTGGCAGTGGGTGAAATTTGTTTTTGAGGGCATGGGGGCAGTTGAAAAGGGGGTTTGAGGTGTTGGCACTGTGTGAAATGTGTTTTTCGGGCATGGGGGCGGTTGAAAAGGGGGTTTGAGGTGTTGGTAGTGGGTGAAATGTCTTTAGGGGGAAGGGGGCAGTTGAAAAGGGGGTTGGAGGTGTTGGCAGTGGGTGAAATGTGTTTTGAGGGCATGGGGGCAGTTGAAAAGGGGGTTTGAGGTGTTGGCAGTGGGTGAAATTTTTTTTGAGGGCATGGGGGCAGTTGAAAAGGGGGTGAAATGTGTTTTGAGGGCATGGGGGCAGTTGAAAAGGGGGTTTGAGGTGTTGGCATTGGGTGAACCGTGTTTTGAGGGCATGGGGGCAATTGAAAAGGGGGTTGGAGGTGTTGGCACTGGGTGAAATGTGTTTTGACGGCATGGGGGCAGTTGAAAAGGGGGTTTGAGGTGTTGGCACTGGGTGAAACGTGTTTTGAGGGCATGGGGGCAGTTGAAAAGGGGGTTTGAGGTGTTTACACTGGGTGCAATGTGTTTTGACGGCATGGGGGCGGTCGAAAAGGGGGTTCGAGGTGTTGGCACCGTGTCAAATGTGTTTTTCGGGCATGGGGGCGGTTGAAAAGGGGGTTTGAGGTGTTGGCAGTGGGTGAAATGTGTTTTGAGGGCATGGGGGCAGTTGAAAAGGGGGTTGAGGTGTTGGCACTGGGTGAAACGTGTTTTGAGGGCATGGGGGAAGTTGAAAAGGGGATTTGAGGTGTTGGCACTGTGTGAAATTTGTTTGGCATGGGGGCGGTTGAAAAGGGGGTTTGAGGTGTTGGCATTGTGTGAAATGTGTTTTGAGGGCATGGGGGCGGTTGAAAAGGGGGTTTGAGGTGTTGGCAGTGGGTGAAACGTGTTTTGAGGGCATGGGGGCAGTTGAAAAGGGGGTTGAGGTGTTGGCGCTGGGGTTGGCACTGGGTGAAATGTATTTTGAGGGCACGGGGGCAGTTGAAAAGGGGGTTGGAGGTGTTGGCAGTGGGTGAAATGTGTTTTGAGGGCATGGGGGCAGGCGAAAAGGGGGTTGGAGGTGTTGGCACTGGGTGAAATGTCTTTTGAGGGCATGGGGGCAGTTGAAAAGGGGGTTTGAGGTGTTGGCACTGGGTGAAATGTGTTTTGACCGCATGGGGGCAGTTGAAAAGGGGGTTTGAGGTGTTGGCACTGGGTGAAACGTGTTTTGAGGGCATGGGGGCAGTTGAAAAGGGGGTTTGAGGTGTTTACACTGGGTGCAATGTGTTTTGACGGCATGGGGGCGGTTGAAAAGGGGGTTCGAGGTGTTGGCACTGTGTGAAATGTGTTTTTCGGGCATGGGGGCGGTTGAAAAGGGGGTTTGAGGTGTTGGCACTGGGTGAAATGTGTTTTGATGGCATGGGGGCAGTTGAAAAGGGGGTTGGAGGTGTTGGCACTGTGTGAAATGTGTTTTGAGGGCATGGGGGCAGTTGAAAAGGGGGTTGGAGGTGTTGGCAGTGGGTGAAATGTGTTTTGAGGGCATGGGGGCAGTTGAAAAGGGGGTTTGAGGTGTTGGCACTGGGTGAAATTTTTTTTTGAGGGCATGGGGGCAGTTGAAAAGGGGGTTTGAGGTGTTGGCACTGTGTGAAATGTGTTTTGAGGGCATGGGGGCACTTGAAAAGGGGGTTTGAGGTGTTGGAATTGGGTGAAATGTGTTTTTGAGGGCATGGGGGCAGTTGAAAAGGGGGTTTGAGGTGTTTACATTGGGTGAAATATGTTTTGACGGCATGGGGGCAGTTGAAAAGGGGGTTTGAGGTGTTGGCAGTGGGTGAAATTTGTTTTTGAGGGCATGGGGGCAATTGAAAAGGGGGTTTGAGGTGTTGGCACTGGGTGAAATGTGTTTTTCGGGCATGGGGGCGGTTGAAAAGGGGGTTTGAGGTGTTGGCACTGGGTGAAATTTGTTTTGAGGGCATGGGGGCAGTTAAAAAGGGGCTTTGAGGTGTTTACAATGGGTGAAATGTGTTTTGACGGCATGGGGGCAGTTGAAAAGGGGGTTTGAGGTGTTGGCAGTGGGTGAAATTTGTTTTTGAGGGCATGGGGGCAGTTGAAAAGGGGGTTTGAGGTGTTGGCGCTCGTGGAAATGTCTTTTGAGGGCATGGGGGCAGTTGAAAAGGGGGTTTGAGGTGTTGGCACTGGGTGAAATGTGTTTTCAGGGCATGGGGGCAGTTGAAAAGGGGGTTGAGGTGTTGGCACTGGGGTTGGCACTGGGTGAAATGTGTTTTGAGGGCATGGGGGCAGTTGAAAAGGGGGTTGGAGGTGTTGGCACTGGGTGAAATGTGTTTTGAGGGCATGGGGGCAGTTGAAAAGGGGGTTGGAGGTGTTGGCACTGGGTGAAATGTGTTTTGAGGGCATGGGGGCAGTTGAAAAGGGGGTTTGAGGTGTTGGCAGTGGGTGAAATGTGTTTTGAGGTCATGGGGGCAGTTGAAAAGGGGGTTTGAGGTGTTGGCAGTGGGTGAAATGTGTTTTTGAGGGCATGGGGGCACTTGAAAAGGGGGTTGGAGGTGTTGGCACTGGGTGAAATGTGTTTTGAGGGCATGGGGGCAGTTGAAAAGGGGCTTTGAGGTGTTTACACTGGGTGATATGTGTTTTGAGGGCATGGGGGCTGTTGAAAAGGGGTTTGAGGTGTTGGCAGTGGGTGAAATTTGTTTTTGAGGGCATGGGGGCAGTTGAAAAGGGGGTTTGAGGTGTTGGCACTGTGTGAAATGTGTTTTTTGGGCATGGGGGCGGTTCAAAAGGGGGTTTGAGGTGTTGGTAGTGGGTGAAATGTCTTTAGGGGGAAGGGGGCAGTTGAAAGGGGGGTTTGAGGTGTTGGCAGTGGGTGAAATTTGTTTTGAGGGCATGGGGGGAGTTGAAAAGGGGGTTTGAGGTGTTGGCAGTGGTCGAAATTTTTTTTGAGGGCATGGGGGCAGTTGAAAAGGGGGTGAAATGTGTTCTGAGGGCATGGGGGCAGTTGAAAAGGGGGTTTGAGGTGTTGGCATTGGGTGAAACGTGTTTTGAGGGCATGGGGGCAGTTGAAAAGGGGGTTGGAGGTGTTGGCACTGGGTGAAATGTGTTTTGAGGGCATGGGGGCAGTTGAAAAGGGGGTTTGAGGTGTTGGCAGTGGGTGAACTTTGTTTTTGAGGGCATGGGGGCAGTTGAAAAGGGGGTTCGAGGTGTTGGCAGTGGGTGAAATGTTTTTTTGAGGGCATGGGGGCAGTTGAAAAGGGGGTGAAATGTGTTTTGAGGGCATGGGGGCAGTTGAAAAGGGGGTTTGAGGTGTTTACACTGGGTGAAATGTGTTTTGACGGCATGGGGGCAGTTGAAAAGGGGGTTTGAGGTGTTGGCAGTGGGTGAAATTTGTTTTTGAGGGCATGGGGGCAGTTGAAAAGGGGGTTTGAGGTGTTGGCACTGGGTGAAATGTGTTTTTCGGGCATGAGGGCGGTTGAAAAGGGGGTTTGAGGTGTTGGCACTGGGTGAAATGTGTTTTGAGGGCATGGGGGCAGTTGAAAAGGGGGTTTGAGGTGTTTACAATGGGTGAAATGTGATTTGACGGCATGGGGGCAGTTGAAAAGGGGGTTTGAGGTGTTGGCAGTGGGTGAAATTTGTTTTTGAGGGCATGGGGGCAGTTGAAAAGGGGGTTTGAGGTGTTTGCGCTGGTCGAAATGTCTTTTGAGGGCATGGGGGCAGTTGAAAAGGGGGTTTGAGGTGTTGGCACTGGGTGAAATGTGTTTTCAGGGCATGGGGGCAGTTGAAAAGGGGGTTGAGGTGTTGGCACTGGTGTTGGCACTGGGTGAAATGTGTTTTGAGGGCACGGGGGCAGTTGAAAAGGGGGTGAAATGTGTTTTGAGGGCATGGGGGCAGTTGAAAAGGGGGTTGGAGGTGTTGGCACTGGGTGAAATGTGTTTTGAGGGCATGGGGGCAGTCGAAAAGGGGTTTGGAGGTGTTGGCAGTGGGTGAAATGTGTTTTGAGGGCATGGGGGCAGTTGAAAAGGGGGTTGGAGGTGTTGGCAGTGGGTGAAATGTGTTTTGAGGGCATGGGGGCAGTTGAAAAGGGGGTTTGAGGTGTTGGCAGTGGGTGAAATGTCTTTTGAGGCCATGGGGGCAGTTGAAAAGGGGGTGAAATGTGTTTTGAGGGCATGGGGGCAGTTGAAAAGGGGGTTTGAGGTGTTGGCATTGGGTGAAACGTGTTTTGAGGGCATGGGGGCAGTTGAAAAGGGGGTTGGAGGTGTTGGCACTGGGTGAAATGTGTTTTGACGGCATGGGGGCAGTTGAAAAGGGGGTTTGAGGTGTTGGCAGTGGGTGAACTTTGTTTTTGAGGGCATGGGGGCAGTTGAAAAGGGGGTTTGAGGTGTTGGCAGTGGGTGAAATGTTTTTTTGAGGGCATGGGGGCAGTTGAAAAGGGGGTGAAATGTGTTTTGAGGGCATGGGGGCAGTTGAAAAGGGGGTTTGAGGTGTTGGCACTGGGTGAAACGTGTTTGGAGGGCATGGGGGAAGTTGAAAAGGGGATTTGAGGTGTTGTCAGTGGGTCAAAATTTTTTTTGAGGGCATGGGGGCAGTTGCAAAGGGGGTGAAATGTGTTTTGAGGGCATGGGGGCAGTTGAAAAGGGGGTTTGAGGTGTTGGCACTGGGTGAAACGTGTTTTGAGGGCATGGGGGCAGTTGAAAAGGGGGTTGGAGGTGATTACACTGGGTGAAATGTGTTTTGAGGGCATGGGGGCAGTTGAAAGGGGGGTTTGAGGTGTTTACACTGGGTGAAATGTGTTTTTCGGGCATGGGGGCGGTTGAAAAGGGGGTTTGAGGTGTTGGCACTGTGTGAAATGTGTTTTTCGGGCATGGGGGCGGTTGAAAAGGGGGTTTGAGGTGTTGGCACTGGGTGAAATGTGTTTTGAGGGCATCGGGGCAGTTGAAAAGGGGATTTGAGGTGTTGGCACTTGGTGAAATGTGTTTTGACGGCATGGGGGCAGTTGAAAAGGGGGTTTGAGGTGTTGGCACTGGGTGAAATGTGTTTTGAGGGCATGGGGGCAGTCGAAAAGGGGTTTGGAGGTGTTGGCACTGTGTGAAATGTGTTTTTGAGGGCATGGGGGCAGTTGAAAAGGGGGTTTGAGGTGTTGGCACTTGGTGAAATGTGTTTTGACGGCATGGGGGCAGTTGAAAAGGGGGTTTGAGGTGTTGGCACTGGGTGAAATGTGTTTTTGAGGGCATGGGGGCAGTTGAAAAGGGGGTTTGAGGTGTTGGCACTGGGTGAAATGTGTTTTTGAGGGCATAGGGGCAGTTGAAAAGGGGGTTTGAGGTGTTGGCAGTGGGTGAAATGTGTTTTTGAGGGCATGGGGGCAGTTGAAAAGGGGGTTTGAGGTGTTGGATGTGTTTTTCGAGGGCATGGGGGCAGTTGCAAAGCGGGTTTGGAGGTGTTGGCAGTGGGTGAAACGTGTTTTGAGGGCACGGGGGCAGTTGAAAAGGGGGTTTGAGGTGTTGGCACTGGGTGAAATGTGTTTTGAGGGCATGGGGGCAGTTGAAAAGGGGGTTTGAGGTGTTGGCAGTGGGTGAAATGTGTTTTGAGGGCATGGGGGCAGTTGAAAGGGGGGTTTGAGGTGTTTACACTGGGTGAAATGTGTTTTTCGGGCATGGGGGCGGTTGAAAAGGGGGTTTGAGGTGTTGGCACTGTGTGAAATGTGTTTTTCGGGCATGGGGGCGGTTGAAAAGGGGGTTTGAGGTGTTGGCAGTGGGTGAAATGTGTTTTGAGGGCATCGGGGCAGTTGAAAAGGGGATTTGAGGTGTTGGCACTTGGTGAAATGTGTTTTGACGGCATGGGGGCAGTTGAAAAGGGGGTTTGAGGTGTTGGCACTGGGTGAAATGTGTTTTGAGGGCATGGGGGCAGTCGAAAAGGGGTTTGGAGGTGTTGGCACTGTGTGAAATGTGTTTTTGAGGGCATGGGGGCAGTTGAAAAGGGGGTTTGAGGTGTTGGCACTTGGTGAAATGTGTTTTGACGGCATGGGGGCAGTTGAAAAGGGGGTTTGAGGTGTTGGCACTGGGTGAAATGTGTTTTTGAGGGCATGGGGGCAGTTGAAAAGGGGGTTTGAGGTGTTGGCACTGGGTGAAATGTGTTTTTGAGGGCATGGGGGCAGTTGAAAAGGGGGTTTGAGGTGTTGGCACTGGGTGAAATGTGTTTTTGAGGGCATAGGGGCAGTTGAAAAGGGGGTTTGAGGTGTTGGCAGTGGGTGAAATGTGTTTTTGAGGGCACGGGGGCAGTTGAAAAGGGGGTTTGAGGTGTTGGATGTGTTTTTCGAGGGCATGGGGGCAGTTGCAAAGGGGGTTTGGAGGTGTTGGCAGTGGGTGAAACGTGTTTTGAGGGCACGGGGGCAGTTGAAAAGGGGGTTTGAGGTGTTGGCACTGGGTGAAATGTGTTTTGAGGGCATGGGGGCAGTTGAAAAGGGGGTTTGAGGTGTTGGCAGTGGGTGAAATGTGTTTTGAGGGCATGGGGGCAGTTGAAAAGGGGTTTGGAGGTGTTGGCACTGGGTGAAATGTGTTTTGAGGGCATGGGGGCAGTTGAAAAGGGGTTTGGAGGTGTTGGCACTGGGTGAAATGTGTTTTGAGGGCATGGGGGCAGTTGAACAGGGGGTTTGAGGTGTTGGCAGTGGGTGAAATGTGTTTTTGAGGGCATGGGGGCAGTTGAAAAGGGGGTTTGAGGTGTTGGCAGTGGGTGAAACGTGTTTTGAGGGCACGGGGGCAGTTGAAAAGGGGGTTTGAGGTGTTGGCAGTGGGTGAAACGTGTTTTGAGGGCACGGGGGCAGTTGAAAAGGGGGTTTGAGGTGTTGGCAGTGGGTGAAACGTGTTTTGAGGGCACGGGGGCAGTTGAAAAGGGGGTTTGAGGTGTTGGCACTGGGTGAAATGTGTTTTGAGGGCATGGGGGCAGTTGAAAAGGGGGTTTGAGGTGTTGGCAGTGGGTGAAATGTGTTTTGAGGGCATGGGGGCAGTTGAAAAGGGGTTTGGAGGTGTTGGCACTGGGTGAAATGTGTTTTGAGGGCATGGGGGCAGTTGAAAAGGGGGTTTGAGGTGTTGGCAGTGGGTGAAATGTGTTTTTGAGGGCATGGGGGCAGTTGAAAAGGGGGTTTGAGGTGTTGGATGTGTTTTCGAGGGCATGGGGGCAGTTGCAAAGGGGGTTTGGAGGTGTTGGCAGTGGGTGAAACGTGTTTTGAGGGCATGGGGGCAGTTGAAAAGGGGGTTTGAGGTGTTGGCACTGGGTGAAATTTGTTTTTGAGGGCATGGGGGCAGTTGAAAAGGGGGTTTGAGGTGTTGGCAGTGGTTGCAATGTGTTTTGAGGGCATGGGGGCATTTGAAAAGGGGGTTTGAGGTGTTGGCACCGGGTGAAATGTGTTTTTGAGGGCATGGGGGCAGTTGAAAAGGGGGTTTGAGGTGTTGGCAGTGGGTGCAACGTGTTTTGAGGGCATGGGGGCAGTTGAAAAGGGGGTTGAGGTGTTGGCAGTGGGTGAAATGTGTTTTTGAGGGCATGGGGGCAGTTCTTCAGACGTGGGTTTCCAGCGGTGCATATCCACTTTGTGCGAATCTTGAAGGGACATGCTCACAACAGCAGCAGGAATGATGCTGCAAACCAGATGTGGCATGGGGCTGTGACTGCATAGGCCACGCCGATTGCCATCACCTCAACAGCATTTGACCTCTCTTTTTATCCCTTTCAGACTCGATTCGAGCGCTTTGGCGGCCTGAAGTGCCACATCAACAACCAGTCCTCAACGCTGCAGCCGGGCTTGACAGGTCAAACCCTACCCAGCGTCACCAACAGTATAAATACAAGGCAGGAGAGGCAGCGGTGGTGTTGGCAACGGGGGCCTGGCTGTTTCAAGTGACCCAAATTCCCTCTTCATCTTGCAGGTCCTGATATTGAGTAGCTGGACGTGGAACCATGTTGCTACTGCTGCGCCTCACTTGCGGCCTTACCTCACCAGGTTTCTGCATGTGCATCCGTTTCTTCTCCACCTGTTGGTAAGTCTTGTTTTTGCTTTGAAATGCACTAGAATCTTGCAAGACAGTGCTGTTGACTTGGCCATGGACAGTGGTTCTGGGCCTACTGACTTTGGCCACTGGTGGTGGCTTTGGGCCTATTGGGCTTGGCCATTTGTTGTGGTTTTTGGCCTGTGTGGGTTTGGCCATTGATCACAGTTTTGTGCCTATTGGGCTTGGCCATCGCTAGTGGTGTTGGGCCTATTCGGCTTGGCCACTGGTCTTCGTTTTGGGCCGATAGGGGTTGGCTGTTGATTGTTTTTTTGGGTCTCTATGTGCTTGGCCATTGATCATGGTTTGGGCCTCTCCGGCTTGGCCACTGGTGGTGGCTTGGGGCATATTGGGCTTGGTCATTCATTGTGGTTTTTGGCCTGTGTGGGCTTGGCCATTGATCATGGTTTTGGGCCTATTGGGCTTGGCCATCGCTAGTAGTTTTGGGCCCATTTGGCCTGGTCACTGGTGTTGATTTTGGGCCTATTGGGCTTGGCCATTGATTGCGGTGTTGGGCCTTTTTGGGCTTGGCCATTGATTGTGGTGTTGGGCCTTTTTGGGCTTTGCCATTGATCATGGTTTTGGGCCTATTGGCTTGGCCATCGCTAGTGGTTTTGGGCCCATTCGGCTTGGCCACTGGTGTTGGTTTTGGGCCTATTGGGCTTGGCCATTGATTGTGGTGTTGGGCCTTTTTGGGCTTGGCCATTGATTGTGGTGTTGGGCCTTTTTGGGCTTTGCCATTGATCATGGTTTTGGGCCTATTGGCTTGGCCATCGCTAGTGGTTTTGGGCCCATTCGGCTTGGCCACTGGTGTTGGTTTTGGGCCTATTGGGCTTGGCCATTGATTGCGGTGTTGGGCCTTTTTGGGCTTGGCCATTGATCATGGTTTTGGGCCTAGGGGGCCTGGCCATCGCTAGTGGTTTTGGGCCCATTCGGCTTGGCCACTGGTGTTGGTTTTGGGCCTATTGGGCTTGGCCATTGATTGCGGTGTTGGGCCTTTTTGGGCTTGGCCATTGATTGTGGTGTTGGGCCTTTTTGGGCTTTGCCATTGATCATGGTTTTGGGCCTATGGGGCTTGGCCATCACTAGTGGTTTTGGGCCCATTGGGCTTGGCCACTGGTGTTGGTTTTGGGCCTATTGGGCTTGGCCATTGATTGCGGTGTTGGGCCTTTTTGGGCTTGGCCATTGATCATGGTTTTGGGCCTATGGGGTTTGGCCATCGCTAGTGGTTTTGGGCCCATTCGGCTTGGCCACTGGTGTTGGTTTTGGGCCTATTGGGCTTGGCCATTGATTGCGGTGTTGGGCCTTTTTGGGCTTGGCCACTGATCATGGTTTTGGGCCCATTGGGCTTGGTCATTCATTGCCTTTTTGGGCTCGGCCATTGATCATGGTTCTGGGCCTTTTGGGCTTCGCCATTGGTCACAGTTTTTGGACTTTTGGGCCTGGTCATTCATTGCAGCTCTGTGCTCCTGTGGGCTTGGCCATTTATCATGGTTTTGGGCCTCTCTCCACAGATCCTAGTAATGGAAGGTAGTGTGTGGGCTTGCCCTGGGCTGCTGGCAACACATGCTCTTTTTGCGTGCTGGCTAAGAGGTGCTCCCGGTCACCATCATCAAGTTCTCCTTTGGCCTTTTTCATTACTTTGTGTCAAATCATGCATTCACCATTGATTGACCGGGCAAAAAAAAAAGAAAATTCTTTCAACAATGAGGATAATGGTAATTCTGATACATTGTGTTTGGCCAGGGATAGTAGTTGTGGATCTATCAATTTTAGCTAGTGGTACTGGTTTTGTCTTGAGTGTTGGGGACCCCTAAGCCATTTATTCATTCCTGATGTATGTCCTCACTGGTGTATGTCCTGGCGATGAGCGTCGGGGACCTCTGAGAAAGCAAGGGTGATGTAGGTGATCTAGCTGTTTTGCCCACATGGGGCCGGTTAGCCATTTCTGATTTTTGGCTGTGTTGAGCGTTGGGCACCCCTGAGACAGTAGGGGTGATGTAGCTATTTTTCCGACAGGCAGACCATTTACCCAGTTGTGATATATGTTTTGCTGATGACTGTTGAGGACCCTCAGACATCGGAAGTGATGTAATATTGCCAACCTGCCCACTCTGATTTTGGTCCACGCAATGAGTGCTGGGGATAATTGCGACAACATGGGTGATGTAGCCAAGTTGCCCACATGCAAGCGATCCATCCATTTCCGATTTCTGTTCCCGCAATGAGCAACACTAATTTACCTATTTTGCCCACAGGTGGGCTACCTAGCCATTTCCGATTTATGTTCCCACCATGAGCATTGGGGACGCCTAAGACAACACGGGTGATGTAGTGGTGTGGCGCACGTGTGCGCCACTTGGCCATCACTGAGTTATGTCCCTGCGACGAGCGTTGGGGACCCCCGAGACAGTGGGGGTGATGTAGCTATTTTGCCCACATGTGGGCCACGTAGCCATTTCTGATTTAGTCCCCGCGATGAGCGTTGGGGACCCCCGAGACAGCAGGGCTGATGTAGCTATTTTGCCCACATGCAGGCTACCTTGCCATTTGTGATTTACTCCCCGCGATGAGTGATGGGGACCCCCGAGACAGCAGGGGTGATGTAGCTATTTTGCCCACATGCGGGCCAGCTAGCCATTTGTGATTTAGTCACCGCGATGAGTGTTGGGGACCCCCGAGACAGCAGGGGTGATGTAATTTATTTTGCCCACATGCGGTCTACTCAGCCATTTGTGATTTAGTCCCCGCGATGAGAGTTGGGGACCCCCGAGACAGCAGGGGTGATGTAGCTATTTTGCCCAACCACCTAGCCATCTTTGATTTTCTTCCCGCGATGAGCTTTGGAGACCCCCGAGACAGCAGGGGTGCTGTAGCTATTGTGCCCGCATGCGGGCCACCAAGCCACTCGCGATTTACTCCCCGCGATAATTGTTGGGGACCCCCGAGATAGCAGGGGTGATGTAGCTTTTCCGCCCCCATGCGGGCTACCTAGCCATTTGTGATTTAGTCCCCGTCATGAGTGTTGGGGACCCCCGAGATAGCAGGGGTGATGTAGCTATTTTGCCCACATGCGGTCTACCTAGCCATTTGTGATTTAGTCCCCGCGATGAGCGTTGGGGACCCCCGAGACAGCAGGGGTGATGTAGCTATTTTGCCCAACTACCTAGCCATCTTTGATTTACTTCCCGCGATGAGCGTTGGGGACCCCCGAGACAGCAGGGGTGATGTAGCTGTTTTGCCCGCATGCGGGCCACCAAGCCATTCGCGATTTACTCTCCGCGATAATGGTTGGGTACCCCCGAGATAGCAGGGGTGATGTAGCTTTTCCGCCCACATGCGGGCTACCTAGCCATTTGTGATTTAGTCCCCGCGATGAGCGTTGGGGACCCCCGAGATAGCAGGGGTGATGTAGCTATTTTGCCCAACTACCTAGCCATCTTTGATTTACTTCCCGCGATGAGCTTTGGGGACCCCCGAGACAGCAGGGGTGATGTAGCTGTTTTGCCCGCATGCGGGCCACCAAGCCATTCGCGATTTACTCCCCGCGATAATTGTTGGGGACCCCCGAGATAGCAGGGGTGATGTAGCTTTTCCGCCCACATGCGGGCTACCTAGCCATTTGTGATTTCGTCCCCGTCATGAGTGTTGGGGACCCCCGAGACAGCAGGGGTGATGTAGCTATTGTGCCCACATGTGGGCCACCTAGCCATTTGTGATTTACTCCCGGCGATGAGCGTTGGGGACCCCCGAGACAGCAGGGGTGTTGTAGCTATTCTGCCCACATGCGGGCTACCTAGCCATTTGTGATTTAGTCCCCGCGATGAGCGTTGGGGACCCCCGAGACAGCAGGGGTGATGTAGCTATTGTGCCCACATGCGGGCGACCTAGCCATTTGTGATTTAGTCCCCGCGAGGAGTATTGGGGACTCCCGAGACAGTAGGGGTGATGTAGCTATTTTGCCCACATGCGGTCTACCTAGCCATTTGTGATTTAGTCCCCGCGATGAGCGTTGGGGACCCCCGAGACAGCAGGGGTGATGTAGCTATTTTGCCCAACTACTTAGCCATCTTTGATTTACTTCACGCGATGAGCGTTGGGGACCCCCGAGACAGCAGGGGTGATGTAGCTGTTTTGCCCGCATGCGGGCCACCAAGCCATTCGCGATTTACTCTCCGCGATAATGGTTGGGTACCCCCGAGATAGCAGGGGTGATGTAGCTTTTCCGCCCACATGCGGGCTACCTAGCCATTTGTGATTTAGTCCCCGCGATGAGCGTTGGGGACCCCCGAGATAGCAGGGGTGATGTAGCTATTTTGCCCAACTACCTAGCCATCTTTGATTTACTTCCCGCGATGAGCTTTGGGGACGCCCGAGACAGCAGGGGTGATGTAGCTGTTTTGCCCGCATGCGGGCCACCAAGCCATTCGCGATTTACTCCCCGCGATAATTGTTGGGGACCCCCGAGATAGCAGGGGTGATGTAGCTTTTCCGCCCACATGCGGGCTACCTAGCCATTTGTGATTTCGTCCCCGTCATGAGTGTTGGGGACCCCCGAGACAGCAGGGGTGATGTAGCTATTGTGCCCACATGTGGGCCACCTAGCCATTTGTGATTTACTCCCGGCGATGAGCGTTGGGGACCCCCGAGACAGCAGGGGTGTTGTAGCTATTCTGCCCACATGCGGGCTACCTAGCCATTTGTGATTTAGTCCCCGCGATGAGCGTTGGGGACCCCCGAGACAGCAGGGGTGATGTAGCTATTGTGCCCACATGCGGGCGACCTAGCCATTTGTGATTTAGTCCCCGCGAGGAGTATTGGGGACTCCCGAGACAGCAGGGGTGATGTAGCTATTTTGCCCACATGCAGGCTACCTTGCCATTTTTGATTTACTTTCCGCGATGAGCGATGGGGACCCTCCAGATAGCACGGGTGATATACCTATTGTGCCCACATGCACGCTACTCAACCATTTCCGATTTAGTCCCCGCGATGAGTGTTGGGGATCCCTGAGACAGCAGGGTTGGTGTAGCTATTTTGCCCACATGCGGTCTACCTAGCCATTTGTGATTTAGTCCACGTGTTGAGCGTTGCGGACCTTTGAGATAGCACGGGTGACGTAGCTATTTTGCCCACATGCGGTCTACCGAGCCATTTCTGATTTGCCCCCCGTGATGAGCGTTGGGGTGGTGCTGTGCGGTACCAATTTTTACATTTTTGGACCGAAGGATTGCAATTTGATGTGTTAGGTAAATTATTGATGCGCCAATTGGACTACGAATTTTTTTTCATTTTTGGTTGATTATTTGCTTTGCGAAGTTGATGATAAGATTTTTTGTGCATTTTGCGTACTGCCTGATGCGTCATTTTCATTCAAATATGCAACACAGCGGCCAATGATGGTGTACGGAACAATTGTATGCCGGTGGGGTCCAAAAGTTCAATGAATGCGAATCTTCTAAAGCAAGGCAGATGAAGTGCTATTTTGGCCCCAATTTTGTGGTTTCTCCCGCAACCAATGAGGGATTGACGGTACAAAAGGTTGTGTTGATTGCTATGTGATTGGTGCCAATACAAAGTGTCAATCGGTTTACGCATGTATTTAGGTTTTCTTCAGCACCAATGGGGAAAAATTCACCGAGCAAGAAGGCCCATCAAAAATGGAACAACAAAAGGTGGAAGATGAAGAAGAACCCTTTGGCCTACATGCCGGGGGAAGAGACAGAATCCCAGATGTTCATAAAGCATCATGTAGCATGTGCAGGCATTATTTCACGAGATGATAGGAGCACGGCAAGTGCTAGCCAAAGTGCTTGCCACGCTCCGCCTTGGAATGCTCACATGGCGGTGGCGGCGACCCCACCGTCCAACTTGGATCATGTGCATATGCCGTATGCACAAACTGATGCCGCCGAACATGGTTCCATCGCCCAAGATACACGGTTGGTGGTGATAAACACCCAACCGTTGCCAATGGACATGCAAGGAGAGCTTTGTTCACCCCTTTGTTCGGCAGCGGCGGACATAGTGGATGCGCAGTCCGGACACGATAAATACCATACCATATGGTACACGGGATCATCTTCTGCTTGTATGGATGCCCTCAGAAGCCATGATGCTTCCGGCGACGGAGCATTTTCAGCCGGGGCCACATTGTATCCATTCCCAAGGTTGCTCGAGAAGATGCCACCTTGTTTCCATTTATCAGAAAATTTCATCGACGATGGATTTGAAAATGTTCTCATTTCTGTGTGTGATGACATTTGTGTGTGGAATCAGCACACCGGACGCGGCCAACATTCATATGGCCGTATTTTCGACTTTTCGACGTTGCAATTATCTACCTCTCCTTTGGGATTAATTCACTCGCTTCCCAAGCCTTTATATGACTTATGGCAATGGTTGTTATGTCACTTGCCATCAATCAATTTGGCATCACTCCTAATCGTATTCTATCCTCCTGGCCGTGGAATAAGGTGGCATACCGATCTGTACCCACAAAACGGGAGGGAAGGATACGGCAAACACGTTGTGGGAGTGTCTTTGCTAAGCGACACCGTTTTGTGGTTTCGCAATCGCGATGGGCACGAGGTGAGTGTCTTTGTGCCCCGTAGGTCAATGTACCTATTTTATGGTCCTCTTCGTTACGAGTGGCAACATTCCATAAGGAATTGTGCCCCAGAAGAGTCCATGGGGCCAAGATACGCGCTTACTTTTCGTGACGATTAGGGTGCATGCTTGATGCATCCACCTTGAAGATTGCGGATGAGCCGTGTCATCATATATCACCATGTAGGGTGGCGACCATCGCCGTGTTGACAAGAAATCATGTATTCTCATCATTTGGCTGATCATTTTATGGTATTGTTAAATCACATTGGTAAGTGCTTGCTGCATGGTTCTTTGGTTAAGGAATAAAGAGGTTGATTGAAAAAAAATTGCACAAGAGGTTCAAGACTAAAAATGCCTAATCAATGCAAAAGCAGACTTTTCATTGCGGTTTCAAAATACAAGCAATGATGTTATTTGCAAAACAACGTAAACCCAAGTTCCATGGCTATAAGAGTTTCAAATTCCCATTTTTGAAACAAAGTATCTTGTTAATTGACGTTGGTCACAAAGCAAACATTGAAGCAAAGAAAACAAATGTCCAGTAGATTTTCTAAAGCGCAATGCAATTTTTGGGCTGCGGGTAATGTTGCAAGAATGATGCCGAGCAGATGTTGAAATGATACGAAACAACAAGCACAAAGTGAAAAGCCCTTAGGTTTGTTTTAGCTCTTGGAAAGACGCGCACGGTACTCCTCAAAAAGCAATGGTGGTTCTTCTCAAAATCAATGATTCAAATAAACGAACTGGTTCACTCAAAAAATTTGAAGGAAATCTCTAGTGCAACCTCCAAAGCTAGCAAAAATGCAACTTTGATCTGCCTTGTTGGCAATCTTGCATGCTCGATGGGTTGCTTCCTGGGGGCCGCTTTTCTTCGGAAGCGCAAATGTTCCCAAGGAGCAGATGTGGTGTTTGTCAGGATCAATCATGCAAGCATTAGTAAAGCCTCTAAGACTCCAAAAATGCGACTTTTGTCCAAGTTGTAGGTATCTTTGTTGCCACCATGGGCACGCTTTCTAGAAAATATGCAAAGTACTAAGCAAAAACTAGAAAAATGGCATTTTTCTGTTTTGGCTCCTCAAGAGCCAGGGTTGGTGCTCCTCAGGAGCCAATTTGCTCCCGAGGAGCAGGGTCGGTGCTCCTCAGGAGCTTTGGCTCCTGAGGAGCCAGGGTCGGTGCTCCTCAGGAGCGCCCTCAGGGTCGGAGCTGCTCAAGAGCCAGGGTCGGAGCTCCTCAGGAGCTCCCCAGGGTCGGAGCTCCTCAGGAGCCAGGGTCGGTGCTCCTCAGGAGCAGGAGCCAGGCTCGGCTCCTGTCAGGAGCGGCCATCAGCCACCACCCGCTAGCCAATGTGCTGGCACTCTTCCAAGAACTGATGAACAAAACTTTGTACATACTGAGGCGCAGACCTCTAATACAGCAGTTGATTTCGCAAGGGGCAGAGATGGAGGCCCACATCCATGACGTGAGTTTGGGTAGGAATACCCCAGAGGACCATGTCCTTCTCCTCTGTGAATTTTGCATTGTTTGTCATGAAAATCATCTCGGAATCAAACTCGAAAAATGCGCGTTCATGAAAGAGGAGATGGAGTATTTGGGTTTCGACGTGGGGTATGGCTGGTGGAAACGAGCCGCGTCTAAGATGCAGCCCCTACAGGACATGCAGATTCGCGATGACCCTAAGAAGGGTCTACACGACGTGAGGATTTTT
Source organism: Eutreptiella sp. 'Long Island Sound 2002' (assembly GCA_964036045.1). Classification (NCBI taxonomy): domain Eukaryota; phylum Euglenozoa; class Euglenophyceae; order Eutreptiales; family Eutreptiaceae; genus Eutreptiella; species Eutreptiella sp. 'Long Island Sound 2002'. The sequence continues at coordinate 105,105,858 of OZ038380.1, forward strand.
GTGGGCGGCTGTAACTTCTATAAGCGACACATCCACAATTTTACCTACTTCTCTGTCCCTCTCACTGACCTAATCAAGAAAACTACTCCCTGGAGGTGGACCTCCAGAGAGGAAGAGTGTTTCCAGGAGTTGAAGAAGAAAATTGCCTCCTCCAACTGCCTGGGCGTACCTCGCCCTAAGGGTGAGACAGTCCTTCTCGCTGATGCCAGTGATGTCGGGGAGGGGGTGGAACGATATACCAATGGTGGTAACTTAACCCAGCTGAACTAACCCATTGCCATTATTGTACCAGTGGACTGATCCGTGATGGCTCCTTGAAGCACGACTACCCTTCCAGTGAGTGGCGACTTGTGCCACCGGGACACTGGAACTGGAAATGGAACCAAGTGCGTTCCAATTACAGCACCTACGACCAGGAAGTCCTGGCTGGTATGTTGGTGCTCTCATCACAGTCCCGACTATTGGGATCTAATCCTATTGTCTGGCTCTGTGACCAGGAACCAGTGAAGTCTTTTAGGAAAGGCCCACCACCGGAGAAAGCGAAACTAAAACGGCAGTGGACTTACCTGAGCCAGTTCAAGTTGACAGTCCATCATATCCCTGGTATAAAAAATGAACTGTCTGACTATATATCGTGCAACAACTTCGATCCGTTCATTGGTGAGAGCTCCGAAGCACTCCCCAAAGAGGCTTTCCAGCGTATGGACGTCCAGCTTGACCTGTCTATGCGGACTGCTGGAATCCTCGAGGGTTGGAGCCTAACTGAATATCAGTCAGAGTATAAGGAAATTCTCCAAACCCTGAGCACTGGTCTCGAACCCCGTGTCATTGACGGACACAAGTGGTAGAAAAACAACCAGTACCTCTTCTACGAGGACTGTATAGTTGTGCCTGAGGCAAGACGTGATGGGTGCCTACAGTGGTCCCATCTCAACTCAGGTCAGACTGGCGCTAATCGCTCAGTGGACTTCTTCCGGGAGTGTTTCTAGTCTGGTCTGACCCTGACGGAATTGTGGTCCCGTATGCAGACCATTGTGGATGCTTGTGGCTGTCATGCCAGCAAGCAGAGCAACAGTAGGAATAGGGGACTGATTTGCAGCCTACCCATACCCTATTGTACTAACTCCTTTCTCTACGTGGACTTCATCAACAGCCTACCTCGCTTCGGCGGCTATGATAGTTCCCTCGTGGTCACCAGTTGCCTGTCCTGCTTCACCTGTGTGTTCCCTTGCAATAAGAAAGTCACAGGTGAGCAGCCTGTGAAAATGTTGGTAGAACAATCGTTCGAACCCTATGGAGCACCTACCGAGGTGCACTCTGATGAGGATGCACGCATGAGCAGTTACACTGGACAGTACAAACGAGTGCTGAATGCCCTCAACGTTGAGGTAACCACCGGAGTGCCCTATACCCACACGTCTAACCCTCTTTGTGAGAGACAAAACCGTGTGGTGGAACAGAACCTGAGAATCCTGATGAAACAGGAAAGTACCAAAGACTGGGTACGCCTAGTGCCCTAGGCAGTGCTCACCACGAACTCTCAGAGGAGCTCTTCTACGGGTTTCACCCCCCACGAGCTGTTCCATGGAGGACAACCTCCTTGGTTCTTCAAAACCCCCTTTCCTGAGGACTTCAAGAGCCCTGTTGGGGATTTGCTGGAACACAAGCAGTCTATGGCTAACCAGGCTGGGACTAACCTGAGACATATCCGTGACCGTGAACTGAGCCGACAGAATCGCCTACGGCGACGTGCCAGCTTCAAGGTTGGTGACCTTGTTTTGGTTAACAATTACGCCTACCGTCCTGGGCACGCAACTGCCTACAGGACCCTTATTTTGGGCCCTATCGTATCATCTGGATAGATGGATCTAGGATCCATGTCAGGTGCAGTACACGTCTAAGTGGTGAACTACTTTGTGCGCCTAAGCAGTTGAGGCACTATCAATCCCCTGAAGATTTGTCCTGGGATGAGTGGCGCCTCTGCAACAGTGAGGTTGAGCGTATCGACCTAGAGAACGCTGCCAGCGCAGAGGAGGGAGACGAACTCGAAGTGATGACTGCCGATGAGATGGAAGTCGATGGCTACTACGTGGTTGCAGGTATTGCTCGCCACGAGTATAATCAGGTCTGGAATTTCCTTACCCTGTGGGATGGCTATGGGCTATCTGAGGCAACCTGGGAACCCATGTCCGCCTTTATACAAGGAGATGGGCGCATCCACCCGATCTTTCGCTCCTACCTCGTTGAGAATACTGAGGGACAGTTACTAACCCCTGCTGAGACTCTGTCTCAGCGTAAGAAGAAAAACTAATCTCCTTGTGCCTACCTATTTACTGTTTTTTAACCTCCCAGGGACGATGAGCACTCTTGTGCTGAATAGCTAGGCCTACTCAGTGTGTGCCAGGACAGGTGCAGAACTCCTGTGGACCTCCAGTTACGGTGAATGTACTACCTCCCACCCTCAGTCCGGTTCGGCACTCCAAACACCTACACATCTACTGTTCCTGCCATTGCCGTGCCCTGGAGTCCCATGCCTATGGTTACCAGCGTGAGCCAGATGGCCGCTTATCAGGTTTGCAGCCACCCAGCGAGTGTGTGCCTTGTTGACCATGTGTTGCATGGGAACTGCCCTGGTGTAATGACCTTGGAGGGCCAACGAAGAGCGGTGGCTTACTACGCCAGGGGGGGAATTACAAGCATAGTGTTATGAGGCAAGGTGTGTCCACCATCCTTGGGGACAAGCGTGCCCACAGTGAGGCCCTTTGACTGGTCCAAACCCATGGGGTTCTACCCTTTCTTACAGGGCTATAATACCCCTAAGTGTGCTACGTATGCCTGTATGTGTCCCACATCTCTCCTCGGCGTGGCTACCGGTGACCGGGCTACCGAAGGTCCTAATCAGGTACCATTACCACTCCTATAGCGCCCAATTTCCGTGCTGGCGCCTATTTAGGGAGAAGACGGCAAAAGCCGTACCTACTAGAGGGGAGGCGGTGGCCAAGTGTGCTAACGGCATACAAAACGCCCATTTTTCTAAGGGCCAAAAGGTAACGCACTCTCTTGCCCACGAGGAAAAGCATGGGGGACAGGAGACACCACTACACTACACTCACTAACGCCAGCACCAGCCCCCGAAGGCACGGTGAGCACTCAGCACCTACACTCATCACCTGCCAGGCTTGCTGACCCTAACACCTACACACCTTACTGGGTGTTCTTGACAATGAGGTCTCGGGCCCTATTGACCCTTCTGTGATATAACAAGAGAACACATCGCTACTAAGCAACTGTGGCCTAACAGGGACACCACTACGCATTTCCCTGTCAGGGCTTGGAGGGAAAGAGTGCTCTTTTTTTGCGTGCACAGCGTTTATGTTGAACAAGTCGGACTGCCCTCACCCCTCAAGGCTGAGGCGGAGACTTTTGTGTTGTGATCTGTACCGCATGTTTTAGCACGGCAAGGGACTGCACCAATCACCCTCTCCTGCCCACCTGTAAAGCAAAGGCCAATGAACAGGGTAAGTGGCTGAGGAACCAAGACAGCGTCCATGTATTATACGCTTCTTAGGCTGCCCTATAATACGCTGTCCTCTTACCCCGTTACAAGAAAGCAAGCTTAAGGAACTCCACCCGTTCTCTTAAAGAACGTAGGCTGGAGTCCCTGGGTAACCTAAACAAAGTTTTACCGTGCGCAACAGGCGTGGCCTACCCTTTACTGCGCCATATGTGCACAGGTATGCACAGGTTTTCCAGTCAAACATTGTTCTCCTAATATCTCCCACAACATCAATTCATAACATGACTCAACCAGGAGGTCAGCTCCTCCTGGGCTTACCTACCTTCCTCACCACGCATCATGTGAATGCCGAAGGTAACACGAACGCAAAACAACCCTAAGCGTTTGAAGAACCCTATGGTGAACTACAAACAACCCTAATCGATTAATGCACTGTGTGTCATGCATGCTTTTCTTATCTTGTTTTTTGCAGAGAAAGGAGATGGAATGGCGCACTGCTCAGCGCAAAAGAAGCCTAAGCATTTTAAGCAACACTATTTCAACGCTGCGGCAACACAAACACGAGCAAGCACTTTCTTTTCTAACCTGTGAAGAGAAGAGAAGGGTGCATTGGGGCACAGGGAAAGCGACACAACGTGTGAATGCCTGAATTAGGCAAATGCATCACAAGCACAGCGCATACACTAACCCTACGTGCGCGCTGCGTGCTCCATTCTCTTCGCATACCTTGCATCTCAGTTTCGACCTTTGCAGAGCAATAGAAGTGAGCACCCGAACCCCCAACAAACACTGCGATGACAAACCTAACGTTTTAACAAAACAACAATTTTGATGCAACTGTGCAACAATTTCTTTTAAAACTTTAAAAACTACGGCTTATATCTTCTTTTTCTAGAGCTGTTTACGCTTGTGCAACTCCCTTTTGGAGTCCGCTTCTGTTGCGCTTGTCTGCGACTGTAGGATTTAGTCAAAAACTGATGATTTTTAACGTCGTTTTGTCAACTTTTAGCGATGAGACTCCTCAAACCGCTACCCCTTTCGCCACACCACATGATTCACTCCCTGGTGGTTCCATTTTCTATTGTTTTCAGCTCCGGGAGATTTGTGTCCTCCATTGGGAGTATTGCTCCGCCCTGGCCCTTGGTCGGGACTGAAACGCTGCTCATACAGCGATAGCCGTCCGCATTAGAGGGTTCGACTGTACCCTAGTTGGCAAGCATGTGTGCTCTAGGGAGGGAGTCCTGGGTTCAAACCCGATTACCCCCAAATTTTTATAAAAATTTTTCGTCGCACGCCGGCGACTTTTGAGGAATGCGCCATCGAAGGGACATCAATCACGGTATAATACACCGTTTTCTGAGGGTATCTACAGTGTGATAGGCTTCCATTAACTACTGGGAGTGTTTTTCTGGTTGATTTAATGCATTTCCTGAGGTAATTCTGGGGACGTTTGAGCCTTTTTCCTTGGTCCTACTAGGTTGATCAACTAGTACACGAGGGGGGAGTAAGAAAACGTCACTGGCATGTCTTTCTTGGAGGACTTGATCCAGGCCAAGCCCCCCTTAAAACTCTTATGTTGATGCTGAGACTTACTTAAGTATTTTCATCTTCCTTTCGAAGCTTAAAGTACACTTTCTCAAAGTATCTAGGGTTATCATAATCGTAGCCCCCGATGAAGTTCACCCCTACCACTCAGCTCTGAGCGGATATATCTTCCTTCATGGAGGTTATACCGAAACAAAGTAGGCACTTCATGCGTAAGGCCTTGGAGGTTAAGCCTAGTGGTCCCCCACCCCAAGACCCATGTACTCAGCTGTTTCTACCACTTATTGTGGTTCTACGTTTCAACTGTCTCTGAATTCAGTTGCTTGGCCAAGTCATATTCTGTGTCTGGCCTAACTTCCTTGCCCCATATGCCTAACCAACAACCTTTCATCCAAAAGAGTGCACATGAGGTGCTTCAGGCTAATTTGGAGGCAAGAGTCATGCCAGGTTTCAGATAAAAATCATTTGTTTTATCCATTTGTGATTGAATCTTTGTACTGAAGTCTGCTTTGTCTATTTGCAGCCCTTCTGTGATACACTGGATTTTCAAAACTATTCATTGATTCGATCCACATCTTGTTCTTGCTCTACTTGCGGCTTTGGTTTTGTTTTCCAACATCAAAACCTGCAGGATTTCATCAAAACTATTAGGGCACTAATCAACGACTTCTTTCTGTTGCGGGTGGACTAGGTGCCCCCGGAATTGGGATTTGAGCCACGTAGTCCAAGATACGGCCCGTGCTTGGTTTCGGGGTGCGCAGATTCGGGAGGGCACCTCTCAACTTGGCGCCCCCTCTCCAGGCCGCCACCGGCGAGTTTCTCGCTCAAAACATGGAATTGACAAGGCCACCATCTATGCTCTAAGACGGCCACAATCGCAAAAGATCAGAAGCGTTGAGACGGAGCAATGGCCGAAACGGCACGGAGAGAGGTTGTTGCTCGTTGTTGTTGTTAGGTAAATTTAAGGGGGGAGGGGTGTAGTAATATATGTATATACATATATTACTACACCCCTGTCCCCTTAAATCTAGCTAAGAAGCAACAAGTAACAAGCAAGCAAGCACGCAAGCAACAAGCACTTCTCCTTTCCGTATCGGCCATTGCTCGGCCTCATTGCTCGGGGCTCTACGCTACTCTAGCCTTCCTAGAGCCTAGGTGGTGGCCTTGCGAAATCCCAGCTTGGAGCCAAGAACTGGACGCTGGCGCACCAGGGCGGGGGCGCGAAGTCTGGAGGTTCCCCCCCAAAAACTGCGCAGTTTTGGGGCAAAAACAGCCATTATTCACCCAAAATAGCCCCAAAACCAGAGCAAAACGCCCAAATAGGGGGGACAGTGGCTACATCACATGTGCAGCTCGACCACGCCGTGTCAGAGAGCCCTCTAGTGCCCTTCAACTCCGTGATATGTCCGAGAAACGCCCCAAAAAGGCGCCGAAAGGCCTCAGAATCTGCGCAATGTACACCCACACCCCAAAACCAAGCACAGGGCGTGTCTTGGGCTACGTGGCTCAAAAAAGAATTCTGAGGGCACCCAGTCCACGCGCAACCCCCCACGTTTTGTGGTTTCCAAGCCTCAGATTAACCCAGGGAGACGCCTACACCCCCCTAACAAGTGGTCAATTGGTACAGCCGGGGGGCGGCCAACGGTGGGTCCAGCGGAGTACGGGGGGCGAAAAAGATGAATTTTTCCAAAGTTGTTCTCATACCAATTGGGATGCTTAAACAGGTGCTTTTCCGCTGTTTTGGGCCATTCTCAGTCTCAACGCTTCAGATCTTTTATCCATGTAATTATCTTGGAGCCTAGGTGATGCTGTTGCGAAATCCACGTTTTGGGCCACAAACTCACCCGTGGCGGCCCGGGGCGGCAGCGCAAAGTTGGGAGGTGCCCTCCCCAATCTGCGGAGTTACGGGCCAACAGCAGCCCTCTCTGGCTCAAAATAGCCCCCAAACTCGGGCAAAATGCTCAAACAAAGGGAGGCAGTGCCAACATTCCACGTGTGGCTCGACCTCAGGGAGTCAAAGCACCCTCTAGTGCCTTTCAACTCCACGATATGTCCGAGAAATAGCTCAAAAGGGCGCCTAAAAGCCCCAGCATCTGCGCGATGTGCACCAACACCCCGAAACCAAGCACGGGCCGTATCTCCGGGTACGTGGCTCAAAATCCGATTCCGAGGGCAACAAGTCCACCATTTTCTGTGGTTTCAAAGCCTCAGAATCGTGCAATGAGCCACCTGGACTCCTGTACCAGTGGTCACTTGGTGGAGCCGCAGGGCAGCCCGGCCCGCACACGGTGGGGGCCAATGGTGGGTCCACCGTGGTCCCCGGGGCGAAAAAAATAATTTTTTTCAAAGTTGTTCCTAGATCACTTGGGATCCTTAAACAAGTGGTTTTAGCACGTTTTGGGCCCGTGGTGGCGTTTTTTGGGCCACGGAAAATCCCAAAATGCCTTGAAAATGGGCCGTTCTAACACCAAAAATTGGTCAAAATTGGGTCAAAAACTCGTGTTTCCGAAAGTCATCCTCGACCATTTGGGATGCTCAAACAAGTGTTTTCAGCCCGTTCTGCGCCTGTGGTGACAGGCTTTGGCCCATGGAAAAACGTGTTTTTGGAAAATGGATCGTAGACTATTTGGCATGCTCAACCCAGTGTTTGGAGCCCTTTTTGAGCCCTCTTTCACCGAGTTTAGTGCCGTCTGCCACATGTACGCCCCAAGTTGTACCCTTCGCATGTACCTTAGAGCCGGATGGTGGAGACACCTAGAGTTGGGAGACGGGTGCAGGTTGAAGTATATATATATATATATATATATATATATATATGGCATATGTTAACTAATATATCTATCAAGGTGTAGGGTCAGCAGGGGGGGCTCGGGTTGGGGTGTGGGGACCCCCCCCCTTTTTTGAGGTTTGCAAACACAAAGAAAGCATGTTTCAGAAGTGAATTCGATCATTATTAGTGGGTATTAGCCCCTAGAAAGGTCTAAAATGGTATGACATCACTGCTGGTAGGATCCTAACCAGAGTACTAAACATAGGTACAATTGCTGTCCAAACCCCTAATACTAGCACCAAATACCTCCAATAATAGTTTGAGGGACATGAAAAGGGACAAGGGTATGTGAGAAATGCTGAAATACTATCTTACTGGGTGTAGGGGTGGTGTGGGTTACTTTTAGGATTTAGTGGTTACTTTTAGTACTCTGGCTAGGATCCTACCAGCAGTGATGTCATACCCTAATTCTAGCCATTTTAGACCTTTATAGGGGCTAATACCCACTAATAACCATTCAATTCACGTCTCAAACATTTTTATTCGTGTCTCTCGACCCCAAAATAGGGGGGGGGTTCCTACACCCCACCCCAAGCCCCCCCGGTGACCCTGCACCCTGGTAGATATATTAGTTAACATATGCCATATATATATATATATATATATATATATATATATATCCTCTAATCTACACCCCTCTCCCAAGCTGACGTGGCTATTCGTTTCAGGTGCCTCACAAGAAACGCAGGTGTTTTGCCCACCATGTCGTGTTGTGTGTGGGTGTTTGGGTTGTGGTAAAGCGGACAGCGCCCCCCTTCCTTGGTGGACCCAAATCAACCACCTTTGTCGGGCACCTCTGAATGGTTGGCTATGCGGCCCAGCTGTGATCCGACGGTTCGCACCGCCCCTCAGCCCAATGCAGGGGTGGGTAGCATCAGCGTGGGTACTCGCAGCCGTACTGCAAACCTCAGGGGGGTAGTCTCCTGAGGCGGGCAAGGGGTTAGGTTTCCAATAGCCACCCATATATAGGGCGGGTTGAAAGGCAAGTGCGGAAGGGTGGGCATACCAACCCGGGGCGGTAGGTTCGGACCATACCGCCATGAAGGTACATCACCTCTCCCCACTTATATCCCACTTGCACAGCCCTTCTCCCCCCATCAACAAAAGATGGATACTTGGGACACGCTCTAAGCATTTGCCAAAAAGAAATGGCTGCAGATACATGCGGGGGGTTGGCACGTTACTCTTAGAAAACACAAGTGGTGTATGGCGTGTGGGATGAGAAGGTCGGGGGAACCTTAGGGGGGTAGGCTGATGAGGCAGGCAAGGGGCTGACTTCCGAATAGACACACATAACGAGGGGGGGTGGAAAAGCAGCTGCTGACATGCGGTGGCTTTGGACGACACCGACGTGAAGGTACATCACTCCTCCCCCGGTAATCCCCACTTGCACAGCCCTTCTACCCCCCAAAGAATAGATGCCACGAACAGAGCGGAAGGGACGGGAAGGGCCGAGGTAGGGGAGGTTGGCACGTTACGTTTAGAAAACGCAAGTAGTGTGTGGTTAGAAGGTGAGGGATTTTTGCTTCGTCATGTTATGGGGTAGAGAACCTTGTGGAAATGGAATGCATTCGCCATTCGCGAATGTTGTGGGTCCTAGCCCCTACACCCACCCCCTCAGGGACAAGCCGTATCGACCAGAACATGGAAGGTCATGTTCCATGCTTCCATCGAACTCATACAGTGTGTTGTGGAGTAGTTCATACTCCTTCCCGCCCCATTGCATTATGGATGGTGGCCCAAAATGAAAGACTTACGTAGCACTCCGTTTGAAAAGGCAGTCATCTACGTGGCATCTGGCTGCTGCATTGTAGTTATTGAAAACATTCCGCCAAATTGCATTGCCATCATCGAGATGGAGGGCAGTGAACATACTGGCTATGCCTGCGTGGAGCGGCAGCGTGTCCCCCCCCTTTTGAAAATTTTTTGCCACTTTGATAGCGGTGTGTAGCGGGTTGCTAGGTCGTGCAATGCCAAGGCATTTCCAGATGCAACCTTAACCGGTTCCTTGAAAATGATCTGCGATGTGATGTCCATGGTGAATGAGTTGAGGAGTGGGATGCATTGCAAGTGTGAGTGGGAGTTGTAGTTTACCAGAGTTTGTTCAAGGGATTTGGTGATCGATGAATGTGTGGGGGTGATTTGTGTTCCATGTTGGTTTGTGCAGGTGTTGCAAGTTGCGGTTTGGGGAACGAGGCCGTAAAAAAATGTCATCAGCAAAGCGCCCATAGCCATGTGTTGGCAATGTGTTAACATTGCTTGGTACAAGGTTTGGAAGAGGCCCAGTGTCAAAGTATAGCGTTTGTTGCCTCTGGTGAGGTAGGTAGGTAGGTATCTTCGGGAGCTCGGGATGCCTCCTTTGACAATGCAGGAAGAAGGTCTTACCAAGGGGACGTCCTGTCCCTCCCACTGCCCTATGTTATGTGCCTCTTGAGCCGCTCCCGCATGTGCTTGGGAAGGCATTGTCGCGGCCACCCGGTCAATGTGTCCCAGTTGGGAGGGTGTCCCCACATGTGTCCATGAGTAGGGCCACATGCCCCCTCCTTTGGGCGGCAGCTCTGGGGGCTGCCCAGCCGTGTGGAGTACCTCTCACCACCAGGGGTATTGCTCCCGCTTGTCTACGGTACGACCACCTCACCCTTGTGGCTTGAGTTGCGGGGCCGCTCCGCTTGGCAGGCTACCCCCTCCTGGACTGTGTACCGGCTTGCCTGTCACCGGTTGCTTCCATGGCTCCGGGTGACGTTTGCCATGGTCCCCGATGCAGCCTGGCCGGGCTCGGACCAGTGGTCGCGGAGTACCGCTCCTGCCACTGGCCCGGTGGGTCGCCTGGGTCGCCCCAGTGTGTCCGATCCCTGGGGTGTTGGTTCTTCCCTGTCCCTCGGCTGCCCTACGTTCGTGCAGTGTCCTGGGCCACTTGGCTCCTGTTCACCGCTGTGCCCGCGCGGTTTGCTGTGTTGCGTGTGCGGTGTCCTGGGCCACTTGGCTCCTGTTCACCGGTGTGCCCGCTCGGTGTGTTGTGTTGCGTGTGCGTTGTCCTGGGCCACTTGGCTCCTGTTCACCGGTGTGCCCGCGCGGTGCGTTGTGTTGCGTGTGCGGTGTCCTGGGCCTCCTGGCTCCTGTTCACAGGTGCGCCCGCTCGTTGTGTTGTTTTGCGTGTGCGGTGTCCTGGGCCTCCTGGCTCCCGCTCACCGGTGTGCCCGTTCGGTGTGTTGTTTTGCGTGTGCGGTGTCCTGGGCCTCCTGGCTCCTGTTCACCGGTGCGCCCGCTCGGTGTGTTGTGTTGCGCGTGCGGTGTCCTAGGCCTCCTGGCTCTCGTTCACCGGTGCGCCCGCTCGATGTGTTGTTTTGCGTGTGCGGTCTCCTGGGCCTCCTGGCTCCTGTTCACCGGTGCGCCCGCTCGGTGTGTTGTTTTGTGTGTGCGCTGTCCTGGGCCTCCTGGCTCCTGTTCACCGGTGTGCCCGCTCGGTGTGTTGCTTAGCGTGTGCGGTGTCCTGGGCCTCCTGGCTCCTGTTCACCGGTGCGCCCGCTCGGTGTGTTGTTTTGCGTGTGCGGTGTCCTGGGCCTCCTAGCTCCTGTTCACCGGTGTCCCCGCTCGGTGTGTTGTTTTGCGTGTGCGGTGTCTTGGGCCACTTGGCTCCTGTTCACCGGTGTGCCCATCCGGTGTGTTGTGTTGCGTGTGCGGTGTCCTGGGCCTCCTGGCTCCTGTTCACCGGTGCGCCCGCTCGGTGTGTTGTTTTGCGTGTGCGCTGTCCTGGGCCTCCTGGCTCCTGTTCACCGGTGTGCCCGCTCGGTGTGTTGTTTTGCGTGTGCGGTGTCCTGGGCCACTTGGCTCCTGTTCACCGCTGCGCCCGCTCGGTGTGTTGTTTTGCGTGTGCGGTGTCCTGGGCCCCCTGGCTCTTGTTCACCGGTGCGCCCGCTCGGTGTGTTGTTTTGGGTGTGTGGTGTCCTGGGCCTCCTGGCTCCTGTTCACCGGTGCGCCCGCTCGGTGTGTTGTTTTGCTTGTGCGGTGTCCTGGGCCTCCTGGCTCCTGTTCACCGGTGCGCCCACTCGGTGTGTTGTGTTGCGTGTGCGGTGTCCTTGGCCTCCTGGCTCCTATTTACCGGTGTGCCCGCTCGGTGTGTTGTGTTGCGTGTGCGGTGTCCTGGGCCTCCTGGTTCCTGTTCACCGGTGCGCCCGCTCGGTGTGTTGTTTTGCGTGTGCGGTGTCCTGGGCCTCCTGGCTCCTGTTAACCGGTGTGCCCGCTCGTTGTGTTGTGTTGCGTGTGCGGTGTCCTGGGCCACTTGGCTCCTGTTCACCGGTGCGCCCGCTCGGTGTGTTGTTTTGCGTGTGCGGTGTCCTGGGCCCCCTGGCTCCTGTTCACTGGTGCGCCTGCTCGGTGTGTTGTTTTGCCTGTGCGGTGTCCTGGGCCTCCTGGCTCCTGTTCTCCGGTGCGCCCGCTCGGTGTGTTGTTTTGCGTGTGCGGTGTCCTCGCCCTCCTGGCTCCTGTTCACCGGTGCGCCCGCTCGGTGTGTTGTGTTGCGTGTGCGGTGTCCTGGGCCTCCTGGCTCCTGTTCACCGGTGCGCGCGCTCGGTGTGTTGTGTTGCGTGTGCGGTGTCCTGGGCCTCCTGGCTCCTGTTCACCGGTGTGCCCGCTCGGTGTGTTGTGTTGCGTGTGCGGTGTCTTGGGCCACTTGGCTCCTGTTCACCGGTGCGCCCGCTCGGTGTGTTGAGTTGCGTGTGCGGTGTCCTCGGCCTCCTGGCTCCTGTTCACCGGTGCGCCCGCTCGGTGTGTTGTTTTGCGTGTGCAGTGTCCTGGGCCACTTGGCTCCTGTTCACCGGTGCGCCCGCTCGGTGCGTTGTTTTGCGTGTGCGGTGTCCTGGGCCCCCTGGCTCCTGTTCACTGGTGCGCCTGCTCGGTGTGTTGTTTTGCGTGTGCGGTGTCCTGGGCCTCCTGGCTCCTGTTCTCCGGTGCGCCCGCTCGGTGTGTTGTTTTGCGTGTGCGGTGTCCTGGGCTTCCTGGCTCCTGTTCACCGGTGCGCCCGCTCGGTGTGTTGTTTTGCGTGTGCGGTGTCCTGGGCCTCCTGGCTCCTGTTCACCGGTGCGCGCGCTCGGTGTGTTGTGTTGCGTGTGTGGTGTCCTGGGCCACTTGGCTCCTGTTCACCGGTGTGCCCGCTCGGTGTGTTGTGTTGCGTGTGCGGTGTCTTGGGCCACTTGGCTCCTGTTCACCGGTGCGCCCGCTCGGTGTGTTGATTTGCGTGTGCGGTGTCCTCGGCCTCCTGGCTCCTGTTCACCGGTGCGCCCGCTCGGTGTGTTGTTTTGCGTGTGCAGTGTCCTGGGCCACTTGGCTCCTGTTCACCGGTGCGCCCGCTCGGTGTGTTGTTTTGCGTGTGCGGTGTCCTGGGCCCCCTGGCTCCTGTTCACCGGTGCGCCCGCTCGGTGTGTTCTTTTGCGTGTGCGGTGTCCTGGGCCACTTGGCTCCTGTTCACCGGTGTGCCCACTCGGTGTGTTGTGTTGCGTGTGCGGTGTCCTGGGCCCCCTGGCTCCTTCTCATCGGTGCGCCCGCTCGGTGTGTTGTTTTGCGTGTGCAGTGTCCTGGGCCTCCTGGCTCCTGTTCACCGGTGTGCCCGCTCGGTGTGTTGTTTTGCGTGTGCGGTGTCCTGGGCCTCCTGGCTCCTGTTCACCGGTGCGCCCGCTCGGTGTGTTGTTTTGCGTGTGCGGTGTCCTGGGCCACTTGGCTCCTGTTCACCAGTGTGCCCGCTTGGTGTGTTGTGTCGCCTGTGCGGTGTCCTGGGCCTCCTGGCTCCTGTTCACCGGTGCGCCCGCTCGGTGTGTTGTTTTGCTAGTGCGGTGTCCTGGGCCTCCTGGCTCCTGTTCAACGGTGTGCCCGCTCGGTGTGTTGTGCTTTGGGTTGCGCGTGGTGTGTTGCTGTGCGGGGCGTTGCTGCGGGGCGCTCACTGGTCCATCTGGACGGCGGCTGTTCGTAGCCGGCAGGGGCTGGGTACCCTCTGGGCGCGCACTCGTCCATCCGGACGGCGGCTGTTCGTAGCCGGCAGGGGCTGGGTACCCTCCGGGCGCGCACTCGTCCATCCGGACGGCAGCTGGCGTGCGTGTGCTTGCTCTTTGTGGCCGGGTCGGGCGGGCCGGCCTCCTGGGCGCGTTGTGGTGCGCCTCACCGTTTCCTTTGGCCGCTTTGTCTTTCTGCTTTGCTTGGCCCCCTCCGGCCTGTGGTGGCCTCCCTCTTCCTCGCTGCTGTTGCCGTTCCTCGTTGCCTTGCGCTCCTTTGGTTTTTTTTTTCTTTTTTTTTTTCTCCTCTCCTTTGCGTGCCCCCGTTGTCTCCGGCTTTCTCCGGTTTCCGGCCCAGGGTGCCCCGGGCCTTGGCGCTGTGTTTTGGTTGTTTTTCCTGGCCTCTCGCTGCCTGGCTCTCCGTGCGCTCTCGCCTCGTTTGTGTCTCCCGCTTCGCCGTTGGCTGCACTCCGCTGGTTCCTGCCCCCCCCCCCTTTGTGTCTCGCGGCTTTTCGTTGCTCCTGCTGGGTGCCTTGGTGTTTTTTTTCTTTTTTTTTTTTTCTTCTTCTTCCTCCGTGCGCCCCTGTTGTCTCCAGCTTGCTCTGGTTTGCGGCCCCGGGTGCCCTGGGCCTCGGCGCTGTGCGTTGTTTGCTTTGTTGGCCTTCCGCTTCTCGGCTCTCGGTGCGCTTTCCCCTCTTTCGTGCTTTTCGCGTGGCCGTTGGCTGCTCCCTGGTGGTTGCTGCCCCCCCCCCCCCTTTGTGTCTCGCGGTTTTCGTCGCTGCCGCTTGGTGCTGTGTGCCGTGTGCTGTGCTGTGCTGTGTGTCCCTGGGTGCGGTGCTGCGCCGCGCTGCTGCGCGTTGTGTGGCCCGGTGCTGTGCTGTTGTGTGCTGTGTTGCTTTGTTGCGCTCGTTTGGTGCCGCTGCTTGTTGCGCCGTGCCCTCTGGCGCTGCTCGTCGCCCTGGGGCCCTGTGCTCTGCGGCGCTGTGTTTTGCGGTGTTCCCCCACGCTGTGTGCTCTTTCCTGTGTGTGTTTTGTCGTGGCGCGGTGGTGCGTGCTGTTGTTCGCTGCTCTGCTTTGTGCTGTGTGTGTCCCGGGGTGCTGTGCTGTGCGTTCCCTGTCCTCTCCGCTCTGTGCGGTGCTGTACTTCGCTGTGCTGGTGCGCTCGCGTTGTGCTGTTCGTGTTGTGCGTGCTGTTGCTGGCGCCTGGTGCTGTGGTGCGCTGCTGTGTGTTGTGCTGTTTCCTTTGGTGTGCCGTGGTGCGCCGCTGGGTCTGGTGGCCCGTGGTTGTCTGCTGGTGGCGTGTTTCGGTGTCGGTGTCCCTGTTCGGCCGCGTGGTCTGCTTCCCTGTGGTTGGTGTGGTTTGCTGTGGTGCCCTGCTTTCCTGTGTCGTGTTCTGTGGTGCTGTGCTGTCGCGTGGTTCTGTAGTGTTGTGCTCTGCTGTCGTGTTGCGGTGCTGTTGGGGCTTGCTTTGCCCTCCTGTGGCCTGTCGTGCTGTGCTGTGTTGTGCTGTTGGGTGCTGTGCTGTTTTTTGCCCGGTGGTGGTGTCTGCGTTTTGTGGTGCTCTTTCCCTCGTGCTGTGCGTTCCTTGTCTTCTCCGCTCTGTGCGCTGCGGTGCCTTGCTGTGCTGGCTGTGGTGCCCTGCTTCCCTGTGTCGTGTGCTGTGGCGCTGTGCTGTCGTGTGGTGCTGTGCTGTCGTGCTCTGCTGTCGCTTTGCGGTGCTGTTTGTGTTTGCTTTGCCCTCCTGCGGCCTGTCGTGCGGCGCCGTGCCGTGCTGTGTTGTGCTTTTGGTTGTCTGTGCTGGTTTTTGCCCGGTGGTGGCGTTTGTGTGCTGTGGTGCCCTTTCCCTCCCTACCGGCACGCACAAAAAAACATCAATCATCTTACATGTCACCCCGCGTTGGTGGCGGTGTCGTGGCTGGCATGCCTTGGTGGTTGCGGTGTCCTGGACTTGACGCCGCGCACGTTCAACCTGCAGTGAAAGGGAGGTGAAAGCGTCGCCGCTGGGGCACGGGCGGGAGGGGAAGGTACATGGTGAATAAAAGAGGGCGTGAGGGACGAGTACAGGGGCGCGGCGTGCTTCGAAAAAAATCTTTTTCGAGTTTTACGCGTTGCTCGCGACGTAGTTTACTTTACCTAGACGGCGTATTGGACGACGGCAGGGACGGCGTTATGTTCCTGTTAGCGTTACGGCGCTTACGGCGCTATTTATTTGTCTATTTCAGTTCAAAATTTTCGACGTCGTGTTTTAACGCGGTTCGCCGCGCGCTTTTTGCCCTAAGCGTTTTTTATGCTATTTGGCTTTATTTTCAGGTATTTAGAATTCTGGTCGTGTTTTCCTTATCTTTTTTTTTTATTCTGGCGCTCTGGTGAGTGCACTTCACATTTTGCGGGGGACATCGGTGAACACTTCTAGTTCCCATGCATGTAGGGGTCAACATTGTACATTGCCATAGATTACCGGGTCAAGTGCCTGCTGAAAAGAGAACCCTTGCAGGTGTGCTGGGACTGGATAGGCCAAGATGTTTGTGAAAGTCCTTGTTCATTTGGGATTTAGAAAGCGGCCCAATGTTGCAGGCACGGGGCAAGTCAGCCAATTTGCCAGATTGGATTGGATGGGTGCCAAGATGTGCGGTTGTAGGAATGTTGTTTGAACGAAAGCCTTACCCATTGGCCTCCACGTACATATGACCCAGTAAGCTGTTGAATGGGGTGGTACATCCGCCGTAAACCGGGGCAGTTCTTTTATGGTATGTACGCGGGTCAGGGGGATAGGTTGCCCTGTTGCTACGGCAGAAAGCGCATCCATCAAGTGCTTAAGTTGCTGGCAGTCTTTGGAATTTGCAATCTCACCCAGGATGAACAACCCATGCCATGCCTTGCTCGGGAACACGCTACGTACTGTCGTGCATTGGTGGCAAAAAAGCCAGGATTTTCGGATGCAAGGGTGAGGATGACAATATACGCTTGTTTGCCCTGAATCCGTCCGACTGTGTCAATGTGTGCCAGCCGCAGATGCGAACCAAACACCGCCTTATTTAGGCGATTTTGTTCAAAGTGGTTGGCAAGTATTGCGATTGATTTGCCCTTCCAGAGGTCATGTCCCCAAGCAAGAATGTCTTGCACGTATCGAGTTGTTTTTGTGCAGAAAGACGATGTGGGGACGCGGGGGATGAATGTGGCACAAGTGACGTTGAACATTTCACTCACCGGCGTGTGTTCTTGGTCAATGGACGTGTTAGGGAAGTGAACACATAGGTTTTTAAAGGCAAAAGTGTTACTTTATTCGGAAAACTAACAAAATGGCGGACTTACTTGTTTTTGGGCTTAAATATCATGCCAAACATGGTGCGGAAGCTGATTTGGTGCGTTGGGCACCTACAAAATGGCCTTGAGATGAGCCCTGAATCCTAAAACATACAGATTTTTGGCAAAATATTGGCAATTTTAGGCCATTTTTTGACACATAATGAATGTCCTTTTTCAGGTCGAAGAGGCCCTGAAACACCTATTTGCTGCCTCCAATAATTTTGAATACATGTTCGTTTGCGTCGGGGCTCTGCAAAATAGGCTGGGAAGGGCTTGTACCGGCCATCCAAGCCCAAAATAAAATGTTTCTTTGCCCAAAATTGGCGTTTTTAGGCCATTTTTGGGCAAAAAATGGGCATTTTTTAGGGGGAGCGGCCCTGAATCACCCATTTTCTAGGTTTCTAACCCTGCAACACATGTTTGGTTTTGTCGAGCACCTGCAAAATAGGGTGGGGGGGTGTTGAATTGACCACTCGAGCCCAAAAAACACTGTTTTTATCCCAAAATCGGCATTTTTAGGCCTTTTTGTTTGGGAAAAAATGGCCATTTTGTTGGGGGGGGGGCGGCCCTGAATCACCCATTTTCCCAAAAAACCACTGTTTTTGGCCCAAAAATGGCATTTTTGGGCCATTTTTGGGCAAAAAATGGCGATTTTTGGGCACATAATGCCCACTTTCCGGGGGGGGGGGGGGGGCGCTGTATCACCCATTATCAGGCTCCTCAATCCTGCAACACATGTTTTTTGGATCAAGCCCCTGCAACATTGGGTGGGGGGGCGTCAAACTGACCATCCGAGCCCAAAAAACCCTGTTTTTGGCCCAAAATTGGCATTTTGGGCCTTTTTTTGTGGCACAAAATGGCCTTTTTTAGAGGGGGGGGCGGCCCTGAATCACCCATTTTATGGCTCCCTAACCCCAAGACACACGGTGTCTTGAGTCGAGGAACCGCGAAATAGGGTGGGGGGGCGTCAAACTGACCATCCGAGGCCAAGACAAACTGTGTGTCGCCCAAAATTGGAATTTTTAAGGCATTTTTTTTGGCAAAAATGGCCATTTTTTAGAGGGCGGCCCTGATTCACCCATTTTCCGGGTCTCCAATCCTGCAACATAAGTATTTTGAGTCGAGCACCTGTGAAATAGGGTTGGGGGGCGCCAAACTGACCACCCGAGCCCAAAAAACACTCTTTTTGGCCCAAAAATGGCATTTTTAAACGCTTTTTGGGCACAAAATGGCCCTTTTTTAGGGGGGGAGCGGCCCTGTATCACCTTTTTTCTGCGTCCCAAACCCTGCAACACATGTTTCTTTGAGTTGGGCACCTGCGACATAGGGAGGGAGGGAGTTGAACTGACCACCCGAGGCGAAAAAACCACTGTTTTTGGCCCAAAAATGGAATTTTTAAGCCATTTTTGGGCAAAAATGGCCATTTTTTAGGGGGGGCGGCCCTGATTCACCCTTTTTCGGGTCCCTGATCCTGCAACACATGTTCTATTGAGTCAGGCACCTGTGAAATGGGTTGGGGGGGGCGTCAAACTGACCACCCGAGCCCAAAAAACACTTTTTTTGGCCCAAAAATGGAATTTTTAAGCCATTTTTGGGCACCATCCAGCCCTGAAATTCCCGGTTTAAGCACTTTGTGAGCACATTTAATGTCATTAATTGTGTGTTTCGGCTTTTGAGGTGCTAAAAACAGATTCAGAGGGCTGCCACCATGAAGTAAGAGGTTGGTTTCCTTTGCAAACGTCCAATGGTGCTCCATGCAACATATGACGCTGATTTCAAGGATTCAAGAGGCAATACGCATGAGCTATTCCGGGTTTCAGCAGTTTGTGAGCACTTTTAAGGTCAGCCATGGTGTAGTTCGGCCCTTGAGGTGCTAAAAATGTACTTATAGGGCTGCCACCGTGGAGTAAGAGGTTGGTTTCTTTTGCAAGTGTTTGATGGTGCCTCCATGCAACACATGACGTTGATTTCAAGGGTTCAAAAGGCAATCCGCATGGGTTGTTCCCGGTTTTTGTTGCCCTGTGAAATGGGTGTCATGAATCGACGATTAGATCAAGTAAACACGCCAAATCAACACCAAGTAATAGCGATTAGAGCAAATGCAAAAGAAGGAACACATCACGTTTATCCAGCAGAGATGTCTGTTGATTCATGCCACCTCGTTGGCATGGTTGAAATGGTTGGCATAGTTGGCATAGGAACACCCGAAAATGGGCCCCTTCAAATGCAAAAAATTGCATTTCGGATAATGGAAGATGTATGAGTCGTGCACCTACCTCAGGCCTCACCCCCGTCATCCTCATCAACGCCTCCTTCACTTAGGTTCTTTCGGCCTCGAGGAGTCGTGACTCCCCCAGAGCTTCCCCCGAGATATTGGCAAGATATCCCACTCTTGGTTTAGTATCGTACTACTGGGCGTCATCACGAGAGCGCCAGCCCTCGCTCCACCTCACAGTAGTTACGAATGCAAATGGGCACCTTGGGATACACATCATTTTCCACCGGAATCACCTTCGTGTTGGAATTGTCAAATTGGAATCAAAGACTGATACCAGATAGGGTTAACACTAGTAACACGAGCATCATCCTTCGTCCTTCTCCGAGAATAAGGCTCCGAAAATGGCCATGGAATGGTAAAACCAAAAAAACGGCCCCTGAAAATGCAAAAATTTGCAAGAAAAGTTTGCGGATAATGGAAGATGTATGAGTCGTGCACCTACCTCAGGCCTCACCCCAGCTATCCTCATCAACGCCTCCTTCACTTAGGTTCTTCCGGCTTTGTGGAGTTGGGACTCCCCCAGAGCTTCCCCCGAGATATTTGCAAGATATTTCACTCTGGGTTTAGCATCCTACCACCGGGCGTCATCACGAGAGGGCCAGCCCTCGCTCCACCTCACAGTAGTTACGCATGCAAATGGGCACCTTGGGATACACATTATTTTCCACCGGAATCACCTTCGTGTTGGAATCTTAAATTGGAATCAAAGAGTGCTACCGCATAGGGTTAACACTAGTAACACCAGCATCATACTTTGTCCTTCGGTGAATATAAAGCTCCAAAAATGGCCATTTCGTGCCCAATATAGAGTCCCGGTGGGGTTTAGTTCCGTCAATTGTATAGCCAAGAAGTGCAACAAAGTCATCTTACTAAATGTGTCCCACATAAGGACTACATGGCCACCTCTTCCAATTTGCTGGGTGGCTTAATGTGAGCCCTTTGTGCAAATAGGAAGGCCAAAAAGGCTCAAAAAGGGCTTATTTTCGTCAAAAATCCACTGGGAGGTTGGATCTGCGGAAATTTGAATGGTCAGATCTATAGATGCGCTACAATCAATACTATTCAGCAATGCACTGCTACTCTCCCGGTGGCAGATTTTGCGAAAATGGCATTTCTTTGACTTTCAATTTGCGGCGATCGCTGCCGCGGCAGTTGCATGCGGGTACAGTCCGGTTCTTGCGATGGAACCCAAACCACAGTGATTAAGGAAATAAGAAATTGACGATTAGTTTCCCGATTTTCTCGACAGTCACCTCAGCAGTGATGATTTGGAACCGAAAAAGTTGCATTTCTGAATTTACAGACAAATTGGAAATTAAAAACCTATGTGATGCTTGTGCCCCCCCGCATGGGAGCTGTTGCGGTCGCGGTTGCATGTCCTATCATATGCCCACGAAACCCAGTACTGCGTTCATCGGATGCTGCTCGGTGATGATAGTGTGGGGAATGATGCGGGTCTGGCAGACATCAAGGCCACTATCCTTGGCAAGATGGACCAGTTGGGGGATGTCGTGCTTCCCTACGATGAGGGGTAGTGCCACATCCGAGTGCGAATGTGTGTGTGGCGACAATCGCAACGGATCCCCCAAAAAAGTGGTATTTTCGGCACATGTTGTTTGTGCCAATGACTGTGGGAGGTTGGTGCGGTTTGCCTGATCCACGATGTGGTTGTGGAAGAAGAGGGTTTGTACCTTGGTACTCCAGGACGGGGCTCTTGTGGTGAAAACGAACATATCACCGGATAGGACATCTTGCACCGAGCATCGCAAAGTCTTTGCGAGTGCATAGTTTGCGATTGATGTTTCTGGTGACTCGTTGCACTTTGGAGCAGAGGCGCACCACTGCCGGAGCAGTGAGACCACTCTCTTCAGCCCAGCTAGTACACAAGGCATCTACAAGGGCATTTGTGGGACGCGTGACTAGGGTGCAATAGCCCGTTAGAAAGCGAGCCTCCATGATGGCAATTGCCACATGCAATTTACCGTAGCCTGCCCCCCCAGTTATTGAGCTAAACCTTACGGACATGCTGTTGAAGGCTGCTGCCGTTGATGGCTCCAGATGGAGCCTTGATCCTACAAGCGGCAAGATGTCTGGTGTCACAGGGCTTTGTGTGTCATTCCCAAAGCCGGTCGCCATTATGTCCAAAAAGTGCCAGGGGGCGCGCCTTTTGCTGAGGGCTTCCAATATCCACTGATCGGGTAGCATATTGGGGATGTACGTGATGTCGTATTCACCCTCGGGGATGTTGTCATGGTCAAATCAAAGTCGCACAACATCCTCGTCAACGGTGATTGCTGCCCCCTCCCACACATTGCTACCACCTGTGATGCGGAACCCATCATCTTCGGGAAACTCCTGTCTTCCTTATTTCTCGATCCACGTTGTGCATCGGTCCATTGAGGAGGAAAACTTAAACACTTGTTGCGATTCGGTCGTCCCAGGAAGGTGGCTTGTGGCATCCATTGATGCGTGCTGCAAGCGAATTAAGGATGGCAGGCTGAACTGTGGTGTGGTGGCCACTGTGTTTCACTCAAAGAGTGTGCAAACCAACAAAGGTAAATCGATTAGAACTACACCTGTAGGTGCAGCACTCAGATGGGTTCCATAAGAACCACCTTTTGAATGAGAGCATGAAGAGGTGGGCAACAACATCACGTTGATTGGGTGTTTGTGTGACCGGCACTCCTCCAAGTAGACTGTACTGGTAGCCTCCTTGAATTCCAGAATCACATATGAGCCATGTTCCGTTTTGGTAGGCGTGGTATCAATAGCTTTGGGGACATGCACGATCCTCACATAGTGCTTGCTTTCGCTGTGTTTGGGCTCCTCATTGGTGGAGGTGTTGGCTGGAATGTGATTGAGCATCATTTCATTCGTATGCTGGATTGAGCAGATAGGAAGAAGGGGGGGGCCTTCGAATCTCAGTGTGCCGCAATTGGCATCTGCGAAACCCGTCAGCCCATTGTGCACAATGATAACCATTGATGTGGTGGTTTGATACATTGATATCGAGATAGCTTGTTTGATATCCATAGCTGTTGAGCCTGCAGCGATGGTTTTCTGTTGAAGGAGGTCACAAAGGGACTTGTATGACGGATTTGAGGGTCCGGAGATTGTGGCACCTCTTGGCGTGGCGATCCTGATGGGGATGCCGTTGGTGTAGTTTGGCTCTGGAATGTATTCTGAGGCACCTCATGATGTTGTCGCTCAAGCTTGAATCCACACATCTTGCAGTTGTAGGAAAAAAAAATCGCCTTGGATGTTTTCACCCTCGTCTTTTGAAAAGCAAAATCCACGAAGTTAATTTCGAACTCTTCAATGACGGTGCAAAAGCATGTAAAACAAAAGTCCAACACTTCTCCAAAGTGTTAATGTACGCGTTTTGCCTCTAGAAGAGGCCTCCTCAGCCTGTGTACAACATGAAGCATGGATGTACATGGGACACAAAATAAAAATTCCAATCCTATGGGTATAGGGTTAGGAATTGACTATGTCACATGGAGGAAAATCCTAAAATGGATTTCCCCCCCATCAAATCTTCATGTGGGTACGCGTTCAAACAATCGCCTGGCCTGTGTCTGGGAAGACGCCGCTGTTCTGTGTCTTCGCGTCCTGTGGCGAGTGCGCGGACGCTGTTGAAATAGCGCGCGCACGCTCTGCCAGCAGAGAAAAAACACACGAATCACGCAAAATAGAGCAGAAAAATGAACTGGACGTGAGATTTCACGTCAGAAAAGCTAACATACAGCTGCAAAAACGTAAGTACGAACTCGCGAACTGCCGCACGAGCTTTAGAGCTCATCTCTCAATGCCCGCATTCGCCGTGCATGAAATAGAATGCGTAAATTAGGGAAATGATGTTGTCGCTCAAGCTTGAATCCACACATCTTGCAGCGTCAGTGTTGTGTCTCTGGTTTGTCCGTTGCACCGCGAAGAAAATCGCATCAGCCACCATTCTCATCCCGACACTTGAAGGTGAACCACGCATTCCAGTCTTTGAGCTGAGGTAGGTAGGTAGGTATCTTCGGGAGCTCGGGATGCCTCCTTTGACTTTGCAGGAAGAAGGTCTTACCAAGGGGAAGTCCTGTCCCTCCCACTGCCCTATGTCAGGTGCCTCTTGAGCCGCTCCCGCATGTGCTTGGGAAGGCATTGTCGCGGCCACCCGGTCCATGTGTCCCAGGTGGGAGGGTGTCCCCACATGTGTCCATGGGTAGGGCCACATGCCCCCTCCTTTGGGCGGCAGCTCTGGGGGGCTGCCCATCCGTGTGGAGTATCTCTCACCACAAGGGGTATTGCTCCCGCTTGTCTACGGTACGACCGCCTCACCCTTGTGGCTTGAGTTGCGGGCCCACTCTGCTTGGCAGGTGACCCCCTCCTGGACTGTGTACCGGCTCGCCTGTCACCGGTTGCTTCCATGGCTCCGGGTGACGTTTGCCATGGTCCCTGATGCAGCCTGGCCGGGCTCGGACCAGTGGCCTTGGAGTACCGCTCCTGCCACTGGCCCGGTGGGTCGGCTGGGTCGCCCCAGTGCGTCCGACCCATGGGGTATTGGTTCGTTCCTGTTCCTCGGCCGCCCTACGTGTGTGCAGTGTCCTGGGCCGCTGGGCTCCTGTTCACTGGTGTGCCCGCGCGGTTTGCTGTGTTGCGTCTGCGGTGTCCTGGGCCAGCTGGCTCCTGTTCACCGGTGTGCTCGCTCGGTGTGTTGTGTTGCATGTGCGGTGTCCTGGGCCACTGGGCCCCTGTTCACCGGTGTGCGTGCTGTGTGCGGTGCGCGTGTGCCACGGGTGGTTGTGTCCCTCCTCCCCCCCCCCTAATTTTCGTTTTTTTTTTGATTTATTTTTTTTTTTGGCAAAAAAAACAAACAAAAAAGAGAAAAACAGGGGCGCGCGTACACTGCAGGCACAGGCATGGGCAGCTGGTGCGGCGGTGCAATAGCGTTGTGTCCTCTGGCGTGTGTCGTCGGTGCTGTGACGGCGGTCGCGCCCCAGGGGTGCGGCTCGCGCGTCCTGATGTACACGGGCTTGGGTCAGGGTGGGTTTGGTGAGGTGTCTCTTTGCTTCTGGAGCTGGCTGGTTAGGCGGCTGTGTGGGCTGTGGGTGTGGGCTGTGGTTACGTTGTTCCCTCGGCAGGCTTGGTTAGGAGTCAAGGGTTAGCGGTTTCGGGGTGTGGCTCGGGTTTGATTTGTGCTTGGGTTCTGGCTCGGTTAGGCGGTTGCGACGGTAGCGGGCCTGGGTTCGGTGCCTTTGGGCGTAGTGGTGCTCGTTGTCGTGTGCGTTGGCTTCCTTCGGCGTCCGGTTCGTTTGGTGACTTCTGGGCGGGGCCTGGCGTGGCGCCCCGTGGTGGTGGTTTGCTGGGTAACGGGGTTAGGTGGCGGCGCCGCTGGCCGGGGGGTCAGGCGCGTCGTGTTGTGTGGCGCGCAGGGCTCCTGGGGTGCTGTGGGTGTCGCCGGTGTCGGTGCGCCGACGCTTGTGGGGTGGTGAGGGGGTGTGTTTGTGCGGGGCTGGGCTTTGGGTGATGTCCCACAGGCGGATGTTGTCTCGCTGCGTCTCCTGGAGGGTATCCCTCAGGCGCCTGAGGACATACGGGTGGTCCTGGGGCGCGGGGAGGTTGCGGGGGTGGACTCCCAGGGCCTGGAGCGCATCGGCCAGCATGGCTTCCCATGCGGCCTGCGGCATCCACCCCCCCGCCGGCCGGAGGCGGCAGTTCTCCACCGACCCCTTGCGGGGCCGATGGACCAGGCCCCTGAGGGAGGGCTCTCCCCGGGCCCACTTTCGCAGCTCCGAGAGCTGCGTGCGGGTCCAGCGCTGCCACCACTGTTCCTGGGCGGGCCTGCGGTCTTGGGCGGAGGAGTGGGCGTCAGTGGGTGTGTCGCGGGGTCGTGGGGACCGGTGGCGGTGGCGGGCCTGGGGGATTCCTCGTAGTCCTGTTCCGTAGGGGTGCGTGGGGAGTGGGGGCGCGCACGGATGTGGACCCGCGGGTGTGCGCGTACGGTCTCTGCCTCGGGGTTGGGCGGGGACTCGCGGCGGCAGCGGTAGTGGGGCATGCGCTGTATGTGGGCTGTCATCGAGGGTTGGTAGGGGGGCGGGGACGCTGCTGGCGGACCCTGGCGTCGTTCTGGCCTGGTTGGGGGCGGTCCGTGGGCCTGGGGTGCGGGCTTTGAGAGGTGGCGGGACGAGGTGCGTCGTGATTCGACCGCGGCGCGCTCCGCCATGAAGGTGGTGGCGGTGGCGTCGGTGACGGTGGGGGGGCGCCGCGCTGGGCGCTGCTGCCTTCGGGCCTGGGACGGCTGGGGCCGAATGTCTTAGAGGATGTCCTCGGCGGGCCGGGCTCGCGCTGCCGTCGTGGCGCCGGGTTTGGACTTGGGTTTGGGCTTGGCTGCGGGTTGCGGTCGTGGCGCGCTGACGGGTTTGGGTGGCTGTTTGGCGGCGGTCTTGGGTTTCGGCTGGGTTCTGGGTGTGCGCTTCGTCGGGGCGTGGGCCTTGGCGGCGGCGGGGTTGCTCGCGGTTGGGGAGGGTTCGGGGGCCCGTTTGGGAGGTGTCCCCCGCGGCCTTGGGGGTGGAGTGCTGGATGAGGACGTGGTGGTGGTGGTGGATGAGGTGGTCGTGGTGGTGGAGGTTGTGGAGTCGGAGGCGGAGGAGAGGGCTGTGGGAGACGGCGGAGGGTCCTGGGCTTCGGGGGCGGGCGTATGATGCTGGGTCGTGTAAGTAGCGAGAACGAGGGTGCAGGTTCGCGCACCGGGCGTGTGCGCGCATTTTTCCTGGTGATCCGTGCGTGCTGGTGCTGGCGTGGTGGCGTTGTCTCGGCTGCGCGGGCACGTGGGTTACCCGGGGGGTGGCCATATCTGCTCCAGGACGTGCGGGTGTGTTTCCTGGAGGTAGTCGAGGGTCTGGAAGAAGCATCGCTGGATGCCAGGCATGTCCTCCTCTGGGAGGTGGGGGTAGTTTTGGGTGGGGGTGTCTGGGCCCGGCCACAGCAGCGTCATGAGGCGGGCTGCCACCATGTACGGGCAGAGTTGTAGGGTGGTGGGGCGTGAAGGGGTGGGTCCCCTGCGGTTCGGGGGGGCTTCCCTCTGCTGGGGGCGCAGCGTGACCACCCACACCCATCGGTCCGTGGGGATCCCCCAGGTCCGTTGGGTCCACTTGGCGAGGCAATACATCGCCCTACCAAGGCCCTGGTAGCCGCTGCGGATGGAGAGCAGCGCGTCCAGGGATTTGCGTTCCCACGTGCCCCAGATGTGGGGGTCGTCCGGGTCGTCCCCCCTGGCGTACGTGTCGGGGCCTGGGTTGTGTGTGGGGGGGGTGTAGTCGGCGGGGAGGAGAGAGTCGGTGCCGTGTACCACTCAGTGGTCTGTGGGTGCGTGGTAGTTGGTGGTGGAGAGGGTGTAGTGCAGATTGTACATGAGGGTCATGTACGTGGAGGGGGCCGGGCGCTGCTCGTCGGGAGTGGGGATGTCCCCCGGGACGTGGTGCCGGAAGTTGCCCAGGGAGGCCATCCGGGCTACCCATATTTCCCGCTCCCACTCTTTGGTGCTGTCGGGGGTGGCGCCGGGTGGGGGGTGGGCCATGTCGGGCTCGTGGTAGCGGATGCGGCCCTTGGTGTCCACCCGCCCCGGCACGGGGTGTCCGACCAGTTGTCGCCCCCAGTCGATGGAGGGCACCCAGATCCGGCTCCCCGTGGGGGGCGGGCTCTCGCCGTCTGGGGTGGCGCGTGGGGGGCGCTCGTGTCGGGGGACGTGGAGGAAGGCGTCGAAGAGGAAGTCTCTGACGCCTTCCCCCAGGGTGGCCGCCTGGACCAGGGTGGCCGCCCAGATGGGGGTGCTGGTGCCGGAGGTGCGGAGGTACAGCACGACGTCCTGTTCCCCGAGTCCCCGGAGGTGCTGCCGTACCGCTGCGGGGTTGTGTAGGGCGTAGGGTTCGGCCGGTGCGGCGGCTGGTGGTGCGGGGTGTGGTGGGGGGGGTGGTGTGGGTTGGGGGGGGGGGGGTCGTCGTTATCGCGCGTGGGGTCCGGTGATGGGGTCTCTTGTGGCGGTCGCGGGAGGGGGGATTCGCGGTGGCGTGTGTCGGCGGGGGTATCGATGTCAATTGGCTGGTGCTGGCTGCCGCGTGTTGTGTCCGTGGCCTGGTCTCGGCGGGGGGGCGGGGGGGCGTGGTGTGGGGGTGGCGCTGTTGGTGGTGGGGGGGGCGGGGGTGGGTGTTGTGCTGGCTGGGGGTCTGGGCGTCCCTGTGGGTCGTGTGGGTGTTGCGTGTGTGCGCCGTGCGGCCCTTGCGGTTCTTGACTGGTTGTGGTGCCGGGGTGTGGGTGGGAGGCGGCCGCAAGAGCGTCCGGGTGGGGCTGTGGTACGTATGTAATGGGTGGCTGCTGGTGGATGGTGCTCGCTGGTAAGGGGTGTGGGTGGGGGGGCTGCTGGTGGTGGTGGGGGTGGGTGTTGTGCTGGCTGGGGGTCCGGGCGTCCCTGTGGGTCGTGTGGGTGTTGCGTGTGTGCGCCGTGCGGCCCTTGCGGTTCTTGACTGGTTGTGGTGCCGGGGTGTGGGTGGGAGGCGGCCGCATGAGCGTCTGGGTGGGGCTGTGGTCCGTATGTAATGGGTGGCTGCTGGTGGATGGTGCTCGCTGGTATGGTGTGTGGGTGGGGAGGCTGTTGGTGGTGGTGGGGCGCTCCTACTAGGCCCTGGTGTTGCTGGTGTGCGTGCGCGGCCCCTCGCGGGTCCATGGGGGTGTACCGTGGCTCGTGTGTCGTGGGCCCGTGTAGCGGGGGCGGCGGGTGGTGCTGGACCGCGTGGTGGTGGTGTGGAGGGTGTGCTGGTTGTGTGTGGTACCCCGGCGTTGGTGGGTGTGGTGGCAGGGACTGGTGGTGGTGGAATACGTGATGGTGTGGTGCCGTGATGTGCGCTATGTGGGCTGGGTGGTTCGTGGGGCCTGGTTGTGCTGGGGCGTGGTGGGGATGTAGCTGGTGGGGGTCGCTGTAGCATGGGGGCATTAGGGGGTAGGGGTTTGGGGGGACGGAGCGTGGTGGTGGTGTTGGTGGTGCCATGTCCCCTGGCTCTGCGCGTATGGTGGTCCTGGCATGGTGTGGACGTGTGTGGGCGGTGGTGGCTGACTGGGCTGCAGGGTTTGGGTGCTGCGGTACGGTGGTGGTGGTGGGCGCTGGCGGTGGCGGTGTTGTTGGTGTGCCCCGGGGGTCTGGGCGTGGGGTGGTGCGGTGTGGCTGGGCCGGGGCCTTGGTAGGGGCGTCGCGCCCTGCTGGCGGGCGCGTTGGCGGGCCCCCTGACCTGTCTTGGTCTTCTTGGCCTGGTGGGTGTCGGGGGGGGGTGAACCCCCCTGTCCCCGTGGGGGCAACGGGGAGCGGGCGTGCCAGCGGTGTGCCTCTTGGAGGCTCGTCTTGAGGCTTCTGACGTAGGTTTCCTGGTCCGTGAGGCCCATCCGCGTGGCGGTGGCCTCGTCGGGGGCGGCCAGGTGGGCGTCCCGAAAAGACGCCCAGCCCTCTGGAGGCTTCTGTTGTGCGGGGTGGGGGTGGTGTGCCGGGTAGAGGAGTGCGCGGAATGGGTAAGGTGTTCCCTTCCGTCGGCCGAGGGCGTTGTTGAACCGGCAGCAGGTGATTCGGAGGTAGGCTGCTATCTCCTCTGGTGCCGTGTCGGCCCACGCTTCCGGCGTCAGGGCTGCTGCTTGGGGGGCCGGGAGTTGTGGGTCTGGGAGGTGTAGGTCACGGTGGTGGAGGTATAGGGCGGGGAGGATGTGGCGGGCCGCCACGTTCAAGCCGCCTCCGCTGTGGCGTAGGGATGGGCTGTGGGGGGGCAGGGGTGTGCTGCCCGTGGCCACGGCTATGGTCCTTGCGTGGTTCGCCGCCTCCGCCACGTAGTACCCTCCCATGTGGTCACGGAGGGTGTCGGTGAGGAACCCGAGGACGCTGGGGTGGCTGGCGGGGGGGGGGGTGCGGCTGGGGCCGCGGGCCGCTCGCGGTGGTGGGGGTTGAGGTCCCCGCAGTGGGGGCAGTGGGTGAGGCAGTGCGCGGCTCCCAGGTTGACCCAGTCGTCTGGGTTGCAGGGCAGGGCTGTCTGTGGTAGCCGCTGGCGAACGCAGAGGGGGCATGCGGTGGCTGGCGGTTGGTGGTACCTGTGGACGGACGGTGGCGTGGGGGGATGGGGGCTGGTGGCGCGCGCATGCTGGTGGGAGTGTGTGCGGTGCCTGTGGTGCCCGTGTGTGCTGTGCCAGTGCTGTGCTCGGTGGACAGTGTGTAGACGTGGTGGGGGTTCCGTGTTGGTATGTCACGGGGTAGGTTCTCATGGTTGGTACAACAGGAGTTTGAGGAGGTGGGCTTGGTCTGTTGGGGGCAGGGTTGCCGCATGCTGCAGGTATTTGTGGGTGCGGTATGTGAGCTGCTCCGCCGTCTTGGCAACGGCCGTCTGCTGCATGTGCGCCGCCGTGGCCTGGGGGTCCTCCGCGTGGGTGCGTAGCAAGGTGTAGACGGCAGTGGGGACGAGTCCCCTGCGGACCGCCTCGAGCACCTCCGTCTGCTTGAGGACGGTGGTGAGTTGCTGGGTCGCCGTGGACTGCGTCAGCCATCCGGCGTGCTGTGCGATGGTGTGGGTTGGGTTCCAGTCTGTGAGGGTGTCCAGTCCTCTGTACAGGGGGCACACCTTGAAGTGGTCCCAGGTTTCTTCTTCCGCGTGGCTGCAGATGCATTTGGTGTATCCTGCAGGGGCGTGGATCGAGCGGCGCGCATACCATCGGTGGTATCGGGTGAGGAGGGGAAGCTGTTCGAGGGCGAGTTGGAGTTGGGGCTTTTGTAGGTGTGCTGGGAGGCTATCCGGGCGCAGGGCGGAGTAGTAGAGGGGGGTGTGGACGGAGTCTTCGAGGCGTCAGAGGAGTTCGGTGTTCGCTGGGTGGCCCAGTGTGGTGGCCAGTTGCTGGATGGGTGTGGGGTAGTGGTACTGCTTGTCTCGCTCCGTGTACGGTGTGTCCTCGGGCATCCATTGGGGGGGCTGTGTGGCCGTGGGTATCGGGGGCAGGTGCTGCAGGTGGCTGTGGTGTGGGGTGTCCAGTCGCACGTGTTCGAGCCCTGGGGTGTGGTTGGTGTTCTGGTGTTTGGCCTGCGTGTCTGCGTGTCCATTGCCGTATGCGTAGCGGTGTGACTCCTGTTTGACGATGTGTAGGGCGTCCTGGGGGTGCATGCCCTTGAAGGCCATCCATACTTCCAACGCTTGTGTGGTCAGGCCGGACTCGAGTGCTTTGTGGAGGGGCAGGTCCGCAAGGCGCCTGGTGAGGTGGATGTCGACCGTGGCGTCCACGACTACCCAGATGTTGCGGGGCCGGATCGTCGTGGGTGGCGGTGTGGCGGTGACGGCGTCTGCCATGGTGCGCAGTTCGCCGTGGGAGGACGCCCCAAAGATGGTGGCCCCGGTGTGGTGTTCCACGTGGAGGCCGTCCGCGTGCTGGGTGATGCGCACGGAGGCGCAACCGACCGTGGGGGTGCGTTGCTGGGTGCCGGATGCGTCAGTGAAGTAGATGATGTCGGTGTCGCTGGGTATGGGTAGGCGGGCGATTGCTGTGGGGTGATAGACGTAGATGGGGTTCCCCTGGGCGGTTCTGGCGGTGATTTGCGTGGGTTGCAGTAGTGGCGCTGCATAGACGCCTATCCCCTGGGTGATGATGGCCTGGGCTTGTGGGGTGAGGCGGAGGAGGCCCCTGTCTGCGCGCCCCTGGGTGATATACGCGTACATCAGGTGGAAGAGGTATCCCGTATTGGGGTGGAACTTCTGGCACGTGATGGACTGTCGCCGCTCCTTGTCGTCTTTGTCGCCGCGGAGGGTCAGGCATTTGTGCTGTAGGGGGCGCATGGGTGCCTCCTGAGGTCCTGCGCGGTGTGGGTCGCAGCAGTCGTACTCTATGGCCACGCTGTCCGGGTCTGCCCGCTCGTTGGTGAACGTCCATGTCGCCGTGGGTGTTCGGGTCCAGGCTACGTGCGCCGGGTGGTCTGGGGGTACCGTGTGAAACCAGGGGGAGAGCCAAGCCTGCTGGTCGGCGGTGGCGGCGGCGGTGGGGGTGTGGTAGTGGGTGGTGATGAGGTGCAGCAGGGGCCACGGAGTGTCGAGGGCTGCCGGGCCGCAGTGCCAGCACGTGCGTGGTATGCCCTGGTCACTGTGTCTGACTGGTGGTACATCGGTCTCCGGTGCATTGTGTTTGGGGATGGACCAGGGGGCATGGTGTTGCTGGACAGTGCGGGTAGCATGTTTGTGGCCGTTTGGTGCTAGTAGCAGGATGGTGGGTGGTGTCTAGCCTTCGGCTGACGGGGTGGGCTCCCCCTGCGTTGT
Source organism: Eutreptiella sp. 'Long Island Sound 2002' (assembly GCA_964036045.1). NCBI lineage: Eukaryota > Euglenozoa > Euglenophyceae > Eutreptiales > Eutreptiaceae > Eutreptiella > Eutreptiella sp. 'Long Island Sound 2002'. Next base: position 105,137,620 of record OZ038380.1, read on the forward strand.
GCCGCCGTCGTTGGGGGTCTCGTGCTCGCTCGGGCGGGGCCGGGGGTGCTGGCGCTGGAAGGCTGTGTACGCCGTGTCGATGTCCTTTGGCCCCGGCATGTCGCGCCCTGCCTTCGTAGCACATGCGCGGAGGTATGCTTGGAAGACGTGGCGTGCTGGCCATTGTGGGTCGGAAAGGAACGGGGCGTGGTGGGCGTCGCATTGGGCCATGATCATCATCTGTGTTGGGGTGATATACACTATGGTGACGGTGGCCCCCACGAGGCGCAGGGCGTCCACCTCGCTGCCGGGCGTCGGTGGATGCCGGTGTGTGTGGCCACGAGTGGCCCCTGTTGATCGCAGTGGTGGTTTGTCAGGATGGCGTGTGTGTGGTGCGGTAGGAGGAGTTGTAGCTGGGCCCAGATGCCAGTGCCCACGGAGGTGGAGACGCCGTGTTGCGCCAGTATCCACCGGGGGCAGGTGTTGCGGGCCATTTGCGCTTCTTTGATGCGTATGGCTGCCGCCCCGCGAACTTCTGGTTGGTGGTTGTGTGTTACCCTGTGTAGGAGGTGCGCTGTGTGTTTGGCATAGGCCATGTCGACCAGGGCGCCTGTATTGTCTCCGTAGTAGCGCCAGTGGGCCATCATGGCCTCCTTGGGGAAAGACGTGGGCCAGCCTCCGTGTTGCGCCCATGCCTTCGTCACTTGCTGTGGAGCGTGGCGTAGGGCGTTTTGGGGGCGCGGGAGGTGCAGGGCTTGGTACCTGATGGCCGCGTTGAGCACTGCTTCCATGAAGTACGCCAGGCCCTGCGTAGACAGGAGGTCCCCCCTGGCAATTTGGGGTAGCCGGGCGAGGCGCTCTTCCAGCTTGCTTGGGAGTGTGATGTGGTGGTGCCGCATGGCCTGTGTGACTCCCAGGTGGACTGTGGTGTCTTCCAGGTGTAGGGGTTCGCCTTTCCGGATGTGGGGGGTGGCGGTCTTGGCGTCGGCCAGCCCGACCGATTTGCAGGGGTTGCACCAGGAGCTGGTGGGCGTCCAGGTAGGTTGTGGTGAGTTGGAGAATGGCGGACACTTTTTCGGTGGTCGTTGGTAGCCCTGCGTTCTCAGGGTCGCGGTGGCGGGTGGCCGTAGTTAGGAGGTTGTCGTCCGCGAAGTTGATGAGGGGGGACCGTAGCGGGTATGGGGCGTACCCCGGGTATACCCGTGCTAGCTCGAATGCCAGTGGTAGGGTGACGAGAAGGTAGAGGAAGGGGCCTTCGGCGCCTCCCTGGGGGACCCTGCTGTCTGTGCCGGTCCAGGGGGTGAGGCCTGCGGCTGTGATGACGGCGTAGAGTCGGGTCTGGATGTACCCGGTCATGAAGGATAGGAATGGGAGGCCCATGGCATCCCATACCTCCGTGAGGACCCGGTGTGGGGCGTGGGGGAACGCGCTTTGGACATCGAGGGAGGCGATAATCATCTCGTAGGGGTTCATGTCCAGTGCGGTGTCCTGGAGGAAGATGACCTCGTGGGGGGACCTGCCGGCCATGGCTCCCCACATGCTGGCGGGCACGTGGGCGAAGACCGCCGGCGCGATGCGGCCTAGGATGAGCGTCCACGGCAGCTTGACCTCGGTGGTGGCGCAGACTATGGGCCGCCAGTTCCCCGGCTGCGCCCAGTCCCCCTTTTTGTAGAGGGGGTGGACCAGGTTGGCCCACTCAGGGGGGATGGGCGTGGCGCCCATGACGATGTCCCACAGGCGGGCTGCCAGGCGGCGTTTGACGGGCAGGGTGACACGTTGGTACGCTTGGGCCGGCAAACCGTCGACGCCGGGCATGACCCCCTTCTTCAGGCGGTCTAGGGCGCGTTGCAGTTCTGAGATGCTGAAGGGGTCGTGTTCGATGGCGCGCCGCTGTTCCCGGTTGAAGACCCTGGGCACATGCTCGCGGATGGTGTTTCTGGTGTGGTGGTCCAGCTCGGGGAGGGCGTCCCCATGTTGTGCCTGGAAGCTGTCCAGGACTGCCTGGAGGACGGCGTCGGGGTCATTGGTGAGGCCTCCCTCGGGGGTGCGCACCGCGTGGATGGTACGGCGCCCCGTGTCCTCCAGGATGCGGCTGACGTACCGTAGGGACTTGTACGGCGTGTCCTGTCTGCCGTATCTTTCGCGTTCCTGGGCTGCGGCCGCTATGCGGTGGGCGTGCCATTCCTGGAGTTGGTGGCGGCGGGTGGTGAGGAGCGCACGGAGCTGGGCGTCCTGGTCTCGTGCCTCCGGTGTGCTGGGGCGTAGCAGGGTGGCGAGTTCCCCTTTCGTGGTCCAGATGTCATGGACGAGTTGCTGGAGGGTGAGGTCTGGTGGTGCTCCCGTGTGGTTGGTGTCACGCTCCATGCCGCATGCTTGTGCCGCCCGGCGCATGGCCGTGGTGAGTGTCGGTGCATCCGGGCGGCGCAGGATGGCGTGTAGGGCCCTGTTATACCTGTGCCAGGCGCCGTGGTCGTCCTCGGCCGGGAACTGCAGTGTGGGTGGGAGGGTGTCGTCTGGCAGGGTGGCCGCGGGTGGGGGTAGGTTGGGGATGATGAGGTCGATGTAGAGGGGCCGGTGGCCCGTGCCTGTGGGCGGGAGGTCCCCGTAGGCTGCTTTGTGGACGCGCACTGTGGTTGGGTCCCCGTAGCACGTGTCGATGCGGGATGGGTGGGTGCCGGCTTGGTGGGGGTAATGGGAGGGTGTGCCGGTGAGTCCTGCCGTGAGGTCGGTGAGGCCCAGTTGGTGCATGGCGTCCCGGACAGCTGTGTCGGTGGCTGTGGGTGGGCCGGTGCGGTCATCGTCGGTGGGGGCGGCGTTTAGGTCGCCTATGATGACGGTGGGTGCCAGGAGGGAGAGTCGGCGGTACGCCAGGCTCAGAGTGTACAGGAAGTCCTTGGTCTCCTCCCCGAATGGGACGTGTGTGAGTAGCACGTTTAGCTGCCATCCGGGCCCCACGCACTCGTACGCCCTGAGGCGACCATCCACTCCGAGGTCGGGGTGGGCATACACTGTGACCGACGTCTTGTGGTGGAGGGGCACCCCCCGTTCCCAGTGGGCGTGAAACTTGTTCCCCTCCGGTTCCAGGATCGGTGCTGGTTCGGGTTGGTCCGCTCTGCGGAGAGCTTGCTCCAGGAACCCCAGGAGGTCTGCCCCTTGGGGGTGCGGCCCGGGCATGGCTTGCAGTTTGGCGGCCTTGGTGGGGTCGTAGGTGACCGCGGGCTCGTTGAGGATGTTGATGCGGGCGTGGGCTTCCGCAGGTGCTGGTTTCTGGGGACCGGTAGTTGGGGGGGCGGGCCGTGTCCGGCCCTCGCCCCGTCAGGCGTCGAGGAGGTCGATGACGCCCTGAGCTGCGGGTGCCTTGCGGTTCCGCTTCTGGGGCTGGGGTAGGGCCCATGCATTGTGGACTTCGCCCGTGTACTCGGTGCCGGTGAGGTGCTCCGTGTCGGGGGTGCACAGCTGCATGGGGACCATCTCACGACCGGTTCGGTCTCGCCAGAGTTCGATGGTGCGCCCCACCTTCTTGTCGTTGGGGGTGGCCGGGTCCCACTCGACGTGAATCTTGAACCCCTGGTGGTCCCCGGTGACGAGGTACCGGTGCTTGACCTCCCCTGCGGCCCATATCCACTTGGAGGGGCTCGCGGCCGTGGCGTACTCGAAAGAAAGCTGCACCCGGGTACCGATGGCGTATTCGGGATACAGGGCAGCGGCTTCCTCTTTGGTCCAGCTCTTCGACTTGGCCCTTGGCTTTGGCGCGGGTTTGGCCTGTGTGGGGGCCTTGCGCTTCTGCGCACCTTGGCGGCGCCGGGCAGCGGGTTGTCCATGTTGGGGAGGTGCGCCCTGGGGCTGCTGTACGGGTGCGTGGCCCGGTGCAAACACGGGGTGTTCGCGGGCGGCTGGGACGTCGGGCTTGGACGTGGGGACGGGGTCCTTCAGCTGGAACACTTGCTTGGTCATGAGGCCAAGCACTTCCTCGGCCTCCTGCAGGGAGTCGGGCCGGTCCGTGGGCCACGTGAGGAGCCGGTGCCCGGTGCCTGCCCCGTGGCGGCGCATGTGGGCCGTGTAGCGGGTGGCGTGGCGTGTCCACGCTGGGGTGCGTTCCGGGGGGAGGGGGCCTTCTGGCGCCCCCTGTGCCCAGTAGAGGGCGTAGTGCAGCGCTTCTCAGGCTGCCTCTGGGGTGTGGAGGATGCGTCCGGCGAGTCGCAAGCGGTCCCCTCCGCGTGGTGGGGGCGGAACTTCGTCGTCGGGGGCGTGTGCCGTTGCCCGTCTGACCTTGCCGTGGTCGTCCCATTCCACCGTCCACCAGGTGTCCCGGTGTTTGAGGATGTGGACCTCCGTGGTGGTCAGGGACGGGGGGTCCATGGCGTCCCAGCTGACGAGCTGGATGGGGCGGACCGCAGGGTGGGTCTTCGGGGGTGCTCGCATGTTGAGGATTTGGTGGATGTCCTCGGCGATAGGGCCCGTGTCGGGGGCGTCCTGCGCTGCTTGGGGTAGAGGTGGGGAGGGGCGGTCCTCCCAGAGGCGGGAGGCGGACGCCGTGGCGTACATTGCTGCGATCAGGACGTGTTCCGTCAGCCCTTCCTCCATGAGGTGGTTTTCCCCCTCAAGGTCTCGGGGGATGGTGGCTTCCGCCTTTAGGGTGAGGAGTGCGATGGCGCGTTTGGGTCCAGGCGTGGCGTGCGTCGGCTCATCTGGCGGGCGTCCGTCGGATGGGGTGTGGGGGGGGCGCTTCTTGAAGGGGGATGGTCCCACCGCCAGGTGCTCGACAAGGTGTAGCGGTATGGCGTGGTGGCGGTCTGCTGCGGGCAGGAGGTAGGGGTGTGGGTCCCCGGGTATCGTGCCGAGGAATATGCCTCCCCTGTAGGTAGGGGTGGGCAGGGGTTGCAGCAGAGCGCCTGCGCATGGTAGCGCGCACCGAGGGTTGCAGTGGGTGCATTGGGCTGTTATGGGGTGCGGTACCGCATACACGGTGAAGGGCCCTACCGCGCGCTGGATGTGGCGGGGGATGATGGTGCGGAGGTCCGCCACCCGTGCCGTGCGGCTTTCACCATAGTACATCCAGAGTGTGTCCTCCAGTGCCATTTTGGGGCGTAGCTTGTGGGCCAGTAGGTTCAAGGTGCTTTTTTGGGTGGCCTCGGTGACGGTGCCGGGTCCAGCGTTAATGCGTGGGAGCAGGTGGTTTTGGTGGTGTGGCGCGGCCCGTCTGCGGGCGGTGTGGAGGGCGGTGCTGTCGGCGGGAGGGGGCGCGTGGTGGGTGGGCCTTTTGCGCGGGGTCGGGGCGACGTGTAGGGGATGTTTCCATGCCGGGCGCGGGTGGTGTTGCGGGGGCTGAAGGCCAGGGTAGGTGGTGAAGGTGTATATGGTGACGGGGGAGCGCTCATGCGTGGCCTGGAGGTAGTAGTGGTCGCGACCTGTGTTGTGGGTGACGATGACGTTAGGCGTTGGTATGTCGTAGTGGAGTGCGGTATTGGGGAGTTGTTTGGTGATGCGTGCCGTCGCGTCCCCCGTCTTGGGCGCGGTGTCGTGGGGCACGAGGATGTGGACTGCCCACGCATCGTGGGCGGGGAGGTCGAGGTCCGGTAGGCTGGGATGAATGGGGCGTTTCCGGAAGTGTGCGAAAGCTGGGTTGTGGCGTGCCGCCGTTTCCTTGATGATGGACGGTGCCCACTGGGGTGGCGCCCCAACTTGCTGGGCCATGGCGGCGACGGTGTGGGCGATCGCTGTGAGGTCTGGGCCGATGCCAGGCTGGTCTGCCGCTGGCTGCAGGCCCCCTTCTGGTGCGAGGTGGTGCCACCATAGGGTGTAGCCCTTTTGTGTGTTATCGTGAGGGGTGTGCACGAGGCCCTGGTGGTTGGAGATGGCGGTCTTGAGGGCTTCCGCTGCCTCGCCGTGGAGGGTGCGCGTGTAGGCCCAGACTCCGGTGGGGGGGGCCGCCCCGGTGTGGGATTCGGCCGTGGTGGGGGCCGGCTCGAGGGTGTGACTGGTGAGGGAGGGTCTGTGCAGCCCTTCGTGCAGGGAGGCGCACACGTGTGCCCACCTGTCCGCCCATCCCTGTTGGGCGCTTCCTGTGTCTGCCCCTGTGGGCAGTCGCACGATGACCACGTGCCAGGGGTGTGACCCCGGTACTACGGTTGGGAGTGTGGTGTGCTGGTGAGCGTGCAGCCACACTGCGGTGTCTGCGTTCGCCGTCACGTAGTCCTCTCCCTCCGCTGTGTGGACGTTTTCGACGGCGGCCTCTCCCTCTAGGGTGAGGAGGAGGTGTGTGCCGGGGGGCTGCGCGTGCGTCTCTGCGTCCCGGAGCCACAGGTACGTGAGCGCCACGGTGCCGGGGAGGATTTCCCCCCACGTGAAGGTGCCTTCAGGTGATGCCCACTGCAGGGGCAGTGTGCGGCGTCCCCGTGAGTCGTTGGTGGCATGGTAGTCGTGGGGGAGGTGACGTTTGGTGAGCCGGTGCGGCATGCGTTCGGTGGTTGCTGTGGGGGGGTCCCAATTACATTCCTCCGGGGGGGGTGCGTCTGCGTCGTCCTCCTGGGGCTGGGCCAGCGGCAGCGCCTGTGCATTGGGTGTGTCGTCGGGTAATCCGCTGAGCGTGAGGATGTAGAAGCCCTCGGGGGTGAGTTGGAGGACGATGTCCCACTTCGCCGTTTGCTCTGGGGACCACTGGTGGGGCCCGTCCTGCGGTCGGTGGAGGGTGACCTGGTGGCCCCATCTCCAGCTGTGGTAGGCGAGGAGGCTGAGGACGGCGTCTTGCTCCGGGTCCTCCACGCTTTCCACGTATGCCGTCATGTCGGTGACGTCGACGGTGTACTCGTCCTCCCATTCTTGTGTGGGGGTGCCTGGAGGGGGGGGGGGCGGTGGTGTACCCGTGGAGTCCCGGCCCCGTGACGTCGGGCAGGTCATGCTCGAGGGACGCCCGGTACTCGGCGTGCCCGTTGCTGGCTTCGTGGGTGGGGTGGTGGCGCCGCAGGGCATTGGACAGGTGCGTCCAGGGCGCCCGCTCGCGGGGGGGGGGCCGCGGGGGGGCATTATGCGGGCTGGGGTCCGCGGGGCCGCTTGCTGCGGGCTCGAGCTCCGGCGGGGTGAGGTCCATATGATGCTCCGTGTCCTCCGTGTGTTGGAGTTCCAGCTCTAGCAGGCTGTGGATGTCCAGGGCCATGGGGTCATCGTGCGTGTTCACGTGTTGGGGTGCTGCTTCATGGCACGGTGGGCGTGTGATGCTGGTGTTCGGGGCACGTGCGGCGGCCGGTGCGGGGTCGTGCGCCGGTGTCCGGGGAGGCGCGCCGTTTGGCGTGGTTGTGGTGTGTGGCTGCACGCTGGTGGCTGTCCTGGCCCGTGGTGTTGCCCCTGTGTGCGGTTCGGGTTGTGGCCGGTGGTGGGTGGTGAGCTGGCGTGAGGTGTGCGGGGTTTCCAGGGGTGGTGCCGGTGGGGTGGGGTGCGGAGTCGGCGTGGCGCGGCTGCGTTCCTGTGTTGGTGGGCTGTGGTGTCCCGTGCCCCCGGGTGGGTGAGGGGGGTGCGGTGTGGTATGGTGGTGTTGTGTTGTGTGGTGGCCTTCCCGGTGGGGGGGGGGGGCACCGTGTCCAGGTCTGGTGGGGGGGGTTGTCGCCCGTGGTTTGTCCTCTGGCGGTGTGGGGCAGCCCCGCGCGGTCTCTTGATCGTCCTCCTGGCGTGTTTCAGTACGTGGGCCGTGCGGGGTCGGTGTGGCGTGGGGCCTGGGGTCCCCTGGGGCGGGGTGTGCGGGACTGGAGTGTCGCAACCAGGGGTGTGTGGTCGTGTGGTGCTTGGGGGTGTCAGCCCACCGTTGAGTGGGCCCAGTGGTGTGGGGAGCGCCGTGTATGGGCCACGCGCGGGCTATTGCGGTTACGGGGTCCGCGGTATGGTGGGTCGCGGCATCTTGGGCGTGTTGTGGCCCCGTTGCGGTGCCCGCGGGTGGTGAGTGGCGGTGTGTGGCTGGGGTGTATCCTTTCCACGGTGGGGGGGGGGGGGGGCTTTTTGCTCGGGTGTGGGGTGGGCCCGTGGTAGGCTGCCGGCAGGTAGCGGGTGTCGGGGCCTCACTGTGGGTGGGTCTTCCGTGGTGTCCCCTTGGTGCGTCCCGTGGTGGTCTCTGGTCGGCTGGCTGAAGGGGGCTTTTGGGGTGTACCGCATCCATGGGGGCACCATTGTGTGTTGGGGCGCCGCAGCAGTGGGTGCGGCAGGTTGTGGGGTGGGGCTTGTGTCGGTGTTGACCCTGTGGTTGGCGGCGGTGTGTCGTGTGTCGTCCTCGGCGGCTCCTCATGGTGGTCTGTTGTGGTGGTGCCTGGGGGGTGGTCTTGGGCTCTGCGGTTCCTGGGAGGGTGCGGGACATGCGGGGTCGGGTTGGCTGGGGGGGGGGGCGCGCGTGTGTGGGCTTGCGTGTTTGCCTTCTGCTCTCCCGGCGGTCCCTTCCTCTGCCTTTCCCTTGCTCCTCTCTTTTCGCTGGCTTGCTTGGCTTTTTTTTTTTTTTTTTGGGGGGGGGGGTGGCTAGGGTGCTGTGCGTGTGTCTGGGTGTGTGCCGGTGTCGGCGCCGGTGTGGGCATGGGTGTCGTGGGGGACGGGGGTCGGGTGGCTGTTGCGCTCTGGGTTCCCTGTGTGTGCGCCGGCCCCCAGGCTGCCGGTTCCCAGGGCGCCGGTCAGGGGGGGGCTGACGGCGGGTGGTTGGCGGCAGTGGTGGCTCGGCGCTTGCGTGGGTGGTCGCGGCTCCTGGTTAGTGCCTGGGTGGCGTGGTCGGGCGTGGGCGTGCGTGTGGGTGTGTTCATGGCGTGGGCTGATGGGGTGGTTGGCAGTGTGGGCGTGGTTGGTTTGTGTGGGTGTCGGGTATGTGTGCGTCGAAGGCGCAGTGGGTTGGGCTGGGGCACTGTGGGCGATGCATTGGGTGGAGGAGATGCTGGTGACGCCTACAGGGGGGGGATGCTGTAGGCGTCGAAAGGGGTTTGTGTTGTTCACGTGGGTGCTTCGGGTGACGCGCCGGGCGGCGACGGGGTTCGTGACGCTGATGGTGTCATAGGTGACGGGGCGGGCGTTGGGGGGGCCTGCGGCTCTAGTGGTGGCTGTTCGTGGTGTAGTGGGTGGTGGCGTAACTGGTGATGTCGGCGGTGAGGGTGCTGCCGGTGACGTCGATGGTGAGGGCGCTGCGGGTGATGTCATGGGTGGTGGCGATGTTGATGTTGGTGTTGCAGGCTGGTTGGTGGCGCCGCTGGTACTGTCCCTACGTAGGGTGTTGCTGGGGGTGCTGTGGGTGGCGGTGTCGTCGGTGGTGCCGATGGCAAGGGTGACGTAGGCGACGCACTGGGTGACGGTGAGGCCGGTGTGTGCCGTAGGTGACGCATCGGGAACGGGTGGTGGGGGGCCGGAGGGGGGTTTGCCGTTGGTGCAACGGGCGATGGTGGCGTTGGTGCCGCAGGTGGTGGCTTGGGTGATGGTGCTGTTGGTGATGTCGACGAGGTGGTTTGTCTGCCTGTCTGCCCGTGGAGTCGGTGCCGGCGTTGGGCGGTTGCCTGTGCGTGTGGTGGTCGGTGCGCCGGGCGCTTGGTGGGCGTGGTTGGGTGTGGGTGCGCATGTTGGTCTGTACGTGGTGCGGGTTGCGGGGGGTCTGTGGACGTCGGGTGCGCTGTTGCCGTGCGTGTGGCGGTTTGTGTTGTCTGGTGGAGCGTGGCCGGCGTGTGCGTTGCGTGGGTGTTGTGGGGTGTGGTCGGCGTGGGTGGTGTCGGTGTTGGTGTTTGGGGTTGGGTGCTGGTTGTGGGCGTGTCGTTCGCGCGGTGTGGGGATGGGCGTGGTGGTGGTGCCGCTGGCGACGTCGATGGTGACGGTGCTGGAGGTGGTAAGGGTGGGACGGCGGTGTTGGCGGTTTCCGGTGTGGATGCTGTGGGTGGTGTGGAGCGTGGGGGTGTTGCAGGTGTGGTGCGGGGCGGATGGTGGTGTGCTTGGCGACGGCGTCGTGAGTGCTTCCGGGGGGGAGGGTGTTGTTGGTGATGCTGTGGGTGGCCCGTGGCGGGTGGTGGTGGTGGTTGTGGCTGGACTTTGAGCTGACAGGGCACCCCACAAGAGCTTTCAGGGCAGTCGTGTGGTTCGTGCTTTGGAGGTTCCGTCCATCGGAAACGTTCTTTGTGACGATCTCCGGGCTTGCTCTCGGGACAGCATAGGAATCCTCGTTCGTAGTTCTGGTTTGATGTTCCGCTGACTTTTTCTTCTACTGCTGTGTGGCACAGGGGGCATATTTGAGGAGCGGGCATTGTAGTGATGCTTCTAGGATGCGTTGCGATGGAAATCGTTTCAGCCTTGATGAGTATTGGAAAAAAACGAAGGTAACTCGGTTAAGAGTACACCTGTATATGCAATACTCAACGAGGCTGGGCAAAAAAGCTGCATATAGTGGAAAAGGAGGTGTGCATGATAACTAAAAGTCCTTTGGCATTGGATCCATTTTCATCATCTTGTCCTCCGATGTGTTTCAGCGGCCTGTGACATTGTGACATGCAATGATGTGGTGTGACCCTTACAGGGGAGGTGCATATGTGTTGCAGCAATGGAAGCGTCAGTTCGTTGAAACCGGTTTTGGTAAGGATAACTGGTGGAACAGATTGTATGGCACATGTTTGATGGCGTCAGACGAATATTGTGATTGTGGATTTCCCTTTTTCTGACTTCTTTTTTTACCATGCATAATGCAGAAAGCAATGGCAGCGACTTCACAATGCAGCATAACAAAGAAACGGGCATAGCAACGCACGAAATAAGGATCCCAACAAACCGCATCACCTCTTGCCTACTTACATCTTTATATGTGTCGGCCGCATCACAGTAGGATTGTGGGGGATGTATTGTTGTAGTTTGTTTCGGAGGGTTGTAGTTTTTCATGGCATAGGAGGTGATTTTGGTTTTGTCTATTATGGAAAATATTGGGGTTTGGTTAGTGGTGTCGTGTGGATTTTGCCCAACCCTTTCCTTTGGATGGGGCACACATATTTGGTTGCATGGAAATTTCGTGCGTTGCTGGGCCAGCTTTCCTTTACATGTACGGCGGTCCACCATGTATGATGCAGAACAAGACGGCACGGTGTATGCAACGCACCACAACAAACTGGTCGGACATGGAAAGGAATATCTCTGTGTATCCGTTGTGCACATTATCGGGGGCACTATGGACATAGAGTGTTATTGGCATATATACTTCATAATGCCTCTCCTTTGGGAGGTCCCCAACTGTTCAGAGCGGGGAAGACGTTCTGTAGTGCCCTAATGGTGGGCAGAGAGGCTACACAACTCTGCCGTCTCGGGTGCCCCCAACTTTTCATAGCGAGGAGGAAAATCTGAATGGTCCGAATTGTCCACTGGTGGGTTCAGTGGCTACATAAGTTTTGCGGTTCTCGGGGTGCCGAACTCTTCAGAGCAGGGGGGACAATCAGATGTGCCCCGAGGGGCCTGAAGGGCGGAGTGGCTACTTAACCGCGGCTGTCGTGAGGATCCGGACATTTTCAGAGCGGGAAAGAGGAACAAATATGGCCCAAATACGGTGGGCTAACTGGCTACATAACTTTTGCCGTCTTGAGAGTCCGCAACTCTTCAGAGCGGGGAGGGAAGACACAAATGCCCATTCGTCGGAAGGGTAGCTACGTTACCTTTACCGTCTTGGGCACCTTGGACCTTATCTGCAAAAACGTCAACTTTGTCTCTAAACTACTTTGTTTTCTCTCTTTTTGCTTGAGATGCATCACCAAACACAACGTTGCTGCAGTAATTGCCACTTGGAATGAACTTAGAAAGGAAGAATTGTTATTTTTGGAGTCAGCAGAATGTCTGCACCAACTGAAATGCGGAATTATATCCGTCCTTCACAACCATTTCGCTTCAACTAATTATCATTTCACCACCTACCAATACCATGAAATCCATGTTTGTTTCCAACAAAATAGCCTATGTGCAATGGTCTAGGTGCAATACTTTATATTCATTTCCAACACTTCGAGAACATTTGTGCGGTGCTCTAATCAGTGAAATCATGCGACAAAGCGTTAGAAAAATTTCATATGAACTAACTATCATTTCACCAACCACCCATCGCATGCAATCAATGTTTGTTTCTACCAGAATAACCTGTCTTCAATGGGCCAGGTTCAATAACGGGGTACCCAACTCTGCAGAGCGCGGAGGAAAATCTGTGGTGGCCCATTGGTGGGCCGAGTGGCTTCTGTAATAGAACTGCACATCTCTGGATCGGTGACAGGCAACAGTCAGGACTCAGAAATTCAGTAATCCAGTTGCAGGAATTGGACAGTCGCTGGCCGAGACCGGACAGGTCGCGGATTGCAATCTCCAGTGACAAAGACAGAATTTTGGATGATTGAGTCTCAACAGATATGTTGTTTGTTCCAATCTTGTGTTCGAAGCCTTCATCGTGCCAATGGATTGTTGTCACAATCACGTATGTGTATGTTGGTCCATGTGACAATTTCGAAAGGTTTGCATACTCTTGTGGTGAGTTGTGAATGGTTGTTGGAATGCCAGCAATTCAATTATCCTTGAATCTTTTCAATTGATGGGAGTCTTTCAACCCCCCATGGTATTGTTCTCAATTGGGCATGAATTTTCATCTTGTTGCAAGGAGCCAATATTTCTTCTGAAGTTGGTTGATTGTTCAATGCTTCGCTTTTGAACCGTGAAAATTAATGAAGGTTAGTCTTGGATACTCTTTCGTTGAAGTCTTGTGGATTTACACGACATTGGTCCATGTTGTTGTTTGAATTTACATTTCATGGATGAATAGACATAGTATGCAATTCATTTGCCATGTTAGATTAATGACCAACTTGAGGTGGCTCAAGTAGGTGTGCATGCTTCATCATGCGAGTCGATATTCGTTCATGTGTCATGCCATGATATGCATTATGTATTTTGACCTCCGTGGTGTAATTACATTCATGACCTCACGAGTGAATGCAATGTTTGTCTTGAGGTTAAGTTATAGGTTTGATGTTTGATCAAATTTCGTTCGATCTCTCTTTCCATGTGTTCGACATGTTTCATGCATGGAGTGCCTCGATGACACTCTTTGATTTGGTCTGATTCTTTCGTATCTCAGGACTCTTTGCAATGAATTTCAATTAATACTCAATTCAATTCAAGTGGTGGATTACCAATTTGTTACAAAGAGAGTCATATCAATCGTGAAGGTAAGCGCCGAGTCCATTCCGCGCACCCAGCACAACCGGGACCACGAGGAAAAGTCCGACACAAAATTGTATTGTATTGTGTGCTGTTTGCCTCGTCTTGGTGAGGGTTTGTGCCAATTTTTTTAGCTTTGCTCGGGGATTTCTCTTTTTGAAATTTTAGAGAAATCTCAAGCCCCTAGCTTTTTCTTTTTTTGATTTTTGGTTAACGTAGAGCAAGGCACTACAATGGAAGTATCAGAGGCTACTCCATTACATGGTAGCAGTACAAATCGATCCCCTTTCGCACACATGAGCGCTCAGGAAATCCATGGAGCCGAAAGGGAAGAATGGGACTGAGAAGTTGAGCAATTGCTCACCCCAATCCACACGGAGACCAAAGGGACATTTTTGAAAACCCAAACTGGGCAAATGGGAGCCAAATTGAATCACCTTTCAGAAACTCTGTTTGGAGATGGAATAGACGAGGCGGCACACGGGACAAACATCCCTGTGAATCGGCCGGTCAGCTATGGTGAAACAGCCAAACGGGCCTCATTTGGCTTGGGAAACAAGAAGATCACCTATGTGCCCACCAAGTCCCGTTCCTCGTCAGCCAGCACCGCCATCACGAAAGCCTACTACATTCATCCAGCGCAAGCGGCATCGTCCTGATGAAGGTTCCCAAGTTGATATCTTGGGCCTACCGGACGCCACCATCGACACCATCGTCAAGAGAGCCATCCATGAGATGAAGGCCAAGCAGACCAGACCAGAGGTGTCGAAACGAATGTCAGACGTTGACGTCAGTGACATCGTGAGGCAATTGGACCAGTTGTCCAGGATAGTGACAACTTTGGAGACCAAGGAGGCGTCACGTGTGGTCGAGATGCCAGCCGAGGTGGAGAAGGCGATCCAGGTGGTGCAGACCCGGGTCCAGGAAGTAGACAGACAAGGTACATCCAAATGGAATGCACTCCTTGCGGACCATCGTGGATTGGATGAGCGGATGAACGAGTTGGAGGTACAAGTCAACACCTTGGCGGCACGAATGGAGCAGCAGGAGGCCGCCCGTCGCCAAGACTGTGCCGAGCTCCAGCGAAGAGAGGCTCATCACGAAAGTAAGCTGGAGCACAGGATATCTACGTTAGAAAAAGAGGCTCACGGAGGTATCCCAAGGACGCAAAATTAGATTATTGAGTCACGGGTTGAACGAGCGGAGAAGTGGAGTGACAAGTTGGAGAAGACGTTGGACGTCCACAAAGGTGCAGCAACGCACGAGGTGGATAGCCTGGGCGCACGAATTCAAGAGTTAGAGCGCCAGAGTGTCAGGGCACCACATCCAGAACACAACACCCCTTCAGGGGACGCCACAATGGCAATACAAATCGAGGAATTGAGCAACACGGCGGTGAAGGCAGCCCAGAGTGCCAACACGGCGGTGGCCAGGGTGATAGCCACTGAAGGGGTCATAAAGCAGAATGCGGAGGATGCTGCCCAGGGCGCACGGGAGGCGAAAAGCCAGAAAGACAAGGCGGCAGAAGCGGTGCAAACCATCGCCTTCGAATCACAACGAGTGGAGACAATGGCCGCCAGAATGGAGAGGGACATGATCAGTGTGAAGGATGTGGCGACCTCTGTCCAAGAGGTGAAGCAGGCAATTGACACTGTGGCCAACAAGGTCTGTGAAACGGAGGGCCGACTGAGCACTGCTGGACAGAAGGTCAAGGCTGCCATGGAGAACGAAACCCGAATCAACCAGGAGATCCACATACAAATTCAGGGTGTCCGCACTGCTGCAGTCGCTAAGGCGGAGGCCGCAATGAAACAGGGGGGCGACACTAGCAGGCAAATTGAGGAAAGGGTGCAGTACATGCAGAAATCACACACCCAGCTCGTTGCGCGGACACAGGGTTTAATGACCAAGGCCAAGGAGATGGAATCATAGTTGCGGGCTTATGCAGAGTCAGCCAAGGTCAGTGGAGCAGACAATCGCTCCCCACGCACCCCACAGGGCCCAAAGAGTCCGAGCCCGGGCATTGTACACACTACAGCCCTGAGGGTGCAGCTGGATCTGGTGTATGCCACGAAGATGGAACTGGCAAGTGCAACCGCTGCACAAAACAAGTCTTTGGAGGACGCCTCGTCCGCACTGAGTACGAATTGAGCCCGCGTGGAAAATATGCAACACAAAATGCAGTGCGAGAAGGCCACCAAATCTGGAGTGGCACAGGCTAATGACAATCATGCCAGGGCGATACAGGGCGTCTCTGAAAGTCTGCAGGAGAGTATTGATCGCCTTGACCAAGCGAACATTAAGATCCACAATGAGAAAGTCACGAGGGAGGAGTTCAAGACGCAAATAGGTACCCTCACACAGCAACTCCAAGATTCCGACAAGGATCACAGGGCTGATCGGGAGCGCCTTGGTGAGGCCATTCAGGACCTCAACTACACAAATTCTGAAGATCTCAGAGCGTTGGAAGATAAAATCAGAAGGGTCAAAGCCAAACAAAATGAGAAGATCGACAAAGCGCACGTGGAGTCCCGTCTGAGTCACATTGAAGAAATACAAAAGGAGGAGGCGGACAAAACGCAGGTGGAACAGGCAATGCAGGATGTGTGAGCCCAGATTGCTGCTTTCACTGTGTCCAGGGTCTCACATGGGGCTGCAGCACCCACTGCTGCAGCACCACCAGCTCATACAGCAGCGCACGACATCCCCGGAACATCGTCTGTGGTCCCAGACCATGCAGAGCCGCCACTGAGCTCGGTGCCACCCATGCACCACGCGGCCCCGTTGCCCACGAGAAGTGAGGCATCTGAGATGGTGCGCCCGTATGCACACCCATACGAGGTGGCGAGTGCCATGGGCAATAGCTCGGACGAACCTCCACCAGATTGGTGTCCCAAAGAAAATCCACTGACGTGGTTGCAAGTGGCGCCATATGTGAAGGATGGGCATTTTGTGCCTAATATGGTACGCAGGAGCGCCGATAACATGAAGATGAAGTACAGAGTAAGCCCTACAGGTGTACCAGATGACATGCGAGCGTTCAAGGAGGTCCGGGCAGTGCCATTGATGGATGAGTTGCAGAAATACTTGAAGGATTCTGGTGAAGCCCCGCGGACGGAACAGGGTATGTTTGGAACGCAAACAAATTCGTGGCTTGATCCCCAAGTAAATGAAGTACTGAAAAAGATGGCCAAAGTGCCCACTTGGGATTGCGAGCGAGCGACGCAAGAGGCGTGGATCAAACAATTCAATGACTGGAGGGCCGATTACGCCGCGCGATTTGATGAAAAACATCAGTCCGACATCCTTCTGGCGGCGCTGACAAATGACGACGTCCGTGACCGCCATGCCAAAAATAGAAGGAGAGAAGGTCTATCCCTGGAGGAGCTGTGGCAAGACATCACTGGACGTCGCATGGTAAACATCCACAAACCTGGAGCAAAGTGGAGAAGACGTGTGTTGCCCAGTGAACCCCTCACGACCCTCTCGTGGACAGATTTCATGAATGACTGGTCAGAGGAGGGCAGTCTGGTGCGGGGAGGCGTCACCCACAGACAAGCACGTGACCGACTCATCAAGGAGCTTCGCAGACATGTGAAAGAATGCCCAGAGGATGCTGCAACTAAGGCGGCATACAACAAAATTTATCGAGTTCAGGCAGATCATGGAGGCCTAGAATTCAATTATTGGGAACTATTTATGCATGTCATGCCTTTCTGAAGTTCCGCCGAGTATGCTGAGATGGAGGAGGAGTTTTTGACGGATGACGCGGCCAGTGTACGGGCAGTTTCCAGGGAACGATCACGATCCCGGGGACGAGATGAGCACCGTTCACGCCGGGATGGCAGCCAGGGCCGCCGAGACGGCAGCCGAGAACGTGGAAATGGCAGCCGTGATCGACACGATGACCGTCGGCAACATCGAGATGGTACGCCCAGGTCCCCATACCACAGAAGGGACAGCAAGGATCGCAGTGGAGGAGAAACCGGAGGCCGGGGGCCATCTCAGTCGCGATATGACGACAGGAGAAATTCTCCACATGGCAGTGTACTGTCAAGCCGGTCACATATTACGGCCAAGCGCAAATCTGAGGGTCGATGCTTCAATTGCAAGTCTAAAGACCACACTCAAAAAGACTGTCCTCATAAATTGAGGTGTTACAATTGCGATGCCACAGACAATACCTCGAAGGATTGCCTTCAGCCGGATCGCTGTAAAAGCGGACAGGACCGTGGTCGGAGCCCAGGGCGGTCCAGTGCTGACGGTCAACCACGCAGTGGAGATCGCAGAAGTGAGCGAGGGCATACTCCTGGGTATGAGAAACAACCGGATCGCGAACGAGGGCGAAGTCGAAGCAAAGATCGTTATCCTGAACGGGGGAGACCCAAGAGTCGCAGTCGGAGCGGAGAATCGCGGTCAGAGTCCAAACCTCGAAGTAGACAACAGTCCAAGGACATATGCAAGAAGTGTGGTGGAAAGGGCCACTGGGCCCAAGACTGCCCCTCAGCCCCGTAGGGGGCCAGGCGACATCGCCGCCACCACCGAAAACTGAATAAGGTCCAGAAGTGGCGTAGTACCGCCCCGATGTCATTGCCTGACCTACCGTTACCTACACGGAGGAAATTATACCATGTGGCAGCGCATCGGGTGCTGAATGTGGGTCAAGGAGCAGAATTTGCCAACTGGACTGTGATCAAACTGGACGACCTTGATGAGGAGATTTACCGGGAACCACGTACCAGGGGCAAACGTCGCTCCAAGATGAGGAGGGAAGTACTTGTACAAGCACGGGTACAATTCCCTGATGCGATGGGCAAGGAAACCATCGTCACTCTGGCCCTGGCGGACACAGGAAGTGAGCTCGTAGCCATTGGTGGATATGAGCTATTTCAAAACACTCCACTTGAAGATGTCCTACACCCAATCGTGTTGGTGACGGCGGGAAACTCCTGCCTCAAGGGTGGTGATAAGGGCGTGAAAGTGACAGTTTCTGTGCCGGTTTACACCAAAAATGGAAAACTCAAAATTTTCAAATGCGTGGATGTTTTTGTATATGTAGCTGCCATTGGGCCCCGCCTGATTTTGGGTTTGCCATTTATGGTTCGGTACGGGCTGGCCGTTGTGCCAGGATATGATGCATATGTGCAGGCAGAATGTGTGAAACTTCGTCCCAATAAGCCCCATTATCAGCATGGGCGTTCTGAGAATGTACATCATGTTTTCCACGTACAGGTGGTTGCAGAAGCACCACAGAAGTCATCAAAACGACTGTCCGATCAAGCTGGTCATTGTACAGCGGACGACAGAAGTGGAGATGGACAGCAGATCAGGTATAGAACGCAGACAGTCTTGTTCACAGAACTGCCTGAGTCTTTTGACGCCCCCCCAGAGCTTCAGAGGGATCGCTTGCAATATTTTTGGCAGTTTGAGTGCACAAGGCAAGGGTGTGGCAGAACCTTTTCAACAGTTACCCGTGATGACAACGCGTTTCTCGATTATGTTCCTCATTTGTGTGACTGTTGTTACCCCCGCCCTTCCTTTTCAGAACAATTTCACCATCCTGTGCAATATTATCCTGGGAACCAGATGATTGTCATGGATCACGGACCTGAGGTACGGGTACATGTCAGTGCAAGCAGGTTGGTTCAGGGTTGTTTAGAGGACAGGCAAGAGGATGCTCAATTCCTTAGGAAGGGAGTGCGAGCACTGCGTGAGGCTGACCTGCAGGACTGTCCATATCTGGGAAAGTCCAGACCAGGTCTGAAAACTCAGCCTTTCGTACAGCAGCCTGAGTCTGAGTACCCCCCCCCCTGCCTGGCAGGTCCTACCAGCCTCATGCCGCTGCACGTGAGAATTCTGTCTGAAAATGCCACCATTCCTACAAAAGGAACACCCGAGTCGGCAGGATATGATTTGTATTCTGCTGTGCGTATAGTAATTCCTCCACAGGATAAGATATTGGTTCCAACTGACGTCTCATTGATGGGACCTCCCAGCACATATGGAAGGATCGCTGACAGGTCCTCCTTAGCGGGGAAACACAGCTTGCAGGTGAGGGGGGGAGTCATTGACCGGGATTTTCGAGGCAACATCCAGGTCATACTTTATAATAATGGCTCATCGCCCTATGCTGTGTTCAAAGGCGACCGAATTGCTCAGATCATTATTGAATCGCGCGCTGGGGCCCTGTCCCAGAACGAAATAAAAAGATGAGTAAAACACGACGAAAAATTTTTCTGAATAGCTGAAAATAAAGCTAATTAGCATAAAAAACGCTTAGGCCAAAAAGCGCGCTGCGAAACGCGTAAAAACGCGACAAAAATTTTTTCGACGTGAAATAGGTGAATAGTTAACGCCGTAAGAACCGTAACGCTCGTGGGACCCCAACGCCGTCCTTGCCGTCGTCTAACTCGCTATAGGCGCAAAGAAAAACGCGTCGCGAGCAGCGCGTAAAACTCGAAAATTTTCCATAACTCGCCACGACCCCTCACGTCGCGCCCTGCCGCCTTTTTCTTCTTCTTCTCCATGCACCTCCCTCCCCATCCTCGTGCCCATCACTCCCCTTGCCCTGCAGCTCAGGCGGCGGCCCTGGGGGAACGCGGTTAACCCTTAGCAATGAACGCCAACACGCTCCACGACGCCACACAAGAACAAGGCCGAGAACATCAAGAACAACGGGTAGCACGTAAGGCACAGCAGCGAACATGGTCTTGCTGCACGCGAGTGTGTTGGGTCGTGTATAATTTTTTTTTTTTTTTTTTTTTTTTTTTTTTTTTTTTTTTTTTTTTATACACAAAATTTAGCAGCGGTTTTTCAAGTAGGTACAACCACACCCACGCAAGAAACAAACCCAACAAGGCGACAGGACAGGACACCACGGCACCACGCGGCAGCACGGCACCAGGGCACGAGGGAAAGAGCACCACAGCGCGCAGACACCACCACCGGGCAAAAAACAGCACAGCCAACCAACAGCACAACACAGCACAGCGCGACAGCCCACAGAAGGGCAAAGCAAGCCCCAGCAGCACCGCAAAATGACAGCAGAGAGCAGCAGCACAGCACCACGCGACAGCACAGCACCACAGAACACGACACAGGAAAGCAGGGCACCACAGCAAACCACACCAACCACAGGGAAGCAGACCACGCGGCCAGACAGGGACACCGGCACCGAAACACGCCACCAGCAAACAACCACGGGCCAACAGACCCAGCACCGCACCACGGCACACCACAGGAAACAGCACAACACACAGCAGCGCACCACAGGCGCCAGCAACGGCACGCACCACACGAACAGCACAACGCGAGCGCACCAGCACAGCGAAGCACAGCACCGCGCGGAGCGGAGAGCACAGGGAACGCACAGCACAGCGCCCCGGGACACACACAGCACAAAGCAGAGCGGCGAACAACAGTACGCACTCCCGCGCCACGACAAAACACACACAGCACAAAGCACACAGCGCGGGGGAACACCGCAAAACACAGCGCCGCAGAGCAGAGGGCCCCAGGGCGACGGGCAGCGCCAGAGGGCAGCGAGCGGCGGCGACGGAAACCGCGAGAAACAAAAGGGGGGGGGGGGGGGCGGGGCAGCAACCACGCGGGAGCAGCCGACAGCCGGCGGAAAGCACGAAAGAGGAACAAGCGCACGGAGAGCCGAGAAACGGCAGGCCAACAAAGCAAACAACCAAGCGCCGAGGCCCAAGGCATCCGGGGTAGGAAACCAGAGAAAGCCAGAAACAACGGGGGCGCACAGAGAAAGGAGAACGGGAAGAAAAAAAAAAAAAAAAAAAAAAAAAAAAAGAAAAACAAAAAACAACACCCAGGCACCAAGGGGGAGCAACAAAAACCGCGGGACACAAAAGGGAAGGGGGGCAGGGGAGCAACCACCAACGAGCAGCCAACGGCCAAGCGGGAGACACCAACCAACCAGGCAGCGGGAGGAAAAAAAAAAAAAAGAAAAAAAAAAAAAAAAAAAAAACCAAGCGCCAGGGCAACGAGGAAAGGCAGCAGCAGCGAGAGAGAGGGGGGCAACCCCAGCCCGGAGGGGGCCAAGCAAAGCAGAAAGACAAAGCGGCCAAAGGAAAAGGTGAGGCGCACCAGAACGCGCCCGGGAGGCCGGCCCGCCCGACCCGGCCAAGCAGAGCACGCACACGAACACACACGCACACCGGAACCCGGGCTGCCCGCTCCAGAGGACGGGCGGCCGGGGGAGGGACAGCGCCTGACACCAGGCGCCCCTCACAACGGCGGAAGGCACCCCCCCCGGGGACGCCCTTCCGCCACCCCCACAGCGAGCAACGCCGGCCCGCAAGGGCGCACGCTGTGGGGCCGGTGCAGGGTCCACACGCCCGCATCGACCGCACCCGGGACACACGGGTCGCGGAACCCTGGCTGCCCGCTCCAGAGGACGGGCGGCCGGGGGAGGGACAGCGCCTGACACCAGGCGCCCCTCACAATGGTGGAAGGCACCCCCCCCGGGGACGCCCTTCCGCCACCCCCACAGCGAGCAACGCCGGCCCGCAAGGGCGCACGCTGTGGGGCCGGTGCAGGGTCCACACGCCCGCATCGACCGCACCCGGGACACACGGGTTGCGGAACCCTGGCTGCCCGCTCCAAAGGACGGGCGGCCGGGGGAGGGACAGCGTCTGACACCAGGCGCCCCTCACAACGGTGGAAGGCACCCCCCCCGGGGACGCCCTTCCGCCACCCCCACAGCGAGCAACGCCGGCCCGCAAGGGCGCACGCTGTGGGGCCGGTGCTGGGTCCACACGCCCGCATCGACCGCACCCGGGACACACGGGTCGCGGAACCCTGGCTGCCCGCTCCAGAGGACGGGCGGCCCGGGGAGGGACAGCGCCTGACACCAGGCGCCCCTCACAACGGTGGAAGGCACCCCCCCCGGGGACGCCCTTCCGCCACCCCCACAGCGAGCAACGCCGGCCCGCAAGGGCGCACGCTGGGGGGCCGGTGCTGGGTCCACACGCCCACATCGACCGCACCCGGGACGCACGGGTTGCGGAACCCTGGCAGCCCGCTCCAGAGGACGGGCGGTCGGGGGAAGGACAGCGCCTGACACCAGGCGCCCCACACAACGGTGGAAGGCACCCCCCCCGGGGACGCCCTTCCGCCACCCCCACAGCGAGCAACGCCGGCCCGCAAGGGCGCACGCTGTGGGGCCGGTGCAGGGTCCACACGCCCGCATCGACCGCACCCGGGACACACGGGTTGCGGAACCCTGGCTGCCCGCTCCAAGGGACGGGCGGCCGGGGGAGGGACAGCGCCTGACACCAGGCGCCCCTCACAACGGTGGAAGGCACCCCCCCCGGGGACGCCCTTCCGCCACCCCCACAGCGAGCAACGCCGGCCCGCAAGGGCGCACGCTGTGGGGCCGGTGCTGGGTCCACACGCCCGCATCGACCGCACCCGGGACACACGGGTCGCGGAACCCTGGCTGCCCGCTCCAGAGGACGGGCGGCCGGGGGAGGGACAGCGCCTGACACCAGGCGCCCCTCACAACGGTGGAAGGCACCCCCCCCGGGGACGCCCTTCCGCCACCCCCACAGCGAGCAACGCCGGCCCGCAAGGGCGCACGCAGTGGGGCCGGTGCTGGGTCAACACGCCCACATCGACCGCACCCGGGACACACGGGTTGCGGAACCCTGGCAGCCCGCTCCAGAGGACGGGCGGTCGGGGGAAGGACAGCGCCTGACACCAGGCGCCCCACACAACGGTGGAAGGCACCCCCCCCGGGGACGCCCTTCCGCCACCCCCACAGCGAGCAACGCCGGCTAGCGAGGGCGCACGCTGGGGGGCCGGTGCTGGGTTCACACGCCCGCATCGACCGCACCCGGGACACACGGGTCGCGGAACCCCGGCCGCCCGCTCCAGAGGACGGGCGGTCGGGGGAGGGACAGCGCCTGACACCAGGCGCCCCTCACAACACGGTGGAAGGCACCCCACCCGGGGACGCCCTTCCGCCACCCCCACAGCGAGCAACGCCGGCCCGCAAGGGCGCACGCTGTGGGGCCGGTGCTGGGTCCACACGCCCGCATCGACCGCACCCGGGACACACGGGTCGCGGAACCCTGGCCGCCCGCTCCAGAGGACGGGCGGCCGGGGGAGGGACAGCGCCTGACACCAGGCGCCCCTCACAACGGTGGAAGGCACCCCCCCCGGGGACGCCCTTCCACCACCCCCACAGCGAGCAACGCCGGCCCGCAAGGGCGCACGCTGGGGGGCCGGTGCTGGGTACACACGCCCGTATCGACCGCACCCGGGACACACGGGTCGCGGAACCCTGGCAGCCCGCTCCAGAGGACGGGCGGCCGGGGGAGGGACAGCGCCTGACACCAGGCGCCCCTCACAAAGGTGGAAAGCACCCCCCCCGGGGACGCCCTTCCGCCACCCCCACAGCGAGCAACACCGGCCCGCAAGGGCTCACGCTGTGGGGCCGGTGCGGAGAACCCACGCCCGCACTGACCGCACCCAGGACACGCGGGACGCGGAACCCTGGCTGCCCGCTCCAGGGGACGGGCGGCCAGGGGCCGCCGCCCCCGCAACCCCAAGCCAAGTAGGGGGGAACCGGGACCGGACCGCCCCCCCCCAAGCACGCCAAACGGAGCACGGGACCGGGGCAGGACACGCGGAGGGGCACGGACCAAGTGGAACGGCCCTACCAGCGCCCAGTGCCGGGACCACGCGGGATGCGCGCGCCACACCACCCAGCGGGGGGGGGAGCGGACACCGCGAGAGCGCGAGCGCACACACACGAAAAGGACACGCGGGGACTACCGGAAGGGCAACCGGACCGAGCGCGCGGAACGCACAGACCGCATGGAATGGCGTACCAGCGAGCGAGGGTAAGGGACACCCGGAGGGGACGGCCCGCCACACGCAGCGCGGAACACGCGGGGCGGGAAGGGGGAAACAGGAGAGACACAACACCAGGTACCGGCCCGAACCCCCCCCGAACCGGCCGCGAGCGCCGCGCACACACAGACGGGACACTGCACCCGCCAAGGCAGTAGTGGCGCACAGCGCCACGCCCCAACCCCTAGGCTAGGCAGCCTCCGCGCCAGCCCAAGGGGGTCCCACTGGCGACAAGCCAGTAGCACGGGCCCGGCGGCGCCGGCGCCCCGGGCGACCACGCATTAGGGGGGCGACGCAGTGGGTAAGCGCCCGCAGCCACGGCTGCGAATTGATGCACTGACCGAGGAGTGGCGAAACGGGGACGCCGGGGAAGGACGGGGCTCCGAGCTCTGTGAACCCGGGGGACTCCGCCACCAGGCAGGAGGTGCGTCTTGGAGGGCCCCCCACTAGGACCCGGTGGGGAGGATATCACCTGGCCCGACCAGGTGGCCCCCCGGGGCCGAAAGGCGTCTAGTACCCGCAAAATCAAACCTCAAACCTCAAACCTCATTATTGAATATTACGTTCCTACGTGCCTGACAGTAGTCCGGGACCTACCCACATCAACCAGGGGCACAGCTGGATTTGGTAGTACGGGTTTACATGAGATTTCACTTGTTGACTATCCTGATTCTTTGGTGGAGGCGCCAAGCATCAGGGTGCCTGATACCCCCCCCTCTACCCCTGCCCCATCCTTACCCCTGATTGAACTCTTGCCATATGTGTATCACACACTATTATACATACATTGAATCATATTGCCCATGAGTGTGGCTGGCTCAGGGGAGCCTGGTTACAATCGAAACAGGAATCATCCTGTATCTTCTGAGACCCCAGGCTTGACGGTGCAGTTGCCTGGTGACCTGCAAAAATTGCAGCTCTTGCTTTCTGTCCTCCCGGTAATGGCTCTTGTGTTGCCGGTTGTAGTGACGTGTTTTGGAGCATCGACGGGGTCGAGGGCTCCAGTGGCTGGTGACTATCCACTGGTACCAAAACAGAATTCTCTGACGCTTTGTCGGCGTCTCGAGTCGTCCCTGAGTGCCGATAGGCATTTGGGAGTGGACGCTTCTGAACATCGTGCTGAGGCCATACTAGTTAAAGCCATTCAGCTGGTTCAGGAAGGTGGCACGGGATGCCAGGAAATCCCCAGTATGGCGGAGTTACAACACACAGGTGAAGTGACTGAACCCCCAGAAGACCACTGTTTAAGGGACGATCCACAGTGGGCGCCAGATTGGTTTGAAGATGGGTGGGGTTATGAACGGAGGCAATGCCTGGAGTCACCGGCAACGCTCCCAGTCGCCGAGTGTGCTGATCTGCAGCAGCTCGACCTGTGGGCGGACATGGATGATATGTCCGCAGGGGTGTGCACGCCCTTGTCAAGGCCTCTTTCCAACAGTAAGGCTCAGAGGAGCCCAGCACAATCCTCAGATAGGAGGGTCCAGCATATAAAAACACAAGCAGGTTTCAAGAGGTACAGGAAACGTAAGATGGATGAAGTAAACCCAGTTCGACCAGAGGCTTTTGATCGGCTTGCGGCCTGGGCAGCCCGAGTTGATCCAGACAATAAGGAATTTCAGCTTTCCATTGATGTGTACAGTAATAGTGGGGGTTTGCAACGTCTTGTGATGGACGGGGCAAACCCCAGGTCAGCCTTAAACCGGCCATGGTCGGACAAGGCGGTATGGGTACATGCGCCTGAGTCCTTGTGGTCCCAGACTGTCACTAAAGTAATAGGTGAAGGTGCTAAGGGTTTGGCCCTTCTCCCGGTGCGTAACTCCAAACCTTGGTTTTGGGCTTTTGGGGAAATTGCCATTGACTGGATCGATGTGGAAGTGGGGTCCCCCCTTTTGATGAATTCGACCGGACAGCAATTGTGTACCACAGTTCAGTATCGTATTGTACTGTTTGACGCATATGGGACGGAACACCCCCCTGAGAGTGTTCAGAATGCATACAAGATCCCTCACACTGTCCCCAATGATGCTGATTGGAACGTCCTCACTGATCCTATCCCCAATACCCCTACTGCTCAGGACCTGTGCGCAGTCAATGACGTCGAATCCCAACGATCTCAAATGAACAGGAAGCAGCGACGAATACTTAAGAACAGGTGTGCGGATGATGAGAAACCCAGACCTACTGCCAAAAAGGGGTCTCTTGAAACTGAAGAGTTGTCAGAGGCCTCGATGGCTGAGGCGTCACCTGGACCAGTGTCTGAGAGTGACACAGATGAACCACCCCTGAAAGGGTCTGCAGAATATTCAACATCCCAGCGATTCACCTCTGAGGGAAAGGCCAAAATTGGATATGGCCATCGGGAAGGGGTGTTTAAAGATTCAGTGCAGGTTTTTGGTAGTTCATATGGCGCCAGGTCCAAGTATACCAGAAATGTACGATCAGTGATCCAGGCTGACGGAATGTGGCCTGGAGCTGAAAAGTATCATGATGCACTCCTGCAGCGCTTTGGGAGTACTGTATTTACCCCCAAACATGCTTCCCATATAACACCAGCTGCTCAAGAGGCGCGGGGTGAGCATGCCATTGTAAAGCTGGAGTCAATTGAGGGTGCAGAACCCAGGGCGGCCAAGCCCATCAGAGCAGTGGGATTGAGAGAAACTATGCTTCAGCAGAAGCTGAAAGATTTTGAGTTGCGTGGGTTTTTAAGGGAGGCACAGGCAAACCCCCAATGGGTCTCTAGGTGTTTCTTGGTGCCAAAGCCGGGAAGTAATAAGTGGCAATTAGTCATTGACTATCGCTGGCTTAATTTCCAGCTAAAGGGAAGAAATTTTCCAATTCCGGTCATTGAAGACCAATTGGCCAATCAGAGTGGAAATTGTTTCTTCACTCTGCATGATTTAGAGGATGGTATCCACCAGATGCACCTGGAGGAGGACAGCAAACACCTCACGGCGTTTTGCACTCCTTTTGGTGTGTTTGAGTGGAACGTCCTGCCAATGGGGGTCAAAGTGGGACTGGCGGCGTACCAGGAAATGGTACAGCACGTCACCAAGAAATGCCCCTCCTCCCGCCCATACATAGATGATATTCTTTCGGCGAATGGGAGGGAGGAGTTAGTGCCAGGGAAAGTGACAGTCAGTCAGAAACAGGAACCTGAGGTACTTGAAAAGTATTTTCAAAAACATTACGAAGACCTATTTTCCTTGTTTGAGGCGTTGGAACGGGCCATGCTCACTGTCAAACCGGAGAAATGTCATTTTTTGCGCAAGACAGTGAAGTATGTCGGGCACATCCATAGGGATGAGCGCCGTTTTCCCTGTCCGTCCAGGGTTGAGGCTGTCGCAAACTGGGACCATCGTACCATTACCACCCACAAGCGTCTCAAAGGGTTCTTGGGCTTTGTGGGGTGGTACCAAATATATATTGAAAATTTTGCCAAGCATGCCCAGCCCCTTATGGAGGCTCTGAAGGGCAACTATAGGTACGAGGCCCAGGATCCCAGTGCACCTGTTGCCAGGGACGCCACAGGATTACCAAAAAAACGTCGCAGGGTGAAATTGACAGGGAAGGAAGCGAAAATTGAATGAACGCCAGAGATGGTTGAGAATTTTCAAATTCTCAAGGACAAACTTGTCAAGTTTGTTGATGGGGACGGTCTCTGGCTTCCCAACCAACACGGTAAGTGGAGAATTGTTTGTGATGCCAGCGATTATGCAGTGGGAGGTGTGCTGGAGCAACAGCAGAACCCTCAGGATGAGAAAATTTGGAGGCCTGTTGCATTTTACAGCCGAAAATTGCAGGGTCAAAGGGCTGACGGAGTACATTTTCATAAAAATTTGGGGCAAATTGCCTGGACACCCTGTGAAAAAGAAACCTATGCCATTGTGACCTGTTTGCTCAAATTTCAGAGCTGGATCGGGGGCCAGGAAGTTAAGGTCCAAACAGATCAGAGTGCCATAGTAAAGTGGTATAAAGAGGAGTGGACCACAATTTCAGGTCCCCTCGGCCGCCGTGGGCGTTGGCATGAGTTCCTGAGCCGGTTCGATCTCTTTATTCAGTACCAGCCAGGAAAAGACAACGAAGCGGCGGATGCCCTCTCCCGTTGGGCATATCCGGCGGGAGAGGCGCAAGATACCAATTTTCACGGCAGTGACTGCAACTTGGAGGGTTGGCAAGCTGCAGAGAGGGCAGAGAGGGACGGAATCAGGCAGTTATTGCACAAGCAATACCCAGAAGGTTTTGAACCCGTGCGATCATCACAAACATTTTCTGTCAACAAACCCGCTGGGGATGAGCGAAAGGTGGAAAGTGTACAGATAGAAGGCTGGGATGCTCCCAGGGTTGAACGGGCGCTCAGGGAGGTCACCGTCTCATCTGTACACCAGGGTATGACAGATGAAATCTGTGGCATTGATTCTGAGGGACGTCAATTTTATGCCACGGACGAATTTTTCATGCATACTTGCCCTATTTCTGAACCTGGAACTGTTGCACTTCAGACACCCCCCTCAGAACTGTCTGTTGCTTCCACTCAGAGCACAGCGAAGTTATCCAGAGCAGAACGACGTCGGATTGGTCAGATGCAGTCCAAACCAGCTTCACGCAGGTACATGACTGTTTCACAGATGTATGTTGCATTTCAGCATATGTCTTGGCACTTACCAGGGATGTACAATCTGGTGCAACAGGATTCGGTGATGGGAGTCAGGGATATCAAGACCGTCAAGATACCCCCTGCAGTGGCAGTACTGACCAGGGATTGGTCCCCAGAATACGCACAGGACAATTTTTTTAGTCCTCACTGGGACAAAATTGTCGGTGACGAGTTTATTGACATAGAAGGGAAGGAGTATACTTTCCATGAAGGGAAGGTGAGGAGTCAAGGGAAGATATGTGTACCCACTGGCCTGTTAGACCAGGTGGTCAGAGCGACGCATGCATTCAGCCATCCTGGTGTACGTAAAACCAGAGAAATGATGGACCGCAAATATTCAGTGCGTTTCAAGGGTTCAGATCTGGATAAGTGTATTTCAGATGTGCTGCGAAGGTGCCCTGTTTGCCAGTCATGCAAACCACGCTGTGGCACTCAGCCGGAGGCTAGCCAGCCAGCCCCCATTCCTGAATTCCCTTTCAGCAGCATCTGCATCAATTTTTGCGATCTGTCCTCTGACCCTGTAGTAAGTAACTGCAATACCTACGATTATGTACTAGTCGTGGTTTGCCGGCTAACTGGTTATGTAGTCGCTCTGCCCTGTTCAAAAAAGGATTACAGCCGAACAGCTCGCTGAATTGTTTTTGGACAGAGTGGTTTGGTTTTATGGGATTGCCACAGCAAATCTTTAGTGATCATGACCATTTTGTCACTGCGAAATTATTCACAACGCTCTGTTCCTTGTCGGGCATCGACATGAAGCAGAGCCCCATTTACCGCCCTCGTTCTAATGGGCAAGCGGAGCGTGCAGTGCAGGTTGTCATTGACAGTCTGCAAACTTTTTTGGAGCAGACCAGGAAAAAGAATTGGGCTCAGTTACTGCCTTTGGCAGTCTGGGCTGCAACTGACAGTCCTGGTCCGGTACATGGGTATTCCCCCCTTTTTCTCCTTTTCGGTCGCCACCCAATTGGGTTTGGGGACTGCCCTGCTGTTATTCCTGAGCATGGGTCTCAGGATGCAGTCAAATCTTTTGCCGACATGATTACAAATTGGCAGTATGTACAGCGACAGCTACAGCGCATCCACGATGCGCAAGCAAAAAAGCTTTTAGCTGACCACCCAACCCATGTGTACCAGGAAGGGGAATATGTGTGGTACAGGGGGCACGATGAGGCTAAGAATTCCAAGCTCCACAGGGTGTGGACGGGGCCTGGAATGATTATGCAGCGTATGGGGCGAAACCAGTACCGAGTGAAAACGGAACGGAATCATGAGGTGGTTTTGGATAGCATGCGTGTCAAACCATACATATCAATGAAAGGGGAACGGGATCAAGAATTGACCCCTCCCCTGCACTACTATTCGGACTCTGACTTTCTGGTGGAGTCTGACACATACATACTTGAAAGAGTTTTGGACCACAGGGAAGTGGGCAAGGGTAAAAATAAACGATCAGGGTCCTCCGTGGGAAATTCCTAATTTCAGGTTGACAGACTACAATAAAATCTTTTCCTGAATTTTTCCGATATCACTGATTTCTGCCCACATATTAGGTATCACTCGATCCGCAATTTCCTGGTGCACACGCTGATCACAATTTCAACAACAGCTGTCCAAAAAATCCATCATGGGCAAAGATCGCACCGTGCCAAAAGCCGCAGATCCGAGCAAGTCTGTCGCAAATCGCGTGGCGCAATTCGAGAAAAGCGACCAACAGCTGAGGGATCACAGACGCAACGCGGCTCTTCGGGAAAGCAGAACAGATGAAAAAGGAAAGGAGAATGATCAACAACCCCAAACTCCCAAATCAAATCAGAAAACAAACGCCGAGAAAAACACTCCAGACGCAATTCCAAGCCAGAATGCGAGTTCAAGCCCAAACGGCAAATCCAAGCGCCACAAGACAAAATGGATTCAAAAAACCACCCCGCAACCAAACCGTGAAACGAAAGAGGCTGTCAACGACGACATCGTCATCAACACCCAACTTCATTACAATGAAAAGCCAACGGTGGATTTTGCCAAACTTTCAGAAAAGCGCAACAAGAGTTTCACTTTCATCCCTATGGAAGACTTGGAAACCCACCAAACCGCCAACGTTTTTGTGAACGACCCCAACGGCAACTCTCCATCCCAACTCCACCAAGACCTTCAAGATGAAAAAGTTCCGGAAGTCTATCAATTCCAATCTCAAGACAACCGTGTATACTCCGACTGCATTACCATGCTACCAACCGAGGACATCATCGCCCAATTTCACAAACAACCTCATGAAATACATTTTGGGGGCACCGACTACCAACACTATTTCAACGAGAAGTACGAGTATTCCGCTCCGTACCCAACGGAAGACCATGCACCAGCCATCAAAAATGCAAAATTGGTCACTCCCCAAAATATCACGACCCTCAACATCATGGCCAACCTCTACGAGTCCCAAACAAGAACTTTCATCATCACTCCCACCACAAATTACGATTTCAACAAGGACGCATCGCACAACACATCCGCACACGTGTCCATGTTGCTCAATGCTTTAGCGTCGCTTGCGCGTGCTAAAATACATGTAAGGGGTACGCTAATTCTTTTGGTGTCAGATCCGAGAGTGTGTGAAGCCACGACCGGGATTTGGGATTACTCTCAAGCCTACGCCAAAGCAAGGAGGTTCATGGTTGACCAAAAAATCTCCCAAAACTTTGTTCCGTTGAATATGGTCCTCAAGAATGATGCAAAAACCTTTTGACACTTGCTCCGCCCCAAACCCAGAGGGATATATTATGATTACTTTGGACAACCTTTCCGAGTTCCAATATACCCCGCCAAAATTCTCTCCTATTTCGCCGGGCCATGACCTAGCACAAGCCGAGGCTCTTACCTCTCCGCAACAAGAAGCCCGTCACACACCACCAATCACCGATTATGTCAGAATTGACATTTCGCGAGACCTCGAAGTCCTCACCGAGGAAGATGCTTTCCAATTTTTCAACAAACTAATCAAACCCGACCTCCAAGATGCCTCATCCATTACCTCCACCAATTGCGCACACTACCGCGGTGAGATAAAAAAAAGGGGCTCGCCCATTGGCAGCACCCATGCTCGTTTCGACATCGAAACCAACTCAGCCCTCTCCTCCCAAATTGCCAAAACCGTTCAAGCCCATTACCCACTAGACAGGAATCCACTCATTATGGCTTTCCCCTACAACCTCTCCGCCCATGAAAATACTTTCATGATCTCCGCCTCAAAAAGCTCCGCGAAAAACGGAGTCAAGCTTGAACCCACGAAGCTTCTCAATCGAGTGGCCTCTCTTGAAAAAATGAATTCGATCTTGCAATTCGCAATTCTACGCACCAAATACTCGGTATTGGTGCATCTGGATGTCCACTCCATTCCAAGCAACACCGAAACACGAGTTTCAAAACTCAAATGGATGAACGAACAATGCAAGAAAGCCGGCCTCACTTTTTTCAATCACGATAACACATATGCAGTTTTGTCCGACGCTCCACTAAGCTACCGTGCTAAACCCTCCTACACACCAACCGACGCCAAATCGGTGGTCATTTGTGCTCCACGCTCAATAAGTTTTAGAGACATCAACAAAGCAACTTCACTTTTTGGTACCTTCACCTCCATCCAACCGCTGGAATCCAACCCAAGTGGCAAATCACACCAATATTTTGAAGCGCTTCTCCAAAACTTGGGATCCAGTATCCTAGCGCACCAAGAAAAAGTTCAAGGCATCACTTTTACATCCGGTTCGCCCAACCGCTTGAAAAAACAAAACATCATTGATTCAATTGTGAAAGACCATGCCACTTCTAAATGGGAAGCCACACTCTTGGCCGCCAAAGAATTTGGCTCCGGGAAACAATTGCGCTCCATCAATGAGCGATTGATCGTGGCCAAGCCCCAATGACTCCCCACACACCCACACTCTTTCTTTCATTCAGTTTTCTATGTCTTCACTAAGTCACTGCTCAGAGATGCGGATTCCCTCCGTCCTCACTCCTCTCAATACCAACGGTATGATCTGTTTATCATGCTGCCGTTTCTCGAAGCGATTACATCTAACTATCCGCGATGCATCACCTCGCAAGATATTGTGCCACGCATCGTAAACAATGCGAACACACTGGAACGTACACTTTCCTCACAATGCTTCCCGCATGCCGTGTGGATTTCGTTCGCTCATCTTCGGGGTGTCAAGTTTTTGATTCATCCAAGCCACGAACGGGTACTCGTTTGCACGCCTAGTGTCACTCTGCCCTATCAGTCGCCAATAAGTGGCCTGACTGATCTCTGTCATGACCGGATGAAGAGTTTATCTTTTTGCAAGTGCTTCCTTCTTGACCCATTCGGGCCACGACTGCCAAAACGGCCTCACGTTAGACTCGATGACTCGTCAAGATCAAGGAATGTCTCGGAAGAGGTCAGTGTTAGACACGTGGTCCCATCTCTCTCATCATCATAACGCCGTCAATTGATATCCCCCTCCCACCGGGAGTCCCCCAACCACCAAATTACGATATCAACATTCACAAAGCACCTAAACCTACCACACCAACAGACAACTTAATCCACTCTAAAACACGTTTAACACTCACTACTCACAACACTGCCAAAAACATTGACAACCTAGACGCCATTATACTAAAGAAGGTCCCTACCAGGACCGGCCCCCGCTGTACCCCTTCCGCCTGTAACCCCTGCCGATTTGCTCCCGATCAACGATTGCATTGCTCAAAATCCAAGGTTCCCAATCCAAAAATATAGAAAATGAAATCCTCCTTCAACCCTGAATGGCAACCAGATCCCACAAATACAGCAATAACCCAATTCACAATCCAAATCAGGTTGCGGGCTTTCGTTCAGCACACCGGTATTCCCACGGTGGCGGGCATGTACAAGAATTGCACCAAGGAGAAAAGACCTGAAATTGGCACATGAACACAAATAAAGCAAAGTTGGGGAAAGAGGTAAACATACACATTCACAGCCATAAACCCCTCATTCCCTGGACTCAAGACCTTCCCTTGACTCACCAACATATTGCCCTGAACCAGGTCAAATGAGATGGCTAAATGCCATGTGTCACAAGTCATTACACAAACCCCAAAAATGTGTTCACCCACAAGCCTCTAAATCCTAGCCCAATAGGGGAGGTGGCGTGTCATGGCCTAGAGTGGCACTCAGGACCATGCCCTACCCTCACATAACCTTGGTTGGACTTGGAGTCGAATGAGCTTAGAGAAATGACCTATGAGTTTGAACTCATAACATGCCAAAAAACTGCCAATTCACACCATATTGGCCATACATCAAATATATGCTCAAAATTGAAGTTACCACCTATCCGAAGGCTAAAAGCATGCATCGAATCGAAGTCTAATATTCATGGAGGATATAGACCAAAGGTCAATGCCCATGTGCATCTCCACCTTACCCTCGAAACGCCTTCGGATATGGGCGCCACGCACTGCCCAAGTCAGCCCATGATCTTGAGACCAATTCTTGTGATCCTTCGTGCGCCAAGCCAAATGGAGTACGCGATCCGGCATATGGTGGTGTTCAACTCCAAAGCATATGCCAACATATGGACAACATACCATGGTTCGACTCTCCATAGGCTTCTTGCTGTTTGCTGACCAGGTAAGTACACAAAACGCAAAAATGAGCAAAAATTGAGGTCAAAAACATGAAAATATGACCAAATACAAAGTTGTCATGATAGTATATCTCTATGCTCACCCATGATATCCGCTCATGATTCAATACACAAATGATTGGAACCATTTGCGAACAATTCCCCCACTTGGATCCCCAATCGGGCGCATGGAGATACCTTCGCCACTAATATGTACATGCCCCATGAAAATGGGAGTGCACCCATGGATCTCTTTGTCAAACATACCATGAGCAATACATACGCGGTAGACTTAGTCTAGCGCTTTGAATTCCACAATTGGGACATGGGCACAGCCCTTGTCACGTATGGCTTCCCATCTCTTGGGCCACACGAAGATATATAACATGGGCGTGAGCATATCAAACATATACCATGCATACAACACATACCCTCAAAATATGGCTCCCACCATGATATACCATGTCCCTCCATTGACATAACTTCACGTTAAAAATACGTAGGAACCCAAGGAAAGTTGCTATGCAACCCTAACACTCATACGGTACACTCGAAAGTCACAATAAAATGTTCGGTTGCACGGTCCAAGAGTTACATATCAATTTATACCCTCTTGACCATTATCCCTTGCAACACCGGGCATGTGTACGCACCAAAGGCGTTTAATGCTTCCTAAATTAACTTGAGACTAAGGCGCTTGCAACCCAACCTTCCTTATTCTCTTTCCTCACACTCGCGCGTAGATATGGTCCTTCAAAGTGGTCCCACGATTCACTTTTGTTTCCCTTATATCTCCAAGTCAAATGGATGGCAAGTATAAGGGAAACCTGATTCAGGCATAGGGAAAGGAGTATGACCACTCGAAGAAGTCCAAATCAAGTGCGGCGATGTCGAAGTCGAAAATCCGATTTCGACATCGCGAAAAATTCTGATTAAAATTTCGAGTGCTTATTTAGAGAATTGCGGAAGCAACGAACCCTTTGCTGATGAAATCTGACCCTTCAACGGAATATCCGCCAAAATATCTGGAAATAACAGTTAACCAATCGGTTAACGCAAAATCGCGAGCCAACTGACGGTCGCCGATACATTGACCATCAGAACGAAAGGCTGAAAAATTACGGAAACATCATGATAATAAAACCCTGTTGATTCCTGATATTCTGAAATATAAATCTCCGCTGGCGGCGCCTCGGTACTGAATATTGCCGCTCATAGCCGCAATGACCCAACCTATCACACTGTCACATCGGGTTAGGTCAGGTGGATGGGAGAGTATGATATCAGCCAATGGCGGCTTGCCGGCACATAGATACACACCCCAAGTGACCCCAAGATGGCCACAGGGGTCCGAACCGGCTTCACCCCCCTTCTCAGAGCGTTGTTACCGCTCGGAAGTCATTGAAGAGAGGACGGGAGGACCCCAATGGGCTCCAACCCCCCCCTCCATGTCCCAAGGACACATGGAGGCCCCACACACGTCGTAGGCGTCCCCCATGCCCCATGGGAGGGGTGAGGACACTGAAAATCGGTGCCCTATGCCATATCCGGTCTCCTCTTGATCTACAACATGGACCAAGGGGATCAAAGATAGAAAAACGTCGTCGGTTGACCTAAATAAGTATACCACAATGAAATATATATGTGGAGATCGAGTGAAGGGGGTATATGGCCAATTAAGGCCGAAAAATACCCGGATGAACGCCCTCACCCGTCTCCCCAAGCACAGAAACAAACAAAATGCCAAAGGGGATTCATTACGGTGCTACAGCAGCAACCAAATGGACCAACAGGTCCTTGACATCCAAAGAAATATTCTTTTTCTTTGGGTAGTCCATCCAGACCGTGGTATACCTCGGCACGAAACTCCTCGGAGGTTCCCACGAATCCCTGGATGCGGCGAATCCCTTCCAACGGACTTTATCAAGCCTACACCGAGGCGTCCCCGGGTCCGGCTTGTCCGCCAGGATCTTCTCAGCGGTGAAGTCGTCGTCCTCACCCTCGTCGTCCGAGTCCACATCGCCGGCCGTGAACTCGAAGGTGACTGGGCGTCCGCTGGGGTCTGGTGCTCGAGGACGAAGCTGGGTATGGTCGCGGTCCAGGATCTTGTTATCCCCCACACGAACCGCATACACGTCCTGCCCGACCTTCCGCACGATTACCCCCGGCACATACCAAGATGCCTGCCGATGCCTGGACAGGACATCCTTGTGGTGCCGCTCCACCCACACGGTGTCTTGGAGAGCATACTTCTGGACCTTACCCTGCTTGAAGTACTTGGCCCTCTTGTCATGCTCGTCCTGAAGTGCCTTGCACACCTTGGCCGCCGTGTCGTCCGCCTCAGCCATCATGGCGTTCGCATCCCGGGTCACTTTGCCATGGTTCAACCACGGGAGAGTGCGTGACACTCGATCCCGTAGGAACAGGATGCGATGGGGCGACAGTCCAGTGGGCCCCGGAAGGTCATGGTACGCTTGGAGCACTCTCCACAGCGAATTGTACCAGTTCCGGCCCGGTTCGTCGATGTGCAGCTGGCGGAACTTCTCGAACATCTGCCGCCCGGCCACCTCAGCTCGGCCATTCGACCGGCTGTGGTACGCCACGGTCTTGGCGTGCCGAATGCCCATGTGCTTGACCCTTTTCCCTTGCTACACCGGGCATGTGTGCTCACCAAAGGCGTTTGATGCTTCCTAAATTCACTTGAGACTAAGGCGCTTGCAACCCAACCTTCTTTATTCTATCTCCTCACACTCGCGCGTAGATATGATCCTTCAAAGTGGTCCCACGATTCGCTTTTGTTTCCCTTATATCTCCAAGTCAAATGGGTGGCAAGTATAAGGGAAACCTGATTCGGGCATAGGGAAAGGAGTATGACCACTCGACGAAGTCCAAATCAAGTGCGGCGATGTCGAAGTCGAAAATCCGATTTCGACATCACGAAAAATTCTGATTAAAATTTCGAGTGCTTATTTAGAGAATTGCGGAAGCAACGAACCCTTTGCTGATGAGATCTGACCCTTCAACGGAATATCCGTCAAAATATCTGGAAATAACAGTTAACCAATCGGTTAACGCAAAATCGCGAGCCAACTGACAGTCGCCGATACATTGACTATCAGAACGAAAGGCTGAAAAATTACGGAAACATTATGATAATAAAACCCTGTTGATTCCTGATATTCCGATATATAAATCTCCGCTGGCGGCGCCTCGGTTCTGAATATGGCCGCTCATGGCCGGAATGGCCAAACCTATCACACTATCACATCGGGTTAGATCAGGTGGATGGGAGAGTATGATATCAGCCAATGGCGGCTTGCCGGCACATAGATACACACCCCAAGTGACCCCAAGATGGCCACGGGGGTCCGAACCGGCTTCACCCCCCTTCTCAGAGCGTTGTATCCGCTTGGAAACCAATGAAGAGAGGACGGGAGGACCCCAATGGGCTCCAACCCCCCCCCCATGTCCCAAGGACACATGGAGGCCCCACACACGTCGTAGGTGTCCCCCATGCCCCAAGGGAGGGGTGAGGACACTGATAATCAGCGCCCTACGCCATATCCGGTCTCCTCTTGATCTACAACATGGACCAAGGGGATCAAAGATAGAAAAACGTCGTCGGTCGACCTAAATAAGTATACCACAATGCAATATATATGTGGAGATCGAGTGAAGGGGGTATATGGCCGATCAAGGCCGAAAAATCCCCGGATGAACGCCCTCACTTGTCTCCCCATTCACAGAAACAAACAAAGTGCCAAGGGGGATCCATTATGGTGCTACAGCAGCTACCAAATGGACCAACACGTCCTTGACATCCAAAGAAATATCCTTTTTCTTTAGGTAGTCCATCCAGACCGTGGTGTACCTCGGCACGAAACTGCTCGGAGGTTCCCACGAGTCCCTGGATGCGGCGAATCCCTTCCAACGGACCTTGTAAAGCCTCCCCCCAGGCGTCCCCGGGTCCGGCTTGTCCGCCAGGATCTTCTCAGCGGTGAAGTCGTCGTCCTCACCCTCATCGTCCGAGTCCACATCGCCGGCCGTGAACTCGAAGGTGACTGGACGTCCGCTGGGGTCTGGTGCTCGGGGACGAAGCTGGGTATGGTCGCGGTCCAGGACCTTGTTATCCCCCACACGAACCGCGTATACGTCCTGCCCGACCTTCCGCACGATTACCCCCGGCACATACCAAGACGCCTCCCGATGCCTGGACAGGACATCCTTGTGGTGCCGCTCCACCCACACGGTGTCTTGGAGAGCATACTTCTGGACTTTTCCCTGCTTGAAGTACTTGGCCCTCTTGTCATGCTCGTCCTGTAGTGCCTTGCACACCTTGGCCGCCGTGTCGTCCGCCTCAGCCATCATGGCATTCGCATCCCGGGCCACTTTGCCATGGTTCATCCACGGGAGAGTGCGTGACACTCTATCCCGTAGGAACAGGATGCGATGGGGCGACAGTCCAGTGGGTCCCGGAAGGTGGTGATACGCCTGGAGCACTCTCCACAGCGAGTTATACCAGTTCCGTCCCGGTTCGTCAATGTGCAGCTGGCGGAACTTTTCGAACATCTGCCGCCCGGCCACTTCAGCACGGCCATTCGACCGGCTGTGGTACGCCACCATCTTGGCGTGCCGAATCCCCATGTGCTTACACATCGTCTTGAACCACGTCCCCACGAATTGACTGCCCCGATCGCTGCAGATGACAGCTGGGACATCGAAAATTGTCAACCAATGCCTGATCATGGCATTAACGACGGTCTTGGCCTGCAGCCCCACTCCATGCTTGTCCTTCTTGTCCTTCTTTTTGGACTTCTTGCCAGGGACTGCCACGATATACCCGCTGTGCCTGTCCACCGCCAGGATGACACAGTCGTAGGTCTCTCCGTCCACGGTGACCTCAGGCATGGCGAACACATCCATGGCCACGGACCGCATAGGGGCCTCCGGTATAGCCGTGTACACCGGGTTGCCCGCTGTGGAGTGGTTGGGGCTCTTCGTGGCCCGACACACGGCACAGTCGCTGCAGTACCTATCCAGGATGGCGTAGTACCCCGGAGGGAACTTGAAACGCCACTCCAGGTCCTGCTGCATCTTGTCTCGGCCAGGGTGCATGAGCTGGGCGTTGTGCCAATGGTCGATGAGCTCCTCCACTCGGTTTTCGGGCACCAGCAGCTTGTCCTTGAGGAACAACTTGTCGCCATCCTCGGTCAAACCCTCGGGCCATTCGTCGTCCGACGGGGCGCTCACGGCATTCCAGTACTTGCTCCAATGCTCGGATGCCGCATAGTCATCCGACCAGTCCTCTGTGAGCACCGACCTGACTAGCTCTACAGGGGCCACCATCCATTGCTCGAGGGTTTCCTCTCGAATAGCCTGGACTCGGGCGCCCCGGAACTTGGCCAGATCTGTACGGTTTGTCATCACCACAAAACACTTGACCCCCTCTTGCTCCATGACCTTCTCCATCTCAATGATGCGCTTGGCCTCCTCGGTTTCCTCGGCGTCCCCATGGCTGGATATGTCCATCCAAGCCTTGCCCGCGGGGTAGGCCCATCAACTGAGGCAATCCGCCACAGTGTTGTCCTTCCCTGGGACATATACGACGCTGAGGTCGAACTTGGCGAACGTCTCATGCCATCGGGCCCTCCTTACCGCCGGTCCCGAGGGGGTGTCGACCTGCTCCTTGTGCCAGCTCTGCAAGGACTGATGGTCCGTACAAACCACCACCGGTTGCAATCCGATGTGGCCAGACCACTTCCTGAGCGCACAAACAATGGCGTACGTCTCCTTCTCCCTCGCGGTCCATGTGCGGCGTTGGCCCTCGGCCAGGATCCGACTCCAAAACGCTACGGGTACGTGTGACCCGTCGTCCCGGACTTGCTCGAGGACTGCCCCCACGGCATAATCCGAGGCGTCTGTCCGGAGCACGAATCCCTTGTCCGGGTCCACCAGGAACAGCCCCAACTGCCCCAGGAGTCGCTCCTTCAGGCTGTTGAACGCATCCTCAGCCTCAGGGGTCCAGGCAAGCTTCTTCTTGCTCCCCTTCCGGCCATCGAACTTGCCCACTTGCAGCATCTTGTGCAGCGGCCCCGAGAGTTCTGCATACATCCGGACATAACCCGAATAATAGTTGCAGAACCCCATGAAGGACCGGAGTTCGCTGATGGTTTGGGGCTTCTCCCAGTGGTGCAGGGACGCCAGCTTCCCAGGCATGGGACGGCGTTGCCCGTGACCAACCACGTGACCCGCGAACTCGACTTCCTTCACAAAGAGTGAGGCTTTGGTGGGCTTGCACACCATGTTGTGCTTGTCCAACTCGCTGAGCACTGGGCGCAGATCCTTCTCATGCGCGTCGATGAGCTCGTCCTCAGTCATGTTCTCCGTGCCGGACCCGATGATGATGTCATCCACGAAGGGATCGGCACAGTCCCGGACAGGACTGAGTAGGTCCTCCATCATGCGCTGGAAAGCGGCGTTACCATTCTTGGCGCCCATAGGCACCACTTTCCACTGCATGGGCCCCAGCGGCGTCGACATCGCTGTGCAGGGCCTGGAGTCCGGGTGTAGCGGCATCTGGTGGTAACCGTGTTTCAGGTCCAACACCGTGAAAATCCGCTTTTTCTGTTGCTTTTGGAGGATGGAGTCGATCAGGGGAAGCGAGTACGAGTCGTGCTCGGTCTGCTCGTTCAAACCTCTGTAATCAACCACCAACCTCCACTCGCCCTTCTCCTTCTTGGGCACGATGAAGGCTGGGCTGGCCCACTCACTGTCGGAGGGTTCGATCCATCCCCGCTCAATGAACTCGGCCAACAGCTTCTTCATGGCCTCGGCCCGATCGCCCTGAAGTTGGTACTCCCGATGACGATAGATCTTCGGGTTCGGCTTCAGCTTGATCTTTGCTGTACCAAACCTCCCACGATCTGGAGGGTTCTTGTTGGCGACGCCACTGAATAGCCGCGGATAGGCCTTGATCAGCCTCTCCTTCAGCTCGGCGACCTTCGGGTTCTCCTGGGCCTCTTCAGCCGCTTGCTTCGGTATCGATACAACCAACCGCACTGCGGTATAGGCCTCTTCTGGGTCCGAATCCGACTTCTCCTCGTCCGATATGCCGTCTTCATCGTCGTGGGGTGCACTTCCCACCGATAATCTTCGAAAATTTGCGGCCTCGGGCTGGTGATTGTCGCTATCGACACCCATTCTTGGAAAATCCCATGTTGGTGGGTCCGACCCAACCGGACCATCGTATTGGTCCGCGATGTGATCCATGACCCTCGCCACGAACTCATCCTTCTCGTACTTGCCGGTGACCAACATCTTGTCATCCCACCAATGCGGAGATGTGACCATGGCCCGCCTCTTCTTGGCTGCCACACGGTCGTGCATCCCCATCCGCATGTAGTTGACGACGTCGTCGATCTCGGCGTGGGACAGGATGTCAATGCCATCAATAGGCTGATCCGTCCCCTCCTTGGGCTCAAACATGACCTTCATGGGCACCGCCTCCACCCTACGGATGAATGCTTCATCACCCGTGGGCTGGGCTTGCGCCCCATCCACCAGGAAAGCCTTGGTACCCCACGCTTGACCCTGGGAGGGCATTGATACACCCTTGGCGTCGATGAACAACTCCTCCTCTGGCCCGAATGACATCTCGTTCAGGGTGATGGAGTCCAGCGTCGACTTGAGACCCTCCAGCGGACATGGAGTGGATCCTATGCCGGTTATGACCAGGATCCCCTTCGCCCTATCCGCGACGATCTTCTCCACCGTACGTCTGGTGTTATCCAGGGAGCCATGCCAATACATGGGCCCCCACTCCTTCCAACCCCAATGCCTATGCCAGGCTGAGTCTCCTCGATGCCAATGCCTCCTACACTTCCGCAGAAGTGGGGCATCCCGGGAAGCGAAGACGTCTGTCTCGGGCGCTTCGGCTCCCAGCGTCTGGATCATCCTGGCGTACACTTGCGGCGCCATTCCATACTCCGTGAGCTGAACTCCACGGTCTCCTTTGGACTCGGCACCCACAGCTTGCACCGCTTGGACGATCCGATCCTCCTCCTCAGCATTCCATTGGGATGATCCGCATGCATAGTCCGTGGACAGCCATGTCAGGCATTCATCATCCTCCCGGACCAGCGTTGCACGATGGGGAAGGGCTCCAATGGCATTCGCCACCATGAAGTCATACCCCATGATCATATCCCAATCAGTAATGTCGGCCACATAGAAGTTCCCGGATAGAGTGCTTCTCTTCGCCTGATCAGGGCGGTTCAAGCGCTCATGCTCCCAGAATTCCATACTGATAGTGGCCTCATGGGTGCCCCCACCCATGATCTCTCCGTTGGCGACCTTCAGGCGTACCGGTCTACGGCTGGGCTGCGGGAGTTCCTCCTTGAACAACCCTCTCCGGACCAGGCTCACCTGGGCACCCGTATCCACCAACACATCCACCACCTTCTCCTCTCGTCCGCACCGTACGCGCACTTTCAAGTGCAACTGCCGCTCGTCGCCATGAGGTGTATGGACGACTCTCACGGCATGCAACTCTAGCACGTCCGGGTGCATCAGGACTTCAAGGGTATGGTCACGGATGGTGTAGATCTTGGGTTGGTCCTGCCCGTCCACGGGGCTCTTCGTGGTCGCTCCTTCCTTCTTGCCATGTCCCGTACCCACATGTACTTCCCTTGGCAGGGCGCTCCAGGGGTTGGGAGTAGCGAAACTCAGTGGTTTTGGCTCTTCTGGAGCCTTCTTCGGCACCCGATGTGCCTCGAACTCCTCAGGGACTCCACTGATTTTCAGAGGAGAGACCTCCGAGGTCCCACTCCCGTGGGGGCTCCTCTAAACTTGGCTTCCCGCAGCCCCTTCCGGCTGCGATCCGCCAGGACTTTGTCCACCACGTTGCTGGGCTTTGAGTTCCTCCAACGTCCTCAACATGTCCTCAGCAACCTCCTCGATCGACCTCACTCGTCGGTCTTGGCCAGGTCCACCACCATAGCCTCTTCCTCCGCCTTTTCCTTGGCCTTTGCCTTGGCCTTTTCCCCCGTCTCCGCCCTTCGCCTTCCAATCGGAAACCCGCTGCTCCTTGGGCTTCTTTTCGGGTTGAGCGGCGAAGTAGGCCTTCTTGTCCGCCTCATACACCTTGCACTGACGGTGGTCGTGTGCATGGTTGTTTCCCTTGCCATAACAGACCCAGCACCCGTCGTGCTGAGACCTGTACTCTCGGAACGAGAGCGGTGGGTTCCCGATCCTCCTTGGCTCTTTGTTCTTCTTGGGTCCCACCTGGCTCCATCTGGACCTATCCTGCCCATGGTTCCTCACGTTGTGCGCCTCCTCGTGATCCTCCCGGGTCCAGTGGTCTTGGCCACTTCCACTACCATCCTCCGCAGAGTTGGCCGTGTCCTCCTGGATATCTCGCTGATGGCGGTCTTCTCGGTGGCCTCGTTGTCCATGACCATGTCGATCCTGCACGTGGGCCTCGTTCTTCGCATTGAGCTTCAACTCCACCGTGATGTACTTCACGATCTCGTCCAGGCTCATGCGGGCGAAGATGACTTGCATCCTCAACGGCTCCCCGCGCCTCCACTCCACGTTGTTGAGGCGCAGCAACCTTTGCCCCATGGAGTCCCCGAATACCTCCACGTACACGGCGTTCTTCAGTCCCAACATCCGGTCGGGTTCGCCCAGGTTCCTCCTGAAGAACCCCATGATACCCGCATGGGTATCCTCCGCCGCCATGATCCTCACCGCCACCCGTCCCTTGGCGCGCTTCTTCTCCTCGTCCTCCACTCTCCTCTTCCAGCTGCCGGGGAGGACGTCCTTCAGGAGGTGGCGGATCTCGCTGGCCTCGTTCCAATCCTCCACCAGCTTGAGGCATCTGCGGTACTTCCGCAGATACCGGTTCCACTCCCGGACCCGCAACTCACCGCG
The DNA here is from genome assembly GCA_964036045.1 of Eutreptiella sp. 'Long Island Sound 2002'. NCBI lineage: Eukaryota > Euglenozoa > Euglenophyceae > Eutreptiales > Eutreptiaceae > Eutreptiella > Eutreptiella sp. 'Long Island Sound 2002'. Next base: position 105,181,876 of record OZ038380.1, read on the forward strand.
GTCCAGCGGCAGTGGAATGGACCACAGGTCCTCAAGCTTCTGGTTCGGAGCGTCCACCCGCTCCTCATCCTCCAGCCACTGGAGGCAGGCCTGCTCCGTCCGGATCAATCCTTCCCGGATCTGATCCCGCAGCTCCTCCTTCAGGTCCTGCGCCAGCTGGTGTGGGAATGTCCGGCATACCCACTTGTCCCGCGGCGCTCCCCGCATCTCGCCGACGACCTCCTCGGCGAAGTCCTCCCAGTCCAGGATGAAGTCATCCAGGTTGGACGGGTTCCCGTCGTAATAGGGGATTTTGATTCCCCTGAGGTCGTCAATCCTGATGGCGTCTCCGACGTCTCCAGCCACCACTCCACCGAGACGGATACCACCTGTGGCCGGGGGGTGTGAGTACACTCCCCGTACATCCCTCTCCTCCATGGAGTGCGGTCCAGTTGGGCCTGAACCCATGGGGTTTGGAATGCGGGAAGGATTTGCCCCATCGGCCGTCCATATCCCCGTATTGGGATCCTTCGCCCACAGGTTTCCGCTTGGATGGCCTCGACCATGTCCGTCGGCGCTTCCCATGGTTCGCCCCTGCATGGTCTGGTTCTGGATCTCGATCTTCTCTTCCGCATAGACTGCCATATTCGTCGTGAGCGGTACCTCCTGGGCGGCATGGGACATCTGTACCGTCAGGCTCCTCGGGTCCGTGGTCACGTGCCCTTCCCGCATGGACCCAGCCGGTGCCGTGTGTTCCCCGAGCATTGTGGATTCGCTGAATAGGGGAACATACGGCAGCGCACCCGGGTCAACACGCGGAGGCGCGTATGGTGCCTCTGCAGGGCCGCCCATGGGTTTCTCCATGGCGCTCCTGAGGGTCTTAACCCGCTCCACCAGCTCCACCGCGGCCGGTTTTGCCGGGAGCTCCGGACCCGAGGCGAGGGGCTGTCGCTCCTCTAGCCTTCTCAGGCGTCCCGACATGTCCTCCACTAAGTGGAGGAGGCTGTCCACCACTTGCTGCTGCTTCTGCAGGGCCAGCTCCAGATTCTCCCGGTACCGGGCCTGATCCGCTCGCAGCTCCTCCATGTGGTTCTCCGCGGCCGACTGGTCGTCCAGGATCCCCGGGACGTCCTCCTCTAGAGCGTCCTTGGCGTTGTCCAGCCGGTCAAGGTGATGCACGATGGCGTCCATCCCCATCTTCGGGTACTTGCCCATGAGGAAGGACACGTGCTCGCAGTGGCACGCAGCGTGCTTTCCGCCGGATTCAGCGCAACCCGCGGTTCCCGGCACCTCAGACTCATCGCCCATGGGCGTATCGCCTATGGCGTCCGTCTCTGGTCCCGTGTGCCGGGGCACAGGTGCCGTCCGGGCCCTGGCTGGCCTCTCCAAGCCCTCGGCGTCGTGCTGCAGGGCGGGCTCAGGGGCCGTATGCGCCCTGACGATCGGCGCGGGCGTCTCCGGCTCCGAAGGTGGCTCGTAGGCTGTCCGATAGCCCTCGGAGTGGCCCTCGGATTCCGAAAGCCTGACCGGGCTGGGGTCCGTGTCCATAGCCCCGGCGTCCCTTGCCGCGGACTTGGGTGACCCGCGCTTCCGGTAGCGCCGGGCCCGTCCTCCACTGCTGCCTGAATGGCAGGCCTCATCAGAGTCCTCCGCGGCGGAGCGGAGGTTGCATGCCTTTCGGCAGCGACGCTCACACATGGAGACCAGGTCCTCCATATCACGTCCTCCTCTTCCCGAGTGTCGTTGTTCTCTTCGGGCTTCAACTTCCGGAGTTCGCCATGCTCTTGAACGTCTCGGTCCTTCTATGGCTCCAATGTCCGGCGTGGTCTCCACGGAGTCCACAATACGCACCCGGGGCGTACTTGGGCAGGGCTCATAAGGGCCCAAGTCCCCGGGTCGGCGGTTGGTAGGGGCAGCAGGTAAGCCTCTGCTACCATAAAGAAGGTCCCTACCAGGACCGGCCCCCGCTGTGCCCCTTCCGCCTGTAACCCCTGCTGATTTACTCCGGATCAACGATTGCATTCCTCAATTTCCAGGGTCCAAATCCAAAGATATAGAAATAAAATCCTCCTTCAAACCTGAAACAGCAACCAGATCCCACAAGTACAGCAATAACCCAATTCACAATCCAAATCAGGCTGCGGGCTTTCGTTCAGCACACCGGTATTCCCACGGTGGCGGGCATGTACAAGAATTGCACCAAGGAAGAAAGCCCTGAAATTGGCATATGAACACAAATAAAGCAAAGTTGGGGAAAGAGGTAAACATACACATTCACAGCCATAAACCCCTCATTCCCTGGACTCAAGACCTTCCCTAGACTCACCACCATATTGCCCTGAACCAGGTCAAATGAGATGGCTGAATGCCATGTGTCACAAGTCACTACACAAACCCCAAAAATGTGTTCACTCCCAAGCCTATAAATCCTAGCCCAATAGGGGAGGTGGCGTGTCATGGCCTAGAGTGGCACTCAGGACCATGCCCTACCCTGACATAACCTTGGTTGGACTTGGAGTCGAATGGGCTTACAGAAATGACCTATGAGTTTGAACTCATAACATGCCACAAAACTGCCAATTCACACCATATTGGCCATATATCAAATATATGCTCAAAATTGAAGTTACCACTTATCCAAAGGCTCCAAGCATGCATCGAATCGAAGTCTAATATTCATGGAGGATATAGACCAAAGGTTAATGCCCATGTGCATCCCCACTTTACCCTCGAAACCCCTTCGGATATGGGCGCCACGCACTGCCCAGGTCAGCCCATGATCTTGAGACCAATTCTTGTGATCCTTCGTGCGCCAAGCCAAATGGAGTATGCGATCCGGCATATGGTGGTGTTCAACTCCAAAGCATATGCCAACATTTGAACAACATACCATAGTTCGACTCTCCATAGGCTTCTTGCTGATTGCCGACCAGGTAAGTACACAAAATGCAAAAATGAGCAAAAATTGAGGTCAAAAATATGAAAATATGACCAAATACAAAGTTGTCATGATAGTATATCTCTATGCTCACCCATGATATCCGCTCATGGTTCAAGACACAAATGATTGGAACCATTTGCGAACAATTCCCCCACTTGGATCCCCAATCGGGCGCATGGAGATACCTTCGCCACTAATATCTACATGCCCCATGAAAATGGGAGTGCACTCATGGATCTCTTTGCCTAACATACCATGAGCAATACATATTCGGTAGACTTAGTCTAGCGCTTTGAATTCCACAATTGACACATGGGCAAAACCCTTGTCACGTATGGCTCCCCATCTCTTCGGCCACACGAAGATATATAACATGGGCGTGAGCATATCAAGACATATACGATGCATATAAAACATACCCTCAAAAGTGGCTCCCATCATGATATGCCATGCCCCCCCATGGACATAACTTCACGTTAAAAATACGTAGGAACCCAAAGAAAGTTGCTATGCAACCCCAACACTCATGCGGCACACTCGAAAGTCGCATTAAAATATTCGGTTGCACGGTCCAAGAGTTATATATCACTTTATACCCTCTTGACCCTTTTCCCTTGCTACACCGGGCATGTGTGCTCACCAAAGGCGTTTGACACTTCCTCAATTAACTTGAGACTAAGGCGCTTGCAACCCAACCTTTCTTATTCTATCTCCTCACACTCGCGCATAGATATGATCCTTCAAAGTGGTCCCACGATTCGCTTTTGTTTCCCTTATATCTCCAAGTCAAATGGGTGGCAAGTATAAGGGAAACCTGATTCGGGCATAGGGAAAGGAGTATGACCACTCGACAAAGTCCAAATCAAGTGCGGCGATGTCGAAGTCGAAAATCCGATTTCGACATCGCGAAAAATTCTGATTAAAATTTCGAGTGCTTATTTAGAGAATTGCGGAAGCAACGAACCCTTTGCTGATGAGATCTGACCCTTCAACGGAATATCCGTCAAAATATCTGGAAATAACAGTTAACCAATCGGTTAACGCAAAATCGCGAGCCAACTGACAGTCGCCGATACATTGACTATCGGAACGAAAGGCTGAAAAATTACGGAAACATTATGATAATAAAACCCTGTTGATTCCTGATATTCCGATATACAAATCTCCGCTGGCGGCGCCTCGGTTCTGAATATGGCCGCTCATAGCCGGAATGGCCAAACCTATCACACTATCACATCGGGTTAGATCAGGTGGATGGGAGAGTATGATATCAGCCAATGGCGGCTTGCCGGCACATAGATACACACCCCAAGTGACCCCAAGATGGCGACGGGGGTCCGAACCGGCTTCAACACATCGTCTTGAACCACGTCCCCACGAATTGACTGCCCCGATCGCTGCAGATGACAGCTGGGACATCGAAAATCGTCAGCCAATGCCTGATCATGGCATTAGCGACGGTCTTGGCCTGCAACCCCACTCCATGCTTGTCCTTCTTGTCCTTCTTTTTGGACTTCTTGCCAGGGACCGCCACGATATACCCACTGTGCCTATCCACCGCCAGGATGACACAGTCGTAGGTCTCTCCTTCCACAGTGACCTCAGGCATGGCGAATACATCCATGGCCACGGACCGCATAGGGGCCTCCGGTATAGCCATATACACCGGGTTGCCCGCTGTGGAGTGGTTGGGGCTCTTCGTGGCCCGACACACGGCACAGTCGCTGCAGTACCTATCCAGGATGGCGTAGTACCCCGGAGGGAACTTGAAACGCCACTCCAGGTCCTGCTGCATCTTGTCTCGGCCAGGGTGCATGAGCTGGGCGATGTGCCAATGGTCTATGAGCTCCTCTACTCGGTTCTCGGGCACCAGCAGCTTGTCCTTGAGGAACAACTTGTCCCCATCCTCGGTCAAGCCCTCAGGCCACTCGTCGTCCGACGGGGCGCTCACGGCATTCCAGTACTTGCTCCAGTGCTCGGATGCCGCGTAGTCATCCGACCAGTCCTCTGTGAGCACCGACCTGACTAGCTCTACAGGGGCCACCATCCACTGCTCGAGGGTTTCCTCTCGGATAGCTTGGACGAGGGCACCCCGGAACTTGGCCAGGTCCGTACGGTTCGCCATCACCACAAAGCACTTGACCCCCTCTTGCTCCATGGTCTTCTCCATCTCAATGATGCGCTTGGCCTCCTCGGTCTCCTCGGCGTCCCCATGGCTGGATATGTCCATCCAAGCCTTGCCCGCGGGGTAGGCCCATCGACTGAGGCAATCTGCCACAGTATTGTCCTTCCCCGGGACGTATACGACGCTGAGGTCGAACTTGGCGAACGTCTCATGCCATCGGGCCCTCCTTGCCGCCGGTCCCGAGGGGGTGTCGACGTGCTCCTTGTGCCAGCTCTGCAAGGACTGATGGTCCGTACAAACCACCACCGGTTGCAATCCGATGTGGCCAGACCACTTCCTGAGCGCACAAACAATGGCGTACGTCTCCTTCTCCCTCGCGGTCCAGGTGCGGCATTGGCCCTCGGCCAGGATCCGACTCCAGAACGCCACGGGTACATGTGACCCATCGTCCCGGATCTGCTCGAGGACTGCCCCCACAGCATAGTCCGAGGCGTCCGTCCGTAGCACGAATCCCTTGTCCGGGTCCACCAGGAATAGCCCCAACTGCCCCAGGAGTCGCTCCTTCAGGCTGTTGAACGCATCCTCGGCCTCAGGGGTCCAAGCAAGCTTCTTCTTGCTCCCCTTCCGGCCATCGAACTTGCCCACTTGCAACATCTTGTGCAGCGGCCCCGACAGTTCTGCATACATCCGGACATAGCCCGAATAGTAGTTGCAGAACCCCATGAAGGACCGGAGTTCGCTGATGGTCTGGGGCTTCTCCCAGTGGTGCAGGGACGCCAGCTTCCCAGGCATGGGACGGCGTTGCCCGTGACCAACCACGTGACCCGCGAACTCCACTTCCTTCACGAAGAGTGAGGCTTTGGTGGGCTTGCACACCATGTTGTGCTTGTCCAACTCGCTGAGCACTCGGCGCAGATCCTTCTCATGCGCGTCGATGAGCTCGTCCTCAGTCATGTTCTCCGTGCCGGACCCGATGATGATGTCATCCACGAAGGGATCGGCACAGTCCCGGACAGGACTGAGTAGATCCTCCATCATGCGCTGGAAAGCGGCGTTGCCATTCTTGGCGCCCATAGGCACCACTTTCCACTGCATGGGCCCTAGCGGCGTCGACATCGCTGTGCAGGGCCTGGAGTCCGGGTGTAGCGGCATCTGGTGGTAACCGTGTTTCAGGTCCAACACCGTGAAAATCCGCTTTTTCTGTTGCTTTTGGAGGATGGAGTCGATCAGGGGAAGCGAGTACGAGTCGTGCTCGGTCTGCTCGTTCAAACCTCTGTAATCAACCACCAACCTCCACTCACCCTTCTCCTTCTTGGGCACGATGAAGGCTGGGCTGGCCCACTCACTGTCGGAGGGTTCGATCCATCCCCGCTCAATGAACTCGGCCAACAGCTTCTTCATGGCCTCGGCCCGATCGCCCTGAAGTTGGTACTCCCGATGACGATAGATCTTCGGGTTCGGCTTCAGCTTGATCTTTGCTGTACCAAACCTCCCACGATCTGGAGGGTTCTTGTTGGCGACGCCACTGAATAGCCGCGGATAGGCCTTGATCAGCCTCTCCTTCAGCTCGGCGACCTTCGGGTTCTCCTGGGCCTCTTCAGCCGCTTGCTTCGGTATCGATACAACCGACCTCACTGCGGTATAGGCCTCTTCTGGGTCCGAGTCCGACTTCTCCTCGTCCGATATGCCGTCTTCATCGTCGTGGGTCGCGATTCCCACCGATAATCTTCGAAAATTTGCGGCTTCGGGCTGGTGCTCGTCGCTACTGTTTCCCACTCTTGGAAAACCCCACGTTGGTGGGTCGGACCCAACCGGACCATCGTATTGGTCCGCGATGTGATCCATGACCCTCGCCACGAACCCATCCTTCTCGTACTTGCCGGTGACCAACATCTTGTCATCCCACCAATGCGGAGATGTGACCATGGCCCGCCTCTTCTTGGCTGCCACACGGTCGTGCATCCCCATTCGCATGTAGTTGACGACGTCGTCGATCTCGGAGTGGGACAGGATGTCAATTCCATCCAATGGCTGATCCGTCCCCTCCTTGGGCTAGAACATGACCTTCATGGGCACCGCCTCCACCCTACGGATGAATGCTTCATCACCCGTGGGCTGGGCTTGCGCCCCATCCACCAGGAAAGCCTTGGTACCCCACGCTTGACCCAGGGAGGGCATTGATAAACCCTTGGCGTCGCTGAACAACTCCTCCTCTGGCCCGAATGACATCTCGTTCAGGGTGATGGAGTCCAGCGTCGACTTGAGACCCTCCAGCGGACATGGGGTGGATCCTATGCCGGTTATGACCAGGATCCCCTTCGCCCTATCCGCGATGATCTTCTCCACCGTACGTCTGGTGTTATCCAGGGAGCCATGCCAATACATGGGCCCCCACTCCTTCAAACCCCAATGCCTATGCCAGGCTGAGTCTCCTCGATGCCAATGCCTCCTACACTTCCGCAAAAGTGGGGCATCCCGGGAAGCAAAGACGTCCGTCTCGGGCACTTCAGCTCCCAGCGTCTGAATCATCCTGGCGTACACTTGCGGCGCCATTCCATACTCCGTGAGCTGAACTCCACGGTCTCCTTTGGACTTGGCACCCACAGCTTGCACCGCTCGGACGATCCGATCCTCTTCCTCAGCATTCCATTGGGATGATCCGCATGCATAGTCCGTGGACAGCCATGTGAGGCATTCATCGTCCTCCCGGACCAGCGTTGCACGATGGGGAAGGGCTCCAATGGCGTTGGCCACCATGAAGTTGTACCCCATGATCATATCCCAATCGGTAATGTCGGCCACATAGAAGTTCCCGGATAGAGTGCTTCTCTTCGCCTGATCAGGGCGGTTCAAGCGCTCATGCTCCCAGAATTCCATACTGATAGTGGCCTCATGGGTGCCACCACCCATAATCTCTCCGTTGGCGACCTTCAGGCGGACCGGTCTCCGGCTGGGCTGCAGGAGTTCCTCCTTGAACAACCCTCTCCGGACCAGGCTCACCTGGGCACCCGTATCCACCAACACATCCACCACCTTCTCCTCTCGTCCACACCGTACTCGCACCTTCAAGTGCAACTGCCGCTCGTCGCCATGTGGTGTATGGACGACTCTCACGGCATGCAACTCTAGCACGTCCAGGTGCATCAGGACTTCGAGGGTATGGTCACGGATGGTGTAGATCTTGGGTTGGTCCTGCCCGTCCACGGGGCTCTTCGTGGTCGCTCCTTCCTTCTTGCCATGTCCCGTACCCACATGTACTTCCCTTGGCAGGGCGCTCCAGGGGTTGGGAGTAGCGAAACTCAGTGGTTTTGGCTCTTCTGGAGCCTTCTTCGGCACCCGATGTGCCTTCGCTTTCTCTGGGATTCCACTGATTTTCGGAGGAGAGACCTCCGAGGTCCCACTCCCGTGGGGGCTCCTCTAGACTTGGCTTCCTGCAGCCCCTTCCGGCTGCGATCCGCCAGGACTTTGTCCTCCACGTTGCTGGGCTTTGAGTTCCTCCAACGTCCTCAACATGTCCTCAGCAACTTCCTCGATCGACCTCACTCGTCGGTCTTGGCCAGGTCCACCACCATAGCCTCTTCCTCCGCCTTTTCCTTGGCCTTTGCCTTGGCCTTTTCCCCCGTCTCCGCCCTCTGCTTTCCAATCAGAGATCCGCTGCTCCTTGGGCTTCTTCTCGGGGTGGGCTGCGAAGTAGGCCTTCTTGTCCGCCTCATACACCTTGCACTGACGGTGGTCGTGTGCATGGTTGTTTTCCTTGCCATAACAGACCCAGCACCCGTCGTGCTGAGACCTGTACTCCCGGAACGAGAGCGGTGGGTTCCCGATCCTCCTTGGCTCTTTGCCCTTCTTGGGTCCCACCTGGCTCCATCTGGACCAATCCTGCCCATGGTTCTTCACGTTGTGCGCCACAAACGCGAAGAAATGGGCCTCCTCGTGATCATCCCGGGACCAGTGGTCTTGCCCACTTCCACTACCATCCTCCGCGGAGTTGGTCGGGTCTTCCTGGATCTCCCGATGATGGCGGTCTTCTCCGTGTCCTCGTTGTCCATGACCGTGTCGATCCTGCACGTGGGCCTCGTTCTTCGCATTGAGCTTCAACTCCACCGTGATGTACTTCACGATCTCGTCCAGCCTCATGCGGGCGAAGATGACTTGCATCCTCAGCGGCTCCCCGCGCCTCCACTCCACGTTGTTGAGGCGCAGCAACCTTTGCCCCATGGAGTCTCCAAACACCTCCACATACACGGCGTTCTTCAGTCCCAACATCCGGTTGGGTTCGCCCAGGTTCCTCCTGAAGAACTCCATGATACCCGCATGGGTATCCTCCGCCGCCATAATCCTCACCGCCACGCGCTTCTTCGCCCTCTTCTTCTCCTCGTCCTCCACTCTCCTCTTCCAGTTGCCGGGGAGGACGTCCTTCAGGAGGTGGCGGATCTCGCTGGCCTCGTTCCAATCCTCCACCAGCTTGAGGCATCTGCGGTACTTCCGCAGATACCGATTCCACTCCCGGACCCGCAACTCACCGCGGTCCAGCGGCAGTGGAATGGACCACAGGTCCTCCAGCTTTTGATTCGGAGCGTCTACCCGCTCCTCATCCTCCAACCACTGGAGGCAGGCCTGCTCCGTCCTGATCAGTCCTTCCCGGATCTGATCCCGCAGCTCCTCCTTCAGGTCCTGCGCCAACCGGTGTGGGAATGTCCGGCATACCCACTTGTCCCGCGGCGCTCCCCGCATCTCGCCGACGACCTCCTCGGCAAAATCCTCCCAATCCAGGATGAAGTCATCCAGGTTGGAGGGGTTGCCCTCGTAGTAGGGGATTTTGATTCCCCTGAGGTCGTCAATCCTGATGGCGTCTCCGACGTCTCCAGCCACCACTCCACCGAGACGGATACCACCTGTGGCCGGGGGGTGTGAGTACACTCCCCGTACATCCCTCTCCTCCATGGAGTGCGGTCCAGTTGGGCCTGAACCCATGGGGTTTGGAATGCGGGAAGGATTAGCTCCATCGGCCGTCCATATCCCCGTATTGGGGTCCTTCGCCCACAGGTTTCCGCCTGAATGACCTCGACCATGTCCGTCTGCGCTTCCCATGGTTCGCCCCTGCATGGTGTCGATCTTCTCTTCCGCATAAACTACCATGTTCGTCGTGATCGGTACATCCTGGGCGGCATGGGACATCTGTACCGTCAGGCTCCTCGGGTCCGTGGTTACGTGCCCTTCCCGCATGGACCCAGCCGGTGCCGTGTGTTCCCCGAGCATTGTCGATTCGCTGAACATGGGAACAAACGGCAGCGCACCCGGGTCAACACGCGGAGGCGCGTAGGGTGCCTCTGCAGGGCCGCCCATGGGTTTCTCCATGGCGCTCCTGAGGGTCTTAACCCGCTCCACCAGCTCTACCGCGGCCGGCTTTGCCGGGAGCTCCGGACCCGAGGCGAGGGGCTGTCGCTCCTCTAGCCTTTTCAGGCGTTCCGACATGTCCTCCACTAAGTGGAGGAGGCTGTCCACCACTTGCTGCTGCTTCTGCAGGGCCAGCTCCAGATTCTCCCGGTACCGGGCCTGATCCGCTCGCAGCTCCTCCATGTGGTTCTCCGCGGCCGACTGGTCGTCCAGGATCCCCGCGACGTCCTCCTCCAGAGCGTCCTTGGCATTGTCCAGGCGGTCAAGGTGATGCACGATGGCGTCCATCCCCATCTTCGGGTACTTGCCCATGAGGAAGGACACGTGCTCGCAGTGGCACGCAGCGTGCTTTCCGCCGGATTCAGCGCAACCCGCGGTTCCCGGCACCTCAGACTCATCGCCCATGGGCGTATCGCCTATGGCGTCCGTCTCTGGTCCCGTGTGCCGGGGCACAGGTGCCGTCCGGGCCCTGGCTGGCCTCTCCAAGCCCTCGGCGTCGTGCTGCAGAGCGGGCTCGGGGGCCGTATGCGCCCTGGCGATCGGCGCGGACATCTCCGGCTCCGAAGGTGGCTCGTAGGCTGTCCGATAGCCCTCGGAGTGCCCTTCGGATTCCCACAGCCTGACCGGGCTGGGGTCCGTGTCCATAGCCCCGGCGTCCCTTGCCGCGGACTTGGGTGACCCGCGCTTCCGGTAGCGCCGGGCCCGTCCTCCACTGCTGCCTGAATGGCAGGCCTCATCAGAGTCCTTCGCGGCGGAGCGGAGGTTGCATGCCTTTCGGCAGCGACGCTCGCACATGGAGACCAGGTACTCCATGTCACGTCCTCCTCTTCCCGAATGTCGTTCTTCTCTTCGGGCTTCAACTTCCGGAGTTCGCCATGCTCTTGAACGTCTCGGTCCTTCTATGGCTCCAATCTCCGGCGTGGTCTCCACCGAGTCCACAATACGCACCCGGGGCGTACCTGGGCAGGGCTCATAAGGGCCCAAGTCCCCGGGTCGGCGGTTGGTAGGGGCAGCAGGTAAGCCTCTGCTACCATAAAGAAGGTCCCTACCAGGACCGGCCCCCGCTGTACCCCTTCCGCCTGTAACCCCTGCCGATTTGCTCCTGATCAACGATTGCATTGCTCAAAATCCAAGGTTCCCAATCCAAAAATATAGAAATTAAGATCCTCCTTCAACCCTGAATGGCAACCAGATCCCACAAATACAGCAATAACCCAATTCACAATCCAAATCAGGTTGCGGGCTTTCGTTCAGCACACCGGTATTCCCACGGTGGCGGGCATGTACAAGAATTGCACCAAGGAAGAAAGCCCTGAAATTGGCACAGGAACACAAATAAAGCAAAGTTGGGGAAAGAGGTAAACATACACATTCACAGCCATAAACCCCTCATTCCCTGGACTCAAGACCTTCCCTTGACTCACCAACATATTGCCCTGAACCAGGTCAAATGAGATGGCTGAATGCCATGTGTCACAAGTCATTACACAAACCCCAAAAATGTGTTCACTCACAAGCCTCTAAATCCTGGCCCAATAGGGGAGGTGGCGTGTCATGGCCTAGAGTGGCACTCAGGACCATGCCCTACCCTGACATAACCTTGGTTGGACTTGGAGTCGAATGAGCTTAGAGAAATGACCTATGAGTTTGAACTCATAACATGCCAAAAACTGCCAATTCACACCATATTGGCCATACATCAAATATATGCTCAAAATTGAAGTTACCACCTATCCGAAGGCTCCAAGCATGCATGGAATCGAAGTCTAATATTCTTGGAGGATATAGACCAAAGATTAATGCCCATGTGCATCCCCACTTTACCCTCGAAACCCCTTCGGATATGGGCGCCACGCACTGCCCAAGTCAGCCCATGATCTTGAGACCAATTCTTGTGATCCTTCGTGCGCCAAGCCAAATGGAGTACGCGATCCGGCATATGGTGGTGTTCAACTCCAAAGCATATGCCAACGTATGAACAACATACCATGGTTCGACTCTCCATAGGCTTCTTGCTGTTTGCTGACCAGGTAAGTACACAAAACGCAAAAATGAGCAAAAATTGAGGTCAAAAACATGAAAATATGACCAAATACAAAGTTGTCATGATAGTATATCTCTATGCTCACCCATGATATCCGCTCATGATTCAATACACAAATGATTGGAACCATTTGCGAACAATTCCCCCACTTGGATCCCCAATCGAGCGCATGGAGATACCTTCGCCACTAATATCTACATGCCCCATGAAAATGGGAGTGCACCCATGGATCTCTTTGTCAAACATACCATGAGCAATACATACGCGGTAGACTTGGTCTAGCGCTTCGAATTCCACAATTGGGACATGGGCAAAGCCCTTGTCACGTATGGCTCCCCATCTCTTCGGCCACACGAAGATATATAACATGGGCGTGAGCATATCAAACATATACCATGCATACAACACATACCCTCAAAATACGGCTCCCACCATGATATGCCATGTCCCTCCATTGACATAACTTCACGTTAAAAATACGTAGGAACCCAAGGAAAGTTGCTATGCAACCCCAACACTCATGCGGCACACTCGAAAGTCACAATAAAATGTTCGGTTGCACGGTCCAAGAGTTACATATCAATTTATACCCTCTTGACCATTATCCCTTGCAACACCGGGCATGTGTACGCACCAAAGGCGTTTGATGCTTCCTAAATTAAGTTGAGACTAAGGCGCTTGCAACCCAACCTTCCTTATTCTCTTTCCTCACACTCGCGCGTAGATATGGTCCTTCAAAGTGGTCCCACGATTCACTTTTGTTTCCCTTATATCTCCAAGTCAAATGGGTGGCAAGTATAAGGGAAACCTGATTCGGGCATAGGGAAAGGAGTATGACCACTCGAAGAAGTCCAAATCAAGTGCGGCGATGTCGAAGTCGAAAATCCGATTTCGACATCGCGAAAACTTCTGATTAAAATTTCGAGTGCTTATTTAGAGAATTGCGGAAGCAACGAACCCTTTGCTGATGAAATCTGACCCTTCAACGGAATATCTGCCAAAATATCTGGAAATAACAGTTAACCAATCGGATAACGCAAAATCGCGAGCCAACTGACGGTCGCCGATACATTGACCATCAGAACGAAAGGCTGAAAAATTACGGAAACATCATGATAATAAAACCCTGTTGATTCCTGATATTCTGATATATAAATCTCCGCTGGCGGCGCCTCGGTACTGAATATTGCCGCTCATAGCCGCAATGACCCAACCTATCACACTGTCACATCGGGTTAGGTCAGGTGGATGGGAGAGTATGATATCAGCCAATGGCGGCTTGCCGGCACATAGATACACACCCCAAGTGACCCCAAGATGGCCAGGGGGGTCCGAACCGGCTTCAATACTACGACACCAACAACAAGGAACCGACATAATTTGTTTACAGGAAATACCTACCGCCCCCTCCTTACATTCACTTCTAAACCTACACACTTTCACAAACATATCTTCTGACAAATCCAACGGCACAGCGATTATCATTCACTCTTCCCTATCTCCTTTCGTCACGCAAATCAAACACGACAAGGTCAGTGGATGCCTAATTGCCATCGACCTTACTATACCATGCTACCACACACTCCGTACCATTAACGTGTACAAATCACATCACGCTCATCTCCGACACAGGTTAGAGAAAACAATCTCCGCCCTCCAACAAGACCAACCGTGCCACATCATGCTCGGCGACTTCAACACATATCTCCAACCTTCTCTAGACACGGCTAATATCAAACACAATAAATACTGGCCTTGGCTCCACGACAAGGTAGACCCCACCAATCCCACCACCACACCAACCCTCATTGACCTGTATCGTAAGGACCACCCAGAGACAAAACAGTGGACGCGCCCTGCAAACAAAAGGCTCCCGTCTCACACACGCATCGACTTGATTCTCTCCTCTCCTTCTTCCAACACCATTTTCAAACCTTTCAACACCTTCATTGATATTCACAACGACATCTCCGACCACCGACCCGAATCCACTTCCATAGCCATCCCTACCAATCCGGTTAACATATACAACATCCCACACAATTCCATTCACTACCGCCCCCTAAGCAAGGAAGAAAAGTCACACTTTACGTCCCTCATTAAACCTCTTAACGACTGGCTCTCCAAACACCACGACACTCTCTTCCAACAGCCCGTTGAACAACTTATTCCTCTGACTGACTTCCTCTTCACCCAACTAGTCACCACCTACAAAAAAGTCACTCATCAAGCACACGAACACAACCAACCAGCTTGGAGAAACAATTCCTTGACGCTGTAAATAACTTACCTTCTACTACCTCCAGTGCACACAAAACAAAAAAACTCCAAACACTACTCAATGACTGGACCTCAAAGAAACAAGCACAAGCGCACAAGAAGCTCCACCACTCCCTCATTTCTCACAAACGCATAAAAAAGACAATCAACAACATTCTCAACCCCAGAAACACCACTCCCATCTCTCTCTATGACCAAACTGGTCAACTCACCACCGACCCTTACGAAATGTGCAAATCTATCGGACACGCTCTCTCTTCCCTGGGAGGCCCCCCAGATTTCGACACAGACCCAGCGTTCATCGACACACTCATGACTAACTCCCCAAAAAATACCCAACGACGCTTACCAGAGACTTCTTCAACCTTCTTTTGTCGAACGCTAAACCACACACCGCACCTGGTTTCGACGACACATCTCTCTACCTTTTCTCCATCTGCCCCCCCGATATACAAACCTACATTTACAGCTTGTGTTCCCTCCTTATCGCTGACCACATACCTTTTCACTGGCTTAAAGCAAAAATTTTTCTACTTTACAAAAAAGGCGACCCCCATAATCCTACAAACTACAGACCAATAGCACTCCTTAACACACTTTACAAAATCATAGCTTCTTACGGTGCACACACCCTCACTTACTACGCCACAACATACCACCTCACCAACAACACACAATACGGCAGACTTCCTAACCACAGAACCACAGACCACATATACACTATGATTGCCAACCTATCACTGCACCCAGACATGTACCACTTGTATCTTGACTTAAATAAAGCATTTAACTCCGTTCCTCACCGAGCCTTATGGCAAATACTCTCCAACTACAACATACCTCACTCCATCATCAACCTCATCCAAAACCTCTATGCCTGCCCCCACGACTTCCCCGTCGTCAACGGTTTCGCCCTCTTTGCAGCCCACCGCATAAGGGGACTTAGACAAGGATGCCCCATGTCCCCCATACTCTTTAACCTCTTTGTTGACCCCATTATTAACCACATACAATCTCTCCTACCTAAACACGAATTCAACGACCTTTTCTCCTTCATCGACGACATCACCCTCCAAACAACCTCCCATGCCACTCTACACAAAGTGCTTCACTTCCTCTTTATCCAAGGGCCTCGACACGGCCTTTCTTTTAACACTACGAAGTCCGAGGTCCACGCCCTCAACAACGCCACCCACATCACCATTCGTATTAGTCCTACCCAACATTTCAGTACCTTTACTGATGACGGCGACCCCAGGGTTTTTTCTAAATACCTGGGCACCTACTTTTTCAACAAACAACAAAACCCCAGCATGCTCCAACTTCTACTCAACACCATTCACGCCTTTTTCGCCAACATATCCACCCTTCCTCTCACACACAACGAAGTCATAAAACTATCCAACATACAACTGATACCTACCCTCACCTACCGTTTAATCTACAACTCACTCCCGCAACAGGACCTCGACAAACTGGACACCACAATTTGGAGCCATATCTCCAAGTTAGGCAAACTATCCTTTCGTACCCCCAATAAAACCAAATACTCCCCCCCACACACACTGGGTCTAAACATCACGAAAATTTCTATCGTAACCCACATCCAAGCCATCAACCATATACTGCGCTACACACACGACGACGGACCTTCCCACATCAACGAAAGAGTCAAGTACACCTTGTGCTACAAGTCCACTAACCCCAACACCGTGCAACGCATGACGGCCCACTCTGCTAGCTTTTTAGGTTTCCACACACACAGGATACCCACAGTCAACCCATGTCTCCCTTCTCAAATCCCTACACACACAACAATCGAAGTCGCCTTTATTTACTACCAATCCAACAGCCATCCACCAACACATTCCATTACGAAAAATACCACCCACAACACAAAAACGACCCTGTGGTTCCGAGGCACAGTCGACCACCCCACGCCTCAGAAAACCACAGTTACTTTCCCTGACATGTCTACAATCCTCACCCCCAACCACCAGTTTCGCTTCCTTACTCTCCCCACATCCCAGGATATTTCCAAGCCTACCAAGTCTCTCTCCATACCCGACACGACCAACTTCCCTTTTTCTTTCACTGACACCACCACCACTCAAAATTTCATTCAATTTACCCCGAAAAACAATCTTTCTCCCCCAAACCCTCAACACCTGCACTACTGGGGGTGCCACGATCTTTTAGACGCACTCGACGCCTACCCTAACGCTACGATTGCCTACACTGACGGGTCGGATGACCCCACAGTGAACACGCCATCGGGCGCCGCCATCACCTTCAACACTACACCGCCAACAACCATCTGCAACACATCACCGATAAAAGGATCTTACCCAGCAGAAATTTATGCCATTATACTGTTTACCTACCTCCAACACCTCGACACTCTCTCTCAACCAATCATTTTTGCCATTGACAACCTGTCGGTTTGCTCCACACTCCACCAAATACAACAATTAAAAACTAAACCCCTCGCTTCTAACGCTAATTGCTTCGCTCTTTGGTACAACTATATTTGGGAATTTCTTCACAACACCCACCTTCACATAATTTTCACCTGGGTCAAAGGACACGCTGACTTCGATGGCAATGAGCACTCTGACAAAATTTCTAAATGGGTATCACTCAACCTCCACCAACACCCAGAACACCACAACCCCGACACTTTTCACTTCATATACCACAATCATACACCACTGCCAGGACGCATTACACGCAAAACTGTCAAACACCTACTTCCAAACCACAAACACAACAACATACACCTACCATCTAGCACCGACTTCTACGCCCACACATCGTGGTTTTCCAGATTACCTTTTAAATGGACAAACGGACTGTACTGTTGCACTGGTTTTCTTCCCCATTACAAACTCAACACATATCAATGTCCCAAATGCCACACTCATCACCCCCTCGACCCCATAACAACGGTGACCGAATGCGGCACAGCGAAACCTGTTCGTGACCTCTTTTTTGAGGTCTGGCAACAACCCTTCAAACAAACAGTCATCGACTGGTGGCTACATGCATCAAAAGGAGAAAGAAGAAACTACATCCGCACGCTCATTCTCAACTCACTCAGTAATGCACTAAGAGCAATCCCACCCAACACTCCCTACTTTCAACACCTACAAAACCTAAAAACAGCCTTTAAATACAGAAGAAAACGACTCAAAACAGCACTGCAAGAGACACAAACCTGGCTCAGACAAAACCCAATTAACGATTTGCACTTACTCCAACCAGATTCCGAAGACAACCCATGGAACAACCAATACTCCATCTACAGCACTTCGTCTCACAACCCCACCCTGTTGACCTACCAAAAAAAAAAGAAAAACAGTCGCCAATAAACACCCCCACAAACACAGACACGTTCACAGCAAAAACAAAAAAACCAAATCCCAGCTACTTAATTTACCGTAACTACCCACTTAGGAACACGTTACCCTAAAAAAGCCATCGCGAAAAGAAACTAAGCTCCGCAAGCGACTGGGGGGTTTCTTCCCCGCTTTGGTCTCCGGGTGACGAGTTTCTCCCCCCCTCTTCTTCTTTTTTCTATTTGTCTTTCTTTCCCGTCCTCCTCATTTTCACCACCTGCGATCTGCACCCCCCCCCCCCTAACTTCCTGACACCATTTGACAGATCGATGAGATGGGACCACGTTTGTGTCAGCACATTTTTGATGCCCTCTTCCAGCTCCTTTTCGTACACCTTCCAGTCAATCATCCAATTTACAGCCTTTTTCCCATCCACTGCTGTCATGTGGTACCTCGGCATTCACTGGTGGTATGAACCTGAAGGTTTTGGATACTACCATTGCTCGTTCTGGATACCGCAACCTCGCGAGCCGTCCCCGGAAGTCCTGTGGTACGTGGACTAAAAGAACGCAGCCTTCCAGTGCTCCGAGCCCGCTCACAAACGGCGTTTGCCCTTACGCTGCATGCCAACAGATTGATAAAGTACCCTGAGATCCTCGTTCCCGTCCCCTTGAACGCTGAAGTTGGCCTGTGAGTCCCTTAGCCTGTGAGGTCAATTTGAAAACGGCAACAGCTCAAATACTACGGTAAGAACACCACAGCCATCACTCGGTTCTCAGAGCTTTCCGAACTTCTCTGAAGTCAGTGGTTTCCACTTAACTGGAGGTCTTATATGATACCCCAGATGTTCTAAGGCCGGGGTTATTTGTTTGTTTCTGATTTCTATATATATATATATAAATATATATAGAGTCCCTTTTATTTTCGATTCGTCTTGCGTCATAACACCAACCACAGGGCTAATGGCGAAGCCACAGCCCACAGTAACCAGGCCTTTGGTGCATTTTGGAGCAGGGTCACAGCCCCTGAGTTACTGTACATATGGCTGCTGTCCTTCGATGAACTTCGGCTCGCCATGAACGCTCACTTGCCCGTGGTTAGGCCGCTTTTGTGTTATGCTCGCCGGGGGGCAACCCCCATGCACCAAAAAAGGGTAAAAATAAACGATACGAGTGGTATCTGAAGTACCGCGGCTACCCGGAACCGGAGTGGCAGCCAGCTATCTCATTTTTACATGATATTAATGAGGACTGGCGCACATACAATACCAAGCATGGTATAGACCTCACACTCAGTCAGGTACGTACACTACAAGCAAAGACAACTTCGCATGCCTGTTACAGACATAATACAGATGTGTGTGAGGAGATGGAAGCAGCTGGTTCAGTGACCACGCAGGGAAGGGCAGATGTGTTGCAGGAAGAGCAGTTGGGATGGAGATGTATTTTGAGGCAAGCTGCCGCCGAACGAGCCAGACTGACTCCTTTTGTTCCTCTGGCAGTGGCAGATGCCAAGGAGTTGAGGGGTATACGTAGTCTACGGATGTATAGGGAAACATATGATAGATGGGCAGCCGTTATGATGTAAGTCAGTGATGCGGCTGCAGATGCGACCCCCCCCCCCCCCATGTCTTCAAGTTATTGCTGCAGGGATGTATTTACTGAGGTTCGTAACCCCCCCAATGACCCCCATCCCCTTTCTTTGACAACTGATGGGATTATGGAGCCGAGATCAGTCTCGGACTGTGTACATGCACGGTCGGTAACCGCTTTCCCGGTAGACCCTGAAGGACAGATTGTTGTCAAGGCCAATGTATTGTTTTTCTATGTTTTGGGTGGAATCTTGGTAAATATATCAGCAGAAGCGTCGTCCCCGCTATATGGGGCCAGTCACATTCCAGATGCCAGTCGCATTGTTTTTTTCTCAACCCCCTGAACTGTCACCCCATCCTCTTCTGTGCAAGGATGCTTGTTCCCTTCCCCAGAATAGTGTCTGTTGTGTTTCCAGTTCCCGATTCCTTTACAGATTGCAGACTTCCAGATGAGATTTCCAGATGAATTCCAGATGAGGTTTCCAGATGAATTCCAGATGAGATTCCTGAGATGCCAGGTTCTGTGCATTTCTATCAGTGTGGTTATCAGCCACTCAGTCAGGGACTTCGTAGCTTAGGAAGGGAGTGTAATAGAACTGCACATCTCTGCATCGGTGACAGGCAACAGTCAGGACTCAGAAATTCAGTAATCCAGTTGCAGGAATTGGACAGTCGCTGGCCGAGACCGGACAGGTCGCAGATTGCAATCTCCAGTGACGAAGACAGAATTTTGGATGATTGAGTCTCGACAGATATGTTGTTTGTTCCAATCTTGTGTTTTTTCGCATTCCCTGGTCAGTTGGATTTACTATCCATTGACTGAGTCACGCCGCCAAGAATGATTATTATTAGGTTACACAAAGCCATCCATAAATTAGAATCCGTGAATGTTCGTAGGGTTTCCATGGTTAATGAATGCATATTGGATCACGAGGTGTTACTCAAGGTCATCCCTAAATTAGGAATTGTGAGGTTCCCTTTACCATGTTCGTCACGCGAAGCCTTCATCGTGCCAATGGATTGTTGTCACAATCATGTATGTGTATGTTGGTCCATGTGACAATTTCGAAAGGTTTGCACTCTCTTGTGGTGAGTTGTGAATGGTTGTTGGAATGCCATGAATTCAATTATCCTTGAATCTTTTCAATTGATGGGAGTCTTTCAACCCCCCATGGTATTGTTCTCAATTGGGCATGAATTTTCATCTTGTTGCAAGGAGCCAATATTTCTCTTGAAGTTGGTTGATTGTTCAATGCTTCGCTTTTGAACGGTGAAAATTAATGAAGGTTAGTCTTGGATACTCTTTCGTTGAACTCTTGTGGATTTACACGACATTGGTCCATGTTGTTGTTTGAATTTACATTTCATGGATGAATAGACAGAGTATGCAATTGATTTGCCATGTTAGATTAATGACCAACTTGAGGTGGCTCAAGTAGGTGTGCATGCTTCATCATGCGAGTCGATATTCGTTCATGTGTCATGCCATGATATGCATTATGTATTTTGACCTCCGTGGTGTAATTACATTCATGACCTCACGAGTAAATGCAATGTTTGTCTTAAGGTTAAGTTATAGGTTTAATGTTTGATCGAATTTCGTTCGATCTCTCTTTCCATGTGTTCGACATGTTTCATGCATGGAGTGCCTCGATGACACTCTTTGATTTGGTCTGATTCTTTCGTATCTCAGGACTCTTTGCAATGAATTTCAATTAATACTCAATTCAATTCAAGTGTTGGATTATCAATTTGTTACAAAGAGAGTCATATCAATCGTGAAGGTAAGCGCCGAGCCCATTCCGCGCAACAAGCACAACCGGGACCACGAGGAAAGGTCCGACACGAAATTGTGTTGTATTGTGTGCTGTTTGCCTCGTCTTGGTGAGGGTTCCTGCCAATTTTATTAGCTTTGCTCGGGGATTTTTCTTTTTGAAATTTTAGAGAAATCTCAAGCCCCTAGCTTTTTCTATTTTTGATTTTTGGTTAACGTAGAGCAAGGCACTACAATGGAAGTATCAGGGGCTACTTCTTTACAGCTTCCCATTCCCCACGCCACCGATACACATCCCCCACCCCCAGCCCCCGCCACCGCCGCTCCCGCTCCCCCGAGAGCCACCACGCGCGCCACTGCCGTACCATGTCCGCGTCCCCCTCCCCCCACGAACGGCACCGCGCTTCCTGTTCCCCGCGCCACCGATACCTATCCTCCACTCCCAGTTTCCGCCACCGCCGCTGCAGGACCTCCAGCTCGGAGCTTTCCCCCCCCCTGGCCCCGGTGCACCCCGCCTGGTGGTCTGCCCCCGCCTTGCGGGAGCTCCGCCGCTGGGTGAAGTGGGCCGGAGAAGCGGGGAGGCGTGAGGGGATGCACATGATCCCCACCTTCGAGGACATCCTCATCCGCACCCCCGCCAACCCCATCAAGACCAACCCTGAGGCCACTATGCCGCAGACGGCATGGAAAGCTGTCCTCTGGGACGCGGTCCAGGACCTCTGCCGCCCCTATACCCCCGAAGCCCTCCGCCGGTGGCTCCAGACCACCCACCCCCGGGCATGGGCCATCGGCGCCCCACAGGCCTCGCCACCACCCCCCCGGCAGCACACCGAAAAGGAAAAGGGGAAACGGAAGGCACACGGCAAATGGGTAAGGAGAGGCCCCAGGTAACAGGCAGGCTTTCACAGGGACAGGGCCCCGGGGGCAACACGAGACCGGGGCAAGGAACCACGGAGGACCCCCAACATGGGGAATAGGAACAGCCAGGGGCCATGGCACTCGGGGAGAGGGCCCAACGACGGGCACCAGGAAGCACACCACGAAAGAGGGGCAACCCGCACCGGAGGGATCGTCACAGCTCCACCCCCCCGAGGCAGTCGACACCGCGCGATGACCAAGGGGCACAGGCACACCAAGGCATCAGGCGGACCACTCTGGAGGCGCACGCCCGCCCAGACGCGCCGCTGCAACCCAGACATGACACCGCACAAACCACACGGGGTCGCGCCCATCAACCACCGGTCCCCGCACAGGGGAAGGAGGGTACACCCAAACAGGAAGAAGGGGATATACCCACACAGGGAACCGCCAAAAACACCGCACAACCCATCAGAGCACCCTAACCGCCAGGTGACAACCCTGGCAACCACAAGGGCCACCACACAGACGCTACGCGCGGGCGCCAGAGGGGGAAGAGGACACGACCGCGACACCAAGGACGGGGGACGACAAGGAGGCGGGGGGACACGACAGGAGGGGACCCAACACAGCCGAGGGGACCACACCAGCCTACCCCACAGAGCCGGGCACACCTCTAGGGACAGGGACCCCCGGGGGACACGGGACCAAGGCACAGGCCCGAAGGGAGGGCAACCCCATGGACACCCGACCAACCAGGCCGAATCGCACACCGCGACCCCCGCAACACAGACTCAACAAGCCGCATGACGCCTAACAACGCCCCCCGGCCACCAGCCAGCCACCTAACCTCAGCCTGCGTCCAACACAACACAGCAACCAATCTAACCAGCGCCGACTCCATCCGGCGCCGGACCAGAGGTATGATGGACCGACCACACACCACGGCGCAGCAAAGCACAGCACAACACAAAACAGCACGGCGCACCGCAGCACACCGCACTGCCGTGCAGCGCAAAGCTGCAAGGAACACCAGGCCACGACACAGCACAGCACGACACAGCGCAGCGCGGCACAGCACGACGCAACCTGCCAGGCCACAACAAGACACAGCACGGCAGGACACGGGACGGCACGGCACTGCAGAGCAGGGTGCACCGCAACACAGCGCAGAACAGCAGGGCGCAGCACAGCAAACCACAGCGCAACACAGCACGGCACACCAAAGCTCACCACAGCACCAAAGGAGGAGACGCTAACCGTGGCCTCACATTCTGGTAAGGAGGGGAGAGCACCCACAGCGGTGGGACAACGCATTGGCCCAAGGCCACCACACGCCCGTCGGTACAACCCCCCCCCCCACCGGCGGTGGCGGCCCCCGAGCACAAACCGGCACCAGAAAGTTAAACCCGCCACCATGGAACCGGCACTGCAGGGGCGGGGAGACACGGGACAGCCCCACCCCCCCTAACCGATGACCTTCCGAAACCGGCTGGCGCAACCGCGCAGCCAGCAGAAACAGAGCCTGCCCAGAGAGGAAGGGGCAACCGCCGATGCGCGTACATAACCCACACAACCCAGGGGGCCGGGGCACGCCTTGCGGCCACCCAAAACGCCAACAGCGACCCAGTGAGCCACACTGTTTGCTGACCAGTGCGGCCACCAGCCCAGGGAAGGCAGAGGGAGGAACAGGCAACCATCCCCCCCCGAAAAAGAAGAAAAACAAACACAGAAGGGGAGAAGCCGCCCCCAACCACGAACACACACCCATCGGCCAACGGGACAGAATCATAACGGGACGATAGCATCGCACAACCGCGAAGCTGCGCACCCATTTCACAGAGGCGGACGACGCCACGCCAGGCACCACGAAAGGCTGGACCCACGGAGCCCGCTGATAGGACACCGGGGGGCCAAACCGACCAGCCTGAGGAAGCCCAGGCAGAAACAGCGGCCCACCACGACCACACAGCTGCTTGAGGGCCGGATGTAAAGACGCGCCGGGCACGCCGGCGCACACCGCCACCGGAGAAGTAGGAGGCCACCGGGCACATGGACATGGACAAAAGAAGAATAGGAAACTCAAACACAGGGGGGAGGGGGGGCAAAGACCAAGGGGGCCAAGACCGAGACAGGCGACGGCCACCAGCGCAGAGCCACAACACGACAGGGCCCAGAACCACACCCACAGACCCCCCCCCCTGCGGCCAAGAAGACAGCAAAAAAAAAGGGGGTGCGAGAAACCCCGCCAACGGCGACCCCAGCACAACCCCTTGCCACAGGCAGCCCCACCCGGGGGTGACGGGGTAGGGGCCGAGCGCGCGCAAGAGGGCACACGCCCCAACACCCCAAGCAGGAAAAGCGGGCTGCAGGAGAAACCGACACCTGAGCACACGCACCACAAACCCTAGCCAAAATTGGCGGAGCGCAGCCAAAACCCATACCCACCCACACACACCCTAGGCCCCAGCCAGGAATGGCGGGGTTACCGCGAAACCCAACCCCAAACACAAGCACCACAAACCCCAGGCAGGAGTGGCGGAGCGAAGCCAAAACCCGTACCCAAACACACGCACCCTAGACCCCGGCCAGGTTTGGCGGGGCTACTGCGAGACCCAGACACAAACACAAGCGCCACACAACAGTAGGAAGGCCTTTGTCCAAAGCCCGGGCACTGAGGCAGCATGTGCCATGCAGGTGACCCGGCCAAACGAGATCCGCAGACTTGGGGTAAAGCTGCATCCTAAGGTCTGCGCTGCTTTTCGACTCGAGGCGGAGCGTGGTACACCCAAGCCCCTCGGCACCCCAGTACCAAGAACATGCATGCATGCCTAGGGAACGGGATACGCCAGGAAGTCCTGTGCACCCCTAGGGTTCCGCTCAAAGGAGCGGAGGTGCGCAAGCACGGGCGCACACCCTCCCAGCATGACAAGTATGTCATGATGGCGGCAATCAGCCCTCCCGCCGTTGCCAGGGGCCGCTTTGCTAGGGGCCACCAGTTAGGTCTAGCGGGATGTAAGTCGCCTCCCCTCTTCAAGCGCGGAGCGTCTTCCTGTTCATCACAGCGGCAGCGCCAACGAGAACCGTGGGGCGCCTCTCCACAACCGAGTGCACCTACCTACCTACCTACCTACCTACCTAGGACTGTAGGGGATTGTAGGGGTTTGGTTAGTGGTGTCCTGTGGTTTTTGCCCGACGCGTTCCCTTGGATGGGGCACACATATTTGGTGGCATGGAAAGTTTCGTGCGTGTGAGGGGCAGCCTTCCCTCACATGAACGGCGATCCACCCTGTATGATGCACAACGGGACGGTACGGTGTATGCAATGCACCACAACAAACTGGTCGGACATGGAAAGAAATATCTCTGTGTATCCGTTGTGCACATTATCGGGGGCACTATGGTGTAGATATTGACATAGAGTGTTATTGGCATATATACTTCATAGCGCCTCACCTTTGGGAGGTCCCCAACTGTACAGAGCGGGGAAGACTTTCTGTAGTGCCCTAATGGTGGGCAGAGTGGCTACATAACTCTGCCGTCTCGGTTGTCCCCCACTTTTCATTGCGGGGAGGAAAATCTGAATGGTCTGAATGGTCCACTGGTTGGTTCAGTGGCTACATAAATTTGCGGTTTTGGGGGTCCCGAACTCCTCAGAGCGGGGAGGACAATCAGAAGTGACCCGAGGGGCCCAAAGGGCGCAGTGGCTACTTAACCGCGGATGTTGTGGGGATCCAGACATTTTCAGAGCGGGGAAGAGGAACAAATATGGGCGAAATATGGTGGGCTAACTGGCTACATAACTTTTGCCGTCTCGGGGGTCCACAACTCTTCAGAGCAGGGAGGGAAATCACAAATGCCGATTGCTGGGCAGAGTAGCTACGCTACCTTTGCCGTCTTGCGCACCTTGGACTTTTTCTGCAAAAACGTCAACTTTGTCTCTCAACCAGTTTTTTCCCTCTCTCTCTCTTGTTGCTTGAGATGCATAAAAAAACACAACGTTGCTGCTGTGCTTGCAACTTGGAATTAACTCAGAAAGAAAAATTTGTGCCTCTGGATTAAGCAGAATGTTTGCATCAACCGAAATGCGGAATTATCTTTGTCCTTCACAACCATGTCGCTTCAACTAGTTATCATTTCACCAACTACCAATACCATCAAGTCCATGTTTGTTTCCGAACAAAATAGCCTATCTGCAATGGTCTAGGTTCAATACATTCTATTCATTCCCACCATTTGGAAAACATTTGTGCTGTTCTCTAACTAGTGAAATCATGCGACAAACCGTTGAGAATCTGTCATATCAACTAATTATCATTTCACCAACCACCCGTCGCATGCAATCCATGTTTGTTTTTACCAAAATAACCTGTTTCCAATGGCCCGTCCTGGGGGTCCCACACTGTCTAGAGCGGGAAGGAATATCAAAAGCGGCCCGGTGGTGGTGGGAGTGGCTACAATACTCCTGCCGTCCCGAACTCTTCAAAGCGGAAGAGAAAATCCGACGTTGCCTATCGGTGGGCCCAGTGGCTACCTAACCCCTGCCGTCTTGGGGATCCGCAGCTATTCGGGGCGGGGAGGAATATTTGAGGTGGCCCATTACTGGGCGGAGTGGCTACATAACCCCTGCTGTCTTGGGGTTCCCCAACTCTTAAAAGCGGGGATGGAAATCTAAAGTGCCCATTGCTGAGCTCAGTGCCTACATAACCCCCGACGTATATGGGATCCCCTACTCTTCCCAGCGGGAAGGCAAATATGAAGTGCCCTTTGGTTGGCTGGGTGGCTACATAACCCCTGCCGTCTAGGGGGTCCCCGACTCCTCAAAGTGGGGAGGGCAATTAGAAGTGCCCGTTTGTGGGTGGAATGGCTACATAACCCCTGCCGTCTTGGGGGTCCCAACTCTTCAGAGCGGGGAGGAAAATCCGTAGTGATCCATTGCTGGGCGGACTGGCTACCTAACCCCTGCCGTCTAGGGGGTCTTCAACTGTTCAGAGCGGGGAGGGAAATCAGAAGTGCCCATTGGTGGGTGGAGTGGCTCAGAACCCCTGCCGTCTAGGGGGTCTCCAACGCAGCAGAGCAAGGGGGAAAAAGACAAGTCCCCATTGCTGGGCGGGGTGGCTACCTGGCCCACGCCGTCTCGGGGGACCTCAACGCTCGGCACGAGACAAAATCAGGAGCGGCTGTCTTGGGGTCCCAAAAGCCCTGCATGGGAACCAAGGCAGTAGCGACTCACATGGGAGAAGTGACTACCTAACCCCTGTCGTCCCGGAGGGCCCCAATGTGTAGCAGGGGGTCAAAATCACAAGTGGCCCATATGTGGGCATAGTGGCTATCTGACCCTTGCCATCAAGGAGGTTCCCAATGCTCAGCACGGGCACAAAATCAGGAGTAGTCCACATGAGGAAATAGTGGCTACCTAACCCCCGCCATCTCCGGGGTTCCCAATGCTCAGCGCGGGGACGAAATCAGAAATGAGCCACATGTGGGCACACTGGCTACCTAACCTCTGCCGTCTTGGGGGCCCCCAACGCTCAGCACGGGGACAACATCAGAAACGGCCCACATGTGGGCACACAGGATACCCAACCTCTGCCGTCTCGGGGGCCTCCAATGCTCAGCACAGAGACAAAATCAGAAGTGGCCCACATGTGGGCATACTGGCACCCTAACCCCTGCCGTCCCCATGGTTCTCAATGCTGAGCACAATGACAGAAGCAGAAATGGCCCACATGTGGGTGTCGGGCACCTCCGCACTGTTGAGTATGCGGTTCAGGTGTAGTCCGATGTTCCGCACCGCCCCTACCCCGGAATATGATTGGGTTTCATGGGCTTGATTATTCCCAGATAGTGATATTGAGAACCTTAGGAGGGTTTCTGGAGCGGCGATAACGGGGTCAGGGACAACAATGCGGCCAATGGTAAACGTTTCGGTTGCGCTTTCATTCAATTCAGGCAATTGGAAGTAGTGGTGCTAAAGGCGTGTAGATATTGGCAGTTTGTTGGCAAAAGCCCTTACATGGAAAAACACCTTGCCAACCAGGAATTGGACTTGGAGAGGAAACCAAGGTAACTCGGTCAAGGGTGCACCTGTTTTCAAAGTCCATTGGTAGAGCACCATGTGATGCATTAAGTGTGGCAATCAGATCAATGGGCTAGTCAAACAAATCTTTTGCCGCACCTGACACTTTGAAGCTCTCCATTGCCATTGGGCGGGTCCTGTTCTTGTCCGGATGAAGTAGTAGAGATAAAGAGCGGTATTGCCCCTTTACTGTGGTTGCATCTTGGGCACCGAAGAAGTACAAGGCATTTTCCTATCGCCAGCAAAGACTGGTGTTCTCATCTGTGATATGGGTGCATCACTCGGTGATTTCTCTCTTCGTCAAAGCCAAGTGATCCACCGGGGTACGCTTCGCTTGAGGACGTGACCGGGGGGGTTCGCTTGATGGTGGGGTTGGATCTGTGTGTGGTTGAGGGGGTTTGCAACTACCCCGTTGCTCGTTGCCCGTTGCACGTTGTCTCTTGGAATGTGGCCCGTTGCTTTGTTGGGATGTCCTTTTTCTTGAGGAGTGATTGTCCTCGGTGTTGGTTGACTTTCCGCGCCCTCCTTGGGGTGGAATTTGTGTGAAT
The DNA here is from genome assembly GCA_964036045.1 of Eutreptiella sp. 'Long Island Sound 2002'. Classification (NCBI taxonomy): domain Eukaryota; phylum Euglenozoa; class Euglenophyceae; order Eutreptiales; family Eutreptiaceae; genus Eutreptiella; species Eutreptiella sp. 'Long Island Sound 2002'. Next base: position 105,210,830 of record OZ038380.1, read on the forward strand.
GATATGCTGCCTGGCCTCCAGGTTGATGTCGTGCTGGCATAGTAGTTTCTTTTGGACTTGGAAACTCTTCTCGAAGGTTTTGCTGTTGGTCTTGGTGGACTAGGGTGTCTAGGCCTTTGTGTTGTGTTTTGGGTAGGCTTTCCACTGACACCTCCTTTTGACTCTGAGGTGTTTCTGAATGATTTGGAGGAGCCTCGTTGTTGCCTGCCGTTGGGTGTGATGGTCCACGGTTGGTTGCTTGTGGAGCGCGGGTCCAATGGTCTTCGTTTGTTTCAGCATCCAATTCAGCATCGGTGTTGTCAGGTAGGGCCCGACACTCCGTAATTGCCCAAATAACGGGTTCATTATACATGGTCAAAGCATCCTCGTATGTGGCGTCTTGGAATGTATACACTGTGGATCGCAACGTCATGGAATCCACTGCCAACATCTGAAGGATGCTTGCACAATATGCCAAGAGCCGGCAGTGGCAGCTGTCCAGTCAACGCTTTGACAGCGCAGCATTGCATGGCCAGCATCACCACGCGGAACCCACAAGCATCAGAATCAGGTTGGGTACTGTAATGGTGCCATAGGAAGGACCAGCCAATTTTCTTCCTCATGACTCAGAACAGAGCATCACAATCTGACAAGGCGTCTTTGGAATCGTGAATGACTACGCTCTTGCAATCCACTTGGACATCTGTGACCAACACGTAGTGGACCTCTATCATGGAATTTCAGGATGTTAGCAATCATGGTAGTGCGCATTTTTGTGTACAAATGAGGCTTAGCGTAGGAGAATGCCGCATGACCTGGGCCAATGTCGATGATAACAGGTTTCATCGAGGTGGTTCCTGGGGGCAAGAGAATCTCATGATGGCATTGAACTGCCGAAGTGGACAACCACGCACATTCTGCAAGGTGGACAATATGCTCGATGCAATCATTATTCTCTTTGGGCCAATATTGAATGGTGAAGTGGCAATTACGTGCACCCAAAAAGGGGTAGTCACAAATGGAGGACAGAGGCGGAGACACCTGGTTTGAGTTGGGTAGAGCCTTGGTGGACCCTCAATGTGGTTTGGCTTTCGAAGAATGCGCTCATGGAAAACAGCCTTTGTACCACAAGTTGATAGTCCATGAGCCGCACATAAGGTCGGTAACTGAACAACCGAAATCTGGCCCAAGACATCGGCACTAAGGACATGTGGCTTGTTGTTGCAATCTAATAACTGCATCCCATGATTTGGTTGCTGAGATGTGCCATGAGGCCGTCCGCACGTACGTGGCTGTTCCGTTCCGTCCTCATTGAGGTGTCAATGTCCAATGCCAACTTACCACGTTGTAATTGTCCATCAATATAAGACCACCATCGAAATGAAATATGCTGCAAGATGAGCAACATGGTCACTTTTAAAGTCCCGGCATCCAAATTTTGGGGAAAATGAGATTTGGTGTGCCATGAGCGGCTTACACACATGATCCCAGCAATGAGAGTGGATTTGAAGGTTCTACGTTCGTAAGGAGGAATGTGCTGAACAGGCTTGGATGCCAAAACACATGTTGCCATAACCCAATTCCACAGCTGCATGTAGTAGGGGTGCACAAGGAATGCTTCAAAGCGATGGGTAAGGACATATAGACCTCGAAGGGAACGTGCGTGTGACACTGCAACATAGGCATGAGCTGCTGGAAAGAACGTTGCCATATCAACATACAGAATCCGGTAGGAGCAGCCTTGTGATCCGTGAAAATTACATGCAAATCCTGCGAGTATCAGAAATTGTAGTATTTTGACTTGCATGGATGGCCTGTACACGGGTATTATTTGTTGGATCCGACAGATAGGGTACTTCCTAGTGCGACCAATGGGGCACACAACGATAACATCATTGCACCATCACTTAATAACAACCATTGTCGAGTTCACCCAAAAATTTTGAATGCTAACGTTGCAAATTACCCGGGCTCGCAAACCGGCGGCCACGAAAACCTGTTGCGGGAGAACCGCGATTGCGAGAATTGATGTAGTTGCACATAGCCTGATTGCTGGGAGCACCACCCATGTCCAGATAGGTGGCGTTGAAGGTCAAAATATTAGATCCCAATTGTGCCATGAAGTGTTTGTTCCACAGATGCATAGCATTCCTGCGTCCCACTAGCATGGGGGCATCTTTGAGGTCTCCGAGCGAAACATCATTGTTTGGAGCGATGTGTTGCTGTAGAGTGAGATGATCATCATCTGTTTCCTCCCAGATGCGCACACGATTGAGCAAGTCAATGATTTGTGGTTCGTCTTCACGCATGACCTCCGTCAACGCAAACGGCACAAAATGGTTCGGGGAGAGGGGACTATCGAAAATGTCGACATCAACAGCAGGAAGCTGCAATGGGTTGCAAAACAGGAAGCATCGTAATTCCTCCGAAAGGGTTGCGCTTGTCCCGGCACACCTTGTGTAGTAGGTCATTCAACGTGTGAAGGAGCTTGTTCGACAAAAGTGAGAACTCATCCACAAAAATCATGTCAGCATTGCGAATCATCCACCAAAGAATTGTTCCCTCTTTGATTCACCCATCAAGGTCCAAGGACAAAGAAAACAGGATGTGCATGGTTCGGCCACCAACGTTGAGTGCTGCCATCCCACTAGCACCGCACACGAGTATTCAAAATCCACATGCTCGTAGCTTGGCAATCAATAAACGTACGACATGAGATTTCCCAGTTCCTGCAACCCCGCCGCCGAGACCCGAAACCCTCCGCATCCCGCCGTACGAAGGCCTGGCGGAATGGGAAAGCAGGACAGACCGCGACAGGGGGCATAATCTCACGAGCATGGCAGAGCAGTACCCAGAGACGGCACGCGCAGCGCCCCCGCCGCGCGAATGTGACTCCAGCACTATGGCCATGATCGTGTTGGAGAATGGCCACTACTACCAAGTGCGGGTCATCCCGCACCTGCAGGACAGGCACTGGAGCCTGGTGCAATAGGGTTGGCCTTCCCCCTTTGGGTTTCCCCCCACGGCATCGGTCCCAAGACCGATCCAATCCCCCGACAAACACCAAAAACCCTTGGGGTGGGATGCAGTAATTGCTAGGGGTGCTGAATTACTTCTTTTCTGGCCTGGTGCGCGCGCGACATAAATCGCGATCGGGCGTGAGCCTACTGAGTTTTTGTTTTCGAGATCTGATTTCTGTGGGTCTGAATTTACGGGATCATGGATTTCTGTCGTTTTGGACTCATACGGTTTGATTGGTGCTCTTGGTTTGGTGTGAGTAGCTTATTTTGCCGTTCACACATGTTAAAGGTCCAACACACACGAATCTCTGTCGCTGTAGCGTTGCTCGTAGTGCAGAGCACTCAATTGTGGCGCTTTGGTATTAGTAAAAACCTGAGTGTCTATTTGTTGTGCTCTTGTTTGTATGCTTACTTATCTATTTCATAGATAAGTATAAGATGACATTATGTAAGGTTCATTGGTCGAATATTATGTGATACTCAATGTGAGGGAACTTCAACAAGGATCAACACCAAGTTTGGAAAGTGTCTTTGCTCACCTTTGTCATTGTGCATTTACTTTCATTGAGGTTTGTGGTGTCCATCCATGTACCATGCTAAAGAATAGACATCCTTGGTCATTGGCAACCTGGAACTTTTGGATTTTGAGTTCAAAAATTTCGAAATATCATACGGAGAAAGTTATTTGACTTGACCCACATGGAAGATCCTTACAATCTTATACTTATCGTATGGTGGAGATGGATGGTATCGACTTCTTGCTCCTTGCCAAGACAACATTGGTTTGGTGAAGGTTGTCACTCCTTCTTGCACTTCCCCCAATCCATTCTTGGCGAAATATTGAATTCAAAAAAATTCGTGAAGGTCACCAACAACCTATTTGAGGGTCGCTCAACTCGAATTCACAAGGGTTCGAATTGTTTTCGACCTCTATGACGACGACTTCTTGCTCTTTACCAAGACTACATCGGTGTGGTGAAGTTTATCACTCCATTTCTTAATTTCTTGCACTTCCCCCAATCCATAGTGGGCGAACTTTTTAATTCGAAAAAAAAGTTTTCTTGAACCCACACCCTATTCCGAGGTTGCTTGACTAGAATTTGCATGAGTTTGAATTTATTTCGACCTCTATGGCACACATTTTTATGTTTTTTGCTGGGCTATTTTTGACATTTGTCGCCAGTTTGCGTGTGTGCACATTATGCATGTTCCCAAAAGTGCCACAGGTGAGGTTGTTGAGTTCGAAAAAAATATTTTTCTACATTCACACCATATTTCGAGGTCGCTCGACTCGGTTTGCATGAGTTCAAATTTATTTCGACCTCTATCTCAAACAAAACTTGATGCTTCTTGTTGGCCTATTTTTGCCTTTTGGGCCATATTTCATGTGTGCACATTGTGTGTGTACCCCCAAGCCACACACCAAGGTGTGTATACCTTCAATAATTATGAAGTGTGTACACCCACCCTATTTGAGAGTCACTCGACTCAACTATGTTTGAGTTTGAATTTTTTTTCAGTTTTATTGCATACTTTTTTGCTCGTCGTTTTGGTCATTTTTGGCTATTTCTGACACTTCTTCACGTGTCACCCACCCCAAATTTTTTTGGGTTGGGAGGCCAAGCCCCAAAAAAATCGACAAAGGGGCATACACCCTATTTAGAATATGCCCCACTCGAATCCGCATGATTTCGAATTTTTTTCGAACTCAATTGTACATATCTTTGGGCTTTGTTTTGGCCATTTTTGACATTTTTGGCCATTTTTAGCATTTCCTCACGTGTCACTCCCCCGAAATCATTTTTGGTTGGGAAACCAAGCTCAAATAAATTGGACGAAGGGGCATATACCCTATTTCGAAGATGCCCCACTCGAATATGCATGATTTCGAGTTTTTTTCGAACTCCATTGTACATATTTTGAGGCTTTGTTTCGGCCATTTTGGACATTTTTGGCCCATATCAACATGTATTGATATGCTACACCCTCCAATCTTTTTTGGAGTGGTGCATCAAGCCCAAAAAAATTCGAAAAGGGATCACGCACCCTATTCCGAATGTGCTTGACACAATTATGCACATTGTTCGGATTCATATGAGTGCTTTGACCCATCTTTTCTAATGATTGTTTTGGTCACTCTTTCGCACCTTTTGATGAATATATGGGCCATAGTCCCCAAAATAACATATCAAGCTATCCATTGCCCCTATTTTGAGAATGCCAGTCGCGATGAGAATAGTGGTGAGGCTTGAAGAGATGCCAATGAACCTTGAATTTTGATTTTTGTGTTAATTTCATATGCTTTCTCCTTGCCCAACCTACTCACCGCATACACTCTTTGTGATCTTTTCCTCAACCCACTACATGCTCAAGGAGAGGTTTTTGTTTATCACCAAGGACTGTATATTAGAGAATGACACCTTGGTTGAAGCCTTCTATGTACATGTGGGAGTGTGGTATGTGTTTGGACCTAACCCTTCCCATTTACCTCGGAGTCTCGCGAGACCTCCTGTTTGTCACTATTTTTCCCCCCTATCTTTGGCAAGTAGGGCCCATCCTCTTGGGATGTGGGATGCCACATTTAAGTTGGTCTAACTGGCGCGACTTGACTTGTCATGGACTCTACTCTCCCCACAGCACACACACACACACATACTCACATACACGTGTGTTTGCCCCTCCTAATCTTCTTGTGAGATGTCTTTTAAGCTTGATGGGCCTCTCCCTCTTTGCCTTCTCTGCATATATCCAGCACCGATCACGGGGCTAGGTGACTGCACGGCACGTTCGGGGAACGCCCACAACCTCCATTCCTACGGGGACCGGTGCTGGATGAACAATTTCTGGGTGTCCCCCCGGTGAAGCCGATCTACGGGCACCTGACGTGCGGTATATGCCGGTTACAGGTGGTCATTCACCCCTCCTACACGTGAGCTGTCTGTAGAACAGGGTCAGAGGATCCGCTGCACTTCGGCCGTGATGTGATGTGGAGCCGCCGACACACATACAAATCAAGTCTTGGGTGTGCATTGAGCTTGTCTGGTTTGATGTTTTCCTTTCCCCCCTAACCCCCCATGTGTCCTACGCTCTTCTCCTTGGTCACATCCACACCAACCTGTATGGCTGTAGTTCCATACCAGCCGGGAGAGAGCCATGGCCCATCCTCACAGCCATAAAAGATATGAGGTTATGTGAGTTGTTGTCTTTTGGGTCCTAAGGGCCTGAGAGCCTGGTGCGGGCCATGTGAGCTGTCTGTAGGAGCTAGGGAGCCCACTGCACTTCGGCCGTGAGCTGTACCCCCCCCCCATGACGCGCGCTCTATATTTTGTTTTTCCTCACTGGGTGACGCCGCAGCAGGCCCCCGCCAAGACGGCCCACCCCACCATCTTAGGGGCAAGGGGCTCGCCGGAATGTGCTGTGCTGAGCGCTATGGCAAGATGCAGAGTGTAGGTAAACAAGACCCCCCCACCCGAACCTTGCTTGGTGTGCGGTCAAGCCCAGAGTGAGTCTTGTGGCCGGAGCCCCCCCCCCCATTGGTATGCAACTGAAGGTAGTACTGCTGTGTGAGCACTGTTTTCTGCGACGTCCATTTTGGTTGCCGACGGGTAGTCAAGTGCGGCTACGAGGGTGATGGAGGTAGGGTTGAGTTGGGCCCCCATGTGTGAACTGCGGCAGATATCCAGCCAGGAGAAGGCCACGTGGTGTTCAACTTCCGCAGGCCCATAACAACCCATATATTCAGGTGCAGTGGTTGCTAACGCCGTGAAGGCGTACTTGGGGTAGCACTGGGAGAGTGTGTAAGGAGGGTACACCTGCGGGTTCCGTTGCTGATTTTTGGCCTTTCTGGTGTTCCGGACGCCTGGAGTGCTGAATTTCTGTCACTACGGACTTCTGGGGTCCTGAATTCTGTGACTGCTCGCTCTTGTGCTTGCCTGATGGCTGAATATTTGTCTCTTTGTCTGGTTTTCTGTGCTGTAGGGACTCAAGTCATGCCGAGCCACCACACCCACAACCACGCCTACAAAGGGACACACAACCCCCCCACATCACTGTTTGTGGTAAGCCAATCCTATATGGTTGTGATTTCAGCCCAAACCTATGGTTGCACCCTAAGGTCGGTCTTGGGAGGGGAATGCAATAGGTTTGGCTTTCCCCCTTTGGGCTTTCCCCCACGGCATCGGTCCCAAGACCAATCCAAGCCCCCCACACACGCAACATACCCTTGGGCAGGGATGCATTAGATCCTAGCGGGGCTGAATTACTCCTTTTCTGGCCTGGTGCGCGCGAGACTTAAATCGCGATCGGGCGTGAGCCTACTGAGTTTTTGTTTTCCAGATCTGATTTCTGTGGGTCTGAATTTACGGGATTGTGGATTTTTGTCGTTTTGGACCCATACAATTGGATTGGTGCTCTTGGTTTGGTGTGAGGAGCTGATTTTGCCGTTTACACATGTTAGAGGTGCGACACACACAAATCTTTGTCGCCGTAGCGTTGCTCGTAGTGTAGAGTACTCAATTGTGTCGCTTTGGTATTAGTGGAAGACTGAGTGTCTATTTGTTGTGCTCTTGTTTCTTTTAAGGCATGGCGGTCTGCCGCCGAAAGCATTGCACCAAAGCGGCCTGACCACTGGCAGAGCGTTCATGGCGAGCCGAAGTTCACCAACGACCGAGCCATTGTACACTGAATCCCACCTCCAGGGTGCTGATAGCACTGCACTGTTGCACCATAGGCCTGGGGAGGGTCAGGGTGCACAATTGAATGCCCAGGCAAGCAATGTGCAAAGGGATACGTGCACTGATGCACTCACAGGCAAAAAAAGAGAACGTAACAGAAGAAGTACAGCAGTGATATATGAAGGACTGATTCAGTCCGCGAGATCAGGCATAATTGCTGGAGCACCACAAGAACACTGGTGCGCGCGAAAAAAAAAGAAAAAGAAAAAACAACAGGCATAGCATAGCATAGCAAGGGAAAAAAATACCAGACAGAGCTGCCTAAGAGAGAATGTCTGGTAAACAGACAGATCTCCGGAGCAAGCAGGTCCGCAGAGCGCTGTGGGGGGGGGACTGGGAGGAAGGGGGAAATGTGGGGGGGGTGGGCGGATGTGATGTAGAAGTGGCGTGAGAGAGGAGGCAGGTTGTGTGCTGGAGGGCAGAGGGGAGTGAGAGAGGCGTGTCTGGGGCCGGGTAATTGAAGACAGGTAGCCTGGAGGCAGGGAGCTGAGAACGGTGGGTATGTGGCGGAAAGAGACGACAGGGGGGCATTGGTCTGGGGTCTGGGGAAAGAACGGTTAGTCAGGAAGGCTCGAAGAGACTCAGAGATGGGAGGCTGGTGTCAGGGTGGGGGGGGGGGGGTGGTGATGGGCGGTGGACGCGTCAGGAAGAGGTTGGCGTCAGCCGAAAGGTGGCTGGTGTGAAGTCCTCCGGGCGTGGTCTGGTGTGTGGCTGTACAGTCGTGGTGTTGGTCTAGTAGCTATCGAGAGGAGGTTGTGCTCTTTTTTGTATGTTTACTTATCTATTTCATCGATGACATTATGTCCGGCTAAGTGTTCAAATGTTATGTGATACTCAATGTGAGAGAAATTCAACAAAGATTAAGACCAATTTTGGAAAGTGTCTTTGCTCGCCTTTGTCATTGTGCATTCACTTTGATTGAAGTTTATGGTGTCCATCAATGTAGCATGCTAAAGAATAGACATCCTTGGTCATTGGCAAGTTGGAACTTTTGGATTTTGAGTTCAAAGATTTTGAAATACCATTTAGGAGAGAGTTATTGACTTGACCAACATGGAAGATCCTTACACCTGCTCCAGGCGGCCATGGCCCTGCCGGACCGCCCCAACCCCCTGCTCAACGGCCATCTCTTGGACCCCCTGACAGCCATTGTGTCGGGGACGGTCGGGACCGGGCACCCAGGCCATGCCCTCTACTGCCTCTGGCGGTGGGCGCGGCGCCGCTGGCCGCACACCAGGGTATGGTCGGCGACATGGAAGTTCCACCTGGACGGCCGGCAGCAGCTGGAGGCCATCCCCCAGCGCGAGCGCACGGCAGAGACCCCCACTGCGCCCAACGTGTGCCCCGTCTTCGCGATCCACCAGATCCGGGTGCTGGCGCTGGGCGAGCAACTGCAGCCGACCATCCGCATTGAGACGGAGGCCCAGGCGGCACACGCGGCCCTTGTGCACAGAATCCTCAGTGCCCTCCGCAGCACCATTGTGCGGCGCGTGAAAAAACCCCCAGGGCCCTGAGCCACTGCGGGCGTAAAACAAAACACACCCTCATGAACAAGCGGGACCGCCCCGTCCCACCCGACGCGGCACACACGTGCCCTGCGGACCGCAGCCGGCCACCGGCACTGCAGCAACAACGCACCGTCGTGCACACACGACCCGAATCCCGAACCGTCCATCCGCAAGGGAGGAGACGATATGGCGACCCCGGGATCACCTCCTCTTGCCAGAGGACCCGACGAGGGGCGTCAAACCAACGGCTTCCGAACCGGCCGTCAACCACCACAACCCGGGGCAAGCCGACCTTGCCCAAGAGGACCCCCTTGTACAACCCGACAAAGCGCGACCGCCCAACACACTCCACCAACGCCTGTCGGTTGGGCACGCTGACGAGAAAGGCGTCGACCTGCCCGGCTCATGCAACTGACACCAAAAGAATTCCTCCCACATCCCCCGGGCGGGGGCCACGCTCCCCGGACCCCCGCAACCCGGCCACAGCACAGACAGGGACGGGGCCCAACACGGACCTGTCCCTCAACCTAACCCTCCTCTCCCGCAAAGCAGACCCATGATGGGCCGGGCCAAGGGCCAGCCAAACACGCAGGACCCACGGCTGGACTGATGACCACGGGAATGTTATCAAGAAGTTGTCAAGAACGTTACCTTCCAAGGCGAGAATCAAGGGATACGTGCGACGCTGGGACCGGCGCGCACCTCCTCCCCGAAAATTAAACGCCTGGGACGCTGGGGCGTATTCGGCACATGTAACCTGTGAGAATGGTGCGAGGGACACATTCCCTGCAGCCCAGAAAGTTAACAGCGTCAAGGGGCGAGAGGGGGGCTTCAACACTGACCAGTATTCCTTTCCTCCTGACTCCCACCAGGGCCACGCAAGGGACCAAGGGCTCGCCACACGGGACCCGCGAGCCCGCCAGCTCATGCCGGCGAACACGGGAGTGTTACGCCGAGCCCAGCCCGCCGCTCCAGACGGATTGCCCCGACACCAGAGCCCGAGCCGAACCACCCTAACCGCCAAACACCGCACTGCGGCACCGGCACGCCAGCGACATAACCCGCAAGACACGGCACGATGCGGCACACGACAGGCAGGCAGAAACAAAAAAACCGCCCCGCACCACCGAGCCGGAGCAGCACCCTGGGGCTCCCATGGGGAGCATGGGGATGCACCAAGGGGGACAGAAGGTGCCTTGCCACCGATGGGCGTGTACATATGAATAGCACAGGCGAAGCTGGGAGGACGGCCAAAGGGCACTGCGAAATACCAGATGATGGGTTGTGCGTATAACGCTGCCTCCAGGGCGGGACAGGGCGTGACGTACCGAATTTGAAAATTTTTCCCAGCGGTCATACCAACTGTCGCTACTTTTCTCCCCTACGATGGGGGGGCGCACAGTCAAAACGTACCATGCCGGCCCAATGCAACTGGAACATTACCAACAAACACCGAAACAGGCATGACAACTACAACATCCGACCGCACAAGCGCCCGCTGCAGCGACAAGGAACCAACGGCGAACAAGCCGACCAGAAGGTGGCTAAGACAACCGTGCACCAACACAACGGCTGCAGCAGCCACAACGTGCCCATAAACAGACCGCACGCCAGCCGGCCAACACCAAACTAGTCAGGCATGCATGGGTTGAAACAGGAACGGCGTCGGATGGGTCGGCGACACCGTGGTCCGCCATGCCCGCCGACCACCATATCCAGGATCACAACAAAAGACCCTGACTCTACCATTACGAACCCGACCACCCAACATTAACCAACTACACTACAACACACTTGGACAAACCAAGACGCAACTAACCTGCAACGAAGCTGATATTCCGGCTACAAAAACAACATCTGGCTATACGACCACCGGCAGCAGCGCGATGGAACCCACGCCAACCAAGCCGACCATGAGGCTGCCAAGACAACCCCGCACCAACCACACCGCAGCTGCAGCCGCGACCTGACCGTCAACAGACCACACGCAAGCCGGCCAGCATTAAACCACCCAGGTGTGCACGGGTCGAAACGGGAACGGTCTCCAACGCCTTGGCCACACTATGTTGCGCCACGTCCGCCAACGACCATACCCACGAACAAGACAGAACATCGTAACTCCACCATCACGCAACGGACCAACCAACATTAACAAACTACACTACACTACACTTGGACAAACCAGGACGCAACTAACCAGCAAAGAAACGGATGTGCTGGCTACACAAACAAGATCCGGCTATACGACCACCAGCAGTACCGTGACAGAACGCACGCAAACCAAGCCGACCATGAGGCGGCCAAGACAACCGCGCACCAACCACACTGCAGCTGCAGCGGCGACCTGACTGTCAACAGACCACACGGAAGCCAGCCAACATTGAACCAGCCAGGCGTGCACGGGTCGAAACGGGAACGGCGTCCAGGTGGTTCGCCATACCCTCGTGCGCCACGTCCGCCGACGACCATACCCACAACAAAACCCAACAACGTGACTCTACCATCACGCAACCGACCAACCAACATTAACAAACTACACCAAACCATTAAACGACCGACTAACCAACCACAACGACCTACTTCAAACCCCCGGCCCCCCGGGAGAGCGCAAGGTCGACCGAGTCAGGAGGCGTGAGCGTGCGCCACGGCGTGTGAGTCCCGTAGCACCTGCTTCTTTAAGTCGCCTCACGCCTACTGAAAACCAACCCAGGTGGGGGTGCCTGCAGGACAGGGCCTTTGGCCTGGCTCCCGGCCCCTGGGCCCCAGAATCTGGAGGTCGTCCCGAGTCCCAAGATGACCTACCTACCTACCTACCTAGCACCGCAGACGAGAATTGAAAATCCACATGCGTGTAGCTTGGCAATCAATAGAGGTACAACATGAGACTTCCCAGTTCCTGCAACTCCTGCCAGAATGGCACACAACTGAGGTCGCCTACCAGTAATGCTTGCCCCACAAAGCGTTGATATATCTGGTACATCCTTCGGTTATTGTTGTTGAAAGTCTGCCACAAAGATTTCAAAAACCATGCGTTGTCAATCATTTAAAGCATTGACCAAGGTTTCGGCAGCTCCGGGGGCATCGTCATTCATAAACGCCTTCAACTCCTCGGCCAATTGGGGATCCATTTCCGCCTCATCAGCAACAATTGGTTGATTGTCACCGGCCCAATGCCCGTCAACCTCATCCAAATCAACCATATAATTGTTGAAGAAGGTTGCGTCGATTATGTCCTGAGACTGAGGGACTTTTGCAAGAAGATGCAACCGCTCTACTGAGGAACCTCCAGCCTGGGCGTTGTTCAGTGTTTCTCGTGCTTCTTCCTCATATCCTCGGAATAGCCCACGAAGGATACACTCCTCCATGTAGGTCTTCGACACATTGTCCTTTGAAAAGAATCGTTGTTCGTGGTCCTCTTTCAGAAATTGCTGGGAGAGCAGAATCTTTTGTAAGAAGTACTTTTTGGCCTCCTCAGCATAGGGAAGGTAGAAATTCCACCTTGGAATGGCAGTGCGCCGGCGCGATCTCCACTTATTGCCCATGTTGTCTCTAAGTTCCCGCTCCATGCTCTGTGAAGGGGATGGCAATCAGTATGGGCACTCCTTGCCATTTTCAGGAGGATCGGCGTTATACCGATCACCGTCTTCTGCGTCATCAGAATCACAAAACCGAGATTCATTGGCCATATCCTCTGCCGGATTGCTTGCCAAGGCGTTGGCCTCCGAGGAATTGCGATGTGTCAGACGGTAATAGCGGTAGAAGTCAGGGTACTTCACCTGCAAACGGTCCAGAAGCTCCAAATAGAAATCGTACGTATCTAGGTACCAAACATCTGTAGACGCGTCGTCTTCCGGTAGGTGTTTGCGGTGTTCCAAGCGCCCGAACTTAGGCCATGCATCCGTTGGAATCCATACAACCTCTCTACTACCCCTACATTGATGAATGCCGAGCAGCATCACTCCATTCTCCATGCGTCGCAAAGAACCTAGCTTTAGCAAGCGGTTAACGTCAGTGGCATTGGTTGACAAGTTCATTGGATGAGTCAATGATTTTGCAGCCTTGGTGAGATATTTTGCAAAGTACAACTCCAACCCCAAAGATGTGATCCGTTGCACATTGTTGTGGCATTGCAAATGTACTAGAAGACGAGGACTGTGAGACACCACACAGGCATCTTCTTGTTCCTGTCGGCGGTACAATAGGCGTACACAAGTACTGTCCTACTCCTCCCTATGTCCAGGACCCGTAAACGGATACCCTGACTTGCACTTGGTACATAAGCGCCCTTGGCCAATGTTGAAACATCTGTCTGGGTAACCCGCTTGTGAAATGCAACACATGCCTCCATATCATACCCGTCTTGAATTGGCTTGCTGGGCCTTGTGCTCTCGGGATATTGTCTGGGGCACACCGCACCTGTCCGACATCCCTCTCAGACTGCGGGTTGCAAATCAGCCCAATTGCAATTCATTGTCCAAGTAATGAATAGGTCTGCTTTTCCAAGCTTGCGGCTCATTGCAGTGAGGTCAAGATGCCGTGAGGCCCAAAAGGACCGTGTCCCAACTAGCATGGAGGGGACATAAGTTCCATATCGATAGTTCGGGTTGAGGTCCGTGGTACCTTGATCAACCCCTTCGCCTTCCAAATTCCGATTCCTGGAATCAACACCATCGTGGTACGAGGCACGGGCCTTCTTATGTTCGTGTGCGGGGCGTGCTGATGATTGGCTTGTTTGGCTCGCGGACTGCGTCGATGATTCGGCACCTCGACTTGGAGTTGATTGGCTTGGCTGACTGGGTGATTGGGTTGATTGTGAATAACACTGTGTGTGATGTGATTGGTGTCGCTTAGGAGGGGGCTTGGCTCCTCCCGAGCTTTTAGCAGCACGCAGATATTCCACAGTAATATCCTCTGCGCGATCGCTACGTTGCGCTTCGAAATTTTGCTGTTGATTACGTTGACTAAGTTGATTATTCATCTCTTTAGTCACTTGGAGGAAGGACCACTATCGGTCACGGCGCACGCGCTCATCAAATGCAAGATACCAGCTACGGTAGTACGCCGCGCATCCACTTCCACACCGCACATGCCACACAGCACATCTTCTATCATAGTCATAAACCCATATAGGGCATTATAATGCTGGCTAGGGTTGCAGCCCACACCAACGGTCCAAATAGCATGGTGCCACTGTCGATGACGCAGATCCAATTGCTTCAGGGTATTCGAATACAAAGCACAGAACCAGATTTGCCGCTTTTGATATTCAGTGAGATTCGCAAGTTTGGCCGGGTCATTGTCTTGTGTTGTGCCATCCAATTTGTACCCATAGTTTATAGGATCCTACTCCGCACGATACTTGCTGCAAACAAGGCATGCCTACATACGATGTGACGGATGCCACAGCAGCGTATCATACACTTTCAAGGGGCCAATACTCGTGGGATTCATCCGAGGCGGACCGTGAAAAGTTGATCCTTTCTATTGCACGTAGATGGCGAACGTCTCATCTCTGACTCGGAAGATCGCACTAGTAATCACATCTGTGGGTGGCAACCCAAAAGAGGTTGGCCGTACGCACTGCACTATCATCTGGGGAAACGAGAAACTTGTGCGCACCAACCGGGGCCCAAAGCAGTTGACCACAACCATGGCAAAGGGCCTCCAACACTGGCGAGTACAAAACATCCAAGCCATCAAGCCAATACTCTCGGACAGATTTGAAAGAAATGTGAGACCGCGGTTTCCTGAGGAAAGACTCTCTCTTAGCGGCACCAACGACCCCCAGCGATCGAGGATGTAAGACCTTGGCATGTTGCTTTTCAGGCGTAATGCCGTGTCCACCCACAATACCTTTATCGCTTTGCGCCTCTGGCGTGTTCCCTGCACCCACGGTAGATCCCTTGCCAGCTTCTGCTTGTGGCGTGTTCATAGCACCCGGAGGGGCTTGTGCTTTTGATGTATTCGTGGCACCCCCGGTAAGTCCTTTAGCAGCTTGTGCTTGTGGCGTGTTCTTGGCACCGTTAGTGGCTTCTGCTTGTGGTGTGTTCCCGGCACCGTTAGCGGCCTGTCCTTGTGGCGTGTTTCTCGCACCCCCTGTAGATCCCGTAGCGGCTGGCCCTGGTGGCGTGTTGCTGGCACCCTTGGCGGCTTGTGCTTGTGTAGTAATCCTGGCACCCGTAGCGGCTTGTGCTGATGGCGTGTTCCTCGCACCTCCGGTACATCCCTTAGCGGCTTGTGCTTGCGGCATGTTCCTGTCACCCTTAGGGGCTTGTGCTTGTGGCGTGTTGCTGGCACCATTAGTGGGTTGTGCTTGTGGCATGTTTCTTGCAACCCCGGTAGATCCCTTGGCGGCTTGTGCTTGTGGTGTGTTGATATTTGCCATGGATGACGCTTGAACTCCACGCTCCACCCGCTTTTTTAGCCGGTTCATCACTGTGTTGCGTATACTGGTATGCTAACGGCCAATGGTGCGCGGCGCAATTTCCGTATGCTGCGCAATGAAGGCCCCAGGCGCAAAGTCAAGGTCGCCCTCCAAACATTTTTGCAACTCTTGTTCCCAGCGGTCAGACATGGATGGTATGAATGTAACTCGGTTAAGAGTGAGAATATATTGCAAATCCAACCGCAAAGAACAGAGCACATAATGGAAAAAGGGGTCCTGGAGAGAGGGGGATAAAATAAGATGCAAAAACATTGGTACATTGCACGCCTCACAGCTCCTGAGATCCCATGCTCCCATGATTATTGCCTAGTATGGTACCCTGTGCCATGTCCCACGATCCAATCATCCCAAAACCAATACCCACTATGATCATGTGCAACATGGGCGTGATACTAGGCAACACATCCGTACATCTCCACACCTGGCACAAGATGTTGATTGTTGTTATTTGATTATCTGGGCCCCTGAATCTAGGCTACGTAACCTCAACATACAAGCACTAAATATGCGCGTGTGCAGCAGTGTCCCAACTCTTGTTCCCAGAAGTCACAGATGGATGGAATGAACTCAACTCGGTTAAGGGTACACATATATCCCCCATCAAATCGCAAAAAACACAACACACAATGCAAAAAAAGGTACTCGACAGGAAAGGATAAACGAAGATGACAAAACATTGGTACGTTGCACACCTCACTTCAGCACGCAACAAACAACCTTGTTATAGCGCCTCGTCTTGCGGAATCCGGCGCTCACAGCATGGATTGTTTGATCACCATGGACGGTTTGATGAAAAAACAGAGTGCAGAAGTTCTGCACGCAACAAACGACTTTTGTATAGCGCCTCATCTTGCGGAATCTCAATTCAGGGCACTTTCGCATAATCGCACAGGCAAAAATGTTTCGTCTCAGTTGGGCGCTTGACATCGCGGAAAGCGATCAGTCCGCGAAATCGTGGACCAAACTCAAGTCAAAATCTCTTCCCAGGGAGGGATAGCTGAGGGTTCCCAGATCCCCACCCTCAGGACCTCCGCAGCCCTGACTTCATCGACCGGGCAGGGGCCGCAAAAACGGGCCAAGCCTCAAGTGGCTACCAATTCCAAGTCTCTGAAATCCCCGAATGTTCCCATCCGGGCCCCCCATCCTCGAAATCCAGCTGGTGTACCTGGGATGGTTGGAGGGAAATGGACAGTCACCCTCAGAGAGGGCTAAGAGGACTACAATTGCCTTTCGCAGGCCAGAGAACGGTTATTAGCGCCGAGAATCGGGCAATAATCGAATCATGTACTAGGGTGATCGAGCGTACAAACGCTGCAGCCTCGCGCACTGCCGACTGGGGTACAATGCATTCGCCAATTGGCCCCATCGTGGTCGACTCTGACGCTCTTTTGTAGCTAGGGGGGTTGCCAGAGCCCCAGGTCAGGAAGAACCTGTTTGCAGCAGGGCCCATCAGCCCTATTGTTGACCAACTGGACGCCGAAAACCGTCGAGTCGGCCCGCTCACACCTGATCCCCATGGTCATGCACGCGGGTTCAGCTCGTCAAACCGTGGCCGAAATCCAGCAGGCCCTGTCGGGGACCAGGCAGAACCCCACTATGATGGAATCGTCGCCCACTCCAATGAGTGGATCGCGGCGGTTTCCCTCCCTGGTGGAGGAATCTTCTTCCTTTGGGTCTCATCCCAATCCCCCAAGCGGATCCAGGCTGAATCCTACGGTCATCGAGGAATGCCCCACACCAATTGGGGAGGATGAGTGTGACCAGTGGTTCCCCCTGGCGTTGGAACAGAGGAACGACAATTGAGATGATGAGATTGGGGTGTTGGAACGTCGCTAACTGCATCATTCCCCTATTTCCTTTGCCTGGTCGCCCTCACCGCCCGAACCTATGTCAGGGACCGGGAATTGCTCCATGCTTGAAGAGGAATCCCCGGCGGCCCTCATGATCATGGTAGAGAAAACCCGGTGCCTATGAGGGGCGTCAAAGACCGCCCGTGTCTTGTCGTGGAGTCTCCGGAGCCTACGGAGGACCGGGGTGGTGCTACGTCTCCGGTGCCTATGACTGGCACGAAAAATTGTCCATCCCTGATGAATGATACCCCAGCAGTGCCGAACGTTAACAGTCTGTGCTGGGGGGGAGAAAATCCGGTGGAGGGAGGTTCAGCAACCCTCCCAACAAGTTTGGTCTCTCAACCCTCAACTACATTTCCTATGGAGGACCTCCAACTGCGAGTGCTGCCCAATTCGGGGGGGGGGTCCAGAGGTTGCAACGGGCTGGAGCCTGTTTTTGCTTCCCATCCGCAAACCCAATCACCTACGGTGGTTCATTAGTCGCGACAATATATTGTGGTGGAGAAATCCCCACCGCCACCCCCGCAGCCGAAACCTGTTGTTCGTATTTCTCCTCCTCCGTCACCCTGTCAGGGGGCCTACATCGAGTATCTGAACAGAATCCCGTACCTGATTTGACCATCCCATGCTGGCGATTCGGGGGGGGTCATTCCTCTAGTGCGGGGGCGCCTGACCCTGTCGCTGCGTGCCCCACACCCCCGTTTCGCCCTGCGGGTAGGCCCTCTGGTCCTTCCGTGGCCGCGGGGGGCTGCTGGCGGAGGCGATGGCGGTTCATCTCCTCGTCGTTGGGGGAGGGGCTCCCTCGTTTCGACATTCTAGGGGCCCTGGTCAAACACAGGGGGGAGGCTGAGATAAAGCACACCTTTTACTGTCCCAGGTGTATCGTGCACTATGAAAGATGCATCCAATCTTTGATGCCTCAGGTGCGGGACTTGCCAGCTCAAAATCTAGAGCTGCAGCGATCCCAGCAGGAGCTTTCTCAGGCAGTAGCCTCTACCGCTGGCATCAATCAGTCCTGAGGGGACCGGATGACGCAAATCCTGTCTACGTCGGATAAGTTTGACGCGGTGGTTCAGGGCTACCAGCGGGATTCTAAGGCGGTGGCGGCAAGTGTGTCGGATCATCTTAAAATGCCCAACAGCAACACAGTTAAATGTTGTAGCGCGGTGGAAACACTCGCTACACGTTATGCTGCCTTTGCACCCAGGATCGATGCTGGGACCACTGGTACGCCACGCCTGCGGAGCACGATACCGTGGCCCCGCCCCCGCCATCGGCGCCTCCACCTGTTCCCGATCCTGAGCAGGCAGCGCCTACGGCGCGCATGGGTGCGCCATCCGGTTCATCCGGTGGTGGTTGTGTTCTTCCTTTTTCCGTCCTACCATCCCACCGTTGCATCTACCATCCAAACGCTTCTCCGGACTCGGGGTGGCCGGGGGAGGGGGGTGGGCATCACGAACACCCCCCCAACATACCGGCCAGGAGTTCCTGGTCATAGATGCTGTAATTGGCACGCGCTTGGTTCCATTTCCAACTCCAGTGTCCCAGTGGCACCAGCCGCCACTCACTGGTAGGATAGTCATGTTTCAAGGAACCATCACGGTTCAGTCCACCAGTCCGACAATGGCAGTGGGTTAGTTCAGCTGGGTTAGGCTCCTGCGATTGGTAGATCATTCCACCCCCCCCTACATCAGTGGCATCAGTGATCAGGACTATCTCGCCCTTAGGGCGGGGTGCTCCCAGGCAGTTGGAGGAGGCAATTTTCTTCTTCAACTCCTGGAAACACTCCTCCTCTCTGGCGGTCCTCCTCCAGGGAGTAGTTTTCTTGATTAGGTCAGTCAGGGGGGCAGAGAAGTAGGTAAAATTGTGGATGTGACGCCTTTTGAAGCTACAGGCGCCCACAAAACTCCTCACATCGTGTAGACCCTTCTTAGGGTCATCGCGAAACTGCATGTCCTGTAGGGGCTGCATCTTAGACGCGGGTGGTTTCCACCAGCCATACCTGACGTCGAAACCCAAATATTACATCTTCCCTTTCGTAAACTCACATTTTTGGAGTTTGATTCGGAGATGGTTTTCTTGACAAACAATCAGAAATTCACGGAGGAGAACGACATGGTCCTCTTGGGTATAAGTACCCAAACTCACGTCGTCGATGTGGGCCTCGATTTCTGCACCCCGAGAAATAAACTCCTGTATTAGAGGTCTGCGCCTCAGTATGTACCAAATTTTCTTCATTAGCTCCTGGAAGAGCTCTGGGGCATTAGCCAGCCCGAAAGGCATGACCTTCCACTTAAACACACGAGCCTTAGGGGTTATAAAAGCCAGCAGCTCGTGAGCTGCGGCCGTTAGGTGGACCTGCCAGAAACCACTGCGCTTGCCCATGTTCGTCCTGTACCTGGATTTGGCATTACGCTCCAGGGTATTTTCCATGTTAGGAATACTCCCTGAGTGGTTCTGGAGTTTCTTGTTGACCTCACCATAGTCAACAACCAGTCGTAGCGCAGTCGACCCTGGTTCGGCAACCAGAAAACAGGGACTGTAGTGATTGGGGTAGTCCCCCTTCTTATATTCCTCCACGAGGCCAGCATCAATACATTCCTGGATCTGGCCCTCCATTTCTTCAACCTGTTCCCGTGGAGCGGGATAGGGACGACGCCTCACTCGCGTCTTTTCAAATTCAGGTTTCAGTTTCAGGTCCATCTGGACCAGTCTTTTACAAGAGAGGGGGGGCGGCAAGGCGCCAAACACCTCCTCATAGGTTAGCAGGAGTTTCTTCAGCCGGGGGTCAAGGTTAAGACGATGGATTTTCTGCAGGAAATCCTCCTCAGCAAGGAGGTTGCTCTTTCCATGTTCTTTCTTCTTCTGCCAATCAGCAGTTTCGGCAGGCACAGAACCATCGTCCCACTCAGGGGAACATTGGTGCCTATACTGCAAAGAATACACTAGCGGTATCTCAGGATCAGGCAGCGTATACCAATCATCGTCCTCCTCAGACCAGATGGAGGATTTCCAGGTCTGTCTGAGGTATTGCAGCCGCTCTTGGCGTTCAATACCTTCGGCCTTCAGGTACAACAGCCGTCGGAGTTGATGAGTGTCATGCTCAGACAGTAGCATGTTATTAAAAGCAAGCCGCGCTACAGCATCAGGACTCCGGGCCACGGGTTCACCTGTGTGCATAGGCTGCATGTGTAGCACCGGCTTCCCAACAGGGGAAGTGGGTTCTGAGGTTGACTCTAGAACTACCTCCTCCAGCAACAGCTTGGCTAGGAAGGCACTGTGTTTCAGCTCAACACAGCTGGGATCAACAGGAGGGATAGTGCTGGCGAACTCAGACAGTTGGTCGTCAGCATCCTCCTTAACAGCTGCAGGTTCCAGATAGCCATCGGGAGATTCACACCCTGTAAGTGTGGCAGATTGGTGCTCAGGAGATCGATTTTTGAGATCAGAAAGAGTCAGGCCACGATGTTCAGCCATGACCTCTTTCAGTAGCACCTGGTCTAGGTCACACAGGGGTACAGGATTGAGAGATCCATCGATGATGGATAAGAAACTGGCCCACTCAGTGGCCTGCATAGCTGTGGCTGAGTCCTCAGGCACATAGATGGGACCGTCAGAGAGTTGCACTCTTCCAACGGTCATTCGATCTGGCATACGGCGCCAGTAAGCGTGTTCTTCAGAGCAGCCCGAGTCAGGGGTGCACATGACAACCCTTCCTCCCTCATAAGCGATTTTGGTTAGAACCTTCGCGAGCAGGGAGAAGGGAGGGTTAGCATACACTAGGCCCATTTTTTCCAGAAGAAACGGAAAGCGCTGTTCAAATCTTTCGAGCAGTACAATTGCATGGTGTGCTGTTGTTGGCTCGCAAACAATTCCACCTGGATCTCATCCAGGTTTACCTGAAGGGCCGCCAGTCCATTTTCAAGAACGTGACGGGCCAATTGGTAGTTTTCAGTACGATATTTAGTCTTGGATGCGTAGCGCAGCCCCGACTCTTTCCGTCCTGACAGCTCCAAAGGTACGGGGAGGAGCCCACTGCCAAAGTCGCAGTGCAAAGAATAGGGGCGCTGGAGAGACAGCATTTTTACCTGGGGGTTTGTTCGTAGGAAATCGGTACCAATGACGATGTCAAAGGCATCAGTGTCCAGCACTCTGCAGTGTTGGGTCACAGTTTCGTCGCGCAGGCATATATTTACATTGACCCCCCCCCAAGGAATGGATGGTACGCCCATTCCTACTCTTATGGCCACGGTCTTAGTTTTCTTGAACGCTTTTAGCAGGCGCCGGGCCACTATGGAAAGTGTTGCACCGGTGTCAAGCATCGCTCGAATAACCTGATCCCCGATTTTCACGAGGCTCCAGAAAACCAAGTCCTCCTCTTCGGAGCCGCCCCCCTACTCCTCAGCAGGGAACTTGACATCCACCCCTGCAGCCATCCTAGCCCACGCAAACTGCACCCTGTTTTTCACCTCATGGGTGGCATTTGTGTTCTAAAAAAAGACGCGCAGTTTCCCCTTTTTTCTACCTGAAAACTGAGAATTAAAAAACGGAGGAATCTCAAATATATATTTTCAGGCTATCAGCGGAATACAAGTAGTCAGAGGTATGAAAAAAACCTTTTCTTTGGCATGTTGAGTGCGCGAGGCCTCGCGCACTCAATTATGCAGAATGTTCATTTCCCAATGGTCCTGAATAAACAGTATTCCATGCCAAATGAGGCTCTGATGTCTTAATGGGTGCCTCATGGTGTACCGTTCGGGTCATGTCAGCAGCAAGAGTGGTCAATCAATGGATGTTTTGTACACGCCATGCACTATGTAAGGTGTAATAGATCTAAAAAGGCGGGGTGCCCTCAGTCCTTGCTAAACATACGATTTTCAGTCAGTTTACCTACAATTGAGGTGCCCGGGCGCTCATCTTTTGGGGCTGTACAACAATTTGTCAGAAGCGCTAGGTCACAGGACGTATGAAGCAGGTGCTCTAGAGGAGGATAGTCTAATAGCTACTCTTGAGCTCACTGTTTTCAAAGGATTCCAAAATGGGAGTAATCTCAAAAAGCCTTTTGGAGGCTATCGGCAGAATGCAAGTAGTCAGGGGTATTCAAAAACCCATGCTTCTAGCTTGTTTAGTGCGCCAGCGCTAGCGCACTGAGTGTTCCGCTGTGCACGTCATTAACCCATATTGAATCTTGCAGTTTTGTTTTCGCTCCATCCTTGCTTCATGCCACTTCCGATGTCAAAAAGTGATCTCAAAAAAGCCTGAAAATCTCACTCCAGCTGGCTGAGTGTGCGGGGCCTCGAGCACTCAGCCTCCCATAATAAGTATTGTTTCATGTGGACATGTACAGGATGTGTGCACAGCGCCCATCTTTAATAGTTTTGCAGACGATCCAAAAATTGGTATTCTTCAAATTAGCCAACAAACTTTTTTTTCGGGCAAGATTACCGGTAAGCCCTCTGATTTTGCACTAAAGAATGGTTAATTGACCCCCCTAAAGACAGCAAAAAATGGGCAAACCTGATGAAGAATGCATTTTTTGGGAGGGTTTGAAAAACAGTATTTTCAAGATGGCAAAAAAAACTATTTTTTTCGGTCACAAAATCTAGGTGCTTAGGTGAAAGAAAGGGGGTGCAGTTTGCGTGGGCTAAGGCCATGTGGGACTTGGCCATCGAGGCCAGTCGCCTCCTCTTGGAGCTTTTCCCCCAAGGGGAAGCGTTATCCCCCTGTGGGCGCTTCTAGGGGTCACCTTCGGGAGGAGGGGGAGTAGCAGCGGGCGCTGATAAGCGCCTCTGGGGCCTAGGGGGTCCACCTTTGCCACCCCCCTTGCCACCTCCTTTACCACCTTTATTCCCATTCTGGGGGTTTGTGGTGGGTGTTTGGTTCTTCTGGCGTTCAGCCTCCTGCCGCTTGAGTTTATCACTCTCGCGTTTCTTTATGTGACATTCGTCCTCGTAGTGACGACGTTTGCCACAATAGCCACAGGTCATGGTACACCTGAAATGATCTTGATGGGTCAAAGTGTTCCCATCCTTGGAGTGCTGCTGTCGTTTCATCTCCGGCATACAACTACTGCGGTGGTCGCCGTCAGGGGCATGACAAGGTCCCCCCTTGTCATTGACAGGTTTACAGTAGAACAGAGGGGGTGTACCTGCATCAGGTTTAAACTCATTCATGGCACGTAGGTTACCCCTCCCTTTACCACCTCCCTCGTTGGCGTTAGTGGGATTTTTAAGCCCTTTCCCTTTGCCACGTTTGGGGGTAGGGGTACCACCTCGGCCAAAGTGCTTCTTGAGGAATTTCTCCATGTGGGAGTCATTCGTCCTCTCAAGAGCTAGCTCAATCAGCAGGTCCACCAGTTCTTCGTACGAGTTGGTCCTGCTTTTCCTGTCAGAGGTAGCGCGGCAGTCATCCCACGTACGTTGAGCGATTCTACTCATGTGGCAGAGGTGGGGCTCAGTGGCTCCATAGGAGCCCACGTTCATCCCTGAAAACAGATACTCTAGGTCACACACGTATTCAGAGACTCGCGCAGCGGAAGGAAGCTCAGGGAGCATAGGTAGCTCCTCTATCTGTTTGCGCATACTGAGGTCAGTCTTATAGACTGGGAATGTTTTCTCCAATCTTTGGAGTACCTTTGCCCAAGTTCAACAGGTTTTCACCATCAGTTTCACCTGTTTTTGCAAAAATTTCTTTTTGCATGAGCGTTTCAGCAGTGAGCATTTGGTGGCCACATCCACATCAGATTGGCCAGTGAGCAAAAGTAACTCAGCAAATTCTTCTGCCCATTCGGGCAGTTTTTTCGGGTCCAACTCCGGCAATTCCAGCTGGATGTTCGCCTGGGCAATCGGTCTGCCCATCTTCCCACCCCCTGGAGTTAGGCCTGAAGGGTGCGGGGATACGCCGGGAAGGGGTGCCAGGGCTGACAGCCCTCTTTTCTCAGTCTCAGTCACAGGCACATCCTGTAACTCGGCAATTGGGACTGTCCTAGCGCGAGGATGAAAAGGGCTTGGGCAAGTGACCTTGGGTAGCAACATGGACACCCTTGATCATTTGAGATGTTCAGCCAACGTGCTCAATCCGCGTGAAGGTGAGAGTAGTGCTGGCTTGGGTAAGGGTTCAGTGATACCCAATTGGGCCTTGACAGCCTCTGACAGAGCTGTCACATCCGGGTCTTCCGATCCGGATAGAAGTTTCGCCAAAGGTTCGGCCGTGTAATCAAGAGCCCCATAGGTGGGCTCTGGGCAAAGAGGATCCAGACTCTTCTCAGGAGCCATTGAAGTTATTGGCAGGTCTGGATGCCATGCTCTCGGGTGCTTGTGTACTCTTGTTCGTCTCGGTAGTGATACTGTGTCCGCCATGTCTGTAGATGGCCCCGAATAAAGGAAGGAACCCATCCCAGTTTGGGGCGGCGATCCGAGGGCATCAAGAGGTATTTCTCCATCTCCTCTTTTTTTTTTGTTTTTTTTTGAAAACAGAGTTCGAGACAGCTGGCAGAAAGTTCTCAGGAGGCCAGCCCAATATACAACGAGTGACCCGCATCCCCAGGTCACAGGTCAGGAGGTGGGCCGGTGAGCTGACGTTCCGCCGCTGAACTATGCACGTGTCACATAAGAGTAAACAGAGGTGGCGTCTCCACTCATCGTCGCCCGTGTGGTAATCCTGGGGGTATTACCTACATGTGGGGCACGCAGTGGGCTGGCTGTTGCCAGGACAGTAATCCAGTGATGCAGAACAATACGGGCAAGGCGGCGTGGGTCAGCACCTCAGGGGGGGGGGGGGGGGGGCTGAAGGACGTCAGTGGCCACTCGGTAAAGTGGTGGATCAGGGGGGAGGGGGAGCTCAGGCAGGGACTGGACAGGTTCAGAGGTGGCCCTGCCCTTCCCGGTGTCACGTAGACGCTGGCCTACTGCCGAGTTGGCCACACAGGGCTAGTGCTCTGGAAAAAAAAAGGAAAGGGGCGGCTCCCCGTCCATGTCCGCTGGCTCGCGTGGGCAGTCAGCCCAGCAGGTCGCACGTGACCCGTGAAAAATAGGTATGCACCGAGGCAGTGTTCAGGGGGTTTCCTGGGGGGCAGGAGGGGTGAAAGCAGGACAGAGTGGTGCACTGACGCAAACAGAAATTCGTCGCAGCGAATAAATCCAAGTGGGTGGCCGCCTGTCAATGGTGTACATTGCTCTGGGGCAGTATCCAATTAGTTTAGGGGCGTCCACTGGTTCATTCGAGGTGACTGCCAGATTGACTTGCCTGGGAAGAGAAAGCAAGGCAGGGGGGTGGAATGAAACGGGTCGTGTAACTGGCATGCACGTGCCGTGACATCCAGGGGTAGGGGGGTCACGGAAAAAGGGGAACAGACATACAGGACATGTTCGTGTCAGCGAGGGGTCGTAATTGAGTTGAAACTGAGAGAGAGGGACGAAAGCAGGTAACGTTCATCAAAAGAGGGACGAGGGTGCACGCCAATCGTGTGGGCAAAAAACCGATGGTCGTCGAGAGGTATGTGGTACCGAGCTGGCGAGGGCTGCCGTCACGTTGTCCAAAACCGCGCTCTGGAACCGCCCTATGGTCTGCCGTGTCTCTCTGGCGCCCCCGAGGTGGGAGCGCAAGTACTGGTACAGGGAGCCCGGAATGGCAAGCCGGCCTGCAACTCTGAGGTCCTGTCTGTGCGCCAAGGCACGCCAGTTATTCACCAAGGCAGGACATGGCCAGGACTGCAACCACGCAGAGACGAGGGGGTGTGCTGGAGTGCAGTGAGTAACTACGCCGTGTACACTGAGGTTGTGGTAGGCAGAGCATGTAGGGCAGGGGGTAGCAGATGGGCGATCGGCCCAGAACGTGGCGTAATGGCTGTAGCCAAGCCGCGACTGCAGGCCGAAAAGCCACTTGTGCCAGGCGACTCTACGAAACTTCAGGGGTTTCCAAGAGATGGGGTGGAAACGGTCATTGGTGTGTGAGGGGATGTAGTCGTGCGTCCACGTCTTGTGGGGGGGGAGGACAAGTTCACCATGACGGATAATGTCCCATACGGACGATGCTTTGACTGGGGGGGGACGCGGTAGAGTATAGCCCTGCTTAGCGAACTCATCGGAGACCTCATTGTATTCGTGTCCCATGTGTCCTTCCACCCACTCTAAGGTCTGTCCTTTTTCCCGGATGGACTGCTGAACTCGTAGCACCCACGCCACTTGTCTGACAGGCCGTTTGGTCCCCGTCGCTGAGGCGATGGCCCCTTGGCAATCCAGTTTTATTTTTTTTCCTGCTGCAGAGAGGTGGGAGCCCAGCAGGATGCCAACTAGCTCTGCCTTGTACGAGTTCGGGATGCCAGGTACCCTGCATACAGCGATTTCTCCTGTAGAAAGGAGTGCTGCGGCTCCGGCAGCGGGTGGGGACCGGATTTTGCTGCCATCGGAGTATGTGTCATTCGGTTTATGTGACGAGGGCAGTAAGTATACTGTAAGGCCCGCAAAGCTGACGACTGACATAGCGTTCGTGGCTATTTTGGCGCCTTTCCACGAGACATCCAGGGGGACCACCGTCGAGGATGATGTTTTAAACTTGGATACAGAGGACATGAATAAGTTGTACGGAGACATCGACAGACGGGGGGTAGTGGAGAGCGTGGAAAGGTGGTTGTTGCGATGTAGGACATCTAGAGCTCTGGTGGGGTGTAGGACAGGAACGTATCCCAATCCCAGGCCGTGGGAGCGATGTGAGTAGAGGGTCTTCTGGGCAATCGTCAGCGGCAGCCCCATCACCCCAAAAATAAAGCGCCCTAGGGTCCGTGTGAAGGACATGGTCTGATCCTCCGTCAGTGGGATGCATGAAATTCGGTACAGGAGGCGGGGCAGGACCATGGTGTTCACAAGCAAAACCCTATCCAGAACTTGAATTGGCTGGGCGTGGAGCTCATTTAGTTGTGAACGTAATTCATTGAGCAGGACAGTAACCGCAGCGTGTATCTCAAATTTCGCTCGCAGGGGGTGTCGTAAGTGCATGGGGCATGCAGTGCACGCAACCTGGCCACTCCACGGAGGCGGTTCCTCGGCGGGCACACACCGCAAGATTGAGACACCTTCAGCCTGCAAGGGGCAAGGCGGGTGGTAGTATTTGGAGAGGGTGGGCAGGTCGGGCAGTTTGTTGCCTACTTGGAGGGATTCGCTCTTGAGGGCGTTGACCTGGCAAGCAATCAGACTCAGGGCGTGCTGAACTAAAGATGCTCTGGACTGACTACACTGTCGAGGCACAGGGGAAGCTATGTCGTCGACATATGCAGAGAAGATGACCCCCTTCTGTTCAAGATACCGCAAGGGAATGACGAAAACTACTACAAAGAGGAAACAGGATAGGGGGCATCCCTGCTTAACTCCGTGGGTGGTGGTGAAGACCACATCCTCTGCACCGCGAATGAATGTCGCACCCTGTTCAAGCACCAGTGTAATTAAGAGCAGTAGCTTGACCGGCGTGCCCATCCGTTGCAGTGTGTGGTGGATGAGGTATTTCGGGGGGCTGTCGAAGGCATGATACACATCAAACGCTAGTACGGCCTCCATATCAGTCAGTTTGTCTAGGTCGTCTAAAAACACCTGGGTGGCATGTGCTGTAGAGGAGCCTTGGCGGCCCCTAAATTGTCGAGAGCGGAGGTGGGGGGCTAGTATCGGGTACAGGGTTTTATACACCCAACGCATGAGTAGGCGGTAGATGGAGGTTCTCATCGCGATGGGTCTCCACCTATCAGGATCCTGCCACTGCCCTTTCCCTTTAAAGAGACAAAACGTTTCGGATATAAGCCACTGGCGTGGTATGTGGCTGGATTCATAACACAGTACAATACATTTATGTATAACAGCGAAAACTGGATCGAGCAATGAGGCGATGAGGTAGGGTGGAACACCGTCAGGGCCGGGCGATTTTTTTCTGGGGGCGCGTGCCAGAGACCTGAGTTCTTGCACTGTGGGGGGGGGGGTCAGGGGTAACTGGTTGTGGTGGTACCAGATCGAGGGCACGGGAGGAGGGGTTGTTGGGGTAGTAATGGGGTTGTTTCGGGCGGATTTAGATTCGCCCTTCTGTGCTCTGGTTCCTCCTGAGACCCGAATGCTGCTCCGAGTGGCGGTTCACTCTTTGTGTGGGCTACACTGCCAAGTTAGACTTGTACACTTCTGATCGGCCAGGTTCAGGGGGACAGTTGAGTGGACATGTTCAATTTGCTTTTCAGTGTGTTTTTCTTGTGCCCCTGCCAAGAGAGGTTCGAAAGGTACTCAGGATTTGCCTCTGCTACCAGAAAGATGTCCTTGATTAGTGCTCTATAGATTGTGATGAAGTCCTGCAGGTTTTTGATTGTTGAATCACAACACCAAAGGAGCAAGTAGAGCAAGAACAGCATGTGGATCGAATCAATGAATAGTTTGAAATCCAGTGTAACACAGAAGGGCTGCAGATAGACAAAGCAGGTTTAAATACAAAGATTCAATCACAAATGGATGAAACAAAAGATTTTATGTGAAACCTGACCTGACTCTAGCCTCCAAATTAGCATCAAGCACTTCATGTGCACTCCTTTGTATGAAATGAAGTTGGTTAGGAATTTGGGGCAAAGGGGTTAGGCCAGACACAGATTATGACTTGGCCAAGCAACTGAATTCAGAAACAGTTAAAAGGTAGAACCACAATAAGTGGTGGAAACAATTGAGTATAGGGGCCTTGGGGTGGGAGACCACTAGGCTTAACCTCCAAGGCCTAAAGCAGGAAATGCCTATTTTTTTGCGGTATATCCTCCATGAAGGAAGATACCTCGGCTCAGTTGAGTGGTAGGGGTGAACTTCATGGGGGCTAGGGTTATAACCCTAGTTACTTTGAGAAAGTGTACTTGAAGCTTCAAAAGAGAGATAAAAATACTTAAGTTAGTCCTAGCATCAACAAAAGGGTTTTAAGGGGGGCTTGGCCTGGATCAAGCCCTCCAAGAAAGACAAGGCAGTGACTTTTTCTTACTCTTCCAGCTTCCACCGCAACACCCTCACCCACAACTCCCCTCTTCGAATTTTCCGCCGTGATTGCCTTTGAACCACCAGCCGCCACAGCAACTTTCACCACAACAGCAACCTCTACATTCACCTCCCTTTGATCCATCAATGAATCCTTATGCTCCAGCGTTCAAAATCTTGGGTCGCCGAGTGGAACATCTACGCAACTTGGTTCCATTGTTTTTCTGGCAAGCCAGGTTCAGGGGAATTTCGAACCCCGGAGGAGGAGGTTATGCGAGCATTTCTTTTATCCAACATCATTTCTCCCCTCGATCCAGTCACTGCCCTGCCGGTCCTCCTCAAAGGCGACACTATCGACTATTATCACAGCTTGACCAAACAGGTACAAGATGATTGGTTCGAACTGATGCAGGTACAGGGACAGCGTTTCGATTGTATATCCCACGAACGAGTATACCTGTCTGGAATGATAACGCCGCGAGAGAGGGAGTTCCCTCGACATGCAGACTATGTCAAGGAATTTTGAACCTGCGCCATCAAGTCGAAGGTCAACAGCAGTGACCTCCAGAAAATACCAGGCTAACTCTCAATTTATTGAAAGATTGTCGAATGACGCAGTGCGTCGACAATACATCGTTGAGCTTTGTTCGAAAGAGCGTTCAGGGATACCATTTGGCTTTGGGTCGCTTGTGGAGACCATTGCTGAAAGATACTTGGCAGCTGGTTATCAGCTCAAGGAGGTTCAGAATGCCTCCAGACGGACGGGAGATACAACCGGTGCTGCAGTCTCGAGACCTCTTCCTATAGCGCTTCCGCCAACTTTGACCTCCACAATGTTTCTTTCGAATCCCATGCCACAGCGCCACATGAACCCCATGCCAACTACGAGTGTGGCCCCGTTTCCTTCAACGGTCCCTGAACCGATGAACCTTGAGTCTATTGCCAAGCTTCGAGAAGAGTTGCATGCATACCTTCGGGAGCGTCAGAGTGATCGATCGAATCGTCATGACAGTTGAGAAACCCTAAGTTGCTACAACTGTGGCGAGCAAGGACACCTAGCCCGTGATTGCCAGAAGAGTCGACCACTATCGAGAGGAAGAGAGGTTCGAGGATCCCGGTCAGGCACTCCTCGAAGAGATCAAATCCGAGACAGTAAAGGAGGATTTCCATCACGCACCAAGAGTAGGGAGCGACCCACGACGGCCTAAGAAGCACTCCAAAAGACTTGGTGGCGGACATCATCGCGAAGAGTTGAACTCCACCATCGGTACCGACAAACCCGAAGAAACTTGCAAGTGTCACCGTGGAGGTACCTGAACCCGAACATGCGTCTCTGTTCACGGGTCGAGGGTGCCTTTGTGCGCGTCGAGAGGACTCTTTTGACTCAGGAGTACATGTGTTTGTCAACTGTGGAGCAACAAGTGCCTTCATGTCGATGCGAACAGCAAAGAGGGCGCGCCTTCCCCACAACGAACCCACACACCAAGGACACGTTATGACTGCCCGAGATGACCAAGTCGAAGTGCGACACTACACGAGACCTTGTGTTCCAATTGGGGAATTTCTATTTTGACAACACTTCAAAGTTTTGGGGATTCTGCCGGATGTGATGTTTGGGTTACCAAGGCTTCGAAGCTCTAACCCGACTGTCAACTGGAACGAGCGGGGTATACAAACGTACAACACGGATCAACTTCATACTGATTGTCCGTCGATGGATCCATAGATTGCACCCAGTTACAGTTCGAAGCAACTTCGAAGTTGGACCTCCTTTCGAAACTTTCATCCAGTACCTCGAACGCAAGCCCAGCTTGAAGCAATGCACCACCTCCCAAAGAACACACTGACTGACGATCGTTGAAACATGCCAAGAATGATGCCCACACAGTCGAAGATTAAGACACAGAAGCTGGTATCACCGATGTGGAGTGCAGCGACATGGAAATCGAGTACATCTCGTCGCCAAAGGTAAAGCAAGAGATCCGTCGAGCTGATCTCACTTGTGATCAAGTGTGTCTGTGCTGCATGCCTCGACCCGCAGTGCCGGTCAATCAAATGCACAATACGCAAGATAAGAGCAACGATGAGGGACTTGGCCCAGTTCGACGCAAGTACGCACCGCGGGTAGCATGGTGGTTGCACACGGTTGCACACGGTTGCACAAGTGCAACTGGTGAAATTGGGTGGTTGCACACACCAATGAGGGTAGACAAAAATCAGTTTTAATGTGAAACATTGTGGTGTTTGATGGTGAAAAACATGGTTCTTTCTTCTCTACAACCTATGTTCCACAAGAAAACCATGAGAGCAAGGTCCCTTTGGTTAGGATGGCATGATTGTGCAAGAGGGTGGTTGCACAACCCCCACATTTGGAAATTTTTGGGGGAGGTGTTACGTGGGTATGGGACACACTTATGAGGCATGTGACAAGTTTGGGTCACAGTACACCAATTAAATATGCTTGGGATATTCGATGGCACGCAGAAATCCACCAAATAAGAGGGTTAAATGCAGGTTTGAATTCAATGTGCGCAAGCAGTGTGTAAGTGGCCTATGTCAGACTTCATCACAGGGGTTGCACACTAGAACCTCCAGCTACGTGGGCAAAACGGGTTCCAAGGGAACCCGTCCAATTCCGACCATCTTGTTGAGGGGGATCAAAATGTGATTTCTTGAACTCAGTTTGTCTAAGCTCTTCTATGTCACGCCCGTAGGCATCAAAAATACAAACTCCTTCACCTAATATCCAAGCAGAACGAGGTGTACATCCCTCATCACGGGAACACAATGCATCATGCGGCAAATCCCTCCAATCAACCGTCACTTAATGAAGCCCTGAACGCCATTCGTTATTCTTATGGTGTGGAACAATCATGATCTCTGGACTTCCTTTTAATAGCACTTTCTCTGCAACCTGTTGCAGAAATTCATGCGGCCACATAACAAATATGGTGTCATCATGCCAAGGGTTGTTCAAACCTTGCGTGACTGCAGCTCCACCTTTAGGAGTTTTGACGCATACCCTGACGCGATTTCAGGGCCGCTTCACCTTGGTAGTTGAGCGCGGATCTGCAAAAGGGTAGCGCTGGTGTTGAAATTCATCTCCAGCGCCGTCCCCAATGGGGTGAAACCACTGTGGATCCAAAGAGAATTGTCTCTCCTTATACGAGTGTGGGTGTATGGACGTCCTCCTTGTTGGCGGCCTTGCTGTTTCCATGACGCCTGCCACCTTACGCCAAGCACTGACGCCTTTCCTTGCGATCCTTTGGATTGTCCCTTCGGCGCAACTCCATGCATTTCCTGGAATTCTCTGAATGGACACCTGATCCTACTATATCAGAATTCGAAATGGAAGACGGTTTTTCAACTTGCTTAGCAACCTCCTGCAGGGTTTCCACTGTCACCGAACCTCCGTCATCCCTAAGATAGCCATACCGACCCATAACCTCGTGGGGTGGCACGTCAGGGCCAACCGAGCCCTCATCAGATGAGGGGTCGGCTCATTTCCTGAGTCCAGTTCAGCACAGTCCAGGTTGGGATCATGAAGTTGCTGAACCCATCTCTCTATTACAGTCTCCGGGATCTCAGGATCTTTGGGACACTCATCGGGAGGCATTATTTTTGGTACTGTCAATATTCGGTATATTAGGGACGCAAGGCTCGTTCCTTCCGTCGTCCCAATACTACGTGGCGCCCTTCAAAGGGGCGTATCCTGTTCCACCACTCACCAGGGTCCAACTTCTGAACGTGCGCATGCAATACAATGGCTGACATTCCAGAAATGGCAAATAAGCAAATGGGAGAGAGTAAAAGACCAGCCACATGCCCAATGACCTTAAGAGAAACCTTCGGGAAGGGGCACCTCCACTTGAGCTCTGCACGAAGAGGACAACAGTGCTGTTCAATGCGGTCAGTGACCCAACCAACATTAATCCTATGAAACCCATAACTTGTGGTATTGAACACTCCACAATACTGAGGCAATCCTCAGGAGGATCATTGTGTCCTTGCTAAAAAGCATTCATCTTGGCACCTTCAAAAGGTGCCAATTCATGAGAAGAAACACCCCAAGGTGATTGCTGCAAAGACGAGGATTGCTGCAACTCCTGTAGTTGCAACGAACTATCTGAAATATCAATGCTCACAAGCTTATGACGTCCTTGACTGGCATTCAAGTTCTTGTTGTCCGAGTAACACACTGCAGCCGAGCCTTGCATGGGGCGGCACAACTGCCTGTAATTCTCCACCCCCTTAACGTCCCGCTCAAGCTCCCGGCTGCCCGCCGGTTGCAAAGGTGTCTGTGTCTCCGGAGGACGGGATTTACAATCGAATTTATCCGAAGGGCTGCCTTGAAAGAGATACTCCAAAACAGTAAGGCATCCAGGATCTGGAAGGACAACAAGTCCATAACGTGCAGAAAATGCCAAACCAAGAATGGCTCGCGGTCCAACGGAGGCCAGGTAAACGAAGCAATCGGCGCAACGCGCCATCACGACCTGGGAACCTCTTTGCACCGGCACAATGATATCGCTTTGGAAGGCATAATTGCCACCTTCCAACGCCTTCTCACCAACTTCGAGTAGTGGGAACGTTGGGTGGCCTTCTGCCGATATTGGTTCTGGGAATAGTTCCGAACCAGCAACCACGATCACCCTAGTTCCCAAGAAATAGTGCCTCCATTTTTTCCAAGGGCCCTTTGTGAGTAACATATATATCTTTGGTACGATGACGCCCTCTCGAGGCCCATCAGCGTTCCCAGGTCGAGGCACCAGCAGAATGTCCTCCTCAGACCGGCCGCCACGATCAGCTGGTCGCGCACAATATGAGTCCCCCCATGCCTGGGCTGGGTTTACCAATATAATGGCGCATACTGTTGCCGGTGAGGGGCCCATATCCCTACCAGCCTGGTCAATCTTCTTGGATTTCTCGCGCTGCCGGCGACTTTCTCAGTTCTGTGGCTTGCCCAGCTAACCTTGCCCTTACCTTTGTCCTGCAACGCCGGATGCAGCGTCAAATAATCTTCTGGCAGATGCCACTTGCTCCCGCAGCCCTTGCAAGGGGGAAACTTTCCACCATTCTATGGACCTCCTTTTCCTCGGCAACCTACTTGAGCAGGTGGCTTCGCTCGGCCTCCCTTCCCAATACTCTTGGATTTAAGTTTCTCTTGTAGCCACTCGGGTGCGTTGTGGGGATACAAGACCCAACAAACCTCACGGCTATGTCTTTCCTTGCCATATGCCGGACACGTTATGATGGAGGTTGCACCTGGACCTGCTCGTCCTGACATAGCCAACACCTGGGCTTCAAATATCTCTTGAATCTCCGCAATACTCAACTCCCCGCCCGGGTCTGCATGTTGCTGTTCTGGGGGACCTTCGGGATCCTCAGCTTGGTCCTCGACTCCTTCCATGCCCCTAACCCGATCCGATCCATACTTGCTTCCCGTCCGTTGAGGGGGCACTTGGCGCTTTGGGTTGCAGCGTCTGTTGGATAGCATGCCAAAGTCTTCGTATGATATGTCCCTTCTTGATTGCAAACTTGTGGCGGGACATCAGCGGGTTCATGAGAAAGATGATCATCTCCAAGTAGTTGAACTCCGGTCCAACCTTGGTCTCCTCCTTCATGAATACTTTGAGCAACCCATCCACTTTCATTGTCGCCACAACGTCAAGTAGCCGATTATTTGTCTGGCGTTGCGTGATTCGGTCGCGGACTTGGCGGCCTAAGGCTGACAATTGTTCGACAAAGGTAATAAACTCGCTTGGCGTCAGACTGATTGAAGACGGCTTGACTGTGTGAAAGGCCTCCAAACTCACGTCATCATTTGCCTCCGTGAAGACTTCCTCCGTCACCTCTCTCAGCAAGCCTTGCCACCTGAATAGCCACCGGGTCACCATTTCCTTGAGTGGGTTGGACCTGGAGGTGGGAATAAGAGAACGCAAAACGGCTCTCCTCATGGTATTCGTCAACTTGTACATCAAATCAGGCTCCAGAGCAGGAAGAAAAATCAATAAACCACTTAATGGGCATGGTACCACTTCCATCCCACCATGGAGCAAAGGACATTTCTTGGACGTCCCCCAAAGGTTCACGGGTGCACCACCGGGTCTGCCAGCCTCCCATCGACTCCAAGGGGAATTAACCGCGGATCCCTTCCTTCAAGTTTGGACTCCTCCCAGTTGCACGGGGCCTCGAAAAGTCGTTCTGGGCAAAATTCATCAAACGCCATGGCACGTACAATTCCTGACGGCTTTTGCTTCCAGATCATAATTCATTCCTTGAGAGATTCTTGTCGTTCAAACTACTGAAACACCATTTGTGGCATAAACCAGCCCTCGCCATCCGCCTCAAAGTAGCGGAGATAAGTAATTAAGTAAGGGCGGCCGCGTCCGCAGCCTCATCTGACATCTCCTTGTTTGATTTACATGGTTGCCGCCTCTGGCTGGAAGGAGATCTACCCACCATCAGTTCCCCTGGCCACACCTGTCTCATCTCACGGCTGAGAACTTCAACCAGGTTCCCTTGGGGCATGACCGGCGGTAGATTTCCTTCAGTCGCTGCCCTCACGGTCTCAGCTCCTTCCGGTCACCCATCGAAGGATCCTTCGGCCTTCCCCCCCATAGTTCAGCCTTTTGGGTGCCTGCCGGCGGGTTTCCTGTGGATAGCTGTCGCCGACAGCGCAGCATTGCTCTCCACCACATTCCACCACTCCCCATCCCTCACATGGTTGGAGTACCCACTGGGCCCCCGGATGCACTTGGGTGTCGTCGATTCGCGGCTGGACGGCAGGGAGCGATCCTTTCCACGTTCCCCAAGGTCCTGCTCACGCGTGAATCTACGTGTACTCAGGCCATCGTCCCGGGAACCTCTAGGTGAACCCTCACCCCTGCAGACACCTCACGGCCATCCCGGAGTTCAGGGCATTTTCCTGACTTCCTGTGGCCAGGCTCCCCATGGTTGGCCCATGGTTCACCACTCCATGGCAACTGGTTTCCCAATCGCACGGGGCTGTTGCTTGGCGCTTTCGGCCATCTTTCCCTGTTCTTTTTCATTCGCAAACCTGCTTTGTCCTGGTCCCCTTTGCCTCATACTGTCACCGGCCCAATCCCCGCGTCCTGCATTTTCCAGTTCTCTAGGGGCTGTGGTGCGGCCCTTGCCACACTCTTTTACCGGTCCCGTGCCCTCATCCCATACCTCATCCCGTGTTTATGCCCCACCGGGCCGCCAGCAACCCAGACGCGTGGGCCCAAAGCATCCTCATCCATCCGCGGACCGTTTCGTGCTCCTCGCACGGGTCGCACCTGTCCCATCCCCTTATCCCGCGTTCATGGTGCGTTCTCTTGACCAGTCCCGGATTATCCTGTCCAGGGCGTCTGGCCACATTTCCCATGCCGAGGCCCTATTGGCCTACCTGCTTATTGGCACGAGAACACAGCGCGTCTATGCAGCGGTGGCCGAGCAGGGACCCCACTACAAGTACCCCCACTAGGGCTTGGAGGGGTGGTGTGATCTGTATGCGTGCACCGCATGTGGTCTTGCCGTCCTTGACGTCGTTGTTCAGTCCTGGCCATCCCCGGCAGATGGCCCTTCTGATGTTTCTCCCTCGCCATTCCTGGCCGAGGGTCCTTCTTTCTTCTGTCCTCCCCGTACCTGGCTCGGGCGTGTTGCACTGTGTGTGATCTGCGCCCTAGGTTTTGTAGGGTGGGCGGCCCAATTGTTCACCTGCGTTCACGCACGTCAACACAGCGGTTTTTGTTGTTTTTTTTTCGCGGCTGTGGCCTAGCAAGGACGCCACTACCTGTACCCCTGCTGGGGCATGGAGAGATGGAGTGCTTTGCTGTCGTGCGCCGCTTGCGTACTTGGTGTCCATGATGATGTCCCCCCTCTGTTTTGGGGAGGATGGCACTTCAGTTGTTGTTCCCTCGACATTCCTGGTTCGGGCATCTTGCCGGTTGTGTGACTCCACCCTTGGTTTGCTGGTTGGGCGGCCCTGGGTGCACCTCTTCACCCTCCGTGTCCCACCTGGGGTAGCAGTGAGTGATGCTTGGTGGGCGTGCGGAGAGCGTAGCCAACAGCACTCTCGTCTGGCCTGCTATACCCGGATTACCGGGCCCGCCTCTGCGCGGACTGTCGGGCCCGGCTACTGCGCAGACAGGTTGCCAGCCCCCGATGATCCAGTCCAGGGCGCCAGGCCGCCTCTTCTCCCTGGATGATCCAATCCGGGGGGGCGGCGGCTTCTGCTGCTTAATCCGCCCCGGATGATCCAGCCCGGGGCGTCAGTTGTTATTTCACCGGATGATGCTCTCGTCTTGCTTTGGCCGCTCCTCCTTGTTTTGCCAAGGATGATCCAGTCCTGGGCACTTCATGGTCTCGTCACCGCTTCGCTGCATCTCCACGGGCTCCTTTTCTTGGCTGTTTAACGGCTTCTCCACGGGTCTCGTCCTCTCGGCTGTTGTTCCGCTTCACCGCGGCCTTGTCCACTTCTTTTCCTCACCGCATCACCACAGCCCTGTCCTCTGCATGGTTGCCCTGCCTCTCCTGGGCCTCGTCCTCATCCGCGTTTCTCTGCATCACCACAGCCTTGTCGTCTTTGCTGCTTCTCTGCGTCACCGCGGCCATATCCATTGGGCTGTCTCTCTGCTTCACCTTGGCCCTGTCCTTATTATTGCTGTATTGCGTCTCTTCAACCC
This sequence comes from Eutreptiella sp. 'Long Island Sound 2002', assembly GCA_964036045.1. Lineage (NCBI taxonomy): Eukaryota > Euglenozoa > Euglenophyceae > Eutreptiales > Eutreptiaceae > Eutreptiella > Eutreptiella sp. 'Long Island Sound 2002'. Next base: position 105,249,030 of record OZ038380.1, read on the forward strand.
CGGCCTCATCTTTGCATCGCTGCTCCTCCATGGCGTTGTGCTTTGCGTTGCCTCCGGACATGACTCCTTTGCTGCCCCACCTTGGCCTCGGCCTCTTGTTTCATTCGCCTCTGGCCGCCACTTTCCCTTGGACGCTCCAGCCCGGGGCCTGCGGACTCCTTCCGCTTGGTCCGCCCCCGGCAATCTTGCCCGGCGCAAAAGGTCCCATTTCCCCGGATGAACCAGCCCTGTGGGTTGTGGCCGCTCCTTGTTGTTGTTCTGCCCTGGGTGATCCAGTCCGAGGTGCTTCGGGTCGTGCTGCTTGATCCAACCCGGATGATCCAGTCCGGGGCGTCAGGCCGCCGCCTGTCCCCGGATGATCTTTTCCGGGGGGCGGTGGCTCCTGCTGCTTAGTCCGCCCGGGATGATCCAGCCCAGGGCGTCAGGTCTTCGTTCACCGGATGATGCTCTCGTCGTGCTTTGGCTGCTCCTCCTTGTTTTGCCCAGGATGATCCAGTCCTGGGCACTTCATGGTCTCGTGACCGCTTCCTTGCATCTCCAAGGGCTCCTTGTCTGGGCTGCCTCCCGCCTTCTCCACTAGTCTTGTCCTCTTGGCTGTTGTTCCGCTTCACCGCGGCCTTGTCCACTTGTTTTCCTCACTGCATCACCACGGCCTTGTCCTCTGCATGGTTGCCCTGCCTCTTCTTGGCCTCGTCCTCATCCGCGCTTCTCTGCATCACCACAGCCTTGTCCCCGTCGCTGCTTCTCTGCATCATCACAGCCATATCCATTGGGCTGTTTCTGTGCTCCACCTCGGCCCCGTCCTTATTATTGCTGTATTGTGCCTCCTCAGCCTCGGCCTCATCTTTGCATCACTGCCTCCTGATGAGGTTGTCCTTTGCGTTGCCACGAGACATGACTCCTTTGCTGCCCCACCTTGGCCTCGGCCTCTTGTATCATTCAACTCTGGCCGCCACTTTCCCTTGGACCCTCCAGCCCGGGGGCTGGGGAATCCTTCCGCCGCCGGCAATCCTGCTCGAGGCGGAAGGCCTCATTTCCCTGGATGATCCAGCCCTGTGGGTTGTGGCCGCTCCTTGTTGTTGTTCTGCCCCGGATGAGCAAGTCCGGGGTGCGCCGGGTCCTGCTGCTTGATCCAACCCAGATGATCCAGTCCGTGGCGTCACGCCGCCGCTTTGCCCTGGATGATCCTGTCCGGGGCGCGGTGGCTCCTCCTGCTTGTTCTGGCCCGGACGATGCAGTCTGGTGTGTCTTGCCGCCTCTTGTCCCCGGTTGACCCAGTGCTGGGGGCGGCGGCTCCTGCTGCTAGTTCCGCCCCAGATGTTCAAGTCCAGGGGGCGGCGGCGCTTGCTGCTTGTTCTGCCCCGGATGATCCAGTGCGGGGCGTCCGGACTCCTTGCTCCGCCTTTTTCCGTCGTTTTGTTTTGGCCGCTCCATCCTGTTTTGCCCCGGATGATCCAGTCCCGGCATTTCATGGGCTCGTCACCACTTCGCTGCTCCTCCTCGACCTCCTCTTGGCCTTATCTTTACTGCTTCTCTTCGGGCTCTTCATCTTGGCTGCCTCTCGGCTTTTCCTCGCCCTCTTCCTCTTGAACGCTGGGCCTCGTCCTCATCTCCATTTCTCTGCATCCCCGCGGCCTTCTTCTCTGGTCTGCTTCTCCGCTTCCCCTCGGCCCCGCCACATCTCCGCTACTCGGCATCTCACCGGCCTCTTCCTCTGCCCTGCTTCTGTGCTCCTCCCTGGTGTGGTCCTTTGTGTTGCTTCCGGACCAGTCCCGGTGGCGGGGGCTGCTCCTGCTTGATCCGCCCCGGACTTTCGTGCCCTGGGCGTCTGGCCCCTTTTTCCCGGCTCTTATCGGCCCGGGGGCTGTGGCCTCTCCTTCTTGTTTTGCCCCGGATGATCCGATCCGGGGCGTCTTCCGCCACTTATCCCTGGATGCTCCAGTCCGGAGGGTGGCAGCTCCTGCTGCTTGCTCCGCCCCGGATGTTCCAGTCCCTGGCGTCCGCTGCCACTTGTCCCTGGATGATCCAGTCCGGGGTGGTGGCCGCTCCTCCTGCTTGATCCTCATCCGGTTGCTCCTTTCGAGGGTGCCTGCCCGCCTTTCGTCCCTGGATGATCCAGTACGGGGGGCGGCGGCTCCTGCTGCTTGGTCCACCCCGGGTCATCCTGTCTGGGGCTTAATGTTTCCTGGGCGCTCCTTGGCCTCGTCTCCGCTTTGCAGCTGCTCCTCGGCCTCTTGCGGGTCTCCACCTCTCTGATTCCCCTTCGTTCCTCGGGCTCCTTGGGCGGCGGGGGCCGGTCCTGGCGGGCGCCCCTCACCTGGTTGAGTGTTGCTTGGCACCACCTCGCGTGCCGTGGTTGTGCGTGTGTGGCGCGTGCTGTCCGGGTTTGCGGCACCCGGCGGCCGTTGTTGCGTAGCACCCGGTCCTGTGCCGTGGTTGCCGCCGGTGGCGCGCCTCTCTGGCGCGCCTCTTGGGCCCGGGTTGGTGCGCCGCGCCTCGTCCGGTTGGGTAGCTCTCGGTGCTCCGGTAGGTTTTCCCGTCGCCGTTGTGTTGCTGTCTCCCCCGGCTTTACTGGGCGGCTGCGCGGGGCAAGCAGAGGCCGGCCGAGAACCGGGCTCATTGTGCCTGCCGCTGGCCCCTGCCGAGGGTGGGGTGCCGGGCTCGCTCTGCGTCCTACCCGTTCGGGGCCCCGCGATGGGGTTGTCCCTGGCAGGTCCCTCTGGCTTTGGTCTTGGGCTGCGTGCGCTGCGGTGGTTTGGCGTGTTTGGACCCGGTCACTGACGTGTCAGGTTTCCCGTACCGTCTGTCGCTCTTCTTGGCCGGGTCGGGCGGGCCGGCCACCGGGGCGTGTTTTGGTGCCCCACCTTTCCAGTGGCCTCTTTGTCGTGCTGCTTAGCTTGGCCTTCTCCAGGCTTGGATTGCCCCTGTTGTGTGTTTTTTTTTTTTGCTCCCCGTTGCCTGCGCCCCCGCTGTCTCCGGCTTTTTGTGCTCTTCGATGCGGGGTGCCCTTACGCTTGGCGCTCTCGTTTTCTTCTGCCCCAACCCACCCCTCGCCCACACCCCTGCCGTTTTTTTGGTCTTGTTTTTGTTGCACTGCTTGTTTCTTTTGTTTCTCCCCCCCCCCTCACCCCTTTCCTTTGTTGTTGTTCTTTTGTTCTTGTTTTTTTTTCTCGGGGGTTTTTTTTCTTTTGAGGGGGGGGGGGCTGGGGGGGCTTTCGTTGCTCCTTCGTGCCTCCTTGGGGTTTCCGCCCCCGCTGCTGTGTGTCTGCTGGGGTTGTTGTTGCGCTGTGTGTGTGCTGTTGTTGGCGCGCTGCGGTGTGTTGCCTTGGTCCCGCAGTCCCCAGTGTTTGCCTCGTCTTTTCGCCGTGCTTTGCTGCCTCCAATAGTGCGTTAATCCCTTCTCCCCTCCCCCCTCTCATCCGCCCCTGCTTTTGTTCTTGGTGTTGTGTGGTTGCCTTTGTGCTCTCGTGTTGTTGTGCTGTGTGTGTGCGCCCTCTTGCCTTTGTCCTCCTTCGGTCTGCTCTGTGATGCTCTGCGTCCGTGTTGTGTTGCGCCTGCTGGCCGTGCACCGTGGTGTCTTGCGGTGCCCTGGCGTGGTGCGCCGTGTGGTGTGCCCCCCCCCCCCGGGCTGTCGCTTTTGGGAATTTGTTTTGTGCTGTGCCGCCCTGCTGTTGTCTTGGTGTGCGCGCTGTTGTGTTGTGTGGTGCTTGTGTTGTGGGGTGCTGCTGCGCCCCTTGGTGACGTTGTTGTTGTGCGGTGTCTTGTGTCTTTTTCCTTGCTGCCTCGGTCTCTTGTGGGTTGTTTTGTGTGGTCCTCGGCGCTTTTCTGTGCTGCGCTGGTTTTATGGTGCCCTGCTGTTTGGTGTGCTGCCCTGCTGTGCTGTCGTGGGTCGCCCCGTTTCTGCTGGTGTCGTACGGGGGCCCTGTTGCGCTGTATTGTTTGGTGCGGTGCTGGGTTGTGTGTGGTGCCGTCGTGTGTTGTTGCGCGTTGTGGTGTATTCTTTTGGTGTGTGTGGTGTCGTGGTGCGTTGTGTCCCCTGATGTGCTGCTGTGCGTTGTTGTGCCTTGCTGGTCTTGCTGTGCTGTTCGGCCCTGCCACCAGCCCCTCCCTCTCTGCTGCTACCCTTGCCGTGCTCTGCGTCCTGTCGTGTTTTGCTGTGTCCTGCTGCGCGTGTGGTGCTGTGTTGCGCTTCGCCGATGCTCTCGCTTCTTGCTGTCTGTTTTGCTCTGTGCCGTTGCCTTTGCCTGGTGGCGTGGTGTGTTGTTGTGTGCTGTGCTGTTTCTTTTGGCGTTCCGTGGTGTTGTTGCCCTGCTGTGTGGTGCAGTGCGTTTTGGTGACCTGGTGTGGTTCGCTGTATTTTTCTGAGCTGTGCTGGTGTTATAGTGCCTTGCTCTTTCGTGTGCTGCTGTGCCGTGCGGTCTTTGGCTGCTCCGCTTATGCTGGTGTGTTATCGCTTCGGACAGCAGCAGCAAAGCCAGCGCGCGAGTGGCAATGGCAGTCGCCATCGCACTGCAGCCTGTGAATACATCCGAAGCATCGAGATGCCAGTTGCGTGAACAGAGTGCTGTATGATACTTCGATATCTCTCGTTTTTGTCTTCAAATTGTAAAGTGCCTATGTGATGGTGCTCCGTCCAAAGATCCTGCACAGAGGTTTGTCAATTTGGGAATTGGGATTTTCGCGAAACAAGAGAACAAGAGAGGTCCCAAGTCGGAAACCACAACAGGTGGTAGCCAGCTAGGTGGCAGGGAGATCAATACTCGAGATCAATGTTCGACGCCGTCAACTTGATTTGGATTTCAATTTGCAATGGAGCGGCATTTCGACAACGCAGCTATGCTGCACTTTATCAGAGACTGCCTGTTTCGATCTGACTCACTGTTGCATCACGAGTTTTCGAGTTCGTTAGAAAGGTTCATGGCAGAGCACATTGCACGTCAAAAAAGCGAGTGGTTTCCATGCATTTCTCGTGATCTTCACAGCTTGTCGCAGAAGCTTGCAGATACTGAATCCAAGGTCATCGAATTGAAACAACGCATTGATGCGTTGCAGACATCAGCAGCAAATGCTACTGCCGCAACTGATCACCGAGTCGACATTTTGCACTCCTCAACGGAGAATGCAACACAGGCTGCAGTAAGCAAACTCCGACGCCTGCAACATGAACTTTCGCAATGGTATGTCTTTCTCAACGAGTTCGCACAAGTTCCGAGTCAACAACCTTCGAATCACTTCCAGCTTCCACAACAACAACCACAGTAACAACCACAACCACAGCCACAGCCGTCTCTTTCGAGCTATCCGCCGTATTCACTGTCGAACAGTTCACCTTATCCACCGCAACAACCACCTCTACAGCCACCTGTCTTCGACCCGTCGATGAATACAGCGAACCCAATGAACTAAGCCGACCCAGTGCATGCCGCGGTGCACCAAGCCAATCCACTGAATGCCGCGATTCCACATGCTCCAACATTCGAGATCCTGGGCCGTCGTGTTGAACGCTTAGACAAGGTGATTCGAAGATTCTCTGCGAGACCGGGATCTGGATAATTCCGCACATGTAAGGAGGACCTTCTGCGAGCTTTCGTGGTGACCACCATACCGTTTCTCCTTGAAGGCGATGCTGTCGAGTATTATCACAGTTTGACGAAAGGTGTACAGGATGACTGGTTCGAGCTCATGCGCGTGTTGGGTCAACGGTTCGATTGCATATCCCATGAGCTAGTGTACCTGTCGAGAATGTTGACCTTGAGAGAACGTGATTTCCCTCGACATGCGGAATACGACAAGGAGTTTCGAACTTGCGTCATCAAGTCAAAGGTTAACACCAGTGACCTCCAGGTCGGTTACCTCGTCAACTCTCGAATTGCTGAGGGATTGTCGAATGACACTGTTTGTCGGCAGTACATCGTTGAAGTCGGGTCGAAATGGCGTTCTGGGAGACAATTGGGCTTTGATAGTCTGGTGGACACCATTGCAGAAGCCAACATGGCAGCCGGTTGCAAGCTCGAGGAGATACAGAACGCATTGAGAACGGCACCTGATACCATGGGTTCCGTGATCTCAAGACCCCTGTCTATGATGGTTCCGCCAACTTCGACCTTTACATCGTTTCCTTCAAATCCTATGCCAACACCCCACGTCAACCCCATGCTGACCCCAGCCGCAGCCCCCATGGCTTCGACTGTGCCAGTACCAATGAATCTGGATACAATTGCCAAGCCCTGAGAAGAACTACATGCCTACGTACATCGGCAAACGTCGGAACGAGCGGTTCAGACACCAAGATGTTCGAGAAAATAGGCACTGCTACAATTGTCGGGAACAAGGCCACTTGGCTCGCGACTGTCCAAAGAATCGACCGCCATCTCCAGGAAGAGAACGTCGAGAATCAAGATCAGGGACGCAAGGAAGAGATTTGAGTCGAGACAGTAAGGGACGGCTTCGATCCTGCTCCAAGAGCAAGGAACGGCCCACAACGGCCTAGGAAGCATCTTCAAAGACCTGGTGGTGGACGACCTCGAGAAGAGCTGAACACCACCATCAGTACCAACAAACCCGAAAAGAATCCGACACTTGGAGGTGTCAACGTCCAAGGAACCGAACCTGAGCATGTGTCTCTGTTCACGGTTCGAGGGCCCATTTGCGCACGTTGTGATGACTCGTTTGACTCCAGCGTGGAATTGTTAGTCGACTGTGGGACGACCAGTGACTTCATGTCAATGCAGACTGCAAAGAGGGCCCGACTTCCCCTCTACAACCTGACAAACCCTAGACACGTCTTAACAGCTGGAGGTGTCCAAGTTGAGGTACACGACAGCCTATGTTCGAGTTGGAGAACTTGTATATCGACATCACTTCAAGGTCTTGGTCTACCATGCCTTTGAAGCTATAATCCAACTGTCAACTGGAGGGATCAGTATGCTGACATCCAACATGGTTCGAGAACATGCTGGTTGTCTTTGAACCAGTCAAAACATTCCACCCAGCTGCAGTTCCAAGCCGCTTCGCAGTTGGACCTTCTTTCGACACTTTCATCCAGTACCTCGACAGCGAGTCCAGTTTGAAGCCCTACACCACATGCCAAGGAACACCCTGACCTACACACGTCAACACACGTTCAGAATGGTGCTGACATGTACGATGAGTCCGAAACGAAAGATGGTATCACCGATGAGGAGTGCAGCGGCATGGAGATCGACTACATCTCGTTGCCGAAACTCAAAAGAGAAATCTCTCCAGCTGATCTCACCGGTGATCAAGTGTTTCTGTGCTGCATGCCTCAACCGGCAGTGCCGGTCAATCAAATGTACAAGATGCAAGCGAGCCGTGACGATGACGGGCTTCACCCCGGTCGACACAAATTGCCTATCCAAATAAACAAATGGGCGGATCTCTACGACCGGGAGAAAGCGGAGTTTGGAGACCTACCTCCGCATCGACCTGGTAGAGATCATCGAACACGCATTGATTCGGAGGACAACCCACCGTGGGTGCACCGTTACAAAATGGACCCGAGTCAATTAGATGAACGTCAACGACAGGTGGACAAGTTACATCGATCTGGTCGGATCAGACCATCCTGGAGTCCATACAAAGCAGGTTGCCTCCTGGTGGAGAAAGCGAATGGTAAATGGCGTATGTGCCTGGACTACCGAGCGTTGAATACGCAAACTGTTCCGGATCGGTATCCTTTACCTTCGATCCAGGCCATCTAGAGTACACTGGGGGGGTCCACCGTATTTTTGAAGATAGACCTTGTCAGTGGGTTCCACCAGATCCGAATCCACGACGAAGATATCTCGAAAACCGCCTCCAACACACAATGTGGCGCCTTCAAATGGGTTGTCATGCCCTTTGGCCTCTGTAACGCGCCATCGAAGTTCCATCGCGCCGTGAATGATGTCCTTGGAGACCACTTGAGGATTTTTGTATGCGTGTACATTGAGGACATTCTCGTCTTCTCGAAGGATGCGGATGGACATCAACGACACCTCAATTTGGTAAATGAACTACTCCGTCGACATCAGCTATTTTCCTGCATCGATAAATCCACATTCTCCCAGAGCCGAGTACCCTTCTGCGGATACATCATCGATAGAGAGGGAGTACACATGGACCCTGAAAAAATCAAAGTCATTCGAGGTTGGCCTCCGCCGACCACGGTTCATGAAGTTCGACAATTTATCGGGTTGTGTGGATCTTACCAGCAGTTTGTCGAAGGGTTCCAAGCTGTCGCAGCCCCTCTGACCGCAATGTTTGAGGCAGATTTTAAGTTGGAGTGGACAGCTGTGCATCAAGCTTTCTTCGAAAAGCTGAAGCAAGCAATGATCAATGCGACACATCTCAGTGCCATCGACCCCTGGCAGTCGTATCACTTGGACACGGATGCTTCGAAAGATTGCGTGGGTGCCACGCCAGCGCAGCAATTTGCCCATGGAAAGTACAAGGGACATCTTCGACCTATTGCCTTCATGTCGCGGAAAATGCAACCTGCCGAAACTCGATACCCGATTTGAGAACAGGAGCTGTTGGCCATCGTGTTAGCCTTGAAGCAGTGGTTTCATCTACTTCGAAGACCACGAAAGCCTTCGTTATCTTAAGACGTGCCCTCAACCGCTGACACCACGACAAGCACGTTGGTCGCATTTCCTCGAGGAGTACAACCTCACATTGTGGTATGTACCGGGCCTCTAGAATCCAGCAGCGGACGCCTGTTCCCGCCTGACTTCGCGACAGTTGATGGACATCGAGAATGCCAAACGTACATGGGCCTTTGTAGTACCTTTGGTCGAGAACTGGGTTTCACCAGAAGGAGAACCCGTGGATTAGTTCCTACACGTGCTTGCGGACTCGTTCTCACACGATGAAGTGTGGCCCCAGCCATATGACCACCTGTACGTATCGCTTCGAAGCGGACGCTCCGTGTAGAAGGAACCTGATGTCAACGACGATGCGGAACCAGCTCTCCAATTGGACCCCGTACCAGCTGTCGAGCCGGATGACCTGGAGCCACTGCCGTCAAACGAGACAGCCGTTGAGCCGGCGGGCCTGGAGCCCCTGCCATGAAACGACGACCTTCCCGACATAGACATGGACCGCCCTCTTCGAGTCACTTTTGGCAAAGAGCTTCCTTATGCCCCGACCCTGACGGAACTGATTCGCTGTCGACGCCACCGAGACGGCACACTACAGTCACTTCCCTTGCCTAAGGTTGGACCAAACACACGGTACCCGTCGGGTCTCAAAGATACACACCGTCGAGTACACCGACACAATCAGTGCCAAGATTTGACTTCGACAGCTGTGTGGGTAGCGGCCCATCGAGAAGACCCAGTACGAGACACATCTACGAAGTTGTGGTTCGAAGCCCTGCGACACGACACCAATTCCGTAATGCCAAGATGTCCTTGTGATCGGCATGGCTAGGGTGTGCTCCTGCCCTTGGCAGAGTTGGCAGGGCAGTGCGGATCGTCTGAGAAGTTCAGACACGTGCGCGGTCTTTCAGAATTTCCTTACGGTGTTGTTTATGATACGAATTTCTGAATTGATTGACAGATCTCGATGTTTTTGTCGGATACATGAATTTTGCGCTTATGAGAGCTTCAGTCATCAGTATGAATCAGCATTTCACAATGCTTTCCCATTTAGGGGTTATGCCATGGTGATTCATGTTTCATCGACTCGGACGGGGTTTTGAGGATCACATTAATTTTCCATTCTGATTTTCGTGCATTTGTATTCCGTGCCTTCGTCGATTGGAGAATTCGTGTCTTTCAAGTAGAGCAAGTGCTTAAAAGATTCATTTATCGGGTTTTAAACGTCAACAATCACAATGATGGAAGGACTCGAAAGCGTGGTAGCAGAGCAGGATGCTCCTGCTCACTTTGACTCACAACTTAAGTCCAAAGCAGAACCTTCTCCCTTGAAAGAGGAGTTCATGTACACGCCTCAAAAGGAATTCGACCCAGACGAGCTACCGGATATCCAACCGCCAATGGCTCTTCATTTTGATGACGGTAATACTCCTCAAGCCATTCCATTTCAACCATTGGGTGAAGAGGAAATTTAACAACATGATCCTATGACTTTGTTGAATAGTCATGATGAGGGTATTGAAGCTTTGGGCTCGGTGATTGATCGATTGGTTGGGTTTACCACTTCCCCTGCTCAACACAAACATGGGGAAGTTGGTAAGGCATTTGAGTATCTTTCGCAACATCGTCGAGTGCTTGAACGGTTGAGGCTCAAGATGAGGAAAAAACACAAGAATATATGGGTGGTTTCGACAATGTTTTGCAAAACTACCTCCTTCCCACCTTGAACAAATATTCAGCCGACATTCCCACCTTGCTTTCATTCAAGAAGATCTCCGAGAGCAAGCTCTCAACCATTGAAGGCCAATTGACGTCCATGGAGACAACATGATCTATTGTCCTCTTCGGTTTTGCAACTTCAACAACGAGTTGATCAAGTACAACAAACTATGGGTCCTCTTTCAACATCCATGGGTGAAATTCGGTCACAAATAAATTCATTGCAAGCTCTCTCCTCTTCCGTGCATACGCTTGCCTTGCGAATGGATTCCATTGAGGGAAATATCAATTCTCGGTTTTCTGATATGGAGTCTCCTCTTAAGAGTAGTTATGCCACGGAGCTCGGCTCGATGGAGAGTCGACTAAGGAATGAATTTCCATCTCAATTTGCTTCGTTTGATTTTGCAAGGTTTCAACAAGATATCGAAGTTACGAATTTGAAATCATCGTCGTTTGAAGAACGATTGGTGAATGTTGGTTCTTTGCCGTCTTTTGCATTGCTTTCATCGCGATTGGAGAGGAATGTAAAATCGCTCAATGACCTACAACCTCAAATAGCGATGACTCAAGTGTGGAGTACGCTTTTAGACACTTTTGATACTCAATTGAACGAATTACGAAGAATACAAGCCTCTCTTCCTACTCTTGATGTGAGGGTTAACGAACTTGAGTCACAAATGAGTAGCGTTTTGTCGTTGACCCCTCAATTTGAAGCATGGAATTCTTGTTTGGGTGCCGTTGAGGGAGATGTTATTGGTAGCATTTGGAATTAATTGACAATACACCTCCGCCGCCGCCAGTAAGAAAAAGTCACTGCCTTGTCTTTCTTGGAGGGCTTGATCCAGGCCAAGCCCCCTTTGAAACCCTTTTGTTGATGCTAAGACTAACTTAAACATTTTTGTCACTCTTTTGAAGCTTAAAGTACACTTTCTCAAAGTAACTAGGGTTGTAACCCTAGCCCCCCATGAAGTTCACCCCTACCTCTGAACTGAGCGGAGGTATCTTCCTTCATGGAGGATATACCGAAATAAAATAGGCATTACATGCTTTAGGACTTGGAGGTTAAGCCTAGTGGTCTCCCACCCCTAGACCCTATACTCAATTGCTACCACCACTTAATGTGGCTCTACGTTTTAACTGTTTCTGAATTCAGTTCCTTGGCCAAGTCATATTCTGTGTCTGGCCTGATACCTATGCCCCACATTCCTAACAAGCACCATTTCACCCGAAAGAGTGCACATGAAGTGCTTGGTGCTATCTTTGAGGCTATGGTCAGCCCAGTTTTCATATAAAATCTTTGGTGTTATCCATTTCTGATTGAATTTCTGTGTTTATACCTGCTTTGTCTATCTGCAGCCCTTCTGTGTTACACTGAATTTCAAACTATTCATTGATTCGATCCGCATCCTGATCTTGCTCTACTTGCTCCTCCGGTTTTGGGATTTCACCATCAAAAGACCTGCAGGATTTCGACAAAATCTATTGGGCACTAATCAAGGACATCTTTCCGGTAGCAGAAGCAAACCCTGAGAACCTTTCGAACCGACTCTGAGCAGAAGCACACGAGAAGCACACTGAAAAGCACATTGAAAATGTCCACTCAACTGTCCTTCCGAACCTGGCTGATCAGAAGTGTACAAGTGAAACATGGCAGTGTAGCCCACCCAAAGAGTGAACCGCCACTGAGAGCAGCATCTGGGTCTCAGGAAGATCCAGAGCACAGAAGGGCGGAAATAAATTCGCCCAGAACAATCCCATTAACCATGGAAACCTTAGCGGCCCATGGTGAAGACAGCCTGCAAAGGCTCCGCAGGCGTGTCGAAGCTTCCATCGCCCAGTTGGCTTGTCCGGCCTCGTCTTCTACTGTACTTGGACTTGGTCCTGAAGAACAAGAGGACCTATGAAGGACTATGGACGAGTTCATGCTCCGCGAAGTCTACCGTTGGAGAAGATGGAGAAATACCTCTTGATGCTCTCGGGTCGCCGCCCCAAACTGAGATGGGCTCTTTCCTCTATTCTGGGCCATCTACAGACATGGCGGACACAGTATCACTACCGAGACGATCGAGAGTACACGAACACCCCAGAGCAAGGCATCCAGACATGTTGATAATGGATCCTCTTTGCCCAGAGCCCACCCATGGGGCTCTGCATCATACAGCCGAATGTTTGGCCAAACTTCTATCCGGGTCGGAAGACCCGGATGTGAAAGCTCTGTCAGATGCTGTCAAGTCTAAATTGGGTATCACTGAACCCTTACCCAAGCAAGCGCTACTCTGACCTTCACCCGGATGGAGCACGTTGGCTGATGATATCACCAGATAAAGGGTGTCCAGGTTGCTACCCAAGGTCACCTGCCCCAGCCCTTTTCATCCTCGCGCCAGGACAGTCCCTATTGCTGAACTACAGGACGAGCCGGTGACGGAGACTGGGAAAAGAGGGCTGTCAGCCCTGGCACCTCTTGCCGGCGTATCTCCTTCTCCTTCCCGCCTAACCCCGGGGGGTGGGAAGATGGGCAGACCTATTGCCCAGGCAAACATCCAGCTAGAACTGCAGGAGTTGGACCCGAGAAATTTGCCTGAATGGGCAGAAGAATTTGCTTAATTTCCTTCTGCTTACTGGCCAATCCCATGCGGATGTGGCCACCAAATGCTCCTTGCTGAAACGCTCCTGCAAAAAGGAATTTTTGCAAAAACAGGTGAAACACATTGTGAAAACCTGTTCAACCTGGGTAGAGGTAGTCCAAAGATTGGAGAAAACAATCCAAGTCTATGAGACTGACCACAGTGTGCGCACACAGATAGGGGAGCTACCTATGCTTCCTGAGTTTCCTTCCGCTGCGCGAGTCTCTGAATACGTGTGCGACCTGGAGTATCTCTTTTCACGGATGAACGTGGGCTCCTACGGAGCCACTGAGCCCCACCTGTGGCTCATGAGTAAGATCTCCCAACGTACGTGGGATGACTGCCGCGCTACCTCTGAGAGGAAAAGCCGAACCCACTCGTACGACGAACTGGTGGACCTGCTGATTGAGCTAGCTCTTGAGATGGAGAATGACACCCAGATGGAGAAATTCCTCAAGAAGCACTTGGGTCGAGGTGGTACCCCTACCCCCGAACGTGGCGAAGGGAAAGGGCCTAAAAATCCCACTGACACCAACCAGGGAGGTGGTAAAGGGAGGGGTAACCTACGTGCCATGAATGAGGTTAAACCTGATGCAGGTACACCCCCTCTGTTCTACTGTAAACCTGTCAATGACAAGGGGGGGCCTTGTCATGCCCCTGACTGCGATCATCGCAGTAGCTGTATGCTGCAGATGAAGCGACAGCAGCATACCAAGGATGGGAAACCTGTGACCCATCAGGATCATTTCAGGTGTACCATGACCTGTGGCTATTGTGGCAAACGTTGTCACTACGAAGACGAATGTCACATAAAGAAACGCGAGAGTGATAAACTCAAGCGAACGCCAGAAGGCCCAAACACCCACCAGAAACCCCCCTAATGGGGATAAAGGTGGTAAAGGTGGTGGCAAGGGGGGTGGCAAAGGTGGACCCTCTAACCCCCAGAGACGCTCATCAGCGCCCGCTGCTACTACCCCTCCCGCCGCAGGTGACCCCAAAGAAGCGCCCACAGGGGGATAACGCATCCCCTGAGGGGAATAACTCCAAGAAGAGGCGACTGGCCTGGATGGCCAAGTCCCTCATGGCTGCAGGGCTGGATGTCAAGTTCCCTGATGAGGAGTAGGGTGGCAGCTCCGAAGAGGAGGACTTGGTTTTCTTGATCCTCGTGAAAATTTGGGATCAAGTTTTTCAACCGGTGCTTGACACCGGTGCAACACTTTCCATAGTGGCCCGGCGCCTGCTAAGGACTTTCAAGAAAACTAAGACCGTGGCCATAAGAGTAGGGGATGGGCGTACCATCCATTCCTTGGGGGGAGTCGATGTGGCTATATGCTTGGGCGACAAAACTGTGACCCAACACTGCCGAGTGCTGGACACCGACGCCTTTGACATCGTCATTGGTACCGACTTCCTACGAAGAAGCGCCCAGGTAAAAATGCTGTCTCTCCAGCACCCCTATTCTTTGCACTCCGACTTTGGCAGTGGGCTTTTCTCCGGGCCTTTGGAGCTGTCAGGACGAAAAGAGTCTGGGCTGCGCTACGCATCCAAGACTAACTATCGTACTGAAAACTACCAATTGGCCCGTCAGATTCTTGAAAATGGACTGGCGGCCCTTCAGGTAAACCTGGATGAGATCCAGGTCGAATTGTTTGCGAGCCGACAACAGCACATCATGCAGTTGTACTGCTCGAACCAACGCTTTCCGTTTCTTCTGGAAAGCAATGGGCCTAGCGTATGCTAACCCTCCCTTCTCCCTGCTCGTGAAGATTCTAATCAAAATTGCTTATGAGGGAGGAAGGGTTGTCATGTGCACCCCTGACTGGGGCTGCTCTGGTGAACACGCTTACTGGCGCCACATGCTAGATCGAATGACCGTGGGAAGAGTGCAACTCCCCCCCATCTATGTGCCTGAGGACTCAGACACAGCTATGCAGGCCCCTGAGTGGGCCAGTTTCTTATCCATCGTTGATGGATCTCTCAATCCTGTACCCCTGTGTGACCTAGACCCGGTGCTACTGAAAGAGGTCATGGCCGGAAATCGTGGCCTGACCCTTTCTGATCTCAAAAACCGATCTCCTGAGCACCAATCTGCCACACTTACAGGGTGTGAATCTCCCGATGGCTATCTGGAACCTGCAGCTGTTAAGGAGGATGCTGACGACCAACTGTCTGAGATCGCCAGCACTATCCCTCCTGTTCATCCCAGCTGTGTTGACCTAAAACCCAGTGCCTTCCTAGCCCAGCTGTTGCTGCAGGAGGTAGATCTAGAGTCGACCTCAGAACCCGCTCCCCCTGTTGGGAAGCCAGTGCTACACATGCAGCCTGTGCACACAGGTGAACCCGTGGCCCGGAGTCCTGATGCTCTGGCGCGGCCTGCTTCTAACTTAGCCCACGCAAACTGCACCCTGTTTTTCACCTCAAGGGCGGCATTTGTGTGCAAAAAAAAGACGGGCAGTTTCCGCATGTTTCCACCTGAAAACTGAGAATTAAACAACGGAGGAATCTCAAATATATTTTTTTAGGCTATCAGCGGAATGCAAGTAGTCAGAGGTATGAAATGATTGGCATGTTGAGTGCGCGAGGCCTCGCGCACTCAATTATGCAGAATGTGTATTTCCCAATGGTCCTGAATAAACAGTATTCCATGCCAAATGAGGCTCTGATGTCTTCATGGGTGCCTCATGGTGTACCGTTCGGGTCATGTCAGCAGCAAGACTGGTCAATCAATGGACGTTTTGTGCACGCCATGCACTATGTAAGGTGTAATAGATCTAAAAAGGCGGGTTGCCCTCAGTCCTTGCTAAACACACGATTTTCAGTTAGTTTACCTACAAATGAGGTGCCCAGCCTCCCATCTTTTGGGAGTGTACAACAGTTTATCAGAAGCGCTAGGTCACAGGACGTATGACGCAAGTGCTCTAGAGGAAGATAGTCTAATCGCTACTCTTGAGCTCACTGTTTTCACAGGATTCCAAAAGGGAGGAATCTCAAAAAGCCTTTTGGAGGCTATCGGCAGAATGCGAGTAGTCAGGGGTATTCAAAAACCCATGCTCCTAGCATGTTGAGTGCGCGAGCCCTCGCGCACTGAGTGTTCCGCTGTGCAAGTCTTTAACCCGTATTGAATCTTGCAGTTTTGCTTTTGCTCCGTCCTTGCTTCATGCCACTTCCGATGTCAAAATGTGATCTCAAAAAAGCCTGTAAATCTCACTCCAGCTGGCTGAGTGCGCGAGGCCTCGAGCACTCAGCCTCCCATAATAAGTATTTTTTCATGTGGACATGTACAGGATGTGTGAACAGCGCCCATCTTTAATAATTTTCGAGACGATCCAAAAATTTGTATTCTTCAAATTAGCCAGCAAAATTTTTTTTCGGGGAAAATGACCGGTAAGCCCTCTGATTTTGGACTAAAGAATGGTTATTTGACCCCCCTAAAAACAGCAAAAAATGGGCAAAGCTGATGAAAAATGCATTTTTTGGGAGGGTTTGGAAAACAGTATTTTCAAGATGGCAAAAAAAATTATTTTTTTCGTTGACAAAATCTAGGTGCTTAAGTGAAAAAAAGGGGGTGCAGTTTGCGTGGGCTAAGTCTAATAATATGCCACTGTCTGGGCATGACACTCAGGAACTCTGGCAGCTGTTGTACCTGAAGGCCGAAGGTATTGAGCGCCAAGAGCGGCTGCAATACCTCAGACAGACCTGGAAAATCCTCCATCTGGTCTGAGGAGGACGATGATTCCTATATGCTGCCTGATCCTGAGATACCGCTAGTGTATTCTCTGGGCAGCAATGTCCCCCTGAGTGGGACGATACTTCTGTGCCTACCGAAACTGCTGATCGGCAGATAAAGAAAGAACATGGAAGGAGCAACCTCCATGCTGAGGAGGATTTCCTGCAGAAACTCGAGAGTCTTAACCTTGACCCCCGACTGAAGAAACTGCTGATAACCTATGAGGAGGTGTTCGGCGCCTTGCCGCCCCCCCTCTCTTGTAAAAAGCTGGTCGAGATGGACCTGAAACTGAAGCTCGAATTTGAAAAGACGCGAGTGAGGCGTCGTCCCTATCCCGCTCCACAGGAACAGGTTGAAGAAATCAAGCGCCAGATCCAGGAATGTATTGATGCTGGCCTCGTTGAAGAATATCAGAAGGGGGACTACCCCCATCACTGCAGTCGCTGTTTTCTGGTTGCTAAACCAGGGTCCACTGCTCTACGACTGGTTGTTGATTATGGTGAGGTCAACAAGAAAACCCACAACCACTCAGGGGGTATTCCTAACATGGAAAATACCCTGGAGCGTATTGCCAAATGCAGGTACAAGACCAAAATGGACAAACGCTCTGGTCTCTGGCAGGTGGACCTAACCGCCGCAGCTCAGGAGCTGCTCGCTTTTATAACCCCTAAGAGTCGTGTCTTTAAGTGGAAGGTCATGCCTTTCGGGGTGACTAATGCCCCACCGCTCTTCCAGGAGCTAATGAACAAAATTTTGTACATACTGAGGCGCAGGCCTCTAGTACAGGAGTTGATTTCTCGGGCTGCAGAAATGGAGGCCCACATCGACGACGTGAGTTTGGGTACTAATACCCAAGAGGACCACGTCCTTCTCCTCCATGAATTTTTCATTGTTTGTCAAGAAAACCATCTCCGAATCAAACTCGAATAATGTGAGTTTACGAAAGAGGAGATGTAATACTTGGGTTTCTACGTGGGGTATGGCTGGTGGAAACCAGCCGCGTCTAAGATGCAGCCCCTACAGGACATGCAGATTCGCGATGACCCTAAGAAAGGTCTACACGATGTGAGGAGTTTTGTGGGCGCCTGTAATTTCTATCGGCGTCTATCGGTAGGGTACAAGCGGAGCGCACACACAAACACACACACCCACACCGCGCACCCCAGCCAGGAGTGGCGGGGTGCAACCGGAGCGCGCACACGAGCACACACACAGCCCAACACCACAGCCAGGAGTGGCGGGGCGCAGCCAAAACCCGAGCCCGAGCAAACACACCCACAACGCACACCCCAGCCAGGAGTGGCGGTGCGCAGCCAACATCCGAGCCAAAGCACACACACCCACGGCGCACACCCCAGCCAGGAGTGGCGGGGTACAAGCGGAGCAGGCACACAAGCACACACACCCCAAAACCCCAGCCAGGAGTGGCGGGGCGCAGCCAAAACCCGAACCCAACCACAACCCAGACCCAAACACAAGTGCCACACAACAGTAGGAAACCCAGTGTCCATAGCCCGGGTACTGAGGCAGCCCGTGCCATGCAGGTGACCTGGCCAAACGAGATCCGGAGACGGGGGGTAAGGCTGCATCCTAAGGCCTGCGCTGCTTTGGGACTCAAGGCGGAGCGTGCGACACCCAAGCACCTCGGAACCCCAGTACCAAGAACATGCATGCATGCCTTGGGAACGGGATACGCCAGGAAGTCCGGTGAACCCCTAGGGTTCTGCCAAAAGGAGGGGACGTGCGCAAGCACGGGGGCCCACCCTCCTGGCATGCCAGGCAGTCACGCTGGCGGCGATCAGCCCTCCGGGTGTTGCCCGGGGCCGCTTTGTTGGGGGCCACCAGTCAGGTCTAGCAGGAAGTAAGCCGCCTCCCCTATTCACGCGCAGAACCTCTTCCTGTTCGTCACAGGGGCGACGCCAGGGGGAACCATGGGGCGCCTTCCCACGACCGAGTGCACCTACCTACCTACCTACCTTTATCGGCGTCACATCCAAAATTTTACCTACTCCTCTGCCCCCCTTACTGACCTAATCAAGAAAACTACTCCCCGGAGGTGGACCGCCAGGGAGGAGGAATGTTTCCAGGAGTTGAAGAAGAAGATTGCCTTCTCCAACCCCCTGGGAGTGCCCCGCCCTAAGGGCGAGATAGTCCTGATCACTGATGCCAGTGATATAGGGGGGGGTGGAACGATCTACCAATCGCAAGAGCTTGACCTCGCTGAACTAACTCACTGCCACTATCGTACTAGTGGACTGAACCGTGATGGCTCGTTGAAACTTGAGGATCCTACCAGTGAGTGGCAGCTGGTGCCACTAGGACACTGGAAATGGAAATGGAACCAAGCGCGTTGCAATTACAGCACCTATGAACAGGAACTCCTGGCCGGTATGTTGGTTCTTTCGTCACAATCCCGACTACTGGGATCTAACCCTATCTTCTGGCTGTCTCACCAGGAGCCTGTGAAGTCTTTTCAGAAGGGCCCACCACCAGAGAAAGCTAAGCTAAAGCGGTGGTGGACTTACCTGAGCCAGTTCAGGCTAACGGTGCATCATATCCCCGATATAAAAAATGAACTGTCTGACTATATATCGCGCAATAACTTCGATGCGCTTATAGGTGAGAGCTCTGAGGCGCTCGCCAAAGAGGCTTTCCAGCGTATGGATGTCCAAACTGACCTGTCCATGCGCACTGCTGGAATCCTGGACAGTTGGAGTCTAACCGACTATCAGTCAGAGTATAAAGAAATACTCCAAATCCTCAGCACTGGTCTCGAACCCCGTGTCATTGACGAGCACCAGTGGTATGAAAACAATCAGTACCTCTTCTACGAGGACCAGATTGTTGTGCCTGAGGCACGACTGGATGGGTGCCTACAGTGGTCCCATCTCAGTTCTGGTCACACTGGCGCTAATCGCTCAGTGGACTTCTTCCGTGAGTGTTTCTACTCTAGTCTGACCCTGATCGAATTGAGGTCGCGTATGCAGACCATTGTGGATGCTTGTGGCTGTCATGCCAGCAAGCAGAGCGACAGTAGGGATAGGGGCCTGATTTCCAGCTTACGCATACCCTATTGTGCTAACTCTCTTCTCTACGTGGATTTCATCCACGGCCTACCACTCTTCGGCGGCTATGATAGTTGCCTAGTGGTCACCTGTGGCCTATCTCGCTTGACCCGTGTGTTCCCTTGCAATAAGAAAATCACAGGTGAGCAGACTGTGAAAATGTTGGTCGAACAATGGTTCAACCCCTATGGAGCACCTAGGCAGGTGCACTCCGATGAAGATGTACGCATCCGCAGTGACACTGGGTGGTACAAACGAGTGCTAAATGCCCTCAACGTGGAAGTAACCACAGGTGTGCCCTAGACCCACACGTCTAACCCTCTCTGTGAGAGACAGAACCGTGTGGTGGAGCAAGACTTAAGAATCCTGATGAAGGAGGGGCGTACAAAGCACTGGGTACGCCTAGTGCCCTGGGCAGTGCTGACCATGAACTCACAGCGGAGCTCTTCTACGGGTTTCGGCCCCCACGAACTGTTCCATGGAGGACGACCTGATTGGTTCTTCAAAACCCCCTTTCCTGAGGACTTCAAGAGCCCTGTGGGAGATTGGCTGGAACACAAGCAGTCTCTGGCTAACCAGGCTGGGACTAACCTGAGACACATTCGTGACGGTGAACTGAGCCGACGGAACCGCCTACAGCGACCTGCCAGCTTCCAGGTTGGTGACCTTGTTTTGGTTCACCATTCACGCCTACCCTCCTGGCCACGTAACTGCCTACAGGACCCTTATTTTGGCCCCTATCGTATCATCAGGATAGATGGATCCAGGATCCATGTCAGGTGCAGTCCACGTCTAGGTGGTGAACTGCTGTGTGCACCTAAACAGTTGAGGCACTATCACTCCCCTGTCGATTTCTCTTGGGATGAGTGGCGCCTCAGCGACAGTGAGGTCGAGCGTATGGACCTAGAGAACGCTGCCAGTCGAAAGAAGAGGCAGACGTACTCAAAGAGATGACTGCTGATGAGATGGCAGTCGATAGTTACTACGTTGTTGCAGGTATTGCTCGCCATTAGTATAAAAAGGGCTGGAAATTCCTAACCCCATGGGATGGCTATGGGTTATCTGAGGCGACCTGGAAACCTATGTCAGCCTTCATACAACCAGATGGGGGTATCAACCCGATCTTCCGCTCCTATCTCGTTGAGAACAACGAAGGGCAGCTATTAACCAGTGCTGAGACTCTTTCCAAACGTAAAAGGAAAAACTCATTTCCCTGTGTCAGTCTACTGACTGTGTTCTAACCTCACAGGTGCAGTGAGCACTCTTGTGCAGACGTGCCTGTGTATGGGTGTAAGAGCAGTTGTCACAGTTGCCCCGCATTGCATCGCAGGACAGGACCGTTAGCCCCCCGTGACAACCACTCCCTGGCCGAAGGCCATTGGTTCTTCACGGACTACTGCTTACTGAGCACTGCACTGACCCTGTCTGTGCCCTGCAGACCCATGCCTATGGTTTCTAGCGTGGACCAGGTGGCCGCTTATCAGGTTTGCAGCCACCCAGCGAGTGTATGCCTTGTTGACCATGTGTTGCATGGGGACTGCCCTGATGTAATGACCCTGGGGAGCCAACGAAGAATGGTGGCTTACTACACCAGGGGGGAATGACAAGCAAGGTGTTATGAGGCAAGATGTGCCTTCCCTCCTTGCAGACAAGCGAGCCCACAGTTAGGACCTCTGACTGGTCCAGACCCATGGGGTTCTACCGTTCCTTACTGGGTTTACCTTACCCCTAAGTGTGCTACGTATGTCTGTGTTTGTCTCACTTCTGTCCCGGTCGTGGCTCCCAACTCAATGGGCTTCGCTGATGTCGGACCGAAGGTCCTAGTCAGTTACTAGTACCAGTCCTATGGCGCCCAGTTTCTGTGCTGGCGCCTATCCTTGGGGGAAGACAGCAAAAGCCCTACCTACTAGAGGGGAGGGGTTGCCAAGTGTGCTAAGGGCATACAAAACGCCCATTTTTGCTAAAGCCAAAAGCTAACGCACTCCCCTGCCTGCGTGGAAAAGCACGCGGGACAGGAGACACCACTACACTACACTCACTAACGCCAGCACCGGCCTTCGAAGGCAGGGTGAGCACTCTTCACTTGCACTCAACTCCTGCCAGGCCTGCTGGCCCTAACACCTTGACACGCTACTTGGTGTTGCTGTTGAAGGGGTCACGGGTCCTACTGACCCTCCTGTGAGAAAGCAAGAGAACACAGCGCTACTAAGCAGCTGTGGCCTAACAGGGACGCCACTACGCGTTTCCGTGTCAGGGCTTGGGGGGAGGGAATGCTCAGCGTGCGTGCACAGCGTGGATTGTGATGAAGTCGTACTGCACTCACCACTCCTGGTTGAGTTGCAGTTTGTTGTTTGTGATCCGCGCAGCATGGTTTAGCGCTGCCCAAGTGGGACTGCACCAATCACCCTTACCTTCCCACCTGAAGAGCAAAGGCGGATGCAGGAGCGTTTGCAGCGGAGGAACCAAGAGAGACTCGACGTGTTATACCCTTCTCAGTCTGCCCTATAATACGCTGTCTACAAACGCCCCTATCAAGCAAGCAAGCTTAAGAAGCTCCAGCCGTTCTCCTATAGAACGTGGGGTGGAGCCCCTGGGTAACCTAAACAAGGTTTACCGTGCGCACTTCGCATGGTCTACCCTTTGATGCGTCATATGCATGCACAGGTATGCACAATCTCTCCATTTCCTGTTGTTATTACCTAATTTAACTCAACATAACCAGTCATAAGCGTGACTCAACCAGGAGGTGAGCTCCTCCTGGGCTTACCTACCTTACTCACCACGCATCATGTGAATGCTGAGGAAAACATGAGCGCAAAACAACCCTACGCGCTTGAACAAACCTACGGCGAATTATGAACCACCCAAAGCGCTTAATGCACTGTGTGTCATGCATGCTACCCTTGTCTTGTTTCCCGCAGAAAGCGGAGAGAGAGTGGGGCACTGCACAGCGCAAAACAAGCCTAAGCGTTTTAAGCAAACCTACTTCATCGCTACGGCAACACAAACACGAGCAACCACTTTCATTTCTTACCCGTGAAGAGAGAACAAGGGTGAATTGGGGTACAGGGAAAGTGCCACAGCGTGTGAATGTCTCAGTTAGGCACATGCATCGCAGACACAGCGCCTATTCTACCTCTACGTGCGCGCTGCGCGCTCCATTCACATCACATACCTTTCATTCCTGTTTTGACCTGTGCAGAGCAAGAGAGAGGAGCACCCGAACCCCCAACGAACACAGCGTTGACAACCCTAACGTTTTAACGAAGCAACCAACAGGAACGCAATGCATGCGTGTGAGATTACATTGGCATACCTGAGAGGTGGGTTGTCCACCTGCTCTTTGGTGTGGGTTGAGTTTGAATACTTTTCCCTAAAGTTTTTAGAACCTTTGATGCAACTGTGCAAAAAAATCCTTTCGAACTTCAAAACCTACGGCTCATACCTTCTTTTTCACGAGCCGTTTACGCTTGCGCAACCCTGTTTTTGAAGTTCGCGTCTGTTGCATTTGTCTGCGACTTTGAGTTTTGGTGTACAGAAGACCATTTCTCGCGTGATTTCATCAATCTTTAGCGATTTGACTTCTCAAATTGCTACACCTTTCGCCAAACCACAGGAAGCACTCCCTGTTTGTTACATTTTCCATTTTTTTCAGCTCCTGGTGATTTGTGTCCTCCATTGGGAGTATTCCTCCGCCGTGCCCGTTGGTCACGTTTTTTCCTAAAACGCTGTTCATACAGCGATGGTCGTCCGCATTAGAGCGTTCGACTGTACCCTGGTGGGCAAGCATATGTGCTCCAGGGAGGGAGTCCTGGGTTCAAACCCCACTACCCCCAAAACTTTACCAAACGTTTTTGTTGCACGCTGGCGACTTTTGGGGAATGCCCCATCGAAGGGACATCATTCACGGTACATTACACTGTTTTTCAATGGTACCCACAGTGTGATAGGCTTCTATGAACTGATGAGGATATTGTTGGTAAGTTTTACTGCATTTTCTGGGGAGATGTTTGGAATTTTTGAGCCTTTTTCCTTGGTCCTACTAGCTTAGCTAACTAGTACTCCAGGGGGGAGTAAGAAAAAGTCACTGCCTTGTCTTTCTTGGAGGGCTTGATCCAGGCCAAGCCCCCTTTAAAACCTTTCTGTTGATGCTAAGACTAACGTAAGTATTTTTATCACTTTTTTGAAGCTTAAAAAACGCGTTCTCAAAGTAACTAGGGTTGTAACCCTAGCCCCCCGTGAAGTTCACCCCTACCCCTTGGCTGAGCGGAGGTATCTTCCTTCATGGAGGATATACCGAAAAAAAATAGGCATTACATGCTTTAGGCCTTGGGGGATAAGCCTAGTGGTCTCCCACCCCAAGACCCCTATACTCAATTGTTACTACCACTTAATGTGGCTCTACGTTTTAACTGTTTCTGAATTCAGTTGCTCCGCCAGGTCATATTCGGTGTCTGGCCTGACACCTATGCCCCACATTCCTAACCAGCACTATTTCACCCAAATGAGTGCACATGAAGTGCTTGATGCTATCTTTGAGGCTAGAGTCAGCCCAGGTTTCATATAAAATCCTTTGTATTATCCATTTGTGATTGAATCTTTGTGTTTATACCTGCTTTGTCTATCTGCAGCCCATCTGTGTTACACTGGATTTCAAACTTTTCATTGATTCGATCCACATCCTGTTCTTGCTCTACCTGCTCCTTTGGTTTTGGATTTCACCATCAAAAACCTGCAGGATTTCATCAAAATCTATAGGGCACTAATCAAGGACATCTTTCCCCGCCCTTACCTCCGAAGGATGGGGCCTCTTCCACCGCTTTTGACTCCTTACACACACCCGTATCGGCGTTGGAATCCCGTCTGAATCCTTTGCATGATTCTTTTTTGCAGTGCTCTTCTCGTTTACATGCATTGTAATCTTCAATGGAGAGTCACAAGGAAGTCTCTATTCGATCAATGGAGCAAATTCGAGAAAAAAATTCGAAATTGAAGATTTCCCATGGAGGTATGCGGAACGAGTTCCAGGTTGTTGTTGGAAAATTAGCTGTCTTGACAGCCCAAGTGGAAGAAGTCAATGGGGAAGAGCCTTTGCAACGCTTTCTCATAAATGAGATCGTCCGCCCTCAATTGGATTTACTTGCTCAAACAGCTGTGGGTGTCTTACATTCTTGCGAGGCTAAAGTACAATTTGCTTTGGAGAATTTTATTGTATCTCCCGAGGCATTCCAATCCATGTTTGAGGGCTGTTTTTCAGACGTCTGTTCGTTCATTTGTGGCGAAGTGAGCGATCTCTTTGTTAATCGCATTTGCGAATCCCTTTCCACCTTCCAACCTG
The DNA here is from genome assembly GCA_964036045.1 of Eutreptiella sp. 'Long Island Sound 2002'. Lineage (NCBI taxonomy): Eukaryota > Euglenozoa > Euglenophyceae > Eutreptiales > Eutreptiaceae > Eutreptiella > Eutreptiella sp. 'Long Island Sound 2002'. Next base: position 105,274,103 of record OZ038380.1, read on the forward strand.
TGCCTACTATCCTTTCTCGCCTTACTAAGGTCGAGGAAGAAGTGAGTGCATGGGCCGACTGGAATGGAGATGAAACAATTCCACCCGATGAGACTGTTGAGGTGTCCTACACTCCCTCTTCCTCCTCTGCATATCATGGTTCATTTTTAGAACACGGGAAAAAGGAGGCACCACACTTGGCGGGGGGTGGGGAGACAAGGCCATCGGTGTTTGAGCCTGTGGCTGGTTGTGAATTGCCTTCCCATAAATTGCCGCCTCAATTCCTGGATTCACAATTCTTGAGCGTTCATCCGGTCTTTGAAGCTATGGCCGCCTGTAAGATGGAATTATTTTGACGCGACCCCATTCGGGACGTGCCGGTCGAGAAGATTTCTTGGACCGCTGGTCTTTTGCATCTTTTTTAATTAATGCTTCGAAGGCTAGCTTAGGGCAAGATGCTGTCCGTGATTATGTCAAAAGGAATCCAGAGGCCGCCCCCCTGATAAATGAGGTTGACCTAAAGCAAGGCCCCGAACCCAAGGACATCCTCTGGTCTTCCATTTCTCGTGATTGGGATTTTCTGGATAATGACCCAAAGAAAGACATTAAGCATAAGTTGAAACGTCCTACTTGGAAATTGGAGGCCCCTGGAAACCCACCAACTGGGCCTTCTTTCAACCTGGAATGGGTCCTATTCGCGGCTTATTGGAAGCCGCGTGTCCCGGAGGTAATCATGACCCATACACTTCTTTCCTCCTTGCCAGAGGCGAAACAGGAATTGTATGGGGCCCTGCATAAGCATTTAGGCTGGGATGATCTGGTTATTAGAGGCTCTGATCAGGAGGATCGTGGAGATTTGGGTGATTTATGGCTATCCAAACAACCACCAAAGGAGAAAACTGTGGATGGGCACACACAATGGGTCACTGTCTGGTGTGTGCATGGCCAGCGTGCATCCCCTGTTACCTCTGAGCGAGCACCTGATGTTTTTGTGCAAGCGCTCCTGAATCATGGGTTGTACGAACAGGAAATGAATGAGGTCTACCATATTCAGCGGCAGGCTGGCAAATAATTGGATTGGTTAATGATTCATCGTGTTGTTCTCTGGGAAATGATTTGGCGTGAACAGGCTTTTAAGGAGAAGCTCAGGGCACAGACTGTGGCGAAAGGTAATTCTGTGCCGTCGCGAGTGGCACGTGGCGTGGGGTGCACCCGCTGTGGATCCCCGGACCATGTTGCCGTCTTCTGCAGGGCTGCAGGAGCACATCCTGGTAAAGGTAAAGGTGGCCCGACTATTGCCAAGGGGAGAGGTAAAGGATCTTCGGGGGCACTCCTACCCCCAGGGTGCGATGCCTGGTCGGAGCTTAAAAGGAAAGCTTTTGATTCCCTGGGAGCTAGTTTGGCTGAGCGTCTTACTGCAGGTAACTGTGGGTGGTGCGGATCTCCAGACCACAGGGCCCCACAGTGTCCATCTCAGAAGTCACCGTCTAAGCCAGGTAAGCCCAAGGCGCCCGCCTGACCCCAGCCTGGGGCTGGACTTCCTGCCAAGCAATCCCCGAATGAGGCCGGAGGATCGTCCCCTAAGCCCCCCCCCCCAGAGTGGAGATGGGGGGGGGGATGGCAAGGGAATAGGCAAAGGCAAGGGTGATGGTAAGGGCAAGGGTAAGGGCAAGGCTTGGGGTTGTCAGAGGGTGTCGGTGAATCATTGTCTGGTGCGGCGCGAGGGTGAAACAACTGATTTCGCCCTGGTTCAATCATCAATGACCCTGTTGGGGCTGCCCTCTGTTAATGAAACGACTGGGTAACGACCGTTTCAGGTCTGCTTAACGCGTGTTGATGTCCCCGCCTGTCCTGCATCTGCGGATTGGCTTGGGGGAACTTTGGTGTGCCGCACCAAGGTAGCGCGGGTGAAAGCCCGGCTGCCGTAACCGGTCCACGGCAAGGCCACGGAGTTGATCGTACCTTTCTGTACTTTCGTTTTCTAATTCTGAGAGCTGTGACCGCAGGGTGTCGCTTTTGCCCGATGATGGCTGTGAGGCCTTTGCCCTGGCACCGTTTGATGTCTTTCCGGCGGGGACTCTGATTCCCGCCCGTCCCCCCCTGAAAATTGTTGTCATTGAAGGTAGTAAGCTCAGGGGAGGCACAAAGGGAGCTGTGATGGATATCACTGTGCCAGCTCGGACTTCTTCAGGGGTCTAGGAGCTTATTCATTGCTAACGGGCCTCTCTGTACACGGCCAACGTGCGTGGAGGCCTTGTTGTAGGGTACCCATTTTTGAAGGCATATGGGCTCTGTGTTGACCCAGTTGCCGATTGCCTGCGGGACTGTCTGTCACGGTCATCGTTGGCGTCTCCTGCAAGTTCAGAGCTAGTACAGGATAATTCTGGCAATCAGGGTGATGTACAGTGTGCATGTGTTTCACACTCTGCTCTGCATTCAGTCTGTGGGTCTGATCCAGGGGTATTGTTGGACGATGTTTTGCAGTTGACTTTTCTGGGGGACGCCTTGGGGACTTTTACATCTGCGCCAACTCCGTCCATTTTGCCTGTGGTCACGCCCTTTTTGAGTATGACCCCATATGTTTTTGCATGCACGCTTGCATAGCGTTATTTATGCTCTTTCTTTCAGTTTCCTGGAATGTGGCTTTCTACAGTGCTGTGGGGTACGCTGATGTGGACATCTTCGACTTCTCCGTCCTCGTCTTCTGGTTCGCAACATGCGAGAAGTTCTGCAGGTTCCTCTTCTTGTGGTGTGGGTTGTACGTGTGTCGATGGGTGTGTGGAGTTGGGGCTGCGCGGCGCGTGGTCAATACCCATGCATCCAGAAGCTTTTTCCCCGCCGCTGTGCACCTGTGAGGACCCTGCAGTCAGGTGTCCCTGCGCTGTTTTGCGTGTGCCAGCAGCGCGTTCAACTTGTCCTCCTTTGTTGCCGCCGCCAGAGTTTCTGCGGCGTTCCATTGTACATAGTGCTGAGTCCACTGACGATGAGTCTGATGACATTTCTGATTTGGAGTATGACAGTGGTACTGATGCTGGCGTCGTCCTGGAGCAGGACAGGCTCCTGATTCGTTTGCTGCAGGCTGGGGTCATTCTCAGTCTCATGGGGGAGCGTGCACTGCATCCCCTGGTGATTTTACAAGTCATGCCGTGCGTGTTACAGTTGGACCAGCCCTGCCGGGGAGAGATGACCCCCTACTTTCTATGGTCTGGCTGTGAGTTCAGTACAGGATGATTTTTTTGCTTCCCGTTTCCCTCACAGTGCTGCTTCCTCTGAGAGGTTGAAAGCTCATGAGCGCCTGGTTCGTAAGAAAAAACGGTTCCGTATGACTGCTAAATATGTGTATGCCCGTGATCGGGCCTTGCTGGATTCCTCCTTGCGCGAGGATATTTTGTCATGGGCTGGATTGGCGTCTGATCGGAAGTCTTTTCGTGAATTTTTCCCTAGGAGTTCCGATTGCTCCTTCAGGCCTTTGTTGTCTGGTGGTGAGGCAGATGTGTGAGTATGTGTTGGTCCGACCCGTTGCTGTGGGTACAGGGCCTCGGGCAAAATGGGGGGCCACCGTACAAAGCATTTTGGTTGGTCAAGCCAAAGGTATTGCCGTCATCCCGCTGGACAAGACCAAGTCTTGATTCTGGGCCCTGGGTGGGGTAGCAGTGGACTGGTGGGATTTCCCCCATCATGTGCCCATTTTTTCTGATGCTGAAGGAGGGAGGTACCCACAGCAAAAGGGTGTGACCACCCGTGTGGTGTTGTCCGATGCGTTTGGGAATGAGCAAGGGGAGGACAAGCCAACTGAGGCGTCGGATGATGTCCAGCCGGGGGAGTAGCCTGGCGGGGGGGGGTACCAGTCACGCGTGAAAGTGAAGCGGCTGCATAACCTACATCCTGATTGTCCCCGTTATCATGCGGTTGAAACACGCTCAATCCGAGGTGCTGTTGAAGAGGAGCAACTGGATGAGCGTTGCCAGCATTATAGGGAGTTGCTGGAAAAGACATTTGCTGATGTTTCCTCATTCCCAAATGTAACGGACGTTCCTGATGACCTCAGGGGCCCACACTGCATGCATCGGATTAGGCTGAGAGACATCGTCACGGGCCGGACCCCCCTGCCACCAGACTGGGCAAACGTTGTCCGCCCCCTCTACAAAAAAGGGGACTGGGCAAACCCGGACAACTGGTGCCCCATAGTCTGTGCGGTCACGGAGGTCAAAATCGTCTGGACCATCCTCCTGCGCCGCATCCGCCCCACCTGGACCCCCACATACCAGCAAGCCTCTGGGGGGCCATCCAAGTCCGGTCCCCACACGAGGCCATCTTCCTCAAGGACACCATCGCAGACATGGACCCGGTGAACCTCATCATCGCCTCCCTCGACGTCAAAGGAGCCTTCCCGAACACCCCCTGGCTCCTTCTAGAAGCGGTGTGGAAACGCCTAGGCCTCCCCTCTCTACAACTTCACCTCCGGCTACATCCGCACCCGCAAATACACGGTCCGCACTGGAGCAGGACTCACCCCCTTCCTGGAGCCAGGCAGAGGGGTCCCCCTAGGGGGAGCAGAGGGCCCCTTCCTGTACCTTCTAGTGACGCTCCCCCTGGCCCTCGCAATCGAGCAAGATTACACGGCCTACGCACCCTACCCCCTCCTCTCCCCCCTGGTGGGCTTCGCGGACGACACCAACATCACGGTCACGCACACCCCACACGAACCCCATGCCCCGGACCCCGGGCCAACGGTCACCCAACAGGCCAATGACTTACTGGACGTGACCGTCTCCTACCTCTCCCACAACAACCTCATCGTCCACCCCACAAAGTCAGTGGCCATGATCAAGGGGTCTGCCACACCTCCCACCCTAGGACCACAAGGGCCCCCCATGCAAGTCGTGACGGCCACCACCCCCCTGGGGGTAATCCAGGCCGCCAACCCTGAGGACGCCACCCTCCCTCCCAAGTTGCAATCACATCTCGCCCATCTCCCCAGATATGCGTCCCCGACCACCAAGGCTCTCTCCCTGTCCCACCAGAGCCTGGCGTACTACCCCAACGGGGTCTTAAACGCCTCCATAGGCTTCCAAGCACTCCACCTGACACACCCCACCACTGCCCTCCAGCCGGCCACACGCGCCGTGACCAAGGCATGGGCAGCACACGGGGGCTGGCCCACCTCCATACCCACCCCCGCCATCCGAGCGGCATGGCCCCACTAGGGGGACGCCATAAGGGACGAGGTGAAAGCGGCCTACACCAGACACACCGCCCTCCTCCTTCATCGCATGACCCACAACCACTCACCAGAGGTCCGCGAGGTCACCGCAATCCGCCTCCAAGCCGCACAACGGGCCCGCGCTGGGTACTCCACCAGACGGGCATGCCCACCAACATGAACACGCGCCTGTGGAACCACCTGCAGCTTCTCCTCCCATCCCCACACCACGCCATACTCACCAACCACACGTGCCCAGAGGAAGGGCCTCTAGCGGTCCTCTGCGGGGACCTCCACCACCAGCCCAAGGGCACCATCCACACCATACACCTTGTCGGGGCCTCCATCACCGTAGTATACGTCACCCTCCCCGAAATGCGGGTCCCGCACCACAGCGGGGCACACCACACCCCCTTTCTACAGCTTCCCGAATGGCCTCAATACCGCCTCTTCCACCAGTACCTCACGCAGACGGCACGAGCAGCGGGACACACTCTACCGGGAAGCAAAGACATGCACACAGCCTACCGAGAATTCAGAAAGCAACGACCCCGACCCATCCAAGCGACACCGCCCTACGCACCCACCAGATCGAAACAGGAACCCGTCCCCCCAGTGACGGGCCCAGTCCCACCACTAACCCTACTACTGGCCCCGAATGAAGCCAAACCCACGCAGACCACCGTCATCTACCACGGGGCAAAATGGCGCATACCGAAACACCACATGACCGCCCGAGACCTACCACGGGTCCCCCATGATTCCCAGAGCATGCCACGCACATGTTGGGCCTGTGACCCCGAGGCACCAACCACACCATGGCCCGTACTACACCTCATAGCACGCCACCACACCCACTCCACAACCCACCTACCACCACAGGCCTACGCATGGGTGGCCCCATGGTTCCACTGCACGGACACTAACCCCACGGCAGCATGGAACCCCGACCACGCGCCCAAATGGCTCTTCACCACTACACCCACATGGCCCCGCCCCGACCCGGCAGGAGTCGCCATCTGTTACAGCATGTACGAGCCAGGCAGAACGGGGAAGCACGAGCACTCCTACTATCCGCTCCACCACTCCTGCCACACACCGGAGCACCGAACACAAACCCTCACATGCCCAGACCAACACGTGCCCCCTGTACCCGAGCCCCATCAGACCCCGGACTGGGTACCAGGGGACGCCCCCTATTCCTCCCACGACAGAGCATACCACTACCCCAATGCCATCTAACATCTCGCCCGCGTGCTCGGCGACGCAGACAGCCAGGCGCACATCCAGGAGCTCCAGGACAGACTGCAAATCCCCCTCTACCACTCAGTGCTGCGCCCAGCAAACGTCCCAGCCCACCTCCAAAAACGACGCATCCAGCTCCTCAGGGAGCAACTACCATTCCTCACCAGGGTCACCAGATGGCTCGCCCGCAAACACATCCAGGTCCCTGAAAAACACACCTGTTGCCCGTGCGACCACACCACCCCGGAGGACTGGGAACACTCCACGAAATGCCCCCTCCATACAGGCAGGGACACGCTAGTGGGCTGGTCCCCAGCAGAAACCCTGCGACAACACGAAGGATGGCCAACCTACAGCCACGCACACCTGGCCACCGAACACCTCTTCCGGGATCCCCTGGTCAAAGAAGCCACCATGAGAGGGGCAGTGACACAGGCCCTGCACCGACACCTCACCAAACACACGGAAAGCCCGGTGGAGGCAGCAGCACACCTCCAGCTAGAGGCAGTCCGCAGAGCAGCGGCCCAAATGGTAAACCGCAAACACCTCCTGTTAACACACGCGGAGCAACTCACCGACCCCACCGCCAGGGAACACATGCAGCGTCTCATCCATTACCATGCCGTGCATGACCCAGACATCCACTAACCCACTCCGCGCCCCGCACGCGCCCCCCATTCCCATCCGCAGGACTCGAAGACACCACCACAGTGCCCCGAGGCCCATCTCTCACCCAAGAAGCCACCCGGCACCGCCCAGTCCGGCCGAGCCCAACCAGGGCCAACCATGCATCGACGTTCACCCGCAAGACCCCGGCAGCCCATCCAGCCCACCCCCCCCGGACCAGGGGCACCCCCCCCTCACAACGGCCACCATCCGCGCCCCCTACCTTCTCCGAGCAACCCTTCAAGAGGGGGCCCCGACCACCCCCCTGGGCTGGTACCGCCTACAAGTGGACTGGACCAAGCTCACCGTCAAAGCCCTCCGGGACCTGACCACCCCAGGCAGCGGCCTCCACGAGGCCATCGAAGACCTCGTACTCTGGCGAGCCCGCAAACACACCCAGGGCCAGCACGTCTGGATCCCCCCCATCGAGTGGGGCCAGGCCCTGACCCACGACACCGGCATCAACGTCACGCGTCAAGGGACCGTACGCCTACGACGGGCCCCAGCGGAGACAGACCACCCAGCGGACCCGAACCGCCCGGAGCAGTGGGAACAGGCCACCGCACCAACCCGCGACACCGCCCTCCGCTCCGCCGGCCTCCGCACCCCAGACAACGACCCCCCCCCCCCACCTACAGACAGTGACCAGCCCCCGCCGGAGGTCTGGGTTACAGTCCTCGAGCGCGGCCACTGCTACGTGATAGCCGCTACGGCTACGTCCCCCGGCCCGCAATGGCTCATCCAAGGGACAGACACCATGTTCGCCCCAGAGACCGCCCCACCAGGGGCAGTAGGGGACCCCACCACCCAGCCCAGGGTCCTCAGGGGCGTCCTCCAGCCAGGGGACAAGCCCAAATCACCTCAGGGAAGGCGGGCTACCACCTAGGACTGGCCATGCTCTGCCTAACCCATTGGATCCAGCGCCGCTGGCCACCCACGGGGCCCGTGCCCTGGGTTTGGGCCATCCCCACCGCCCACACACAAGTTGAGGCGGGCCCGGACGCACGACCGAACCCCCTTCCCAGACCGCAGCAATCCCTTACCTGCGGGTACTACGCCATCCACAGGGTCCTCAACCGCGCGGGTTCTAGCCCAAAGCTAGCATACCTCCTTCCCACCACTGACCAAGAGGTCCACCAGATACGCAAGCTCGTCTGCGAAATCCTTGCCGCGGCAGCAGAAGACGGCAAGCTTCTCCTCCAAACTGCCCGGCCTACAACAGACCACGCAAGCGCGCCGCGGCGAGCGGACACATACACCGACACAGCACACCCCACCGCACAATCCCCGCCCATGCCCCTCCCCTCTCGCTGCTCAACCGGGGACCCACACACGCCCACCATCGCGCGCACCCCCGGGCTCCGCGACACGGGCCTCCCCCACCCGCCAGAACACCAGCACACGCCCGCCACACACCCACCCGCCGGACGCCCCTCACCGCCCCCCACACTCGACAACCCACACACACCCGCCGAGAGGAGCCCCGCGCCCCGCGGCACGCCCAGCCCACCCAGTGGCCCGCCCACGCCCCCCGCGCACACCCCAGAAGACCCAGACCCACCACCCCCGGCCCCTGAATGCAGCCCACGCGAACTGTTCCCCCGCGGGGATGCCAACCCACACAACCTCGCACATTGCAGGACCCCGGCCCAGCCAAGCCCACAAGGAGAAGGCCGCAGCCCCGCGCCTGCCTCCCCCGCCGCTGCCGACGAGATCGGCCTGCCAGGCCGCCAGGTCACGACCGGGCCCCCCCAGCCGCCCGCCCCCAACCTACAGCCCGAGGACATGCCCTCCATCCTCCCCGCCGTGGCCGCAGCAGAAGCCGCCGCCCACAAGCCCGCCAGCATCACAGCCCAACCCGCGTCCACCAGCTCCTCCTCATCCTCAGCCTCGTCCACCTCCTCCACCTCATCCTCCGACCCCCCCCTCCCCGCCGCCCTCATCCTCAAGGCCACGGCAAAAGCCAAAGCTGCGGTCACACCCACCGACCCCAAAACCCCCACACAGGCGACTCGGGCACCCCGGCAACGCACCGGGACGACCCCCGACCCGACATCGGCGCCCTCACACCTCCAGACAGAGGTACTCCTCAACCTGGAACCGGACCCCAACCCCAAACCCGACCCCAAACCCAAGCCGGCGCCCACGCGAGCACATACAACACCACTAACGCAACGACACAAAGCCAACCGACACCACCCCCACCCGGACCCTCACCCAGGCCAGGACCCCCAACCCACCGCAACCCACGCCCCCCTCCCACCGGCACCCACCACCACCGCAGAGGCGGCCACCCAGCACGACCCCGTCCAAGCCCTCGTCCGCATCCCCGTCACCAAGCGCCCCGTCATCCATCCCCCACAAACCACCACCACCGCCGGCCAAACCGACCCAGGGACGCGGGACCCCTCGACCACCGTCACCGTCAAGCCCGTCCCCCAACCCGCCCCCCCTGCTCACCACATAGTGCAGCCCTGGGGACTGCCCACGATGCCCAACCCCCCACCCCCACAAGGGGGACCGTAAAACCCACAAGGGCTCCATGGGCCATACCCGCAACACCAACCCCACCACTACCCACACCACCACCACCAGCGGCCCCACCACCACCACTACCAACACCACCCCCACCACTACCACTGCCCAGCGCCCTACCCCACCGGGCCACAACCCCCCGTGCACGAATAGCACCAGCGAATGGGATGTCAGCCACCGAGCGCTCCACCCGCATACCCCACCTACCACCAGGGGCCACCCCCCCGTACCAGCCAACCCCCCCGTACCAGGAACAGTATATGTATCCCCCCGGCAAGCACGTCCACGCCGAAGGGGCCCCCCAGGCCCAACCCCGCCGAGGACAGTCGCTCGACCCATACCACCAGCCGCTGCCGCCACCACACCCCTACGTGGCCGATCCATGGACGACGGGGGACACCCCCCCCCCCCAGTACCAGGCGGCACCACGCGAAGCCCCCTAGGACCCGCTGACCCCTCCTGACTGGCCTGACTCGAGCGATGAGGCCCAGTCCCGCAAACGGCGGCGCTCCCGCCCCCCCCCCGCACGGCACACTCGCCCACGGCGCCAACACTCCCCACACCGCCACCGCGCCACCCACTCGCGCCGCTAGTGCTCCCCCAGTTGCCACCACGACCCCCCGAGACCCCGCTCCTGTCGCTCCCGCTCCCCCAGGCACCACCACGAGCGCCACCGCCGCCCCATGTCCACCTCCCCCTCCCCCCACCAGCCATACAAGACCCCCACCCCCAGCCGATTGCCACGACCGCTCCCGCCCCCCCCCGACGCCGCCAGGCATGCCACCGCCGCCCCACGTCAACCTCCCCCTCCCCCCACACGCCCTGCCGGGCTCCCCGTTCCCCCCGCCGCCCATACCCATCCACCACCCCCAGCCCCCGCCACCACCACTCCCGCTCCCCCGGACGCCACCAAGCGCGCCACCGCCGCCCCATGTCCACCTCCCCCTCCCGTTCCCCCCTCCGCTCATACCCGTCCTCCACCCCCAGCCCCCGCCACCGCCGCTCCCGCTCCCCCAGGCACCGCCATCCCCGCCACCACCGCAGGTCCACGTCCTCCCCCCGCCGCTCCAGGACCCCGGGCACGGACCCCCCCCCCCCAAGTCCCCCGCCCACCTCGCCTGGTGGTCTCCCCCCGCTTTGCAGGAGCTCCGCCGCTGGGTGAAGTGGGCCGGGGGAGCGGGAAGGCACGAAGGGGTGCACATGGTGCATACCTTCGAAGAGGTGCGCACCCGCACCCCCGCCAACCCCAACGAGTCCGCCCCGGAGGCGATCATGCCGCAAGCGGCATGGGAGGCCCTCCTCCGCGAGGCGGTCCAGGGCCTCCACCCCCCGTACATCCCCCAAGCCCTCCGCCAGTGGCTCCAGGCCACCCACCCCCAGGCCTGGGCCGCCGGCGCCCCCTCCCCACCCCGCCCCTCCCGCCACCACCACACGAGGAAGGGGGAGGACAAGGGGAAGGGAAGGGCAAGGGACACCAAGGAGCAATCAGGCAAGAGGGCACGGAGGGGCCCCAAATGAGGGCAGGCACTCACAGGGACAGGACGCCGGAAGAGACACCACATGGGGGCAGGAAACCACCCAAGAACCAGGAAGGGGCGGGAGCGGGGACCAGGGCACGGAGAAAAAGGGCACCACGGCAGGCGCCACGACCCACACCCAGGAAGGGCAAACCACGACAGAGGGACCAGCGCCGCCCCACCCCCACCAGACACCCCACGACACCCGGGGGTGCACCCCCAACACACACCACCGAAGCAAGCATCGGACGCCGTGCGGATCACACCAGCGCACACCCACCAGCCACCGGAAACCACACGGAGAATGGAGGGCACACCTACACGGGGAGAACGGGCCACACCCACAGAGGAAGCCGCAGGAAACGCCGCCGCACGGCGCACCACCACGCCCTCACCGCCAGGCGACGACCCCGGCTGCCACAAGGGCCACCTCACAGGCACCGGAAGAGGACGAAGGCACGGCCACAGCGACCAGGACTAGGGACCGAAACCCCCAGAGGACACGGGACCAAGGCACAGGCCCCCAGGGAGCGCAACCCCACGGACCGTCACGCGATCGACCTACCCGACCCACCAGCCCGAGCAGCACGCCCAAGCCCCCACAGCACGGACCCAGCGAGACACCCACACCTAACCGCACCCCCCAGCCACCAGGCAGTCACACTCCGGCCCGCACTCCGCACCACAACACAGGCCAGCCCGACCTCCACTGACCCACCGCGGCACCACGCGAGGCCACGGCACACCGCACCACAGCGCGCCACAGTGCAACGCGCCACAGCACGACGCGACGCGACACGGCACAGAGCGGCACAACACGACACCACTGACCCTAACCTGAAGGACTAACCGAAGCCAGCCACCGCACACCCTGGAAGGCGCCGCACCAGCACGCCACACACCAGCACCGCAGGCCACACAGGGGGCCACAGCACGCCTGGCAACAACGGTGGCGGACCACCCAGAAGATTAAAACCGGCACCGCGGAGGGGAAAAAACACGAACAACCCCAGCCCTTTAACGCAGAACCACAAGCAGCCGCCTGGCGCAGCCGCCCAGCCCGCAGAGCCAGGACCTAACCGGGCAAGAAGGGGCGCCGAGCCCACCGTGTACATAGCCCACCCGACCCATGGGGCCGGAACGCGGCCAAACAGAACGCAACTGACAACAGCAGCCCGGAAGACAACACTGAATGCAGGCCAGTGCGTGCACCAGCCCAGGGAAGGCAGAGGGAGCAACAGACAAGCCCCCCCCCCAGAAAAAAAACGGAGGGGGGAGGGGGAAAATGCGCGAAAACAGCCCACATCCGCCAAACCGCCGGCCAACACCACCAGAGGCGGCCAAAACCCCCCCCCAGAAGGCACCGAAGACAGGACCCCCAAAGAGGCACAGGGGGACCACCCAGCCAAAACCGGCACCACCAAGCCAGGAACAGCGGCCCACCGGGAAAAGGGACAGCGAAAAAAATTAAAAAAAAAAAAGAGCCAGCAGCCCAGCCAGAAAGAAAGGGGATGGGGGGACAGGGACCACAAGGCCCGGGACGGGAACACCCAAAAAAAAAAAAGCGCAAAAAACACACCCCGGCAACCCAGCCAAGAAGGGCTAGGCACAGCCGAGACCCGGGCCCAGCACACACGCACACACCGCACGCCGGAACCGGAAACGGCGGGGGGCAAGCGGGGCGCCCACACAACCACACACGTCCCATAAGCAGGCCGAAACCGAGCCCCAACCACGAACACCACAAACCGTGCCCAAACACACCCACCCAAGACCCCAGCCAGGACTTGTGGGGTTAAGAAAACCCACACCCAACCGCCCACCGGACCCAAACACAAACGCCGCACAACAGTAGGAAACCCAGTGCCCACAGCCCGGGCACTGGGGCAGCCCGTGCCATGCAGGTGACCCGGCCAAACGAGATCCGGAGACCGGGGGTAAGGCTGCATCCTAAGGCCTGCGCTGCTTTGGGACTCGAGGCGGAGCGTGCGACACCCAAAGCGCCTCGGAACCCTAGTACCAAGAACGTGCATGCAAGCCTTTGGAACGGGATACGCCAGGGAGGTCCGGTGAACCTCTAGGGTTCCGCCCAAAGGAGGGGACGTGCGCAAGCACGGGGGCACACCCTCCTGGCGAGACAAGCACGTCACGCTGGCCGCGATCAGCCCTCCCGGTGTTGCCCGAGGCCGCTTTGTTGGGGGCCACCAGTCAGGTCTAGCGGGATGTAAGCCGCCTCCCCTCTTCACGCGGGGAGCCTCTTCCTGTTCGTCACAGGGGCGACGCCAGGGGGAACCGTGGGGCGCCTCTCCACGACCGAGTGCACCTGCCCAGGCTGAGAGACGAAAGTAAGCCGCAGAAGTGTAGTCCCATTATGCTGGCGGAGCTCAGGGAGGCTGCATTTCGCTCCCTGATTCATAAGTTTGAGTCCAGAGGTATGCTGAAAACCTCTGAGTCAGAGTGGGGTGCGCGGGAATTTGTAGTCCCCAAACGGGGCGTCAACAAATGGCGCCTGGTTATTGACTATAGATACCTGAACACCTGCATCTCTGACGATGCACGACCCCTGCTCGTGATTGAGGACATGGTGGCCAGACAGAGAGGAAATGCACTGTGGTCCGTCTTTGACTTAGAAGACAGATTCCATCAGATGCATCTCCACCCTGACAGTCAGCCGCTCACCGCCTTTGTCACGCAGTGGGGGTTGTATGAGTGGACGGTGTTGCCGATGGGCCTGAGAACAGCCCCATCGGCATACCAAAGGTTGGTGAGTTGGTGTCTCCGGGATTTTACCTTGAGGTATGGCACTGAGACGTACATTGATGATGTGTGTTGTGGAACCGCGGATAAAGATAATCCGGATCCGTTGGACTTGGATGCCGCATTACGTGATAGGTGTTTGCGGGAGTATTTTTCTCAATTGCGGGAATTTATTCTGCTCATGAGAAGGTATCATCTCACTATGAAACCGGGTAGGTTTGTTTTGTTCGCTACCCGGTTGAAGCTTTGTTTTCATGTGCTCATGAGGGGGCGGAGGGCACCGGATCCGGAGAAGACAGCTGCGCCGTTGCGCTCAGATTGGCGCGCAATTAAGAGACCCACGCTGATGAAGGCGTTCCTAGGGTTTACTCAGTGGTACTCCCTCTATGTGTGAGGTTATGCTAAGTTAGCGGCGCCACTGATGGAGTTATTGAAGAGTATTGATATGACAAAGAAGCAACAAGAGGAGAGTAAGGCTTCGCGTAAAAACCAGTGCATATCAGGCCCAGATGTGACCCCCCAGGAAGCTGCCAAGTCCCGTAATACCATTTTTTCGGACTGAAGGGATGAAGCGATGATTTGACGAGCTGGAAATCCGTTTTCGGGATGGGGCAGTTTTACATCAGCCTGATATGAACGCACCCTTTTACTTGCGGCGTGACTCGTCCAACTACGCGGCGGGTGTCGTGATCGAGCAAATGGGGTCTGCAGGTAGTCTGCGGCCTGTGGCCTTCTTTTCTAGGAGGCTGCAGGGAAAACAGGGGTATCGCCAGCGGGGCTGGTCCATACGGGAAGAGGAGACGTACGCCATTGTGGCTACGTTATACAAGTTTTGCAGCCGGCTGCGTAATTCCCCCATCAAGGTTCAGGTGCTCACTGATCACGAGTCGCTCAAGCAGTTGAACACTGAGCAGTTAGATACAATGGCTGGCCCCACTGGTAGGCGTGGCCGTTGGCATCAGTTTTTATCCACCTTTGACATAGAAGTCATTTATGTCAAAGGTGAGGATCAGCAGGTGCCTGATATTTTGACACGTTGGAGTTACCCTGCGCATGAGCCAGCACCTGATGTCAGCATACATGGCTGTGAGACTGATGTTTTGGGTTGGGAGCAGGATGAGCAGCAGGTGAAGGCCTGGGCTCATTCTGAGTTGCAGTTCTCCAGGCGGGTGCGGGGTTGGGTGTAGTCAATAGGCGGAACGCCCTCCTGTAGGTCCAGGCCTGTTAAACGCCGCCTCCGGGCCTTACAGACTGGTCTGAAAAATCACTGCTGGAGCCTCAGCTCTTTTGCTTCTGCTACTGTGCATTCTCCTGATGCCTTGCTGCTTGCTGATTTTCCTGTTGCTTCTCTCAGGAGTGGTAGAGCGCATCCTAAGCCTGTCTTGAAACTGGCAGCTGATGTACAGGTGCTGTTCGATGACTGGACAGACTCCTATTTCGCAGATGCAGATTTGGCAGGTAAGTTCGCTGCACTCAGTTCAGGCATTGAATTCTGGTGGAACTACCTGCCGCAGCATGTGATTTCTGGCAACAAGCTGCGCTGTGCAGGAAGAATCTTAGTACCTGCTGCCGTCGTGCCGCGGGTGATTGCTGCCGTACATAGTTAGGTGCATGGGGGCATAGAAAAGACATATCAGTTGGTGGGACGGCGTTTTTCTGTGCCCAGTCTGAAGCTTGATGATCTGTATACCGCTGTTAAGACTCCCTGTGATGCCTGTCCTGTCTTTCAGCAGTCCAAGCCCCGTGTAAGGGTTCACCCGGACGCCTTGCACTATTATCCGGACCCGGATGAGCCTTTCAGTAGCTTGGCGCTTGATTTTCTGGATTTGAAGTCTGTTGATGTCAACAGTGTACAGTATGACTGTTGTATGCCTGTTGTTTGTCGCCTCACAGGCTATGTGTTGGCAATCCCCTGTACCAAGGCTGGCCCTGATAGTAGGCAGGCTGCTGAACCTTTCCTTCGACATTGCGTGTTTTTTATGGGTTTGCCTCAGGAATTTCTGTGTGATAATGCTTCTATCCTTAATTCTGATTTCCTCACCATGTTGGCGGAGTACTGTTGTCGGGGATAGAAAAATATCACAGTGTTATATACAGGCATAACAGCAATGGCAGGGCTGATTCAGCGGTACAGGGGGTCATGATGGCGCTTCCTAAGTATTTGTGTCAGCGTGGGGGCGATTGGTATCATGCGTTGCCTGTGGTGGTGTGGGGCCTCAACGATCTGCCCGGGATCGTGGCCTCCTATTCCCCACACCGCCTGGTGTTTGGGAGGGACCCACCTTGCTTTGGGGACTGCCCTCCTACACCTAGGATTTTTTGAGGTCCAGAAATCCCAGAACTACTTGAGGCCCGAGTTGGGACACAATTTGTCTCTCACCGTGCATTTCAATTCATTCTAAATTTGTTATGAAGCCAGAAAGTTAAAGAGAAATGTATCTTCACGAATGTCACTACTACTTTAGCCTACTGCTGCATTGTTATGATGCAGAATTGCATGTAACTTGCTCTGCAGAGTGCTTGGATGCTGTTCATTGATTTTTGTACCTTTGCATTTTGGAACACATTTTGGAACACAGTTTGTCTCCCAACCTGCATTTGAACTCCTTCAAGTTTGTTATGAAGCCAAAAGGTCAAAGAGCACTACATCGTCACACATGTCACTACTACTTTGTAGTGTCCCTGCCTTGCCATGATGCAAATATACATCTAACGTGCTGTTCATTAATTTTCTTGTCCTTATATTTTGAAGTGCATTTTGAAACACAGTTTGCGTTTCAACACACTGTACAAGCCCACCAGACAAAACACAACAACGAAAGCATAGATGTGCATCATTGTGCATCACTGGTCATGGTTGTGTAGCTTTATGAGTTTATCCAACTTTTTGTCAATCCTTGTCAGCGCCCTCGCAACGCTGCTCAAAGTTTCCCTGTCCCCATGTGATTCTTCGGAGCTGCAGGTAATCGTCAAGTTGTTATGCACTTCCATGAGTACAAAGTATATCAGGCCCCTGGCATTTATGGGAATCTCCACCCTGTCATACACATTCAATGCATGGAAGACACATCCTTCGTGCGGATGCTTCTCAATCTTTTCTCCCTCAGCGCAACTTGAGATGTGTGTCGGTACTTCAACACAATAAATGCAATCGCGTACCTTCTGTTTCATCTACAACATTGCTAACACTGCTGTCACTCTCATCTGGGTGTATTTTCTCCGCATACGAACAGGCATATCTTCCATTATCTCTCTCCTGACCGCGGGCGCTGACTTCCGCAACGGCATCGACCGGTTCCACTCGCCGCTTCTTTGATTTGGGCTACCAAATGAAGGAAGACCCAGAAATGTGGGGCACCAGCAGGATAGAAAGATTTGCTTCCACTGTACATACCAATTTTTCGCCACTGTGCGCGTCACTGTTGTCTTCTGAGTCGGAGGAATCTGAGTTGCACAGTGAAGTCCAAATTGCGCCTCAGCGGAATGGTTGCTTTATGCAGAGATGAAACGCAGCAACGGACAAAATAAAATTTCATTGCCATAGATGTGACACCTGTCCTTTTGACATTAGAGCATACCAACCCAGAAGGTGAGAAGCCTTTCAAACAGTACTTCAGATGCGGCTGAAGCGTGATCGCGGCAGGTACCAGCAGTTGTCGCTGAAAGTCAATTTGAACGACAAAAATCAAAATTTCGGGGTATTGAAGCGTTGAAACTGCACATTGGTGTCTGGAATGGTTGCTTCAAAGCTGCTACAGAATTGTTGCGCTTCAATGAATGAAAATGATTCATGTGCGTACCGAACCGCATCATGAGGTGCAATTTGAATTTCAACGCGCAACTCAACTAGTTCTGGGATTTTTCGACCTCATAAAGTCTTAGGTGATGTGTCGGAGGAGGGCAGCGAGGACGCCCTGGATTTTTTTTCACGTCTGGTAGATGAGCGTCAGCGCGTGAAAAGCAAGCTGGAGTCCCTGCATGCGGCTGTCGCCAAGCGATTCTTGTCCTCCATTACCCCGCTGGGCTTTGAGGAGGGTGATAGGATTCCGTCGAGGGATCTGCCTAAGGCAGAGCAAAAATATTTTCATAAGCTGAAGCGGGTTTGGCAGGGTCCCTTTGAGATCCTGAAATGAGGGGGGGGTAATTGCTGCCTGGTCGGCACGCCGCGGGGTCCCCGTGTGTATAGTATTGATCGTTTGAAACCATATCGTCCCGCACTGAGTGACGCAAAAGTGCCCCTATATTATCACGCTGACATAGTTGCGCCGCCCGATGATGATGGTTGGGTTGTTTAGGAAATCTTAGGCCACGAGCGGCGCCCTGACCCCAAGCGCCATGGTAAGAAGCGGCTGTTCTGGCGCGTGCACTGGAAGGGTGCCAACCAGCCCTCTTGGGAGCCCGCCTCTCAGGTTGTCCATCATGTGACTGACAAGTGGTTACAGTACAATCGTCGTCACAATATTCAGGTGGATTGGTCTGATGTATCGCGATTTCTGTGCTTGTTTTTCGTCCACAGTGTAGAATCGAGTACACTGATTGCTGTGGGTGCTCTATGACCCGGCATGTTTACACCTACTTTGAGAGTACAGAGGGCAGTGCGCCACTGTCATGCCCTGGGATGGGGTTCAGGGGCAGTTAGCGGCTGCGTTTGTGCGGTGTGGCTTCTGTGACCCCCCCCCCCTCTCTACTTGTCTGTTTCTTTGTTTGCGTATTGTTCTTCTCTCTGCCTGCCTTTTGTCATGTCCTTCACGCTCTGTGTCTCGGATCTTTGCAACTCAGGGCCATTATGCCCAGAATCAAACGGCAGAGTGAGCCAGGGTGTGATCTCATTAATTTCTACTACAGTGACCGTCTGTGACAGTCTGCAGTACTTTTTTTCACGTCTGCCGGCCTCAGGGCACTGTTGGCCCTTCACTGACGCCACTGCCTCTCAGTATTCATCAGGCTGTCATCTTCTGATGCTCAGCCTTGGTGGGGGTGGTGATCGGCATGGCTAGGGTGTGCTCCTGCCCTTGGCAGAGCTGGCAGGGCAGTGCGGATGGGCTGAGTAGTTCAGACGCGTGCGCGGTCTTTCAGAATTTCCTTACGGTGTTGTTTATCATACGAATTTCAGAATTGATTGACAGATCTCGATGTTTTTGTCGGATACATGAATTTTGCGCTTATGAGACTTCAGTCCTCAGTATGAATCAGCATTTCGGAATGCTTTCCCATTCAGGTGCTGTGCCATGATTATTCATGTTTCATCGACTCGGACGGGGCTTTTCCCGATCGCGCGGATTTCATATTCTGATTTTCGTGCATTTGTATTCCGTGCCTTCGTCGATTGGAGAATTGGTGTCTTTCAAGTAGAGCAAAAGCCTAAAAGATTCATTTATGGGGTTTTAAACGTCAACAATCACAATGATGGAAGGACTGGAAAGCGCTCCTTCGATGATCGAGAGTTCTTCCATTTGTCGACGATCGGCAAGCGTGTACTTGTCCCTTGAACGCATGTTACCTCGATTGTGGCTATGTATCACGAGTCGCAGTTCTATGGACATTTGGGAGTACTTCAAACCATGGCGCTGATCAAGCGCGACTACGTTTGTTCAAATCTTCAACATTACGTCGAGCGTTACATCTTAAGCTGCGATGTGTGTCAAGCGGGTAGGTCACGGCATGTCGACACTGCCAGACAACCCAGACCGTTGCCGGTGCCCGACACCAAATGGCATACTGTGTCCATCGACTGGGTTTCAGGATTGCCGTCGACCACCAGAGCCTATGACGCAATCATGACTGATGTCGACTGATTCTCCAAGCGTGGAATGTTCATCCCTTGTCGCAAAGATATGACGGCCGACGACCTTGTCTATGTGTCCCTGCATGCAGTAATTCGACTCAAAGGATGTCCTCGACAAATTGTTTCTGACCGAGACAAGCTGTTCGAGTCCCAAGCGTGGAAAGAGTTGACACGGCGTTTCAAGATCGAGATGCACCAAACAGTAGCTAACCGTCCTCGAGGCAATAGCCTAGCGGAGCGCAGCAACCAGTGGATCCTCCAACGCTTGTGCACACACAGCATCTTTGGTAACAACGAGTGGGATGTCAACCCTCTGTTCGCCAAGATTCAGTTTAACAACCTGATGTCCAGTAGCCTTCGACTATCTCCGTGGGAGATTGATGAGGGACGTACACATCATTTTCCATTTGATTTTCCCCGAATAACTTCTCATGCACATGAATCTTCAACAGTGGAAATGCAAATGGACCGACACGTTCGAGTGCCTGACTTGGGGGAACGATGGTGGGTGTTTGTGCCGGAATATCGACATAAAGGGAAACTCGATGCTGTTTGGTGCGGCCCTTACAAAGTTCCCGAGAGACTGAACAAGGGCCAGAATGTTAAACTGGACATCCCTGCCCCCTTCGATGGGTTGCGAGTTTTTACTCGAGGCAGCATAAATACCTACATCCATGGAGAGGGATATCCAGTGTGGGAATTCCCTATGCCACCTGTCAAAACCGCTAACTCCCCTCGACTTGTCAAGATTCTGGCTAGACGTCGAGTGGGATCTAAAAAGCGCCGCACGTTCCTGTACCGCTGTGAATGGGATGACGACACATGGTCTTGGGAGTCAAGCAAAGCTCTAGAGGAGGATCCTGTGTACCTTGAATTCCTTCGACTCCACCCTGAGTAACCTCACTTCTCTACAGCGGGTTTTTCGAAATACTCATGCGGGGTTCCAGGTAGACCACTGGAGCCTGCGCCTACGGTTGTACTCCCCGGACATCTCGAACTTCCTCTTCACCTCTGCCCTCTCGAGCATCACCATCGAATTTCATCGATGTTGACGAGATCAACGACGCTGCCGGCGGAGATAGCGATGGTGCCGAAACTCAAGCGACATTGACCCCAGCTCACCGCTGTCGATCGGTAGCGTCAGCGCCAACTCGATCCACTCGACCGCTGGACCCGTTCTTGGCGCCGAACTACAGCCAATCGGCAGACGCTGAAAGTTCGAAAGGAAAAGGAGGCCCCTCGTCGAAAGGAGGCATGGAAGCGTCCGGATGAAATCAATCATCAATTCGTGGACATCGAGGCCGAACACCTGGACATGGAAACCGAACACCTCCAGAAACGAACTGTCGACGGGAGGATCGCCGAGTACCTCCAACTACGAGGACACTGCCCCGAACGATGAATCATGAGTCCACCAATCATGGCTGTCAAACGCCCCGAGAACGCAAGCTACCACTCGAACGAACCAGTCCAACTCCTACTTCAAACAAGATGACGAAGATGAAGACTATGGCGATCTACCCGATTCCTACACCCT
Source organism: Eutreptiella sp. 'Long Island Sound 2002' (assembly GCA_964036045.1). Lineage (NCBI taxonomy): Eukaryota > Euglenozoa > Euglenophyceae > Eutreptiales > Eutreptiaceae > Eutreptiella > Eutreptiella sp. 'Long Island Sound 2002'. The sequence continues at coordinate 105,295,327 of OZ038380.1, forward strand.
TGACGACGAGGACTACTCGTATGCCACACAGAGTTGGTCCACGCCACTGCCCAGTTACGATACTGTTCGACAACCAGAATCATTGTTGCAGCCATATCATATGCAACAATACAACCATGAAGTCGAGACCATCGAAGAACTCCGACACTTGGGCACGTTCGGAATAAAGCCACCCTATTGATTTGGGACGCACGAAGAGGATCCACTTGCGAAAGGGTATACCAAACCCGACCCGCAGGTGCTTACCATCGTGTCCAGTGCCATGGCCGGTCAACGACGAAGGCACTTATTCCTAAGTGAACGCCATGCAGCAGTTGTGACGAGTACAAATGCCGCTATCACCGAATTGCGCAAAACGTTCGACATAGACAGCTGGCGTCGGACAGCGCCATTCCCTGTCAGAACCTTCGAAGGACCCTTGTCGACTGGCGGCAATGCAACGAAGAGCTCAACTGGGGATTCAGGAACAATCTTGTCGAGAACGACCTGCCCAATCAAATTGCAGGCCTGAACCGCATGCATCGAGAGATCGCAGGGATCGATGACCTGATGCACGTCTGCGATGGAATCGACCTAATCTTCAGGTACTGACGTCTCTGGACAGTGGACAAGATGCGTTGAGCAGCACCCTCTGCCATTCCGATCCTTGAGCTCATTCTAGACCTCCAGGGGGTTTGCCAGACAAAAGACTGGTTGTTCAAAGATCGATCCCCCTTTCTCGCGTACAAGATCGACTTGCTTCTTCGACGACACCAAATGCGAGGTCAACGAGGTACCACTCGACTTTGATGCAAGCGATATGGGTGCGCTCCGCATGGAACTAAGGACCTTATGGTCCAACTCCAGGAGTACTATCGACTAGGAGAATCGACTGGACCCTATGCGTAAAACGCCGTCGCACCAGGTGCCCTTATCGACCTAGTCCAGCTGGCGATGATGTATCAGACTGGCCCTGGACAAAACAGGGATTACGATTTCGATAAGGAAATTCGACGAGTTGCCCGCCTTCACTCAACCAGTGAGGAGTATATCAACCACTTTCCCCTCGAGGACGCCGCTGATTTCGGTCGACGTCTGGGTACCCCAAAATACCTCATGTCCACCTTCGAAAGCGGATACGAAGATGGACGACGCTGGTGTCCAGCGGTCAAATTCCGAAGGGATGTTTTCGTTGATGAACGGGAGGAGCTCGAGTCCAGCAATTTGCCTGCGAGTGACCGGTTCCACCCGGACCCTGTCAACCACCTGTTCTTGCTGGCAGTTTCAAACGTCTATTGGCACCACTTTGACATCCCATTCTTCAAATACCTCAGCACATCCATGACAACTGCAAAGCTGCCCATTGACGCAAGGTCAGCGGCCGAGACCAGGTCCTCGAAGCCGTCATTGTTGACACGGCTTCGAGCCTTGTGACTGCAGAAGCGGTTCGATTCGCTCTGCAGAGGGCTCTGGCGTGTGCATCAACACCTCGCTTGACTCCAAGCAACCTCTTGAATCAGCATCCTTGAGAACACTGACCGATATGCCCTCGGCCCTGGAGTCGACGACGTCAGTGTCATCATTGTTGTTGGGAGAGGTTCGATTGCTGACACACCGTGGTGGCGAGTCGATACGCGAACTGGTCAGTTCTACCACTGCATGGCCGCTGGTACTTGTTCGAACCAAACCTATCGACGGTCCACCATTCGACATGACGTGTTCTCCTTGGAGGTCACCAATCGAATAGATTTGTGGAACAAAGACATTTCAAAACTGTCGAACGTTTCGGATTTTTATTCGACGAAGGCACAAACATTGGGACCAGGACAATTTCGAGCACTTGCCCCTGAACACGTCTTCGTATTCCAGCACAAGTCCCCCGTCGACAGCCCGCCTGGTGAACCCACTCTTCGATTGCTGTACCATCGATCTGGTGCCCTGATTGAGAAGCGTGCCCCCGAAAGCGACATTTGTCGACACTACACGGGTCATTACACCTTCAAGTTTATGGCTGGCGTCAAGACGCTGAAGGAAGTGCACAAAGTATGTCGACTGAAGGTGGATCACTCGTCCACATTCGAGTGGGGCACGGACTGCTGAATCCACAGTCCGGACGCTAGGTAATAGCTGTATGCCAAGTAATGGCGGATTCGATAGTCTGGATGCCAAGTAATGGCTGATTCAACAGTCGGGACGCCATTAATGGTGTTGACTCCCTTAACATGCCCTGTCAATTTGACAGATGTATAGTCCTGTTGGTTCTTTGTCTGCTCGGCACTCAGCTTCGATCGCTGTGCCCAATGTTATGGTATTCCGACGAGCCCACAGCCTTGCTGTGGGTAGCGCCCGTGCAGGTTGCCTGGCGAAGGTGTCCTCCGCAGCTTCTGCCGAGACACAGTGGTGGCAGAGTCGAAAACGCCGTATGAATGAGGCGCTGACGACAGGTATACCATATACTGTACCTTAGTGTGTGGGTTTCGACAACTATTATGCTTCAGTAGCCAGCAGATGTGGAGGCCCAAAATTGCTTTTTGTGGGCCTGTCTTCTGGGTTCGACAGTGTGACGCCCAACCAGAAGAGTGAGACCTCTTCGAGGTCTGAGGGGGGGGTACTGTTATGGCTCCGAACAGCAGCAGCACTGAAGCCTGTGAATACATCTGAAGCATCGAGATTATAGTTGCGTGAACGAAGTGCTGTATGATACTTCAATATCTCTGGACAGGTTTTTTTTTCTAAAGATCCTGCGCAGAGATTTGTCGGTTTGGGATTTCGGATTTTCGAGAAACAAGAGAACAAGAGAGTTCCGAAGTCGGAAACCACAACAGGTGTGTTGCGATGAGATCACTGACCGATATGCCCTCGGCCCTGGAGTCGACGACGTCAGTGTCATCATTCTTGTTCGGAGAGGTTCGATTGCTGACACACCGTGGTGGCGAGTCGATACGCGAACTGGTCAGTTCTACCACAGCATGGCCGCTGGTACTTGTTCGAACCAAACCTATCGACGGTCCACCGTTCGACATGACGTGTTCTCCTTGGAGGTCACCAATCGAATAGATTTGTGGAACAAAGACATTTCAAAACTGTTGAACGTTTGGGTTTTTTATTCGACGAAGGCACAAACATTGGGACCAGGACAATTTCGAGCACTTGCCCCTGAACACGTCTTCGTATTCCAGCACAAGTCCCCCGTTGACAGCCCGCCTGGTGAACCCAATCTTCGATTGCTGTACCATCGATCTGGTGCCCTGATTCAGAAGCGTGCCCCCGAAAGCGACATTTGTCGACACGCCCAACTCATTGTCGCCCGCCGTGAGGGCCATCTCGATCTATGGCCCCCCACGATGCGGGTGCTCGGCGAGGTCGCGCAACGGGCGCAGACGGACCATGCGCTGACGCACCGGGGACACACACCTTTGGGCGCGGCCCATGCCACGGCCTAGGTCCACGCCCGGGACCTCACCGCGGCGGCCCCCAACCGCCGGGCGCTGCGGGCCCGAGACAGCCACACGCCGGTGCAGGCTCCGCGTCCGGAGGGAGCGGCTCTCCGGCGTCGCCATCGTCCCACAACCGTGCCTTTTCTGCGGCGGCCCGGAGGAGACCCCGGTGCACATGCACGTGGGATGCACCCACTCACAGCTCCTCTGGCCACACTACCGCCAGGCGGTACACGAGGCAGCCCGCCACCTCCCACCTGGAGACAAGGCCCTGTGGGTGGCTTCGTGGCGCTCCGCAGGCGCCACTTGGACGGAGGTGTTCTGCTCCGGACTGGTGCCCGAGGACGCGGATGCGCAGCTCCGCGCCATAACCCGATACGACCCGCCGGGAGGGACCTCGGTGGACGATTTTCTCCACCACATGCTCCGGCTGGGGGACTTCGCGTGGGAGCTTCGCAACCACCGGCTGGAGCAACTCCTCCGAGAGCCCCAGAGCGCGGCGGCCCGGGCGCACCGGTGGCTCACTGCGGCGGAGGGCAACCCCCCTCCCCCTCCCCCGCGCCCTGACAAGCACTTCGTAGCCTCCCTCCGTGTTGTGAATGGCACTCTGGAGTGCCCCCCCCAAGAGAGCCCCCACCCGTACCAGGACCTGCCGGGGGGGTTCTCGAGGCACCTACAGGACGCCCTCCTTCATTGTAGATCATCGGGCGCGGCTCCATGACCGCATGGGAGGCGCGCATCGTGGGGGAGGGGTGGGCGCGGGAGTGGAGCCGGTGGTGCGCCGCCACGCGCGCCCCGGAGACCCCTGCACAACGATACGCCGCCATCCCGCTCCGGTGGTGGGGGCCGGACACCCGGCCGAGACCCACCATGATCCGCGGGGCGGGGCCTGACCACCCGTGGGACGTGGCGACGGGGGCATGGCTGCAGGCGGCCCCAGGGCCGCAAACGGGATGGACTGGGGACGTGTCCTCCCTCGTCAGGACACCTGTCCCGCCCCGCATCGTCCTTCACGCCGCCAACGTGCTCCGGGCTACGGAGATACGCACGTGGGGACACGCCGCGGCCACCGTCCGGTGGCACCCCCCGGAGGACGGGGCCACCCAACTCACCGTGGCGCACTTCAAAGCTGGGGGGCCGGTATACGACGACGCCCTGTCCCGGCTGGGCGACACCCAGGGCCCCTTGCTCCTCATGCTCCCCACCGGCATTGCAGCCGCGCTGCGCCAGGAGCTAGACGGCTGCAAAGGGCTGCGAGTGGGGTGGGAGGCAGTCGCGGACGGCACCCTGCTGGCCCTCCTCCACAGAGACACCGCGAACGGGTGCCAATGGGATGCGCTGACGCCCCACCTCACCGGGCGCCACGTGTACATGGCGAGCCCCCCCCAGGGGCACCCCCGCCCGGCGTGGGACGACCTCATCGCCGCCTTCCACGACCACGGGATCTCCCCCGACGACACGTGGCAGGAGGTCCAGCGGGAGACGCTTGGCAAGGACTACCGGCGCCGCGTCCGCGCCCGCCTGCTGGAGATCCGGGACCCCCTCCGACAGAGGTGGGACAACCTCTGGCTCCGCCATCTCGACCCTTGGTCGCCGCCCTCCCACCTCCCACACACCTGCCGACTCTGCGGAGAATGTGCCACGGTGTCCTCCGCAGCGTCGACAGGCGCCAACAGGTGCGCGCGGTGCGCCCAGGTAGCCGCGTGCCCCTGGCCCGAACCTCCCGCAGGCCCGCGCAGGCGCACAGAGGAGGAGGCCTTGCGCCGGCGCATCGAGGGGGCACACACCCCCTCGCACGAACAAGCGGGCCCCGCGGGCGCTGCCCTTCTGTGGATCCACGTGCACCTGCGGGACCCCACATCCGTTGCGCACCTGTCGCACGTGTTCGCCCCCTAACCCCCACCCGCCGCCGCCCTTTGCAGAGCCCGGAGCACCATACCACGCCGACGGGGGGATGGGCCGGGGCACACCAGGGCCCGCCGCAGAGCGCAAGAAGCGGCCGTCCGGGGCCTGGTGGCGGACGCGGTGGCGGAGGCACACGAAGCGCACGCTGCCGCACGGTGTGACCTGGAGGGCAGTGCGAGGGCTTTCCTCAACGAGACCGCCCTCCCGGCCGTCCGCGCCTTGAACGGAGCGGGGGCCCCTACGCTACTCCCGGCAATGCACCGGATCGTGAACGTCGTCCGGCCGGGGCTCATCAGCCCGGAGGCGGCCCTCTACGGGCACTGGATGGAGTGGCGCGAGTCCACTCGGTCGGGCCGGCCCCTGTCCATGGGGGACACCCTGCGGCTGACGGGAGCAGGGTCTGCCATGTCCCTCCGCAGTATCGCCCCAGCCCTGCTGCACGCCCTCAGGACGCGCTACCCCGGGGACGCGGCCCCGTACCTGAATCAGGCGCGGGCCACGTACCCGGGAGGAGTGTCCGAGCTGGATGCGGCGCTCCACCTTCTACACCCGCCGGACGAGGACCTGGAGGTGGGCGAGGTCACGTTGTTCGTTGAAGGCGCGGACGAGGCGTCCGCCCGCCCCCGGCCGACCAACCCGGTGTACGACGGCACCAGGCCTACCCCCCCGTACGCCGTCGTCTACGAGGCGTTCCCCAGGGAGCCCACTTGGTGCCCCGCCCTCCCGCCGGCGACGCACGCGCCCCGCGGCTGGGCTAACCTAGACCTGTCCCCCCCCCCTCTCCAGGACCAGGGGTGCCCACCACAGGGGGCAGGTCCTCTGGCAGGAGTGCCCTGGTACCCCCCTGCTCCTCCTCGTCGTCGCGACCCGCGGGGACCCGGGGCGGATCCTGGGGATCACCCCCACCCACCTCTATGGGGCAACACCCGTACCCCGCCCCCCCCTCCCGGCGCCCGCGGCGCGGGACGGAGTACACACCTTCCTGCGAACACAGGAGGTCACCGCCGTTACGGGGGTCCACCTGGTGCGGCTGCCCCCGACACCGCTCGACGACCCCCGGGGGCCAGGGGCCTGGGCCCCGCCCAAGACTCGGAGCTGTGGTGCGTCGCGTGGGCCGCGTGGCTCCCCCACCTCCCCTCCCAATGCCGGTGGATGGCCGCAGGCCCCCGGCCGCGCGGGGCTGACGCCACAGCCGGCCCCCCACCCCCTCCCCCCCTCCCCCCCGCAGAGCACCACACGGCACTGCCCACGGCACGGCACTGATGCACCAGGAGGTAGTGGGAAGGGCGCGCCTGCCACCACGCATGCCTACCAGGGTAACAGTGATGGAGGACTCCGATGGGCCCCTCCAGCGGGACGATTGCCACCACCGCCGGTCCCGCTCCCGCTCCCCTGTCTCCTCCCCGGAGTGGACGGGGGAGACCCTCACGGAGCGCGAGGAGCTGAGGCTGGCGGAGGCGGCGGTGCTGGTCGGGACGCCGCCGCCGGCCCGGGAGCCTGGGCCAGCCGGGACGGCCGCCCCCGCCGCCCAAGCAGCCAGCCCCTGCCGCCCCGCCCCGCCCTGACGCGCAGGAGGCGGAGACCGCGGCGAGCCACGCCGCGGCCCCAACCGCGGCCCCCGGCACGCCGCTGACACGGGGGGCGGCCCCGGCGCAGGAACCGGGCGCATCGCCGAGGGCCGCCGCAGCCGCAGAGGAGAGCAAGAAGGGCGCGCGAGGGGTTGCAACCGCACGGGCCACGGGCGCCTCGTCGGCGGCCGCCGCGGCAGCGAAGGAGAGCGGGGAAGGCGTGCGAGGGGCTGCGGCCGCGACCTCCAGCACGCCGCGAACGCGGGGGACGGACCCCGCACGGGCCGCGGGCGCCCCGCCGGCGGCCGCCGCGGCAGCAGAGGAGAACGATGAGGGCGTGCGAGGGGTTGCGACCGCTGCCACGGGCGCCTCGTCGGCGGCCGCCACGGCAGCGAAGGAGAGCGAGGAGGGCGCGCGAGGGGCTGCGGCTGCGACCCAGGCGGGCCGCGACACCGCCTCGGCCAGCCACGCCGCGGCCCCCAGCACGCCGCGCAAGCGGGGGAAGGGCCCTGCACGGGCCGCGGACGCCTCGCCGGCGGCCGCCGCAGCAGCACCAGTGGGCAGGGAGAGCGCGAAATACCGCGCCCACGCCAACCCCACCCACACCCGCACCAGCCCCACCAAGCCGTTCCCCCCCAAGCCCTTCCCCCCGGGGCGGGAGCAGCACGTCCGCCCCCCGACGTGCGAGCGCTCGCCGCCGGGCGTCACGCTGCCGCAGCTGCAAAGGCAGCAGGACGCCCGGCGAGTGGTCCAGGAAGGGCGCAGCAGCGGGGGGGAGCAGGGGGCCGGGAAGGGGCCAGGGCACGGGAAGGGCGCGCAGGGGCGCGGGCAGGGAGCTCAGGTGTAGGGGGCAGGGCGAGGGGAGGTGGGAGAGCGAGTGGGCCAGGGCGTGGGGGACGGGAGGCGGGACCCGCGACACGGGCAGGGGGCTGGAAAGGGGCCCAAGGGCAAGGGCAAGGGCGCCGCGGGCCCCAAGGGACAGGCGGGACGGGGCATGGGAGCCCAGGGGGGGGGACGGGGCGGAGGGAGGGGGGCAGAGGGCGGGGCGCCCCCGCAGCCGGACGTGCAGCCGATGAGGTGCATCCCCCCCGGCATCCAACAGATGCCGGCACACCACACCCACCACCACCACCACCAGCACCACCACCACCTCTACAACATCGACCCTGACGCCGGCGAGCTCGTTCCCCCCCAACCCCCGCGACACCAGCACCATCACGCCCCCCCCGCGCCTAGGGCGGAGCCGGCGCGGATGGCCTCGGCGGAGGGGGGACGGGGCGCGGCATCGGCGCCGCAGGCGCAGGGGCAGCGAGGGGGGCCGGCACGGGGGGCGGAGGAGGGCCGGCCATGGGACCGGGACTGGGGCGCGGTCCCGGACCCACTGGGGGAGGAGACCCTCCCCCTGGTGCGGGAGGTGTACGGGTGGTTGTGCTGGGCCAACCAGGGGACCTCCAGGAGGTCGAGGAACCGGCCCTTCGATGCCGTGCTCCTCCGGAGGGACGGAGGAAACCGAGAGGTACCCCCGGGGGGGTGGGCAGCCCCAGAGGACCATGAGAGGGTCCTCAGGTCAGTGATCTGGGCGGCGTGGCTCGACAGGGAGCCGACGTGGCCGGCCTTCCTGGAAGGGGGAGCGGTGCTCCGCGTCACGGATGCGGACGCCAACAATTGGCTCCCCCGGGCTTTGCGCAGCGCCCACGCCCACTGGCGCTACCGCCGTCACAACCCGCCGCCGCCGCAGCCCCAGCCCCGACACAAGCGGCGGCGCAGGTGAAGGCCCAAACGGCGGGTACGGGAGAGCTGGGGGGGGGGCTGGGCCCCCCGGCCCACGCCCCCCCCGGGGTACGGCACGACGCAAGAGGGCGCGCCACCTCCCGCGGGAGGGAGTGCGGAGACAACGAGCGCGGGGGGGAACCTGCTGCCCCGCAGCCCGCTAACCACTGACCGCTAACCCTCACGGCCACCCCCGACCGGCCGGCGCCGCGCGACAACGGCCGGGGGATGAGGGGCCCCAGCGAGGGCCTGCGCGAGAATCCGGCTCTCGGTAGAGGGGGGCGGGGAAAGGGTGCGACCCCCCGGCCGATGGCTGGCCCCCGGGGCCAGGACTGCCATGCCGGCCCCCCCTCCCCCCGGCCGACAGGAGGCATCGCCAGGGGACCAAAGGGCCCCCCCCACTCCCCTCCCCCCCCCCTTGGTCCGTTGGCACAACCGACCAAGGGACAGGGAAGGGAAGGAGTGTGGTGAGGCCGATGGGCACGGTGACCTACAGAGGGAAAGGCCAAGGGAAGGGAAAGGGGAGGGGAGAGGGAAGGTTAGGGCAAGGAGGAAGAGGAAGGTCAAAGGGTGGTGAGAAGCTGATGGGCACCACCGCCTATGGAGGGGAAGGGTCCAAGGGAAGGGCGGCGAATGGCGATCGGCCAGTAGGCGCCGCCGGCTGCAGACGAGATCATCACACCGTGGCGTCAAGCCAAACCCCCCCCCCTCCCCAGCCCCCTCACTCAGCTTTTATGGCACACACTCCCACACCACCCACCCTGGATAAGACAGGAGACACTGGATTGCCACTCTGGCCCCCCTGACCGATGCTAGCCCTGTGAGATACCCGTGCCTCTTCCTTACACTTAATTGACCCTGAGGAACACACTCACTGGCCCCCACCCGGCCTTTTTCTTTTTGATCGCTGCCAGAATCCCCCTGGACCGCCAACCCATACCCAGTGGCAGACCGTGCACCCAGGGCTTTGCAAAGCCTTTGGGTTTCAGCCACTCAACCCCAGCACACATCCATCGTGCGCCCCCCCTCCCCCCCCCCTCCCACACAGGCCCGAGAGCGGGTGGGGGGGCGGCCCCCCCACCCCCCCCCCCCCGCACCCACCTCAGCCGGGGAGCCACGGACGCGGCCCTCCGCCCCCCCAGGGCCGGGGAGGCACCCCCCCCCTCAGGAGGAACGGCGACGCGGTAAGGGCAACGGCGGCTGGGCCTGCTCCCGCCAACCCACACCGGCGTGCAGAGGCAACGCGCACAACAGAACGGGACGGAGGCCGCGCCCCAAATGACCCTCCCGTAACCACAGCCCACTCCGAGGTGACAGAGGGGGGGTTCAGGTCAGCTGGGGCCCCCGGGGGGGCGGTCCATGGGCCGCCCCTCACCCCCCCCCACCCCGGGGCGGCACTTCAGCCCCGACCGCACGCGCGCGCCGGAAGGGAGCGCGCCGGCGACACGGAGAGGGCCAGAAAGAAGTACCGCAGGCCGCCGCCCGGAGCGAGAGCAGGGAGGCCGCGGCGCGACACCCCCCCCTCCCCGCCCCCCCACCAGCCCGCCAGCCGCGGGGGCCCCGGCCCCCACCCCCCGAGGCAGGGGGGATGGCCCCCCCCCGCCCGAGAGGGGAGCCTGAGTGTGACCCGCCCCCCCGCCCCAGCCGCCGGCTCACATGGGGGCCGCGAAGAACAAGCAGGCCCACGCCTGCGCACCGGGACGCCGCACAGATCGTACCCAGAGAAGCCGGGTGAGCACGAACCGGAGTGGTATGGGGGGCCACGCCTTCCATGGACAGCACAACACCAGTGACGCCTGCTTTGTTGCCTGCCCAGGGAAGGCAGAGGGACGGAACGAGGCAGAGCGACCCCCCGCCCTACGGGCCCCGCCCCGGCCGCACAGCCGGAGGAAGCGGCGCACGCCCCCCCCCCCCCCAGGCCCGCCCCCCAGCATAAGAACGCCATGGACCCGCCCCGCGGCGCGCAGCCCCCACAGGGACAGAGCAGGGCCCCCACACCCGCACGCCCGCGCCCACAACGCAGACCCCGACAGCCCACCCAGTGGGCAGGCAGTCGGGGAAGGAGGAGCGCAAGACCCCAGACGCCCCACGCAACGGTCGAAGGCACCCCCCCGGGGACGCCCTACCGCCGCCCCCACAACCCCAAGCCAAGTAGGGGGGAACCGGGACCGGACCGCCCCCCCCCCAAGCACGCCAGACGGGGCAAGGGACCAGGGCAGGACACGCGGAGGGGCACGGACCACGTGGAACGGCCCTACCAGCGCCCAGTGCCGGGACCACGCGAGATGCGCGCGCCACACCACCCAGCGGGGGGGGGGAGCGGACACCGCGAGAGCGCGAGCGCACACACACGAAAGGGACACGCGGGGACTACCGGAAGGGCAACCGGACCGAGCGCGCGGAACGCACAGACCGCATGGAATGGCGTACCAGCGAGCGAGGGTAAGGGACACCCGGGCAGGACGGCCCGCCACACGCAGCGCGGAACACGCGGGGCGGGGAGGGGGAAACGAAAGAGACACGACGCCAGGTGCCGGCCCGTACCCCCCTGAACCGGCCGCGAGCGCCGCGCACACACAGACGGGGCACTGCGCCCGCCAAGGCAGTAGTGGCGCACAGCGCCACGCCCCAACCCCTAGGCTAGGCGGCCTCCGCGCCAGCCCAAGGGGGTCCCAATGGCGACAAGCCAGTAGCACGGGCCCGGCGGCGCCAACGCCCCGGGCGACCACGCATTAGGGGGGCAACGCAGTGGGTAAGCGCCCGCAGCCACGGCTGCGAATTGATGCACTGACCGGGGAGTGGCGAAACGGGGACGCCGGGGAAGGGCGGGGCTCCGAGCTCTGTGAACCCGGGGGACTCCGCCGCCAGGCAGGAGATGCGTCTTGGAGGGCCCCCCACTAGGACCGGGTGGGGAGGATATCACCTGGCCCGACCAGGTGGCCCCCCGGGGCCGAAAAGCGTCTAGTACCCGCAAAATCAAACCTCAAACCTATCGACGGTCCACCGTTCGACATGACGTGTTCTCCTTGGAGGTCACCAATCGAAAAGATTTGTGGAACAAAGACATTTCAAAACTGTCGAACGTTTGGGTTTTTTATTCGACGAAGGCACAAACATTGGGACCAGGACAATTTCGAGCACTTGCCCCTGAACACGTCTTCGTATTCCAGCACAAGTCCCCCGTTGACAGCCCGCCTGGTGAACCCAATCTTCGATTGCTGTACCATTGATCTGGTGCCCTGATTCAGAAGCGTGCCCCCGAAAGCGACATTTGTCGACACTACACGGGTCATGACACCTTCAAGTTCATGGCTGGCGTCGAGACGCTGAAGGAAGTGCACAAAGTATGTCGACTGAAGGTGGATCACTCGTCCACATTCGAGTGGGGCACGGACTGCTGAATCGACAGTCCGGACGCTAGGTAATAGCTGTATGCCAAGTAATGGCGGATTCGATAGTCTGGATGCCAAGTAATGGCTGATTCAACAGTCGGGACGCCATTAATGGTGTTGACTCCCTTAACATGCCCTGTCAATTTGACAGATGTATAGTCCTGTTGGTTCTTTGTCTGCTCGGCACTCAGCTCCGATCGCTGTGCCCAATGTTATGGTATTCCGACGTGCCCACAGCCTTGCTGTGAGTAGCGCCCGTGCAGGTTGCCTGGCGAAGGTGTCTTCCGCAGCTTCTGCCAAGACACAGTGGTGGCAGAGTCGAACACGCCGTATGAATGAGGCGCCGACGACAGGTATACCATATACTGTACCTCAGTGTGTGGGTTTCGACAACTATTATGCTTCAGCAGCCAGCAGATGTGGAGGCCCAAAATTGCTTTTTGTGGGCCTGTCTTCTGGGTTCGACAGTGTGACGCCCAACCAGAAGAGTGAGACCTCTTCGAGGTCTGAGGGGGGGGTACTGTTATGGCTCCGAACAGCAGCAGCACTGAAGCCTGTGAATACATCTGAAGCATCGAGATTATAGTTGCGTGAACGAAGTGCTGTATGATACTTCAATATCTCTGGACAGGGTTTTTTTTTCTAAAGATCCTGCGCAGATATTTGTCGGTTTGGGATTTCGGATTTTCGAGAAACAAGAGAACAAGAGAGTTCCGAAGTCGGAAACCACAACAGGTGTGTTGCGATGAGATCACTGACCGATATGCCCTCGGCCCTGGAGTCGACGACGTCAGTGTCATCATTGTTGTTGGGAGAGGTTCGATTGCTGACACACCGTGGTGGCGAGTCGATACGCGAACTGGTCAGTTCTACCACAGCATGGCCGCTGGCACTTGTTCGAACCAAACCTATCGACGGTCCACCGTTCGACATGACGTGTTCTCCTTGGAGGTCACCAATCGAATAGATTTGTGGAACAAAGACATTTCAAAACTGTCGAACGTTTGGGTTTTTTATTCGACGAAGGCACAAACATTGGGACCAGGACAATTTCGAGCACTTGCCCCTGAACACGTCTTCGTATTCGAGCACAAGTCCCCCGTTGACAGCCCGCCTGGTGAACCCAATCTTCGATTGCTGTACCATCGATCTGGTGCCCTGATTCAGAAGCGTGCCCCCGAAAGCGACATTTGTCGACACTACACGGGTCATGACACCTTCAAGTTCATGGCTGGCGTCGAGACGCTGAAGGAAGTGCACAAAGTATGTTGACTGAAGGTGGATCACTCGTCCACATTCGAGTGGGGCACGGACTGCTGAATCGACAGTCCGGACGCTAGGTAATAGCTGTATGCCAAGTAATGGCGGACTCGATAGTCTGGATGCCAAGTAATGGCTGATTCAACAGTCGGGACGCCATTAATGGTGTTGACTCCCTTAACATGCCCTGTCAATTGGACAGATGTATAGTCCTGTTGGTTCTTTGTGTGCTCGGCACTCAGCTTCGATCGCTGTGCCCAATGTTATGGTATTCCGACGGACCCACAGCCTTGCTGTGGGTAGCGCCCGTGCAGGTTGCCTGGCGAAGGTGTCTTCCGCAGCTTCTGCCAAGACACAGTGGTGGCAGAGTCGAACACGCCGTATGAATGAGGCGTTGACGACAGGTATACCATATACTGTACCTCAGTGTGTGGGTTTCGACAACTATTATGCTTCAGCAGCCAGCAGATGTGGAGGCCCAAAATTGCTTTTTGTGGGCCTGTCTTCTGCTTTCGACAGTGTGACGCCCAACCAGATGAGTGAGACCTCTTCGAGGTCTGAGGGGGGGGTACTGTTATGGCTTCGAACAGCAGCAGCACTGAAGCCTGTGAATACATCTGAAGCATCCAGATTGTAGTTGCGTGAACGAAGTGCTGTGTGATACTTCAATATCTCTGGACAGGGTTTTTTTTCTAAAGATCCTGCGCAGAGGTTTGTCGGTTTGGGATTTCGGATTTTCGAGGAACAAGAGAACAAGAGAGTTCCCAAGTCGGAAACCACAACAGGTGTGTTGCGGTGTCCTGCTGCGCCGTGCTGTGTGGTGCGTGTTTGCGTATGCGTGGCGCCGTCATGTGTTGTTGCACGGTGAGGCGCTTTCGTTGCGGCTGTGTGTTGTCCTGGTGCGCTGTGTCCTCTTGTGTGTCACTGTGCCGTCCTGCATTGTGCTGGTTTTGCCGTCCCGTCCAGCCCTGCCTCCCACCCCCCTGCTCCTGCCCTTGTTGTCTGGCCGTACCCTGCGTCCTATCGTGTCTCGCCGTGTCCTGCCGTGCGTGTGGTGCTGTGCTGTGCTGCGCTGGTGCTCTTGTTCTTGCTGTTCCTTTTGTTCTGTGCTGTTGCTGTTGCCTGGTGCCGTGGTGCATTATTGTGCGCTGTGCTGTTGCTTTGGGTGTACTCTGGTGCGGTGGCGTTGCCCTGCTGTGTGGTGTGGTGTTTCTTGGTGCCCTGGTACCCGGTGCTGTGCCCTATGGTGCTGTGCTGCTTTGCGTCGCTGTGCTGCCTGCGTTTGCTGTACTTTTCCTTTACTGTTTGTGGTTTTTTAACCTTTTTTTCCCTTTGAAAACCACTGCTGTTTGTTTCTACCATTGCTTTGTGGTTTATAAAACAAAACAAAAAGGAAACATTTACAGTGTTTGTTGAAAACAGGAAAATTAGACACAACCCCTGACGCACCACCCACCCGTGCAGCAAGACCATGGCTGCCAACTTACGTGTCGCCGGCCGTAGATGGCGAGGGCGTCGCGTATGTGGAAGTACTGGTCATTGCCAGGGGTTAACCTCTTTTTCCCCAGGGCCGCTGGCCTAAGCTGACGCAACGAGGAGAGGGGAAGAACGGGGGAGAAAAGGGAAGAAGAAGGAGGAACGAGGTGCAGGGACGCTGCGAGCTAGGAGTAAGTTTTTTTCGAGGTTTATGCGGTGCGTACGTCGGCTTTTCTTTGCGCCTATGGCTACTTAAACAACGAGGGATACGGCGTTCTTCTTGTACGAGGGTTACGATGTTTACGGCGTTAACTATTCGGCAATTTAAGCGCGAAAGAATTTCCGTCGCGTTTTTACGCGCCTCGCAGCGCGCTTTTTAGCCTAAGCATTTATTATGCTAATTAGCTTTATTTTCAGCCATTTAAAGAAACTTTTCTTCGGGTTTTAATTATCCTTTTATTTCAATCTGGGACAAGACGCAGGCGTGCGCGACATGGGCTAGCGTCATGATTTGCCTCCATGAAGACTTCCTCCGTCACCTCCCTCAGCAAGTCTTCCAAACCTGAAATGGTACCGGTTCACCATTTCCTTGAGTGCGTTGGACCGGGAGGTGCAAATAAGAGAAAACAAAACGGGTGTCCTCATGGCGTTTGTCAACCTGTACATGAAATCGCGCTCCCGAGCACAAAAGTCCATAAACCGAGTAATGGACGTGGTACCACTTCCATCCCACCGTGGGGCAAAGGACATTCCCTGGACGCCCCCCAAAGTTCACGGGTCCATCACCGGGGCGGACAGCCTCCCATCGACTCCAAGAGAAATTGACCGCGGATCCCTCCCTTCAAGTTTGAACTCTTCCCAGTCGCACGGGGCGCCCAAAAGTCGTTCTGGGGAAACTTCATCAAACGCGATAGCACGTACAATTCCTGACGGCTTTTATTTCGGGATCTGATTTCTATCCTTGAGAGATCCTTGTCGCTTAAACAAGTGAAACACCATTTGTGGCATAAACCAGCCCTCGCCATCCGCCTCGAAGTAGCGGAGCTCCGACCTGGCTCAATGCCTGGAATCACCCTTCCTGCCAGATTGGGTTTGTCCCTCGTGGATGCGGGTCCCACTCCTTCCTCTTTCTGGGGCTCTACCCCGGAAACCCCTTTCATCCGACCGCATTGATGATGGCGGGGGGGAATTCGAACCCGGTAGGCTTACCGCTACCTGTTCTTCCTGCGCTGGCATCGCAAAAACTCGAACTCTTGGTTCAGCCTTGGGGCACGGCGATAGGAGGAAAGAAGTTGGAAGTGGGCGCTGACAGTAAAAAGGTGGAAGTAGGCGATAAAGGCAATCGCTGGGAGGTTCACGCAAGGAGCAATGAGTGAGAGAAAAGGCCTAAAAAACAAGGGGGTGGGATTTGGGAAATCCCATTCAGGAAGAGAAAATTGGGAAGAGGGTGATGACAGTAGAAATTCATCTGCGGCGTGGCGGCATACTTCAATAACTGATATTTGTTCTCCCACGACTGGAATTTTTCTTGTAATTTACCAATGACATGAGAATGCGGCCACATCCCTTCGGGTGGACTGCCATGGCGTCGGGTCCGGATCTCCTTCCTGAGCGCATGCACCTCATGTTCACTTTGATCTAAGCGGGTCATTAGCCATCGGACCTGTAACTCCATGGCCTTAGCCTTGGCCAATTCCGGCTTGGGCACGGTTTGCCAACCGTGCATTCGGCCTGTGAGCGCAGCCATATGTGCATTGGTGCTCTCCAGGTGGGCTGCTATGCGTCTCACCTCCCTTGCGACAACCTTCGCCTCACCAGCGTCTCCTCTTGATGTTAACGAAACAGCAGGGTGCTTCAAGTTGTATACCTGATTGATAAGCTGGGAAGGAGATGCCTTCTGGGCTTCCGGCATTGCTTCGACACCATGCACCCGTTTTTTGGCACCCTCAAAGTTGAGACCTATCCGCTGGATTTCCTCGGCCATGTTGGTGGTGACCTTGTCACAATTCAACACTTTGTGTTCCAAACTCTCTAATTCCTCAACCGCTTTGTCTAATCGAGCCCGGTGTGAACTCAACCCAGTTACTTCATTGGACAGTCCCTCGAGATGCCGTTTCAACGTTTACGAGGATTGTCCACCTTCATGTTACGAGCTTCAGCCACTTGGTGATATTCCAAAGCGGATGCAGTCGCTTGTTGTAAGGTAGATTACATTTCCGCTCTGTTGGTGTTCAATTGGGAACTCTGGTGCTGCACCTAATTGTTTTTATCCTCGTTCAAAAATTGTCCCAAAGCCTCTACTTGCGCTGTCAAGGCTGACCCATCTACTTTGACTCCCCGCGCATGGAGTTCAACCTCGTGAGAGAGGGGTTGGATGACGTGGCAAATTTTGGAAATAGCTGAAACTCCCTCAAAATTACAGGTGAGGAGATAGTTAAGCGCACCTGTAGGCTCCTCGTCCTGAGCCGGCAAGGTTGCCAAATCATGAGTCTCCAGTGTCCACTCATTAATCAAAATCCTTTCTGCTGCTTCTCCGAATGGATTTGCCATCAGAATATTCTCAAATGACCGGTATCCCCATGGTGCTGACTCCACATTGGTCAAGAGAAGCACCATGAGCGCGGGACAAGGGGATGGGATAGGAACGACCCGTTCAATGAGCACGAAGTTGTCACCGGATGGATGAGGATCCTGTGGGCCCGCGCCACTGGGTTGCTGGCGGCCCGGTGGGGTATAAAAACAGCATGAGGGATGCGATGAGGGGGCGGGACCAGAGAAACAGTGTGTCAAGGGCCGCACCACAACCCCTAGAGAACGGGATACCGCGGGACGCGGGGATAAGGCCGGTGACGGGATGAGGTAAAAGAAAACGGGACATTGCGGGGTTGCGGAGGAAACACAGCCGGGGCAGAAGGCAGAAAGGGCCAAGCAACAGCCCCGTGCGATTCGGAAACCAGTCGCCATGGAGTAGTGAACCATGGGCCAACCATGGGGAGCCTGAACACGGGAAGTTGAGAAAATGCCCTGAACTCCGGGACGGCGGTGTGGTGTCCGCAGGGGTGAGGGTTGACCCTGAGGTCGCCGGGTCAATGGCCTGAGTACACGTAGGTTTACGCGTGAGCGGGACCTGGGGGAATGTGGAAGGCGTCGCCCCCTGGCCTCCAGCCGCGGATGGACGACACCCAAGTGCATCCGGGGGCCGAGTGGGTACTCCAACCCGTGAGGGAACGGGAGTGGTGGAATGTGGTTGAGAGCAAAGCTGCGCTGTTGGCGACGGCTAGCCACAGGAAACCCCCCTGCAGGCACCGAAAAGGGTGTGCTAGGGGGGGAAGGCCGGAGGATCCTTCGATGGGTGACCGGAAGCAGCTGAGACCGTGAGGGCGGCAACTGAAGGAAATCTACCGCCGGTCATGCCCCAAGGGAACCTGGTTATGGTTCTCAGCCGTGAGATGAGACAGGAGTCGCCGGACGAACTGATGGCGGAGAGCTCTCCTTCCCGCCAAAGGCGGCCACGTTGTAAAACAAACAAGGAGATGTCAGATGAGGCTGCGGACACGGCCGCCCCTACTTACTTACTTACTGACTCCACGTTGGTGTCTTCCTCAACTGGGTAGGATGGCTGGCCCTGCCTACGTCCAACTTCCAATTCTAAGGAGGACGGAATGGTCCACTCATGCCCTGTTGCATAGTCAGAACCAGATTCCTCTGGCCGTGCTGTGATCATCCCGACCATGGCCGTAACCTCTCCAAGAGTCATTCCGCTACCCGTGTCAGAGCCGTACACTAGATCCCGTGCTGGGTTAACCTCTGCTACCAACATTCTGCCCTCGAGGTAACTTGATCCTCGTCAATCTTGAATTTTTCCCAATTTCTAATTAAGCAGCAGAGTATTCCAAGCTCAAAAGCCACTCAAGTCCCTCAGAGTACGGCAATGAAACCAACATTTTCAATTGAACGCCCAATGACAGAATGACCCAACAATCCAATACTGTCCAACAATGATGCAACAGAAGTTCACCAATGCACACAAAACTCCTCAATTGCTCTACCCCCAGTGCACAAATGGGCCACAGTCGAAGACTGGTCCGACTCAGAGACACACAGGTTTACAACGGGTCCAAGGTCCAAATAATCCCAATGGTGCACCCTTGACAAAAGGAGAAGAATTCACCAGTGTGAGTAAGACTCAACCTACTCCTCCGGTGGGAACAAAGGCACTGCAAGAAAGAAGAGTTCATGCGCACGGGCATCATCCTATGGACTTAAATCATGCATGCAAAAATGAAAACAGAAATAGACAATACTTCTAGCCGTTGACATGGGTGGCCTGGCCGGGGGCAGAGGACTGGAATAAAATGATTGACACCGCCGTCGGGCCCTCTCCAAAGAGCACATGAGTCACACTTGAGTCTCTGGACGTCTTCACTACACCACCATGAGAGAAGGAAGTGCACATGCAGACACATAGTCACATGGAGGATCTAAACACACCAACAAAGGCACCCAACCATGACCCTGTTAGCTCTGAGTATCAGCAACTAATCTAAACCAAATTAGCAAATGAGCAATACGCCATTGACATGGAGATCCACTTCTTGGGCAAAGGAGCACACAATAGGCCAAAGGTCTCCTGGGCTACTCATGGGTCCTAACCTCCGCCCAAAGAGAGCACGTGCATGGAGAGATGATCCCACCCAGAGAGATCACGTGGATGGAGGTAGGTAGGTAGGTATCTTCGGGAGCTCGGGATGGTTCCTTTGACAAAGCAGGAAGAAGGTCTTACCAGGAGGACGTGCTGTCCCTCCCACTGCCCTATGTCAGGTGCCTCTTGAGCCGCCCCCGCATGTGCTTGGGAAGGCATTGTCGCGGCCACCCGGTCCATGTGTCCCAGGTGGGAGGCTGTCCCCACATGTGTCAATGAGTAGGGCCACATGCCCCCTCCTTTCGGCGGCAACTCTGGGGGCTGCCCAGCCGTGCGGAATATCTCTCACCACAAGGGGTATTGCTCCCGCTTGTCTACGGTACGACCGCCTTACCCTTGTGGTTTGAGTTGCGGGGCGGCTCTGCCTGGCAGGCGACCCCCTCCTGGACTGTGTACCGGCTCGCATGTCACCGGTTGCTTCCATGGCTCCAGGTGACGTTTGCCATGGTCCCCGATGCAGCCTGGCCGGGCTCAGACCAGTGGCCTTGGAGTACCGCTCCTGCCCCTGGCCCGGTGGGTCGGCCGGGTCGCCCCGGTGTGTCCAACCCATGAGGTGTTGGTTCTTTCCTGTCCCTCGTCCGCCCTATGTGTGCGCGGTGTCCCGAGCCTCTTGGCTCCTGTTCACCGGTGTGCCCGCTCGGTGTGGTGCGTTGCGCGTGCGGTGTCCCGGGCCCCTTGGCTCCCGTTCACCGGTGTGCCCGCTGAGTGTGTTGTGTTGCGTGTGTGGTGTCCTGGGCCACTTGGCTCCTGTTCGCCGGTACGCCTGCTCCGTGTGTTGTTTTGCTTGCGCGGTGTCCTAGATCACTTGGCTCCTGTTCACCGTTGTGCCTGCTCTGTCTTTTGTTTTGTTTGTGCGGTGTCCTGGGCCACTTGGCTCCTGTTCACCAGTGTGCCCGCGCGGTTTGTTGTGTTGTGTCTGCGATGTCATGGGCCCCTTGGCTTCTGTTCACCGGTGTGTCCGCTCGGTGTGTTGTGTTGCGTGTGTGGCCTCCTGGGCCCCTTGGCCCCCGCTCACCGGTGTGCCCGCTCGGTGTGTTGTGTTGCGTGTGCGGTGTCCTGGGCCACTTGGCTCCTGTTCACCGGTGCGCTCGCTCGGTGTGTTGCTTTGCGTGCGCGGTGTCCTGTTGGCTCCTGTTCACCGGTGTGCCAGGCCGTGGTGTCTCGTCCCCTTGTTGCCCTCAGTGCATGCGCGTGTCCGATGTCCTGGCCCTCGTGGCGCCCGTTCACCAGTGTGCGCGCTGTGTGCGGTGCGCGTGTGCCATTGGTGGTTGTGTCCCTCTTCCTCCCCCCCTAATTTTCGTTTTTTTTTTTGGAAAAAAAAAGAAAAACAGGGGCGCGCGTACACTGCAGGCACAGGCACGGGCAGCTGGTGCGGCGGTGCAATAGTGTTGTGTCCTCTGGCGTGTGTCATCGGTGCTGTGGCGGCCGTCATGCCCCAGGGGTGCGGCTCGCGCGTCCTGATGTACACGGGTATGGGCCAGGGTGGGTTTGGTTAGGTGTCTCTTTGCTTCTGGAGCTGGCTGGTTCGGCGGCTGTGTGGGCTGTGGGTGTTGGCTGCGGCTATGTTGTTCCCTCGGCGGGCCTGGTTAGGAGTCAAGGGTTAGCGGTTTCGGGGTGTGGCTCGGGTTTGATTTGTGTTTGGCTTTTGGCTCGGTTAGGCGGTTGCGACGGTAGCCGGCCTGGGTTCGGTGCCTTCGGGCGTAGTGGTGCCCGTTGTCGTGTGCGTTGGCGTCCTTCGGCGTCCGGTTTGTTTGGTGACTTCTGGGCGGGGCCTGGCGTGGCGCCCCGTGGTGGTGGTTTGCTGGGTAACGGGGTTGGGTGGCGGCGCCGCTGGCCCGGGGGTCAGGCACGTCGTGTTGTGTGGCGTGCACGGCTCCAGGGGTGCTGTGGGTGCCGCCGGTGTCGGTGCGCCGCCGCTTGTCGGGTGGTGAGGGGGTGTGTGTGTGCGGGGCTGGGCTTTGAGTGATGTCCCACAGGCGGATGCCGTCTCGCTGTGTCTCCAGGAGGGTCCCCCGCAGTCGCTTGAGGACATACGGGTGGTCCTGGGGCGCGGGGAGGTAGCGGGGGTGGACTCCCAGGGGGTGGAGCGCATCGGCCAGCATGGCTTCCCATGCGGCCTGCCGCATCCAGCCCCCCGCCGGCCGGAGGCGGCAGTTCTCCACCGACCCCTTGCGGGGCCGGTGGACGAGGCCCTCGAGGGAGGGCTCTCCCCGGGCCCACTTTCGCAGCTCCCAGAGCTGCGTGTGGGTCCAGCGCTGCCACCACTGTCCCTGGGCGGGGCCGCAGTCCTTGGCGGAGGAGTGGGCGTGGGTGGGCGTGACGGGGTCGTGGGGACCGGTGGCGGTCGCGGACCTGGGGGAATCCTCGTAGTCTTGTACCGTAGGGGTGCGCGGGGAGTGGGGGCCGGAGCAGATGTGGACCCGCGGGTGTGCGCGCACTGTCTCTGCCTCAGAGTTGGGTGGGGACTCGCGGCGGCGGCGGTAGCGGGGCATTCGCTGTATGTGGGCTGTCATCGAGGGTTGGTAGGGGGGCAGGGACGCTGCTGGTGGACCCTGGCGTCGTTCTGGCCTGGTTGCAGGCGGTCTGTGGGCCTGGGGTTCGGGCTTTGAGAGGTGGCGGGACGAGGTGCGTCGTGCTTCGGCCGCAGCGCGCTCCGCTATGAAGGAGGTGGCGGCGGCGTCGGTGATGGTGGGGGGGCGCCGTGCTCGGTGCTGCTGCCTCCGGGCCTGGGACGGCTGGGGCCGAATGTCATAGAGGACATCCTCGGGGGGTTCGGCTCGCGCTGCTGTCGTGGCGCCAGGCTTGGGCTTGGGTTTGGGCTTGGCTGCGGGTTGCGGTCGTGGCGCGCTGACGTGTTTGGGTGGCTGTTTGGCGGCAGTCTTGGGTTTCGGCTGGGTCGCCGTGCGGGCCTCGTCGGGGCGTGGGCCTTGGCGGCGGCGGGGTTGCTCGCGTTGGGGACGGGTTTGGGGGCCCGTTTGGGAGGTGTCCCCCGCGGCCTGGGGGGTTGAGTGCTGGATGAGGACGTGGTGGTGGTGGTGGATTAGCTGGTCGTGGTGGTGGAGGTTGTGGAGTTGGAGGCGGAAGAGAGGGCTGTGGGAGAAGGGGGAGGGCCCTGGGCTTCAGGGGCGGGCGTAGGAAGCTGGGTCCTGCAAGTTGCAAGAACGATGGTGCGGGTTCGGGCACCGGGCGTGTGCGCGCTTTTTCTCTTGTGACCCGTGCATGCTGGTGCTGGTGTGGTGGCGTTGTCTCAGCTGTGCGGGCACGTGGGTTACCCGGGGGGTGGCCATCCCTCCTTCAGAACGTGCGGGTGTGTTTGCCGGAGGTAGTCGAGGGTGCGGAAGAAGCATCGCTGGATGCCGGGCATGTCCTCCTCTTTGAGGTGGGGGTAGTTTTGAGTGGGGGTGTCTGGGCCCTGCCACATCAGCGCCATGAGGCGGGCTGCCACCATGTATCGGCAGAGCTGTAGGGTCCCGGGGCGTGGGGGGGTGGGTCCCCTGCAGTTTGGGGGGGCTTCCCTCTGCTGGGGGCGCAGCGTGACCCTCCACAGCCATCGGTCCGTGGGGATCCCCCAGGTCCGTTGGGTCCACTTGGTGAGGCAATACATCGCCCTACTAAGGCCCTGGTTGCCGCTGCGGATGGGGAGCAGCGTCTCCAGGGATTTGCGTTCCCACGTGCCCCAGATGTGGGGGTCGTCCTGCTCGTCCCCCCCGGCGTACGTGTCGAGGCCTGGGTTGTGTGGGGGGGGGGCGTAGTCGGCGAGGAGGATGGTGTCGGTGCCGTGCACCACCAAGTGGTCAGTTGGTGCGTGGTAGTGGGTGGTGGAGAGGGTGTAGTGCAGATTGTACATGAGAGTCATGTACATGGAGGGGGCTGGCTGCCGGTTGTCGGGGGTGGGGAAAACCCCCGGGACGTGGTGCTGGAAGTTGCTCAGGCAGGCCATCCGGGCTACCCATGTTTCCCGCTCCCACTCTTTGGTGTTGTTGGGGGTGGCGCTGGGTGGGGGGTGGGCCATGTTGGGCTCGCGGCAGCGGGTGCGGCCCTGAGTGCTGTCCCGCTCCGGCACGGGGTGTCCGACTAGGTGTCGCCCCCAGTCGACGGGGGGCACCCAGATCTGGCTCCCCGTGGGGGGGCGGGCTCTCGCCGTCTGGGCCGGCGCGTTGGGGGCGGTCGTGTCGGGCGACGTGGAGGAAGGCGTCGAAGAGTAAGTCTTGGACGCCTTCACCCAGGGTGGCTGCCCGGACCAGGGTGTTCGCCCGGATGCGCTGGGTGGTGCGGGAGGTGTGGAGGCGCAGCACCTCCTGGTCCCCGAGTCCCCGGAGGTGCTGCCGTACCGCTGCGGGGTTGTTTAGGGCGTAGGGTTCGGCCGGTGCGGCGGCTGGTGGTGCGGGGTGTGATGGGGGGGGTGGTGTGGGTTGGGGGGGGTGGTCGTTGCTGTCGCGTGTGGGGTCCGGTGATGCGGTTTCTTGTGGTGGTCGCGAGAGTAGGGATTTGCGGTGGCGTGTGTCGGCGGGGGCATCAACGTCAATTGGCTGGTGCTGGCGGCCGCGTGTTGCGTCCGTGGCCTGGTCTCGGGGGGGGGGGGGGGGGGGGGTGGTGTGGGGGTGGCACTGTTGGTGGTGGGGGGGGCGGGGGTGGGTGTTGTGCTGGCTGGGGGTCTTGGCGTCCCTGTGGGTCGTGTGGGTGTTGCGTGTGTGCAGTTGGTCCTTGCGGTTCTTGGCTGGTTGTGGTGCCGAGGTGTGGGTGGGAGGCGGCCGCATGGGCATCCAGGTGGGGCTGTCGTCCATATGTAATGGGTGGCTACTGGTGGAGGGTGCTCGCTGGTATGATTTGTGGGTCAGGGGTCTGCTGGTGGTGGTGGGGCGCTCCTACTAGGCCCTGGTGTTGCTGGTGTGCATGCACGGCTCCCCGCGTGTCCATGGGGGCGTACCGTGGCTCGTGTGTCGCCGGTCCGTGTAGTGGGGGCTGCCGGTGGTGCTGGACCGCGTGGTGGTGGTGTTGAGGATGTGCTGGTTGTGTGTGGTACCCCGGCGTTGGTGGGTGTGGTGGTAGGGGCTGGTGGTGGTGGAATATGTGATGGTGTGGTGCGGCGATCTGTGCCATGTGGGGTCGGTGGTTCGTGGGGCCTGATTGTGCTGGGGCGCTGTGGGGATGTAGCTGGTGGGGGTCGCTGTAGCATGGGCGCATCAGGGGGTAGGGGGTGGGAGGGACGGGGGCGTGGTGCTGGTGTTGGTGGTGCCATGTCCCCTGGCTCTGCGCGTATGGTGGTCCTGGCAGGGTGTGGACGTTTGCGGGCGGTGGTGGCTGACAGGGCAGCAGGGTTTGGGTGCTGCGGTATGGTGGTTGTGGTGGCCGCTGGCGGGGGTGGTGCTGTTGGTGTGCCCCGGGGCTCTGGGCGTGGGGTGGTGCGGTGTGGCTGGACCTGGGCCCTGGTCGGGGCGTCGCGCTCTGCTGGTGGGCGCGCTGGCGGGCCCCCTGACCTGTCTTGGTCTTCTTGGCCTGGTGGGTGTCGGCGACGGGTGAACCCCCCTGTCCCCGTGGGGGCGACGGGGAGCAGGCGTGCCAGCGGTGTGCCTCTCGGAGACACGTTTTGAGGCCTCTGACGTAGGTGCGCTGGTCCGTGAGGCCCATCCGTGTGGCGGTGGCCTTGTCAGGGGCGGCCATGTCGGCGTCCCAAAAGGACGCCCAGCCCTCTGGGGGCCTCAGTTGTGTGGGCTGGGGGTGGTGTGCCGGGTAGAGGAGTGCGCTGAGTGGTTAAGGTGTTCCTTTCCGTCGGCCGAGGGCGGTGTTGAACCCGCGGCAAGTGATTCAGAGGTAGGCTGCTATCTCCTCTGGTGCCGTGTCCACCCACGCCTCTGGCGTCAGGGCTGCTGCTTGGGGGGTCGGGCGTTGTGGGTCTGGGAGGTGTAGGTCATGGTGGTGGAGGTATAGGGCGAGGAGGATGTGGCGGGCCGCCACGTTCAAGCCGCCCCCGCTGTGGCGTAAGGGTGGGCTGTGGGGGGGCAGGGGTGTGCTGCCCGTGGCCACGGCTATGGTCCATGCGTGGTCCGCCGCGTCCGCCATGTAGTACCTCCCCAGGTGGTCCCGGAGGGTGTCGGTGAGTGGCCCGAAGAAGCTGGGGTGGCTGGTGGGGGGGGGTGCGGCTGGGGCCGCGGGCCGCTCGCAGTGGTGGGGGTTGAGGTCCCCGCAGTGGGGGCAGTGGGTGAGGCGGTGTGCGGCTCCCAGGCAGACCCAGTGGTCTGGGTTGCAGGGCAGGGCCGTCTGTGGTAGCCGCTGGCGTACGCAGAGGGGACATGCGGTGGCTGGCGGTCGGTGGTACCTGTGGACGGACGGTGGCGTAGGGGGATGGAAGCTGGCGGCGCGCGCATGCTGGTGGGCGTGTGTGCGGTGCCCGTGGTGCCCGTGTGTGCCGTGCCAGTGTTGTGCTCGGTGGATGGTGTGTAGGCGCGGTGGGGGTTCCGTGTTGGTATGTCACGGGGTAGGTTCTCATGGTTGGTAGAACAGGAGTTTGAGGAGGTGGGCTTGGTCTGTTTGGGGCTGGGTTGCTGCATGGTGCAGCTCTTTGTGGGTGCGGTATGTGAGCTGGTCCGCTGTCTTGGCAACAGCCGTCCATTGCATGTGCGCCGCCGTGGCCTGGGGGTCCTCCGCGTGGGTGCGTAGCAGGGTGTAGACGGCAGTGGGGACGAGTCCCCTGCGGACCGCCTCGAGTACCTCTGTCTGCTCGAGGACGGTGGTGAGTTGCTGGGTCGCCGGGGACTGCGTCAGCCATCCGGCGTGCTGTGCGATGGTGTGGGTTGGGTTCCAGTCTGTGAGGGTGTCCAGTCCTCTCTACCGGGGGCACACCTTGAAGTGGTCCCAGGTTTCTTCTTCCGCGTGGCCACAGATGCATTTGGTGTATCCTGCGGGGACGTGGATCCAGCGGCGCGCATACCATCGGTGGTATCGGGTGAGGAGGGGAAGCTGTTCGAGGGCGAGTTGGAGTCTGGGTTTTTGTAGGTGTGCTGGGAGGCTATCCAGGCGCAGGGCGGAGTAGTAGAGGGGGGTGTGGACGGAGTCTTCGAGGCGTCGCAGGAGTTCGGTGTTCGCTGGGTGGCCCGGTGTGTTGGCCAGTTGCTGGATGGGTGTCGGGTAGTGGTACTGCTTGTCTCGATCTGTGTACGGCGTGTCCTCAGGTATCCATTGGGGGGGCCGTGTGGCCGGGGGTATCGGGGGCAGGTGCTGCAGGTGGCTGTGGTGTGGGGTGTCCAGTCGCACGTGTTCGAGCCCTGGGGTGTGGCTGGTGTTCTGGTGTTTGGCCTCTGTGTCTGCGCGTCCATTGCCTTATGCGTAGCGGTGTGACTCCTGTTTGACGATGTGTAGGGCGTCCTGGGGGTGCATGCCCCTGAAGGCCATCCATGGTCCCAACGCTTGTGTGGTGAGGCCGGACTTGAGTGCCTTGTGGTGGGGCAGGTCTGCAAGGCGCCTGGTGAGGTGGATGTCGACTGTGGCGTCCACGACTACCCAGATGTTGCGGGGCCGGATCCTTGTGGGTGGCGCTGTGGCCCTGACGGCGCCTGCCAGGGTGCGCAGTTCGCCGTGGCAGGACGCCCCAAAGATGGTGGCCCCGGTGTGGTGTTCCACGTGGAGGCCGTCCGCGTGCCGGGTGATGCGCACGGAGGCACAACCGACCGTGGGGGTGCGTTGCTGGGTGCCGGATGCGTCAGTGAAGTAGATGATGTCGGTGTCGCTGGGTATGGGTAGGCTGGTAATTGCTGTGGGGTGAGAGACGCAGACGGGGTTCCCCTGGGCGGTTCTGGCGGTTATTTTCGTGGGTTGCAGTAGCGGCGCCGCATAGACGCCTATCCCCTCGGTGATGATGGCCTGGGATCGTGGGGTGAGGCGGAGGAGGCCCCTGTCTGGGCGCCCCTGGGTGATATACGCGTACATCAGGTGGAAGAGGTATCCCGTATTGCGGTGGAACTTCTGGCACGCGATGGTCCGTCACCGCGCCTTGTTGTCTTTGTCGCCGCGGAGGGTGTGGCATTTGTGCTGTAGGGGGGGCATGGGTGCCTCCTGAGGTCCTGCGCGTTGTGGGTTGCAGCGGTCGTACTCTATGGCCACGCTGTCCGGGTCTGCCCGCTCGTTGGTGAACGTCCATGTCGCCGTGGCTGTTCGGGTCCAGCCTACGTGCGCTGGGTGGTCTGGGGGTACCGTGTGAAACCAGGGGGAGAGCCATGCCTGCTGGTCGGCGGTGGCGGCGGCGGTTGGGGTGTGGTAGTGGGTGGAGATGAGCTGTAGCAGGGGCCACGGACTGTCGAGGGCTGCCGGGCCGCAGTGCCAGCACGGGGGTGGTATGCCCTGGTCACTGTGTCTGACTGGTGGTACATCGGTCTCCGGTGCATTGTGTTTGGGGATGGACCAGGGGGCATGGTGTCGCTCGACAGTGCGGGTAGCAGGTTTGTTGCGGTTTGGTGCTAGTAGCAGGATGGTGGGTGGTGTCCAGCCTTCGGCTGATGGGGTGGGCTCCTCCTGCGTGGTGCCGCCGTCGTTGAGGGTCTCGTGCTCGATCGGGCGGGGCCGGGGGTGCTGGCGCTGGAAGGCTTTGTACGCCGTGTCGATGTCCTTGGGCCCCAGCATGTCGCGCCCTGCCTTCGTAGCACATGCGCGGAGGTACGCTTGGAAGACGTGGCGTGCTGGCGATTGTGGGTCGGAAGGGAACGGGGCGTGGTGGGCATCGCACTGGGCCATGATCCTCATCTGTGTTGGGGTGATATACACTATGGTGATGGTGGCCCCCATGAGGCGCAGGGTGTCCTCCTCGCCTGCCGGGTGTCGATGGATGTCGGTGTGCGTGGCCACGACTGGCCCCTGTTGATCGCAGTGGTGGTTCGTCAGGATGGCGTGCGTGTGGTGCGGTAGGGGGAGTTGTAGCTGGGCCTAGATGCAAGTGCCCACGGAGGTGGAGACGCCGTGTTGCACCAGTATCCACCGGGGGCAGGTGTTGCGGGCCATTTGCGCTTCTTCTATGCGTATGGCTGCCGCCTCGCGAACCTCAGGTTGGTGGTTGTGTGTCACCCTGTGTAGGAGGTGCGCTGTGTGTTTGGCATAGGCCATGTCGACCAGGGCGCCTGTATTGTCTCCGTAGTAGCGCCAGTGGGCCATCATGGCGTCCTTGGGGAAAGACGTGGGCCAGCCTCCGTGTTGCGCTCATGCCTTCGTCACTTGCTGTTGAGCGTGGCGTAGGGCGTTTTGGGGGCGCGGGAGGTGCAGGGCTTGGTACCCGATGGCCGCGTTGAGCACCGCTTCCATGAAGTACGCCAGGCCCTGCGTAGACAGGAGGTCCCCCCTGGCAATTTGGGGTAGCCGGGCGAGGCGCTCTTCCAGCTTGCTTGGGAGTGTGATGTGGTGGTGCCGCGTGGCTTTTGTGACTCCCAGGTGTACTGTGGTGTCCTCCAGGTGTAGGAGTTCGCCTCTCCGGATGTGGGGGGTGGGGGTCCGGGCGTCGGCCAGCCCGACCGATTTGCGGGGGTGCACTAGGAGCAGGTGGGCGTCCAGGTAGGTTGTGGTGAGTTGGAGAATGGCGGACGCTTGCTCGGTGGTCGTTGGTAGCCCTGCGTTCTCAGGGTCGCGGTGGCGGGTGGCGGTAGTTAGGAGGTTGTCATCCGCGAAGTTGATGAGGGGGGACCGTAGCGGGTATGGGGCGTACCCCAGGTATACCCGTGCTAGCTCGAATGCCAGTGGTAGGGTGATGAGGATGTAGAGGAAGGGGCCCCGGGCGCCTCCCCTGGGGCCCCTGCTGTCTGTGCCGGTCCAGGGGGTGAGGCCTGCGGCTGTGATGACGGCGTAGAGCCGGGTCTGGATGTACCCGGTCATGAAGGATAGGAATGGGAGGCCCATGGCATCCCATACCTCAGTGAGGAGCCGGTGTCGGGCGTGGGGGAACGCGCCTTGGACATCGAGGGAGGCGATAATCATCTCGTAGGGGTACATGTCCAGTGCAGTGTCCTGGCGGAAGATGGCCTCGTGGGGGGATCTGCCAGCCATGGCTCCCCACATGCTGGCGGGCACGTGGGCGAAGACCGCCGGCGCGATGCGGGGTAGGATGAGCATCCACACCAGCTTGACCTCGGTGGTGGCGCAGACTATGGGCAGCCAGTTCCCCGGCTGCGCCCAGTCCCCCTTCTTGTAGAGGGGGTGGACCAGGTTGGCCCACTCAGGGGGGATGGGCGTGGCGCCCGTGACGATGTACCACAGGCGGGCTGCCAGGCAGCGTTTGACGGGCAGGGTGAGGCGTTGGTACGCTTCGGCCGGTAAACCTCGACTCTGGGCACGACCCCCTTCTTCAGGCGGTCTACGGCGCGTTGCAGTTCTGCGATGCTGAAGGGGTCGTGTTCGATGGCGCGCCGCTGTTCCTGGTTGAAGACCCTGGGCACATGCTCGCGGATGGTGCTTCTGGTGTGGAGGTCGAGCTCGGGGAGTGCGTCCTCGTGTTGTGCCTGGAAG
Organism: Eutreptiella sp. 'Long Island Sound 2002'; assembly: GCA_964036045.1. NCBI lineage: Eukaryota > Euglenozoa > Euglenophyceae > Eutreptiales > Eutreptiaceae > Eutreptiella > Eutreptiella sp. 'Long Island Sound 2002'. The sequence goes on from OZ038380.1 coordinate 105,325,295, forward strand.
CTGTCCAGGACTGCCTGGAGGACGGCATCGGGGTCATTGGTGAGGCCCCCCTCGGGGGTGCGCACCACGTGGATGGTACGGCGCCCCGTGTCCTCCAGGATGCAGCTGACGTACCGCAGGGACTTGTACGGCGTGTCGTTTCTGCCGTATCTTTCGCGTTCCGGGCTGCGGCTGCTATGCGGTGGGCGTGCCATTCCTGGAGTAGGTGGCGGTGGGTGGTGAAGAGCGCACGGAGGTGGGCGTCCCGGTCTGGTGCCCCCTGTGTGCTGGGGCGTAGCAGGGTGGCGAGTTCCTCCTTCGTGGTCCAGATGTCATGGACGAGTTGTTGGAGGGTGAGGTGCGGTGGTGCTCCCGCGTGGCTGGTGTCACGCTCCATGCCGCATGCTTGTGCCGCCCAGCGAATGGCGGTTGTGAGTGTTGGCGCATCTGGGCGGCGCAGGATGGCGTGTAGGGCCGTGTTATACCTTTGGCAGGCGCTGTGGTCGTCCTCGGCCGGGAACTGCAGTGTGGGTGGGAGGGTGTCGTCTGGTAGGGTGGCCGCGGGTGGGGGTAAGTTGGGGATGATGAGGTCGATGTAGAGGGGTCGGTGGCCCGTGCCTGTGGGCTGGAGGTCCCCGTAGGCTGCTTCATGGACGCGCACTGTGGTTGGACACGTGTCGATGCGGGATGGGTTGGTGCCGGCTTGGTGGGGGTAACGGGAGGGTGTGGCGGTGAGTCCTGCCGTGAGGTCGGTGGGGCCCAGTTGGTGCATGGCGTCCCAGACAGCTATGTTGGTGGCTGTGGGTGGGCTGGTGCGGTCGTCGTCGGTGCGGGTGGCGTCTAGGTCGCCTGTGATGATGGTGGGTGCCAGGAGGGAGAGTCGGCGGTACGCCAGGCTCAGGGTTTCCAGGAAGTCCTTGGTCTCCTCCTCGAATGGAACGTGCGTGAGTAGCACGTTTAGCTGCCATCCGGGCCCCACGCACTCGTACGCTCCGAGGTGACCATCCACTTCGAGGTCGGGGTGGGCATGCAGCGTACCGACGCCTTGTGGTAGAGAGGCACCCCCCGTTGCCAGTGGGCGTGATATTTGTTCCCCTCTGGGTCCAGGATCGGTGCTGGCTCGGGTTGGTCCGCTCTGCGGAGGGCTTGCTCCAGGAACCCCAGGAGGTCTGCGCCTTGGAGGTGTGGCCCGGGCATGGCTTGCAGTGTGGCGGCCTTGGTGGGGTCGTAGGTGACCGCAGGCTCGTTCAGGATGTTGATGCGGGCTTGGGCTTCCGCAGGTGCCGGTTTCTGGGGACCGGTAGTTGGGGGGGCGGGCCGTGTCCGGCCCTGGCCCTGTCAGGCGTCGAGGAGGTCGATGACGCCCTGAGCTGCGGGTGCCTTGCAGTTCCGCCTCTGGGGCTGGGGTAGGGGCCATGCATTATGGACTTCGCCCGTTTACTCGGTGCCGGTGAGGTGCTCCGTGTCGGGGGTGCACAGCTGCATGGGGACCATCCCACGACCGGTTCGGTCTCGCCAGAGTTCGATGGTGCGCCCCACTTTCTTGTCGTTGGGGCCGTCCGGGTCCCACTTGACGTGGATTCTGAACCCCTGGTGGTCCCTGGTGACGAGGTACCGGTGCTTGACCTCCCCTGCGGCCCATATCCACTTGGAGAGGCCCGCGGCCGTGGCGTACTCGAAGGGCAGCTGCACCCGGGTACCGATGGCGTATTCGGGATACAGGGCAGCGGCTTCCTCTTTGGTCCAGCTCTTCGACTTGGCTCTTGGCTTGGGCGCGGGGTTGGCCTGTGCGGAGGCCTTGCACTTCTGCGCACCTTGGCGGCGCCGGGCAGTGGGTTGTCCCCGTTGGAAAGGTGCGCCCCCGGGCTGCTGTACGGGTGCGTGGCCCGGTGCAAACACGGGGTGTTCGCGGGCGGCTGGGACGTCGGGCTTGGACGTGGGGACGGGGTCCTTCAGCTGGAACACTTGCTTGGTCATGAGGCCAAGCACTTCCTCGGCCTCCCGCAGGGCGTCGGGCGGGTCCGTGGGTCAGGTGAGGAGCCGGTGCCCGGTGCCTGCTCCGTGGCGGCGCATGTGGGCCGTGTAGCGGGTGGCGTGGCGTGTCCACGCTGGGGTGCATGGACAGTTGGTCTCATCCCAGAGAGAGTACATGCAAGTAGAAAACTCCCCGAAGCATGCCCGAAGAGAGATATTCCCCAACCAAATCCCTTGAGAGCGATTGACTTATCCATCATGAAAGAAAGCATGCATATGCAGAGAGTTTCGCCTAGCCTTGACCCAGGAGAGCATGCACATGCAGAGAGCTTTGCCTAGCCTTGACCCAAGTGAGCATGCATGCACTTGCAGAGAGAGTCACGAATTCTCCACCAATGCCTATCCTTGAGTGTAATCACAAGATGGCGAAACCACGGCATGTCTTAGTCGGATAACTCCGAAGCCACGGGCACCTGAGAAACGTGGAAGAACTTCCCGAGTGTCAAAGCATCAAAGACAACGGTCACATGGCACATTAAACGCTCAATTTACCTCTTGAAGAGAATGATGAATTGGGAGAGACAGGGAGCGTGAGGGAAGGAATCAAATGCACCTTGGGGAGAGAAGACATCATATGGTCACCTTGACCATGGAATCATGGGCACCCCTAAATTTGAGTGACACGATGAACACACAAATCAACCATGCATGAATGACCAATGCAATCTGAACTCTTAGAATGAATGCATGAGACCTCAAAGCCAATCATGGTGTGGCACCCCAATTTCATTGCAAGGCAACAACCAACGTATCCCACAACCAGCGGTGCGCCTACCTAGGCCTCACTTGGTCGCCCCTCTCGTCCTCCTCGGAAGACACCTCATGTCACAGGTAGCCTTTGCCGTGACTACTCACTACCACCTTAGCGTAGATAAGGACGGGCTTGATTCCCCGAAAGGTAATTTTTCAACACCTCTCCACAGAAGCGATCAACGTACGTACTATGGCTGCCACGTAGTCTTCCTCCGGTTGGATAAGTAATTCCAATTTCCACATGATAGATCGAACACTACTAGCACCAGACTAGAAGGGTATTCGATTGGCACCCTGCATTACAGCGCGACAGAAGACGGCGCGAGCACGCACACAGCAGCAGCCAATCGATAAATCACAAACCCAAATGATGTTGGAGCAAATGCTGGCCAACCCCAGAATTGAAACAAATTTCATGGAACATCATAAATGCAAAAACAAAACTGAAATCTGCAGTCGCAATTAATTTCCGGGATCGAAATCTCCGATTCGAATCAAATCCTGAGATGGTGCGATAAATTACACCTGAATTTGCACCCAAGCAGCACGAGTTTGCAAAAGAGGAAACGGCAACAAACATGGATTGTCACATGGCTATGCACTAAGGTTTATAAGAAGGAAGGACTGGATTCAACCAGATGCATCTGTCGGAATCCGTCTTCCTAGTGCAACAGCAAAATAACACTGTTACCCTTCTGGCACAGGAGATCGTCGTCAGTTACCGGTAAAGGAAAACTGAACCTTTTCACGTTGGTATTCAAATACCGATAATCAATGACCTGTGGCCATTTGCCATTAGGTTTGGGGACTGGAAAAGCCCGCTATACCCACACTGTACTACCTCGACACTTAGGAATGAAACCCTTTTACTCAAAACCTTTAATTTCTTCGTATAGAACCTGTTCAGGTACACCTACTGTACGTATAGAAAAGGTTTCTGGTTTGTCCACAGTTGTGCTTCTTCCTTGTATTTGCTTAAGAAATTCTTGCTGATTTTTCCTAAGGTAACATAACGTCCACACAGAGATATAGTAGAACACATCCGGGCACAGGATCAATGAAATCAGGATAAGTGTCTCCACAATCAAAGCATGTGTAAGAAAGAGGGGCTGCACAAAGACAATGCAGGCCTGACTACGATGCTTCAGTCAAATAGGAACAGAACAAATGATTTTGTGAAAGGTCTGGGATAGGTCTGGCCACCAAGATAGACCCAAGGACTTCATGTGCACCTTTTGACATGCAATGGAGTCCGTTAGGAATCTGGCGCAACGTAGGTAGGTATCTTTGGGAGCCCAGGATGCCTCCTTTGACAGTGCAGGAAGAAGGTCTCATCAAGGGGACCTCTGGTCCCTCCTACTGCCCGAGGTCAGGTGCCTCTTAGGCCGCCCCCGCAGGCGCTTGGGAAGGCAGTGTCGCGGCCACGCGGTCCAGGTGTCCCAGGTGGGAGGGTGTCCCCTCATGTGCACGTGGGTGGGGTCACATGCCCCCCCCTGTGGGCGGCAGCTCTCGGGGCTGCTCAGCTGTGTGGGGTATCTCTTACAATACGGGATATTGCCCCCGCGAGTCTACGGTACGATCGCCTCAGCCCTGTGCCTCGAGTAGCGGGGACTCGCTGCTTGGCAGGCCACCCTCTCCTGGAATGTGTGCCAGCACGACTGTCACCGGTTGTTGCCATGTCTTCGTGTGACAGATGCCATAGTCCCCGGTGCAGCGTGGCGGGTCTCCCACTAGTGGCCGTGGAGTACCGCTCCTGCCACTGGCCTGGCGGGTCGGCTGGGTTGCCCCGGTTCGTCGGACCCTTCGGGTGTGGTTTGTTGCACTCTGTCCCTCTGCCGCCCTCAGTGTGTGTGCGCGTGCGGTGTCCTGAGCCACATGGCTCCTGTTCACCGCTGTGTTGCGTGTGCACTGTCCTGGGCCACTTCACGCCTGTTCATCGGTGTGCACGCTCGGTGTGCTGTATTGCGTGTGCGGTGTCCTGGGCCACTTGGCTTCTGTTCAACGGTGTGCACTCTTGGTGTTTCGTGTTGTGTGTGCGGTGTCCTGGGCCACTTGGCTCCTGTACACCGCTGTGCCCCCTCAGTGTGCTGTGTTTGTGGTGTCCTGGGCCACTTGGCTCCAGGTTACCAGTGTGCCCGCTCGGTGTGTTGTGTTGCGTGTGCGGTGTCCCTGGCCACTTGGCTCCCCTTTCTTGGTGTGCCCGCTTGGTGTGTTGTGTTGCATGTGCCGTGTCCTTGGCCACTAGGCTTGTGTTCACCGTTGTGCACGCTCGATGTGCTGTGTGTACGGTGTCCTTGCCCACTTGGCTCCTGTTCACTGGCGTGCACCTTGGCTGTGCTGTGTTTTGTGTGCAGTGTCATTAGCCACTTGGTGCATGTTCACCGGTGTGCCCACTCTGTGTGTTGTGTTGAGAGTGCAGTGTCCTTGGTCACTGGGCTTCCGTTCACCAGTCCGCACGCTCGATGTGCTGTGTGTGCGGTGTCCTTGGTCACCTTGCTCCTGTTCACCAGTGTGCAAGTTCCGTATGCTGTGTTGTGTGTGCGGTGTCCTGGGCCACTTGGCTCCTGTTCCCCGGTGTGCCTGCTCGGTTTGTTGTATTGCGTGTCCGGTGTCTTTGGCAATCTACGCTCCCGTTCACCGGCGTACACCTTCGCTGTGCTGTGTTTTGTGTGCGATGTCCTTGGCCATTTGGCTCCCGTTCACCGGTGTGCCCGCTCGTTGTGTTGTTTTGCGTGTGCGGTGTCCTTGGCAACTTGGCTCCTGTCCAACGGTCTGCACGCTCGGTGTGCTGTTTGTGCGGTCTTTTTGGCCACTTGGCTCCTGTTCATCATTGTGCCCGCTCGGTGTGTGATGTTGCGTGTGTGCTATCCTTGGCAACTTGGCTCCCGTTCACCAGCGTGCACCTTCGCTGTGCTGTGTTTTGTGTGCGATGTCCTTTGCCACTTGGTTCCTGTTCACCGCTATGCCCGCTCGGCGTGTTGTGTGTGCGTTGTCCTTCGCCGCCTGGCTCCTGTTCACCGGTTTGCCGGCTTGGTGTGCTGTGTGTCCAGTGTCCTTGGCCACCGGGCTCCTGTTCACCGGTGTGCACGTTCGGTGTGCTCTGTTCTGTGTGTGGTGTCCTTGGCCGCCTGGCTCTCGTTCAACCGTGTGCCTGCTTTGTGTGCTGTGTGTAGCATGTCCTTGGCCACTTGGCTTCTGTTCACCGCTGTGCCCGCTCGGTGTCTTGTGTTGCGTGTGCGGTGTCCTTAGCCAGTTGGCTCCTGTTTACCGGTGCTCACGCTCGGTGTGCTGTGTTTGCGGTATCCTTAGCCACTTAACTCCTGTTCATCAGTGTGCCCCCTCGGTGTGTCATGTTGCGTGTGCGCTGTCCTTGACAACTTGGCTCCCGTTCAGCGGCATGCACCTTCGGTGTGCTGTGTTTTGTGTGCGATGTCCTCCGCCACTTGGCTCCTGTCCATCGCTGTGTGTTGCGTGTGCGGAGTCGCTGGCCGCCTGGCTCCCGTTCACCGCTGTGCCCGCGTGGTGTGCGGTGTGTTCGGTATCCTTGGCCATTTGGCTCCTAGTCACTGGTGTGCCCGCTTGTTGTGTTGTGTTTTGTGTGCGGTGTCTTTGGCCACTTGGCTCCTGTACACCGGTCTGCACGCTCGGTGTGCTGTTTGTGCGGTGTCCTTGGCCGCTTGGCTCCTGTTTAATGGTGTGACCGCACCGTGTGTTGTGTTGCGTGTGCGGTGTCCTTGGCCGCTTGGCTCCTGTTCACCGGTGTGCACGCTCAGTGTGCTGCGTGTGCGGTGTCCTTGGCCACCTGCTTCATGTTCACCGAGGTGTCCGCTTGGTGTGTTGTGTTGCGTGTGCGCTGTCCTTGGCCTGTTAGCGCTTGTTCACTGATGTGCGCACTTTGTGCGTTCTGTGTGCCGTGTCCATGGCCAGTTGGCGCTTGTGCACCGCCGTGCAATCTTGGTTCGTTGTGTGTGCGTCGTCCTTGTCCCCTTGGCACTTGTTCACCGCTGTGTGCGCTGGTGGGTTGTATGTGTGGTGTCCTTGGCGCCTTGGCTCTTGTGTGTGTGCGGCTTGTGTGTGGGCTGTGGCTCCTTTGTGTGCCCTACGTGCTCGCGCGCCCGACGCGTTCATGGTGTAAGTAGGTAGGTATCTTCGGGAGCTCGGACGGCCTCCTTTCACAGTGCAGGAAGAAGGTCTTACCAAGGGGACATCCTGTCTCTCCCACTGCCCTACGTCAGGTGCCTCTTAAGCCGCTCCCGCAGGTGCTTGGGAAGGCAGTGTCGCGGCCACCCGGTCCTGGTGTCCCAGGTGGGAGGGTGTCCCCACATGTGTCCATGGGTAGGGCCACATGCCCCCTCCTTTGGGCGGCAGCTCTGGGGGCTGGCCAGCCGTGTGGAGTGTCTCTCACCACAAGGGGTATTGCTCCCGCTTGTCTACGGTACGACCGCCTCACCCTTGTGGCTTGAGTTGCGGGGCCGCTCCGCTTGGCAGGTGAACCCCTCCTTGACTGTGTACCGGCTCGCCTGTCACCGGTTGCTTCCATGGCTCCGGGTGATGTTTGCCGTGGTCCCCAATGCAGCCTGGCCGGGCTCGGACCAGTGGCCTTGGGTACCGCTCCTGCCACTGGCCCCCTGGGTCAGCTGGGTCGTTCCAGCGTGTCGGACCCATGGGGTGTTGGTTCTTCCCTGTCCCTCGGCCGCCCTACGTGTTTGCGGTGTCCCTGGCCACTTGGCTCCTGTTCACCGGTGCGCCCGCTCGGTGCTTTGCCTTGCTTGTGCGGTGTCCTGGGCAGCTTGGCTCCTGTTCACCGGTGTGCCCGCGTGGTTTGTCCCGTTGCGTGTGCGGTGTCCTGGGCCACTTGATTCTCGTTCACCGGTGCGCCCGCCTGGTGTGTTGTGTTGTGTGTGGGGCGTCCTGGGTCACTTGGCTCCTGTTCACCGGTGTGTCCGCTTGGTGTGTGGCTTTGTGTGTGCGCTGTCCTGGGCTCTTTGGCTCCTGTTCACCGGTGTGCCTGGCCGTGGTGTCCTGTCCCTTTGTTGTCCTCCGTGCTTGTGCGCGCGGTGTCCTGGCCCAGGTGGCGCCTGTTCACCGGCGTGAGCGCTGTGTGCGGTGTGCGTGTGCCGTTGGTGGTTGTGTCTCTCTTCCTCCCCCCCTAATTTCTAAATTTTTCTTTCGTGCCTTCTCGTTTTTTCTTTCAAAAAATAGATAAAACAATTTTTTTTTAAAATTTTTTTACAAAGAAGGGGGCGCGTGTACACTGCAGGCACAAGCATGGGCAACTGGTGCAGTGGTGCAATGATGTTGTGTTCTCTGGCGTCTGTCGTCGGTGCTTTGGCGGCCGCGCCCGAGGGGGTGCGGCTCGTGCGTCCTGATGTACACGGGTATGGGTCAGGGTAGGTTTTGTTAGGTGCCTCTTTGCTTCAGGTGCTGGCTGGTTAGGTGGCCGTGTGGGCTGTGGGTGTCGGCTGTGGCTACGTTGCTCCCTCGGCGGGCCTGGTTAGGAGTCAAGGGTTAGCGGTTTCGGGGTGTGGCTCGGGTCAGATTCGTGTTGGGGCTTTGTCTGGATTATCCGGTTGTGACCGTTGCGGGCTTGGGTTCGGTGTCTTTGGGCGTAGCGGTGCCGGTTGGCGTGTGCGTTGGCGTCCTTCGGCTTCCGGTTTGTTTGGTGTCTTCCAGGCGGGGCCTGGTGTGGCGCCATGCGGTGGTGGCTGGTTGGGCTGGTTGGGCAACGGGGTTAGATGGGGGCCCCGCTGGCTGTAGGGTCAGGCGCATCATGCTGTGTGGCGCGCTTGGCTCCTGGGGTGCTGTGGGTGCCGCCGGCGTTGGTGCGCCGGGGCTTGTGGGGTGGCGAGGGGGTGTGTGTGTGCGGGGTTGGGCTTCGGGTGATGTCCCACAGGCGGATGCCGTCTCGCTGGGTCTCCTGGAGGGTCTCCTGCAGGCGCCTGAGGACATACAGGTGGTCCTCGGGCGCGGGGAGGTTGCGGAGAAGGGCTCCCAGGGGATGGAGCGCATCGGCCATCATGGCTTCCCATGCGGCCTGCGGCATCAACCCCCCCGCCGGCTGGAGGCGGCTGTTCTCCACCGACCCCTTGCGGCCGCCACCGCGGCGGCCACCACTGTCCCTGGGCGGGGCCGCGGTCTTCGGCGGAGGAGTGGGCGTGGGTGGGAGTGATTGGGTCGTGGAGACTGGTGGCGGTGGCGGGCCTGGGGGATTCCTCGTAGTCCTGTTCCGTGGGGGTGCGCGGGGAGTGGGAGCGCGGGCAGATGCGGACTCGCTGGTATGCGCGCACGTTCTCCGCCTCAGAGTTGGGTTGGGACTCGCGGTGGCGGCGGTAGCGGGGCATGTGCTGTATGTGGGCTGACATCGAGGGTTGGTAGGGGGGCGGGGACGCTGCTGGTGGATCGTGGCGTCGATCTGGTCCGGTCTGGGGTGGTCCGTGGGCCTGGGGTGCGGGCTTTGGAAGGTGGAGGGACGAGGTGCGTCGTGCCTCAGCCGCGGCGCGCTCTGCCATGAAGGCGGTGGCGGCGGCGTCGGTGACGGTGGAAGGGCGCCGTGCTGGGTGCTGCTGCCTCCGGGCCTGGGACCGCTGGGGCCGAGTGTCATAGGGGACGTCATTGGGGGGTCCCATCGCGCTGCGGTCGTGGGGCCGGGCTTGGGCTTAGGTTTGGGCTTGGCTGCGCGTTGCGGTCGTGGCGCGCTCACGGGTTTTGGTGGCTGTTTGGCGGTGTTCTTGGGTTTCGGCTGGGTTGCGGGTGCGGGCCTCGTCGGGGCGTGGGCCTTGGCGGCGGCGGGGTTGCTCGCGGTGGGGACAGGTTGGGGGCCCGTTTGGGAGGTTTCCGGTCGTGGCTTCGGGGGTGGAGTGCTGGATGAGGACGTGGTGGTGGTGGTGGAGGTTGTGGAGTCGGAGGCGCAGGAGAGGGCTGTGGGATACGGCGGAGGGCCCTGGGCTTCAGGGGCGGGCGTAGGATGCTGGGTCCTGCAAGTAGCGAGAACGAGGGTGCGGGTTCGGGCACCGGGCGTGTGCGCGCGCTTTCCCTAGTTACCTGGGCGTACTGGTGCTGGTGTGGTGGCGTTGTCTCGGCTGTGCGGGCACGTGGGTTAGCCGGGGGGTGTCCATATCTGCTCCAGGACGAGCGAGTGCGTTTGCTGGAGGTAGTTGAGGGTGCAGGAAAAGCATCGCTGGATGCTGGACATGTCCTCCTCCGTGAGGTGGGGGTAGTTTTGGGTGGGGGTGTCTGGGCCCGGGCACAGCAGCGCCATGAGGGCTGTAGGGTGGTGGGGCGTCGGGGGGTGGGTTTCGTGCGGTTTTGGGGGGCTTCCCTCTGCTGGGGGCGCAGCGTGATCCTCGACAGCCACCGGTCCGTGCGGATCCCCCAGGTCCGTTAGGTCCACTTGGCAAGGCAATACATCGCCCTACCAAGGCCCTGGCGGCCGCTGCGGATGGAGAGCAGGGTGTCCAGGGATTTGTGTTCCCACGTGCCCCAGATGCGGGGGTCGTCCGGCTCGTCCCCCCTGGTGTACGTGTCGAGGCCTGGGTTGTGTTGGGGGGGGGCGTAGTCGGCGGGGAGGAGGGAGTCGGTGCCGTGCACCACCCAGTGGTCAGTTGGTGCGTGGTAGTGGGTTGTTGAGAGGGTGTAGTGCAGATTGTACATGAGAGTCATGTACGTGGAGGAGGCTGGCTGCCGGTCGTCGGGGGTGGGGATGTCCCCCGGGACGTGGTGCTGGAAGTTGCTCAGGGAGGCCATCCGGGCTACCCATGTTTCCCGCTCCCGCTCTTTGGTGTTGCTGGGGGTGGCGCTTGGTGGGGGTTGGGCCATGTTGGGCTCGCGGTAGTGGGTGCGGCCCTGGGTGGTCTCCTGCTCCGGCACGGGGTGTCCGACTAGGTGTCGCCCCCAGTCGATGGGGGGCACCCAGATTCGGTCCCCCAAGGGGGGCGGGCTCTCGCCGTCTGGGGTGGCGCGTGGGGGGCGGTCGTGTCGGGCGACGTGGAGGAAGGCATCGAAGAGGAAGTCTCGGACGCCTTCCCCCACGGTGGCCGCCTGGACTAGGGTGATCGCCCTTATGCGCTGGGTGGTGCCGGAGGTGTGGAGGCGCAGCACCTCCTTGTCCCGGAGTCCCCGGAGGTGCTGCCGTACCGCTGCAGGGTTGTGTAGGCCGTAGGGTTCGGCCAGTGTGGCGGCTGGTGGTGCGGGTATCTGGTATCTGGTATCTGGTTGACCCGCCCGAGGCTCCGACACAGCCGGAGGGGTTCCCTGAAAATGTGGGACACCCAACCGCCACATGGCGGCTTACTCGGTCCCGCCAGGGTGGGTCGAAGCGGGCGGCCCATGCCCGCACCCTGCGCCACCAGGGGCTGACACCTGCCGTGGTTTTGGGTGTGTGGGGGGGGGGGGGCTCCGCTGGATTGGGGGTCAGGTTGGGTTCCCCGCGCGTTGAGTGGGTCGCGTCCCGGGGGTGCCAGTCAAGGCAAGGAGCTGCGCAGGGGCGCGGACTGGGGCTGCGCAGGGGCGCAGACTGGGGCTGCGCATGGGCGCAGACTGGGGCTGCGCAGGGGCGCAGACTGGGGCCGCGCAGGGGCGCAGACTGGGGCTGCGCATGCGCGCAGACTGGGGCTGCGCAGGGGCGCAGACTGGGGCTGCGCAGGGGCGCAGACTGGGGCTGCGCAGGGGCGCAAACTGGGGCCGCGCAGGAGCGCAGACTGGGGCTGCGCATGGGCCAGACTGGGGCTGTGCAGGGGCGCAGACTGGGGCTGCGCAGGGGCGCAGACTGGGGCTGCGCAGGGGCGCAGACCGGGGCTGCGCAGGGGCGCAGACTGGAGCTGCGCAGGAGCGCAGACTGCGGCTGCGCAGGGGCGCAGTCTGGGGCTGCGCAGGAGCGCAGACTGGGGCTGCGCATGGGCGCAGACCGGGGCTGCGCAGGCGCGCAGACTGGGGCTGCGCAGGGGCGCAGACTGGGGCTGCGCATGGGCGCAGACTGGGGCTGCGCAGGGGCGCAGACTGGGGCTGCGCAAGGGCGCAGACTGGGGCTGCGCGTGGGCGCCGACTGGGGCTGCGCAGGAGCGCAGACTGGGGCTGCGCAGGGGCGCGGACTGGGGCTGTGCAGGGGCGCGGACTGGGGCTGCGCAGGGGCGCAGACTGGGGCTGCGCAGGGGCGCAGACTGGGGCTGCGCAGGGGCGCAGACTGGGGCTGCGCAGGAGCGCAGACTGGGGCTGCGCAGGGGCGCGGACTGGGGCTGTGCAGGGGCGCGGACTGGGGCTGCGCAGGGGCGCAGACTGGGGCTGCGCAGGGGCGCAGACTGGGGCTGCGCAGGGGCGCAGACTGCGGCTGCGCATGCGCGCAGACTGGGGCTGCGCAGGGGCGCAGACTGGGGCTGCGCATGCGCGCAGACTGGGGCTGCGCAGGGGCGCAGACTGAGGCTGCGCCGGGGCGCAGACTGGGGCTGCGCATGGGCTCAGACTGGGGCTGCGCAGGGGCGCGGACTGGGGCTGCGCATGGGCGCAGACTGGGGCTGCGCAGGGGCGCAGACGGTGGCTGCGCCGGGGCGCAGACTGGGGCTGCGCAGGGGCGCAGACTGGGGCTGCGCAGGGGCGCAGACTGGGGCTGCGCATGCGCGCAGACTGGGGCTGCGCATGCGCGCAGACTGGGTCTGCGCAGGGGCGCAGACTGGGGCTGCGCAGGGGCGCAGACTGGGGCCGCGCAGGGGCGCAGACTGGGGCTGCGCAGGGGCGCAGACTGGGGCTGCGCATGGGCGCAGACTGGGGCTGCGCATGAGCGCAGACAGGGGCTGCGCAGGGGCGCAGACTGGGGCTGCGCATGGGCGCAGACTGGGGCTGCGCAGGAGCGCAGACTGGGGCTGCGCAGGGGCGCGGACTGGGGCTGTGCAGGGGCGCGGACTGGGGCTGCGCAGGGGCGCAGACTGGGGCTGCGCAGGGGCGCAGACTGGGGCTGCGCAGGGGCGCAGACTGCGGCTGCGCATGCGCGCAGACTGGGGCTGCGCAGGGGCGCAGACTGAGGCTGCGCAGGGGCGCAGACTGGGGCTGCGCATGCGCGCAGACTGGGGCTGCGCATGGGCGCAGACTGGGGCTGCGCAGGGGCGCGGACTGGGGCTGCGCATGGGCGCAGACTGGGGCTGCGCAGGGGCGCAGACGGTGGCTGCGCCGGGGCGCAGACTGGGGCTGCGCAGGGGCGCAGACTGGGGCTGCGCAGGGGCGCAGACTGGGGCTGCGCATGCGCGCAGACTGGGGCTGCGCATGCGCGCAGACTGGGTCTGCGCAGGGGCGCAGACTGGGGCTGCGCAGGGGCGCAGACTGGGGCCGCGCAGGGGTGCAGACTGGGGCTGCGCAGGGGCGCAGACTGGGGCTGCGCATGGGCGCAGACTGGGGCTGCGCAGGGGCGCAGACTGGGGCTGCGCATGGGCGCAGACTGGGGCTGCGCATGAGCGCAGACAGGGGCTGCGCAGGGGCGCAGACTGGGGCTGCGCATGAGCGCAGACTGGGGCTGCGCAGGGGCGCGGACTGGGGCTGCGCAGGGGCGCAGACTGGGGCTGCGCAGGGGCGCGGACCGGGGCTGCGCAGGGGCGCGGACCAGGGCTGCGCAGGGGCGCAGACTGGGGCTGCGCAGGGGCGCAGACTGGGGCTGCGCAGGGGCGCAGACTGGGGCTGCGCATGTGCGCAGACTGGGGCTGCGCAGGGGCGCAGACTGGGGCTGCGCGGGGGCGCAGACTGGGGCTGCGCGTGGGTGCAGACTGGGGCTGCGCAGGAGCGCAGACTGGGGCTGCGCAGGGGCGCAGACTGGGGCTGCGCAGGGGCGCAGACTGGGGCTGTGCAGGGGCGCGGACTGGGGCTGCGCAGGGGCGCAGACTGGGGCTGCGCAGGGGCGCAGACTGGGGCTGCGCAGGGGCGCAGACTGGCGCTGCGCATTGGCGCAGACTGGGGCTGCGCATGAGCGCAGACTGGGGCTGCGCAGGGGCGCAGACTGGGGCTGCGCAGGAGCGCAGACTGGGGCTGCGCATGCGCGCAGACTGGGGCTGCGCATGGGCGCAGACTGGGGCTGCGCAGGGGCGCAGACTGGGGCTGCGCAGGAGCGCAGACTGGGGCTGCGCATGAGCGCAGACTGGGGCCGCGCAGGAGCGCAGACTGGGGCTGCGCATGGGCCAGACTGGGGCTGTGCAGGGGCGCAGACTGGGGCTGCGCAGGGGCGCAGACTGGGGCTGCGCAGGGGCGCAGACCGGGGCTGCGCAGGGGCGCAGACTGGGTCTGCGCAGGAGCGCAGACTGCGGCTGCGCAGGGGCGCAGTCTGGGGCTGCGCAGGGGCGCAGACTGGGGCTGCGCATGGGCGCAGACCGGGGCTGCGCAGGCGCGCAGACTGGGGCTGCGCAGGGGCGCAGACTGGGGCTGCGCATGGGCGCAGACTGGGGCTGCGCAGGGGCGCAGACTGGGGCTGCGCAAGGGCACAGACTGGGGCTGCGCAGGAGCGCAGACTGGGGCTGCGCAGGGGCGCGGACTGGGGCTGTGCAGGGGCGCGGACTGGGGCTGCGCAGGGGCGCAGACTGGGGCTGCGCAGGGGCGCAGACTGGGGCTGCGCGTGGGCGCCGACTGGGGCTGCGCAGGAGCGCAGACTGGGGCTGCGCAGGGGCGCGGACTGGGGCTGTGCAGGGGCGCGGACTGGGGCTGCGCAGGGGCGCAGACTGGGGCTGCGCAGGGGCGCAGACTGGGGCTGCGCAGGGGCGCAGACTGCGGCTGCGCATGCGCGCAGACTGGGGCTGCGCAGGGGCGCAGACTGAGGCTGCGCAGGGGCGCAGACTGGGGCTGCGCAGGGGCGCAGACTGGGGCTGCGCATGCGCGCAGACTGGGGCTGCGCAGGGGCGCAGACTGAGGCTGCGCCGGGGCGCAGACTGGGGCTGCGCATGGGCGCAGACTGGGGCTGCGCAGGGGCGCAGACGGTGGCTGCGCCGGGGCGCAGACTGGGGCTGCGCAGGGGCGCAGACTGGGGCTGCGCAGGGGCGCAGACTGGGGCTGCGCATGCGCGCAGACTGGGGCTGCGCATGCGCGCAGACTGGGTCTGCGCAGGGGCGCAGACTGGGGCTGCGCAGGGGCGCAGACTGGGGCCGCGCAGGGGCGCAGACTGGGGCTGCGCAGGGGCGCAGACTGGGGCTGCGCATGGGCGCAGACTGGGGCTGCGCAGGGGCACAGACTGGGGCTGCGCATGGGCGCAGACAGGGGCTGCGCATGAGCGCAGACAGGGGCTGCGCAGGGGCGCAGACTGGGGCTGCGCATGAGCGCAGACTGGGGCTGCGCAGGGGCGCAGACTGGGGCTGCGCAGGGGCGCAGACTGGGGCAGCGCAGGGGCGCAGACTGGGCATGCGCATGGGCGCAGACTGGGCATGCGCATGGGCGCAGACTGGGGCTGCGCATGGGCGCAGACTGGGGCTGCGCAGGGGCGCAGACTGGGGCTGCGCAGGGGCGCAGACTGGGGCTGTGCAGGGGCGCAGACTGGGGCTGCGCAGGGGCGCAGACTGGGGCTGCGCAGGGGCGCAGACTGGGGCAGCGCATGGGCGCAGACAGGGGCTGCGCATGGGCGCAGACTGGGGCTGCGCAGGAGCGCAGACTGGGGCTGCGCAGGAGGGGGGGGGGGGGGCGCCTCACCACAGGCTTTTGGCGACCCCCCCAGGCGCCGGGCTCCTCACCAGGAGGTTATTGGGGCCCGGGCCAGCGTGTGCGCGAGGGCCCCAATACGCAGACTGGGGCTGTGCAGGAGCGCAGACTGGGGCTGCGCAGGGGCGCAGACTGGGGCTGCGCATGGGCGCAGACTGGGGCTGCGCATGGGCGCAGACTGGGGCTGCGCAGGGGCGCAAACTGGGGCTGCGCAGGGGCGCAGACTGGGGCTGCGCATGGGCGCAGACTGGGGCTGCGCAGGGGCGCAGACTGGGGCTGCGCAGGGGCGCAGACTGGGGCAGCGCATGGGCGCAGACAGGGGCTGCGCATGGGCGCAGACTGGGGCTGCGCAGGAGCGCAGACTGGGGCTGCGCAGGAGGGGGGGGGGGGGGGCGCCTCACCACAGGCTTTTGGCGACCCCCCCAGGCGCCGGGCTCCTCACCAGGAGGTTATTGGGGCCCGGGCCAGCGTGTGCGCGAGGGCCCCAATACGCAGACTGGGGCTGTGCAGGAGCGCAGACTGGGGCTGCGCAGGGGCGCAGACTGGGGCTGCGCATGGGCGCAGACTGGGGCTGCGCAGGTGCGCAGTCCGGGGCTGCGCATGGGCGCAGACTGGGGCTGCGCATGGGCGCAGACTGGGGCTGCGCAGGGGCGCAGACTGGGGCTGCGCATGCGCGCAGACTGGGGCTGCGCAGGGGCGCAGACTGGGGCTGTGCAGGGGCACAGACTTGGGAGGCGCAGGAGGGGGGGGGGGGGCGCCTCACCACAGGCTTTTGGCGACCCCCCCAGGCGCCGGGCTCCTCACCAGGAGGTTATTGGGGCCCGGGCCAGCGTGTGCGCGAGGGCCTCACCACAGGTTTTTGGCCCCGCGCTGTCGGGGGGGGGCGCGCCGGGGGGCCGTTCAGGCTGGTTCCCCCCGGGGCTGGCTCAGTTGTGCATGGCCACAGGCCAGCAGAGGCTGTTTCTTACGGGGCTCATGTCGGTTCATGGCCCAGGGCGCATGGGGGAGGGTCCCAACTCTCGCCCCCGGAGGTTCTTGCTGGCTGTCCCTGGGGGGGGGGGGGGCATGCGGTTTCGTGTGTTTTGGGAGGCGAGCTACCTCCCATGGCAAAACCCAGGCGGCCTCTTCGCGCTGGGGAACCTCCACGGTGGCCGCCTGGACTAGGGTGATCGCCCTTATGCGCTGGGTGGTGCCGGAGGTGTGGAGGCGCAGCACCTCCTTGTCCCGGAGTCCCCGGAGGTGCTGCCGTACCGCTGCAGGGTTGTGTAGGCCGTAGGGTTCGGCCAGTGTGGCGGCTGGTGGTGCGGGGTGTGATGGGGGGGGTTTTGTGGGTTGGGGGGGTGGTCGTTGTTGTCACGTGTGGAGTCTGGTGATGGGGTTTCTTGTGGCGGTCGCGGGAGGTGGGACTCGCGGTGGCGTGTGTCGGCGGGGGCATTGGCATCAATTGGCTGGTGCTGGCTGCCGTGTGTCGCGTCTGTGGCCTGGTCTCGGGGGGGGGGGGGGGGGGGGGGGGGGGGGGGGGGGGGGGGGGGGTGGTGTGGGGGTGGCACCGTTGGTGCTGGGGGGGGCGGGGGGGGGGTGTTGTGCTGGCTGGGGCCTGGGCGTCCCTGTGGGTCGTGTGGGTGTTGCGTGTTTGCGCCGTGCGGTCCTTGCGGTTCCTGGCTGGTTGTGTTGCCAAGGTGTGGGAGGGAGGTGGCCGCATGGGCGTCCGGCTGGGGCTGTGGTCCGTACGTAATGGGTGGCTGCTGGTGGATGGTGCTCGCTGGTATGGGGTGTGGGTGGGGGGGCTGCTGGTGGCGTTGGGGCGCTCCTAATAGGCCCTGGTGTTGCTGGTGTGCGTGCGCAGCTCCCTGTGGGTCCATGGGGGTGTACCGTGGCTGGTGTGTCATGGGCCCGTGTAGTGGGGGCGGCGGGTGGTGCTGGAGCGCGTGGTGGTGGTGTTGAGGGTGTGCTGGTTGTGTGTGGTACCCCGGCGTTGGTGGGTGTGGTGGTAGGGGCTGGTGGTGGTGGAATATGTGATGGTTTGGTGCGGTGATGTGTCATGTGCCATGTGCCATGTGGGATTCGGTGATTCGTGGGGCCTGGTTGTGTCGGGGCGTGGTGGGGATGTAGCTGGTGGGGGTCGCTGTAGTATCCGGGCATCAGGGGGTAGGGGTTGGGCGGGACGGGGGCGTGGTGGTGGTGTTGGTGCCGCCATGTCCCCTGGCTCTCCGCGTATGGTGGTCCTGGCATGGTGTGGACCTGTGCGGGCGGTGGTGGCTGACTGGGCTGCAGGGTTTGGGTGCTGCGGTACGGTGGTGATAGTGGGCGCCGGTGAGGGCGGTGCTGTTGGTGTGCCCCGGGGGTCTGGGCGTGGGGTGGTGCGGTGTGGCTGGACCCGGGCCCTGGTCGGGGTGTCGCGCCCCGCTGGCGGGCGCGCTGGCGGGCCCCCTGACCTGTCTTGGTCCTCTAGGCCTGGTGGGTGTCGGGGGCGGGTGAACCCCCCTGTCCCCGTGGGGGCGACGGGGAGCGGGCGTGCCAGCGGTGCGCCTCTCGGAGGCGCGCCTCGAGGCTTCTGACGTAGGCGCGCTGGTCCGTGAGGCCCATTCGCGTGGTGGTGGCCTCGTGGGGGGCAGCCAGGTGGGCGTCCCAAAAGGACACCCAGCCCTCCGGGGGCCTCAGCTGCCTGGGGTGGGGCTGGTGTGCCGGGTAGAGGAGTGCGCTATGTGGGTAAGGTGTTCCTCTTTGTCAACCGAGGGCCGTGTTGAACCGTCGGCAAGTGATTCGGAGGTAGGCTGCTATCTCCTCTGGTGCCGTGTCTGCCCACGCTTCTGGCGTCAGGGCTCCTGCTTGGGGGGCCGGAAGCTGTGGGTCTGGGAGGTGTAGGTCACGGTGGTGAAGGTATAGGGCGAGGAGGATGCGGCGGGCCGCCACGTTCAAGCTGCCCCCGCTGTAGCGTAAGGGTGGGCTGTGGGGGGGCAGGGGTGCGCTGCCCGTGGCCACGGCTATGGTCCATGCGTGGTTTGCCGCGTACGCCACGTAGTACCCTCCCAGGTGGTCCCGGAGGGTGTCAGTGAGTGGCCTGAAGAAGCTGCGGTGGCTGGCGGGGGGGGGGTGCGACTGG
This sequence comes from Eutreptiella sp. 'Long Island Sound 2002', assembly GCA_964036045.1. Taxonomy (NCBI): domain Eukaryota; phylum Euglenozoa; class Euglenophyceae; order Eutreptiales; family Eutreptiaceae; genus Eutreptiella; species Eutreptiella sp. 'Long Island Sound 2002'. The sequence goes on from OZ038380.1 coordinate 105,343,815, forward strand.
GGCCGCGGGCCGCTCGCGGTGGTGGGGGTTGAGGTCCCTGCAGTGGGGGCAGTGGGTGAGGCGGTGCGCGGCCCCCAGGCGGACCCAGTGGTCTGAGTGGCAGGGTAGGGCCGTCTGTGGTAGCCGCTGGCGTACGCAGAGGGGGCATGCAGTTGCTGGCGGCTGTTGGTACCTGTGTACGGACAGTGGTATAGGAAGATCGGGGCTGGCGGCCCGCGCATGCTGGTGGGCCTGCGTGTGGTGCCTGTGGTGCCCGTGTGCGCCGTGCCAGTGTTGTGCTCGGTGGATGGTGTGTAGGGGTGGTGGGGGTCCCGTGTTGGTGTGTCATGGAGTAGGTTCTCATGGTTGGTAGAACAGGAGTTTGAGGAGGTGGGCTTGGTCCGTTTTGGGTAGGGTTGCTGCATGCTGCAGGTACCTGTGGGTGCGGTATGTGAGCTGCTCCGCTGTCTTGGCAACGGCCATCCGTTGCATATGCCCCGCCGTGGCTTGGGGGTCCTCCGCGTGGGTGCGTAGCAAGGTGTAGACGGCTGTGGGGACGAGTCCCCTGCGGACCGCCTCGAGTACCTCTGTCTGCTTGAGGACGGTGGCGAGTTGCTGGGTCGCCGGGGACCGCGTCAGCCATCTGGCGTGCTGTGCAATGGTGTGGGTTGGGTTCCAGTCTGTGAGGGTGACCAGTCCTTGGTACAGGGGGCACCCCTTGAAGTGGTCCCAGGTTTCTTTTTCCGCGTGGCCACAGATGCATTTGATGTATCTTGCGGGGACGTGGATCGAGCGGCGTGCGTACCATCGGCTGTGTCGGGTGAGGAGGGGAAGCTGTTTGAAGGCAAGTAGGAGTCGGGGTTTTTGTAGGTATGCTGGGAGGCTGTCCTGGCGTAGGGCGGAGTAGTAGAGGGGTGTGTGGACGGAGTCTTCGGGGCGTCGGAGGAGTTCGGTGTTCGCCGGGTGGCCCAGGGTGGTGGCCACCTGCTGGATGGGTGTGGGCTAGTGGTACTGCTTGTCTCGATGTGTGTACGACGTGTCCTCGGGCATCCAATTAAGGGGGTTGTGTGGCTGAGGGTATCAGGGGTAGGTGTTGGAGGTGGCTGTGGTGTGGGGTATCCAGTCGTACATGCTCGAGCCCTGGAGTGTGGCTGGTGCTCTGGTGTTTGGCATGCTTGTCTGCGCGTCCGTTGCCGTATGTGTAGCGGTGTGATTCCTGTTTGACGATGTGTAGGGCGTCCTGGGGGTGCACGCCCCTTAAGGCCATTCATAGTCCCAATGCCTGTGTGGTGAGGCCGGATTCGAGCGCCCTGTGGACGGGCAGGTCCGCGGGGCGCCTGGTGAGGTGGACTTCGACCGTGGCGTCCACGACTACCCAGATGTTACGGGGCTGTATCGTTGCGGGTGGTGGTGTGGCGGTGACGGCGTCCGCCAGGGTGCGCAGTTCGCCGTGGGAGGACGCCTCAAAGATGGTGCTCCCGGTAGGTGTTCCACGTGGAGGCCGTCAGCGCGCCAGGTGATGCGTACGGAGGCGCAACCGACCGTGGGGGTGCGTTGCTGGGTGCCGGATGCGTCAGTGAAGTAGATGATCTCGGTGTCGCTGGGTATGGGTAGGCGAACAATTGCTGTGGGGTCATAGACGTAGACGGGGTTCCCTTGGGCGTTTTCGTGGTGATTTTCGCCGGTTGCAGTAGCGGCGCCGCATAGACGCCTATCCCCTGGGTGATGATGGCCTGGGCTCGTGGGTTGAGGCGTAGGAGGCCCCTGTCCGGGCGCCCCTGGGTGATATACGCGTACATGAGGTGGGAGAGGTATCCCGTATTGGGGTGGAACTTCTGGCACGTGATCGTCTGTCGCCGTTCCTTGTCGTCTTTGTCGCCGCAGAGGGTTCGGCATTTGTGCTGTATGGGGCGCTAGGGTGCCTCCTGAGGTCGTGCGCGGTGTTGTTCGCAGCGGTTGTACTCCATGGCCACGCTGTCTGGGTCTGCTCGCTCGTTGGTGAATGTCCATGTCGCTGTGGGCGTCCGAGTCCAGGCTACGTGTGCTGGGTGGTCTGGGGGTACCGTGTGAAACCAGGGGGAGAGCCATGCCTGCTGGTCGGCGGTGGCGGCGGCGGTTGGGGGTGTGGTAGTGGGTGAAGATGAGGTGTAGCAGGGGCCACGGAGTGTCAAGGGCTGCCGGGCCGCAGTGCCAGCAAGTGCGCGGTATGCCCTGGTCACTGTGTCTGACCGGTGGTACATCAGTCTTCGGGGCGTTGTGTTCTTGGGATGGACCAGGGGGTATGGTGTCGCTGGACAGTGCGGGTAGCCTGTTTGTGGCTGTTTGGTGCTAGTAGCAGGATGGTGGGTGGTGTCCAGCCTTCAGCTGACGGGGTGGGCTCCTTCTGTGTCGTGTTGCCGTTGTTTGGGGCCTCGTGCTCGCTCAGGCGGGGTCGGGGGTGCTGGCGCCGGAAAGCCTTGTACGCCGTGTCGATCTCCTTGGGCTCCGGCGTGTCGCGCCCTGCCTTCGTAGCGCATGCGCGGAGGTACGCCTGGAAGACGCGGCGTGCTGGCCATTGCGGGTCAGACAGGAACGGGGCGTGGTGGGCGTCGCACTGGGCCATGGTCTTCATCTGCGTTGGGGTGATGTATACTATGGTGATGGTGGCTCCCACGAGGCGCAGGGTGTCCTCCTCGCCTGCCGGGTGTCGGTGGATGTCGGTGTGCATGGCCACGAGTGGCCCCTGTTGATTGCAGTGGTGGTTCGTCAGGATGGCGTGCGTGTGGTGCGGTATGAGGAGCTGCAGCTGGGCCCTGATGCCAGTGCCCACGAAGGTGGGGACACCGTGTTGTGCCAGTATCCACCGGGGGCAGGTGTTGCGGGCCATTTGCGCTTCGTTTATGCGTATGGCTGCCGCTTCGCGAACCTCGGGGTGGTGCTTGTGTGTCACCCTGTGTAAGAGGTGGGCTGCGTGTTTGGCATAGGCGATGTCGACTAGGGCGCCTGTATTGTCCCCGTAGTAGTGCCAGTAGGCCATCATGGCCACCTTGGGGAAAGACGTAGGCCAGCCTCCGTGTTGCGCCCATGCCTTCGTCACTTGCTGTCGAGCGTGGTGTAGGGCGTCTTGGGGGTGTGGGAGGTGCAGGGCTTGGTACCCGATGGCTGCGTTGAGCACCGCTTCCATGAAGTATGCCAGGCCCTGCGTGGACAGGAGGTCCCCCCTGGGAAGTTAGGGTAGCCGGGCGAGGCGCCCTTTCAGCTTGCTTGGGAGTGTGATGTGGGGCTGTCGCGTCGCCTGTGTGACTCCCAGGTGTACTGTGGTGTCCTCCAGGTGTAGGGGTTCACCTTTCCGGATGTGGGGGGTGGGAGTTCCGGTGTCGGCTAGCCCGACCGTTTTGCGGGGGTACACCAGGAGCTGCTGGGCGTCCAGGTAGGTTGTGGTGAGTTGGAGAATGGTGGACGCTTCCTCGGTGGTCGTTGATAGCCCTGTATTCTCAGGGTCGCGGTGGCGGATGGCCGTAGTTAGGAGGGTGTCGTCCGCGAAGTTGATGAGGGGGGATCGTAGTCGGTATGGGGCGTACCCCGGGTATACCCGTGCTAGCTCGAATGTCAGCAGCAGGGTGACGAGGAGATAGAGGAAGGGGTTCTCGGCGCCACCTACGGGGACCCCGCTGTCTGTTCTGGTCCAGGGTGTGAGGCCTGCGGCTGTGATGACGGCGTAGAGCCAGGTCTGCATGTACCCGTTCATGAAGGATAGAAATGGGAGGCCCATGGCATCACATACCTCCGTGAGGAGCCGGTGTGGGGCATGGGGGAATGCGCCTTGGACGTCGAGGGAGGCGACGATCATCTCGTAGGGGTTCGTGTCCAGCGCGGTGTCCTGGAGGAAGATGGCCTCGTGGGGGGACCTGCCGGCCATGGCTCCTTACATGCTGGCGGGCACGTGGGCGAATACCGCCGCTGCAATGCGGCCCAGGTTGAGCGTCCACACCAGCTTGACCTCGGTGGTGGCGCAGACTAAGGGCCGCCAGTTCCCTGGCTGTGCCCAGTGCCCCTTCTTGTAGAGGGGGTGGACCAGGTTGGCCCACTCAGGGGGGATGGGCGTGGTGCCCGTGAAGATGTCCCACAGTCGGGCTGCCAGGCAGCGCTTGATGGGCAGGGTGAGGTGTTGGTACGCTTCGGCCGGTAAACCGTCGACGCCGGGCACGACCCCCTCTTTCAGGCGGTCCAGGGCGCGTTGCAGTTCTGAGATGCTGAAGGGGTCGTGTTCGATGGGGCGCCGCTGTTCCCGGCCGAAGACCCTGGGCACATGCTCGCGGATGGTGCTTTGGGTATTGGGGTCGAGGTCGGGGATGGCCTCCCCGTGTTGTGCCTGGAAGCTGTGCAGGACTGCCTGGAGGACGGCGTTGGGGTCATTGCTGAGGCCCCCCTCGGGGGTGCGCACCGTGTACGACGCCCCGTGTCTTCCAGAATGCGGCTGAAGTACCGCAGGGACTTGTACGGCGTGTCGTTTCTGCCGTATCTTTCAGGTTCCTGGGCTGCGGCCGCTATGCGGTGGGGGTGCCATTCCTGGAGCTGGTGGCGGCGGTTGGTGAGGAGCGCGCGGAGGTGGGTGTCTCTGTCTCGTCCTTCCAATGTGCTGGGGCGCAGCAGGGTGGCGAGTTCTTCTTTCGTCGTCCAGATGTCATGGACGAGCTGTTGGAGGGTGAGGTCCGGTGGTGCTCCCGTGTGGCTGGCGTCGCGCTCCATGCCTCATGCTAGTGCCGCCCGGCGCATGGCGGTGGTGAGTGATGGCGCATCTGGGCGGCGCAGGATGGCGTGTAGGGCCCTGTTATACCTGTGCCAGGCGCCGTGGTTGTTCTCAGCTGGGAACTGTAGTGTGGGTGGGAGGGTGCCGTCTGGCAGGGTGGCCGCGGGTGGGGGTTAGGTTGGGGATGATGAGGTCGATGTAGAGGGGTCGGTGGCCTGTGCCCGCGGGCGGGAGGTCCCCGTAGGTTGCCTCGTGGGCGCGTACTGCGGTTGGGTCCCCGTAGCACGTGTCGATGCGGGAGGGGTCGGTGCCGGCTTGGTGGGGGTAATGGGAGGGTGTGCCGGCGAGCCCTGCCGTGAGGTCGGTGAGGCCCAGTTGGTGCATGGTGTCCCGGACGGCTATGTCGGTGGCTGTGGATGGGCCGGTGCGGTCGTAGTCCGTCGGGGTGGCGTTTGTGTCGCCTATGATAATGGTGGGTGCCAGGAGGGGAAAGCCGCGGTACGCCAGGCTCAGGGCCTCCAGAAAGTCCTTGGTCTCCTCCTCGAATGGAACGTGCGTGAGTAGCACGTTTAGCTGCCATCCGGGCCCCACGAACTCGTACGTCCCGAGGCGACCGTCCACTCCGAGGTCGGGGTGGGCATGCACCGTGACCGATGTCCTGTGGTAGAGGGGCACCCCTCGTTGCCAGTGGGCGTGGTATTGGTTCCCCTCCAGGTCCAGGATCGGTGCCCGTTCGGGCTGGTCCGCACCGCGGAGGGCTTGCTCCAGGAACCCCAGGAGGTCTGCGCCTTGGGGGTGTGGCCCAGGCATGGCTTGTAGTGTGGCGGCCTTGTTGGGGTCGTAGGTGACGGCGGGCTCGTTCAGGACGTTGATGCGCGCGTGGGTTTCCGTAGGCGCCAGTTTTTGGGGAACATTAGTCGTGGGGGCGGGCCGTGTCCGGCCGGGGCCCCGTCAGGCGTCGAGGAGGTCGAACACGCCCTGAGTTGCGGCTGCCTTGCAGTTTCGCTTCTGGGGCTGAGCAAGGGCCATGCATTGTGGACCTCGCCTGTGTACTCACTGCCTGTGAGGTGCTCCGTGTCGGGGATGCAGAGCTGCATGCGGACCATCTCACGACCGTTTCGGTGTCGCCAGAGTTCAATGGTGCGCCCCACCTGCTTGTCGTTCGGGGTGGCTGGGTCCCACTTGACGTGGATTCTGAACCCCTGGTGGTCCCCGGTGACGCGGTACCGGTGCTTGACCTCACCTGCGGCCCATATCCACTTGGAGGGGCCCGCGGCCGTGGCGTACTCGAAGGGCAGCTGCACCCGGGTGCCGATGGCGTACTTGCGATACGGGGCGGCGGCTTCCTCTTCGGTCCAGCTCTTCGGCTTGGCTTTTGGCTTGGCTGCTGGTTTGGCCTGTGCGGGGGCCCTGTGCTTCTTCGCACCTGGGCGGCGCCGGGGATTGGGCTGTCCCCGTTTTGGGGGGTGCGCCCTGGGGCTGCTGTACAGGCGCGTGGCCTGGTGCAAATATGGGGTGCTCGCGGGTGGCTGGGACGTCGGGTTCGGACGTTGGGAGGGTGGCCTTCAGCTGGAACACTTGCTTGGTCATCAGGCCAAGCACTTTCTCTGCCTCCCGTAGGGTGTCGGGCGGGTCCGTGGGCCAGGTGAGGAGCCGGTACCCGCTGCCTGTCCCGTGGTGGCGCATGTAGGCCGTGTAGCGGATGGCGTGGCGTGTCCAGGCTGGGGTGCGTTCCAGGGGGAGGGGGCCCTCTGGCGCCCCCTGCGCCCAGTAGAGGGCGTAGTGCAGCGCTTCCCAGGCTGTTTCTGGGGTGTGGGGAACGCGGGCGGCGAGTTGCAAGCGGTCCCCTCTGCGTGGTGGGGGCGGGACTTCGTCGTCGGGGCTGTGTGCCGTTGCCCGTCTGACCTTGCCGTGGTCGTCCCATTCCACTGTCCACCAGGTGTCCCGGTGTGTGAGGATGTGGACCTCTGTGGTGGCCGGGGGGGCGTCCATGGCGTCCCAGCTGACGAGCTGGATGGGGCGGACCTGGGGGTGGATCTTCAGGGTTGCTCGGTTGCTGAGAATGCAGTGGATGTCCTCTGCGGTAGGACCCGCGTCGGTAGCGTCCTGCGCTGCCTGGGCTGGAGGTTGGGAGGGGTGGTCCTCCCAGAGGCGGGAGGCTGACGCTACGGCGTACATGGCTGCGATCAGGACGTGCTCCGTCAGCCTCTCCACCATGAGGTGTTTTTCCCACTCCAAGTCTCGGGGGATGGTCGCTTTTGCCTTTAGGGTGAGGAGTGCGATGGCGCGTGTGGGTCCAGGCGTGGCATGCGTCGGCTCATCTGGCGTCCGTCGGATGGGGTGTGGGGGGGGCGTTTCTGGAAAGGGGGATGGTCCCACTGCCAGGAGCTGGACAAGGTGTAGCGGTATGGCGTGGTGGCGGTCCGCCGCGGGCACGAGGTAGGGGGTGTGGGTCTCCGGGTATAGTGCCGAGGTATATACCCCCCCTGTAGGTAGGGGTGGGCAGGGGTTGTTGCAGAGCGCCCCCGCATGGTTGCGCGCACCGGGGGTTGCAGTGGGTGCACTGGGCCGTTATGGGATGCGGTACCGCGTACACGGTGAAGGGCCCCACCGCGCGCTGGATGTTGCGGGGGATGATGGTGCGGAGGTCCGCCCGTCGCGCCGTCCGGCTTTCGCCATGGTATACCCAGAGTGTGTCCTCCAGTGCCATTTTGGGGCGTAGCCTCCGGGGCAGTAGGTTCAAGGTGCTTTTATGGGTGACTTCGGTGACGGTGCCGGGTCCAGCGCTGATGCGCGGGAGCGGGTGGTTTTGATGGTGTGCCGCAGCCCGTCTGCGGGATGCGTGGAGGGCGGTGCTGTCGGCTGGAGGGGGTGCGTGGTGGGCGGGCCTTTTGCGCGGGGTCGGGGCGAGGTGTAGTGGATGCTTCCACGCTGGAGGCGGCTGGTGTTGTGGTGGCTCGAGGCCAGGGTAGGTGGTGAAGGTGTATATGGTGACGGGGGAGCGCTCATGCGTGGCGTGTAGGTAGTAGTGGTCGCGGCCCGTGTTGTGGGTGACGACGACGTTGGGCGTTGGTATGTCGTAGTGGAGTGCGGTATTCGGGAGCTGTTTGGTGACGCGTGCTGTCGCGTCCCCAGTTTTGGGCGCGATGTCGCCAGCACGAGGATGTGGACGACCCACGCATCATGGGCAGGGAGGTCAAGGTCGAGTAGGGGTGGATGAATGGGGAATCCCCGGAAGTGTGCAAAAGCTGGGTTGTGGCGTGCCGCCGCTTCTTTGATGACGGACGGTGCCCATTGGGGTAGCGCCCCAACCTGCTGGGCCATGGCAGCGACGGCGTGGGCGACCGCTGTGAGGTCTGGGCGAATGCCAGGCTGGTCTGCCGAAGGTTGTAGGCCCCCTTCTGGTGCGGGGTGGTGCCACCATAGGGTGTAGCCCTTTTGCGTGTTATCGTCGGGGGTGTGCACGAGGCCCTGGTGGTTGGAGATGGCGGTCTTCAGGGCTTCCGCTGCTTCGCGGTGGAGGTGCGCGTGTAGGTCCAGACCCCGGTGGGGGGGGCCGCCCCTGTGTGGGATTCGGCCGTGGTGGGGGCCGGCTCGAGGGTGTGACTGGTGAGGGAGGGCCTGTGCAGCCCATCGTGCAGAGAGGCGCACACGTGTACCCACCTGTCCGTCCATCCCTGTTGGGCGTCGCGCGTGTCTGTCCCTGTGGGCAGGTGCACAATGATCAGGTGCCCGGGGTGGGACCCTGGTACCATGGTGGGGGGTGTGGTGTGTTGGTGGGCGTGTAATCACACCGCGGTGTCTGCGTTCGCCCGTACGTAGTCCTCCCCCGTCCGCTGTGTGAACGTTTTTGATGGCGGCCTCTCCTTCCAGGGCGAGGAGGTGGTGTGCGTCAGGGGCCTGCGTGTGCACCTCCGCGTCCTGGAGCCACATGTACGTGAGCGCCACGGCGCCGGTGAGGATTTCCCCCCACGTGAAGGTGCCCTCGGGTGATGCCCACTGCAGGGGCAGTGTGCGACGTCCCTCCGAGTCGCTGGTGGCATGGTAGTCGTGTGGGAGGTGACGCTTGGTGAGCCCGTGCGGCATGTCTTCCATGGTGGCTGTGGGGGGTCCTAATTACATTTCTCTCGGGGGTGTGCGTCCGTGTCGTCCTCCTGGGGTTGGGCCAGTGGCAGTGCCTGTGCAGTGGGTGTGCTGTCGGGTAATCCGCTGTGTGTGAGGATGTAGAAGCCCTCGGGGCTGAGCTGGAGAACGATGTCCCACTTCGCCGTCTGTTCCGGAGACCGCTGGTGGGGTCCGCTCTGCGGCCGGTGGAGGGTGACTTGATGGCCCCATCTCCAGCTGTGGTAGGCAAGGAGGCTGAGGATGGTGTCTTGCTCCGGGTCCTCCACGCCCTCCACGTACGCCGTCATGTCAGTGACATCGATGGCGTACTCTTCCGCCCATTCTTGTGTGGGGGCGCCTGGAGATGGGGGGGTGGTGGTGTACCCGTGAAGCCCCAGCCCCCTGATGTCGGGCAGGTCGCGCTCGAGGGGGCCCGGTACTCGGCAGGGCCCTTGCTGGCTTCGTGGGTGGGGTGGTCGCGCCGCAGGGCGTTGGACAGGTGTGTCCAGGGCGCCCGCTCGCAGGGTGGGGGCCGTGGGGGGGCATTTTGCGGGCCGGGATGGCCGGGGTCCACGGGGTCGCTTGTTGCAGGCTCGGGCTCACGCGGAGTTAGGATCTTTCGCTGTTCCCTGTTCTCCGTGTGTTGGAGCTCCAGCTCTAGCAGCCTGTCGATGTCCAGGGCCATGGGGTAATCGTGGGCGTGCTGGGGTGCTGCTTTGTGGTGCGTCGGGGGTGTTATGTTGGTGCTCGGGGCATGTGCGGCGGCCGGTGCGGGGCCGTGCGCCGGTGCCCGGGGAAGCGCGTGGTTTGGCGTGGTTTTGGTGTGCGCCTGCTGGTTGGTGGCTGTCGCAGCCGGCAGTGTCGCCCCTGGGCGTGGTTCGGGTTGTGGCCCGTGGTGAGCGTCGAGCTGGCGTGTGGTGTGTGGGGTTTCCAGGGGTGGTGCCGGTGGGGGGGGGGTGGGGTGCGGAGCCGGCGTGGCGTGGCGTTGTTCCTGTGTTGGTGGGCTGTGGTGTTTCATCTCCTCAGGTGGGGGAGGGGGGTGCGGTGTAGCATGGTGGTGCTGGGTTGCGTGGTGGTTCTCCCTGTGGGGGGGGGGGGGGCACCGTGTCCAGGTCTGGTGGGGTGGGTGGTCGCTCGTGGCTGGTCCTCGGGCGGTGTGGGGCGGCCCTGTGCGGTCTCCCGGTCGTCCCTCTGGTGTGTTTCAGTACACAGGCTGTGCGGGTTCATTGTGGTGTTGGGGTTGGGGTCCACTGGGGCGGGGTGTGTGGGACTGGAGTGTCGCAACCAGGGGGGTGTGGTCGCGTGGTGCTTGGGGTTGTCAGCCCACCTGTGAGTGGGCCCAGTGGTGCAGGGAGCGCTGTGTATGGGCCACACGTGGGCTGCCACGTTTGCGGGGTCTGCGGGTTGGTGGGTCGCGGCGTCTTGGGCGTGTTGCGGCCCCGGTGCGGCGTCCGTGGGTGGAGAGTGGTGGTGCGTGGCTGGGGTGTATCGTCTCCATGGTGGGGGGGGGGGGCTGTGGGCTCGGGTGTGGTGTGGGTCCGTGGTAGGCTAGCGGCTGGCAGCGGGTGCCGGGGCCTCACTCTGGGTGGGTCTTCCGCGGTGTCTCCTTGGTGCGTCCCGCCGTGGCCCCTGGTCGGCTGGCTGAGGGGGGTTCTTGGGGTGTACCGCATCCATGGGGGCACCACTGTGTGTTGGCGTGCCGTAGTGGGTTGTGGGGGTTGGGCGTGTTTCAGTGTCGTCCGTGTGGTCGGCGGCGGTGTGTCGTGTGTCGTCCTCGGCGGCTCCTCTTGGTGGTCTGTTGTGGCGGTGTGTGGGGGGTGGTCTTGGGCTTGGCGGTTCCTGGGAGGGCGCAGGACATGCGGGGTTGGGATAATTGGGGGGGGGGGCGTTTGTGTGGGGTCGTGTGTTCGCCCCCTGCTCCCTCTGCGGTTTCTTCCTCAGCCTTTCCCTTGCCTCTCTCTTTGTGCATGTTCATTTTTTTTTCGGGGGGGGGTGTGTGTGGTTCGGCGTTTTCGGTGCTGGGCGTGGGCGTGGGTGCGTGCCCGGGCCGCCGTTGGTGTGTGTGTGGGTGTCGTCAGGGATGGGTGGTTGTTGTGCTCTGGGTTCCTCGTGTGTGTGTCGGCCCTCAGGCATCTGGTGGCTTCCGGTTTCCGGGGCGCCGGAGGCGGGTGTTTGGCAGCAGTAGTGGCGTGGTGCTTGCGTGGGTGGTCGCGGCTCCCGGGTAGCGCCTGCGTGGCGTGGCCGGACGTGAACGTGCGTGTGGGTGTGTTCATGGCGTGGGCCGTTTTGGCGGTGGGCACCCCACTTTTCGTTGCAGGACGGCCAGTGTGGGCGTGGCTGGTCTGTGTGGGTGGGATAGGGCGGGGTGTCGGGTATGTGTGCGCCGAAGGCTTGGTGGTTTGGGTTGGGGCATTTTGGGCGGTGCAATGGGTGGTGGAGATGCTGGTGATGCCTACGGTGGGGGGTGCTGCAGGCGCGGCAATGGGTTTGTGTGGCTGATTTGGGTGCTGCAGGCCATGCGTAGGGCGGTGACAGGGTTGGTGATGCCGATGGTGACGGTGTTGTAGGCGACGGGGCGGGTGCTGGGGGGGGCCGGCGGTTCTGGTGGTCGCCGTAGGGGGTGCAATGGGCGGTGGCGTTGCTGGTGATGTCGGCGGGTGCTGCAGGTGACGTCGATGGTGAGGGCGCTGCGGTTGACGGTATGGGCGATGGCGCTGTTGACGGGGGGTGTTGCAGGTGGTGTGCCGGCTGGTGGCGACGCTGGTACTGCCTGTGTGTAGGGCGTCGCCGGGGATGCTGTGGGTGGTCCTGTCGTCGCTGGTGCCGATGGTGAGGGTGACGCAGGCGATGCACCGGGTAACGGTGGGGCCGGTGTGTGTCCTGGGTGATGCGTTGGGAACGGGTGGTGAGGGGCCGGAGAGGGGGCTGCCGTTGGTGCAACAGGCGATGGTGGCGTTGGTGATGCCGGTGGTGAGGGTGTCGCAGGTGATACATCGGGTGACGGTGTTGTTGGTGATGTCGATGGCGGGTGGGGGGTGTTGGTGCGGCTGTTGGCGCCGGCTGCGAGGGTGTTGCATGTAGTGCGACGGCCGATGGTGAGGGTGCTGTAGGCGGCGCAGTGGGCAGTGGTGTCGCCGGCAATGTCGATGGCGAGGGTGCTGTGGGTGATTCTGATGGTGAGGGTGTTGCCGGTGATGCAATGGGTGATGGCGTCATTGATGATGTCCGTGGTAAGGGTGCTGCAGGCATTGTCATGGGTGATGGCGATGTGTACGGCGTCCGTGGCGGGCATGTCGTGGGTGATGCTACCGGTAGTGGCGCTGCTTGCGACTCTGACGACAGTGAGGGTGCGGCGATGCATTCGGGGCATCGCTGGCGGTGTCGATGGTGGGCGTGTCGTAGGTGACGAAGAATGTGGGGGCTCATCGGGCGACTGTGAGACCGGTAATGCCGATTGTGGAGGGGGTCCTGTGGGTGATGGGAGGGCTGCAGGGGGAGAGCGCCGCGGGTGACGTCGCCAGTGAGGGCGCTGTGGGTGTTGGGGTGGGCGCTCCGCGGTGCCGCTAGTGGTGGAACGGGCATCGATGACGCAGGTGTTGTTGATGGTGAGGGTGCTGCGGGTGGTCCCGTGGGCGGTGGTGCTGCCGGTTGCCTCGATTCTGAGGGTGCTGCTTCCTCTGGTGGTGGGGCTGGTGTGCGCTACCGGTGGTGTGACGGTCCAGGTGGTGCTGAGGCCAGGGGCGCCGTCGTGTCGGCTGCCAGCTGTGCACCGGGTGATGGGGGGGCTGCTGGTGGTGTAATTGGCGGTGGTGCCCTTGGTGACGTCGGTGGCGAGGGTGCCGCAGGTGGACGGGGTGACGTTGGTGATGGCGATGGTGAGCGGGCGATGGTGATGCTGGCGTTGCCGATGCGGGGGGATGTTACGCAACGGGTGGTGGCCGTGGGCTATGCACCGGGTGGTGGTGGTGCTGGTGGTTTCGTCGGCGAGGGTGCCGCAGGGAGGTGGCCCAACAGGTGATGGTGTCGCGGTCGATGTTGATGGTGAGGGTGTTTTGGGCCGTCGCCGGTGGTACCGCTGGCAGTGCCAGCGGTGGGGGTGTTGCAGGTGCTGGGGTGCCGTGCGTGATGCAACGGGTTATGGCGTCGTTGGTGATGTCGCGGGTGCTGCAGGTCTGTAGACGATCCCACGGGTGCTGTTCCGTGTCACGCGGTGGTTGGTGTCTCTAGCGCTGCTTACGGTGAGGGCACCGCGGGTGCCATATGCTGTAATTCTGGATGGTGTCGCTGGTGGTGCCGTTGGTGATTGTAGGTGCCGCAACGGCCGTTGGGGGTGCCGCAGGTGACGTGGTGGGTGGTGGTGTCGCTCGCCATGTCGATGGTGACGGTGCTGCAGGCGATGAGGGAGAGACGGCGCTGTTAGCGGTCTATGGTGTGGGTGCTGTGGAGGTATTGCAGGTGAGGCGCCGGGTGAATGGTGGTGCGCCTGGTGACGGTGTCTGGAGTGCTGCCGATGGGGAGGGTGTTGTTGGTGATGCCTCGGGTGCTGCCGGTGAGGGGCTGGTGAAGAGGAGAGGGCGATAGTGCGGTCGGGCGTGATGGTGGGTTCTCCGGTGAGGGTGAGGCTGGTGACGCGGTCAGCTCTCTCCACAGGGCTGGATCCAAGACGCCAGATGGTGGCTCGCGTTCATGGTGTAGTGTGCGTTCCCCGGGGGGTTGCTGTCTCTTGGCACCTGGTCCTATGCCTTCGTTGTGGCGGGCGGCGTATCTCTCTGGCGTGCTTCCTCACCCTGCTTGGGTGCGCTGTGCCTCGTCCGGTCCGGTCGCTCTTGGTGCCTTCATCTACAAGGGGCTCACGCCCCTGTATTTACTGGGCGGCTGCGCGGGGCACGTGGAGGCTGGCCGGGAACTGGGCTCCTGGTGCCTGCGGCCAACCATCTGTAAGGCATTCGGCGGAGGTAACCCAAAACACTTGCGATTTCTCCAAAACCCGTTCTCCTTTTTTTCTCAAACTCTTGTAACCTCTTTTTCAAACTCTCAAAACCTTTGACGTTTCTTCCCCTTAGTGGTTGCTGCTTTTCCTTGCTTGTTCTGCACTCCGTGGATACTGCTTGTTCTGCACTCCTTGTATTTTGCGCTGTGCATGCACTGATCTACAAATCCCGCACGCAAACCTTGCACCTTCATAAGCACCAAGCAGTTTTGATCTCCATTGTCGTTGTTCAGCACGGAGTCCCTTGCTTGCCTGAGCGGTCACTGCCGGCGCCACGAGCGTGGGCAGTTTGGGGACTTTGGCACCCCTCCATGCAACATATCTACAACAACCAAAAGAATACCAAGCACAGAATTAATAATAAATAAGCAACCACAAAATAACGTAACACAGACCTTCTCTCCTTATTTCTCTGTTCTGATTCCACGCTGTCATTTGCGCGATGCGCGATGCGCGATGCGCAACGCGCGATCGCGGTAGGGCTCCCTGAGCCCTCTCCTAGTTGCCCCTACTGCCCATTACACTCCCCTCCTAAGACCTGACAGGACAATGAGGGTCTGATACAAAGGCAAATACCAATATATGGGCAGCAGGGGCAACACAACGTATTGCCATACTATATCTCCGGGGGGGGGCCTGCAGCGGTGGGGGACCCAGTACAACAGGACCACCCCACATACATATTCCTTGACAGAAAATGGCCCCCTTCCCTGACGGGAGCATAACTGGGGGGCGTGGGATCCGTCAACGGTGCACGGCTGCCCAACAGTTGCAGCCCATGCCAAGCATGGTGGCCCCTCCTGTGGAAAGGGGGGGGCGCGGCACTCCTGCGGGCTGTCCCTAGCCCTTGCCTTACCCCCAAGGATAATTATACAGGCGTCCTGCCTGAACTTGCAGAGGCATGCCACTCCCGAACTACACCCGACGCTGACCAACACTGCCTGACATGGACACATGCAACGTCAGTGGATAGCTCCTCTCAGCTGCCGAACAGCGACACACAACCCCAACAGACACCCACCCAGCTCGTACAATACCCGCCCCCGCCAGACCTTGTGCCATACACGATGAACCACCCACAATGTGACCCACCACGCACTTTCACAGAAACAAATATAAAATAATAAGATTCGAAACTTGAAATTTACTCGGCGACTGGGATCGCCTTAGTCGCCGTTCGTCACTGCCGACTGCCAGATCGCCAACGGGCAGCAGCTCTTAGGACCCCAGAGTTCACTTCTCCTCCTCCCATGCTGGATGAGGCTCCTTCGTTCCTTCGAACTTCACTTCTCCACTCAACCTTGGTCGTGGCTCCATCCTCGGCTGCCCGCGAAGAACTGCTCCTTGGCTGAGAGCTCCTTCGTTGAACGCTCCTTCGCTCTGCGCTGAGCGCTCCTTAGCTCCTGCGCTGAGCGCTCCTTCGCTCCTGCGCTGAGCGCTCCTTCGTCGCGCTCCTTCGCTCCTGCGCTGAGCGCTCCTTCGTTGCGCTGCTTCGCTCCTGCACTGAGCGCTCCTTCGTTGCGCTGCTTCGCTGCTGCGCTGAGCGCTCCTTCGTTGCGCTCCTTCACTGCTGCGCTGAGCGCTCCTTCCTTACGCTGCCTCGGGGCTCTCGTTCTTAGCTGAGAGTTTTGTAAGGCATTCGGCGGAGGTAACCCAAAACTCTTGCGATTTCGCCGAAACCCGTTCTCCTTGTTTTCTCAAACTCTTGTAACCTCTTTTTCAAACTCTCAAAACCTTTGACGTTTCCCCCTCTTAGTGGTTGCTGCTTTTCCTTGCTTGTTCTGCACTCCGTGGATCCTGCTTGTTCTGCACTCCTTGTATTTTGCGCTGTGCATGCACTGATCTACAAATCCCGCATGCAAACCTTGCACCTTCATAAGCACCAAGCAGTTTTGATCTCCATTGTCGTTGTTCAGCACGGAGTCCCTTGCTTGCCTGAGCGGTCACTGCCGGCGCCACGAGCGTGGGCAGTTTGGGGACTTTGGCACTCCTCCATGCAACATATCTACAACGACCAAAAGAATACCAAGCACAGAATTAATAATAAATAAGCAACCACAAAATAACGTAACACAGAGCTTCTCTCTTTATTTCTCTGTTCTGATTCCACGCTGTCATTTGCGCGATGCGCGATGCGCGATGCGCAACGCGCGATCGCGGTAGGGCTCCTGCAGCCCTGTCCTAGTTGCTTCTGCTGCCCATTACACCATCATCCGACGTTAAATGTCGCATCCATGTCAATGCATGCGACCATGGAGTTGGTTCTGTCCTGGAACAAGGAAACCCTGAAGGGGAGTGGAAACCCCGCGTTTTTTTTAGCCGCAAGCTTGAAGGCAAGGATGGGAAGCGACAAAGAGCACGGAGTACCCGCGAGCAAGAGACTTATGCATTAGTCTCTTACTCGTCAAAATTTAAAAGTTGCGTTTGGGGACGAAACGTCACTGCACCTAGGATTTTATGAGGTACCGGAATCCCGTAACTGAATCGTCCAAAAACTGCCGCGATTGCGATTTACGGCCCGCCGCAACCCAATTTTGACGAGGTTTTCGTGATTTGCGCCAAAACTCTGCGCATCTCCCCCGATTTAGATAGCACAATTGGCAAAATACGACGTTATCTAGTTGCTGTATTGAAATCACGTCCACTGCATTACCGGAGTTCCAGATAAACCCAAAATACGACCATTTTTGCCCATTTTTGCCACTTTCGGGCCATAAACGGTCATTTCGATGATGTCCTTTCGGTGTCACGAGATTTCAAATTGATCAGGTCTGTCCCTAGTGCCCTGTGAGGCTGAGCAAGCGATGATTTCTGCCCGTGCCTGCCATTTATGAAAGATAATAATCCAGAGGGTGCCAAAAACGCCCAAAACAGCTATATTTGCACCTTTGAACACATAAATGTTGATTAAAGTGATACAGCCGTGCTTTCGGGTGATTTGAAATTGATCAAGTTTGTTGGCTGTGCTACGTGAGGCTTGGCAAGCAATGATTTGTGCCAATGCATGCCCTTTACCCAAGATAATAATCCGGAGGGGGCCAAAAAACGCCAGAAAAAACAGTATATTTGCACTTTTGAACACATAAATGTTGATTAAAGTGATACGGCCCTGCTTTCGTGTGATTTCAAATTGATCACGTTTGTCGGCTGTGCTAAGTGAGGCTTCGCAAGCAACATTTTGTGACCGTGCATGCCCTTTACTCAAGGTTCTGGCCCGGTGCCAAAAAAGGCCCCAAACAGCTATATTTGCACTTTTGAACACAATAATGTTGGGTAAAGTGATACGGTCGCGCTTTCGTGTGATTCCCAATTGATGAAATTTGTCCCTAGTGCTAGGTGAGTCTTGGCACTGCATTACCGGAGTTCCAGATAAACCCAAAATACGACCATTTTTGCCCATTTTTGCCACTTTCGGGCCATAAACGGTCATTTCGATGATGTCCTTTCGGTGTCACGAGATTTCAAATTGATCAAGTCTGTCCCTAGTGCCCTGTGAGGCTGAGCAAGCGATGATTTCTGCCCGTGCCTGCCATTTATGAAAGATAATAATCCAGAGGGTGCCAAAAACGCCCAAAAGAGCTATATTTGCACCTTTGAACACATAAATGTTGATTAAAGTGATACAGCCGTGCTTTCGGGTGATTTGAAATTGATCAAGTTTGTTGGCTGTGCTACGTGAGGCTTGGCAAGCAATGATTTGTGCCAATGCATGCCCTTTACCCAAGATAATAATCCGGAGGGGGCCAAAAAACGCCAGAAAAAACAGTATATTTGCACTTTTGAACACATAAATGTTGATTAAAGTGATACGGCCCTGCTTTCGTGTGATTTCAAATTGATCACGTTTGTCGGCTGTGCTAAGTGAGGCTTCGCAAGCAACATTTTGTGACCGTGCATGCCCTTTACTCAAGGTTCTGGCCCGGTGCCAAAAAAGGCCCCAAACAGCTATATTTGCACTTTTGAACACAATAATGTTGGGTAAAGTGATACGGTCGCGCTTTCGTGTGATTCCCAATTGATGAAATTTGTCCCTAGTGCTAGGTGAGTCTTGGCAAGCAATGATTTGTGCCCGTGCATGCCCTTTACCCAAGATAAAATTCCGGAGGGTGCCGAAAACGCCCAAAACAGGTATATTTGCACTTTGGAACACATAACTCTTGGTTAAGGTGATGCGGTTGTGCTTTTGTGTGATTTCAAATTGATCACGTTTGTCTTCTGTGCTACATGAGGCTTGGCAAGCAACAATTTGTGACCGTGCATCCCCTTTACTCAAGGTTATGGCCTGGAGATTGCCAAAAAAGGCCCCAAACAGCTATATTCGCACCTTTGAACACAATAATGTTGGGTAAAGTGATACGGTCGCGCTTTCCTGTGATTCCCAATTGATGAAATGTGTCCCTAGTGATAGGTGAGGCTTGGCAAGCAATGATTTGTGCCCGTGCATGCCCTTTACCCAAGATAATAGTCCGGAGGGTGCCAAAACCGCCAAAAACAGCTATATGTGCATTTTTGAACACATAAATGATGATTAAAGTGATACGGTTGTGCTTTTGTTTGATTTCAAATTGATCACGTTTGTCCCCTGTGCCACATGAGGCTTGGCAAGCAACAATTTGTGACCGTGCATGCCCTTTACTCTAGGTTATGGCCTGGAGGGTGCCAAAAAAGGCCCCAAACAGCTATATTTGCACTTTTGAACACATTAATGTTGGTGAAAGTGATACGGTCGCGCGTTCGTGTGATTTCAAATTGATGAGATGTGTCTCTAGTGCTATGTGAGGCTTGGCAAGCAATGATTTGTGCCCGTGCATGCCCTTTACTCAGGGTTGCGGTCCAGATTGTGCAAAAGAAGCCCCAAAACAGCTATGTTTGCACTTTTGAACACACAAATGTTGATTAAAGTGATACGGTCGCGTTTCCTGTGGTTTCAAATTGATGAAATGTGTCCCGAGTGCTAGGTGAGGCTTCGCAAGCAACAATTTGTGACCCTGCATGCTCTTCACTCATTGTTAGTGCCCGGGGGGGGCCAAAAACTGCCCAAAACAGCTACTCTTGCACTTTTGAGCACATAAATGTTGATTAAAGTGCTATCGCTGCCCGTGTGTGTGAATTCAAGTTGTTCAAGTTTGTCACTAGTGCTAGGTGAGGCTAGATAATGAACAATCTGTGCCCGTGCATGCTCTTTACTCAGGAATATGAACCAGAGGGTGCAAACAAAGGCTCAGAACAACTGTATTTGCACACACACCATCATTAGATTTGCAAATGCTGTATTGGTCAGAGCCACACTTACTTGGCACTGCCTGCCAGAAAAAACAAACAGGAATCCCCCTTGTACGTGAGCGCATACAAGCTGTGTTTGTATGGGTTGTAAGGTGTCCTTCTCCCTTAAATGACCCAACATGGGGTAACAAAACGCCCCAATAGTAACAACATGGTGGGCCGCTGTGTGTTTCTCGTCCACATGATCTACGAAGTCACTGAATGTGTAGTTCTGACACTGTGCTGCCTCTGATAGGAAGTACGCGTCTGCAATAGACATGATGGTATCATCTCCACTACGAAGACATGCCGTCGGTATGCAAAGGAACCACTGAAATTTGTTACCCTTCCCATGCATTGACACACTGCACCAAACAGAAGCAAGCCACAAATGAGTTCTGAGTTCTGCAATAGGCACGATTGTATTATCTTCGCTAAGGAGACATGCCGTCGGCGTGCAAGGGAACCACTGAAAATTATTACCCTTCCCATGCATTTACACACTGCACCAAACAGAAGCAAGCACAAATGAGTTCAAAGATCAAGATATTGTGGCATGTGCATACGTACCTAGGTAGAGTTATTATCTTTCTGCCCGGGTTGCAGTTCATGGGCACCAACCGTGCCTCCGCCCAAAATGCTAGCTTCAAGGCTTAAACCTCGAGAAGCACTTGCGATGAGATAGGACATTTCCAACGGGGTTTACTCCGCCGCATGCTAACCACGCCCTTGACGTCCTGGTGAGTGTGTTCACCACCTTCGCTTGACAGCACCTAGGGAGCGTAGAGAAGGTATAAGAGGTAAAATGTATAATAGGTTGTGTATTGCTGCAATGGGAGGACGGGGTCTACAACTATGCTAACAACCTGTACATTGCCGTGCTTCAACAAGCGTCCCACCTCCTCAAACTCCTGTTCTACCAACCATGAACACCTACCGCGTGACAAACCCACACGGGACCCCCACCACGCCTACACACCATCCACCGAGCACAACACTGGCACGGCACACACAGGCACCACAGGCACCGCACACACGCCCAACAGCATGCGCGCGCCGCCAGCCCCCATCCCCCCAGCCACCGTCCGTCCACATGTACCACTGACCGCCAGCCACCGCATGTCCCCTCTGCGTACGCCAGCGGCTACCACAGACGGCCCTGCCCTGCAACCCAGACCACTGGGTCTGCCTGGGAGCCGCGCACCGCCTCACCCACTGCCCCCACTCCGGGGACCTCAACCCCCACCACCGCGAGCGGCCCGCGGCCCCAGCCGCACCCCCCCCCGCCAGCCATCCTAGTTTCTTTGGGCCACTCACCGACACCCTCCCCGACCCCCTGGGAGGGTACTACATGGCGGACGCGGCAGACCATGCATGGACCATAGCTGTCGCCACGGGCAGCACACCCCTGCCCCCCCGCAGTCCACCCTTACGCCACAGCGGGGGCAGCTTGAACGTGGCGGCCCGCCACATCCTCCTCGCCCTCCACCACCGTGACCTACACCTCCCAGACCCACAACACCCAGCCCCCCAAGCAGCAGCCCTGACGCCAGAAGCGTGGGCGGACACGGCACCAGAGGAGAGAGCAGCCTACCTCCGAATCACTTGCCGCCGGTTCAACAACGCACTCGGCCGACGGAAAGGAACACCTTACCCACTCAGCGCACTCCTCTACCCGGCACACCACCCCGATCCCACGCAGCTGAAAACCTCGGATGGCTGGGCGTCCTTTTGGCCCGCCCACCTGGCCGCCCCCGACGAGGCCACCGCCACGCGGATGGGCATCACGGACCAGCGCACCTACGTCAGAAGCCTCGAGACGCGCCTCCCAGAGGCACACCGCTAGCACGCCCGCTCCCCGTCGCCCCCACGGGGACAGGGGGGTTCACCCGCCCCCGACACCCACCAGGCCAAGAGGACCAAGACAGGTCAGGGGGCCCGCCAGCGCGCCCGCCAGCAGTACACGACGCCCCGACCCGGGCCCGGGTCCAGCCACACCGCACCACCCCACGCCCAGACCCCCGGGGCACACCAACAGCACCGCCCCGGCCAGCGCCCACCACCACCACCGTACCGCAGCACCCAAACCCTGCAGCCCAGTCAGCCACCACCGCCCGCACACGTCCACACCATGCCAGGACCACCATACGTGCAGAGCCGGGGACATGGCACCCCCAACAGCACCACCACGCCCCCGTCCCTCCCAACCCCTACCCCCTGATGCCCCAATACTACAGCGACCCCCACCAGCTACATCCCCACCACGCCCCAGCACAAGCAGGCCCCACGAACCACCCACCCCACATGGCACACATCACCGCACCACACCATCACGTATTCCACCACCACCAGCCCCTACCACCACACCCACCAACGCCGGGGTTCCACACACCACAAGCACACCCTCAACACCACCACCACGCGGTCCAGCACCACCCGCCGCCCCCACTTCACAGGCCCACGACACACGAGCCACAGTACACCCCCATGGACCCTCGGGGAGCCGCGCACGCACACCAGCAACACCAGGGCCTAGTAGGAGTGCCCCATAACCACCAGCAGCCCCCCCACCCACACTCCATACCAGCGAGCACCATCCACCAGCAGCCACCCATTACATACGGATCACAGCCCCACCCGGACCCCCATGCGGCCGCCTCCCACCAACACCCCGGCACCACAACCAGCGAGGAACCGCAAGGACCGCACGGCACACACTCGCAACACCCACACGACCCACAGGGACGCCCAGACCCCCAGCCAGCACAACACCCAACCCTGCCCCCCCCAGCACCAACAGTGCCACCCCCACATCACCCCCCCCCCGCCCCCCCCCGAGACCAGGCCACAGACGCAACACGCGGCAGCCAGCACCAGCCAATTGATGTCGATGCCCCCGACGACACACGCCACCGCAAATCCCCGCTCTCGCGACCGCCACAAGAAACCCCATCACCAGACCCCACACGCGACAGCGATGACCACCCCCCCCAACCAACACCACCCCCCCGATCACACCCCACGCCACCAGCTGCCGCACCGGCCGAACCTTACGCCCTACACAACCCCGCACCGATACGGCAGCACCTCCGGGGCCTCGGGGTCAGGAGGTGCTGCGCCTCCACACCTCCGGCACCACCCAGCGCATCCGGGCGACAACCCTGGGGGAAGGCGTCCGACACTTCCTCTTCGACGCCTTCCTCCACGTCGCCCGACACGACCGACCCCGACGCGCCACCCCAGACGGCGAGAGCCCGCCCCCCACGGGGAGCCGGATCTGGGTGCCCCCGATCGACTGGGGGCGACACCTAGTCGGACACCCCGTGCCAGAGCGGGGTAACACCCAGGGCCACAGCCGCTACCGCGAGCCCAACATGGCCCACCTCCCACCCAGCGCCACCCCGAACAACACCAAAGAGTGGGAGCGGGAAACATGGGTAGCCCGGATGGCCTCCCTGAGCAACTTCCGGTACCACGTCCTGGGGGACATCCCTAGCCCCGACGACCGGCAGCCAGTCCCCTCCACGTACACGACTCTCATGTACAATCTGCACTACACCCTCTCCACCACCCACTACCACGCACCAACTGATCACTGGGTGGTGCACGGCACCAACTCCCTCCTCCCCGCCGACTACGCCCCCCCCACACACAACCCAGGCCTCGACACGTACGCCAGGGTGGATGAGGCAGACAACCCCCATATCTGGGGCACGTGAAAAACGCAAATCCCTGAACCCGCTGCTCTCAATCCGCAGCGGCAACCAGGGCCTTGGTAGGGCGATGTATTGCCTCGCCAAGTGGACCCAACGGACCTGGGGAATCCCCACGGACCGGTGGCTGTGGAGGGTCACGCTGCGCCCCAAGCAGAGAGAAGCCCCCCCAAACAGCAGGGGACCCACCCCTCGATGCCCCACCACCCTACAGCTCTGCCCATACATGGTGGCAGCCCGCCTCATGGCGCTGCTGTGGCCGGGCTGGGACACCCCCACCAAGAACTACCCCCACCTCACAGAGGAGGACATGCCCGGCATCCAGCGATGCTTCTTCCGCATCCTCGACTACCTCCAGCAAACACAGCCGCACGTCCTGGAGCAGATATGGCCACCCCCCGGGGAACCCACGTGCCCGCACAGCCGAGACAACGCCACCACACCAACACCAGCATGCACGGGTCACCAGGGAAAGCGCGCGCACACGCCCGGTGCCCGAACCCGCACCCTCGTTCTCGCTACTTGCAGGACCCTGCATCCTACGCCCGCCCCCGAAGCCCAGGGCCCTCCGCTGTCTCCCACAGCCCTCTCCTGCGCCTCGGACTCCACAACCTCCACCAGCACGACCAACTCTTCCACCACCACCACCACGTCCTCATCCAGCACTCCACCCCCCAATCCGCGGGGGAAACCTCCCAAACGGGCCCCCAAACCCGCCCCCACCGCGAGCAACCCCGCCACCGCCAAGGCCGACCCCCTGACGAGGCCCGCACCCGCGACCCAGCCGAAACCCAAGAGCGCCACAAAACAGCCACCCGCAGCCAAACCCAAGCCCAAGCCCAAGCCCGGCGCCACAACAGCAGCGCCTGCCTGACCCCCCGAGGACGTCCTCTATGACATTCGGCCCCAGCCGTCTCAGGCCCGGAGGCAGCAGCACCCAGCACGGCGCCCCCCCACCGTCACCAACGCCGCCGCCACCACCTTCATGGCCGAGCGCGCCGCGGTCGAATCACGACGCACCTCGCCCCGCCACCTCTCAAAGCCCGCACCCCAGGCCCACGGACCGCCCCTGACCAGGACAGAACGACGCCAGGATCCGCCATCAGCGTCCCCGCCCCCCTACCAACCCTCGATGTCAGCCCACATACAGCGCATGCCCCGCTACCGCCGCCGCCGCGAGTCCCCACCCAACCCCGGGGCGGAGACTGTGCGCGCACACCCGCGGGTCCATATTCGCTGGCGCCCCCACTCCCCGCGCACCCCCACGGAACAGGACTACGAGGAATCCCCCAGGCCCGCCACCGCCACCAGTCCCCACGACCCCGTCACGCCCACCCACGCCCACTCCTCCGCCCAATACCGCGGCCCCGCCCAGGGACAGTGGTGGCAGCGCTGGACCCACACGCAGCTCTGGGAGCTGCAAAAGTGGGCCTGGGGAGAGCCCTCCCTCGAGGGCCCGGTCCACCAGCCCCGCAAGGGGTCTGTGGAGAACTGCCGCCTCCAGCTGGCGGGGGGTTGGATGCCGCAGGCCGCATGGGAAGCCATGCTGGCCCATGCGCCCCACCCCCTGGGAGTCCACCCCCGCAACCTCCTCGCGCCCCAGGACCACCCGTATGTCCTCAGGCGCCTGCGGGGGACCCTCCAGGAGACACAGCGAGACTGCATCCGCTTGTGGGACATCACCCAAAGCCCAGCCCCGCACACACACACACCCTAACCACCCCGCAAGTGTCGGCGCACCGACACCGGCGGCACCCACAGCACCCCAGGACCCCTGCGCGCCACACAACACGAAGCACCTGACCCCTCCCCGGCCACGCCAGGCCCCGCCCAGAAGTCACCAAACGAACCAAACATGGAAGGACGCCAGCGCACACAACAACGAGCACCACTACGCCCAAATGCACCGACCCCAGGCCCGCTATCGTCGCAACCGCCTAACCGTGCCGAAGGCCCAACACAAATCAAACCCGAGCCACACCCCGAAACAGCTAACCCCTGACTCCTAACCAGGCCCGCCGAGGGAACAACGTAGCCACAGCCCACACCTACAGCCCACAGAGCTGCCTAACGAGCCAGCACCAGAAGCAAAGAGACACCTACCCAAAGCCACCCTGACTCATACCCGTGTACATGAGGACGCGCGAGCCGCACCCCTGGGGCGCGACCGCCGCCACAGCACCAACGACACACGCCAGAGGACACAACTCCATTGCACCGCCGCACCAGCTGCCCGTGCCTGTGCCTGCAGTGTACGCGCACCCCTGTCTTTCCTTTTTTTCCATTCCAAAAAAGAAAAACGAAAATTAGGGGGGGAGGAAGAGGGACACAACCACCAATTGCCCACGCGCACCGCACACAGCGCGCACACCAGTGAACGGGCGCCACGAGGGCCAGGACACCGCACACGCGCATGCACTGAGGGCAACAAAGGGACGGGACACCACGGCCTGGCACAGCGGTGAACAGGAGCAACGACGCCCGGGACAACGCGCACACAAAGCAACACACCGGGCGAGCGCACCGGTGAACAGGAGCCAAGTGGCCCAGGACACCGCACACACAACACAACACACCGAGCGGGCACAACGGTGAGCGGGGGCCAAGGGGCCCAGAACGCCACACACGCAACACAACACACCGAGCAGACACACCGGTGACCAGGAGCCAGGTGGCCCAGGACACCACAGACACAACACAACAAACCGCCCGGGCACACCGGTGGACAGGAGCCAAGTGGCCCAGGGCACCGCACAAACAAAGCAAAAGAAAGAGCAGGCACACCGGTGAACAGGAGCCAAGTGACCCAGGACACCGCGCACGCAAAGGAACACACGAAGCAGGCGCACCGGCGAACAGGAGACAATTGGCCCAGGACACCGCAGACGCAACACAACACATGCACCAGGCACACCGGTGAACGGGAGCCAAGGGGCCCGGGACACCGGACACGCAACCCACCACATCGAGCGGGCGCACCGGTGAACAGGAGCCAATTGGCCCAGGACACTGCAGACAGGACACAACAAACCGCGCTGGCACACCAGTGAACAGGAGCCAAGAGGCCTGGGACACCGCGCACACATAGGGCGGCCGAGGGACAGGAAAGAACCAACACCCCATGGGTTGGACACACCGGGGAGACCCGGCCGACCCACCGGGCCAGGGGCAGGAGCGGTACTCCAGGACCACTGGTCTGAGCCCTGCCAGGCTGCATCGGGGACCACGGCAAACGTCACCCGGAGCCATGGAAGCAACCGGTGACAGGCAAGCCGGTACACAGTCCAGGAGGGGGTCGCCTGCCAGGCAGAGTGGCCCCGCAACTCAAACCACAAGGGTGAGGCAGTCGTACCGTAGACAAGCGTGAGCAATAACCCTTATGGTGAGAGATACTCCACACGGCTGGGCAGCCCCCAGAGCTGCCGCCCAAAGGAGGGGGCATGTGGCCCTACCCGTGGACACATGTGGGGACACCCTCCCACCTGGGACACATGGACCGGTTGGCCGCGACAATGCCTTCCCAAGCACATGCGGGAGCGGCTCAGGAGGCACCTGACATAGGGCAGTGGGAGGGACAGGACGTCCCCTTGGTAAGACCTTTTTCCTGCTTTGTCAAAGGAGGCATCCCGAGCTCCCGAAGATACCTACCTACCTACCTTCAACAAGGGTGCTTGATAATGAGCCAAGAAATAATGGCATTGCACTGTCAACCGCTCTTCTGGAAGATGCAATACCGAGAGAAGCTCGTCCAATCGCTGGTAATCACGGTCTCGTGCCTTGACACATTTTGGTGCCGTGGCCATTAACTGTAGGGCAAGTCTCCTTCAATCACGTAGGTAGAACTGTAGAGGCTCCTGCTGAACAGACCTACGTTGCGGAGGGACGGAGGTAACCTCCAGCCCATCAGCCTGTTCATAGACCTTTCGCCAAAACACGGGGTTTCGCAACAAATCCCAAATTACAAAACATCGCGGCTTCCATCAATTTGGATTGCTGTCCGGTCCACGCTCTAGTGATGGCACATACGGCAACTTATTGCTGTGCTTCTTGCATATCGCTCAGAATTCTTGTATCATTCCCGCGGGCACTAGCCCAGGTGCTTAGCATGTTCGTCTTGTAACCAAAGATCTGTGCCATGTAAGCACATATTGACCACAACCTCCTTTGTACAATGTGACACATCATACACCACATCAAGTTCTGAATCAAAGATCTGGAAGTAGTCCGCTAGAGGAGTGGGAAAGAAACTCAAGGGCCGCTCTGGTTGAGGATTGTATCCAAAGAGTTTCCAGTCTTCCCCGGGCACCGAACACACACAAGCATTGGGATGTCCCGGTTGCTCCAATGTAAGTAGCTCTCCCAAACAACCCCAATCGGGGTAATGTACAATGCCGTGACGATGTCCATCCGGGTTGCCATCCCTTGCTGCCCTTAAGACTTCTACGAGTCCCAACGGTCTATGTGTAGGTGCAACTGATTGGGATTCTCCTTCCCAATGCACTGCCAAACCCGCAGTATCGAATCCAAACGGTGGGGCTGGCGCGTAAAAGGCAAGATTAGGCAAACGCTCACACAACCGAGTAGCTCATACGCATCAACCTTCGCCCTGTCAAAAAACGCACCAGGTAACGTGGGTAATCAGCAGGTAGATGCAATCTGTCTCGGTTCGCTAAATGTAGGTACAAAGCGACAGCTCGCCATGAATCAAGCTGCACCTTTCTTGTCGACAAATGTACCCCATCTACGTTGTTCACCACTTCCTCCTTCAGCTTGGTGACTCTACCGCGGTACGCACCAATGCTCTTCTCCTTGCAAATATTAATAAACGTTGCCCATGTCACTTTTGCTGTACCATGGACAACACATTCTCCACTACTTTCTCCGACGGCGGATTGCGTGGTGCGCTTGGTCGTGTGACAATCTGGGGTTTAAATTTTTTTTCTTGATTTGATGCTTGGGGGTTCCTTCGGATTTGAGTCTCAAGACATACTGACAGCTTGCGAGGTCAACAAAAAAGGTGTTGAAGCAATCAACGACACCAAGGATTGGGATCAAGACTCAATGCGTGCTGTACTACAACGCTTCAGGCTTTCGCATACGA
Source organism: Eutreptiella sp. 'Long Island Sound 2002' (assembly GCA_964036045.1). NCBI lineage: Eukaryota > Euglenozoa > Euglenophyceae > Eutreptiales > Eutreptiaceae > Eutreptiella > Eutreptiella sp. 'Long Island Sound 2002'. The sequence continues at coordinate 105,371,693 of OZ038380.1, forward strand.
AGAGCAGCAAGGTTGCTTGACAACCTTGTATGTGAGGTGACGGCCCAGGCTACCTTCGATTTGCACAGGTTTCCTATCCAAGGCATGTACTTGAGCAGACTATAAGGCATCCCGGGAAGGGTCTCTTGGACGGTATTGGGCAGAGAAAAGAGGAGGGATCACAGTCCTTTGTAGCGCATCGTTGCAATTCGGAGACCCAGCATTTGCATTGCGAACAGCATATGATGCACCACGGGAGGTACTGTCGCACAAATTGTGTTCTGTTGACATTGCGGACCCCTTGCTCATTGTCTGAGTGTCTATATCCGTTCGAAAGCTTTCGCTCAGGTCACTGGGCTCTTTTGCATGTGCCTCGTCTGCTTTGCTCTTGAGTCGTGGTAACCAGAGCCTCTGTTGATGCAGAGACGGTAGAGAATCCAAGACGGTTTGGTGTTGCTGTGCTTTGTGTACACATATGCCCCAAAATGGCTCCATGACAAGAAGTTTGTGATTGTCCATTGCATGCATGCATACACTTGTGTGCAGAAAATATTTAGTTCCACGCCCCTGTATTTGTGATGAGTGCTTTGCCAAAAGTTGTATCAGCCCTAGTGCATTCAACCCATCAGAAAAACTGTAGGAATTCTGATTTTGTCCGGCTTCTTCCAATAAAAGCGGTGGTACATGAACTCAATGGTCAGTGTGAAATGCTGCAGTTGTTGTTGCCCAGCCCCTGCACAACCTCCTACTGCATCCTTCCTCATCCTCCTCTCTCCCCTAGATTTTTCAGGTGGTAGATGCCGAGGTTCAGCCACCATGTCGTGCCCCCCAAGTGCCGGTGGAGCCCCGGGCACTACGGGCCAGGCCAGAGCCCCCGGCAAAGCTCGATGAGGCCTTCGTGTAGAGCGAGATCCATACACTATTTTGAGTGTGGTAGACTCAGAAAAACGTGTTTTGCAAGGTTTTGGAGCATTTGTTCGAGTGTTTGGAGCCGCCTTCACCGAAAAACCGTTCTTATTCCCGAATACAAACATGTATGGTTTGAGCTATACAAAAGCTGCTATTCGCAACTAGGTGGTGAATGTCATATTTCTCGGATAGTGCCGATTTTAGATGGAATCAAGCCTGCATTGTCGATCTAGGGGCTGGAAAATTTCCAATTACGAGGGTGGAGTCGGGGGCTAACTCCGGAAAATATGCTCTTTATGGTATAATTTGACAAAAAAAGTAGTATTTCTGACTGTAGCTGGTTTTGAGATTTTTGGACCCGACAAAATCCTAGGTGGTGTACACCGACCACAAGTCTTTGGATAGTGGGTACAAAGATGATCGTTGTATCCTCTCAGGGCCTTCCCGAAGGCGTGGCCAGTGGCTTAATTTTTTGAGCCATTACCACATGGAAGTTGTGTAGAAACCTTGCAAGGAGAACATCATTGCCCATGGCTTGTCCCGGTTCGCCTATTTGGCCGGATTGGCAGATGACACCGGCAGTGATGCCGATCAAAGGGGGGTTATGAGGCAGGAACCTGATCGCAAGGCAAGAGAAGAAACAATTTTGGCCCAGCCGGCTAGAGACAGGCAAGTCCAGTCGGATTCAGGACTTTTCAATGCCATCAGTGCCCAGGGGGCTGTCTTGACTCTCCACTGGCTTCGATATGCCACGCTGCAAGTTCTTATTGCCCATCAAACTTGGGTACAACGTTGCATCTCCATTCTACAATGCTTCCAGGATAGTTCTCAGGACATTCAGGACAGACAGGGCAGAGAGATAAATGCGCTTGCTGCATCTGTGGCTTCTGTTAAGGCATGTGCAGCTAATTGTTCCACTGAGACTATTTCTTGCTATGCAGTTGTGATGTCCCACAGGCGCTTGCCTTCTCTTCGCGTTACTTGGAGGGTCTCCCGCGGGCGTCTGAGGACATACGGGTGGTCCTGGGGTGCGGGGAGCTCGCGGGGGTGGACTCTGTGGGGGTGGAGCGCATGGGCCAGCATGGCTTCCCATGCGGCCTGTGGCATCCACCTCCCCGCCGGCCGGTGTACCAGGCCCTCGAGGGGGGGCTCTGCCCGGGCCTCTTTCGCAGCTCCCAGAGCTGTGTGTGGGTCCAGGGCTGGCACAACTGTCCATGGGCGGGGCCGTGGCCTTGGGCGGAAGAGTGGGCGTGGGTGGGTGTGGTGGGGTCGTTTGGGACTGGTGGCGGTGGTGGGCCTGGCAGAGTCACCATAGTCCTGTGCAATGGGGGTGCGTGGGGAGCAAGGGCGTGGGCGGATGTGGACAAGTGAGTACGCGCACACTGTCTCTGCCTCGGAGTTGGGTTGGGATTCGCGGTGGCGGCGGTAGCAGGGCATCTGCTGGATGTGGGCTGACACCGAGGGTTGGTAGGAGCGCAGGGACGCTGCTGGTGGACCCTGGCGCCGTTCTGGTCTGGTCGGGGGTGGTCTGCGGGCCTGGGGTGCGGGCTTAGAGGGACTGCGGGACGAGGTGCGTTGCGCCACGGCCGCGGCGCGCTCCGCAATGAAGGTGGTGGCGGCGGCGTCAGTGACGGTCGGTGGGCGCCGTGCTGGGCGCTGCTGCTGCCGGGTCTGGGATGGCTGGGGCAGGAGGTTGGGGAGGATGTCCTCGGGGGGTTGGGCTCGCGCTGTCGTTGTGGTGCCGGGCTCCGGCTTGGGCTTGAATTTGGCAGCGGGCTGAGGCTGTGGTGCACCCACGGGTTTGGGTGGCTTTTTGGCGGCTGTCTTGGGTTTTGGCCGGGCTGCGGGCGCCGCTTTCCCTGGGGTGTGGGTTCTGGCGGCGGCGAGGGTGGTGTGCTGGACGAGGACGTGGTGCTGCTGACGGATGGGTTGGTTGTGGTGGTGGAGGTTGTGGAGTCAGAGGCAGAGAAGAGGTCTGTGGGAGACAGCGGGGGCCCCTCGACGGCGGGGGCAGGCGTAGGATGCTGGGTCCTGTGAGTAATGAGGACGGGGGTGCGGGTAGGGGCATCAAGTGTGTGCACGCGCTTTTCCTGGTGTCCTGCGTGCGTGCCGGTGCTGGTGCTGTGGGTCGTGTCCTGTGTACGCGGCGGCGTGGTGGCGTTGTCTCGGCTGTGCAAGTAAGTGGGTTATCAGGGGGGGGTCCGCGTCAGCTCCAGGATGTGTGGGTGCGTTTGCGGGAGGTAGTTGGGGTTGCTGAAGAAGCATCGCTGGATGCCGGGCATGTCCTCCTCCGTGAGGTGGGGGTAGGTTTCGGGGGGGTTGTCTGGGCCCGGCCACAGCAGCGCCATCAGGCGGACTGCCACCATGTACGGGCAGAGCAGTAGGGTGGTGGGGGGTGGGTCCCATGCGGTTCGGGGGGGCCTCCCTCTGCTCGGGGCGCAGTTTGACCTTCCACATCCACCGGTCCGTGGGGATCTCCAGGTCTGTTTGGTCCACTTGGCAAGGCAATACATCACCTTGCCAAGGACCTTGTTGCGGCTGCGGATGGAGAGCAGCATGTCCAGGGACCTGCGCTCCCACGTGCTCCAGATGTGTGGGTCGTCAGGCTCATCCTCCCTGGTGTACATGTCGTGGCCCGGGTTGCGCGGGGAGGGGGGGGCGCAGTCGGCTGGGAGAAGGGAGTCGGTGCCGTGTAGCACCCAGGTGCCAGTTCGTGCGTGGTAGTGGGTGGCCGAGAGGGTGTAGTGTATGTTGTACATGAGGGTCATGTACGTGAAGGGGGCTGGCTGCTGGTTGCTGGGGACGGGGACGTCTCCCGGGACCTGGTCTCTGAACTGGCTCTGGGACGCCATCCAGTGGACCCATGTCTCGGTTTCCCACGCCTTGGTGTCGCTGGGGGTGGCGCAGGGTGGGTGTCGGGCCATGTTGGGCTCGTGGTAGCAGGTGCGGCCCTTTGCAACCACCCGCCCCATCGACGGGTGTCCGACAAGGTGTTGCCCCCAGTCGATGGCGGGCACCGGGATTAGGCTCCCCGTCGGGGGCGGGTTCTCGCCGTCAGCAGTGGCAAGCGGGGGGCAGTCGTGTCGGGCGACGTGGAGGAAGGCGTCGAAGAGGAAGTCTCGGATGTCCTCTTCGAGCACCCCACCACAACCAGCGGCCCCCCCACCTGCACCCCATGCCAGCAAGCACGATCCACCAGCAGCCATCTTCCACCCGTACCTCGACACCGCGGCCAGTCAGGGACTGCAAGAAACGCACAGCACGCACATGCAACACCCACACGAGCCAGCGGGATTCCCAGACGCCCGTCAAGCACAGCACCCAGCCCCGCCCCCCCCGCCACTAGCAGTGCCGCCCCCACACCATCCCCCCCCGGCCCCCCCCCAAGACCACGCCAGTGACACATCACGCGGAGACCCCTACCAACCCCCGCCACCCCTAGCCCCTGCCGACACACACCACCGTGATTGCCCCTCCCGCGGCCACCAAGGGAAACCCTATCACCAGACACCAGACGCGACAACGACTACCAACCCTCCCAACCCACACCACCACCCCCAGCACACCCTGCACCAACAACTGCCGCACGGGCCGAGCCCTACGCCCTACACGGGCCTGCAGCGGTACGGCAGCACCTCTTTGGGCTCAGAGACTAGCAGGTACTACGCCTCCACACCTCCGGCTCCTCCCAAGGCATCCGGGCGGCGACCCTGGTCCCTGCTTGTAGGCACTGGTGCCGTTGGTGCGCTTGTGTTGCCCCCTCACGGGTCCATAGGGGCGTACGGTGGCCCGAATGTTGTGAGCTTGTGCAGTCGGGGTGGTAGGTGGTGCTTGACCGTGTGGTGGTAGTGGTGAAGGTGTGTTGGCTGTGTGTGGTACCATGGCGCTGGTGGGTACGGTGGTGAGGGTTTGTGCTGCTGGTGGCTGTGCCCGTGGTACACGTGATAGTGTGGTGGGGTGTGGTGCGCCGCGTGCGGTGGGTTGCCTGTGGGGGCCGGCTGCGCTGGGGCGTGGTGGTGATGCAGCTGGTGGGGGTCGCTGTAGTATTGGGGCATCGGGGGGTAGGGGTCGCTTGGAGCGGGGGCTTGGTGATAGTGTTGGTGATGCCATGTTCCCTGGCCCTGCGTGTTTGGTGGTCCTGGTATGGCGTGGATGTGTGCGGGCGGTTGTCCTTGGCCGGGCCGCCGGGTTAGGGTGCTGTGGTAGGGTGGCGGGGCCGGGCGCTGTTGAAGGTGGTGCTGTTGGTGTGCCCTTGGGGTCTGGGAGTTGGCTGGTGCGGCGTGGCTGGGCCTGGGTCCCGGCCGGGGTGCTTCGCGTTGTTGGCGGGCGCGCTTGCGGACGCCCGGACCCGTCTTGGTCTTCTTGGCCCTCGGTTGTCGGGGGAGGGTCATCCGCCCCGTCCCCGCGGGGGTGACAGCGAGCGGGCAGGCCAGCGATGCGCCTCTGTGAGGCACGCCGCGCGGCCCTCGACGTAGTCGCACTGGTCGAGGGGGCCCATCCGTGCGGCGGTCGTATCGCTGGGGGCGGCCAGGTGGGCGTTAAGAAAGGACGTCAAGCTCTCCTAGAGCCTGAGCTGTGTGGGGTGGGGGGTTTGTGCCGGGTGGAGGAGTGCGCTGAGTGGGTATGGTGTTCCTTTCTGTTGGCCGAGGGCGGTGTTGAACCGGTGGGAAGTGATTCGGGACTAGCCGGCTATCTCCTCTGGTGGCATCTCCGCCCACGTTTCCAGCGCCAGAGGCTGCTGCTCGGCGAGCCGGGGGCTGTAAGTCTGTGCGAGAAGGATGTGGCGGGCTGCCAAGTTCAAGCCGCCCCTGCTGTGGCGCCGGGGCGGGCTGTAGGGGGTCAGGGGTGTGCCTCCCGTGGACATTACTATGGTTCAAGCATGGTCCGCTGCGTCTGGTATGCAGTGTTCTCCCAGGTGGTCCCAGAGGGCGTCCGTGAATGGCCTGAGGAAGCTGGGTTGGCTGCCGGGGGGGGGGGGCGCGGCTGGGGCTGCAGGCGCCGCGCGGTGCTGGAGGTTGAGGTCCCCGCAGTGGGGGCAGTGGGTGAGGCGGTGTGCGGCTTCTAGGCAGACCCAGTGGTCTCGGTTACAGGGTAGGGCTGTCTGTGGGAGCCGTTGGCGCACACAGAGGGGGCAGGCGGTGGCTGGTGGTTGGCAGTACCTGCGGACGGACTGTGGTGTGGGGGCATGGGGGCTTGTGGCGCGCGCACGCTGGCGGGTGTGTGTGCGGTGTCTGTGGTGCTCGTGCGCCATGCCGGTGTCCGGGGGTCCGGTGCTGGTGGTATGTGGGGGGTAGCTTCTCACCGTTGGTAGAACAGGAGTTTGAGGAGGTGGGCCTAGTCCGTCAGGGGCAGGGTGGCTGCGTGCTGCAGGTATTTGTGGGTGCGGTAGGTGAGCTGTTCTGCGGTCTTGGCAACGGCCGTCCGTTGCATGTGCGCTGCCGTGGCCTAGGGTCGTCCGCGTAGGTGCGTAGCAGGATGTAGACGGCAGTGGTAACAAGCCCCCTGCGGACCGCCTCGAGTATCTCAGTCTGTTTGACGAGGGTGGCGAGCTGTTGGGTTGTCGGGGACCGTCTTGGCCATGCGGCCTGCTGTGCGATGGTGCGGGTTGGGTTCCAGTCTGTGAGGATGTCGAGTCCTCGGTACAGGGGGCACATCTTGAAATGGTCCCAGGTTTCTTCTTCTGCGTTGCCACAGATGCATTTGGTGTACCCTGCGAGGACGTGGATTGAGCGGCGTGCGTACCATCAGTAGTATCATGTGAGCAGAAGAAGCTGCTCGAGAGTTTTGTAGGTGTGCCGGGAGGCAATCTGGGCGTAAGGCTGAGTAGCAGAGGGGGGTACGGACGGAGTCTTCGAGGCGTTGTAGGACTTTGGTCTTCGCTGGGTGGCCCAGCCTGGGGGCCGGCATACGGATTGTCGTGGGGTAGTGGTACTGCTTGTCTCGATCCGTGTACGACGTGTCCTCTGGTATCCAGTAGGGGGGCTGTGTGGTCGAGGGTATCGGGGGTAGGTGCTGCTGGAGGTTGTGTTTTGGGGGGTCTAGTCGCACGTGTTTGAGCCCTTGGGTGTGGTTGGTGTTCTGGTGTTTCGCATGCATGTCCGCAAGTCCGTTACTGTATGTGTAGCGGTGAGACTCCTGATTGACGATGTGCAGGGCGTCCTGGGGGTGCATGCCTCTGAAGGCCATCCACAGCCCCAAGGCCTGTGTGGTGAGGACAGATTCGAGCGCCCTCTGAAGGGGTAGGTCCGCCAGGCGCTTGGTGGGATGGATGTCGACCGTAGCGTCCACGACTATCGGGATGTTATGGAACCGGATTGTTGTGGGTGGTGGTGTTGCGGAGATGGCGTCCGCGGGGGTGCGCAGCTCGTTGATTGAGGACACCCTGAAGATGGTGGCCCCGCGGTGGTGCTTTGCTTGGGGGCTGTCTGCGCGCCAGCTGATGCGCGCGGCGGCACAACCGACTGTGGGGGTGCGTTGCTGGGTGCGGGATGCGTCAGTGAAGTAGATGATGTCGGCGTCGCTGGCTACTTGTAGGCAGGCAATTGCTGGGGGGGTGATAGATGTAGACGGGGTTCCCTTGGGCGGTTCTGGTGTTGGTTTGCGTGTGTTGCAGTAGCAGCGTCACATAGACGCGTATCCCCTGGGTAATGATGGCCTGGGCCCGTGGTGTGAGGCGGGGGAGGCCCTTGTCAGGGCGCCCCTGAATGATGTACGCGTACATCAGGTGGAAGAGGTATCCTGTATTGGGGTGGAACCGCTGGCACATGATGGTCTGTGGCTGTTCCTTGTCTTCTTTGTTGCCGCAAAGGGTGGGGCATTTGTGTTGTAGGGGGCGCACGGGTGCTCTCTTTTTAGGCATGGCGGTCCCCCGCCCAAGAACACACAAACCTGCTCAATTGCGAGGTTCCTCGAAGGACAGCCGCTATTTACAGCAAAACAGGGAAGTATTCAGGCATAAGGTGTCGATGACACTCTCCAAAAAGAAACCATAGGCTTAGGCCCGATCTGCTGAGTTGCTGTGGGGCTCCTACAAATGCATTTGTGTGGATAAAATCACTGAAGATGTTTCAGTGAAAAAGTAAGTTGTGCTGAGGTGAAAGGAAAAGAGGGAAACCTAAGATGTAATGGGATTGACTAGTTCTCTGCTGACTGAATGGTTCTGATTGGTGGACAAAAAAAAGGAGGTTGATGTTGAAAAAGGGTTTGACAGGACAACATTGGGCCAATACACAGGCAGTGCACCAGAGCAGACATGCATGGGATCAATGGACCAAGAAAAACAGACAGAGTTATTCAGGTCCCTGAGTTCTCTCTTGCTGCAATTTATCCAAGTGCTTTCCCAATCTGTATTTGAATGTCCTTACCAGTAAGTTGGCCATGTCCGCCGAGTATGGGTGACGAACAGGGGCGAATGTGGTGGTAGTCCAGTCCCATGATGCTTGTAAGACGTCGACATATTCTTCGGCTGATTGCAGTGTCCTTTCCAGTTGCTTGAGAAGTGAGGGATCTTTTAATTGGAAGTCTGATAGTGTGACCTGAGGTGGAGAGGTCGATAGAGTAGAAGAGCTCTGCAGGTGTGGTAATGCATCGGACAGAGAATCACTGTCGGTTTCTTCAGAGGAGTGTGTATCCGTATCCTCCTCAGGGCTTTGAAGTGATAAGCTTTCGTCGGCAGAGTTTTCTTTCGGCGCGTTCTCTTCAGGGACCTTGTGTGATGAGTGTTCCTCGCCGGAGTCGGCGTGCAACGTATGCGTATCTGAGGAGTGTTCTTCCATGTAGTCGGACTCGTCGTGCGCTGCGAGAGATTCTTGGTCGCTCTTATCGTTGTAGATCCGAACTTCGGGCAGTGCATTGAACTCTAGATCGTTGCCTTCATCGAAACCTGTCGCGTGTGATGATTGAGCCGTGTTGTCCGCAAGTTGGGCTAGTGCGGGGTTGTCTGTTTGCAGCTTTGGGGCTTTCCTGAGGGATTCTTGACTTTTAGAGTGAATGGTGAGTGGGTTTTCTGAAACAGTACGCAGAAGCACCTAAAAGTCGGGCGCACGGATGCTTCATGAAGTCCCGTGCAGTGTGGGTCGCAGCGGTCGTACACTATAGCCACGCTTTCTGGGTCTGCCCGCTCGCTAGTGAATATCCATGCCGCCGCGGGCGTTCAAGTCCAGGCCACGTGGGCCGGGTGGCCTGGGGGTACCGTGTGAAACCAGGGAGAGAGCCATGCCTGCTGCTCAGCGGTGGCCGCGGCGGTGGTGTGTGATAGTTGGTGGAGATGAGGTGCAGCAGGGGCCATGGAGTGTCGAGGGCTGCCGGGCCGCAGTGCAAGCACGTGCGTCGTATGCCTTGGTCATTGTGTCTGACTGGTGGCACATCAAGCTCCGGGAAGTTGTGTTTGGGGATGGACCAGGGGGGATGGTGCCGTTGGACAGTGCAGGTAGCGTGTTTGTGGCCGTTGGGTGCTAGCAGCGAGATGGAGGGTGGTGTCCAGCCTTCGTGCCGCCGTTGTTGGGGGTCTCGTGCTCATTCTGGCGGGGTCAGGAATGCTGGTGTTGGAAGGTCTGGTACGCCGTGTCGATATCCTTGGGTCCCGGCATCGTGAGCCCTGCCTTCGTAGCGCATGCGCGGAGGTATGTTTCCAAGATGCGGCGTGCTGGCCATTGCGGGTCGGAGAGGAACGGTCGGTAGGGGGCTCCGCACCGGAGCATGACCCTCATGTGTGTGTAGGTGATGTACACTATTGTGATGGTGGCCCCCACGAGGCGTAGGATGCCCACCTCGCCTGCCGGGTGTCAGTGAAGGTCCCCGTGCCTGGCCACGAGTGGCCCCTGCTGATCGAAATGGTCGTTCGTCAGGATGGCGTGTGTGTGGTGCGGTAGAAGAAGTTGTAGCTGGGCCCAAATGGTGGTGCCCACGGAGGTGAAAACACCGTGCTGTGCCAGTATCCACCGAGGGCAGGCGGTACGTGCCGTTTGCGCTCCTTTAATACGTATGGCTGTCAGCTAAAGAATGGCGGACACCTGTTCGGTGGGCGTTGGTAGCCCTGCGTTTGCTGGGTCGCGGTGGCGGGCGGCCGTAGTCAGGAGGTTGTCGACCGCAAAGTTGATGAGGGGGGAACGTAGCGGGTAGGGCGCGTATCCCGGGTATACCCATGTCAGCTCGAATGTCAGCAGGAGGGTGACTAGGAAGTAGAGAAAGGGGCCCTCTGCGCCACCCTGGGGGACCCCTCTGTCTGTGCGGGTCCGGGGGGTAAGGCCTGCGGCTGTGATGACGGCGTAGAGCAGGGTCTCGATGGACCCGGTCATGAAGGACAGGAATGGGAGGCCCATGGCGTCCCATACCCCTGTGAGGAGCCGGCGCGGGGCGTGGGGGAGGGGGCCTTGATCATCTCGTAGGGGTTCATTTCCAGCGCGGTGTCCTGGAGGAAGATGGCCTCTTGGGGGGAACTGCCGGCCATGGCCCCCCACATGCTGGGGGGCACGTTGGCGAAGACAGCCGGCGCGATGCGGCCCGGGATGAGCGTCCAGACCAGCTTGACTTCCGTGGTGGCGCAGACTATGGGCCGCCAGTTTCCCGGCTGCGCCCAGTCCCCCTTCTTGTAGAGGGCACGGACCAGGTTGCCCCACTCAGGGGGGATTGGTTTGGTGCCCGTGACGATATCTCACAGACAGGCTGCCAGGCAGCGCTTGACGGGCAGGATGAGGCGTTGGTACGCTTCGGTCAGTAGTCCGTCGACGCCGGGCACGACCCCCTTTTTTAGGCGGTGTAGGGCGCGTTGAAGTTCTGGGATGCTGAAGGGGTTGTGTTTGAAGGCGGGCCGCTGTGTCTGGTTGAAGACCTTGGGCACATGTTCGCTGATGGCGATGCTGGTATAGCAGTCTGAGCTCGGGGAGGGCGTCCCCTTGCTGTGCCTGCAGGCTGCCATTCCTTGAGCTCGTGAGGAACGCGTGGAGGTGGGTGTCTCGGCCCCGTGCCTCCGGTGTGCTGGGTTGAAGCACAGTGGCGAGTTCCTCTTTTGCAGTCCAAATGTCATGGACGAGCTGTTGGGGTGTGAGGTCCAGTGGTGCTCCAGTGTGGCTGTTGCGCTCCATGTCGCATGCTTGTGCCACCTGGCGCATGGCCGTGGTGAGTGTTGGCGCATTAGGGCGACGCAGGATGGTGTGTAGGGCCCTGTTACACCTGTGCCAGGCGCCGTGGTCGTTCTCGGGCGGGTACCGCTGCGTGGATGAAAGGATGTTGTCAGGCTGCGGGTGGCGGTAGGTTGGGGATGATGAGGTGGAACTCCAGGGATCGGTGGCCCGTGTCCGCGGGCGGGAGGTCCCCGTAGGTTGCCTCTTGGACAGGTACCCTGTCTGCATCCGCGTAACACGTGTCGATGCGGGAGGGGTGGGTGCCGGCCTGGTTGGGGTAGTCGGAGCGTGTGCCGGTGAGTCCTGCTGTGAGGTCGGTGAGGTAGGTAGGTAGGTAGGTCATTTCGGGACTGGGGTTGCCCCTAAGGGGGGTCTTACCAAGGAGCTTTTGGTCACCCACCCTCACTGCACCTGCCCCCACAAAGCGGCTCTGCCACATGGGGGAAGGGCGCGGTCACCGCGAGCGGGACCCCACAGCGGGTTTTGCCCAGATAGGTAACCCATGTTTGACCGAAGTCTCACAGTCCTCTCCTTCAGGCTGATGACACGTGGGGGGGGTCCCATCACACATCCTCATCAACCTCCAGATTCTGAGGCCCAGGGGCCCGGAGCCAGGCAAGAGGCCCTGTCCTGCAGGCATTCCCACCTGAGTTGGTTTTCAGTAGGCGACTTGAAGAAGCACGGGCTACGGGACTCGCATGCCGTCGCGCACACTCACGCCTCCTGACTCGGTTGAGCTTGCGCTCTCCCGGGAGGGCGGGGGTTCAAAGCAGGTCATTGTGGTTGGTTGGTTGGACGTTTAATTGTTCGGTGCAGTTTGTTAATGTTGGTTGGTCGGCTGCTTGATGGTACAGTCACCAAGTTCTGTGTTGCTCTCGGGTATGGTCGTCGTCGGGCGTGGCGCCGTTCGCGTTTCGACCCGTGCACGCCTGGCTGGTTTGATGTTGGCAGGCTTGCGTCTGGTCTGTTTACCGTCAGGCTGGCCCTCCCCCGGCCGCTCCAGAGGACGGGTGGCCAGGGGAGGGACAGCGCCTGACACCAGACGCCCCTCTAAACGGTGGCAGGCCACCCCCCCCGGGGGACGACCTTCCGCCACCCCCACAGCGAGTAATGCCGGCCCGCAAGGGCGCACGCTGTGGGGCCTTCGCTGGGTCCCCACGCCCGCACCGCACCCGGGACACGCGAGTTGCGCCCCCCGGCACAGGAACGCCACGGACCCGCCCCACGGGGGGCGCACAGCCCCAAGCCAGGGAGGGGGGAACCGGGACCTGACCCCCCCCCCTAAGAACACCAGACGGAGATGGTTGAACAAGACCTACTATATGCCTACCAAGGGTTGAAGGATACTACCAATGGCAAAGAGTCGGTGGAGGATCACCTCCCGGCGTCTATTACGCAGAAGACAAGCAACTTATACTCTAACGAGGACATGAAGGGGATAAGATCAGGCTATTGGACCCGCGGGTGCAGAAGCTTATAAGGACCTATCTTGGGGTGTTCGGGGAACTACCACCCCCAGCTTCATGTGACAAGCTGGTAGGGATGGACCTCAAGCTGAAACCTGAGTTCGTGGGTCACAGGACCCGGGGGAGACCCTATCCGGCTTCTAAAGAGCAGGCCAACGAGATTGAGCGACAGATACAAGAATGTATCGACGCTGGCCTAGTCCTGGCGTACAAGGACGGGGACTACCCCCAACACTGCAGCCCCTGTCCCCTGGTGGCTAAGCCTGGGTCTACAGTCAAACGGCTGGTAGTAGACCATGGAGAGCTGAACAAGAAGACATTGAACCACTCAGGGTCCATTCCTAACATGGAGTCCACCCTTGAGAAGATAGGCTCCTGTCGCTACAAAACCAAGATGGACAGGAGAAGTGGATTTTGGCAGGTGGACCTGACGCCCAGTGCCCAGGAGCTACTCGCCTTCATCACCCCTCAGGGGAGGGTGTTCAAATGGAGGGTCATGCCCTTTTGGCGTGGCCAACGCACCCGCTCTGTTGCAAGAGCTGATGAACAAGATCCTGTCCATCCTACGGCGGCGACCCGAGGTGCAAGAACTCATATCCTGTCGGGCCCAGATGGAAGCGCACATCGACGCTGTATGCCTCGGGACCAATACCCAGGAGAATCACCTAATCCTCTTGGGTGAGTTCTTTGCGGTCCGCCAGGAGAACCACACACAACTCAAGCTGGAGAAGTGTGAGTTCATGCAGGAGACCATGCAGTACGTGGGGTTTGACGTTGGCTATGGCTGGTGGACCCCAGCAGTCTCTAAGGCCAAACCCCTGATGGACGCTAAGGTACGACATGAAGACCCCAAGAAAGGACTCCATGAAGTACGCAGTTTCATCCGGGCGTGCAAAAACTTCACCTACACCAGCGCCATTCTGACGGACCTGATCAAGAAGAGTACTACTTAGCGCTGGGGTCCACAGGAGCAACAAGCGTTTGACGAGCTCAAAGACAAGGTGGCCAACGCCAAGTGCTTGGGCGTGCCTAGAACACAAGATGAGATTATCCTGGTGACCGACGCCAGCAATGTGGGCGGTGGTGGAACGTTGTTCCAGTCGCAACCACTAGAGAAGAAGGAGTTCGACTCGGCTCTTTCCCAATGTGGGACTGAAGGTCTCAACCGAGATGGAACTCTGAAGCACAGCTAACCTGACGACAAGTGGGTCCTAGTACCCCTGGGCCACTGGAACTGGAAATGGAACCAGGCCAGAGGGAACTACTGCACCTATGAGCAGGAGTTGCTCACGGGTATGCTGGTGCTATCCTCTCAGGCACGACTGTTGGCAAGTAACCCTGTGGTCTGGCTCTGCGACCAAAAGGCGGTCCGCACTTTCCAGAAGGGTCCTCCACCTGAGAAGGCCAAGCTACAGCGCTGGTGGACCTACCTCAGCCAACTACGGCTGACGGTACACCATATCCAGGGAGTGAAGAACGAGTCTGCAGTCTATATTAGCCGCAACAACTTCAGAGCCCTGATTGGTGCCCGGTCTGAAGCGCTGACTAAGGAGGCGTTCAGCCGAATGGACGTTGCCTTGGACCTCAACATGACCATGATACGCCCCCTAGATGGACTCCAACAAGCGGAATACCTGAAGGAGTTTGGGGCGCCTGGCGAAACGCCTTGAACCCCTCCTGGTCAACCAAGAGCAGTGGAAGAGGGACAAGAGCTACCTCTGGGACGAGGTCCGCATCGTGGTACCCAGTGACAGAGTCCCAGCGCTGCTGAAGTGGTCCCATGAGTCCAGCAGTCATGTGGGTGCTGACCGTACCCTGAGGCTACTCAAGCAGTGGTTCCACACTACGTGGACTGATGACCAACTGCGGAAGACCCTCCAGCCTATCGTAGACAAGTGCCCGTGTAGGTCCTGCAAACCAGGGGATATCAGGGACAGGGGTCTCTACTCGACCCTGCCCATCCCCCACTGTGCTAACAGTGTTCTCTACGTGGACTACACGGAGATTCCGAAGTTTTGGGGCCACGACTTTGCCCTCGTGGTGACCTGTGGGTTGACCAGGTTTACCAGGGTGTTCCCATGTACCAAGCACATTACCGCAGAGGAGACCATCAAGATACTCCTGGAGAAGTGCTTTTGTGTCTACGGGGCTCCCAAGGAGATGAACTTCGATGAAGACGTACGAGTACGCTCCGATACCGGCTGGTACAAAAGGGTCCTGAGATCCCTCAATGTCCAGGTGTCTACGGGGATCCCCTACTCTCACACGAGCAACCCCCTATGTGAAGGACAGATTCGTGTCCTCCAGGAGAACATAAGAGTATGGTGCAAAGCTGAACGCACCAGAGACTTCGCGAGACTACTCTGCGTTATATCTTTGATGATGAACTCCCGAGAGACTGGGTGCTGGTGCACGACAGCCGACTATCCGCCTGGCCACGCTCTACCAGCGATGACCCCTACTTTGGGCCCTACAAGATTCTATCTGTAAATGGACACTGTATCACAATGCGGTGTTCTCCCCGTCTAGGGGGGACCCTCGTGTGCGCTGCTCAACACCTGAAGGGTTACTATGATCCTGAAGACCTATGTGGGGAGGGGTGGAACTGAATGACGAGGAGATCGCCGCCCTAGACCTACAGGGGGCTGCCAGCCCTATGGAAGTTGAAGGGGACCTCCCCGACATGAACGCCGAGGAGATGGCTAAGGAGGGCCTTACCTGGTGAAGTCTGTCCTACGCCACCGCTATCGCTAGGGTTGGCGCTTCCTTACCCTCTGGGAAGGGTTTCAAGTCGAAGAGGCCACCTGGGAGCCCTTCTCAGCGTTTGTTCTACCTGAGGGACGCCTAAACTCAGTTCTGGTGGACTACTTGTCCCAGAACATCCTTGGGGAGTTGCTGAGGCTCGCTGAGACGCGTGCTTCCAAGACTAAAGTTAGGGACTGAACCTTAAGCTTACCTCCTCAAGCGTATGTGTGAGTGTGCTATTCCTAAGGTCCTGAGAGCAAGCCGCAGAAATGGTATCCTAATTATACCGAAGTCTGCACGCTTGCCAACCCTGGCGGATGTCTTACCGGTGCCACGGGGTACGCCCCGGGTCTCCCCGCCCCTAAGCGCCCAGTTTCTGTGCTGGCGCAAAAACCTTGGGGAAACACCCGGCATACTAATCCAGGTATTTTGGTTCCTACCTACCTGCCTACTACAGGAAAGGGGTGGCGCAAAGCTGTAAAGGCATGAAGACGCCTGTTTGCTACAATGGGGAAAATTGTTGCCTAACAACTGCCACTGCCCACCAACCCCGCTAAAATTACAGGAAACGGGTGGGACAGTGACACACGCACTACAGGTCCTACACGCCCTACAGTGGCACCATCCTGGTGGGCGAGCACTTCCTCAACTGGCTCAAGCCCCCACTCAGGACTTCCACTCCTACACGCACGCTCTACTGGGTGTTGTTGAGGACGAGGTCACGAGCCCTAATGGCTCACCTGTGAGATCGCAAGAGTGAACAGAGCTACTAAGCATCTGTCGCCTAACAGGGACGCCACAACGCGTTTCCCTGCTAGGGCTCTGAGGGAAGAAGTGCTCTTTTGGCGTGCACAGCGTGATTGTTGAGGAGGTCGGACTGCGCTTGCCACTCCTGGCTGAATCGCAGTTTGTTTTTTTTGTGATCAGCGCCGCATAGTTTAGCACGGCAGGAGACTGCACCAATTCACCCTGACCTTCCCACCTGTAGACCAAAGACAGATGACTTGGGTTTGCGGCTGAGGAACCAAGACTACCTCCACGTATTTTACACTTCTCAGGTAGCGCTATAATACACTGTCCTCAACCCCAAGTACAAGCAAGCAAGCTTAAGGAACTCCCCCTGTTCTCGTATAGAACATCGGGTGGAGCCCCTTGGTAACCTAAACAAGGGTTGTACCGTGCGCACCACACGTGGCTTACCCTTTAATGCGTATGTGAATGCACGAGCATGCACGAGTTTTCCAACAACCTGGTCCAGTCTTTCTGTTTCCTACCAATCTTACCCACAATCACGAAATCCACCAGAGTGTGGCCTCAACTGGGCTTACCCACCTTACTCACCGCTGGAAAGCGAGACAAGGAGAAGGAAAAAGCAAAACACAAGCGTGCAGAACGTCTATGCATAGGTGTGTATGTTCAAATCAGTGCAACAAAAAGGGCGGTTGTGCTGTAAGAGCAGTTGTCACGGTTGCCCCGCATTGCACCGCAGGGCAGGACTGGTAGCCCCCCGTGACAAATACTCCCTGGCCGAAGGCCATCTGTTTTTTCCGTATATCTCACCTCTAATCGCCTGCAATCGTTCTAACCTAGCCTTCTCTCGTGTTTTAGCGCTGCTACAAACCACGTTCACGGAGAAACGAGACGAGCAATGTGCATGCTGCATACGAGACGAGCACACCTGTGGTCTATACCTGATTCACTGAAGTCTTTTCTTTGATTTTTGAATTCTTGGATTTCTCATTCTTGCAGTCAGTGTGCGTGGAATCTTTATATTTATTTATTTATGTTTGTTTCGTCATTTTCGTCATTATACGTAACATACATTTATAATCTTATGAATTCCTTGTTTTCCGGCGCTTCGCTAAGATCCGCTCCTGCGCGCCGTCTTCTTCTGCGTGGGGATTTCCAGATTGGAAAAATCAGGAGATGACCACAAATTTTACAAAAATGTGCATCTCATGCACAATTGGATTCTGTTCAGGTAGGTGCTTTCCGAAAAATTCTAGGCCGTCATTGGACGGATTTAGGTCTTGTCGTTTGCGTGGATTCGTCCCTCATCCTTCGATCCCTCTGTTGTAGAGATATCCTCGCACAGCGTCGCTGAGTAGGCTGCTGTTCGAGCCGAAAAGCAGCAGCAGGAGACTGAACCAGAACCAAGACCCCTCCAAGGGGCAATTCTAATTAAATCGTCGCATCCTCGCCCCAGTACCAGGACAGGTGTCTTCTTCAGGTTCCATGACACTTAGATCGAGCGTGGTATGAGAGTCTGGCGTAGCGTTGTGTTTCGCTGCAGCTCCGAGGGAGGGATGCATATGCATATGCTCTTTGCATCCCCTGTTCTCACCCGGCCAAGCCACAGGAACCCCCTTAGCCCACGCAAACTGCACCCTCTTTTGGAAGAGAAGGACCTAAAAAATGACCGCCGGAAAAAATATTTTTTTTCGACATTTGCAGCACACATGACCCAGATACCAACCAAATAATACAATCTTACCCAATTTGCTGCTTTTTTCCACTTTTTGTTTATCGAAATAAACTCTTATTGTGTCTGATTTGAAGGGTGTGTTTTACCAATTTTGTCGTTTTTGTGTTTCAAAACCAAACTGGTGTGTGCCTGTTCGGGAGCTCATTTTCAAAAATGACATTCTGCGGGTCTCCAGTTGCACCTATGTTTGTCCTGCGAAAAAATTGCTTTTTTATGTCCCTGAGTGCGCGAGGCCTCGCGCACCCAAGGTCATGGAAACAATTGTGTACAGAAGGCAACAAAAACAGGACAGGAAGTGCACAACATACAAACACTAAAAAAAAGCTCCGCAAAAATGTACCAGCCCTTAAGGGCATATAATTGCATTCGCGTCGAAGGCGAGTGCGCGAGGCCTCGCGCACACATGACTGCAAAAGGAGGCGAAACACTTGGGTGAATGGTGACATATTTCTTCTTCGGTCCAGCAACTTGCCAACCTGGAATCCAGGCTTCTTGCCACCGCACTTGTCCCAGTTGGAGAGGCAACAGAACCAGAAGACGGCTGGGTAACAGAACGCGAGGGCGGCTTGAACTCTGCACTAGCGGTGGCTGCAGTCTTCGCTTTCTTCTTCGGCTGTTCCTTGCCAGGTTCGGGGCTTGCATCGAAGTGAGCGGCGGGTGTCTGCTTGCGCTTCTGCTCGGTCTCCAGTACTTGCTCCGTATCCTCTTCTTCCTCCTCCTCGTCGGCATCGTCGTCGTCTGATGCCGCGGGCCTGTCCGATTCCTTCGCTTTTCCTTTTGCCTGCTTCTTGCCACTCGAGGGGGTTCCCTTTGCGGCTGCAGTACCCTTAGTTGGTACAACTTTGAAAGTCTTCTTCACCTTGGCTTGCATTGGCAAGGTAGGTGCGGGCGCAACAGGCTCAGTGTCGTCAGCGGGGGCCTCAGTCACGACATCCTTCCGGACGGCCTTTCCAGCATGCACCTGCTGGTGCCCTTCGTGCCCCCGGTTGCTGTCCAAAACCTACAGTGGAATGCCACGCTGAAGCCACTCTTCTTGAGTATCTCAAGTTGCAGCTGTTGCTCCCTGCTCCGTCTGATCATCCTCCAACATATACCGCATGATGATTGCATGCTGCAGAGCACCTCCAACGGCATTCCCAAGGTCTTTTTGCTTCATCGTTGACACAACCAGAAACGCCACTTTAGTACGGAGGTCGGACATCGCAATCTTTGCGGCCATGGCAGGCGTGTCGTCCACAACAACCACTGCATCGAAATACCCACTGCCCAAAAGATATTTGTCCAGGTACCACAGCACGTGAATCAGAGGCATGAAACCACCCAGGTTTTTGTTCTGCATCTCTTCGAAATGTCCAGCGGAATACGACACATAGTTCGGCAACTGTAAATGTGATGTATAAAGACAAATAACAGAGGTACCAGTGCGCGAGGCCTCGCGAACACAACGGCATCGTGACAGGCGAAAGAAGCAGATATACCTGCTTATCCCAGCGACTCGTTGTTCCGATCCACATACAGTGCTCGTCGAACTGATACGTACTGCTGGTCACGGGACCCGATAACCAAGAGTATACCGTCAACCGAACATGGTAGAATGGCACCGTGGTTGGATCCTACCCCTTCTCCATACGCCAGAGCCTCTGTATGTCGCGGCCAATACGCTGCACAACATCAGTCTCGCCATAGAAAATGACGTCTTTCCCCAGCATCATCACATCGAACAGCCACTTCGGAACAAATCCTGCAGTGTCATATTCAACGAAAAGGTCAGGGTTGATGACCCACAACGGGTACTGCAGATCCCGGAAACGGGCTGGCGGTGTCTCTTCAATATCATCAATACGGCAGGCCGTCAAAGAGAATTTGCTCCCTTGCTCGTCCTGCTTGGAGACATTGATCACATCGGCAGTACTCAGCTGTGTCTGTGACGGTGCCGATGACGGTGCCTCAGTCTTCCTTTGCAGTTGTTTCCGCACGGCCAGCGTCTCTGGTAATGGAGGTGCGCCCTTGTCCCCAGTCCACCACAGAGGTGCATTGGTCAACGTCTTTCATTTTGGCCACGGCGACCGATACTTCGTACTTGTTGCGTCCGGCCAGTAACCCCTATTTTGCAGGCCGATCTTCAGTTGCGTCGTGCCCAGTGCTGCGACTTCTGCTCCGATCTTCGCATCGGCAGCTGTACGGATGCGAAAGCGGTGGTTGAGTGCGCGAGCCCTCGCGCACTGAAGCCGCGACACTGACGCATACCTGCGGTCTGGTTGACATACTGCTTATTGTCCAGATGGTCAAGATGGAACATAGCCCATTGATCCATAATCTGCGCATCAATGTAGTTCTGGGTGATGCGTAAGGTCGAGTCCTTCAGGTTCATGTGCGCACAGACTTTCTGCAAGAAGCTCGGTAGATGCAGCCCCTCCAGCTTCTTGGAGGCATTCCTTGAAACTTCCTCTTTCCTGCTCTTAGTCTCGAGGTTCTACATGCCAGTAACCGCCTCACGACCGCAGTAATACGCCAGGGACAAGATGTCCCTCCAGTTCTTGAATGTCGATTCCTGCGAGGGAAACCAGTGTCATGGAGTGCGCGAAGCCTCGCGCACTGTAACCGTGCGATACACGAATACATAGTGTGTGTCCTGCTTCCTCCAAAGTCTCGGGTGCAAGAAACGCAGAGTTGACGGCAGCCTGGACAACAGCAATCTTGAACCGCTCGAAATCCTGTGGCTCTTTCTCCCGCTTCTGGTCCTCAATGTACAACAACATGTTGTCCAGCGCCTCGGACAGCGGAATCCACGTCACAGACTGGCTGCCAGCTTGTTGCAATCCTGCAACCTTGGCCCGGATCTTCCACGGTGTTTCGTATTTCAGAATGTCAACGTAGCAAAACTCCTGCCAGTCCTCGAATTCTTTGCCTTCTGCGAGACGCAGTTCCTGAATCTTTTCGCATGTTTCTGTGCCATGTTGACCATTCAGAACGTAAAGTGAGCCATCTGGAAAGCAAATCATGTACCGAAGCAAAGAGAAGAAACGTCGTCGATCGAACGTGAAGCGAGTCATACCACTATCCTCCCACGCCGTTACGCGCAACGGTCCAGTTAGTGGCAGTGCTTGGTATCCCGTCACTTTCCTGGCAACGTCGTCATGGTTGATGAATCGGATCTGTCCGTGCTCCTTGGTCTTGTCAATTCTCAAATCAGCAATCGTTACCTTCACGGCTTTACCATTCTCCTGCCGCAGCCACTGTTGCGTGTCAACTGTGAGCTTCATCTCCGGTATTGGCTTCTTTTCACGCTTCTCTTTTCGTCCTTCCCTTCGGCGTGTCCCCTTGGTCGGTCCCTGGTGACGACTCCATGGCCTCCGCGTCTGGTGCTGGACGTTCTGGCAACCCTGGTTCACTCATGATGCCAAAAAATACGTAAAATGGACAAATGGCATGACATGAAACACGGTCATTTGAACTCTGAAATCAGTCCAAAAGGTCTTTTGCAGGTTTTTTTCGCAAATCTGTTTCACAACTGTCCTTCTTGTGACTTAATCCACGGCACTTAGCGAACTACTCAGTGCACGAGGCCTCGCGCACTCACATCGCATTACATACCTGTTTTTCGTAACGTTTAGTGCGCGAGGCCTCGTGCACTGCGTGCATCAGTTACCCCAACCGTTGCCGCACGTTGCGTGTTGCTGCTTCCTGTCTGTCGGCATTCATGTCTGTTCTCCGCCCCACAACAGCATCCAGTTCCCGTTCTAGTTGGTTGTTGAAACTTTTTTTCTGGTCCATGAGGGCATCTAGTACGCTGTGACCAAGTAGCCGGTAGTGGTCGTAACCAAGGGGTTGTGTAGGTGAGGGTGAAAATCTCGGTAACCTCCGCGGCCACGAAGTTGCAACGGTGCTGACTCTGTTCGACTCCCATTCAACATAGGCCATGCAAACCTGGTCCGTCGCCAAAAGTCTTGTCAGTCGTTGTCGCTTCCTGTGTACCAGGTTCTTGGGACCGTTTTGTACCCCCAGGTGTTCGCCACCGGAACCAACCTTTAGTAACAAGTAATGGTTTTCGACCTCCACAACAGTAACAGAACCCGTGTTTCTTGCCTTGTCCCACACCAACTTGCTCAGCATCCCTTCTCGAAACTGCTCTGAGTGTGCCTGACCGGACAGGTCCTGGTGCCACTTGCTGTTGTACAACAATGTACACATGATTGTGCGTTCGTACTTCAGTACGGTGTCACACGGTCCTCGACGCAGCCTCCTCAACAGACACACACTCAACTGCAACACCTCCTGAGCTCGTGACCCTGTACCGTTGTTTTCCCCTGACCAGTTGCATTCCCGTACCACGCGGCCCAAGTACAACAACAACGGGACCCATTCCGACAAGAAATGCAGAACTTCGTTTGCCACTGCTGCCCTGTTGGCATGCGCAGTGTCACGACCACTGATCGCGGTTGCAGCTTGTGCCTTGCGCCGATACGGCCAAGCATCAGCGCAGCGATAGTTTTTTCCATAACTATCAGTTTGGGGTCCGATAGTCTTGTGGAACCAGGTCGTAGCAGACCTTTCCGTAGGTAGGTTAGAATAGGCCAGAACACCCGAAAAGTATGAGTAACAACGAACTTGTAGGCATGCCAGACACCGTAAACTACAGGCACGTGACTGTAAGTGCGGCTAACCCCCATTTGCTCAGATTTTCACAGATCTGCCCCAGATTGGCTACATTTTGGTCATTTTCTCTGCTTCGGCGGAATCGCCGCCCCGCAGCTCAGTCTCAGGATCAGACCTATATATTTCTGATGTGCCGGATCTGATTCCGCGGTCCATTCATCGTAAATCCGCCGCGTTCCGATCATTTACCCGGAATCGCCATTTGCCGCTGACGCGCGTGCGCGAGCCAGATCGGCCAAATATTTTTTCACAATCGGATTTATATAAATCTTTTCAGATAGATATGGACACCCAGATGTACTTAGGATAATCTGCATCAATTTTCTTCATAGACTGGGATTTTTTGCCGGATAACAATCAGCATGGATCTTGCCTCCGTTGTCGCCGCTCTTGCCTCCGTTGGTGTCCGTGTATCCGGTTCTGCCCCCAACAGCAGCGTTCAGGTCGACTCCTCGCGTGCCTGCCCCCCCGGTCTTGCCGGCCCTGAGCCCTCCGGCACCATCCACGACCTGGGGCAGCACTTTCATGGTAGCAGAGGCTACCTGAATGTTGCTTCAGTGGCATCCCAACCACAGCCCGCTCCCCAGTATGGCCCCGTAGACCCCGCCGCTTCTGGAGAAGTAACGATTACACTGCCTTGGTGCTGTGCGAACGAGGCCTTGAGAGGAATGCCTTGCGCAAGTCCAAGCTGCCCAAGAAGGGCGCTCATCAGCAGCTGTGGAGACCCAGATTACCATAATCCCAGTCGAAACTGGCCATCGAGCAGCTGGAATCCGCCGGCCTACGACGATGGCAACGCTCCGGTGGAGCTTACGGAGCTGACAGGTACCAACATTCCTTACGCGTGTCCAACATTTGAGACCATTGACGCCGATCTGAACGACATTGAGATCGGCGGTCCAGGTGAAGTACCTAGCTATAATCGACCAGCCTCTTGGGCACACTGGGGCGACCATTTGTCCCCAGAAGTGACCCGTAGCCGCGAGAGCCTTGAGGCCCTTTGTTGGTTAGCCGCGTCTAAGCTGATCGAACAAGAAAGAATCGCCTCTGATTTTTTAACGGAATATTTTTTCCTCCTTCAGAACGAAATTAATACCAGGATGTGGTGGCGTTCTCAAGAAGATGACTCTTTTGCCATTTTTTTGCAGATCTGGGAGGCAAGCCCCTTCCCGAAGGAGAAGGTCCGGGCACCTGTTCCCGGGCCCTCCGCCCCTCATCCCCCTGTTTCCATCCGCGACGATCTAGCCGCCGCGGTTGAGGAGGGAATTTTAGAGGCGACCAGGCAGGCAAGCCTGGAAATCAGGGCTGAAGGAGCTCCCCAAGTGGACTCCTGGCTGCGGACCACCGAGATCAGCGGTCCGACAGCCTGCTCCGCCCCTTCAGGACACGGCATGTACTGTCCTGCCGACTGCTCCTGCAGATTCCAGCGAGATGCTGAGCTCCAAACGCTCAAAGATCAAATGCACCTCATGATTGAAACGCTGGGAATAAAAAATCTTTTCAAGACGCACATGCGATCTGAGGGCGCCTCATCGGTGGAACAAGCAACAGAGCCGTCGGAGGAGGCAACAGAAATTTTTTCAATTGCTCCTTCGGTGGACTCCAGGATCACCGATGCAAGGATCAGCAGGACCAAGCTAAAGGAAAGGGTTAAAATCTCTCGTTCTGAGAGTAGGACGGCGAAGGCTAGGACTGAGGCTCAGAATGCCAAGCGAACTGCCTCCCGTACTGCCCCTCCTGCTGCGGATTCCAATACCTTAGCCCAGCTGTTGCTCGCCCAGACCCTCGCCGGAGCTGGTGTGGCGAATGATGCCGCCAAGGTGTCTGCCATTACGGCCGGTGTTGGGCTGGATTCGCTTCTTAACCCTACTTCCTTGCGACTTCGTCAGGTTGCCAAGCAACCGAAGTATAATGGGAACCCCCGACGTTGGCCTCAGTTCCAACGGGAATTTCAACTGTGGGTTAAGACTCAAAAACTCCAAGATGATCAGTTCCTGACGGCCCTCTTGGATTGCCTTGAGGGAGCGCCGGCCAACACTTGGCTCAGGACTTGGAGTGATCGCGAGGATACAAGTTCCCCCCTTACCTTTGATGAGGTGTGGGAACAGTTGGAGGTACGTGGATCCCGGCTGCCAGAGGACCACTACCACCAAATGTTGAAGAATTTTCCTTCATTCTCGCGAGTAATCTTGCACGAAGTGCAAGACAAAAAACAGCGCTTCTGGAATTTAGTGGAAGAAGCTGAACATTCAGGTGGGCGGAGGTGGAAGGCTTCGATGCCTCTGCCAAC
The DNA here is from genome assembly GCA_964036045.1 of Eutreptiella sp. 'Long Island Sound 2002'. Taxonomy (NCBI): domain Eukaryota; phylum Euglenozoa; class Euglenophyceae; order Eutreptiales; family Eutreptiaceae; genus Eutreptiella; species Eutreptiella sp. 'Long Island Sound 2002'. Next base: position 105,396,344 of record OZ038380.1, read on the forward strand.
AAGTTTTCCGTCAGGGAGGCACTTCAAAAGTGCTCCCCCACGTCCTTCTCCAAGGTGAAATTCACTGAGGAGACGTGCAAAATCAAGTTTCATGAACACGAGGATCGGGACTTGTTTGTCCAAGTCCTCAACAGGGGAGTCAGCTTCCATGGCCATCGCCTGAAGGCCAAAAACTGGGTGTTTTCGTACACCCCGAAGGAACTCTGGGAGGAGGTTGAGCGGCTCGCCGACGCCGCCAACCAGAATTTCCATGAGGGTCTTGGGGGAAACAAGAATACCGAGCAAAACACCCAAAATGGGGCCCAAAAGGGCAACAAAAAGGTGAATGACACCCGGAATGTTCAGCAGCACTGTAGCATCTGCCTTCTTTTAGGTTCTACGAACCGAGCTAAGACGCATTCTACTGATAATCACCGATGGTCTCCTTACGATCACAAGGTGATTGGTGAAAATATCAGTAATTCGCAGAATTCAGACAGGAATGACAGACAGGTGCACGGTGGGAAGGCTGGAAAAGGGAATCCGACCCCCTCCGGTGGAAACAAAAATCCTGGAGGCCCTGGCGGGTCCCAAGGCACAGGAAATCGGACTCCATCCGGCTCCGGTGGGCAGCCGAACGGCCAGAAAAATCCCAATAGCAACGCCGGAGGCGGAAATCGAAATCCAGGCCAAACCTCTCAATCCGGTGCAACCAAGGGAAATGCTCTAGGATTCCAGGGTAAAGGTAAGGGAAATCCTTCGGGAACCCCTTCCTCTGGTAAGGGCAGAGGGCGTGGCGAAGGTGGAGGTCCATTATCCGGCAGCCGTGGCCGTGGACGTGGAAAGGGCAACCATCGTGTGGATCAGGTCTCAGGTGCAGATCAGGTGTCCGATGCGGACCGAGATTACGTTGAAAATGCCTTGAATCCAGCAGATGATCCGCTCCAAGATGAGTCGGTCGAAGAATCAGGGTGTGTCCATAATGTTAACGCAGCCACTGGAGGTCAGAACGCCTAGGGGAGCCACGAAAATTGCCCCTCGCCAGGGGATTTCAGGCATGATCCCCAGATTCCTTCTCGACCACTACTTGATGTAGGGTCGCTTGTCTCCTCTCCCCTGGATCTGGCAGCGGATCCTTCTGTTGTAGTGGACGAGGTTGGTGTACAGTCCAAGCACAGGGCTCGTCAGTTTGTCACAAAGATGTGGGTCTCTGATTGCAAGGGCAATTTCCACCTCGCCACTTGTTTGTGTGACAATGGATCGGAGGTAAATCTCCAATCCAATTCTTTTTTGCCTGACGACTGCGTGTTTGATTCGCCTCATCCTGTTACCCTCGAGGGAGTTTCTGGACATTCTCTCGCAGGTGGGCAACGCGGTTGTTATATATCAACTCATTTGGTCGCTCAAGACCTTTGGGAAGATGGCAATGTGGAGGAAGTTATCCTTAAGGATGACTACTTCTATCGTGCCGACATAAAGTATGACCTTTACTTGGGCCATCCTTGGCTTCGCAAGAACAGGGTGGCGCCCGTAGGTCATCGGCGTTGTTTTTTGCTGGAGTCAGGTCCCTTGGAGCGTCCTGAATTTCGTTTTTTGCACGCAGGGTTTAAAAGTGCAGAAGAATTTTTGAAGCAAAAGGTTACACCAAAGTTTGGCGAAGATGTCACCATTGCAGAGGTGAATGGGAGTGCCGATTACTCCCGAGAGTTAGAATGTCTTCGTAGGGACTCCCAGCCACGACGCCCTTCGCGCTGGCACTCTTCATCCTACAGAGTTGTCGACAAATGGCGCGATACAATTTTGTGAATATTTTTATGAACACCATTCCTTTTGGCCACAGTATGATGCCTTTGCTAACCGCGAGAACAAGCGCTTTGACAAGCACTTTCGCGACGCTTGGACCCATAAATGGGACAAGAAGTTATGGATTAATCCTCCGTTTCACTTAATCCAGCAGGTCATCCACAGAATCAAGCAAGATAAAACCCAGGCGATTTTAGTTGTGCCCTTGTGGGACGACAAGCCTTGGTTTCAGGAATTGCAAGACATTTGTGTGGATTACATCGAACTTCCCAGGAAGATTAAGCTGTATGCCAGGGACGACACAGGTCCCCTGCCACAGCGGCCCTGGAGTTCGCTTGCATTCCTGGTGGATGGAAAGCTTTCTGACTCTGATTCTGCTGATTCTAGTACTGATTCCTGTGTTGGGTCTGAATCTGAGGTTGAGCGTGGTACTGATGATGAATCTATTTTTTCTGATTTTTGTCCGTCAGATGCCCAAGGTGATCCAACGTCAAATGGATCCGCCTCGTCTCCCTCTTCCCCAATACGATCTACATCCAAAAGAATCTACGGCGCACGGACGACAAAAAAACTTTCTTCGCGCCGCAAATTCCGAGTTTTTTATGAAAAACCCCGTGTGGAAGCTTTCATAGATCCTTTCGAGGAGCTCGATCACGAAGAGAATCTCTGGAATGTCAACACTCGACCCACCTATCTTCAAGAGGCAGTTGATACGGACCTTTTTAGGGACATCCCTAAGAAGATTCTTCCTGCCAAGGCCGAAGAAATCGCCAAAGCTTTTTCGACAGTAATTCCTGGCGATCAGGTGGACACTGAGTTGTGTTCCAAGAAAAGAGACAAGATTTTTGAGGAACGGAAGGACACAACCCTTTCAGGGAAGTTGATCAAAGACCCCCCTGTCCGTGGGCAGTTCGGTGAAGCCTTCATCGAGCTTCGTGAAGGGTACAAGGCGAAGAAACAGCGTCCTTATGAGAACCATGGACAGAAACATGAGATACTGACGCGTTCCCGTGGGGGGCCGGCCACGGGACGCTGCGGGACACGCGCAAGTGAGCAGGCAGGCAAAGCACTACGCTCACAAGGGCATCAATGCGCTCATGTCATGTGACAAAGCGTTTCAGAATCCTTGCCACTCTGCAAAGAGGGAACAAAAGTATGTACAACAACACATCAGGATATGTACACATGGGGTTAAGACTGGACTGGGGTAAGGGCATCACAGGACAATAGACACTCTATCCTAACTCGTATCCCAATCCCAGGTCCGACCCTCTCAGTGGCTGGTGGAGGCGGGGGCTCAAACACAACCCATGCCCTGCTCAGTCCGGACCCTGAAACTCTGCCAATGGGAGAGGTGTCCCGCCTAGCCACAGGCGAGTTCCTGGGAACCAAGGCGCTCCAAGGCCCACCGACAGTGGCTCCCTATGCTCCCTATAACGGCAGGTCCCAACTCCCCTCTGAGCCAGAGATATCGCCCCGCCATCATCCCTCAGGAGTTGGTAGCTGAAAATGGGCTGTTTCAGCCCAAACTGATATTGGCTCCAAATTTCCCAAAATTGACCCCATGGTCTCGACCCGCCAGAGGTAGGGACGAGGCAACTGACCCGATGCTCTTCGAGTACGAACTCCATGGAGCCCTCACCCAACCTGGTTCCCTCTGAGGTCCCGGCATCAGGGCAACACGGATGAGTCAAGTGAGGTCATGATGCCAAAATTACCAAAATTGGCGTCATTCCCACGCATGGCTCGCCTGGCCAAGGTAAGGCCAATGGCTCACAGGGTGGGAGGCAGGACCTAGGACTCATATCTGAGTGTACAACTTAAATTTAGGTCCGGGCTCCCCATGGGCTTAGAGAAATGGGGCCGCCAATTGACCACACGGAAGGGGGAAATTGGGTCCCAAAATTGGGTCAATTCGGCTGCTTGAAATGAGCCAAAATTCGGTGTGCTCCCAATAGTATATCTCCACGCCGGCTTGAAGATTCGATCTGCCATTCCATACGCAATCAACTGGGAGTCAGACGAAGACTGCCATGCCCTTGGCTCTCAAAGATTTTCATGCCACTTGGCCTGGTGATGATCCCAATTGGGTCCACAAATGCCAAAATGGCAAAATTGCCCACACTCACTTTGGGCTAGCGCCTTAACGAAGGTTGCTCCGCTTCGCCCACGTGGTGTGTGAACCATGGGGACTAATGTCCATATCACCCATGTCATATATGGTCCATTGGTCCAAGCGTCAGGCGTGCACGAAGGTTAGAACATGGTGCACGGCGGGCAGCAAAAGTGGAAAATTGCTCAAAATGGCCAAAAATGCGCACACTCATGGCTGGGGCAAATGAGGCACATGCCCGACTCGGACCGAAGTGTGCCATAGGATTTGGTATCAAGTCATATGTGTCCAACATATCTTTTGGGCGTCGTCCAACTCCTCCGGTATTGGGAATGGCAGGGTCGCCAAGTGAGCCCATGATTTTGGATAGTCCCAAATTGCCAACATGGCGGCCACGGTATGCCAAGCCTAAGAGGAGTTAATCGCCGGGTTCAAGATATGTTGGGCACCAAAGTATGTACCCTCATAACATACTTAGGTCATAATGTCAATTGAGCGCAACGTTGAGATACAAGGTCGCCACTTGACATCATGACGGGCCAAAAACGGCAAAATTGGCACAAGCACACACAAAAGTGCCTTGAAAGGTGCACAATTATATTATAATATCTTCGTCTCGGATCGTGCAATCACTTAATCCTTCTAAACACAATGACGTGACACCAATGACCTTCGATCCCACCTATGTGCTCCACTTGGGGCGCCTTGAAAGGTTACGAGCGCTACTTCCCAAGTGGGCACATGAAAATATGGAAAATTGCAAAACACACACCTTGCTCCCAACGCATCGCTTCGGGATCACCACACAAGCTTCTCTCCACGAAGGTTAGGCTTGCAATTGACCGTAGGGAGTTTGGAGAAGGGGCTTGCACAATATGAGGTCCATTGGCGGGCTTGGCTTGGAGTAATGGACCCGCCAAATGGGCACGCAACACAACACATGGCACATACCACATATTGCCCAAAAAGGTAGCTCCCACCACGATATGTCATGCCCCTCCAAGGGCATAACTTTGTGTCAATCGCTCATAGGAACTCAAGGAGAGTTCCTATGCAACACCAACACTTGCGCGCTACACTCGAAAGTTATCTTAACGCAAGCAATATCATGGCAAATGAGTTGTAACGCAAACTCTACCCTCTTGACCATGATCCATTACACTAGCGCGCACGTGTGGAGACGCAAGGCATATAATGCTTCCTAAATTACGTCGGGAGTATTGTGAATACATCCCACGTTTCCTTATTGTCATTCCTCGCAAGCAACACGAGATATGACCTTCACAAGTGGCCTCACGAATCAACTTTGTTTTGCCCATATCTTTAAGACAAATGGAGGGCAGGATAAAAGGAAAGTTGATTCGTGCATAGGGAAGCACGTAGGTCCACTCGAAAGAGGTCAAATCAAGTGCGGGGATGTCGAAGTCGAAAATCCGATTTCGACATCCTGAAAAATTCGGATTAAGGTTGCGAGTGTAGGATGTGAAAATTGCGGAAGCGTCCATGCAGTTCCTGAAGGCTTTGGAGCCTTCGTGACGGATTGCGTTAAAATTTCCATTATAAACAGTTAAACTGGTGGTTACGGTAAAGTCGCGATCCAACCGCCAGCAGTCAAAACAGTGAGTATCAGAACGGAAGCGTAAAAATTGACGGAAACAATATGAAAATAAAACCCTGTTGATTCCTGATATTCTGATACACAAATATCCGCTGGCGGTGCGTCGGTTGCCGATGCGGGGCTTTACGGCACGGAATGGAGCGTCAACGGGCGTCTTCCCTTCCGTACATGGGGTTAGTGCCGTAACCTAGCCATGGGGTTCTGGGTACCGCTTCACCCCCCTCCTTAGAGCAAACCCTGGGGGGGGCTCGATAACACCCACGCATGGCAGCGGGTACCCAGGACCATCTCCTGAAGGGGGGGGTGTCACATCCTAACTTCAGGCTGACTCAGGCTGACACAGTAAGATAGGTATGATGCTGTATAAGCTCGTAGCACATGTATAGTATCAAGTATCAAGTCCCGGGTCCTGGCGGCGATTGTTCGGCATCCAAAGGACCCGTTAACCCATACCAGGCGCACCGGGTGCCGGCTGCTACGGTCACCACCACAGTGGCAGTGGCATACACGGCCAACATAGGCGACACACGACGACCGAGGTGGTCCCACAGGTCGAGAGCGACCACAAAGATCCATCAGGCTACCCCAAGCTTCCCAAGGCCCGCCGACTGGGGAGAGTCCCCACGGGTCCTTCCTCGGGCGCACCATGTCCATATCCATACGACGCGAGTCCAGAGTACCATAGTCGAACTCCTTAAGAACCCCAGAATTTAAGGGAGCTCCTCCTTAAGGGATCGGGCATCAAGGCCGTCTTTTCCCTCGCCCTATTACCACGAAGGCCATACATGAGGGAGTCCTCATGCAGTGTGGGCGAAGGCGTCGACTCCTCAAACCACCAGTTTCCCAGGCAGACTTACCGAGGTCAGGAGCACCGGAGGCCGCCCTCCGAATGCAAGTGCGTCTGCGAATCGGTAGGCTCACACTGGGACTGACAGTGGCGGACCGCTGGGAGTGTAGTCAGGCAACTGGGCTTCCCGCCTGGCGCCATCAGGATCTCCACACATCACAGCGAATAGGGCAACACGGTATCACGGGCACTCAAACAGTAGAATCTGTATGCAGGTACTGGTCCAGGCTGGACCATATGTAAGAACATGTAAACGGCGACTCAGGGCGCCTCTGTATCCCGATTCGTGGTGAAAAACAGTCCATCCCTCAGCGATGGGCTGATGACACTTAACATACAGATGCACATATCCTGGAGGGCAGAAAAACAAGCAATAATCTGGGTAAATAGGCGTGTAAACACGCTCTGGACAGAGCGCCAAACCACGCCACGGTCAGGATAAGGCAATGCAGGAGGGTGGACAGGAAAACGCCTGAGTCCAGGCCATATATAGTCTGCAGACACACGTCGACTGGTCTCGATCCCGCAAATGCCATGGGACCAGACCACACACCAAAAATCGCAATGCCGATGACAGCGGCATCCGTTGCGCAACGTCGTATGGGCTTCAAGGCCCCAAGAGCTCAGAAAATGAAGGTCGGTCGCCCTACCTGGTTTCCCAAGGATTCAGCAGGTGGGAGAGTGACGAATAGAAGAAGAGAGGGGCCACCCTCCTCTGGATTCAGCAGGGGGGGGTATATGGCCACTCTGATGGCAGGTCAACGGAAGATGAAAGAGAGCAAGCAAGTAAGGGACGATCCGTCGGCCTCACAAGAGCTCAAAACGCATCAGGGGAGAGCTCGGGGCGCTGATCAGGCACCCCTGGCTGCAATCGCCCGGGTGAGTGCTGCCAAGTCCGAAACGTGGATCTTGGTCTTGTGCTTGCGGATGTACTCCATGAAGGGAGTATTGACCCGCGGCACGAACGAGGAGACGAGTTCCCAGGTGTCGTGGGACGGCCATAGCCTCGCCAACGAACCTTGAACTCCAGACCTCCGGGTGCCGAGGCCTTCGGACGCTGAGCCAGGATCTTCTCGACAGTATAGTCGTCCTGCTCAGCATAGTCGTCGTCCGAGTCGGCCTCATGTGCGGCATAGCTCAGGGACACATGCTGGCCACGGAGGTCGGGTTCCCGCACACGGAGTTGACTCTCGTGGCGCTCCCGGAACTGTCCGTGACCCACCTTGATGCGGTAGGTGTCCTCACCAATCTTGGGGACCACCTCGCCGGGTGTGAACCAGGTTTTGGTGCGGTGGGTGCCCATAGGGCGGGGTCTGATCACCCACACCGGGTCTCCCACCCTGAACTTCTGCGCTGTCGAGCTCGGGGCAGACTTCTGACGCTCAGCATGCTCCTTCTCGAGCTGCTGGCGGATGTCCCGCGCCGTTTGCTCTTGCCGCGCGAAGAATTCCTTGGCATCCATAGCCATGCCATCACCAGACAAGGGAAGTCCCCTACCCAGGGGGTCCCTGCAGAACAGAATCTGGTGAGGGGACAAACCGCCCGGAGTGGGGGTGTCATGATGGGCCTTCAGAGCAGGCCACATCTCCTCGAACCACTTCCGACGTGGATTGGTGATGTGGATCTTGCGCAGCTTCTCGAACAGCTGTCGTCCAGCCACTTCAGCACGGCCGTTAGACCGGCTGAGATAGGCGACGCTCTTGGCATGTCGTATTCCCATGAGGGAACACATAGCCTTGAACCAGCCACCAGTAAACTGGGGCCCTCGGTCACTGCAAATGGTGCGGGGGATGTCGAAGACGGTCAGCCAATGACGAATCATCATAACTGCCACTTCCTTGGCAAGCAACCCCTTTTTGCGTGCCGGAACGGCTACAACATAGCCGCTGTGGCGGTCCACACAGAGAACCACACAGTCAAAGGTCTCCTTGCCAATATGCACTTTTGGCATGGAGAAGACGTCCATGGCCACGCTCTCCATGGGCTGGTCAGGAACCGGGGTCCATTGGGCTTCCCCCTTGACGTTCCGGTTGTCGGGATTGCAGGCCTGACAGACCGAGCAACCCTTCCTGACCTTCTTGATGGCGGTGTAGAGAACGATATGGTCGATCTCGAACCGGCGCTGCATGTCAAGAGCTTGCTTCTTGACCCCTGGGTGCAGCATGTGGTGGTGCCAAGCTTCACAAAGCTCGAGCACCCGGGACTCCGGTACTAGCAGCTTACCGTTCCGGTAGAGCTTGCCATCTTCCTCGGTCAGCCCCTTTGGCCACTTCTGCCCGTCGTCAGGGTCGGTCACAGCCCTATACTCGGCCGCAAAGGCCTCAGACTTGGCGTAGTCGTCGGTCCGGTCGTCCTGGAGGCAAGACTCCGGGAAGAGGTGCTTGTCGGACTCAGCTCCCTCAGGGGCGAGTACACTGACCGCTCTGCTCACCCTCGACGCGAGGGGGGCATCCGCAGCCATGACGACGAAGCAATTTGCACCCTCCTCCTCCATCAGGCGCTCCATTTCAATGATCCTCTTGGCTTCAGCGGTCTCAGCCTCATCGCCATGGGCAGAGATATCCTGCATGCCCTTGCTGGCGGGATAGGCCCACCTACTGAGACAGTCCGCCACGGTGTTATCCTTTCCAGGAATATAAACAACTGTAAGGTCGAACTTGGCCAAGGTCTCGTGCCATCTTGCCCGTCGGGAGGCGGGACCTGAGGGGGTGTCCACGTGCTCCTTGTGCCACGACTGCAGACTCTGATGGTCGGTGCAGACTGTGACGGGATGGAGGGCTATGTACCCAGCCCATTTCCTGAGAGCCATGACGATGGCATACGCCTCCTTTTCACGGAGCGTCCACGTCCGTCTCTGGCCTTCCGCCAGGACTCGGCTCCAGAAGGCCACGGGCACGTGCCTCCCGTCGTCAAGCACTTGCTCCAACACAGCGCCAATGGCGTAGTCGGAAGCGTCGGTGCGCAGGACGAACCCTCGGTCGGGATCCACGAGGTGCAGACCCACTGCGGATAGCAGCGCCTGCTTCATCCCCTCAAAGGCACGGTCGGACTCAGCTGTCCAGACCAGAGCCTTCTTGGACCCCTTCTTGGTCTCCTCTCGGTTGCCCTTGAGCATGGTCGTCATGGGGGCTGTATACTCGGCATAAATTTTCATATACCCCGAGTAGTAGTTGCAGAACCCCAGATACGCCCGTAGCTCAGAGACCGTCTTGGGCTTTTCCCAGTGCTCGATCGCGGCCACCTTGCCAGGTATGGGCTTTCGCTGCCTGTTCCCGACTACATGGCCAGCGAAGACCACCTCGCTTACCGCAATGGTGGCCTTGTCACTGCTGCCCGTGAGCTTGTGCCGAACCAGAAGGTCGAGCACTCGAGTGACGTCCCTTTCATGTGCCTCCAGGAGCTCCTCGTAGCTCATACTGGGGTCCCCGGACGCGATGATCACGTCGTCCACGAAGGGGTCCGCACAGTCGCGCACCAGCTCAAGCAGGTTCTCCAGCATCCGCTGAAAAGCTGCATTGCCGTTGGTAACGCCCATGGGCATCACCTTCCACTGGAGAGGTCCAAGTGGGGTGCTCATGGCTGTGCAGGCACGGGACTCCTCGGCGAGAGGCATCTGATGATAACCATGTTTCAGGTCAATCACCGTGAAGATCCTCCGCCGGTGTTGTTTTTGCAGCATGTCCTCAATGAGGGGCAGCGTATAGCTGTCGTGCTGCGTTTGGGCGTTCAGGCCGCGGTAGTCGACCACGAGCCGCCACTCACCGGCAACCTTCTTGGGGACGACGAAGCAGGGAGAGGCCCACTCGGAGTGGCACGGCTCAAGCCAGCCTCTCTGGATGAAGTCACGGAGGATCTTCTCCATGGCCTCTTTCCTCTCGCCCCTCAGGGCAAACTCCCGGTGCCGATACACACGGGGGTCCTGCTTCAGTCGTATCTTGGCCTCGCCATACGGTCCACGGACCGGTGGGGGAAACACAGGCTTAGCGCTGAAGAAGGTATCACCATACTTCTGCTTCAGCCTGGCCCTCAATGCCTGGATCCTGGGGCAGTCATCGGACTCCGCCTTGGCTTTTCCGGGCACTTGAACCACGGAGCTTACTTGAGGGGTAGCTACCCCGCTCGCTTTCGGCTCAGGTGGTCTTCCCAGGTAGCCCAAAGGGCCATCTCTGGTCTTGCCTCGGAATAGATCGCCATAGGTGGGTGGGTTACCCCCGATTGGCTCGTCCTGGCTGGATAGGTGATCCAACACCCTCTGCACGAAGGTGTTCCCGTCATAGGAACCAGAGACGATCGAGTCCACTTCCCACCAGGCTCTGTCCTGGCCCTTGCCCTCACGCTGGTTTCCCCAGTCGTGAAAGGGCTGATCCATATACCCCTGAACCAGATCCCACTCCTCTTCAGTGAGGGGCTCTTCCGATTCCGATTCTTCGATGTCAACAGGGGGAACCGCAAAGCATTGCCTCCAAGGCTCCGCTATGATGCGGTTGACACACACGAAGTCCGTGGTGTCGGCCTGATCAAGGCCCCCATCCACATAGTGGAATTCCGTTGGCCATCTCTGGGGTGGCATGGGCTGTCCCTTAGCGTCCTGATAGACACTCTCTCCAGCCGGTAGGACGACCTTGTTTAAGGTCATGTTGGTCAATGAGGCTACCCAATGTCGGGTACTTTCCTCCTCGGTGCATCCCATAGGAACAACCAGCACTGCCTTGGAGCGGTCCTTGCGAATCTTCGCTATCGCTCTTGGAATGTCCCAACGGGGGCAATGGATCCACATCAATCCCTGATGCGGACCCCAGTGCTTCTTCCACGCGGAGTCCTGGGCGCACCAGTACTTCTCACTAACCCCAAGATGGGCGGAGGTTCCTGAAGGGAACGCATCCAGGGCCAGATCCGACGCTCCCAGGTCCGCGACCACTCGGTTCGCCACTTCCGGCCTTACGCCGTACTCCTGGTTTGCTGGCCCAGTGGGCTCAGTGTCCAGCGCGGCCACTTCGAGCTGATTGCGTTCAGGGGGGGATCCATTGGCATTCCACATGGTGCTCAGGTGACGAAAGCCACGAGAGTTGGTCGTCCTGGTACAGGGTCATGGAGGCCTGGGCCGGGAGAACGCCGGAGTCCGTCTCCATCATGAAGTCGTATCCAACGATCATGTCCCAGTCCATCTCGGCCTCGTAGAAGCGACCGTGCAGGAGGATTTCCTTGCCGAGGTCTGGGCGGCTCAGCTCACGATGGTTCACGAACTGCAGTCCGATGGCCGCTTCCTTCGTGCCTCCCACCATGTACTGGCCGTTCGCCACCTTCAGCCTGACAGGCTTCCGACTGTCGGTCAGACACTCTGGTGGAAGTAGGCCAGCCTTGACCACGCTGACTTGAGCTCCCGTGTCGACCAACACGTCGAAAACCTTTTCCACTTCCCCGCATAGGGCACGGACCTTAAGATGCAACTGCCGCTCGCGACCGACACGGCGCACGGCGTGCAAACTCAGGATCTCCGGCCGTTCCAGAAGCTCCACAAGCGACTGGTGCAGGTCGTGGACAATGGGCTCAGGCTGCCCATCTGCAGCATCCAGCTGCGGTCCGGGTGATCCTCCGATACTCTCGGATAGATCCTGTAGTACATCAAACACATTCTTGGTCGCGAAGGACGGACGGGTGCAAGGGTTCGTGCCTTCACTTGCCCTCACCCCGCCTCCGCGACTGGGCGCCGGACCGGGCCTTCCGCCCGCGGCAGTCCCCTTGTGCTTATCGACTCCCGACTGGGATGGTTCGGCGCTTCCCACGTCACCATCCTGCGACCGCCCTAGCTGGGGCCCTTGGCTGCAGGGGCTCCGCTAGGGGGCGTCGGTTGTGGAAGAGGGGGTGTTCTCCTCGGCCTCAACGTCGTTGACGCCCTTCTTCCTCCTCTCACTACGAGTAGGCTTCTTGTCCTTGTCCTTGTTCTGGTTGTTCTGGTTGTTCTCCTTGTTCTTGTTGTCCGACCTGGGGACCCAGTTCCGCTTGATCTCCTGGATCTCCTTGGCCAACTCGGTCCCGACCGACGACATCAATTTGGCAAGCTCGTCCTTGTCGACCTCCATTTTGGCTTCCCGGATAACCGCAAGCGCACGCTTCTTCGACCCGTGCGCCTTCTTGTAAGCTTCTGTGTCGGCCTTGTGGACGGGGCATGTTCGGTGGTCATGGTTGAAGCCTCGCTTCCTCCCATAACACACGAAACAGCCCTGAGGGTGAGCTCGTATGAACTCCCCAAAGGACAGCGGAGGGTCGCAATGCGGCGAGGGTCCCTCTTCCCCTGCTTCCTCCAACCCTGCTGCAGGGGCTTCCAGTTTCCCGGTTTGCTCCCCGCGCTCAGGTTCCTGGCCACGAAGGCACAAACGGCCACTTCGGCGGGTTCATCGTCGTCGTCATCGTCGACGAGAGTCTCATCGCCGCCGGCTCCCGCTGGGTCCATGGCATCTTCCCCGCCAGGTCCCTCGCCAACGTAGTTGACGTCGCGGTCGCCGGGCCTCAACCCGCGGGTGTGGTGGAGGTTTTGGTACTCCTTGAGTACTTCCTCGCCAACCCACTCCGGGATCTCGTCGCAGCTCATCCGCGCCGGGATGGGCTGCAGACGGATGGTCTGGCCGTTCAACTCACAATCGTCAAGGCGCCACATCGCGGTCTTCTCGCGATCGCCCGAGACGGTGATGAGAAGAGCGTTCCGCAGGGAGTGCCGTTTGACATCCCGGGCCATGTTCTTCTTCGCCCAAGCCACCACGTTCGTATGATACTCCTTGGGGAGCATCATCTTGACCGTGTGGTTGGACTTGGCCCTCTTGGATTCCTCCTTGGTGACCCTCTTGATCCATGCTTCCGGCAGCATGGAGAGCAGGCGAGCCTGCTCGTCACCCTGGTTCCAATCCTCCACGTTGCGGCGGAAGAGGGTGTATTTCCCTCGGAAGTCACGCCATTCCCGTAGGCGGATCTCTCGTCCATCATGCTCAAGCTTGATGGACTTCCAGCGCTTGGCAGCCACCTGCGGAGCGTCCACCAGCTCCTGCTCGTTGAGCCACTTCTTGGCTTCCTTGAGGGTCTTGATTTTCCCCTCCTTGGTCGCCATGAAGTATAGCTCTCCGAGCACTTCCGGCAGGCGGTACCTGAACCGTTTGAAGACATACTTCTCCGCATCAGCGGGAGGCAGGTCTTCAGTGACGGTCAGCCCCCAATCGTCCAGCTTCTCCAAGAAGCGGTCGAGGTTGAGGGGGTTGCCGTCGTACATGGGGGGCTTGATGTCCTTCAAGTCTTCCGACACGGCGGCATCCGCGGCCTTAGAGACCATGAACGCCGGCCGCGAGGTCGACCGAGGTTCCCATCGGCCTCTCCCCCGGACTCCCACGGCCGCCCACGTCCATCTCCTCCATGGAATCCCTGTGGCTACGCCGCGGTTCCTCCACGTACGCTGAACCGAAATGTTCTCGCCGTACTGCATCCATGTACGCATCCTCATCACGGCGCCAGCGGCTGCGTTCAGCGGCCTCCCGTCGTACACCACGCGGCAGGCTGATGTCGAAATCCTCCAGGTCCAGATCCAGGTCCTCACCTTCACCGACATCCCATTCCACGTCTCCTCCGGAGACCTCATCCCTGAGTCCACCATAACGTCCACCAGCCATTGGGATTGGCCCAGGGGCTGGTGCGGGGCGCCGGGGGCGTACCGGTGTCCGCGGTGGAGCACGGCGGTTGCGGTACTCCGCGCTGAGCCACTCATCACGCCAATCCTCACTGCCACTGCCGGGCGGCACGCGTTCGTTGCGGCGGCCCGCGCTGTGGTGAGAGGGGGCGGTGAGAGAGGGGGCACTGGCACTGGGGCGACTCCTGGGGGCTCCGCCGGGGGCGTGGGGTCTGCCTGGACCTGGTCCGGGTCCCCAGCTGTCGTCCGACGAGCCAGACTCCAGGGGTGGGTGGTCGCTGCCGACGCTCCCACGGGCTTCCAGCGCGTCCAGCTTCTCCTGCAGGCCGCTGACGACGTTGGTCAGCGACTTGGTCTCGGCCCCGGCGATGTCCAGCTCCTTCTGCGCGCGCGCGGCGACCCGGGAGATGCGAGCCATCTCGCCCTTGCCCGTGTCTACCTCCAGCTCGAGCAACTGGACTCTCCTGCGGAGGTAGACAATCCACCGCCAGGTGGTATCCGGGTCGCCGTTCCCTGGTGGGTCGTCAAGGTCCCCAGGGGGTCCTCCAGGAGGGCCACGCCGGGTCCGCCCGGTCCAGGGGGTCCTCCCCTGCCCGGCGGTCCGCCTCCAGGGGGTCCACTCGGTGGGCGTCCTCCAGGGGGTCCTGATGGTCCTCTGCCAGGGGGTCCCGGTGGGTCTCCGCCGGGTCGCCTCGGTGGGTCCGAGGATGGGCGCTTCCCCGTGATGCTGAAGTCCATGTCGTCATCCTCGTCCATGTCGCCCCACCTGGGCGTCTCGGTCACGGAAGACTCCGAGCTCCAGTAGGGAGGAGGGAGATCCTCATCCTCACCTTCCGGTTCCATGGGGACGTCTCCGCCGCCTCCGCCCGTCCAAGCCACAACTTGGCGATGTCGGCGGCCTCGTTCATCCCCGTCACTGGCGGTGAAGAAGGGGTCACTGTCGTGGGGGTGTCCACCCGCTGGCCTCCGCGGCCTCTCGGGGGTCTTCCCCTTGCCCTTCCTCCGTCGACGGGCGGTGGTGCCACTGCTCCCACTGCTGCCCGTGTCGGCCTCGTCAAGCGTCATCCTGGAGGAGGCGTCCCCTTCGAAAGGTTTTCGAAGGGTCTCCACCCGTGATCCTCCCGGGGGAGTCTCGCGGCGGAGTTTGGCCTCTGCCTCCTCCATTGCGGCGGCGGTGACTGCGGCAGCCCACGCTTCGGCTTCTTCCCGAGCACGAGCCGCCTCGGCTTCCCGGGCCTGCTGCAGCCGCGCCTTCTGCGCTTCCAACGCTGCCAGCTCCGCCTCCGTCTTGGCCTTCTCCTCAGCGACCTTCCGTCGCGCGGCCTCGATGGCTTCTTTCTTGGCGGCGTCCTCCTGGGCCTTAGCCGTTGCTTCTGCGTGGGCCCTTTCCTCCGCCTCCTTCTTTGCCCTCTCTGGGGCAAGCGCCTCTTCCAGCGCCTTCACCTCGGCCTCCTTGCAGGCAATGGCCTCCTGCTTCCGGCGGGCTTCCTCGTCGGTTGCCCTGATCCGGGCAGCCACTGCCTCATGGGCGGCCGCAGCCGTGAGACCGGCCGCGATGGCTGCCACTTCTGAGGCGTGGTAGTCCATGCCTCTGCCCCACTCGGTGGCCTCCTCATGGGCGATGCCTACGGCGCCCTCCACGGCAGCGTTCCGCTGCGTGGCCCGTTGCCGGGCAATCCGAAGGTTGGAGGGCACCCTGCAGACGCGCTCACAGGCGCGCGCCACGTCCCTTTGGGCGGGAGCGGCGCTGCTGCTGGAGCTGGCCTGGTCGGCGGGCATCCTCCTGCGGTGGGCCGACTCCACGTCGCTGCTGGGGCCTGCTGGGGCCTGCTGGGGCCTCAGGAGCAGCGGACGGGGCTTGGCCCTGGTCTGCGTGGCGACTGCCATGAAGTCACCAAGGGTGGCGTGGCCGGGGTGGTGACCACCATTGGCCCGTTGGGGACTGGGGGCTGGGGTTCCGCCCTTGGCGCCTTGGGCGGCTTCGGCGGCCAGGGACTCCTGGTACTCCCGCCACTTCTGGTCCCGCTTCTTGTCCCCGGCGGACCGCTTCTCCTTCGCCAGAGACGCGCTGCTGCTGCCCTGCAGCCTGCGCTCGCTCCCCGGCTCCGGGAACTTCCTCTCGATCAAGTCCCACATGGAGACGTTGATCGAGGCGCCCGACGGGTAGGCGTTGGGGTCCTCGTCCTCCTCAATCCCGTCGGGGCGCAGCCCTTCGCCGGGCCTGTCCGGCCGGGTCCAGGTCCTCCAGCGCCTCTGCTGGTGGCGGTACTCGTACCCTTCCGCCCGCAGCCAGTCCTCCACGGCCTGCAGGCGGTCGGGGGCGATGTCCGTGCGGAGCTCGAAGCTCCTGGGCATGCCGCCTTCGCACTGGGGGTGGCTGTGGCGGTAGTGCTGGTCCCAAACCAACCCACGCAGTAGTTGTGCTGCATGGGGGTGGGGCCGCGGCCACGTCCTACCCGCTTCTTGCCAATTCACCATGGCAGCGGGGGCGTAGTTGGTCTTGAGGTCCTTGGTGTGCACTCGTTCAACTCAACGAACTGGTGGTGGTTGTTGAGGCGGGTGCTGCAGCACTGGATTGGGAGTGCGGCTGGTGCTGGTCAGCCGGTGGTTGTGGAGGTGGTTGACGCGGCCTTGCTGGTCGGCCGATGGGACTCCGGGTCGGCCGATGGGGCTGATGCGAGAGTCCTGGTCTGTGCACCTCTTTCACGGTTGCTGCGCGGTCACGGCGATGCTCTGGACGGCGCTGCGGGCTCCGTGACCAACTCGGTGCTGTCGCTGGGCGGCGCTGCGAGCCGCTGCGCTGCGCTGCGAGCTGCTGCGCTGCGCTGCGAGCTGCGAGCTGCGAGCTGCTGCAACGCGCTGCTCGGGGTTGGTGGCCCCGAGTGGCACGCGAGGGTTGGGTAACCCCGCGGCGGTGAAACGCTTTTGACGCGTTCCCGTGGGGGGCCGGCCACGGGACGCTGCGGGACACGCGCAAGTGAGCAGGCAGGCAAAGCACTACGCTCACAAGGGCATCAATGCGCTCATGTCATGTGACAAAGCGTTTCAGAATCCTTGCCACTCTGCAAAGAGGGAACAAAAGTATGTACAACAACACATCAGGATATGTACACATGGGGTTGGGACTGGACTGGGGTAAGGGCATCACAGGACAATAGACACTCTATCCTAACTCGTATCCCAATCCCAGGTCCGACCCTTTCAGTGGCTGGTGGGGGCGGGGGCTCAAACACAACCCATGCCCTGCTCAGTCCGGACCCTGAAACTCTGCCAATGGGAGATTTGTCCCGCCTAGCCACAGGCGAGTTCCTGGGAACCAAGAGGCTCCAAGGCCAACCGACAGTAGCTCCCTCTGCTCCCCATAACGGCAGGTCCCAACTCCCCTCTGAGCCAGAGATATGGCCCCGCCATCATCCCTCAGGAGTTGGTAGCTGAAAATGGGCTGTTTCAGCCCAAACTGATATTGGCTCAAAATTTCCCAAAATTGACCCCATCGTCCGGACCCGCCATAGGTTGGGACGAGGCAACTGACCCTATGCCCTTCGAGTAAGAACTCCATGGAGCCCTCACCCAACCTGGTTCCCTCTGAGGTCCCGGCATCAGGGCAACACGGATGAGTCAAGTGGGGTCATGATGCCAAAATCACCAAAATCGGCGTCATTCCCACGCATGGCTTGCCCGGCCAGGGTAAGGCCAATGGCTCACAGGGTAGGAGGCAGGACCTAGGACTTATATCTCAGTGTACAACTTGAATTTAGGTCCGGGCTCCCTATGGGCTCAGAGAAATGGGGCCGCCAATTGACCACACAGAAGGGGGAAATTGGGGTCCCAAAATTGGGTCATTTTGGCTGCTTGAAATGAGCCAAAATTCGGTGTGCTCCTAATAGTATATCTCCACGCTGGATTAGAAATCCGATCTGCCATTCCATACGCGATGCACCGGGAGTCCAACAAAGACTCTCATGACCTTGGCTCTCACAGATCTTCATGCCACTTGGCGTGGTGACGATCCTAATGGGGTCCACAAATGCCAAAATGGCAAAATTGCCCACACCCACTTTGGGCTAGCGCCTTAACGAAGGTTGCTCCGCTTCGCCCACGTGGTGTGTGAACCATGGGGACCAATGTCCATATCACCCATGTCATATATGGTCCATTGGTCCAAGCGTCCGGCGTGCACGAAGGTTAGAACATGGTGCACGGCGGGCAGCAAAAGTGGAAAATTGCTCAAAATGGCCAAAAATGCGCACACTCATGGCTGGGGCAAATGAGGCACATGCCCGACTCGGACCGGAGTGTGCCATAGGATTGGTATTAAGTCATATGTGTCCAACATATCTTTTGGGCGTCGCCCAACTCCTCTGGTATTGGGAATGGCAGGGTCGCCAAGTGAGCCCATGATTTGGGATAGTCCCAAATCGCCAACATGGCGGCCACGTTATGTCAAGCCTAAGAGGAGTTAATCGCTGGGTCCAAGATATGTTGGGCACCGACGTATGTACCCTCAGAACATACTTGGGTCATGATGTCAATTGAGCGCAACGTTGAGATACAAGGTCGCCACTTGACATCATGACGGGCCAAAAACGGCAAAATTGGCACAAGCACACACAAAAGTGCCTTGAAAGGTGCACAATTATATTATAATATCTTCGGCTCGGATCGTGCAATCACTTAATCCTTCTAAACACAATGACTTGACACCAATGACCTTCGATCCCACCTATGTGCTCCACTTGGGGCGCCTTGAAAGGTTACGAGCGCTACTTCCCAAGTGGGCACATGAAAATATGGAAAATTGCAAAACACACACCTTGCTCCCAACGCATCGCTTCGGGATCACCACACAAGCTTCCCCTCACGGAGGTTAGGCTTGCAATTGACCGTAGGGAGTATGGAGAAGAGGCTTGCACAATATGAGGTCCATTGGCGGGCTTGGCTTGGAGTAATGGACCCGCCAAATGGGCACGCAACACAACACATGGCACATACCACATATTGCCCAAAAACGTAGCTCCCACCACGATATGTCATGCCCCTCCAAGGGCATAACTTTGTGTCAATCGCTCATAGGAACTCAAGGAGAGTTTCTATGCAACACCAACACTTGCGCGCTACACTCGAAAGTTATCTTAACGCACGCAATATCATGGCCAATGAGTTGTAACGCAAACTCTACCCTCTTGACCATGATCCATTACACTAGCGCGCACGTGTGGAGACGCAAGGCATATAATGCTTCCTAAATTACGTCGGGAGTATTGTGAATACATCCCACGTTTCCTTATTGTCATTCCTCGCAAGCAACACGAGATATGACCTTCACAAGTGGCCTCGCGAATCAACTTTGTTTTGCCCATATCTTTAAGACAAATGGAGGGCAGGATAAAAGGAAAGTTGATTCGTGCATAGGGAACCACGTAGGTCCACTCGAAAGAGGTCAAATCAAGTGCGGGGATGTCGAAGTCGAAAATCCGATTTCGACATCCTGAAAAATTCGGATTAAGGTTGCGAGTGTAGGATGTGAAAATTGCGGAAGCGTCCATGCAGTTCCTGAAGGCTTTGGAGCCTTCGTGACGGATTGCGTTAAAATTTCCATTATAAACAGTTAAACTGGCGGTTACGGTAAAGTCGCGATCCAACCGCCAGCAGTCAAAACAGTGAGTATCAGAACAGAAGCGTAAAAATTGACGGAAACAATATGAAAATAAAACCCTGTTGATTCCTGATATTCTGATACACAAATATCCGCTGGCGGTGCATCGGTTGCCGATGCGGGGCTTTACGGCACGGAATGGAGCGTCAACGGGCGTCTTCCCTTCCGTACATGGGGTTAGTGCCGTAACCTAGCCATGGGGTTCTGGGTACCGCTTCAATACTCAGAAAAATATTCGAGAGAAATCTCAGGGAATTTGGTTGGCTTGAGGGTTGTATGACCAGCGAGTGGTGCTGTGCACCCTTCACAGTCCCGAAGCCGCCGCCTGCAGACCAGAACACTATTGATGGTTGGCGAATGGTTGTTGATTTTCGCAACCTCAATGCCGAAACCAAGGCAGATTCACACCCCCTGCCCCTCATTGAGGAGCAAATCGCCAAGAGGGCAAGAGGTCGTTTGTTTTCTGTGCTGGATCTCCGTCACGGCTTTCACCAAATGCCGTTGAGGAAGGACAGCCGACCTCTCACCTGTATGTGCACGCCATGTGGCCCAGTCCAGTGGACGGTCATGCCCATGGGCCTGAAGAACGCCCCGTCGTTTTTTCAAAGAATGATGGAGGATGTGCTTTTTACAGCTCATCCTGAGCTTCGTGCCTTCGTGAGTGTGTACATAGATGACATAATCATCGCGACAGAGGGGGAGGGACTGACCGAAGCCGAGCTGGTGGCCCTACATGAAAAGCAGCTGAACCAGGTTTTGGACATTCTTGATGCCAATCAGCTGATTTGTGGGCCAAAGAAGGGAAAACTATTTTTAAAATCAGTCGAATTTTGTGGTTCTCTCCTTGAGAATGGCACCCGACGACCCAGTCCAGCGAAGCTCGTCGCTATTCAGAAGTGGAAGCGCCATGAGACGATCACGGAATTGAGAGGATTCCTGGGTTGTTGCAATTTTTACCACACTTTTGTGCCGAATTCTGCCAAATTTGCTGCCCCCCTCACTGAACTATCGAAGGTAGGGAGAGATGCGGGCAAGGCAGGTTCAAAGGTTCGTGTCAAGTGGACTGACGATTGCGAGGAGGCCTTCCATCACTTGAAGGCGGCCCTCTGCGAAGTCGCCACGTTGCATTTGCCGAAATTCGACCGACCCTTCTACATAAGAACCGACGCTTCTAGGTAGGCGATCGGAGCTGTCCTTGAACAGGTTGAGGAAGCCACAGGTGATCATTACCCTCTTGCATTTTGGTCTCGGAAGCTAGCTCCACGCCAGATGCAATGGTCACCGCGTGAGCAAGAGACTTACGCCATAATCTGCGCTCTGAAAAAGTACCAATCGTGGGTTGGCACCAATCGAGTCGAGGTCCTAACGGATCATCGATCTCTGGAGTATTGGGCCACCGAACACATTGATACTGTCGCGAGCCCAGCTGGTCGACGGGCCAGATGGCACGAATTTCTCAGTCTGTTTGACCTCCATGTGTCGTATTTGCCTGGAAAACACAACACGGTAGCGGATGCTCTGAGCCGATGGGCTTACCCCGCTTCAGAGGGGCTGCAAAGGACCAACATCCATGGTACGGAGCAGGACCGCCACGTCGTAATCGAGTGGGATCAAGAAGAAAAAAAGCTCATTAGACGTGAATGCATGCAATGCTCTGTTAAACAGCATGCATTACCGTGCCATGACATCACGGCCTTCTCAGATCCGGCGCATGCTCATGAAATTATAACCAAATCACTGAAAGTCGTGGAGAAAGTGACCGATGCCTCCTCAGGGAGTGTGAAACGGTTTGAGTATACCCGACCAGTAAGTGGATTTCGGTTGATTCAGGGCATTAAGCGTCAAGATCCGGCCAAATCTCCACCCCTGCCGAAAGATTCTCTTATCATCCGTGACTGGACGAACGATTATCTGCATGATTCCATGTTTAAAGAGGTCTTTGAGAATCCCAAATCCAAAGATGCTCACAAGGATGGATTTTATGCTGAATATTCGTTGGATGGGGGGAAGCTGTGGATGGAGGGTAAATTGTGCGTACCAGACGCCCTGGCCCCCCGAGTGTTAAACTGGTGGCACAAATGGGAGTCCCCCCACGCACATGGCCGTAGATTATGGTCGATGATTAAACATAGGTTGTTCGGCTCAAGGCTATATACTCATTGTATGAAAGTAGCCGCCGGATGTGCCCAATGTGCTGTCTCAACGCCCCCCAGCGCGAAGAAGCACGGCCATCTGAGGCCACATCCTATTCCGGAGCGCCTCTTTAACAGAGTCACGGGTGATTTTTTCCATCTTGGTGAACTCGACGACGAAGAGTGCCATTGGACCAACAAAAAGGTCAATGGAGTGCTCCTTATACAATGCCGTCATTCTGGCTACATTCAGGTGTTGCCTTGCAACATCGAGTCAATGACTGGCAAGGCTGCCGCCAAATGGTGCGCGCAGACCTGGATGGGAGGTTGGGACGTCCCATCCGAGGTGGTTACGGACTCAGGCAAAGAGTACACCTCCGAGTGGTGGAGGGAATTATGTGCTCGCCTTGGAATCCACCACCTGAGGTGTGAAATCCACTCACATCGAGCGCTGCCTGGCGAAAGAGCCGGCCGCTCTATTATAAATATGCTTCGTAAGGAGCTCGCCAGTGAGAAAGACTTCCATTGGCTTGAAGTTCTCTTCGCATTGCTTCGCCGGTACCACAACACGCCATTGTACCATGGCCTTTCTCCAAATGAAATTGTCTTTGGACGAAAGAAGTGTTGGTGGAACATGCCGTTGAATAATCCTCGCCCTTGTAAAGATGCTTCGTTGTTTTTGGACGAAATCCAACGAGCAGAAAAAACTGTCTCGAAATTAATCGATAAGCATCAAGCTGACTGGCTTTGGGTCCAGAATCAAGGCCGAAAAAACCCCCACAATTTTGAAGTCGATGATCGAGTTTGGCTTCGAAAATCCGAAACCACCCTGGACGGAGATGATAAGCTTCTTCCCTTGTGGGAGGGGCCATTCGCTGTTACAGCGCGTCTAGGTGAGAACAGGTGGAGGATTCGTGTGGATGTCAGCAGGGAAATTGAAGTTTCGGGCGATCGCCTCAAGAGAGAGATCCCCTCCCCCAAGGATCGGGTTAAACCCCTTTTTTGGACTTCGAAATTTTTGTCCGATCGGGTCATCGAAGGGGGGAAGTACGAACTCAAGAGGATTTTAGAAGCAAGACGTGACGAAAAGGGCGAATGGGAATTTCTATGTGAGTGGAGGGGCTTTGATTCCAGTCACAACAACTGGGAACCAGCCCATTCTTTTGTCCATGGGTACACCAAGGGGTTCATCGACTTCCTCAAGAAGCACCCCGAAATTGGCGTACTCCTAACAGACTGTCTGTCGAAACCAGACAGACAGGTGGAGAGCGACGGAAAAAGACCTGTGGTGAATCGAGATCCAGACTTTTACGGCCCTCAGCAGCCACATTCCAGGGCTGATCCGTCGATCCCCCCTCCTGCCGTCAGGCCAGCCCAGGAGCCAAATGAGGACCAAGCTTCGAGTTCAGCCGCTGATTTGCAGCGCCCAAACCGTACGAGGGCCCCACCAGACAGGTTGGTGGTCACATGTATTCGTGCTTGGCCGAATTGAGCGAGACCCGTCGTGACTTGAGTCGCCGACGCCATAATCTGGGTAACAGTCCTCTAGTCCAGGGCGTCATGGCACTCGTCGCTAGGGCTCAAGGGTGTAGGTTCGAAACCCTTGCATGTCCAACTCCTACAAAAGCTCCAGCCTCGCCCCGTCGACCACTTATTCCAATGTGAGTGTTCTGACGACTTGTAAAAACCACATTCTGCTCAATCCACTGTTCATTCTTCCTGATTACGACATGATGTGGAGAACTGCGAATGTTTGATAATTTGACGTCAATCAACCTTTCTTTGGTCTCCGTTCGGCAGACAAGGCGTAGATACGCTGCCGAAAGCCACGGAGTGTGCTGCCGTGTCCGGAAAAAACCAAACTCAGGCTTAATTCAGGCAGATCCGGGGTAATCTTGCCTCTGTTGGTCTGTGCATCTTTGGAATTTGGCTACTCGTGCAGATGGAAGCAAATGTACATAGTAAAAACGCTGGCCAGCGACAGTCGCCCCTACAGCGACATTCACCCCTACAGGCACCCCCTGTAGTACTGGCGGCACTAGATGCGACGCCAGGAACTCAGATCTTACCTTCATTTGCCGTGATGCTGAAGCCAAAGTCCAGATTCAGATCCAGATTCCTTGAATTTACCTTGAATTCCTCAGGTTTGTCCATCATTCTTGCACTGTTGCAGCAAAACCCCGACGTCAATTGTTCAGACAACCTTCATACAGGAGCTCCAGGGACTTCTAACAGCAACCTCTTGGACCTCAGAGCTTCCGTAAGCTTCAGTGTATTTTTGGCACACGCCAATGTGAGCTCAATCCGATTTGAAACTGTCGAAAATGGTGAATCCAAGTGTCTTGTGGGACTCAATCGAAAGATGGGCCTTGTCCAAGTCGATTGACACCGCCGCCACTGTAAATACAGGACTATTCGGTGTCTCTCAGTTATATACTGTCAGTAAAGCGCCTTCAGCGAACCTTCGGCGCG